>JAQQWQ010000007.1:1200000-2400000 GCA_038364195.1 Apiospora sp. TS-2023a | reverse complement strand
ATTCCGACCCAAGTGTACTAGCGCACGCTGGTTCTATGCAAATCCCTACTGGTCCACCACTGAGCTCGTAGAGCGGGCGACTGTACCACTGCTTTTCATCTTTGCGAGCATCTCCCTTGTTCTTTCGGCTATGCAGGTCATACTTTCTGCACCAGTGGACGATTTGTGGTACCAAGATTCAGCTAAAACTGTCCTCCGTGAAGCGAGCAGGGCTTTCTGGGTGTTTTCGATTGCGGTGGTTCTGTTTGGTGGGATGGTATGGGTACTTATCCTCGGTATCATATTGATTGTATTACTGGTGCAATTGGCTTGGGCAGTTAGACACCGTGATAAAGGCCGAAACATCCAGGCTCCTTCGGCATAGCTAGCAAGGAGTCGTGGGCAATAGTCTACGATAGTCACATCCGGCTCATTTTCGATCACTGTTTAGATTGTCTGAAGACACTTGGTGCTTAAGTACAAGTAATGCTCGATCTTGAGACCTCATCTCGTACGCGACCACCCTCTGTGATAGTAAATGGCCGCCGGTAGGGCCTTAATGCCCAGGGTTGCACATTAATAGCATTCGTTTGGGTCCGCCGAAAACCCCGACACCATTAGTATCCGTTGATATCAACAAGATTTATACTCCTTGTTTAATCCTGGGTGATATGGTCGAATGCCACCAAGAATTCCTCGAGAAACATCTTGAAGTTCGCATCGTCAGCGGACCGAAACTTGTTCAGTCCACGATGATCCGTGTCAAGGAATATTTCTTCTCCATAACTCAGCTCTCCGTGTTTATGGTCAACAGTCTGGCTTGCAGTCAGTATTTTGTCGCTCAAAAGGGCCTTGCCTAAGCTTACCTCTCTTACTGAGAATCCTCCAAGCTTGTCGGGCCTCATCTCAAGGAAGTTCGCAATGTGCGGCCCACAGTTGCTTCTCCGCGGTGTTGGCTGGACAAAATATTTTTGGAATCTGGAGTCCAATTCTCTGAGGTCAATTTCCTGGTCTGCCATGAGGTTTAACAGGGCATCTGAAGAACCCCTCCAGTATGCTGTACATGCCAACAGCCTTGCAACCCACGCGAAGGGGGCGCCACGGTGAGGCACACCTAGGAACATAATTCCTGCGGTATTTAATGCAACATCACTACCTTCAATTTGAGCGTAAATTAGAGCCTGATGAACTGTTAGTACTCAACTTTTATATAACGAAATCCTCAGTTCCAAACCTGTTTAAGCAGTAAGCCTCCGAAGCTGTGTGCAACAAAGATGATGGGATTCTTCCCCTATTTATCAATTTTAGCAGAGAACTACCAGAGAAAGGATGTACTGACCTTGTTGACACTCTTGATATGGTACAACATATCCTTTGCATGCTTATCGAAAGTCATCGACGTGGAATCTGAAGTCCACGATGTTTTGTGATTAAGTAAGATGACTCTCATCTTCCTGAGCCTTTTTCGCGCTGGGAGTATGTCCCTAAGCCAATGGATCTCAATTCCATCATTAAGTGACCATGCAGTCGAAGGGTTTGATCCAAGCCCGTGGATTGCAAATACACTGATACAGATTAGTAATGAAAATGACTTAATGTTTCAAGAGACTAACTCGACACTGATATCCCCATAACTGGTTTCCCCGCGATCATAGATTATATCGTAGGGCTCATAGGAGGGATTCGCTTGATATGGTGTCCAGAGGTCGAGAAATGTAGGAAAGAAGACATGGAGTGGAGACAGGGACCCTGTCCACAGCCCGAGAACAATGAGGATGATGCATTTGGCGATTTTCGTAACGTTTCTGCGTGGTTTCCATAGGTAGTAGCAAAGAACAATAACAACTAGGCTGACGAGACAGGTCCTCACGTAGAAACTGTTAACTGCAAAGTAGGATGCTACTGCGATGGCGACGCCAAAGCCGAGACTCAGCGACCTCCGATCTTCGTGTTTTGGCGGGTTGGTTTGCGGGCTGTCGTCATCTGTGGTACAAGGCGCTCATTAGATGATGTCCGATGGAAGATAGGTGTGATAAGTTCTTACTTGCTCGCGGGTCTGCCTTTCGAACTGCCTCTCGAATTTCTTCATCGCGAACTGCTCTTGGTGTAGAAGCGTTTGGTGGATCTCTAACGGTGAGATCGGTGGACCCAGAGATCCTGTTGTATTGGGGAAGGGGACGGCTACCGGTCAAACGACACTCCCGTTCATCTGTAGTTTCTGAGGCCCGGTTTGTAACGCGCTCCGGTCTGCGAGGTACAGGAAAGCCTTGGACAAGGACTGTATTCCTGATGATGTGTCGCGTTTCAAACCGGATGGCCCAGATGAGATTCCGGGCAGATTGTCTGCCTGGGGTACCGCTTCCATGTATTGGTATAAGGACAGGACTGCAATAAGTAATTATTGATTGATTAGGCTGTGCTTGTAGAACTGGAAGGGCACTACCGAGCCAGGCTAGCTGCTGCCCAAGCTCCGCTAGTAAAGCTCTTGTGCCAGAGGCCTCAACTACTAGCCGGGATGCTCTGGTACAGATTGACAGTTTAGTGTGGTCGTAGAACTCGGCTAAAATATGGTCAAAATATCATCAAGGCTCAGATAGGCATGGAGACCTACCGGTGTGTTCAGATCCAGATTGATCCCTGGCGGTTATTTTCATCAACTCAAGGAGAACTGGGCCTGTCAGTGGCCACGTCTCGCAGAGGTACTCGGCACAAGATACTGCTTGAGCATTATCTGTGGACCCAGTAAGGGTGAGAGCATTAGCGAATGTATCGCCTGGCTCTTCTTGGCATATTTGCTGATCAAGGAACGAGTGTGGATCCCATTCGACATAGAAGGACACTTTGTATGTCTCCGATGAAGCCCGGCGGGTGACTCTCAGTGGGCGTGGTAGCGTACCCATGATCTCTTGGTTGATTCGGGTCATGATATCCGGATCCGCAGTGGTCATAAGGAAAGCACGACGCAGACGAGTCCGAAGCCACTGGTAGGCGTCTAGGTCGTGAACGAAATCGCGATAGATATCCAATAGTCCTTTTGCTTCTGCCTCATCATCGTCTGGCTCATATATCTCGATCTCGTACTCCACATGCTGAAGTTCGTCTTGCTCGTCGTAATCCTGGTCGCCTGTCCCGTGGTACATTGACGACCGGTAATGTGCCTTTGCAGAAAGCTTTGCCGTGGCTTCTTCATCAGTCGTCGCGAGCCAATCGAATATAAACCCAGACTTGTCTATTGACTCGCGACTATGAGCCTCGTGACTACGAGCCCAAATAACATAGGCATCCTCGAAGTATCCCGCTATGGCTCTAAAGAACTCAAAGTTTAGAAACTGTAACGTAATGAGAGGATATAACTCACCTTCTATGTTTGTGGACAAAGAACATGATATCCCGCTGAATCTGCTTGCTGGCTTGGTATCCAACGCTTAAGGCAAAGTCTTGGAGCAGTCCTGGTAGAGACGCGAAAACACGGTTCCATGCCCGTTTGCCTTCTGGTGAGCCCGTTGAGACAGGGGCATCGTGAACCACTTCAAGAGCCTGGGCAAACAGGTCATTAGCTAGTTCTGATATGTAAATGTTATTGTATGAACTGTATGAAGTTGCTGAGTATAAGGCTCCGGAACTGATCAGGGAACCTTCGCTGAAGGCCGTACTTGTGGCGAACGAGTCTCCTTCAGACAGTTCACTTGCTGACGCATCTCTGTTTTGATCATTCCATAAGTCCGAATCTGAAGCCAGACTTGTGTTGTGCCAATCTTGACGTTCGATATCTCTCTGCTTGTCTAGCGTTCCTGGGTGTTCATGTGCGAGGGCTGTTGGCTCAACTTGATGTATAGGATCGACCGTGATGATACCACGCTCCTCGGCCAGTGTTAATGCTGCATGCTTGCTTCTGGTGGTGATAAGGATAGATCCATGTTGGCAGTGAGGGAGGTAAGAGACGAGTGGCTGGCTCCGGCCCTCTGAACCATCGCGTTGCCCATCATGATCGGCTGGGATGTGGAGAAATTCGACTTCATCAACGTTATCGAGTATGAGGACCCATCTCCCGCTCTTGTCGCCGCGTAGCCAGTCGTAGAGCAGCTGGAAGATGTTGCTTTGAGGATTCCTCCGTCTGGGTAACTTGAGGTATTCTGCAATCTCTCGGAATCTCTGCTCGTAACTGGCTGCGCTACTCGCGTCGACCCAAAAAACCCACGTCTCGGGCGATCGGTCTCGGACTCGGTTGGCGTACTCGATAGCGATCTGCGACTTGCCGACACCACCCAAGCCGACTAGTGCAACTCGCAAAGCTGGCTCGCTGCATAAACGATCGACCTGGTCCAGGATTGTGTCGCGTTGGACGCAGTCGCGATCGCGATTGAACGGAATGACGGCTGTTGGCTTGGGTGGGGTTTCTGGCCGTTCAGTGTTGAACTCCGGGGATAATTGGCGTAGTGACTAGCTTTCCGTTAATCAATGGATAACCAGGAGGGGCAATAGACACGTACCATGTCTAAGACTTCCTGCTGATTCCAGCTGAGATTTGAAGATTTGGTAGCTGATTAGAGGTGTTTTACGGGATTACAAGAAGGACGGGCGAGACACTAAAATGCCTCGTAGAGCCGCCAGCCTGGTTGCGGCTGACATTGCTGCTGTAACTGACCCCGTGCGACTGCCTACTTAGAATCGCATACGCCGCAGTGAATGCTGCGCCCGACGGCTAGTGTAATACTTGGGGTTATAAGCAAATTGTGGACAATAAAGACGCGTCTGACAGCCGGCAACAGCTTTCAGATCTGGCAATTTCGTAGTAAATGGTAGGGATCAGCAACGCGCACTATTCGGGTGGTGTTAAGCGACCTGCAGATGAGGGGGGTGTTATGTCAAATTGGCTGTGTCGCTTATTAAAAAAGGGAACAGCCCCGTACTTGCGAGTGGCCAAGAACGCTATTATAGTCGTACAATGTAAGTGCCGGAGCATGCTAGTTCTTATTAACAGCATAATTACATTCGCGATTCACTAAGACTGAACTTCCGCTCTTTCCAATCTTATCGGTACCATCTTCGTGAGACACTTGATCTGCTAGTATGTAGACGCTTGAAAGTGATTGCAGCACGGTTCGATTGGACGTCTTTGCTGCCTGCGCTTTGGCAAATGCCAATCTCCCGGACTTGGATGAATTGAAACTCTTTAGTGCACAAGAGTATCACACTGACGATGGTCCCTGGGATCCCATATCCGGGGAATTCGCTGCGTTTGTGGAGGCGTTCGGCGGCATGGCGGCAGTGTTGTCCGATGTTCTTTCGGAGTCATGGAGAGCTTCCCAGTCTTCACCTGGGCGCAGTGGAAAGCGATCCCAGCAGACAATCACTAGCAAAAGAGAGGCCTCGAGCTCCAATGATGAGTGTATTCCCAATATCTCCGCCTTGTCGACCCCCACTACCAGAGTCTCAATCTCTATACCTGGTCCGTCACAAGGCAGCTGTGATATATCTAGCTCCAGCAAATACCATGACATGATGCACATTACCGGCGTGCACATGACCAAAAGCGCCGGCCGACTCGCAAAAGCGCTTGAGCAGGGACCTATGGAAATCGCACTCAGCTTTACCAAGGGATGCACAATGTTCCCAAACTCTGGGGTGACGAAACCGTGCGCTTCCAGGAGAAGATCATCGATTTCAAATCAAACTCCAAAGCAGCAGGAAAGGTGTCTGGCCTCGGTTGGTACGATGGCGCTACCGATTCAGAAACCCAGCCCTGGAAGTGGGCCCAGAAAGACAGTACTGTCGGTTTGCTCAAGAGAATCGATAAAGGGGTTAGGGGATTCATAGCCAAGCCATCGGCAGCGCTCTTCCGAATCCCCCGCCTACATGATGAAGGGGGTGCTGAAAGAGGTGCAGAAGGTGCTCGGAAGCGATGTCCACAACTGCACTGTCGCATCCAGGGTGGCTGAGGGGCACGAGGAGTGGCTGCTGAGCCTCAAAGAGAAACAGCACGTTATCGATGAGTAGAACCCGATATAAAAATACGTGGACGCCCCCAGCCATCCCATCACGACGACGACTCTTTCGGCGGCTATCGATGTTTCCGACGGGGCAGCGGGTGCGCACGGGGAACGTGGGAAACGTAGCCACACGGCCGCGCCCACCGGGGCAGGACCCTCTCGTCGCCGACATAGCTCGTCTCGGAGTCCGAGTCGTCGCTCGGGTGTTGGTGCTCCTTCTCGATGACCAACTCGGCCGCCACGTCGTCCAGCACGTCCCGGCCGAGGACGCTCTTCCACGCCATCAGGTGGCTGCTCCGGTTCGCATCCTTGGTGCTCTCGCTGAGAAAGCCCGCCGCCGCCATCCGGCGCTCGTCCCAGATGGCGAAGCCCAGCCGGCGGAAGGGCTCGAAAGTCACGCCCCGGAGCGGTGTCACGTCGGGGTAGTCGTGGGTCCATCGGTCGCCCGTGACCTCCCAGAAGAACCAGAGGGTCCGCGTCCACCCGGGAGGCATCCGTTCGGTACTTGCTGGCTCCATCACAGCCTGAGCCGGCCAACTTCGCTTGGTCCGTGCAAAATCATTTGACGCCGTGGGCCTGTTCTCCGTGACGTAGGCTTGAACCGTTTTGATCAGCTCGGCTTCGTTGTCGTCCTCTTCTAAATCCACTCCTATGCGGGGAGGGTCCACGTCATCTTGACCGGGCCAACGTCCGACCAGCTCGGAGTAATGGTCAGGGTATTCTGTCCACGACGCCGACCGGAGAGTAACACAGGGATCGTAGAAGCAGAGCGGGTCGGCCATGCAGTTTTGGTATCGTCGCCGCTCCTGGGGACTATCCACGTTGGGCCAGCGTATCTGCCCGGCATCGACGGCGGCTCTCAGGTTCTTCCAGAGCTCGATACGCCAGCAGACGCGGATCACTCGCTGCTCCTCCACCCACGTCGGAGGTCCTGTATCGCGTGTAGGGAAGGGTTTCCGCTCGGGATCTTGCTCCCATGCACCGATGTAACAGCAGTCCCGATCATCTTCGTCGCCGTAGTAGATATGGTCCCATTCAAACGATTCATCCGTCAAGTGATCAGGCCGCAACTCTCTAAAAAGGGGTAAATGAAACTCCAGACACTTGACGCTAAGGCGTATTATCGCTCGGTGACTGGCCAAGATACTCCGAAGTACCGTAGCGGGAACCGACGGGAGCGGGCAAGGCGGATGCGACCAGCGGGGCGGGTCGTAAGGGTACTCGGTAGTTTCGCGCGATATGCAATGACGAAGTGCAGGCAGATCGTCAACGTGGGGAGGAAGAGAAGAAGCCCGAATATGGGCGACGATCCGAATGAGGGAAACGGTGAAAGGGTGAATAGTGCCATTGGATAAGAGTGCATCAAACACTTGGACGCCGTGAGTCTCGAAAACGCGGTATGCGAAGGGGGATGCCAGGAGGAGATTGTCAAGGCATTCTATGTCGGCGAGACAGGCTAGGATGGGTAAAAGTATCTCAACCGGAAGCCTTTCCAAGTATGAGTCGCAAGCCATCGTCATGTGCTAGTGTGGAAGTGGATATGGGGAGTTGGGCCCAAACTTGGGGGACCGAGACCAGCTACCTAGTTAGCTCTTTTTATATCGAGGCGATATGGAATGAAATGCGTGAGGCAGGTCCTAATCATGAGGGACCCTTGCCCCTTTCATGGTAACATGCAGGGTGGAGGCTCCCTAATAACGCTGGCTGTCAGGGTGGAGAAAACTTCGGAGGGCTGGCCCATCCAACGTCTTCGAGGCAGGGGAGGTAGTAAAAGCATAGTAGGTATTCCCATTTGCACATTAATAAGCCATGTGTCGATCTATACTATTACTTAGTTTTACGGGCCTGCGTTTCCCAAAACTGCCGTGTGCGACTTGATGTCGTTTGACTTAGTGAACGAAACATTGGAAGAAAAAAGAATACTCTTGCCAGTGTCACTACCTGGACCAAAATGTGACCAACTCATCGAAGTCAGCTTCACCAAGCTGATCTTGCTTCTTCGGTCGACTCGTCAAACTCTTTCGTAGGCCTTCAGCCTTTCGGTACAAGGCCGTTGCTTCCGTCTCCCTATCTAGCGCCATAACTACTTTTGCATTGAGGAATGTCGTGCGGGCGATTTCGGGTCGATAACTCGACTCGACCGCTGCCCATACTTTTAGTGCTTGGTCTATAAGCCGCAGAGATTGTTCTGGGCGACCGTTTCTCAGGCAGTGCTGTGCGACCTTGTGGCAGACATCCGCTGTTCTGTGGTGGTGGTTGCCGATGGTGGATTGATACTGAGTCAGAGCTCGACAGTGGAACTGCTCGCTCTTTTCCACGTGGCCTTGATCGAAGTAGACATTCCCGAGAGCATGTAGGAGTCTGCCGGTACTATCATAGAGTCAGTGAGCAGGATCTGAGGTTAAAGATTAAAGATGGGGGCCATTACCGAAAGGAGTGCGTGTCCATAAACCCGTAAACCGCTTCCCTGTCTTTGAGGCCCTCCTCTAGTACAGCTGCAGCATCGCTCAATTTCCCTTGTAGCCAGTATGCGAGGCCAAGGTTCGCCACAAAAATCGACAGCATGTTGATGTCAAGCTTTGGTAAAGCTTTCAAGCCTGCTATGGAACTTGAGAAGGATGCCTCGGCTTTCTCGTAATCTTCGGCCATCATCCACGCCGTTCCTATTTGGTTATGGGCCCGCGGAAGCTTTTCAATGAGTGTTTCAGATCGTTTCTGGGCGTTGAGTTGGATTTCCAAATGTCGTTTGTTGTATTTCAGACACGATTCGGCATCGTTCGTCTCGTTTGCCACCGCACCTAGACTCGCATGGATGTCGGATTCGAGGTCCAAAACATGTGGGTCGTTTCGGTCACTCTGTTCACAGATATCAAGTGCCAGAAGAAGCATTGGATGGGTACTATTGAAAGCTCCACGCTCGAGTTGATACCTGCGAATTTGTCAGAAATCCTGTGTGTGTAGTATTCCGAGGGTGTGACCAACCACGCCGCGCGTTGTAGGAGACGTGCCAGAGTCTCGCGGTTATCTGCCGAACCGCCGCATAGATACTTGACGTAGTTGTCCCTCAGAGCGACTACGTGCAGATAGAGTGCCTCCATCGCATCCCAGTATATTGGCTCATGAGCCGAAGGAGGAGAAGTCCACTCCGAGGCTACGCTGGACACTGCCCTGGTGAATATCTCAATTCGATGCTCGTGGCTCATTTCAGCCCTCACCGTATGCTGTACCAATCTGTGGACCGAGAACTCGTCGGTCTTGTCGTTACGTCGTATGAGAGATGATCGTATTAGTTCTTTCCTGGCATCGTAAAATGTCAAGCGCCTTTTCGACGGGTAGCCTGAAGAGGTTGGAAGCTCAGGTGTCTTCAATGAAAGGAGTGAAGACTGTATGCGATCGGGGTTGAGGAAAGCAACGATCTCAAGAAGGTGCCTGGCTTCTTTTGACATTTTATCCATGGCCCAGATGGTAGAGATGGTACCTCGGGCGGTCTGACGTAATGAATGCGCGTTCGACTGGATCACAGCTATCTCATCAAGTGGCGCATCATAAATATCCAGAAACTCGGCAAAGGTGAGACACTTCCAGCGTATCAAACTACCCATCTGCGCAATTCCGATGGGCAATCCACCCAGATTAGCTCCAATCCGTCGAGCTTCATCGTCATGATCTGACTTATCGGCTATTTGTTGCAAAAGTCTGCCCGCATCATTGTTGTCGAAAGGACGTATTTGAACATCCACAGCCGATGAAGAGTATGCACTTCTGGACAAGGGGTCCCTGCTGGTGATCAATATGGCACCACAGTTGGCAATGTCCTTGTACGGAGAAAGGACGTCAAGATTATCCGCGTTATCGAATATGATCAGCCATGTTGCCATAGTTCTGTGAGGTGATGACGCACACAACTCCATCTTGAAAGGGTTGGTGAGCCAGCCAAGGGCCAAACCTTTGTTGATGGATTTGTTTTGGGGGTCTTTTGTGTCGTGGATACCGAGGCGTATTGCAATCTGCGCAAGATCGGTTTCAAGTTCTCCTGTATCCTCGGCTCTTATCCAGAATATGCAGTCAAACTCATGCTGTCGACTATACGCATACTCAATAGCTGTCTCCGTTTTCCCAAGGCCAGCCATACCACTAAGAACCCCAACTCTAGTTCTATCGGGCTGTGAAGCTACCAGAAGGTCTCTCGAAGGTAGAAGGCACTTATCAAGGCGACTCAGGACATCTTTGCGTCCAAAAAAGTCAGGGTTTCTCGCGAATGTTTCGACCATGAAGCACGGTATCATGGGCTCCGTCACTTGGACTGTCGAAGCTTCAAGAAAAGACTCAACGTCGACAAACGATCCTGTGCTGGCTGACCCGTGTTGAGCATCTCGCGACGAGCTGGGTTCCAGGGATAGAGCTAGGGTGGTTGTATTAGTCAAGGAGAGACCTTAGGGCTGCTAGAACACAACTAACCTCGCCTGATATCTTTTATTCCAACATCACTGGTCATACTGTCCTCAGAATTCCTTCTGCCTAAAGATGAATCAGCAAACTGAAGGTCTACAGTGACGGTGATCTCGGTATGGTCGACCCACTACGCCGGATACGTCCTTGTATATTAGAAACCGAGCGGTTGATCGTTGTAAGGAACCAGGCTTCCATCATCGCATTTGGTCCATGATGTGCAGGCTCGATAAGCAGTGGCAACTCGAGGTGGTCAAGATCCAGGCCCAGCTGCTCCTCCAATCTGGACCCAATTCTTGATAAGATTTGATCCACAACCTAATGATACCCGTCAAGAACGAATACGCCGTTATATGGGGCTCACTCACAATCATTTTCTTGATCCGTTGAAAGATACCCCCATCTCGCAGTTTGGTGGCTTTGGTCTCAAATACTGACAGTGTAGGTACTTGGAGGCTGACTTTACTGAAACGAGTTGATATTTCGCGAAGGACAACGCTATCTCTCTTCAGTCGAGTAGACACCTGGCGCTGTAGGTTCGATCCCGTGTTTGCCTTCAGTAGATACGATATCCGTTCACGGTATTGCTCATCATTAGCGCCATCTAGATGATGTGGTGTGACAAGGAAGGTTATCCCAGCTATAGCGCTCAAGAGGTCGAAGTACTTTCCGAAATGTATACTGGCAATACTGAGTGCCTTGATTGTAACGTCAGAGGATTACACGATATGGGATGTCGGGGCTGTATACTTGTTTGAGTATGACCCCACCAAGTCCGTGAGCCACGAATATTAACGGCTCAGGCTCTTCCGGCTATTCCTGCATGTTAGTTATTCGGCAGTTGGACCAACAGGGTTTTCCCTAACGAAAACCTGAGAAAGGACACAAAGAAGCAAGTAATATTCCATACGTTGTGCTGGTGCTGATATTGATGAACCGCTGTAAGCAGCGTGTGTCCTTCCTCGAGAATGCTGTCCCATGACGATAGATTACGGGACGAGATTCCATGATTGTACAATTGGACCACGATAGACTGATCTTGTTTCTGAAATGCTTCGAGCCAAGTCCCATGACAGATGCCCCATGTTTGGTAGACGGCAGAGCCGATATCAGGTATCAGCACTATGCTATGGCAATGTTAATCAATATATTCACCCTATTGATCGGTGTTCCCTACTGTACATCCGGTGATGACCTCTCGAGCCTGTGGATCTGCTGGATCACTTTGAGGGTCGGGTCTGGTATTGGCTGTGAAGCCTTGCCTTGGATGTCCATTGTAATGTTTGGTTGGCTGCAGCGTGTGTACCCACACTCTGGGAAACGACTAGAAGGTCGCTAGACGATGACGGAAACAGACTGGCAGGCTTATTTGTTTAATCTGATAGGCCCCTAATGTGACAATACAATCGGGATCTTGTATTGGAAAAGTCGTGAGGTTGAATCGTCTGGAATAGCCCCTTCCAGTGCGCCTTGGAACAGGAAGCACGAGTACCCCTTCAAGGCAGATTTCGGTAGGTTGGTTGCCTGTTGCTACAGCCTCCTCACTTCGACTTAGTACGATGCAACTTCTAAAAAATACTGGGAACTATCGGACGGGTGTGCGCAGTATGGTATTATCGCAGCGTGGTATTATGCATCACGATAACCACTGAGAAGCTGCCCATCTGCTATGGTGTCTCACCGGTCCAAATGAGCGTATTTATTGGCTAGATTTCACCAGGCTAGGATACATGTGCACCTCGATCATGCTGCATGGCACATATAGGAGATAACAATGTATAAGGAACCGGGGATTGGTGCCCCTCAGTACCCTTGCACGCTGTTCCCAAACACGCTGCCAACAATTGGGGGTAACTGGCAAGCTCTGCATAGCAAACAAGCAGGCGACAATCGATGCTCTCTCGGGGCAGGTCTTCCAATGTGGCATTCGGGTTGTAGAATCCCGCGTGCGGTACCCCTAAAATGTTAGTCTCCATGTAGATCCTCGCCCTGACAGTCAGTATTTCACGCACCTTGGGGACAGGTCGCATCGGATTCAGCGCTCTTGAAGAGAAGGACCTCGTCGACAGTTTGCTCAGGCAGCCAGTACCAGACGTGCTTGGAACTGTAGTGAATCTGCATGTTCTCGGTGAAGAATTCGCGGAATACAATGTCACCAGGCATTGTATCGGACTCAAAGTCGACTGTTCTTGTGTCGCAAAGCCCTAAAGGCCAGTCCTTTAGGGGACCTCTGATGGGTCTCCATGCACTTAGATGTCGTTAGTTATGGTTCTTGGCTGACCAAAGTTGCAATCATTCGGCTTACTTGACAATTTGCCAGCGGCTTTGGAGGACTTTACCGGCGTGTTCTCCAAAGAGGACATTGATCATTCTCTCGCCCTCACGGACAGTAAAGTCTAGTTCACATCAGAATAGCTAACGACTGGATGAGTCCATTGAGATTCACAGACCAATGTGTGCCATAGCCGTAGGCTGGTTATATTCATATTCCTCTCCAGTTGAAATAGGAAAGGATTCATGACGTCTTCTAACCTGGGCCGGTGTTAGTCTCGTGCTGAAATGAAGATATCGTTCAATCTTACACAGAAGTCAAGCGGGATCACAAATTTCGCACCAAGAGCATGCTTCAAATTCCTGGAGAGGTTGCCAAGGTATTTGTCTTGTATCTTCTCTCGATTCTCAAACTCTGAGTAAGAAAGCGGGCAAGGAGACGACCACAGCTCAAAGCCACAGCCGTCAAGCCTTAAATTTGACATCCCTCGCATACTGCGAAACTTTATCCGGTGCCTCTCTCTCCTCACATTGGATTGCGGGAGATTGGGGATGTTAATTGAGGGGAACCGCAAACTGTATGGTTTCTCTCCTGCATACATCTCATGCAACTCCAGAAAGTGCATGTCGGAGAAGACACTTTGATCAATGACAACGGCCATTTCAAATGGTGTTCATGAATGTTCTTCGAAGGAGATGAGTAGTCGAGAGGTGAATTTCAAATACTGTCTAAACATAGCGCATTCCGAAATATGTTTCATCATTTGGGTCCCAAATTGCCTCCATTCCTTCTACGAGTCCGGGCCAGAAATGCACATTCAGCAGGATCGAACCACTGTCGATACTGATGCTACCAAGTCCCACTTATCTTTGGCTTCTCACCGTCACGCAATTATGCATATATTGGTCACATATAGGAATCATATCACAATCTATCGAGGTTGGTGCATTAGATTGAAACATCGGGTACAATTGAAAGGGTGCAAAACAAGGATGCATCTACCGGTGGCCGGGGGCCCAATAACACTCATTACAACTTGGAAGATCGAGCTCTCTTCGATGCCTTTCGGTTTTCGCCCCCTTCTTTTTGGCACCCCCCTCTTTCACGGCTTTGTGCTCCTTGATGGGATCATCCGATCTGGGATCGCCCGCGTCTTCGGAATCGCCCGCGTCTTTGGTACCAGCACCCCCCTCCTTGGCATCTCTCTCCTCGGTATCGCTCTCCTCCTTGGTGTCGTCGTTCTCCTTAGTATCGCCCACCTCCTTCTCATCATTTGATTTCCTGACACCACCTCCCGGAACATGTACGTTGCCATCCATGACGAACGGTTCACCCCTCCCGAATCCGTGGCTTGTTCCACTTGAAGTGGGCTCGGATGCTGCTAGTGCATCCCAGTGATCTTTCCAAGGCTGCCGCTTTCCGGGGACTAAAGCCTCGGCGCGGTCCGACCCTGTCTCAGTTGGTGGCATCATTGCTGCAGGTGCAGGTTTGGTTTGGAACTCGAGCCTTGAATAGCCGCCATTAGCATTTTGACCATGATTAAACCAAATGAAGTCTTACTTGAAGTTCGTAGAGCAGGTAGCGATGAAACTCTCACTTGTTATGTTGTCTATGCGAAGGAACTTTGCAAACAAAAGTAAATACTAAGAAGACAACCATACTTGGTACTGGCAATAAATACCCCAATGCATGCACTTGAGCGTGTTCTTTCTAGCTTCTGGGGGATACAGCTCGCCAGAAGAAGTGGAAATACTAACAGTAGACTCGTTTCACTTACCGCCAGAGTCGGGAACCTCAGTTCCCCAATGCCGCCGAAAGCATACCCAATAGACGGTGACGGCACCGTTCATACCATTCTCGGTTATTCGGGGCATTGAGCTAGATCCGGGGTTTATGAATCCTACATTGGCACACCGACTTTCTGATAGACGATCAACCCCTGCCCGCTGCAGGTTATTGGAGAATATCGCCCGAGGCCATTGCCTCACTATATTTGGAATTTCGCCCGGTAAACTAGGGCAGTGGGTCTTATGTACGGTGCAAGCGAGTCGAGTGGTTACCAACACTTCCTACCATTGCGTTTGTTTTCTTCATCGATTCGATGTCGGACGTCCAATGATGAAATCATGATAAGATTGTTTGATTTAACACATGAGCCACGGTGTTTCATGTATCAATGCGGGGCGTTTTCGAAATGCGCACGAATTCCAATATGGCAAGTTGATACTTCTGGGGCAACACCGACGATTCCAAGCGGTCCAGTTGGAAGACAAACCGCCTGGGAACCCATCCAGATTGACAAGATAGTGATTGCTAAGTAAATACAGATTTCATTTGCGAAGACTAAGCTTCAATGGATGTGAACTTGAACATGTAGCATACGCCATATAATAGTGGCCCAGATGCCTGCTATCTATTGATGTAATCTCAGCCAGCCGAAGTCACGATATATACAGCCTGGCCAGACCCAGTCATCTCGCACCCTTCATTCTTACCTAATAGAGCCGTAGTATCTCACCCCAGTCGTCTCTCGTGTGTCATAGAATATGGAATACGAGGTGTCAACCAAGCTTACCCTCGCAGATGGCAATAGGCCATCACCGGGTGGCAAACATCGCCGCTATAGTACTAGTATGCCTGACATTAGATCGAAACCAATCGACACAGCCTAACAAAATCCATTCGCAGAGAGTCCCCAGGAGTACGCCAGTATGGTCAAGGATCTCTCGCATATATCTAGCACTAAGTCATTATACTCTGGCTTACGATTCGTTGCCCTGTCCAATTTCCTTGAGCAACCTTACGAAGGCCCAGCAACCCAACCAAGGTACCACCCGCTAACAGTCGCTCGTCAGCACGAGCAATTCCCATTCGTCACGGTTATCAATTGGCACGATGGATCGAAGAATGGAGCACAGCAATTGACATCAGCAGATCAACTTCGGACAGTTGATAAGTCTGCAGGCTGTTTGATTGTACTAAAGGGGTTTCCATCGTCTGAGTGGCTGAACGCTCTGGGAGACAAGTTCCGGATCGATCCAGAGTTTTACCAAAGACATCTAAGCCTTTGGTCTGAGTCCGGAAACAGAACCTCGAGGCACATTATGGCACCCCGCCTTCCCTCGGCTCAATCGGACACTCTCATGCTTCGGATCCCGACAATTGGGGTGTTGACTAGACGGAAGTTGCCCACTCATGAAGCTGCAGTCCAAAACATGGTTGAAAGTTCCCGAATCCGAACATCAAAAGAGATGGAAACCTATATAGGCCACGTGTCAAGCCTAGACTCCCCAAAGATACATCTGGGTGACTCTGTTGTGAGGGGAGTTCGTACTGCTGGATCTGGAGCATTTTGCAATCGAGCAGATCATATCCATCAATGTTGTACCAGCTAGGAACGGAGGTTGGATTAGTAAGTCTCGATGGCATGCATACGAACAAAGGAGCTAATGTACCCCAGGCACAGTATGGTCGGACGTCGGTCGCAACCTCGATGAAGGCCTGGACGGACCCTGGAGACCAACAATGCCCAAACGCGGATCATGGGAGATGTCGTATCAGCCAATATCAATGTTCAAACCGAGGATGGCATTTCAAGCCGGAGGGCGCAGCCGGAATGAAAGCGTACCACATGCTCAATTCCAAAGCGCTTCAATACTCTTTGACGAGTATGACCAGGATCTCGACATTTCACAAGCATCGGTCGATCCACTGTATGCTCTGAGCCCGATCTTCAGATTCACTCTGTTCTCAGAGATGGCCCTGTTGGATACCTTGGAGTTGAACATACGAAGTGAATTGACACATTCAGCTGTGATCGCTCAGGATAGCCCTACCGAGTCGAATCTACTCTACAATCAACAGATCCTTAGGCGTCAAATCGACAGTCTCAAGGAAGTGGTGGGATTTGTAGAACGTTTCCGGAAACGGGCAGCGTACCAGTCCGTCATGAACAGCACAGACAGTAAAAGTGCTGAAGAAATTGACTCATTACTTGAGGACTTCCGAGCAGCTCTCCACCTTGCCGAAGCGCTGCGTAAAGAGTGTTCCCAAGGTATCGAGATTGTGGCCCACAATGCTACCATTCGAGAATCGCAGAAGGCTTTCGCCGAAGCCAGGAGCGTGACAAAGTTGACGAAGTTGGCCCTGGTCTTCGTGCCGCTATCATTTACCACATCGGCATTTGGAATGAACTTGAGGGAACTTGGTGACGAGAATGCGCCGTCGATTTGGGTGTGGTCTATTATTACTTTCGGGATTGCCTTCATTGTTTATGCTTTCTTTCGGTGGGATACGGCCCAATTGCGAGCCTTTGCGATGGGCATTGTTGCTTGGGCCAAAGCCGTTGGAGGGTCGGTGTGGCATTAGATGGGCTAGGTTACCTTGAGAGTCCAGTGTGCAGAGTTTGTGCTGCAAACTGGCGAATGCCGCTGTAATACCCTACCTGGTAGTCTAATGCGGCCAATGATATTATGAATTGAAAGCGACAGTATGGGACACCAAAGGATTGGTACCAGTACGTGGCCTTTCACCGCTGGAAAACTGCATCTCTGCTCCGTCTAAACTCGGGGTACGTACAGAGATCAGGCTGTGGCTGAGTACCAACGTTAGGTGGCTACACATGCATGAAGCAAGGCGTAAGCTCTCACTCGGATTTTGAGGCCCCCAAGACGAATTTGCTTCGACGGTCCAGTCTTACCAGTCCCCTTCACATCACGGAAAGCCCCAAAAGGCGCCAACCCAAAACTCATATTGATTGGTCAGACTATTGCCGTCAACATGAATAACATTGAACATTGCGTAGCCGACAGCCCAGACGAGGCTTATCTCTTCAAGGTCGCTGGTTATCCGTATGCCGCGTTTGATGGCTTGCAGGCACGGCCCCTTTGCGTCTCATGCGTGGTTGTGCACTCCTTCATAACTAATGATGCTCCAGTTTCAACCTCGAGATACCATACCGGTCAGTGCACTGGTTACTGTCATTTCTGGTCGCCCAGAACTTCCCGTATCCGATGAGTGGATCAAATCGACGATTCAGCACTTTGAGAAGTCCGACGATGTTTTTCGACCAGAGTTTCTTGGGGGTTTGGTTATCATCGGCAAATCTCAGACAGATCTCCTCATCCAACGAGACTGTGGTCTACATGGTTCCACGGTGAAAACGAAATGGATCTATATCACGAAGAGCGACAGTCACCTCAATCAGCTAAAGCCAGGTCCCCACCATCTCTTTCACGGTCGCCTCCGGGCTGCGTGCCGGCTGTACGACGACACGCAGTACTGTTTCCTGACGACACTTAGACCTCAAACTACTACAGAGTAATATGCCACAGTTTCCTTGTCATAACTTGGGACACTAACGGGTTGCAGTGAGGACTTCAAGCAGCTGCGTATTGCCGCAACACAATATCAGGCCCTGAGCGTCGCTGTACCGTCACGGCTTGCGGGGTGGGACGATGGCAACAAGACTGGCCTGTCGCAAATGCGAATTGCGGTAAAAGATCTTTTCCATCTCCGAGGTCTGAAAACGTCGCTCTGCAATAAGGACTACTATCGACTGTGTCCACCGGCGCAGTCGACAGCTTCTGTGGTCCAGCAATTGGCCGATGCCGGTGGTCAGATCCTGGGCTTGACTAAGCTGAGCTCGATGATTGCCAGAGAAGAACCTCCCGAAGCAGTGGACTTCCAAACACCGTTCAATCCAAGAGGCGACGGGTACCAGTCCCCAGCTGGGAGTAGTAGCGGTAGCGCGGCCGCCGTCGCATCCTACGACTGGCTCGACTGCGCGATCGGAACCGACACGTCTGGCAGTGGCCGACGGCCGGCATTGGTAAACGGCGTCTACCAATTCAGACCCACGCACTCGGATGTTCCCCTCGATGGTATGGTCCCTACGTTCCCTCAATTTGACACACCATGTGTTTTTGCGCGGGAATTGCGCGTGGTGGAGTCCGTTCTTCGAGCCTGGCTTCCTCACCAGCCACCTTCTGTGGTGAACTTCGAGAAACGATTTGATGTCATCTATCCTGTAGACTATTATTTCCCTCTCCAGGATGCACAGAAGAACCTTATTCAGTCCTTTCTGGATGATATGTCAGCGCATTTTGATGCCCGTATCAGGAAGGTTTCAATTCAGGAACTGTGGCGCATCTCACCGCCGGAAGGTATCACGGAGTCACTCTCAGACTATTTGCGGGATGTCATCACGCAAACATACTACTACAGCTACTATCATGCTTCGGATGCGTTCAGAGAGAAATTCGCTGAGAAGTACGGTAGTCCTCCCTATGTCATCCCGTTTGTTCGTGAAAGATGGGAAGAGGGGGCTTCCGTCAGTGACGAAGAGCACGTCGAAGCCCTGCGCAAGCTCGACGTTTACAAGACCTGGCTGCTCCACCTCCTTTTCCAGTTCAAGAACACGCTCATGGTGCTGCCAATCGAGATGGTGACACCGAACTACCGGGATATGGCCATCCGATCCCCTTTCTACCTCCCGGGTACGGACCAGCTCTACCTGCCGCCCATTCTCGGCTCGCCGGACATTGTGGTGCCAATTGGGGATATATGGTACCATTCCAGGGCCACAGAGATATATACATATCTCCCAGTGGCGATTAACGTCGTGGCGGCCCCCGGAGAGGACTTCTGGCTGTTGGACATAGTGCGCGAAACGCTACGTCGAAGTGGGCGGAGGCAGGATATCTGCACGGGAGCTCGTATTTTCCAGACATACCTCACCGATCATATGATGTCTGCTTAAGGTTGAGGCTCGTCGGGTAATTGATTGAGACGAAACCTTAGTAAGTCAGTGTGATGGGAGATGGCCATTCAAGCAAAAGGGGTTGGGCTGTTTTGATTTTGTTTTCTGCTTGCTGTACCACTAAACTCCGAGAGAGGGGCTGGCTAGGCTGTCGGTGGTGGGGTGCCCCGGACCCCGGCCTTTTGGGAGGGGTGCAGATGTAACCAAGCGTCGATCTGTCAGAACATCCAACGAACAGTAGCTGAGTGACAACCAGTTTTGTAAAGCCATTCGCCGGTGTTTAGTTAAAGAATTGCTGGTACTCTTACTCTAGCCATTCTGCAGATCTCGTGAGTTGTTCTTTTTCATCCAATACTTGACGTCCTCTGAGATCCAGTGACGTGGATCTTGTCAAATACCTACATAAAAGGAGAACCCCCACCCACCCGAGATCTCGCATTTATGTGGAGAATGCAAGATGGATCTCGGCTCCTCAGGCGTGTCTCGTGCCTGCGTAGACCCTGGCCAAGCTATCGACTGTCGTGCACGAGACACTCAACAAAGTCGTGTTTCATGTCATTTCCCAATGCCTACGGAGTACACGCAATCTCTATCCTCCTCAATTACCTACTCCGTTACTTAAGTAAATTGACAAAGGGTATGCACCGTTTTTCTTTTGCCTTACAAAGCCTGCGAGTGCGATGCGGACCAACGATGAGCTGCCGGCAGAGGATTATGACGATGTCGTTTCTGATGTATCTTCTCCCACAAGCGCAATCGAGAATCCACAGCGCCATGTACAAACCCCTATTCAGGCCTCCATTCTCCAAGACTTTACCAAACAATATGGCCTATCGAAGTATCATGAGCTATTTGAAAAAGCCTCTATCTTGGTACAGGGCGACGTGCCCGTAGATGAGATTCCAAACATTACAGCTTCGGAGCTTGACGCGTTGGAACTCGAAACCGACCGCAAATGGAGACAGCCCAAGGCACTCTACTTCACCATACTGGTTTGCTCCATCGGCGCGATTGAACAAGGATGGGCTCAAGCCTCCATGAATGGCGCCAACCTCTACTTCCCCAAGGAGTTTGGCATTGGGTCATCTGATTTTGAAGACACGCTGCTCGTGGGCCTCATCAACAGCGCCATCTATCTAAGCACTGCACTTATGTAAGTAGTTCCACTCAATCGATCTAAACCATTGAGATGCTGAATTAACATCATTATAGTGGTGCATGGCTTTCCGAGCCACTCAATCACCGCTTTGGCCGGCGCGGGGCTGTCTTTTCCGGCGCCCTGTTGTGCCTCTTCTCCAACATCGCGTCCGCGCTGAGTCGGAGCTGGTTGCAGCTCTTGCTCTTCCGTGTCGTGGTCGGTATCGGCCTAGGCGTTGGAGCCAGTACCGTTTCCATCTTCGCCGCCGAGTGCGCTCCTCCCTCCATCCGAGGTGGGCTCGCCGTCTCTTGGCAGATGTGGGTCGCATTTGGCGTATTTGCGGGATTCCTGGCCAATGTGGCATTCTTCAGTGTAAGCAAGCCCCTATCAAAGTTATATCCATATTTAATTGATTGACATTGAACAGTTTGGGGACATGACGTGGAGATTGCAACTCGTGGCCCCTGCTCTGCCAGTCATACCTCTCGCGAGTCTGGTCTTCCAGTGCCCGGAATCCCCAGCCTGGCTGATGAAGAAGATGCGATATGCCGCGGCGTTCGAGTCACTGTGCCGATTGAGAAACTCAAAGCTTCAGGCCGCCAGAGAAGTCTACGCTGCTTATATCTTAAGCAAGACGAGCCGCAATGATCCTGCAACGAAGCCATCCTTTGGGAAACAGTTCCTGGAACTCTACTCCGTCCCACGCATCCGGCGAGCCACATTGGCGTCGTTCTCGGTCATGATCTCACAACAACTTTGCGGGATCAATATCGTTTCGTTCTACTCGTCTTCCATCTTCTTGGACGCAGGCTTCTCGAGGTTTGGCGCTCTCCTCGCTTCCGTCCTCTTTGGACTCGTCAACTTTCTGGGCGCCTTCCCCGCTATCTGGACGATGGACACGCTTGGGAGACGATCTCTTCTGCTCCTGACCCTGCCTCTCATGGCTCTGACCATGTTCTGCGCCGGACTGACCTTCAGTATCCCGGCGGATAACCTGGCACACTTTGGCCTTCTGGCCGTCCTCATCTACCTATTCTGTGCTCTGTACTCGCCCGGAATGGGGCCAATGCCCAACTCGTACTCCGCCGAGGTCTTCCCACTCTCACATAGGGAACTCGGTATGGCACTAGCCGTCGCGACGACGAACTTCTGGGCGGCCGTTCTGTCCCTGACATTTCCCCGACTCGAGACCGCTTTGGGGACGCAGGGAGCCTTTATCCTCTACGCGTTCCTCAATCTCGTGGCCTTCGTCTTGGTCTTCTTGTTCGTGCCCGAGACGCGGCAAAAGGGGCTGGATGAGCTGGACGACGTTTTCTCGATCCGAACGCGAACCTTTGCGCGCTACCAGGTAGTGGAGTACTCACCTTGGTGGGCGAGGCGATACATTCTGCGACAGGACATTGAGGAACCGAAGCCGTTGCACTCAGAAGTAGAATACAGGACCCTACTCCAAAGGGATGGAGAAGAACCTTGAGATACATTGAGGCAGAGGCTATTCTGCAGTTTATCTTCGCCGCCCTGAACTGTCAAGATGTACCGAGTGCGGGGGAAGCACCACGCAGTGTAGCATGTCAATTGTAACTCACCGCTGTTCTACGTCATCAATTTTGATCCTCAAGATTTTCCAGCCGCAGTCGATGATGACAAGGGTAAAACAACCTAGCAGGGGCTTCCAGCTGAGTAAGCTCTAATCTTCAACGTTATATCCACAATAGATTTGGCGAAGCGTTGGGCGGCTATTTGCTCCGTTCCACGAGCATCATTTACGCTGATTTCCATTCAGCGTTCGAAGCCATGAACTTTGCTATTCAGGTACCTGATGGTGCTACAAACCACAATGACCCCGACGTACTATGCCTGCCTCCTGAGTGGACTGACTACATCTCATTCTTCTTCGCCAATTACCTGGCCCACGCGGCGACCCTTTACAGCGCCCCCAGTGCCTCCATGGTAGAGACGATGTTTGCCACTGTTACAGCATTCTTTATACCAGGCTTCGGCGTTCTCAAGGTGATCAAGCGCATCTTTGTCCATTCCGCAACCATCAGACATGATGATCTGCGCCGCGCTGTTAGATCAGGCGCTCTGGCCGCAGTTTGGAAGACCAAGTAAGCACAAGGCCGCGCGGGGTTGACCTTTCCGTATGGCGCTTACAGGTGCGATTCAGCGATGAGAAGTCGATTGTCACTGCGATTTCGAAAACGCTTGAGGTGAATTACGCGACGTTACCGGTCGATCGCAGTATGTATGGTAAATGCAAACTGCCCATGTCCGAACATTATCGGCTTCTGGAACTCCCGCCCGACGTCCCCCTGAAGAGTTATCAAGGGGCAACAGATATCGGGCAGTTCAAACTGTCCTACACTTACAACGTCTCCAAGGACATCATCAGCCTAGCCCAGGGCGTCTGGGCCATCATCACGCTGTACCGCGCGCGCGGCACCCAAATCAACACGTATGGATACGCCGCCTTCGGCCTCTCGGCCGCCCCCTACGCCGTCATGTCCCTCGTGAACCTCACCGCCGGCGTCCTGACGCCCGAGTACCAGACCATGTACCTGGTGTACACGCCCGACATGGACCAAGCCCGCGAGCCGCGTCGCGCTCGAGGTGCGTCCCGTGGCGACGTGGGAATACCGAGTCCGCTTCACCGCGTCGATGGTGCTTCTGCTCGCGCCCATCGTGATTGTGGGTGCCTTGTCCGGATTCCGGGCGCACGAGAGCACGGCGGCGCAGCGAGGGTGGATGATGGCCTGGTTTGCCGGTCGAGGCCTTCTACAGCTTCTATCGCCATGTCGTTCCACAAGAGCATCATGGTGTGCAAGCTGGATGCGGCCCGCAAAGCGCTGCTTTGGCTCATTTGCGACTTTATGTGGTTCGTGCCGGCCATTGGCGGTATGGTTACGGTCGGGTTGGCTATGAAGGAGTTTGGGGTTTGTACGAGGCTGGCTTAGGGTGTGTATGTAGTTCAGTACAGTTTATGTTTGACAAGGCTTTCGGAATCTCACGCATCACGTTGCCATTCCCCACAGTGTCCTAATATGACGTGTCCCGGGACATAATACAAGACGCTTTGTTAGTTCATGTCGGCTTTGGCACTGTGAACCACCCATGGAAAGAGCGGCAGTCCCAAAAGCTCAAGTCGAAGAATTTTCATCGTTGGTGAACGTGCTATACGGATTGGGGGGCCACTAATCCCAAGTGGTCCATACTGGCAGTCTCCCGGTGATTGTCGGAATTGTACGTGAGCGGGCATTGCCAATATGAAAGTCCAGCCAGGGGGGTGAGCCCTCGCCGCGGGAAATACACAGCTATCCTCCACAACCCATATCCAAATCTCCATCTTGTATTGGTCAAGTCGGCCGTCTTGAGGCAAAGAAGAAATATTTCACCACCTTGACAAGCTCACATTGACACGCAATTGCTCGTTACGTCCTGCCTCACGAACAGGTCCTTCACCCTCTGTCGGGTCAAGGAAAGCGCAAGGCCGGAGACGACGTTGCTCAAGTCCACGACATAAAGATCAAGATTGAGACAATCAGCCATATTCCGCACTCGCATTGCCCGAGTTACCTATCCGAAGCACAAACCCCGCAGCAAGGCCGGAACAATGGGTAGGTAGGTACCTAAGATAGGTACCTAACTGTACATATCTAAGTAAATTGACCACGAATTCCCATTAACAAACCATGGTACAGTGGTTAGCTGCACAGTTTAACTCGTCTGCTTACAGTTTGAGGGTTCGATTCCCCTTGTGAGCGCTACCCTTTGGTATTCCCTGGAGGGCTGGGGCCATGTCCATTGCTCAACAATGATCTATAGGTTCTGGCATACGTGCTCAGTTAGTCCCCAGTGGGCTTTTAGGCGACGAGTGATGCACATGGTAATCTTTTTTCAACTCCTCTCTCGCGAACGTTCTCGAGGCTCGATTGTCAGAAGACAAGTTGGTGATACTTCAA
Organism: Apiospora sp. TS-2023a; assembly: GCA_038364195.1. NCBI lineage: Eukaryota > Fungi > Ascomycota > Sordariomycetes > Amphisphaeriales > Apiosporaceae > Apiospora > Apiospora sp. TS-2023a. The sequence goes on along the minus strand of JAQQWQ010000007.1, from coordinate 2,375,453 downwards.
GAAATATTGTCGACACCAGCTGACAGGTACCCGTTTGCCCATTGTATCAAAGCGCCGTGAGCCATCTACCAGGACGGGGAGTTGCGAAGCCTGAGGCTCGGCTTTGACAGCTACAACCTACCCGAAAAGTGGAAGCCTGTGGCCGATGAAGAACGTCCTGCCTTGAATCTCTGGCTGTTCCGTTGTTTGCTGGACCTTTTGCGAGACATGTTTGAGACAGTTCACGTTGTAACTGCGTCACTATGGTTGCCAGTCTTCCAGGGCTTGCCTGCCGTTGACGATACCACCAAATTGCATCTGCAGGGTCAACCTACATTAACCCTAACAATTCTATCGATTACTAGCCTATTAACCCAAATTTAGAATGGAAGATACAAACTCATCATATCCCTCGTCGCCGCCATGTTCTTCGTCCGTGTCATAACCGTCATTACCTTCGTAGTCTTCATCCTCGCCCTCCAAGTCGCCATCACCCCCCACGTCGTTGCTTTCCACTTCGTCGTCCTCGTCCTCACTTTCATCATACTGGCCATACTTCCTAGCATGGGCTTCGAGAAGCGATACTGCGACCATGTGCCCTCCCTCTAAAGCCGCCAACTTGGCCGAATCCAGTATATTCCGGCCTTCCGGGTCCCCAACTCTTGCCCCTTTGCTAAAGAGCAGTTGAATCGTATCGATACTTCCTCTTGCGGCTGCCAACTCCAAGACGGTGTTGTCATCGTCATCCACAGCGTTTATATCAGCCCCATAATCAATCAAGCGCTTTGCTATCGTCAAGTGGCCTTCAGCGCAAGCCAGTTGAAGAGGTGTGCACATCGGGTCCCAGTTTCCTTGGTCCCGACATCGTCCATTCTGGTTAACGTCTGCGTTCCATTCCAGTAACAAGTTCACGATATTCAGGTTGCCTTGAACCACTGCTTCATTCAAACATGTATGATCATTGACGTAGGAGAAAGGACAGGTAGCATTGACAGATTCGCCAAGTTTCAAACAAGCTTGAACCAGCTTGACGTCATCAGCGACGACTGATTCCATCAAGGGGCAAAAGTCCAGAGGATAGATTGGGTAGGACCCTCGGTCTGTTGTGAGATTTTGACGTAGAAGTTTGTGATTCATCAAGACTTGGATTTTCTCGTAGTCGTCGGAGTCTACCACCATGCCTAAGCATACTGTATCCCAGCCGTATCTCTTTACCTTGTCTTCGAATTTGCAGGTCTCGGATTTCACTGCAAAACAAGCAAACGAACCAATTCGTTTTGGTTCATGCCACCACAGCGGATCGCTCATTGCGTCTTCTATGCCGTACGCGGACACATCGGGTACGCGAGCCAAATGTCGTGCTGGTATGTCATTTTGAAGGGCATCGAGCAGATCGATTTTGTCGTTGTATAAGGCAATGCCTAGAGCCGCCGTCTCCATCGAGACGTCCAATGTCGCGTAATGGCATAATCCCCGGTTTATCAAAAGCGATATGACCGAGTCCAATTCTGAGCTCGACTTGCAAACCTGGAAGACAGCCGCACACAATGCTCCAGCGTCATACCGACTGCTTGCTGCGGCCTCCAGCGCATTTTCCGGACACCAAAGTATGATTGCTTCCAGAAACGAAACTTCTCCCCCGGAATTGAGATCGGGAGCGTGGAGATTCCTAGCCGATCGTGTTTCCGGATTTGCAGCACAAGGTCCCAATCCCCTAATCTCACGGCACGTATTGCATCTCCGGTGCCAACAGGGACACCGGCATCAAGCAGCTCCCGCGCCATCCTAGGACGTATTACTTTGTGTTCAGGTTCTCTGCAACCCACTTGAAAGCCCGGACCCTCGAAAAGTCTACAGCAATCCAAGGTCATACCAAGTAATTCTTGGTTATTACTCAGCTGCAGGTCGCGCCAATTGCCCGAACGCATAGCAAGCAAGAATAGCTCTACATTTGCCGATTCTAGCATCCAATCTGTGACTTCAGTACCATTTGGCGCCACCTGCGAGAGAAATTCGACCAATTCATGCGGATCTAGATTATTGTTGGTTATTGCAGCCTTAAGGGGCGTCGAACACTTGCTCAGGTGATCGACTAGCCCTTGCTCCGTTGGGGGATAAGGCAGTCGGCGGTTGGCCTTCATAAATCTCGCAGAGGTAGCTTTGGGGTCAATCGATGTGTTGACGATCGCTCCGCGAGAGTAAAGTAGCTTGAGAATCTCAACATCGTCCACTCGAGAACATGCAAGGTGAAATGTCGATATATCAGCGCAGCTGCTATTCAATCCCGCACCCCGTTCCAGGAGGTACTTGCAAGTCTTGTAGGGAGATTTATAACCTAGGACCGCATTGTGTAGAGCTGTACCGCCGTATTGGTTGGTGGCGTTGATATCAACATTGTTCTCAAGAACGAAGTCTAATATTTTCAGATAGCCCCTCCGCGAAGCATGGAATAAGAGTCCTTCGCCTTGCTCTTGCGTTTCGAACCACACAGAGCCTACTCTTTCCTTGATATATTGGAGAACTGCAAGCGAATTGAGTTCATCACCCAACGTGCACACTATCTCGTATGCCGGATGCGATTTGTCTGGCAGATACACACCCGTCTTCCATAGATAGCTGTAGCCACATCCACACGAAGAATGTAGTTTCGTTGGGAACAGAAACTGTTCGAGCATGTTTTCGTGTTTTTCGATTTCTCTTACAAGAGAATCATTGTTGGACGCCCTGCCTAATGCCACAGCAAGTAGCAGAGGCGGGATATGCACCCCGCAGTTAATATTGATATGGTAATCAGGTACTCGTCCACAGGGATTCGCCTTGTGACGTAATAATATGGCTGCCAAATTATCATATCTGTACGTCAGGGCATATTGCAATGCCGATGTCAAATCTCCTTGGGGACATGTTACTGGAACATTTGGATCTTGACCGGATCGAAGAAGCCACTCGAGAAAGTCTGCGATACACCTCATATCATCTTCTTGCGGCAGGCCAATAAAATCAAAGGGCCGCCGATCTGTCCGTGCTAACGAATGGAACGTTTGCTGGAATAAGTTTTCCCGAGCAGCGAGCATTGTTAAATCTCCGCTGGGGTTCATAGGTCTTTGCGTCAACCCCACAGCATTCAGTAGTCGAATTAGGTTCAAGAAGACAGACCATTCCTTTTGTGCCCATCTGTACTCGGTGAACAGGCATTTGTTGGATGCTTGTAGGAATACGAGCTTGAGCTGCTCTTGTAAAGCTTCTCTGGTATTTCCGGACCTCATCACCTTCAGCAATCGGATGGACCCGTGCTCATCTGATTCAGGGATTGGTATGCTGAAACTGGCCGACGATTGACAAGAGCCGTTGTAGGGTATCAGTTGACCGAGGACCTCCAATAAGGCCGAGTCTTTCCATTTAGATATGAGACTTTGGTTGGCCGACGAATGCCAGACTGAAGAGGTTACTAGGTAAGTGTTAGATTAAAAGTATAATGGATAAAAGATGCGGACGCACTCTGTAATGACTGTACCGAAGAAATGAGCCACGGTAAATCCTGTGGCCATTCCGTCTGGCTCGCGATCTCTCGTGGAGTGCAAACAGATATCAAACGCCCAGGAGGTGTTTTGGGGCGAACACCTTCTGTCAGGTCAGCTCCCAGCTCATGATGGTAAAGATAGTCTTTTGACATACCTATACCGGAGGACCATGCACGTTGCGAGTACCTGCCCGTTTGCTTGTTCGTAGTATCCGGATCCAAAATAATTCCGTCAAGTATGACATGGCTGGCTTTGCCATCTTTTAGCCGCTCTGCGACTTGGTAGTCGATATATGCCCACAGAGGTTCTGACTTTCCCTTAGTGGTCTTCTTTCTGATGCGCCAAGTCTTGTTCAGACGATGGCTCAGTTGATTCTTGCTATATATGGTCAGAATTGTACCAGAGCTCTGTCGCTCAAAGTTGGGGTGCTTACGTTACGATGAAGCTAGAAGACTTCAGAGCCTCAACAATGTCGTCTAGGGAATGGTTGTGAACCAAAAACTGTCGCACAATGTCTTCCCTGTGTGCCTCCCACTTCTCATTGGGTATCCGAGCGTTGTGACGGGTGTTGCTGCTCATAATGTCGGTAGTTGTGCTGCACAACCGAGGGATAGCAAATGGCTGACTGGGTTTGTGTTTTAGATGGAGAGGATGACAAGTCAAAGCGATATTACGTGGGAACGGCTGCTTATTTCTATCACGTGGAAGGACTTCGCCCCAGCTGCCTGCCACTCCAGTGACCGCTTATGATTGGCCCCTTGCCGAATTTGGAGTAAGTTTAGGATGGAGGGCGACCTTGCAAGGTCATTGGCCCTTGCCGATATCGTGCATTACTGATGGTGGCTTGTTTTTCGTGACCAGGGCGATACGGTTGTTCATTGGCTGTTTCCGATATCGTACATCGAAGCCCAGCCGCAATTCTTAGCGCATTCTTCCCATTGGCCACAGCCGAAGTTGTAAATATGCCTGCAGGCAAACGGCCCCTGCACTCGTTCCCGAGAGCCTCGTTCCCATAGAGCCGACGCCTGTGTATGGTGCCGCTCCGGTATCTGAAATTGACACCACGCATCATGCATTAGGCACTGTCAGCTCGGGGCACAGTGATAGCACCATTCGGCTTAAGTATGAAGCTACACCTCATCGGGTGCTTTTTCTTATGCACTATCAACTCATGTCGATAGGTTCAGGCCATTCTTATTGGGAAAACGTTTTATCAAAGCTCAGGTCCTTGTCACGCGTATTGGGTACCCGTCAACTTTTATGGCCTGATCAGTATCTGCTGCCCCTCGGCCTTCGATCTGCTTTTACAGGACCAGCAGTCTTTGACGATCTACTCTGTTCTTACTGGTATCTCTCAATGGTATTTCAGTGGCTTCGTAACAGCTCAAGCAACCAATCGCAATGGAGATGTCCGTCGAAGCTATCATTGCGATTGTTGGTGTTATTGTCACTCTGCCACCTACAGTACTAGTCGCATGGAAACTGCTCTGTCGTTGGAGAAGTATGAGAGATACAATACGTGAGTCGTTAACCAAACCCCAACGGCGGAATACATACTAAAACGTGCCGGTCTGAAGCTACGTCAAACCTCGAGCTGCCCCGGTTCCGATCGCTTGACCCCACGCCCTCAATCACATTGGGTACCAGACGAGTAGATTACTCGGGTAGCTCAGGTTTCTTCGCCGACACGGCCGCCGGAATAGACCGTACCGCGGGCTCCCGTGTAGTACTTTCTCTCCAAGTTCGCATGGATTCTGCAGACGACTGGCAATTCAAGAGGTCGTGAGATATTTACCCAAAACAGAGGTTCGTTTCAATCCTTTTTCTCACTGCTTGGGAAGTTCATACTGAGATAAAAGAATAGACGCGTTCATGGGTGTACCACATGGAAAATTTAACCAACGAATAGCTACCTGGAGGGCTGTACAGCTTCCACTGAGTTTGCCCCTGAAGATAGCGTCAAGGCTAGTCTCTCGGTCAACTCTCAGATGTCTGTTTTCCACCTCAGGAAACTCTTATCTTCACTCACCCTGGCAGAGCCCGTCATAAAGGGCGAGATGCAAGACGGGAAGACCAATTTCAAGCCCAGACCCATTGTGAAGGAGCAGGAGTGGCAGAAATCTAGCGGTTCGGGGGGCAACTTCGGACGTGGCATCATTGAGAAACGAGGCTCATAACTAAAATAGGCTTGCTTGGCAAGCAAATCATACAATATGCTGCTTTTCTTACTACTTTTCGACGCACATGGCTTGCTTGATACGAGTAGTCGATCCGAATGTGTCCAAGTCAATGCTGTACATCTTTCGCGGCCTGTCGCAGGTGGCGTCGTGAGATATCGTGTATTGAAAACGATATTCCCTTCGTAGCTAGCTGATAGTGTAACAATCCATCTGCCTAAGCTGGTCTTATTGCGAACATTGCGAACGGCGCGTTTTGATGTTGTATTGGAAATCGAAGGCTGCGCTAATCATGGTGGAGTCAACACCCCGCGACATCACCCTTGTCGCAGTTTCCAGAAAGGGGGAGCAACCATTCAATAGGGGCCAGTTAGTGCATCGCCCTGATGAGGCGTCATGCATGTCTCACTCACGACGTCACCATTACTTCGCTGTCCGATTTTGTTCAACCGTTCTAATGACAGCACCCCCGGGAGTTCCACACCGAATAGTGCAGCTTGTAAAGCTGAAGAACACCAGGGGCGTGATGGGACGAACCATATCTGACCGTTTTATCCCATCCAAACAACCAATCTGATCTGATATCGCAAATGCCATCCGAAAGACCATCGGACGCCCAGCATCAGACGGGTTAAAGTTTAGATCCCCATCTAAGCTTATCTGGCAGCTGGGGCTCCACAGAGGGTCCTCGCAGTGCCGGGCTGGGCCTCTCTAGGCGAGCCTAGGCCGAGCAGCCCACCTTTCTAACGATAACGTCGAAATTGTCGAAAGTCGCTTGCCCGTCCCCCTGAACGAAATTTTTCGCAATTGATGATGCCCACGTGCCCCCGACGATTTGCTGGGGGCGGTAGCAGCCGCCGCCGCCGCCGCCGCCTCTTCCCAAATCATGTCCGCCCTTTTTCGGTGACCGCTTGTGTGTCACGAACTCTCACCAAACTTCACCACCACTACCAATTCCTCCCCCTGCCAAGCCACAACTTACACAAAAGTCCTCACAAACTCTCAGTGGCTGCACTCGCTCCGACGCTTAACGTCATCCATCTATCGGCTCTTATCTGGCTCCGGTTTGCCGACGACAGTTTGTTGCTCAAAGTTGCTCTCCGGGTCATCCGGGACCCTCCTTTTTCCTTCTCGGCACCTTAACCTACTACCGCAATGGCTTCTCCACCTTTCATCGTGCTCCCTCATCCGCTTAAGGGCCGCGCCGTCACGGTGACCCGAGATCTGCCGCCGGGATCCCCGCTTTTGACCACTAGACCTTGTTCCGTGTACACCATCCAGCGCGAGTTCCGCCGCGAGGTCTGCGCCCGTTGCTTTGCTTATGACCGCGGCGTCGAGTGGAAGATCCGCGTTGAGCTCCCTGCCGAGGGCAAACAAAAGCAGAGCCCCACTTTGGGTTTGGTGTTCTGCACCGAGATATGTCGCGATGAGTGGGTACACCGGCAGGGCGCTATCGGTCTGCAAGCTTGGAAGACAGCCTGGGAGATCGGTAGTCGCCAGAAAGGCAAGAGGTCCAGCAGCAATAGCTCCGAGGCTTCGTCGGACGCCGGCGCCGAACCTGCTCCTGAAGGTCGGCCGAGTTTCGAAGAGATCGACAGGGCGTGGACCGAGGCCGAAGAGACCCTCGGCAAGAGGGTGCGAGAACTGAGGTTGCGGGAGTCAAATGAGGGCGCGCAATTGGCCAAGTCGGAAAAGAAGCTGCTGCAACGAGCGAAGGATACCAAGCCGCCGACAATCGAGACCCTCTGGGCTGTCGTGTCAGGAGTCATGACCCATTACTGGACACACAACACGCCCGTAGAGTTACTCAACGAGAAGAGCGAGCTGCCGGCCGACAATGACGAATGGACCGAAATATTGCGCCTCAAGCACCACCATACGCCGTTCTCGTCGCATGAAGAGCTGCAGGATTACATCAGCGCATACTTATGTGTAAGTCATCGCTGAGCGTGAACACTACCACATTCACTCGTCAAAAACAAATGGAACTAACGCTGACACCTATCAGCTCCTGGCTCAGCTCCCCGAGGTCCTTATCCCCTCGCTCACCCCCGAGGTGATCCAGACCCTGCAGAACGCCGCCGCCCACAACAGCTTCAGCATCCGGCCGGCGCTCAACAGCGGCGCCTACAACGCCGAGTACCTCGGCTGGGGCCTGTGGACAACGGGCAGCATCTGGAACCACTCGTGCTCGCCCAACATCGCCAAGGCCCGCGTGCGCGACCGCTGGGTCTTCGTCGTCGACCGGGACGCCAATGCGAAGGCCGGAGTACGTCTCGGGGAGGAGCTCTGCATCAGCTACCTCGGCGGCGACGAGAAGGAGCTGAGCGTCGCCGAGAGGCGGAAACGGCTACAAGACGCTTGGGGTTTCGAGTGTCAATGCGATGCCTGCGTGCGCGAGGCCCTGTGAGGGCGGCCCGTCTATTTTGGCTTTGAGCGGATTCTTGCATTATACAGTCGTTTTCGAGGCGTTTGGTTTTGGGTGGGAAAGACAGACCATGATACAGGTGCTTTTGGGTATGTATGCCTCCGGCATTACGGAAACATAGAGAACACAGAAGAAAGAGCTGTTAGGTGAATAGAGACTGTCATGTGAGCAGATGAAATGGAAATGAATGAGATTGAGCGATATCCTGAAATACGGGCCACAATAACTTCTTGGCCTGTGGTCAGTTTCCCCAACCCTATCTGCCTTACCAAGGTGCAAATGCCCCGCCGGCGAGATTCCTTCAACTCGCCTCTTCAACCACGCCCTTGCTTTTGGCCCAAATGGACCTGGAACCAGGGTAGTCGCCAACCGGCGTTTTGAGCTCGTCCAATGGAACCCAATACCACTCATCCTCCCAGGGGCTTCTCGTCTTGTCCGGCGAATGAGGCCGGAAATTATCTTGCTGTGATTTGACAACTCGGGCTTCCGTCTCTTCTATCACTTTCTGCTTCCATTCGTCCGAGAGGACACCCCACCACCTTTGCCTCAGGCGCGAGAGGTAGTATACGTCGCCGACGCAGTAGGAGATTATCTCCGGGCTCAGCGGGCGGACGTTGAAGACGTCAAACGAGCCCCCCGTTTTCAGGCTTGAAGAGAAGATGCCCGGCCTGTTTGGAATTGGCCCACTCGACACCCTCGGCGGGCGAGAGGACCCGGGCCATGCACCTCGACAGGCCGCTGAGGGTGTTGCGGTAGCCCTTGGGCCGGCTGGCGTTATGCATGAGCTGGATGTCCTCGACGCCGCGCAGGCGCACGCCGTAGTGGTAGAACATGGCATCCGAGTCATTGCGGACGTCGAAAAAGGCCTTCTTGCGCTCCGCGGACTCGAGGATGTCCTGGATGCTCAAGTCGCGCCGTGCGCCCTTGGTGGTAAAGGCCGCGGCTTGCAGCGTGAAGACGTCGACGACGAACGCCTGGCGCAGGAGGGGGCGTAGAGAATGAGGAGCGACACCGACCCATTGCGACACAAGTTGACGCCTTCGAGATCCACATAAAGGTAATTGTCGACGTTGTCGCCGGCAGCGAGAGCCCAGAGGCGGTCCGCGACTTCGGAGACGCCAGCTGCAGTGTCGACGAAAAACGCCTCGATTTCTTTGGCCGTTCCCGACAGAGCCACAGGCACCAACGCTGAAGACGCAGTGGTGGAGGGTCCCGGCTTGCTGCGGGTCAGCTTCTCGCCCACCACAGCAGCAACGGGCAGCGCTGCGGCTGCCACTGTAGCTACTGTGACCGGGCAAAAGCTAATTCTGCGATTGAGCAGAGTGCGGTCTTGGGTAGTGATTCCAAAGCATCGCAACACTGAGCTGCGCGCGGGACCCAATGATCTCCGGGCTACATTCATCGATTGAAATTACACAAACAACGTAGTGGTGAGTGTTGGCATCATGGATTGCTGGTAGTGTTTACTGGAGAAAAGGCCTGCAATTGCGACTCCACAGGCCTGCCGTAGTGGGGGCGTGGCGTTGTCAGTGGCCGTGCCCAGTACCCAGGTACTAGATTGGATGGATTAGCATGCAGTGCAACATCTCTCAACACCGCCTACAACTCGAACAAATTTCAACTTGTATATGTAAGAGACCTCCAGACTCAGTGGTCTTCACGCTCTGTAATGTTTCACATCTCCATATCGTATTTTTTTCCGGACGCTGTTCAAGATGGCGGGATGGTATAGGAGGGCGTTGCAAGCCTCAAATGCAGCATATCTACATATCCCCTTGACTGCTGCCCAAGAACCGTGAACTATCGAGAATTAATACCGCAATGTGTATTTTTATTTAGTTTTGCGCTGACTTTCAATTAAATTGCGGCTACCTCCTTTGGGTTCCTCCGTAACACTTGAGTTTTCTCCTAGGTAGCCGAGTAAGGATCTGGCACCAATTCATGGTGGATGGTATAAGCTGGCGAAAATACCTGCCCATGATCTAGCTGCTAAAACCATGCATAGGGATTCCATATGCATCCATCTCAGTCAAATGCGGGAATAACTTCATCAGATCACTGACGACCATTCTGACGAGCGGTGGCTGTTTGAAGTCAGCAGCGGTGTAGGAGGGGGCGATGTCTGCGAGGGTACTATGTACAAAAACGTCAGCAATCTTGTAATGCCACACAAAGGAAGTCTTTGCATACTGTTTATTGTACAATCTCACCCGCATGAGGTAAACGAGCAGTCTAATGTTCCATCTGACTGCCATGCGAAGCTGGTACCCGTCTTGGGCGGCAATGGCCTGGCAACAAGTCTGGCTGTTAGGGGTCGCACCATCATAAAAGCGAACGATTTCCTTCGGGGTCCTTCGCAACTTGGCATCAAGGTACTCGGTGATGATTGAGTGGCAACCATCACCCCCTGCACTCATACGCATATAGACAGCTGAGCCAGCCATGCGCGCCTCATCTGTCTGTCGCTCATATCCATCTCTAGCACGTCGCCGCAGAGAATTCGCCCATTCAGCAAGGGTGTTGGCACCTTCTGGAAGATCCTTAAATAGTTAGTACAAGTCCGTAGGATAAAAAGTCGTGGCAGATGCTTACTTCTTTGAAGGTGCCGACGAGTACGCATCCCTCAATGGGAGAAAGGTAGGGCGGGCATGGCAGCTATATGATGTGATTAATACCAAGGACGAAGCATCGGCCAACCTCGAGATTGCTTACCAAAGGCTGTAGCGAGTTGTTCCAGTTCTCAAACAGCTTTCCAAGCCAGAATGCAGCATTAGCGGAGTATCTGCCGTCCTTGAGATCATTCATGGTCGTGCTGGGATCCATCTCTTTACAGCAACGCAGACACTGCTCATAGAACCATTCCCGATCGCCTTGACTCAAGTGATCCAATGAGGACATGGGTGGGTCAGACATACGTCTGACATGTTCAAATTGGTAGGACATGATGATCTGATCTTTTTGTAAGATCACCAAGTGATCTTATTCTGTTCTCAAATAGTTCAAGCAGGAGGAAAGAGGATGAGTTTGAAATCTTTTTCCTTTTCTAGTCGGCTGTTTTAATAACCTCAAGGGCCATTGAATACAACACTGCTATAACTGGAGCAAAGTCAAACAATTAGACAGGCAGATCCATTATCGCTTTACCAACCAACTGCATTTATTGTGATTAAATAACACATAAAGTGATTTATGCTAATTGAATAGATGTTACTTTGTACTGCTGCTATTCTCTTAGTAACGTGACGTCCCATGGACTGTCTGGCTGGGATTGTCTAACCCCCTAGATTTAGCTATCCTAGGGCAAGATCATTTTGTTAACGTAAACGACAAGTGCAAGCATTGCCTATACCGTCCACCCTTGTACGCGGTAAATACCAAGCTGCTTAAGTGCATCCTTCTTTGTAGCTACCTTCTTAGTGGTTGGCGACGGGAAATGATTTGTGCTGTAGTACGCTGTGGTGGCCAGCACCAGGGACGCCCAAGTTGAGTAAAATAAATGAAAACCGTGGCTCGATCCCAGGCCCTGCTGAAGACGCGGGACATCATATAGGAGCAGCCTATCCGAACGCACAGATGTAACAGCTGACACGAATAGAGAATGCCTGCATAAGGTTTCCTCGTTGACCTCGTGACTTCTACTGAGTCAAGGATAAATATAGAATCTGAAAGCCATCACTTCATCTTCTCCCTTCCCACTTAATCATCATATACAATGACTACGTAGGTATCGAGTTTACCGAGGAGTACATACGTCTCGTAGTATAATTAGCCCCAATGCAGAGAAAGTTCCATGTGCTGCCTCAGGAGGACTAGGATACTGTGTAATTAGGTCTTGTCTTAATGGCATCCTTAGTAAACAAGGGGTACGTAGAGCGTCACGCCAGCTAGCATCCAGTCAGTCCGTTACCGGAACTGATATACAAAGGACAAAATGACTCAGTGGCCATTCGGCCATCCTCTACTGACGAGGGGGAAACGAAGTCGAGGGGTGGCATATTCACTTAAGTGGGCGCATGGCTTTCGTAGCTAGGTAAGTGACGTTTGAATTCCAACCCCGTTAAACCCATGGGTTAGCCACACCTCTGCCATGGACAAATCGTGGGTTCATGATCGATTGGCCATACCACACCAAGCCTAACCAAGATCTGGCAGCGATGTCACATGCCGATGCTTTAAAATGTGTATCTGTGACATCGGAAAGGTTTGGCAAATCAAAAACTTCATGTCCTTTCTGTCATTACTATTGTTAGTCCATAAAACCATAGGACCCCCGAGAATTCTATCAACGAGTCGAAACAATGCACTCATCCCCCTCGAGGCTTCCGAACCATATACCGAAAAGTATAATCCCCCCATCCTCCCTCTCCTCCCTCGCCCTCTTCGCTGGCCAGCTTCTTCCCCACCGCCCACTCATCCAGATCAACCGTCAACCTCTCCACCTCCGCGAACCCCTGACCCTCGAACAGTCTGTATCCCGCCTCCGATGCGTGAACCCAACAGAGAGCCCCGGGACTGTTCCGATCCGCCTGCTCAAGGCCCCACCCCACCAGCCGAGATCCGACTCCGAGCCCCTGGGCCCGCGGATCCACCGCCACCGATATGATGTACATGGCGCGCGTCCCCTCGGGCATGATCTTCTTCTGGAACGCGGCCAGATGATCACTCGTCATCTTCTCGAACTGCTCGATGCGGGCCGCGGCTTCGGGCGTCGGAACCCGCTCATCATCCCGCGGCGCCGCTTCCGCTTCTCCCACCGCCTGGCCACTGCCCTTCGTGGGCGAACCCTCGTCAAGTCGAGCCGTCTTCTCTTCCAGGAGATTCGCCTCGTCCTCGTCGTCAGGAGGCAGCTCGACCCCCACCCCCCGAACCCCCCAACAGACCCATCCAAGGATGCCGCCGCCGCCGCCGCCGCCGCCGCGATCGACCGCCTTGAGCACCACGCAGCGCGTCGGCGGCAACTCAATCCACATGCGCAGCCCCGCCGCCATACCCTCCTCGAACGCGCCAGTCTTCTGCCCCTGCGCCTTCATCTGCGTATTGGCGTCGCCCGCAAAAGCGCGGGCCGAGATGGCCGCGAGCTGCGGGATGTCGGCCGGCGTGGCCCGGTTGAGATAGTACTGCGCACTAGTATGCATCGTCGTCGTCGTCGTCGTGTTTCGAACTTATGAGAAATGAAAGGTAGAAATGGGATTGATGCAATGACACTACGTATGTGTCTCAAAAAAGGACAGTTCAATGATCGCACTGATATATACGAATGCCGCCGCAAGACCGACCAATAGCAGTTGCGCGATGACTTTGAGAGATCGACCATGCGGGATGCTCGATCCGGCAGGTCAGACTGTCCTTGCCGGATGAGTCATGGGATCTGCAGGTTCCTGGTAATCCTGCAGATCCAAATCCAAGTAGACGTAAGCCAGGCACGATAGATAGTCTAGATTCGGCTTTGGCAGGTATCCGATCACGAGCAGTCGTCACATGTGCAAATACGACACCTAGGTGATAGAAGAAAACGCAAGATCCCATTTTGCCTTGGTATATCCCCTGATCCTCAAATCCTAGTATTCTCAAACACCCGTTGAAATCCCAGTAACGCCAACCCATGGTATAAGTAGTAGGCCCAAACAGGGCAAGCATCCAAACTATTTCACACGCACTGGCCATTTCATGATGACCATTACCGATATAGATCCCCACAGATTCCCCCATCCCTTACTTATCCCCATACCCCACCCTAGCATAATCGGCAGGATTATACGGGTAGTGGCTGGGGTGTTTCACGCGCAGCGGCTCAGGCGTGTGCTCCTCGCGCGTCTCGGAGTGCGTGGACAACTCGCTCGTAAACCCTTTGTGGTCGAGCCCGGGCGACGCGAAGCCGACACTGCCTCCACCTTCCGACGACATCGAAGTCGGCCGCGACTCTCGCAAGCCGGGACTGGGCTGGCTTTGCGACCAGCGCCAGTTGCCGTTGGGCTCAGGCGACGATCGGTCGGATTTGGTCGAGGTCTGCGTAAGACCCGGCGAAGGTTGACCTGGCTGTAAATGCGACGATGGCTGCGGGTAGTCGCCCGGTAGTTCCATGATGACGGCGGCCGGTGCGCTCGAGTGGGGGAGTTCCGAGTAGCGTTGATGGTTGGCTGGCTGAGCGGCGTAGAAGCCGGGACTTTGAGAGCCGGAAGTTCCCGGTCGGCTATATGGTTGCGGCTGCATTGACACGGGACGCGGAACTTGGTAAGGGATACCTGGCGACCCAAGCGGGGGCGAGTTAGGAGCGGACGCCGAGCCAGCACCAGAGTATTGCAGGGTTGTCGTCCTGTCATTCGGGTTGATGGTGCGCAACTTGCCGTCCTCGATCATGGCGGACAAGACACCAGCGTCGAGCAACTCGGCCTTCTTGATGAAGCGATTGACCATCTCCTTGCTGGCGGCCTTGAGCTGCGTCTTGACGAAACCGACCATGGCGAAATTGCATTTGATCTCGATGTCCTCGTGCAGATATAGCCCGTCCTTCGGGGCGCCCAATGCAGCCAGTCCCATCTCCTGCGGCTCGGGCGGTTCGACGCCGGGCTGGTTGCCCGCAATACGGTATTTGTTGCGCAGGTCTACATTGGCCGGACTACCGACGTAGACGTGTGATTGAAGGCCCCAGGGCATGTCGTGGAAGCAGCCATTGAAGCTAATGGTGCCGGACCCTAGCTTGCCGAGGCCCGGGATGTATTGGATGCGCTCGGTGATCTCGTACCAGGTCGAGTAGTATTCGTCGGCGGGCGCATCGCGGGGAGCTTTAATCGGCTTGACCCCGGTGACGAGTGGGTTTAGCTCAATGACCTGTGAATTGAACAGACATGTTAGTTGCGACGCTCAATCTAGAGAGCTTGCGACTGGCAACAACAAGGGCGACTTATCTTTATGAGCATGGAGGATATCGATCGCAAGAGCCTGGCCATGTTAGAATCGCAATAACTCGACCTATCAAGATATCCTAACGTACCCGGGGAATGAATCTGCGCAAGCGTCAGTAAGGTGATCGGATCCATACTTCAGGAAAAGAAGCTTGGTGGGCAGCTCCGCAGAGACCCTGGAATTAGCATACCCTGGTATTGGCGTGATGATCGTGAAGACCTCCCTCCGTTTCAGCACCATGGTGATCGTGTGTGGTCGTACAAACAATTCCGATGCGACAGGTTCGATTTCGATGGCCGATTTGGAATTCTAACGTTTAGAGAGAGAAGTAAAGCTGAGGATCAGAAACCAAACCCAACCGGAAAAGAAAGCAAACGGGTCGGTGCCAGCAAACAAACCCCAGCCCAGCCCAGCCTAGGGGAAGTCCCAACAGCCGGTCCGTCAGTCAGCTTGGCACAGAGGCACATACTAGCAACCCGTTTTCGCTGCCCAGCCCCCCAAGCCCCTCGGGTTGAGACATTGCCGTTGATCGCCTGTGATTTGGGGGGACTTGCAGTGACTTTGCGGTCGAGGTGACGTGGGTGCGTAAATCAGCGTCAGCACCAAGAGTGCAAGCGGCGAGGCTAAAACTAGACCGGTCCCCGTGGCTAGGGTGGCCCTTAGATTAAAATGGACACGCTCCCCTTCATGCAGACAGCCACGGCTCCCCATTGCTCTCCTCAATCCCTCAGCACCGCCTAAATCTGAAGCAAAATCCGTTTACTTCAAGCACGCTTGCGGGCTGGCTGTTGGCATCATCATTGAGCAAAAGTCTAGCTAGCGAAACATAGCACGGATTATCGTGTCAATCAATTGGCATCACTCAGCGCCTCGCGCATCATCACCGTGCGGCGATCCCCACGGTCTCGGTTGCCCACCAACTCCGCCAATCTGCTTTTGCATTACCACACCACCCCCACCAAGATGTAAGACAGGCAAGCAGGCTAGCTGGTCATTGACAAATAGAAAAAAGACGATAAGTCTTTGCATCGGGCATATGCCACATGGCTGAGAGTAAGCGCGCGTTCCTTTGAATCTCACAGCCTACAAAAAGGACCCGGCATAGTGTAATGCAGCCCGGGGCATTTATGGGGGATGTGCCATCGCGCAAGTGGTGTCGCGCGCGCTAAAACAGGGAAACCATAAAACCATACCCCCGGGACCTTATTCCTATTAATAAACCCTGTCACGTAAGGCCATGTCAGCCGCACTCACGAGTCACGATGTTACATCTTGTTCATCCGAACAATTCAGCAGCGGCGACGCTTTCATCTGTAGTTCTTTCTATTTGTAATTCTTCTATGGCAGGTTGTGTCAGTTCGCTAGTACCCGGTAATTTCTATGCTGTCAAACAACCATGTAATAGACGAGTTACGACGTACTTTCTCCCCTAGAGTCGTACGCTGCACGGGATGGACAGTCAATGGGCTTGCCGCCCTCTCACGGCGTGCACATACTTCAATTGAGCAAAAGTGACGTGCTGCTCTCACATTTACAATCTTATACTAATTGATATTGACCATCAGACTTGCTGCTTGTGCATCTCCAAATGTTCTATTATCTACGGCGACTGGAGCGTCGAGCCGGCGAATCGTTCGCCGGGTATGTCAAGAGAGACACGGAACTGTCGTATAAGTCAACGAATTACCAGCTAGTGAAGTTCCGGAGCAGGCTCTACAAGCACAAGTGTGGCAGTGGAAACGACCAGGATATGCGTATCCAGACCCGCCTAGGCGACTGAATGTACGCAAAAGGACTCATGGATGACTTTGAGGAGCTCGTTCCCAGAGGAGGATCTTCGCCTCCAAACTCTTGCATGTACTGTTCGTAATACGGTTGTGCTGAACGGGATGAGACTTCACTGAACGTCATCGCCTTGTTGGTCTTGTATCGATTGGCTGGATTAACCATGCCTCTCAGATGGGCTCGCCCCCACCACTGCAGCCATCCGTTCTGAGATGTCTGTTCCTTCACCGACGTAAAAGAAAACACCATTTCCTGCTCGATCCGACCTGGAAAGGATAACGAGTTCTTTGACGAGCTGTGTTAGACCCAGCGAAGATCACAAGCATCTATGACCGATGACTACTTGAGGGAGGTTTGCCTGCACTACCCAAGTCTAACCATCGGCTGTTAATGTAAATGAGCGAAATATAGCTTCTCTGCTAAGATATAGGGCCCCGGCGCCGTGCCATTAGTCTTGAGATATCTTCTCACATGGGCTAAGGTTAGTCCTCTCGTCCCAGAACATCTCAAAATGAACCATATGAGGGTGCATTATACGTGCAGGGATTGCGGAACCGCGAGTATTGCCAAAATGACTGTGCCTACAGCTTTATTCGTGCACCGCGTGCGTCTGAAACATGGTACCAAACCGTGTAACCAGTCGATAAGAAAGGGTGAACGGAGGCGTATAAGCACTGGTTATACTATATTACCTTGCAGTGTCATGGCCAAGGCCTAGTCGGGACTGGCCCGGGACTACAATAATGACCCATGGTACGGTGATATTGTTCAGTTCCTTGAACCGAAAGGAAGGGTTGGAACGACTATCCAAGGCTCGCCAGCGTTTGATCCGAAATAGATCTGACAAGTATCGGCTGATAGCCGGCAAATTTATGTACGTTGGACGGGAGGGAACGACATCCACGTGCATCATCGACCACGAGGCAAGAAGCGTGTATCCTTCGCAAGATATGCGACCCTAAACACATCAACTATGATACCTTGGAAGTGGCGTACACCAAGGTTGTTTCAAGCGATATGCCTTCGCGCCGGGCTCGATTTCTATCGTATGTTGAACCAAGTCAGTTTGTTTAAGGTCATTTAGGCAGGTAACAAAGCAGTCTCTTCAGGTATATGCCAGTCTCATGGCTGATTCCAGTTATTGGGGAGTTTACAGGCGTCGCCTGGGTCAATCCCTGACCGTTTGAACCCGACGATGTTGACCAAGCCGGCCAGCATAGTGGCAACACCGTGATAGCCTGTACGAACCAGAATCGACCACCGATGGCGAGTTATCACATTCGTTGTCGGGGTAGAGAAATATATACAGCGAGCCTAGTGAGCATGTTTACACTTCAACTCGATGGAGGGCAACATAAAATTAGCCATTAACAACCGGAAGTCAAACTTGGTGTGCCTGGCGGCACCTGGTAGGTGAAAACTCTGTTCCCATCCATCGAGTCGCATTGGAAAAAGCTTCAGCTCCTATTTTCTTTTTTCTTTTCTTTTGTATTAGGCATAAACATCGTACCGCATGTGCACTGTTTATTCCAACTGGAATAACCTAGCAGAATCACCGCAACGTCCGATACTATTCTATCGGACGCACTGTCGTGAAAATGGAACTACCCTCGTTTTTCAGGAGAGTCTGTGGACAGACGAAAGCATCGCAGTCATACGCAAACTCACCACCACCGCCCTATTACAGCAGCGCCTCTACGCAAACACATGAGAAGATCCCCAAGTCCAGCACACCTCCCCCTGCTGTGAAGACTGATCCGATCGATACCTCGAAGCGCTCATGGAGGGATGTTCCCGGCATGTACTACTCGCCGTCGCTTAAAAAGCTCGTGCCCTTCGATGCCGACAAGATGAAGCTATCGGACCCCGATACTTTATTTTTAAGATCAGTCAACATGTGGGAGGACGCCCTCATCTGGTTGAACTTCGACGGCGCTGCCGACTTCCACTTCTTCTTCCAGCACGCCCACCTGGCCATGAGCCGGCACTTCTACGGCCCCTCCTACGGAATCCCGCTCGACGCGCTGGCCATACACAAAGAGAGGACGTTCGGGAAGACGTGCATTTGGAGTCGCTCACTGGTACCGGCCATCATCGACGACGAGCTGTACCTATACGTCCGGCACCGAGTGTTCCACCCGGGCAGGAGTTCGGACGCGCTACACGGAGCATTCCGCGCGGAAAAAGACGGGGAAAGGGTCCTGAGTCCTTGTGCCCACCGCAGCGACTGGAAGATGGAGGAAATCCGGCGTCTCCTGAGCGACCCCTGGTGGCTGAGGAACGGGGAAATCAGCCGACCTCGACAATCCTGCAAGTATTGTCTGACGGACTGGGATCTCACCATCGTCAGTGAGGGGAGGTCGGGATGGTATTTGGAGATCGAGGCCTACCATCGACTGGGCACCTGCCGCGATCATCTGGACTGGAAATTGCGCAGCTTCGCAGGCTTTTGGAATCCCCAGCACATTATAGAGAAGATGCCAAAGAGGGCGGAGCTGGGCTACGCGCCGGACGCGGTGAGAGAAAGATGGAAGAAGCAGTTCCCTGGCGCAATTCCTATGCCGGCCCCATCTCGCTAAGCCACCCGGGCTCGTTGAACTCATCTTGGAAAGTGAGATTTCATACAGTCTGATACAAGCGACGTGGGGCTCATCTAAAGCTGCTCCAGTTGGTTCCTACCTAGTAATATTTACCACCTAAGTCAACGCTCGAGGGTCTAATACACGGCGAAAGTAGAATTGACGTTTGAAAGGATTTCAACGCTTGCGATTTCTAACACTGGAATAACCGTTGATTCCAGTGTCGATCAATGTCTAATAACTCGGGAAGTGTTTGCTCCAGTGTAAGCACACTAGTGCTTACGGAGAATCATACCCCAAGGCCATACCCACTAATATAGTCCATGTCACTCTTCTATGACTTGTCCAGCTTCTTAATCAACTTCTTATAACTATCATGGAGAACGCCAACTAATACCGTCTGATAATTTACAAGTGATGTGGGATTTCGTCCAAAGTTGCTTCATGCTGACTCGGAGGAACGACCTCTCCTCGAGTGTGATGGGTTCGACGCTTCTGATTGCCGATAACGATTTGGCAGAAAACAGGTTCTGAAGGATCGTCCCGTCCCTATTGCTTAATGGCTAGTCCGCCATGCGAGATCCTCACCTGCAGGTAGATGGTAGCATCACCCCCCCTCTAGGGTAGTATTCACTCCCCCTTTTTGGGAAACACAGAGATAACAATGCGGGGCTAGCTAGCGACAGCCGAAAGTGGCCTTGGTGGTGCACACTCAATACCTTCTATTTGCTTGATGGTTTTCTTCTTCCTCTTTTTCTTTCCATTTGGGGCCTTTGCCACGAGGTATCTGGTCAAGCAGCATGAAACATGGCAGGTTATTCTTGGCCTTTTTCGTTTTGGTATATGCTCTAGTTTTATACTCTTTCAGGTCTAGTCAAAAGCTTGGCATCGAGGTGATGATCATACAAGTTTCAACTGTATGAGCCCAAGTGGTTCACACCACACCCGCCCTTCGGTTTAAGAGAAAAGAACGGTCTAGAACATATCGGTAGTCGGCGATGGCCCAATGATATACTGCATTCCCCCCAACCAATCCCTGTGGCGAGTTCCGACGACCATGTGCTGCTATCTCCGACCCGCATGGTTGGTGCCGTATAGGGAACCAACGGCAGGTGGACGCGTTGCATCCTCGTGACTATTTTCGGAGTGATTGGAGAATACAAATACTACAGTGGTATCACAGTAACTGGGGAGCCTGATTCTATTGGTGGTATACTACACGTGCAACGATCAACCCCTCCTTTTAGCCTGGGGGAGTGTAAGATGCTATCGTGGCGACATTCGCTTACAGTCGACCTAGTCCCTATTGATGTAGGTCTTTGCGATCTACAAACGGGTCTGGATTCATCGGGTTTGGAGCTGAAAAAGAGAGTTGGTGTGCCAGCAGGGCAAAGGGAAACGCCAAGATTCGCGCGGTTGAAGATCGCCGTCACAAGATCTAGTATAGCCGCGAGTGCCGTGCTGGGCGCCAAGAAAGGCCCCAAAGGACCTGTTCGGGTGGCCCGATACCATGGCCATGTTTATTGGCCTAAACGAGCTCGGATGATCTTGTTGTCGGAGAGTATATGACTATATATGTTAGAACCGCATCGCTACCGTCGCGACTTGTTACTTGGAGAACAACTCGTTACGCCATCCCTCCGCCATTGCCCCTAAAACAAAGAACATTCCGCCGTCATGCTTTTCAGTGCTGTTTGGATATGGGCTACTGTTGCCGCTCCCATTCTCCTCTTCTTTGGCAGAATCATATACAATGTGCTTTTCCACCCCTTACGGAAGTTCCCGGGCCCTCCCCTGGCTGGGGCTACCGGGCTTTGGAAGGCATACAAAGAGGTGGTGCTGCAACAAAACTTAGGCCAAGAGCTGCTTGAGCTACACAAACAATATGGTAAGACCAATCTATTAAGCATGCTAGGTTATGGTTTGCTAAAACGTCGAGACAGGTGACATTATCAGAATATCGCCAAACGAGGTGAGTTCTATCTTATAATTACCAATTTAGTCGCTAGTGGTTAACATGTGGGACCATAGCTGCATTTCGGAAACCCGACCGCATTCCATGAGATATACCACCATACCAAGCGGTGGGACAAGGACGATGAGCTGTACAACGTCACCGGCTTCAAGTCTGGGTCGTTTGTGTATCGGAAGTATGCTCAGGCCAAAGGTCAGTCACCAACTTGATAACCAACCCCTTTTACGAAGCACTAGCTTACGCATCGAGTGGAACAGAACGGAGGGAGGTTCTCATGCCGATGTTCTCCAAGAAGGCTATACAGAACATTGAGGGTCTAGTCTGGCAGAATGTGAGCTTGTCCAACAATCATCCAACCTCCACACCCAACTAACCGGAGCAATAAGGCCGCCAAACTCGCATCCGCCATCACCAAGCTGAACGCGTCACAACAGTCCATCGACCTCCTGTACGCCTTCCGCTCCTTCACCCTCGACACCATCATGTCCTTCACCTTCGGCAACAACATCGGCGCCCTCGACGCGCCCGGGTTCCGAGACCCCCTGATCCTCGGCATGGACGCCACGCTGCCGGCCCTGCCCGTGCTGAAAAACTTCAGCTGGGTCCGCAAGCTGACCTACGCCTTCCCGCCTACGCTGGTGATGCAGCTGCTGCCCAACGCGGACGCCATCGCGCCCCGCGTATACCAGGTCCGCGACGTCATCCACCGCCAGCTGCAGGCGGTCCTCAACTCGCCCGAGAAGCTCGAGGACGCCCAGCACCAGACCATCTTCCACCGCATGCTCGACGCCCGCGCGTGGCGCACCAAGGTCGTGCCCAACATGGCCGAGCTGCACGACGAGGGGTTCACGCTCGTCTTTGCCGGGTCCAACACCGTCGCCGACACCCTCGTCATGGGCCACTGGAACCTCCTGCAGAAACCCGAGCTGCTCCGCGCCCTGCGGGAGGAGCTGCGCACCGTCTGGCCGTCCCTGAGCGCGGGGACGCGGCCCTCACTCGCGGACCTCGAGGGACTGCCGCTGCTGACCGCCACCATCAAGGAGTCCCTCCGCTTCATCCCCTCGGGCGTCTCGCTGACCCGCGTCGTGCCGGCCCAGGGCGCCGTCATCGCCGGCCAGCACATCCCCGCCGGCGCCGCGGTGGGCATGGGGATCCTGCACGTGCACCAATCCGAGTCCATCTTCGAGAACGCGCTCGACTTCGATCCGGCCCGGTGGCTGCCCGGCGCGCACAAGAAGGAGAACCTGGAGCACTGGCTCGTGCCATTCAGCCGGGGGCCCCGCGCGTGTTTCGGGGTGAATCTGTCCATGTGCGAGCTGTACATTGCGTACGCGACTATGCTGCGGCACTTTGATATGGGACTTGACGGGACCACGGAGGAGGATATGCGGTGGCGGGAGTGTATTGCGGCGTGCTATCCCCGGAGGCATCTGCATGCTTGGTGTAGGCCTGCCGAGGCTTGATGGTTCATCTCAGGGGGGGTCTTATGTCGTTTTAGCGTTATTGAATACACTACTTAATCACATTGATCATGACTCATATAGTGACAGGATCCATGTCGGCGGCGGAAGGTATTTACATGACGTCAGGTTTCAAGACGAGCGCTAAGATGTATCGAGTTACTAATATCAGGTTAATGACCTGTACAGGACTAGGTAGGATTGACCCAAGATTCAACACATCAAGTCAGCAAGATGGATGCCCAGGCAGTGATACATGCATGGCTCCCTATTCAATATTGGCTCAACACGATCGGGGGCAACATAGACTACAGCCTAAGTAAGTACTCATAATCGTATTGCGGCTTGATTCCCTAGGTAGCTTCCATCATGGAAGTCGTCATACTCCGTACATCTAGCCCGACGACATGCACAAGCCCTGTAACTAACCCCCAAAAACATTCCTTGACCGTAGCTTCATCCTTCCAGATGTTGGATTATCATGCGTATTTTCTAACACTTATGATGGACTATGGCCGATTGCCCTCGAGCAGACCAAGGGAGTTCTGAACGACAGTGATTCGGACCCATCTGTGGGTGCCGAGCAGGCGGCGTTCGCGGAAGTCGTCGACGAAGGATTCATCGCGTTTGACATCTGCACGTTTGCCCCTTTCCACGAGGTTGTGACTTAGTTCGCCTGTTGTTTCTCGGTGAATACTGCAGGCGAAGATGCGGCGTTTAGTCAAACATTGCATTGCAAGTCGACGCAAGGGAAGCTCCCCTATCCCGGGCCCAGAATAGACAGACATACCAAGACATAGGCTGCAGACATGTGTACATCGAAGTGAATCCACCCTGCGCAAAGTGGATGTGCCTTAGATATAATGGTTCGTATTCTTTCGTCCCCTATCACAAAATGGACAAGCGTCCGGTCTGGAACGAGAGGGGAGAGCAGACGACAGTCGGGTCGGCTATTATCGTCAAGGGCGACGAAAAGCAGACGAGAAAACACGGCCTAGGTAGAATATACTCGCAAGATAGTAGTAAAAGAGCAATTTTGCGATCATGATGAAAGAGAGGCCAGGTAATATGCGGCTCAATATACCATCGATTGAAGCAGCCGCTCGGTATTTAAACAGAGGGTGGCATCTCAAAGCCACGCAATCTATTTCATGCACATACGGATGCCCAATTCAACAAGCTTCTCTGCGCCTGTTTCGACAATGCTTGTTACTGCAATCCTTCCCTGCACTTCATCAACTGAATTGACGAGCATTAAGTCTGACGTCTGCTTGAGTATCGTGTTGAGATACGCTGCTTGGACCCCACGAGATTCACGCTCTCAATGGTCGGTTTACATGCAACCAAGGCCAAAGCCAAGACTTTGAAATCAAATCGGTTTTAAGTTGGTTACCTGCGACGGCACTTCCCTGAACACCGAACAGCTCTCCTTGGCCTGGCCAGTGGCATGCCAGGTGTCGCAAGCCTGAGCGTAGGTACAGATCGAGCAAACTTCAATTGATGATTGTGACGCGGAAATGTGAGAGATAGACATGCATGCATTACTCCATGGGTTGCATCAAACACCAGTTAGAGGATTACCATGGCCACCAGCGCCGGTCGTACATATATTGAAATTGTCGAGGCTTGCAACTTGGTGGCTTGTCACTCTAAAAGGTAGCACAGGAAGGGAGCTGGGAAATTGTCACATTTCTTTTTCAGGCCAAGCATCAGGCCTCGCAATGGCCTGAACCTTGGAAGGGACGTCCTAGCGCATGAAACGCCAGAGGTCACACACATCCGGGTTCGCATAAAGCCAAAGACTTTCCCACCTCGACAAATCCCTCCAACTTACCTTGTTTCTCCATCATCGTCACACGCCTGTTTTGCTGCCACAGTTCCCATCTCTTCCTGCTTACTCGCGTCTTTCATCTTGATACAACTTCATTCAATTGACAGCAGTAGCCGTCATGGAACCCATTGCGAAGCCCCCTTCTCCCTCTTCCGCGCCCGCGAAACGCGTCAACTCTGACACGGACCACCGTGACAGCAAGAGGACGCGTCGAGTCTTTGACAACAGGTAACGTTGATACCCGTCAATCACTCATATCCCCCCAACTTGACGATACATGGCCGGTCTTATTGTTTCCCCGGTTCTTGGGTTAATGAACCATTTTTTGAGTGTTCCTACTTTTGAGTGTTTCCTACAGTGGGCCAAGGGCTGGAGCCGGTACCTTCTACCTCTACGGTGTCGGTGCCACTCCAGCCTGGACGTCCACTATTTGTGTGTTAGTCTGTGGGTTGCCAACGTCTCCCCGCCGCCGGTCGCGCGATCTCGGCGAGGATGCTGCAGCAATGCTAGTCTCCTATGATGTTTGCTAAGCCTCTTTCAACCCGCGCCCTCGGCGGCTCTTGAAGAGTGCGATGCAGGAAGTCACGATCATCCGCTCGGTCCGTGCTGTCTTGGTAGACCTTCTGTGTCTCTTCCTTGTTCTGCCGGGTAACGACGATGATCGACAGAATTTGCTCCGGTAATATGCGGTTGTGCGCTATGCCAGTATGGAGAAGAGTCACAAAGACATCTGCTTTGACGTGTGCCAGGGACCAATGTGGCAGAGGCCGCTGCGGGCCCGAGAGCAACGCTCATGTACGGCAGAGGATTGTATCCGGATGTATGGATGAGGCGAAGGCATCACGCGTTCCTATGGAATGATCGTGTCTTCCCTTGTTCGTCTCCAATTGTTCTAGGATGGCAAGTCTTCGAACCTTGCGCCAGCACCAAGATAGGACCTGATCCTACTCGTGTGATGGCCGAGGTGACAGGGGCCTCCGCATAGTATTGTTTACATGATTGGACCTTCATGGTTCCACATGTTTTTGGAAGAACTTCAGTGTTCAATCGGAATTGTGAGCGAGGTGGTAATTCGTGGCAAACTATGATAGCTCTTGCGCGAAATCACCTTGACAGCCAAGTCCTCCGAGAGACCCAGCGTGAGCAGATACGTGGGTGCGGCATCAGGTGCAAGAGCCCAGGGCTCGTGTTAGATGTCGCACTGATGCTATCTGTGCTGCAGTCGATTGACAGGCAATTTAGTTCTTGCGACGGGATGTGAAAGCTGAGCAGTGGGATTCTGATGGGACATCACTGATGTCTCTCAGCTTCCCATGGAAGGCACACGCATCCTGTGGCAAGTTACAGCAGCTAGCGTTTGACGAGGCCATGCCCATGTCGCTCACTAGCTGCGACATTACTAGCATTTTCTTCTAGAAGAAAAGCTAGGCAGGCAAGCAGGTTGTTGCATTGGAAAGCGGTTCTCAGAATGGCTCCATGCGGAAGGCAACTGTGACGACAGAGGGGCAACTGTCAGAGGGCTTTTTGCCTCCCTGTCTCCCGTGCTTCGTCTCGACGGTAGCTATGCAGGAATGTACCTGTTCAGCTCTGTCCATTGTGGTCAACGCATGTACTTCACGGCACATGTGTCATGAATTGTTCCTACTTCGAATTGTGGTTATCTGCACCAAGCAGAGGATTGTTCCCAATTCGGGTCTGTCGAGAGTCAAGTCTCGTCAGCCCCTGATTTTGCTTGATTGCTGACCCCTGATGTTTCGTCGCCCGCTATAGCGAGACTGCTTCGCGCAAGCAATTCTCCTCGGCGTGTGGCAATCTGAAGGGGGAGGTGGTTGAGTTGTTGACGATTGTTGATGTGCTGTCTTTTGGAGACGATAGCCAGCAACGGGAGCGCAACCCACAGCGCCGTGCCGCTGTGTCTTGGGCCCTCCTATGCCCCCGAACTTACTTTCTCATGTGGGCTAATGAAGTACAGTGCTTTCGGCGATGACCGATTCACCGATGCCATCGTCAAGTGCGGTGGGCAGACTTGGGATGTCCACCGTGTCATTGTTTGTCGCGAGTCAGAGTGGTTCGCCAAGGCGCTCTGCGGTAACTTCACCGAGGCCTCCACCCGAGTCATCGAGATTCGCGACATCAAACCGAGCGATGTGGAGAAGGTGCTGCGATACATCTATACCGGAGGTGAGCTCAGTCACTCGTCCGCGCTGTCCTGGTTCTGGGGGGTTCGCTTGGCTTACTAACACTTGCGTGTTCTGCCAGAGGACCCGGCGGCCAACATTCCGCCTGGAGAATCAATGTACACAACCCAGTTGATCGACTTGTATCAATTGGCCGATTACTTCGTCATTGGCCTTCGCGACAAGGCCCTGGAGCACCTGCAACGATATCTGGAGAACCTGGCGAGGGACGTGCAGCATCGTTACCTCTCCAAGGTCACGGGGTTCAAGACGGACAAGAAACGCATGAAGCTCTTCGAGGACTACGAGCTCAGCAACGTCATCTGCGGCGCCGCCGTCGCATTTGGGTACGGACTGGACAGGGACGACGTGCTGCAGCAAGCCTTCACCCACTTCGTCAACGCCACTTGCTACATCGCCCTGGCCGACTGCCACTTCATCCGCCGCATAAGCGAGGCCCCCGGCTTCGCCGTGGCCATCCTGCAGGAGCGCCAACAGCACGGCGGCTGGCTGCCCATGTCGCGCTACGCGCCCAAGGAGTGCGAGGAGTGCAAGGAGAAGCACGAGATTATCTTTGGTCAGCGTGTGGATCGGTACGCGAGGATTTGGACGCGCAACGCCGAGGTCTTGGGCCGGTGCAGCCGGTGCCAGGACAAGTTGGATGAGCAGCGGAGGGAAGAGGTCAGAATCAAGAAGGCGGCGGCTTCTGCTACTGCCGCCGCCGCTGCGGACGAGGCTGAAGCTGCTTCCGCTGTCGCTGGTGATGCGGCTGTGGTCGGTGATGATTGAGGGACTAGGCTAGCGACTGCGGGAGTAGGGTTGGGATGGCGGGTCTTCACCTCGTGGCAAATAATTGCTGGAACGAAAGGACATGTGGGATTCGATCATGTACAGTCATTGACAATACACATATCGCGCGTCCAACAATTCCACTTCTTATGAACATTCGCATTCATCTTTAATAATTAATCTGACTGCATTGGTTAGGCACTCAGCTGAGGGAATGTGTCCCGCAATTCAGCTTGTAACTCCGACAAGGGGGGCGGCATGGCCCTGCCTGGCTTTACTTTACTCTTCTTGTAGATCTTACTACGCGGTGGTTCGTGAGATCACAACTTATGTATCATTTGTCGTTATCGAAAGACAAGCGACGATGCTTCGACTGGTCGATCTCGCACCAGTACCTTCCGTCAGTGGTGGTCCTTCGCGAACCGGCTGAGGCTCACGGCGAGGAGAAAGGTGTCCGTCAATCGTTTACACCATGGCCCGTGGCTTGCTCGGGCGGGCAAGCGTCACACATACGCAACTCTTCGTGATTGGCGGAGAACAGAGAGACTTCACAGTAAGGAGGAAATCCCGCATCGAATATGTCGATTGTACCCCGTGTATCTGACGGCAAACCGAGATTGATTGATGCCGTAGGTGAATTGAAGTAGATGGGTGCCAGGTCCGTAATTGAAACACCCGGAGGTCGAAATAGAATTAGTGTTCATTTGAAAGAAACGTCGGGGGATCAGCACGAGCAAAACCGCACTCACCGAAATGGGGCTCGAGAAAAAGAAGAAAAAAGTGACCGCAGAGGGAGTCGAACCCTCTTGCCTTTAAGTATGATCTAAGAATACTGTAATGATACTACCGCTAGGCTACACCGGCCCGGTCAAGGGATATCTATGTCAATACGAGTTATAAACCGCGGGTTGGATCGACTTCGGGACTGCTTTGCTTCTGGTAGTGGCCAGAGGAGGGTGTATTCAGAGTTTGTCGGGGCCGTGGTTGGAAAGGGGGGTGGACGATAGACAAGTGCAAGAAGATAAAAGAAACACACACTCCACCCCCCTCCATTCTGCGGTGCGCGTTTACTTTATTGGCCTCCTCCGTAAGGGCGACGAGTAGTTACCACTCGCTCTTCTGGCGTACACCAACCAAAAGACGGACGAGACCATGCGAAAACAATGCCACACTCATCCGAAGTGCCTTCATCTAGCCGGCCAACTGCGTCTGGACCCAAAATCTGCTTCGGCCACTTTGCGGCACAGTAATGAATGAGTTGTGTATAGAATTTCAATCGACAGGTATTCTGGCTCGATAAGTTGGCTACTATTGTGGTTGGTCGCCATCGTTGGTTTACGCATGATTGAGAACGTTTCGTCAGGGGTCTATCACGGCGGGACATAGTGAACGAGGTGTGTCATTTCTGGAAATGATATATATTGCTCAAGTTAATTGATACATTCGGCCACCTTCACCCCGAGGTCGCCGCAACATTAGTCCACATTCGCATCCAGACGGAAGCCTACCATGTCGCTGGCCCAAATGTTTCGCCCTTGGGGACAGTCTTCAGCCAGCCCTTGTAAGAGGCGTCTACCGTGTTGTAGATATCAACGTTGCCCCACCACTGAGGGATCTTCACCCCCGGCAACGTGATAGCGAAGAAGATGACAGCCGTCGAGATGACCAGCCCGGCGTCCAGGCCCGCCGCTGTCAGGTAGTTGTACGTACGCCACCAGCCGTTCCAGCGCTTCTTGATCCAGTAGTTGAAGATGAGACCGAAGATGGCCCAGGTCGAGAACGACAAGGGGGTCGCCGGCGGCAGCCAGGACATGGCGCCCAGCATGATCGGGGCATTGAAGTGATGCGCATAGGGAACGCGCACCTTTTTGATCAATACCCATAGCAAGACCGGCAATCCCGCACCGATCAGCCAGAACCAATTGAACTTGGCATAGATCGATCCCGGTCCGAACATACGCTCCGGTCCGATGACTCCCCACACAATGGACGATGAGAAGAAAGCGCGACCGTTGGGACAAGTGAAATGGTCCTTTTGGTCACTGTTCAGGTGTCAACAGATAGCCTCAATAGGTTGCCACATAAATTCTGGGTGCAACTCACTTAGCACAGACATTGGGAATGTTGCCCAGGGTCCAATTCATTACCGCAATCTGGACGAAGGCCGCCCAGATAGTGGCCATGACTTGGCACCAGAATGTCACTTTCGGTGGGATCTTCATATAATGGGCCAACTTCAGGTCCCCGCTATAAGTCTGATGCGATACAAGAGTAAGCTTTCATTTCCATTATCATAAGGGGTTTGCAGAAACTTACCTGCGCTTGACCGAGAGTGATTGTGCTGAAAACCTTAAACATCATAACACCGATAGGCCGCCCGGGAATCATGAAGCCGGCCAGGAAGGGTGAAATCACATTGAGCGACAAGTAGATGTTCGAGATACCCAGTACCATGCAAGTAGGTATGATGAATACCAGAGCAAGTATGATCGATACAAAGAACGCCCACTATTCAGTGTCAGTGGTCAGCATATTCATCTCATGCCCATGCTGTCCAGATCCTCAGCACATATGACGTTTCTTTCTTCCCGTAGAGAACGGTAGATGGGAGGGGTTATCGGGGAAGAACTTACCCATGGCATTTGCGAGTTGTAGCCAAGAACCGTGCCGAGACCCATGGCGATGGACCCGATGAACAGAATGAGATACCACCAGTCGGGTGCCTCTTGGTACTTCTTCATCAATCGCAGATGGATATCGGGCTCCTGGTCCCGTGCCGCTCTGAAACGATACCAAATCTCTTTTCCATGGAACAATCCGGTGTGCACCAGAGTCGCGGTCAGAGCTGCGAAGGACAAGCCATAGTTTAGGGCGAACGCAGGTGGTAGAAAAAGGGGCGAGTACTCCTTGTATTTGGCCACGTCGAAAGTGAAGCCGCTGCCCAATATCCTGTTGACATTATATGCTTTCTGGGTATTGTCGTATGTCTGGCTTGTTACCATGGGTAGGTAATCCGCGTAGATTGCACCCGTGTATGTGATGCCAATAGTGGTGAGTATGATGAAGAAGAAGAGACCAAATAGAGTATTGATGTGCGAGTGTGTGGGCGAAAGCAGGGGGTCTTGCAGGTACGCAGAGACGTAGGTCCAGTCAAATGTGATGGGGATGAGGCTGAGTCCAGTGACACCGCCAAAAAGTTGGTTGAGCACCACGTTGTCTGGTCGGATCCAGGTGACGAAAGCGAAAACAGACAGGCCTTGAAACAGCACAGCGGGGATCCAATAGTAGCAGAACATTCCACCAGTGACGATGAAAAAGTATCGATAGCGACTGATGAACCAGCCGTTGGTACTGACACCGTCACTCTTGCTCTTGTCGTGGAGTGCGTAGAACAAGGTCGTATTCGAGAATTGGTTGGGCCACATCATGGCCGACGGCCAGACCAGGAATCGCCGGAAGATACCCGAGAGAGCTATGCCGATAAGCTGGGAACTCAAGGTGAATAACAGCGAGAAGCCCCATCCTAGGTTGATGTCGTAGAACGGCTTGCCCTGCAATGCCAGCAACGCGTCGGTGCTGTAAGCATAGCTTATGCAAACGTTGGACATCAGGACGATGACAACATGTTCCTTGATGTTGAAGGGCCCCGTATTGAGAGTCCATCGAAGTCCGAACGTGTTGAAGACTCGAGTCGGCATCACTTTGGTCCATATACAGCCGACAGGGTAAACCAACAACAGGATAACCAGAGCAGGGAAGCTAATGGCAGGGCTCCGCATACTCAGAAACATGTTGAGACCACTGCCGAGAGTGACGAAGATGAAGCCGAGAATCCATGCGCGGACGGTGTTGGCGACTTCCTCCCCATCAGTGTTACGTACGGCGGCCCGAACCTCTTCGTAAGGAGAGTTCTCGGTGAACATGGCATCGACTGCCAGGATATCGTCGACGTTGCCATGTTCAATGGCTTGCCTGGCGGCTTCGAGCTTCTCCTGCGGCAGATTGGGGTCGAATTGATGGTCGTTTATGATCTTTTCCAAATCATGTGCTGCTGCTGTAACGCGCAGACCAGAGTCGCCTTTAGCATGCTCTGGGGAACTGTGGTCCGACTCATGCCCGGCAGGATGGATCTCGACGGGCGAGGCAGCTGCGCCCTCCTCTTTGCTGAAAGGCAACCGCATGGCTACCTGTTTCAAGAAGGCCTTGGATCACTAACTGCAACTCAAGAGGCAGTAGTAGCTCCCGGTGAGCACATATGGATGTGCGAAACAATTATGTGCTCCGTCAAATCGGTCTGCAAGCCAGCCGGGCCAATGCAAGACGGCAAGTATCGCCCATCATTTCGCCTCTTCTTCGCGGGATAGCGCTACCCCGACATATCTGGGTCCACAATTGGCGACAGGGTTAGGCTGATAGGGACGGATTTCGCGAGACCCCCTTGGCCATTCGTGGAAGGTGACAAGACGCACCTCGTCCGTTGGCGGGTCATTGCTGGGCAAGTTTCTTCGGTCATAACCGGCAAAGGCCATCCGATCTCCTGTTGGGTGTAACCAAGCATTATCGGTGGGAATGAATGTCATTGGCGAAAGCTTCGTCGGGACGATTGGATGACTTGGCATTCTGCTTGGGGAAGGAGAGACCCCCGCTTCGTACGACTGCTGATGCGAGGATCAACAAACACAATCCGAGACAAGGCTTTGCCTGGGTAGATACAGGATTCATTAGGGTATGTGAAAGAAGGCGACCGACAGCGGATAGACTGTATGTTGTTGGTTCTCATGAGCCTGCTCTGTCCAATGGCTGAGCAGTTGACTGTCTGTTGATGATCGGACTCGGTGATAAGCATTTGTATCTCTTCGCGCCCGTCTGTTAGCTTGTCCCTTATCCGCATGCACTAATGGGCGATCCACCAGCCCACTACCCCAGGGTTCTAAAGTCTTGGCGAGTCCACTCACCAAACTTATCCAAAAGGGCGTCTTCAATTCCTTGATTGCCTTGAGCAACAATTTCATTCATCTGCTGCCAGACCCGAGCCTTATCATCATGGGCCGATCTGACCTCGGATGCTTTTACCGAGCTAACGCATGTAGATGTATTCGGGTGCGGTCTTATCTCTTGGTGGCCCTGATAAGAAATTGGTTATCTAGAAGTTTGAGTGCAGGCGACCCCTGACACTGATCCTAGCGACCCGTTGGAGAGAAGCGTGGCGCTAGAATTGCCGTATGGCGCAAACTGCCCCTCTAGCCACAGGGGCATATTCGACCCCCTATTATGCCCCTGGTTCCCTTTTCATACACAAGATGACTGCTGAGCACTGGTAGTCGTTGTATACCACTTTCAAGGGATTGTTTTCATCTCGAGCCGAGAGTTATTGTTCAGAAGATATCTTGTTTCTGATGAGGTCAAGTCAAATCAGCCCAGGAGAAGACGCTGCCCCAATTGACATCGTACACAGTCTGAGAGACCGCCCCTGTCGTCGCCAGATCCATGCGCGTGTCCTTTAATACGTCTGCCACTTGGTAGAATGGCAACCGGTGGTATCTCCTGAATTTCCGTATCCGCGCCGTACTACTGCGAAGGGGGTTTGTCGGGGGGGAGGGTGTGAATATCCGCCCACATCTTGATCGCCCTTCTCTAGAACCGATCCTGCGTCGTGGCAATGTGTGCCTCTGCTTCTGCCACGCTTGTCGCCACTTTCATGAATGTTCCGACGATTGCCTGGGCCCCTATTTTCTGGATTTGGTTCACAGGCGCCGCCGCTTTGTACCTGCATTCGTGCATCCACACGTTCGACGCGTAGTCTATTAACCCGTTCGTTTGTTCTTGGACCGTATCACCCGTGGGCGTCGTAGCCAATGCTGCTGCAATCCGGGCGTTAATTTCCTTCCACGGGGTGTTCTTGAAGAGAAGTCGTTCCTGGCCCTCTGCCGCTGGTGTGGCCATCTCCAAGACCGTCTCGATGGTCCGATGGTCCGACCCCGTGGCCTCTGTTGGCGGCACACGGCTATTTTCGAAGGTATAAAAAGGAATGTATGCTCGTTAATTGGATAAGAAAGAGACCCCACCCTTTGAGCAGTATTCAGCGCTCAAGGGGATAGGTAGGCCAGCAAGATTACTTACATCGGGGCTCCTGGTCAAGCCGCTCCAGGCAGACTGAACCGCGTATGGGAAACCCCGGGATCTTGAGCTGTGCCATTCTCTGCCACATTAATGGCAAAATCATGTGAAATGCCTGCAGGCGAACTAACATCCTGCATGTGGTGCAAGTTGCAATATCGACAGGCGCACTCCG
The DNA here is from genome assembly GCA_038364195.1 of Apiospora sp. TS-2023a. Taxonomy (NCBI): domain Eukaryota; kingdom Fungi; phylum Ascomycota; class Sordariomycetes; order Amphisphaeriales; family Apiosporaceae; genus Apiospora; species Apiospora sp. TS-2023a. The sequence continues at coordinate 2,341,557 of JAQQWQ010000007.1, read as the reverse complement.
ATCCTAGAACATAGCCACAAAGTTCTGCCGGGGCGAGGAATCTTAACGCAAGTTGGCTGGTTATAGCCGAAAGTCCAGGTCAGCCATGCTGCTGATGCCCAACATTCGCGCAGTCTCAGCACGGATGTCAACCCCGCTACCACGGAGCTCCTGCACAGCTAGCGTAGTGGGCACCCAGTGCGCCGCTCTTGGTGCAGACTTCGACAACGGGCACAATGGCGGAGTTGTCACCGCCATGGCTGCTGGGGGCGCATTAAATCTCCCAGGTCGCCCGACGCCGTTACGCAGGTTCGACGTCTCGGTGCTGTGACGGACCCAGCGGCGAATCACGGCCAGACGGAGGAGGCGCGAGCTCAGCATGGCGTGGCCGGCGCGGGACAGGCCGGCAACGGTGCTAACGAGAGATCATGCGCATTGTGACGGAGAACATGTGAGTCCATCATCGCCGTTCAGGCTTTCTCGGTGGCACAGCCGTCTCTCACCAGAGGCCAATCCAGTCGCTGGATTTCCGTCATTCTCCGGATACCCCGCGCAATGCCAGGCTCTGTGGGCTCTTTCCGTAGATCGCCTCACACCTAAGGGAAATTGTAGGACCCGTTCGATGTCGTGAACTCGAACCCCGTGGAAGGACCGACGGACCGGAAGTTGACTTCATTCGTGGTCAAATCTAAGCCGATGGTTAAGTACCTAGACATTAGGTTTGTCCGGCACTAAATGCCATGTCGCTAGAGGGCGGGGTGCAGAATACACCTCGGAGGCTTATACCAACTTGAGCTAGGCTGCTGATATGTGATTCGCGGAAATTGTATGCATACACCGTCCATTTGGTATTGCATGCTAGTTCTGTACCACGTGTAGCACTTGGTCCTAGTGTTCCCCGCAAAGCGTCAAGCTAAAAACTACAACCCAGCCGAGCTCGCTGCGATGCGCCTGTAAATCATCGCAGTGTGCCGAGTGGGGCCGGCAACAAGGACAACGAAACAACACTAGCCCAGGATACGATGGAGACAGTTGCTCAACCTGCTTTCCTCTGAGTTTATCACCACCGGGAACGGACTATCTTCCGTGATGGGCGGAATGCAATGTACCGCTGGTCGGCATTTACGACGACAAGGATAGAAGACAGGAAGGGTTTACGGACCGTCCACCGGGTTCTGCTGGAGATAGGATGCATGAGGGTATGGGGCTGACATCGCGGATCCATCTGAACAGTAAGCTCGGTGTACTAAGTTTCCGCGGACTTGCGGCCCGATAGGACGTAGTTCAACTTCAATGTATCGAATTAAAACAAGGGGCATGACGAGCAACGGCATGGGATATCTATATAAGTCGACCTTGGCGCCCAGCAGAACCGTAGACATCACAGCTTCCAAAGCGCCAATTTTAGGTTGATCTATCGCTTTCGCAACCCCTTTATCATGAAATCAATGCTTGTACTCGGCGGCGCTCTGGCGTCCGTGGCCATCGCCGCGTCGACGCAGCTCTGTAATCAGTACGGCTACTTCGCTTCCCACGGCTATTACTTCAACAACAACGCATGGGGCAAGGACGCGGGCACGGGCTACATCTGCACCTACGTGGACTGGACCGACGACTCGCACGTAGTGTTCCACGCGGACTGGGAGTGGGCGGGCGGCGAGAACAACGTCAAGGCCTTCCCAGACGTCGGGCGCACCCTGAGCAGCAAGCCTATCGTGAGCTCGCTGGGGTCGATCCAGACGGCGGCATCGTGGACGTACACGGGCAACAATGTGCGCGCCGACGTCGCGTACGACCTGTTCACGGCCGCCGACCCCAACCACGACACCAGCAGCGGCGACTACGAGCTCATGGTCTGGCTGGCCCGCCTCGGCGGCGTCCAGCCTATCGGCTCCAAGGTCGGCACCGCCACCGTCGCCGGCCACACGTGGGAGCTCTGGGACGGCATGAACGGCGCCATGCGCGTTTACTCCTTCGTCGCGCCCACCGCGGTCAACTCGTTCAACGCCAACATCAAGGACTTCTTCAACTACATCGCCGCCAACCGAGGCTTCCCCGCTGCAAGCCAACATCTGATCAGTAAGTTGCATCAGTCATTCCGGTGATGATTGCATAGCTAATTGCGAGCAGCTGCTCAATTCGGAACCGAGCCGTTTACTGGCGGGCCAGCAACATTCACTGTCTCTAGTTTCTCATTGAACGTGAATTAGATTCCCGACGTACGAGGTCAGGAGAAGGCCGGAAGCGGATACTGCTGCCCAGCCAAAGGGCGTGCCAGGTAGGTAGGATAGGTGGTCGTGTTCGGCGTTGGTCGTCTTCGGGACCAGGAAAAGGCCAGCTGTGGCAGGGTGCAGCACGACCCCACTCTCCGAACTGTAGTGGGCTAGGTCCCTGCCATTAGAGTAGAGCCGGTTCGTGACCCCGCGCCCCAATCTTCCTAGACCGCATAAAGACTATTGCGCAGCTACATTTCTATATATTATGCTGCCTTCAAATGAACATTCGCAGGCGCTCTTCAGGGACTTGGATGGTAGCGCAAAGCCTTCAACTTCAATTTCAGCCATCGGTACTCGCCTGAGCTACCGGCCAGCAAGTAGAAAAGGAGTTGATTTCGTCATCTGGAGTCTATTGATAGACCCTGATAGAAATCCAACGGACGGGTCAGATGCCAAGGCATTCTGGAGAAGCCAGACTGGGCGGTACATCAACACCGGCTATCTGATGAGCAGCTCGCCACGTCTCAAGAACAAAAGGTCTCGGATGGGCGCCTATATCACCTTACCTTGCTTCAAAACAGCTTCTTTCTTTGACGGATTTGGCAAACATCGCATCGTTCGACCGACCAAACACGAATATGGGCGAGATCACAGCAGCTGGTTTATGGGCCATTTGGCGGAAATACGATATGCCGCACAAGAGTATCTTGGACCGAAGCCCAGCAGCAAATACTCCTGTGAATAGAGAGTTTGAACGAATACGCAGCAAATACCCCCGCCTCTTTAGTTTCGGTGCACTTCTACGCCCCATCACATACGACGAGATGGATCTTGACGAGATGCCTCAAGACCCTGGGAACAGCGAAGAAGGCACAATGTTTATCGTCTGCGAATCTTACAACAGGACGGTTATGACCCATAGGACGGGTGACGAGTCCTATCGATGGAGGTGGAAGGGAGTGCATATCTGGCCTAGGAATGTTCCACTTCCCAAGCTATCCCCTAGTGGCGAGTCAGGGGCATACATGGATAAAGGTGTATTTATTTCCTAGTGCGCAACTCATTGCAGCATGACAACTAGTTACTGTTATTTTACATGAGGAGATAAAGCTGTCTGAGAAAATTGACGTGCGAGATTTGCGTCTGCAATACAGCGGTGTCCGACCGGGCAATGCCGCGACGTTACTGTCCGCTGGATAATGGCTGAACGCCTCTCAGTCTGATACCATGCCAGAACGCGATGATAACCTACCACACGTTGTAAAAGGATATAAATGGGCTCTGGCCTTGCATCTTACCTGGCGAATTGTCCATCGAGCTTGAATTTCTCGGTGGTAGTCCGTGTATTGTAATTTAGACCCGCGTAGGATTAAATCCTTTGCAGGCGAATTAGCTGTGCGAAAGGGTCCTGTAAGCAGTAGAGTAGCCTTGTTGTTACGATCTGCTGAGGGCAAGCCCTTCTTCGTCTAGATATCTCATATCTGTGCCTCTTTGGGGCCGATGCGAGGATTTCTGACTGAGCTAGCTATGTTTTTGCTTTCTGCTTGAGAGATGAATCGTTCCCGGTTATTTGCACCAAGGTATTGGTCGACGATGAAGACTTAGTGACACGCGAATGTCGTCATATACGTGAAATTCTTATCTGATTTATCCATTGCGGTAGGTGGGTAATACCAGAGTGGTAATATTGGGTGCAGCATCCGCATATAACGAGGCCTACATTCAGCTGCCAAGAAGTGGTCCCCCCTATTCTATCATTGCAACCTGTGTCCGGAGCCCCCGGATCTCCGAGCAGAGGTCACGAGGTCCCACACGGAAGCCCATTGCTACTCTACGTATGACGGAAACCAGACTTTGGATTGCACGGTGACTGGCGGAAGCAAACCCATCCAAGAGACATCCGCCGAGTCACATCATATTTGGTTGGTGCGCGGCGCTCGGCTCCACGCCGCCCCATCGTCAGATTTTGCCAAGAATTATGTTATGTTGGTCAGCTGAATTTCCGCTATATCGAAGCAAACTATTCAAGCAAACATGACATGCACCAGGCAATCCAACGTGAGATGCGTTTCTACGTAATTTCCACTAAGCGAACCGGGTGAATCTTACTGCAGTGGTCTGGAGAGCATATGCACAACAAATGAATGGCATTGGATTCAAGTATCTTATTGGCCATCTTGGCACCGTCAGCTTGACACGGCAAAATCTAGCGATGGAGAGCAGGTGGCCGCCTGAGGCCGTCGCTATAGGCTAAATGGAGAATTTGGTTGGGCACACATAATAATGGATATGTCTCACTGGCCAGCATCTGTCCAGATCCTACAAATCTCTTGAAGAAACAAGGATTACGGTGGAAACTTCGATGGTGACTATTTATAACCACACCAAGCTCGCTTCCGTATGCCGATTATGCTGCCTGCGCTCCTCGCTTGTGGTCATGTGCATATAAGTGGATGTCGCTCCAGCATCTCGGCAAAGTAGGATCACGCATGTCAGACATTGCATACGAACAGACCGTCGGGACTACTGCCCTCGAACCACTATATCGAATGATGCCTGCCATATGTCTCGTGAACCTTAAAGGTGGAATTGGCGAATAGGGGCTTCTCCTACCACCTCGCTTGCGCTGCGGTTACCCAATCTGGATCGTTTAAGCTAAGGCCGGGCTATACAACGTCGATCTTGCCTAAATGGAGACATTGGCTGATGATTCTATGTTTGCTATGTACCCAAGCCAAGGATCAAGTTTGTTCAGTTTGGCTCCATATCGGACAGATGGGTACGAGTAGTAAGCGTCTATATAAGAGCTATAAGACGACAGCCTTTGTTTCCCTAAAAGGATTTACCTCAGCATTCCGGATCGTAGGTCCGATTCTGACCTCTACCTGGCTATACTTTCTATTTTCCTCGGTATTCTCGCTTGCCAGGATGTCTCTGCTCACCCTTGTGGCTGTAGCCACTTTACTCCTAGGGTCTGCTTTGGGAGACACGTGCTCCGATGTTGCTTCGATTTCCTCGGTGGACGTACAGTCCCCCACGTCAGGTCCGTACATCAAGGAGCAGGCTGACTACTGGTCTTCAACATGTGCTGCCCTCAAGCCCACGTGCATCATGTTCCCCAAGTCGGCCGAGGAAGTCTCGACCATCATCAACGTACTGAAGGGAAACAATGAGAAGTTCGCTATTAAATCCGGCGGTCATAACCCCAACAACTACTTTTCGAGCGTCGAAGGCGGACCCCTGATTTCGACCCAGAAGATGGACCAGGTCTTGTTGGATCCTGCCACGGGCATAGCCAAAGTCGGACCCGGCATTCGTCTGGATGAGATTGCCGCCCAGCTCCAAGGCACAGGCTGGACGTTTGTCGGCGGGCGTATTGGCAACACCGGCGTGGGAGGTCTGATCCTGGGAGGCGGCTTATCTTACATGTCGGCCCAGTACGGCTGGGCCGCCTCCTCCGTGCTCGAGTACGAGATCGTGCTCGCCAACGGGACCATCGCCACGGCTTCCGCCACGCACAACCCAGACCTCTTCCGAGCCCTGAAGGGCGGGGGGAATATGTTCGGCGTCGTCACGACGTACACCCTGCAGACCTACCGGCAGGGCAACATCTACGGCGGCAACCTCGTCTTCCTCCGCACGCCCGAGACGGACGCCAAACTATTAAAAGCGGTCCGGGACTTCGCCGACTACAACCAAGACGACAAGGCGGCCGTCATCGTCACGGCCGAGCGGTCCACCGTCAGCCTGATCGACTCGTGGATCCTCTTCATCTTCTACGACGGCGTCGAGGTGCCCCTGGGGACGTTTAAGAACTTCACCGACGTGGGCCCCACGCTCAACACGTGCAAGGTGCAGACGTACTCGGACCTCATCGGCGGCAGCAACTGGGTCATCGTCAAAGCGTCCGTGGTCGACATCTCGACGACGACGATCCCCGTCCCCTCGCTGGCGAACGCGGGGCTGATGGACGAGATCCACGCGCACTGGCGCAACCTGTCGGGCACGACGCAGCTCGAGCTCGGCATCGTCGCCTCGGTCGCGTACCAGCCCTTCCCGCGGGCCATTGCCCGCGCCGCCCGCCAGCGCAGCCCGGACCTCATCGACGCCGACGAGGATGTCGACAAGATCATCATGGAGATCAACTACAGTTTCGTGCCCCAGGCCTCGTACGGCGCCATGGCCGACACCGTCGAGGCCACCTACACGGGCGTCGACCGTATTGTGGGCGAGTGGCAGGACCGCGGCCGGCTGCCCCGCAACACGTTCCTCCCCGCCTTCATGAATTACGGGTTCTACCGCCAGGACTACTTTGGCAGGCTCAAGCCCGAGATGGCGCGGTTGGCGGCCGAGGTGGCGGAGGGGGTGGATCCTACTGGGTTCTTTAGGGACAGGACTGGGGGGTTCCGACCAAACAAGGTGGCAAGTCGGAAGTAGTTTCGTATTCTAGAGTGGAAGTGTGACAATTTGATGGTATTACTTTGCATCTGAAATTGACTGGTGATGTCGTAGCAACACATTGCTTGGCATTGGAGAGGGGCAAACCCTTTACCCCTATCTTTGATAATCATGAACAATCGCCCAATTCTACACATCCAAGTCAGTTTGCATTCAAGAAAAAAAACCTACTCCTCATAGGGTTGTCATTTGAAGTCTAGTTCATTTGAACATCCTTAAATAACAATCTGGAAAATGATATCTCTTGATACCAAGCAGTGTTAACTAAGTCGACCTTGCCAAGCAAAAGCTGTATGTATTTGCAAATCTACCAAGCTACGTTTGAGTGTTGACACGGTACCTATTTCATTCTTAGTTTAATATCAATGAAAGCAGCAAGTTTGGAAGAGGGAGAACGGTATGTACCTGCCGGTATAAAACAAATAACCCGAACCAGAACCTCAGAATGCAGGTCTTTGATATATGAGTTCTGACCACAAACATAAGGCGTGCTTTCATGCCTAGTAGGTACAAATATTTGCATTTTTGACCAAGGAAGTCAGCACAAAGTGAAGGATACGTCTTCCTTCTGCCCTGGTTAAGTTGTTGTCGTTCGCATTGTTTTTGCCATATGTTAGCATAGAACACAATGATCTGGATTTACCCTTTACAAAGGCATGTTTTCCCTTTCCTATTCCGCTGGGTAGTTATGAGCGTGGTGTATCTCGAACAGAAGCATCCCTTTGAGAATCTGCCATCTCTGGTCCAGTTCCTAATGGCTTTGAAGCCAATGAAACCAGTCCAAGATGCGAATATGCACAGATTCGAATTAGGGACAACACTGATTAAGCTGCAAATTTGAATAATATAGCATACAACCAAACTATTAGCGGTCGCAATAGATACTCTCACAGGTAAGTCTCCTACGTAGACGTGTTGCGAGCGGTAGACCCTCCAAGGAAAACGGGTCGTTAACGAAAGGCTATCTCCGCCTGAACAGCCTTAGGTCTTCCACCTGCTTTCCAGGCAGATAACTACATACATTATTATAGATAGCGATAACTCACCCTTGCCGTGCTTTCTAATAGTTAATCACAGTATATATCATACTCACAGGTCAGCGTGTCTACTCCGTGAATAGCGGGCTATTCTCGTCTGAATAGTCATCAGCCTTCCAGTTAGGCAACTACATCACTGTATCTACCAGTAACTCGCCTGTGACGGACTTCTCAACCGTGAATCACAATAAGAAACGCGCTAAGCTATTTTGGTATCGCGACTTCCATGTTTTGTGAAGCAGCTGCCTGTAGCGATCACCTGGCAGCCCACAACAGTTCCCCTGAACCGCCTGTTTTCCAGGCACCTAGACAGCAATAGCATTACAGATAGCGATAACTCACCTCTACCGTGCCCCCCAAACAGTGAATCAAAATGAAAACACGCTAGTCTATTTCGGCAACGCGCTTTCCATGTTTTGTGATTGTGGCTGCTCGTGCCTGCCATCTCCCAACCCACAACAATTCCTCCACCTCAACCACAACATATCTGTATCTCTCCCCCCAAACTTCACCACCACACCACCAAATCACGCCCGATTCGCGTAAACGTTCGTGGATCGACTCATCTGTCATAGTCGAGGGCGCCCCCGGCTGAAGGCGGTTTTTTCCGACTCTTTTTGACCAAGTTGGCGTTGCTGGGTTGGTAGGCCAGCCAAAGCGTATCTCTTTCTGCTAGCTCCATCGCAACTTCCCTGGCCTCACTCAACCCACAACACATCTCTTTTTCTCTTCCCAGACTTCACCACCACACCACCAAACCACGCCCGATTCGAAAAAGCGTCGCTGCATCGACTCACCTGCCATAGTCGGAGACGCTCTCGGCTGAAGGCGGTTTTTTTCGACTCTTTTTGACCAAGTTGGCGCTGTTAACCAGCCAAGCGTAGTTCTTGCACATATCACCACTTCTACCCACGCGCCTGCCCTTCGTCGGTATTTCCGACGAAGGGCAGGCAACCGCGTCCTCGATTTATTGATTTTCCCCATCGGTATCTTCATTACAAGGAAAGTGCTGGGGTGAGACTTCGCATTTGGTCGTTCTTACCCTCAGTCCCTCTACACAAACTACATCCCCCAACCCAACGAAACACCACCAAACCGCGTCCGATTCGAAAAATCGTCGCTGCATCGACTCATCTGTCATAGTCGAGCACGTTTTCGGCTGAAGGCGGCTTTTTCCGACCACTTCCAAGGGAAGTGCTGTGATACTTGCTGGTGGTCGTTCTTACCCTTTACACACTCTACAGAAATACATCCTCCAATCCACCACAACCTAACAAAACACCACCAAACCGCATCCGATTCGCAAAAGCGTCGCTGCATCGACTCATCTGTCATAGTCGAGCACGTTTTCGGCTGAAGGCGGCTTTTTCCGACCACTTCCAAGGGAAGTGCTGCGGGACTTGCTAGTGGTCGTTCTTACCCTCAATCCTTTACTACCAAATACATCCTCCAATCCACCACAACACCACAAAACATCACCAATCCACCATCGAATCGCGAAAACGTCGTCGCATCGGCTTATTTTTCATAGTCGAGGGCGTTTTCGGCTAAATGCGGCCTTTTCCGACCATTTTCAAGGGAAGTGTTGGGGTGACCTATTTGTGGTGTTGATGCCTTCAATTCTCTATACAACTACCGCCCCCAATCCAACAAAACACCACCCAAACATCACCAAACCACCACCGAATCACGAAAACTTTGTCGCATCGACTCATCTGTCATAGTCGAAGGCGTGTTCGGCTAAGTGCGGCCTTTTCCGACCGTTACTCGCGGTTTTGCTGTTTGGTTGGGCCTAGAGTTACCAAAGGGCATCTACTTCTACAAGACCCTGGAATAACCACCGAAGGCACGACTCCCACGTCGCTTCCAGGGTGACGGCGCGATCGATTACGCAGCTAATCTACGCTCCCGCGCCTCTCATTGAAGTCGCGTCACACTACTCAGCCCAGTTAATCCACCAATAGTAGCACAATCTGATGCTCTGAGGTTACTACAGGTTGTCTCGGGTGTCGGCGACGCCTCTGCCGTCAGATACTACAGCCTATGATGGTCATGGTATACCGTCAACCAATAATGCAAGCGACCAAGGATACATGCGACCAAGGATACAGGAACGACACCAATTAGCCTAGATGGCGTTGGAGATATATATCAGTCGGCGACATTGGGTAGTGCCCTGTTATGTTGCTCGACTACGCAGCACCACTGGGTCCAGGGATCATGACGTCACGCAGTGGACAATCCTGTCTTGGGCTAAGGACAATGTGCCTTGGTCGCATTGTTCAACTTTGCTTTACGATTCACACACTCTGCTGAGGGCACCTGGCCATGGGCTTGGCGACTCACAAAGCCATCACACGCCTACAAATATCACGAACACCGAACGGAGGAAAAGCCATGAGATGCTGTAGCTGTGCCGCAAATAGCTTCAGCTGGGTATCTGCAATTCAGAACTATGAAGCATTCCTGTAACTATGAGTGCTTCCAGAGGAGCAACTCATGCCAGGGATCAACGGGGTATCCACGTGAAAATAACAAATCAGAAACGCCATTGTGACGACTTTGGGGAAACAACCCATCCATCCACCCCAGTCTCATGATGAACTCCGTGGCCCTCCATTCCTCAAGTATTGGTATGTGTCATGCCATACCTGAGCAACATGGGAAGCTTTGCAGGTAGAACTCAAGCGGTGGTAGTCTTCTCCTCGGCCTTGGTCTCAGCGGCAGCGGCAGGAGTAACCTCAGCGGCAGGAGCAGCTGTGAGTGAAGATGCATTAGTTACAGTCCTCAACGAGTTCGTGATTCGACTTGTGCCACTTACCAGAGGAAGCCTCAGCAGGAGCAGCGGGGGCAGTCTCGGTCTTGGGCTCGGTAGCCTCGGGAGCGGCAGCTGCAGCCGGAGTAGGAGCAGTAGCCGGAGCAGCGGCCGGAGCAGCGGTAACGGCGGTAGGAGTCTCGGCGGGCTTTCCCTCGGCAGGGCCGGCTTCGGCGGGCTGAGTCTCGGTAGCGGTGGCCTTACCCTCCGTGGCGGAACTGCCCTCGGCCTTCGACTTCTTCTTGTCCTTCTTTGAAAAGGCAACACGTGTTAGGAAGATGCCAAAAATGTTGAGGGCGCAGGGAATACGGGGTATTGCTTACCTTCTTGAAGATGGCCTTGAATTTGCCCTTCAAGTTGTCGAGAGCGTGAAGAGCTGTTGATGGTCAGCAACATCGTCAATATTGGATGGAGAAAACATGGATGCAACCGGCGATGACGCCAAGGTGGGCATCACCGCGACGGCCGATCCAAAGAAGTCAAGAAAAGTTGGGGACTTGCGAATACCTGGCATGGTGACGGTGTTGAGAAGTGAGAATAGATACAGATGGTCTGTTGATGCTGTTGATGACGGGAGAAATATGCTACGACGAAAGCGCAAGATATCCGATGCACAACCAACGAAGAGATGTTGGCGAAGAGGTCAAACAAAAAGATGTGGTGAGGATGCGAGCAGAGACCTTTTGAAGGGTCGATGTTTCTCGAAATTATCTTGGAATCTCTTCCCGAAAGTCGAGTCTGGGGTTGATAGGAAGGGAGAAGGTGGGGCACACACACACGCTACTGCACCTTCTGAAATTGGGGATTTGGAAGCGCTGGGGTCAGAAGGTTCAGGGAATGCGCAGCGCTGTCACTCAGGGTACACATGCGACAGGCGCTAAAAAAGAAGAACCCGGGTCTACACCTTCGCGTCACAGTTGCAGTTCTTTTTTCCCTAACGCCCCTGCCTGCAAATTCGATTGGCCCGGAAAACCCAATACGGGGGGAAGGGGGGACGAGAAGGGAAACCATAGGCTTTGTTTGCAGGCTGCCTCTGGAGATGCAGCTGCATTTCATTTCCTCGAGAAATGAATCGAATGCAACCCGGTTGTTCGTGACCGGACTGAGGAGTGCAGAGCCACCGTCGTGGTCAGATCCCCCAGCGGACCCTCTACTGCTAGCTGGAATGTTTCTCGCCTACGACTAGGTTACGGGATTACGGAAAGTCAGGGTCCCCATGGCGTCTAGCAAGACAGACAAGCACCAAGAGACCGAGCAGGTGGAGGCTATTCCTGACTTGACGTGGCACTTGACCCGTCTGGTGTTTTATGAATGAGGAGCTCCCGAAAGTGAGCGGCTGCGCTACCGAGATGATGGCATTTCTGCTAGTGTCGATCCCGCGATAAGCAACCAGTCGCGAATGGGCATGGTGGAATGTCACTGCAACAGGGGTCCTACACAAACGGCTTCTGGCTGAACCTTCTCCCCTGCCCCTGCATCTATCCATCTCGGACAATAGGTAGAGACCATTAAAAGTTGTTCTCAATCCAATACGAAGTGCTGAACTCCTTTGCCTCACCTTCTCTCATCTCTGTGTTCTATGCCTCGTCATGTCTAGAATCCATTTCATGATCATGCGACTCGTGTTTTCTGGGATGAGTGATGATGACGGGGATCCCGCCTTCATCCAAACTCTACGTATCCTCGTCCGTTGACGCTCGAAAGGGGTTGTCTCTACACAAGTATGTACGCGGGAATATGCCGGGATCAAGCTGGGTCTCTTGTCGCATCAGTAACTTGTTTCCAATGCCAACCCATTTTTAGAGATGAGCTTGAACGTACCTTAATTGATTTCTAGGGCAGACAGACGGTGACAGCCGACCTGGAGGCTTCAATGTGCCAATGATGGGTGTTCAGGAGGTGGCTTGACATCCAGTCAGTTGGGCACGCATTGTGCCAGCACTAAACCCATTGCCCGACATGCCACCCACCTGACAGCCCCTTTCGCGCCGAGTCTAGAAGGCCTGTAGCTCCAAAAGTCGGGTCATTTTCCAGGCCAGAACTTGGACCCGGACTCCAGAATTCCGATCCACTACCGGGAGAGGTCGAATGGGTGATGAGTCAAGTGGACCGCCCGGGGCACTATCGGCCGCCGTTGCGTAGCGCCTCTGCACGGGAGGATCCAAATTTTAGAAATCACGACGTAATCTGCGCAGCATGGCAAGGTGTCGGACTACCGCGTACGGAGTATTGGGTATCGAGACAAGAAGAGGCAGAAAGAAATGGAGGGATAATGAAGACATGGTCCGGATCACTGTCGCAGGTTTTACGCTTTGTAGTGTCGTTGGGTGCTGCTGGGTGCTGGGTAACCTTTCTCCAGCAGTGGGTCGAAGCTAACAGGCTTATTGCCTCAGACTTTCAGCCTCTGAAAAACCCCACGATTGGCCATTCTCCATTTGCATCAACCCGCGTTATTTGAAGCGCGATCCATTCATTCTCGTTCATTGCTTCACAAAAAGCACACCTAAAGAACGTCCTTCCTTCATCATCCACCTTAAAATCCGTGCTCTTGCTCAGCCTCTAGATACGGATATCAAACAAACTCTTTTGCTCCAGCATTGCTATTGCTATACAGTCCAGTACCGAGCTCTTGCTTTCGACTCGCTTTCGCCATGGCTCCTGTCATCTACCTGGTGAGACATGCCCAAGGGTATCACAACCTGAGCAAGGAGAATGAGCAGATGCACGACCCCGACCTGACGGAGCTGGGGAAGGAGCAGTGCGCCAACCTGTGCAAGCGCTTCCCCCATCACGACAAAATCACGCACCTGGTCGCCTCGCCCATGCGCCGCACCATCTACACCTGCCTGCTCTCCTTCGCCCCCGTCGTTGAGGCTGGCAAGGTGATAACCGCCCTGCCCGATGCGCAGGAGGTCTCTCTACAGCCCTGCGACCACGGCTCCGACCCGGCCAAGCTCCGGGCCGAGTTCGGTGACAAGGTCGACATCCGCCTCGTCCCCGAGGGCTGGAACGACAAGTCCCCCAAGAGCAAGTACTACCCGGACCCCAAGCTGCTGGCGGCGCGCGCCCGCGATGCCCGGCTCTGGCTCCGCGACCTCGTGAAGGAAGCCGGTGACGATGCGCAGGTGGTGCTGGTGACGCACGGCGGCATCCTGCACTTCTTGACCGGAGATTGGGACGGCTATTCCACTGGCAAAGGTAAGTCAAGTCACGTGCCCCCATACTGCAGTTCGCATCTACCCCTATCCCCTTTCCCTAACCCTAGAGCTCAATGAACGATCGATAATGATGGAGATGATGATATTGACAACGCTATGCTATAGGTACGGGCTGGAGCAATACGGAGTTCCGTTCGTACGAGTTTGAGGACACCAAGTATGAGGATCCCAACGCCACCCTGAAGGAGACGGCACCCAGCCGGCGCGAGCGGCGCGGAAGCGCCATTCCTCTGACGGAGACGGAGCAGTTCCAGCTGCAGGAAGCTTTCTCTAATATCGTTAGGGGCGAGCTCAAGGAGGCTGCAGCGAACGGCGGTGCCCATTGAGGCGGGGGCACGCGCAGTGAAGCGTATACGGGAGGATGATACGTGTAGCGGAATACGACGTCCTGGATAATGACATGTTCGAACTAGCTCTTGCTTGGGTCATCGTGTATGCATGCGCCTTTTGCTTCAGGCAGGAAACACGAGGCTTGGTGCGTGGGATTAGAGATTAGACACACGACAGGAGCCGAGCTCCCAAAGACAAGACATGGGGGATTTACAGGAAAGATTGGCTGGGCTTACAACAGCTTTATGACTTGCATGGAACTATAGAATACGATTGACGATTCATGTATCATCTTTAGGGTCAAGCGAGCCAGCCGCGCCCCCTCCCTTTCGTCTCGATGTGTTTTGGTTTGCTAGCCTTGTGCAACATATGTAGCCGTCCGTATTTTATGCTTCTGCTTTTGCTTCAGCTCTCCAGCCAACCGACATACCTACCTCTTCTTGTTCGCGGAGGGCAAACCCTTTTGGACTACTTTCAATGGTTTTCTTTTGGCTCAAAGGGTGCCTAAACGAAAACGACAGGAAACCTCTCCTCGCCAAGCTTGCCCAATCCGAATCTGACATGCATGAAAAAAAGAGTAAACCGTAAGTGGGAACGCTGACTCGAACGAATTGGCGATGCCGGACGAAATAAACTTCGGGATCTCCTCTCTTTGAGTTCTTCCATCCCTTGGAGATTGAGGAGCCTTGTTTCAATTAAAACTAAACAAACAAAAAACAAAAACAGGGGACCAGCTGCCATCGTCGTGTAATGTCGATTGGGTATATCTAATACCGTCCCCTCGCCCCATTCATTCCCGACGTTGGTTCCTGCATCACCCCCCGGCCTGCTCTGTCAGCCAGCCATGAACCCACCGAACCGACGACTTGGGGCCTAACCAATACGACATATACTTCCATATAATATAAGCCCTGTCGTCATCTTAGAGACCTACGATCGTTTTTCGCCTGTCGCCCCCGCCAATTCCGGAGTCCAGCAGACAGGCCGTGAACAAAATCAAATACTCACTCTCATCTCTTCCTTCCTTCTTTACGCACGCGCGCGCACGCCCGTTCCTCTCACAAGGCATACCGGTCGCTCCCGGTGAAGCACCTCATCGTACACATACTCGCTCGGCGGCGATTTTCGCCCTCAAGTTCGCCAACGACAATATGGGGATGAACAACATCAGCCTTTGCCTCTACGTCGCCTTCTGGATCCGCAGCGTACAGGAGCGCGCCGGCGAACTCACCAGGAGCCTGGTGCCAGTGGCGCAAGACCGCCAGAAGGAGGTAGATGTAGAGAAGGCAATGGTTCACGGAAGCTAGGAAGAAGACGAGCTGTTGCGACTGGCAAGAGGGTAGCCATATGACCGAGATATGGATTGTGCCGACACATGGTGATACGCTGTCGCAAGGTGTTATACGAACAACAAAAGCTAAATCACCCCAATCAAGTATCATCAATCAATCAATAGCATTCGTATACTGTACAGGTCGCTATTTTTTGTCCAACATGTCTGACGTCTACCCTACCAGTCCCATTCCCTATGAAGACCTCCGCCCATGATGTTGGGCATGCAAAATGAGTTTCCCTTGTTTAAATGGTGTTATACATAAATGTCCATAAATCCGTCGTTCATCGTCCAGAAGAGCCCCCCAGCTCAGATGCCCTTGCTAGGCTAGATCATGGTGTCAAATCGAAATTCGAAGTTCGACATATGAGGGAACATGGGTATCCAACGCTCGCTCGCTCGCTCGCTTCAAACTCCATGAGCTAGCTGCCCCTAGCATGATGGGACAGCAATCGTTTTAAAACTGGCCTTGCTCGCGGCTTGGGTTCCGCGGCTGCACCAGGGTAGCAGGAGCCACCTGTTCCGCCGGGTCCCTCATTGCCGGAGCCCTCTGGGCCTTCTTGCGTTCTTCGAGCTCCTCGTCGGACAGCTTCATGATGTTGTCCTTGTGCTCAACGGGTGTCCAGTCTTTCGGGTTTGTCGTCGCAGCCAATTCGGCCTCGGTGAGCCAAGCCTTCCATTGCGCGGTCGAGGGGCCGCGCCGCTGCGCTCAACCCACGCAGTACGCTTCGTTTCGCGAATCACGTACCACAAGGTCCGGGTGAAGCTCGGTACACCTTCGCGATCGTCGGGAGAGGTCCTACTCTCAGCTCCTTTAGAGTCTGTCGGAGTGACATCCACACATGTGTACCGGCTGAGATCCCAGAAATATTTGCGCGGTAGAAGGCCCATGATCCAGTACATGCCATTGAGAAAGACATACGATGCTCCAATCATGACCTGGGTGACCCATTTGCAATTGCCCAGAAGGATCACACCGACCATCAGTAGGAAAGTCCCGATGCCCATAAGGACTTGGTAGGTCTTAGCACCAACACGATAGGTGCACTCTTCCGTCCCCGCATAAAGTTCCCGCGCCACTTCTTCCGTGCATTCAATGAGGATGAAGGCACCTTCTCGAGTTCGGATCACCACATCCCCTGCGGGTACCTTGTTTGTGTGGCTTCTCTTCATGAGGACAGGCTTCCACGAAGATGCTATGCCGACGATGGAGCTGACAATGGACATGCAGGTTACGGCAAGGATAGCAGTTCCGTCTTCCTTGATCGCTGCCACAACAATGATAGCGATGGAGAGGAGGCAAGAGAAGGCCGATAAAACATGGACTGGGGACAAAAGAGACGGTGGCACAGCAGGCCGCTCTTCGTTGTTGACCATTGTAGGATCCGCCAGGGCATCCTGCATTCGCTGCTTCATTGTAGGTCGTCGAATCATGCCTGGGGTAGGGGCGTCGGAGTCAGCTCCGGGGTTGATCTGTAGCCCAGATGTTCTCCCCTGCGTGCCCAATTCTATGTCATCACTATTATCATCCCGAGGGGGGCCAGGTAGTCGTGCCGACCGAGCGGTTATGCCATCTTTGGTCGCCCTCCCCTGGTGAATATCCTGCTGAGGACACCTTTTTCGGCCATAGCTGGTTTGGGCACTTCGAACCCGCCAACACTATTGCGGTCTTTGTGCTGTATACGTAATTTTTGAACGCAAATGGTTGAAACTCGTCGAGTGGATGGAGGATGTTGGCAAAAAAGCCCACAGACTCGAGGGTCGTACCGCTGTAGACTCCCGTCATCTTGGCTCTCGTCTCCGGCATGCGCGTCGGTCGGGTGGGCTTCAGAAACGCTTGCGGTGCCGGGATGATGCGAGGCAGCAGACACACCATGCTAGCCGTGATTGCTTGGGCATGGTCGCCTATCGAGGACTCGCCGATGACGGCGAGCAGGGTCACGACATCGAGGCGCCAGCCCGAGGGGCCATCGTCAGAGGTAAACCATTTTAGAATACCTTGTGGTGCATCGCCGGCATCCGACATAGTCGTGGCCGAGGAAGCCGTCGGCGTCGGATGCTAAGGGCCGAGCGCGAAGAATGGAGCAATGCCAGCGATTGGGGACTCGAGCACAGATATTGAGTTCGTCTGGTCGTGGGTTCCTTGTTGGCTCCCGCCCTGGTGGGTAAAAACTGGGATGGAGTTGGGAAACCTTTAGCGGGTCGGGACGAGACGAGAACAGACGAAGCACGGGTGCTCCCGCGCTGTCGGAGACGAGGACAAAGACGACTTGACGACTTGGGCCTGAGCTTTTGAAGGATTCGAACAAGAGCGAAAGCGGACAAGGAACTCGAATAATTGCTTGCTACGAGATGTGATGTGAAAGAAGGCAGTCAATTGGGGTCGTAGCACACCAACATACTTGTAGCTAATCCAGCTAGGGATGTGCTCCATTTTGTTGCGTATTGCCCGGTCCTGTCCAGGGTCACTGTCCAGGGATTGTTTGCCCGCAATTTTGAGGCTGATGTGGTTACCCAACCTGTTCGGCGAGGCCTACTGTACTCAGCATGCCGAAGGGGGCACAGCAAAGCGGGCAGAAGCAGTGACGAAACAACATTGAACGGGTGCTCGCTCAAGGCTGATCACGTTCGTCCAGTCAATTCGACCACATGAAGAGGTGGCCAAGTGTAGGAATACGAACCTGGGGAATAGCCAAGCTCTACCTGCCTACTGCAAGCACTGCAAGTTAGCGCGCTGATTGTCGCAGTTCATCGCTGACTTCCACTCTCCCAGTCCCCAATTCGTTTTGTTAATCCCGAGGGAGGGCAACCACCACGACTTCGCGCTTGCGAAGGGTAGCTCAGACGGGATCATCTCTGCAACCCGCGGACCCGCTAAACGCTCGCTCGCTCCCGCAACATGTTGGTCGTCTGTCAGCCCCTTTGGGTAGCATGCCGTTATTGTCTACCTCCGAGATGCGATGGCACAATGTGTATGGAGGAAACATACAGATTCCAGGGCACAGCGCTGGGGCTCGGTTGGTTGGTTTGTTTGTTTTGTTTCGACACATATTTTTTCCACTCTGGAGTGGCACAGCTGCGTCAAGTGATTGGTGTTTCTCGACACGCTCGACCAATCCCCAGCCCAGGAACTGTTATGGTTGGTGGTCGCTGCCTCGGTATAGCCCCCAAATGTGACGTACAGGGCAGATAT
Source organism: Apiospora sp. TS-2023a (assembly GCA_038364195.1). Lineage (NCBI taxonomy): Eukaryota > Fungi > Ascomycota > Sordariomycetes > Amphisphaeriales > Apiosporaceae > Apiospora > Apiospora sp. TS-2023a. The sequence goes on along the minus strand of JAQQWQ010000007.1, from coordinate 2,322,978 downwards.
CTGCGGCTCTCGCGCCCTCTGTTCTGCTCCGGCCCGCATAACAGGCCGAATTGTAGAACCGCTATGGGATGCTGCATTTGCACCCAACCGCCAACCTTCGAACCCCGGACACCAATTGATCCAAACCAACATTATGTGACAAAGTGCATTGATTGAAGTAATCGCCTGGCACGGAGGGGCATTTCTGCAATTGCCCACTGACTCGTCTCCGGGAAGCAATACGGGCCAACCGTTTTGCAATCGGTCAACTTGTCGCATCTACCCGTCTCCCTTCTGAAGTGCCAGCCGCCGAGATTCGGGTCTTTGCTACATATCAAGATTTGGTAAAAGGCATGCGGGGCAGCGGACGTTGGTGGCAAGCAGCGCATGCATACATAGCCCACCCATTTGTTTTCGGTGTAAGCTCGCGAGATATAGGTGCATATATCTAAACATACGTCGTGTTTTCCTCCTACTCGTCCCGAGTGTCGCGAATGTTTTGTCTCGAAGGGTCGTGGCGTGCAGCAAGTGGCCTTCAGTCTCGGGGCGAGATTCCCGTGTCCTTGGTTGCGAACTTCTCAGATTGCCCCTCGTAGTAGCCGGCGGCGGGGTAGATCTAGACGGCCTAGTCTCAGTCGATCACGGCCGAGTGACCGGTCGAGCCTTTTGTGATCTCGCTATATGTTTCGGCTCTGTATTTCCTTTTCTTTTTTGCAGGTGCGGTGGACCTTTGTGTAGCTTTCTCTCCTAGCTACTTGCGCATGACTGCACAGCGCATGATGTTGGCCCTCGGTTGGTGGTGGCGTAGGTAAGAGAGACATGTCGCCATTATATAGCAGGACGAGATATCTACACTTTCCAACACCTAGATACAGGAATGAGGCATGGCACTGCTGTAAAGCGCATCCATTAGTAAAGGGGGTAGCTATCATCCCTGTTAGCGGAGCGCTAGATTCACTGCTGGATGTCCCTTGCAGGGTGGCTGAGCCAGGTAACCTAAGCTCAGCATCCACCTTAAAGACCAATGCTTCCCGTTTACCTACTTAGGCTGACCATGAGGCGCCTCTTCGCACTGCCACATTATACGCGAGCAAGATCACGGGCATCGATTTCGTCATGGTCGGATCTAATACCTCGCAGCGGACGATGGCCAAGAACTGGGAACGGAGAGCGTTGGTCCGGCTGGTGATGTTAGACAGTTCTTCCAGTTTGGTTTTGGATATAATGCCCCTTGTCGAGACTGCGCCTGTCTATCTCAATCGGACTCCAGGCAACCACTGAATAGTGTCTCAATCTGAGATGTATTAATGGGGTATTTTATGATGTATGAAGTCGAGAGAAGCATTTCAAGGGCAAGCAGCTCACAGGCAAGTAAGCAACAGACGATTCGAACTATCCATATCACAGCATTAAGTTGGGTAAACGACGGCCTATTCAAGACATTACAAAACAATATCGGTCTCTTTTTTAGAGAATGAGTCTAACAGCGTAGCTATGCAGGGCAACTGAACATCTATTATGTACATATCTGTGCAAAACGGCGGTGTACCATCTTCTTCGGTCTTTTGGTATCATGAAAGTCAAGGGTCAAATGCAACTTCTGAACTCCCTGAATCTGCGTCTTCTGTAAAAACGCCCCGTAATCAACTAGTTGTCAAAGTGAACATGCTTCGGCGTTCCTCCTGCGCTGCTTTTGCCACTTCCAGGCGTTCCCTTAAAGCTTTTACCCTTATTGCCTTTGCGTTGTGGTGTGTATTTTTTGAGAGTCGAGCGAGGCGAAGGTGTTGAGGTCATTCCCTTCGTAGGATTGCTGACGTGCTGATTCTGCGTCACTGGTATGTGGAAGCGTTTATTCTGGTCTGCAGAATGGCTCTGATACCATCCTGACGCGGGAGCGAGGTTCACGTTCTCCGCCTCATTGGACTTTGGTGTCTTCGGTGACTTTGGTTTCTCCTTCGAAGACTCCTAGTCCTCGAACTTGAAACTGCGGCTCATACCGACGTCGAGAGGACCGCCCTTGTAGGCGCCTCTCTTCTTCTTGTTCTTCTCCTTGGTGAAGCCCTTGCCCCTGGTAACGATCAAGTCGTTGTGAGCCTTCTGGCCGTAGGCATCCTCGATGTAGGCGTTAGAGGAAAGGGCAGGATCGACCTCGACATTCTTCTTGATTCGGGAGAACGGCTCATTCTGCACGCGACCGTTCTTGCCACCCCGGTTGTTCTGCTTGAAGGTGGTTGGGTCCGGGGGAGGGGGCATCCTCAGGCGAGGTCGTAAGGGTGGCCGAGGTGTCGGAGTTGTTATCGGTGCCCGCCTTGGTGCCGCTCTTGGCAGACTTCTTGGGCTTCTCAGCCTCGTCATCCGAGTCAGATGAATCCGAGCTCGAGTCCGAATCAGGCAAAGCAACCTGGGCAGCTGCCTCGGCCTCGTCGTCGGAATCAGAGTCGCTGTCAGAGGAAGACGATGACTCGTCGGAGCTAGATGAGCTATCGTCATCCTTCTTCGCGGCCTTCTTCGCAGTCTTCTTCACGGTCTTCTTCACGGGCTTCTTCTCAGCCTCATCATCCGAGTCGCTGTCGTCAGATGAGGAAGAGTCAGACGAGGAGTCGCTGCTGTCAGACTTCTTGGCAACAACCTTGGCCTTCTTCTTCACGGGGGTCTTCTTGGCCTTCTTGAGCTTCTCGTCTTCGGAGCTTGAATCCGACATGTCATCAGAGTCCGAGTCGTCGGAGGAGGAGCTGGAGCTGTCGGATTCGGCCTTCCGCTTTCGCGGGTTGATGACAGCAGCGGCAGCCTTCTGGGTCGCATCGACCTTGGCGCCAGCGTCGCTATCGCTGTCACTGTCGCTGTCGTCCGAGCTGGAGCTGGAACTAGAGCTGGAAGATTCGTCACCGGAAGCATCCGCAGCTGCAGGGGCATCGGCCATATCGACATCGTCACTGTCGCTGGAGTCGCTAGAGTCGCTGGAGTCTTCACTGCTGCTACTGCTGACATTCTTGACCTTCTTGTTGATCAAAGAGGTGTCGTCTTTGCTTGAGAGAGCCTCCCATGTCTGGAAGACACTAACGAGAGAGTGGTGATCCTTCTTGGCGCTCTTCTTCTTGTTCTCCGCGGTCCAGCCCTTGCTCTCGCGGTGCTTCTGGAATTCGCGGTGCGCATTGTCGAAGCCCTGGTCGGACAGGAAGGAGCCGACAAGGTCCATCAATTGGGCCGGGGGCGCGTCCTTGACAGACGAGGCCTTGGTAGGCTTCTGGTCCTTTGCCATGGTTGCTGTAGAGGCAGGCGCGGTGTCGCTGTTGGACGAGTTGTTGCTGAATAGCCAAGCTGGTGGCTGGTTGTTGGCTGAATGAGAAGGTTTGCCTTGACCTTTCATTCCAATTAAAGATGAGCAAGAATGCGGTGATGATGATTGAATACACAAAATGCGATTTGGTTCACCTAATGAGCGGACTACCTCTCACGCGAAAGGAACCTTGGTCTTGCTGGTAGAAAAAATTGTGGAAAATCGGCAGGCGGGAAACCCGTAACTTTTTCTGCCTATCGCAGATCCCGTCACCGCCTTCCTCACTCAAGACTTTTTGGCGGGGTTTGCTTCGTTTCTATTGTATTTGATTGGGTCAAGCTGCTTAAACTTACCTAGTATTGACAGACGCGTTACATACTAGTAACTATCACCAATTGTCAAGACAGCTTCAAGGTGACCTATCTTTATAGGGTCATTTTGGCGATATCCTGCCCATTATGTCTTGCGCATTTGCTATCACAGATGAATAAATGCTTCGTGGAAGCTCCAGACTCAATACCCAGGTAGATTGTCTACAGCAACCTCATACAAATTGCTTACAGTCTGTTGTCTTTAGCCAAGAGTAAAATGAGAATGAGCGACGGTCCGCTCTACATACTATACTCCGTTCTATCAACTATGAAACATGCCTAGCACTTGCACTTGTCACTTCGCCCCAATTGACGAACCAAACCATGAAGCAAGTCATGGCATTCTTGATTTGGCTCTTTAGGCAGCACAATTCTTAAAGTGGAAAAGTCCCTAGTTAGGGAAAGGTCCCGGTCGATCGTGTCGTTGGTCCGGAGGAACAACGGCCACCGCGACAGCAACCCGTACAACCGTATCCCACCCAACCCAGGTCGGCATGAATATGCTGTTCAGACTATGGCCAAGACTCAGCCTCTAGGTCAATTACGCACCTTTTCTAAAGGTCAACGCGGTATTGTGGCCCCAGGAGCTAAACCACCCAACAGCGTTCATGCATTTCCAACTGCCATGGCATCTAGGCACCGAGATTCCATCCTCCCACCATAGATGATCCTAGTGACGGGTCTTGCACAGCCAATTGGAAGCGGCTCAAGCCAATCAAGTATTGCATACTTGTTTCAGCCCCATAGAAACCGTAGTTCGCCGGCGATGAAGTTATCCAGCAAGTATCAGCAAGTAGGAAATGGAGGAGTATAAGAGGACCGCAAACCTCTATATGCTTTTACAAACCTTGCTTTACTATATCCATTCAAACTAAACCTACATTCAAGAACGAATCTGATCGCTGCTGAATACTCACATCTCCATTTCCATACGTTAAAGAATGGCGTCGCAAACCCCCTCTTTCGACGAGGCCACCCGCCCTCTCATGTCTGGACATGGATCAGAAGAGATTACATCCGCAGGCCATCTCCATCCCGCCATGATCGCTCGCCCCCTCAGCCCGCCTGCCCGGGGCTATCGGGACGAAGACGGGAAGGAGAGGACCTGGCCCGCAAACCAAGTCCTGATGTGGGTTCTCCGGCCAGCCTCCGTTGCCCTTGCCCTCGCCGACGTCGTGGTGCTGTTGACCAGTAGCTATGGCCATTCTGGTTTGGGCGTTACCCTCATTGTCATCACATTTATTGTGATGTTCTGGAACATGTTCAAACTGGTCCCCAAGGCGGCCATGGCGAAGCTGCTGTGTATTTCCGAGCATGGAGATACGGATGCCACAGAAGTGAGCTGCACCGTGGGCAGGTGGAAGCTGTTCTGTCACGGCGGCGATGGCGATGAAGAGGACGGCGGTCATAGCGAAGCCCGCAAGCCATCCCTCATTAAGCGGATGGTAGGACAAGGCCTGATGGACCTCATTCTCTCCTTCTTTCTCATGCTATTCGACATCCTCGTTGCCAATGATTGGTATTCCCCGACAGAGGTCACTGTCATCACCTCGATATTGGTGTAAGTTGACCAGCCGCTCTCCCCTTGCAATAGCGAAAGCCTAGACAGGTGACTCGGACACTAATGAAGGACTGGATACACAGGGGCTTCCAATACATCATGATCATCCTCCCCCACCTCTCTTCGTGTGGTCCTTTCTCTATCACTCTCAACTACAAGCGCGACGAACCATACCAGTACCGAATCCGACTCCCACAGGACGAGCCAGCTGCGCAGTCCGCTGCGAGCGGGAAACAGCCCGTGTCGGTCACGGCATGAGCAGTCATCGATTTTGTTCTCTGAGGTGAGTTAGAGACAAGAAGCCGTCTCATACCGGCAATGTCGTATTGGCGCATCTTCAGGATGCTGCGAGTGGGGAGGATGGCATGGGGTTTGCATAGTGGATGCGGTACAGCGCTTGTATTGCATGGTGGTACTTTGGATTGGTTTTTTCTCCTTCTCATCGCTCTAAAACTCCTGAGGCTGCGGTACTGCGGTTTACCATAGCTTGGGCATGCTGCATAGAGCGGGAACTCGATGCTTCCTCTATACTTTATCCCTCCTTCTATAAATGTCTAGTTATTCAATCATATGCCAGTGCCCTCATACAATATGGCCCTTCTACCCCACTCTTCCCTTCTTATGATCCCGACGGAGACCGGTACTCTCTATCATGCCATGGCAAAGCCAGCCGTGACCCTTCATTGGCTCATCGCCAGTTCCCGTCCGCAGCGCTCCCACACATCCATGCCCGTGAGGATGGTCGTGACGAACTGCGCGACTCCTACTGTGCCCGGATCTGCGTTCACCCAGCCAACCGCGGTGCCCGGCAGCACGATATCCAGAGCGCTGGCTGTGACGCTACGACCCAAGCCGTGGATCTGGGCGCGCACTGCCCGGCGCCACAGGACCCTCCCGGCCTTCCTCTTCTGCACGATACGGCGAAGCCGCTCTTGCTCTTTCACCATGTCGAAAGCTTCCTCCTCGCCAGTCTCCTTCTCCTTTTCCTTCTCGGTGACACCGCCGTCCGCTGAGGCAGTAGTATTTATAGTAGCGGTGGCGGCGGGAGCAGTGTCTGTCTTTTTCTCCTTCTCCTCGGAGAACACATCGCCCACCTCCGGGACGGGCGTGTACGCCATTACCTTGAGCATCTTGAGCAGACCGGAGAGGACAGCACAGATGAGGGAGAAGAGCCAGAAGCGCTGCGCCTCGATGGCGAGGGTGCTCGCCCACTCAGGGCTCCAGACGGCCAGGCCCTCGATCTGCAGCGCCTCGATCATGGTGCTGGCCTCGAGCAGCAGGTACATGCCGTTAAAGGTACGCGATAACACATCGAGCCACACCTCGGTCCGGACCCAGGATGGGTGCCGCTTTCCCGATGAGGACCCGAGGAGCGCGTCGCTGGTGTACAGGCGCTGGGCGGCCCGGAAGGACTCCAGGAACCTGAACAGGCGGGAGGTGCGGCGAATGAGGCCGATGCGCTGGCGTAGGGTCGATAGGATGGGCTGCGTGGTGGCGAGGGTTATGATGCCTTTGGCGTCCGGTGCGTGGTTGTAGTTCAGCAGTGGCAGCAGTGCCAGGTCCTGGAGTAAGGGGTAGGCAGCCAGGATCTGGATGATGGATTGGAATAGCCGTAAAGTGCGCTCGAGGCCAACTATCAAGATGTCAGTCTGCGTGACCTAATAACATACATGTTACAAGACGATGGCGGAGGGAAACGCCAGGTGCTCTGAGGAAAGTAGAACCCGGGACGAGAGATCAGTTATCAGGGTGGGCTTCCATGCATTGCCTGACATCCCCGAAACTTTTCCTCGAGGTTCTATAAGTCAAAACAAGAGCCCGGCGACCATGAATCTGATGCCGGGTTGCTGGTTGGTTACTTCTCACTCATTCGGTCAATCCCAGCGTCAATTCAAAACCGCCAACCTCAAATTCGAGTCCCACTGTGGCCTCTAGCTTTGAAACAAATGAGTTCAATTACTCATAAATGATCCCTCATAGATGTACCCATGGTGCGTGTACACGTGATTGCCATTTACTCAACAGGCTCGGAGAAGCCCATTATTGCGATGATGCCAAGCTGGTGAGATGCCACTCACTCGTTTCTTGCCCATGCCTCTCAGGCAATGAACAGAGCGAATTTCACACAGGATCTGAGTACGGTTGGGTAGAAAGAGCCCATGGCCCTTTGACATAATGAAGTTTCGACATACCCGAATCTGTTGTGAATTTCACAAAGTGGTCCAACGTGCTGACGGCCATCTTGGGCTCTTTGGCCATTTTGGCTCTTTAACACCACACTCGGCTAATGAAACACAGCTGGGCAAGTTTCAGCCTTCGAAGAAAGTGTTAATATAATTAATAAAGTTTGATGTCCCGGTTTATGTGTCAATTGTAAACCTTTCTCAGTAATACTGGCATTCCCACGATGGTGCTGGGGTTCTGATGGGGGAAGAAGTCCAGTGTTAGGGTTGAGATTTTAGCGCCAATGGTGCCAGAACAGTGGTCCCTAGTGCTGTACAGTTCACCGACTCCAGACCCCACATCAGTTCGTTGTATCCATCCTAGCAGGCATCATCAGTCCCTGCATTCCCCAGGACTATGTACGATGGCAGATACACCACGTGGGCATTATAGCTGAATATTTAAGTGTTTACGACTCGAATGGATTTCTGTATCCATTTCTAAGCAGTATTGCTCCCTCATCTAGCTGAGGATTATCTTCCTGCCAGGGGCCCTGGCTTACTGAATCGGACCAGAACAGGCCTTCACCTCTCATTCTCCCTCCAGACCCCTGGCAGTCTCAATCGGTAGACTGCTCCAAACTTACTGACCACTCAATCTTTGAGAGCTGTGAATAACCTCACAGTTGATTTGTTCTGATTTCTGCCAAGGAGGTTACCAAAGTGCGTTGTTGATGCTGCCTGCGCCAGCTCATGCACAGCGGGTGTCCAAATGATCCGAATGAGGATAACTTGGTTCAGCTTTCTGATTGTGAATCTGACTCTGATGGAGAGGTTCTATTCCCTATCATACAGTAGTGGAAGGCATGGAACGTGTGTGAATAGACGATTAGATTCAATGTTGTCTATTTAGTCTCTTTTATGAGGGGAGATGTACAGAGTATATATACATGTGTGTGTGTGTATCGGAACGCCGGCCAAGAACGAAAAGCACAAGAGCAACAAGGAGTTCCAGAATAAGGTCATTCAGATGTACCAGCTTGCAGGCGCGCTCTCTCAAGTTGTAACAGGGCAAAGAAGAGGGAGCCGAAGGCAAGGGCAAGGGAGGAGGGTGAAGAAGAGGGTCAGGTCGCAACCATTGAAGACCAGCGTGATGCAATTGGTCCGTGCGAGGGCGAGGGCGAAGGAAGAGAAGGAGAAGGAGAAGGATGGAGATGTCACAACCATATGACATCTTGGTAGTCGGGATCTTATGCGCAGATTCGGATGACGTGCTCGAGCTTGTGGCCGAAGTAGGATTACTCGTCGAGTGAAATGGCGGTACTCAGACTAATACCACTAGCTTTCAAAGGGTTGGGCCGATATGTGGTATATAACCCAAGGCATTTGTGGTGTAACAAAAGGAGAGACTGCATGGGCCAATACACCCCCTAACCATGCTGAACACGTCTCATTATCGTGACTCCCAGGCCCATGAACGTGAGTGTATGCTGTTATGACTACTCAGTCTTTGACAATCCCTACTCTTGCTTGATATTCAGCTTAAAGGAGTGAAGTGATATTAGGTATACTCATTAACACATGATATTGATGGTTGGCCCTTTGTCTGAGTGTGGTCTGCCCCAGAGGCCCTGTAAGTATTAATACTCATCTGATATGAACATGAAGAACCCTTATTACTTCTTCGCATGTTTGTCCCCCATCGCCGAACGACCCCCACCGCCCAACTTTACCAACCGCCCAACTTTACCAACCGCCGAGCTTACGTGGCCGTGGCTGCCAACATCGCAGACCTTGCCATCGCCGCGGGGGTCCGCACTAAATCCTCCATCGGCCAATGAGGCGGCATCGTGAAACCGACCTCCCACTGGACTTTCAGACATATAAGCCGTTCTAATGGGCATTACTTTCATCAAACAAACAACTGGTCCCGTGGCGGACTGGAAGATGGTACGAGACTTGATTTTCCAATCTTCTCAAGCCTCCTAGGCATGAGGTTAAACTGCCTGTTTCAAACTTCCAAGTTTCCGACTTCGAATTTCCAATTTCGAAAGTTTCCAACCCTCCTAAGCATGAGGCTAAACTGCTGCTGTTTCCAACTTCGAATTTCCAATTTCGAATATCAAGTCTCACACTATCGTCCGGTAAGCCACGGACCAGCGGTTATAGTTTTTTTTTCTTTCCCCCTTAGCTGAACCTCGTTTAGTGGTTATTTTTACTAAACTTTCCTAACATTTATAAAAGAAGACAGCTAATTCTTTAGCAACTTATAGGCCAGTTCTATCGTTAGCATGGGATGATTTGTATTCACACTCCTAACCCAGACAGTCCCTGGCTCGAGGATTACGTGGGCCCTGAGCTGCTCGAGATGATTGAGAATGAACCGCGCCCGCCTACCATCTCGGGGTACTTCCGTGCGTATTGGGCCAATTTCGAGAAGTGCCAGCGTAGGCTACCACAGAGAAGGAAGATAAGCACATATCGTATTTGGTGTTCTCCACGTTGCTGCCGTGCTTCAGAATCTGATCCTTGCCGTGGATCAGATACTGGCGATCTAGCGTCGACAGGCCGAGAGCGCCCGAGGTCTGATTGTTCTTGGACCGGGTCACGCCATCCAGTTGGGATGGCCCGGGTCGTTCCTGTTGTACATTTAGCCGCTGGGGAGGCGGCCGACCTTGCTGGGGGCGATGGCCTCGATGATGTTGGTTCGGGGGCGTTTGATGACGAGCTCCTGAGAGGTCCCATTCGAGTGGTCCTTTGCAGATGAGACACGCTGGTTCCTGAGGGTTTACAGAATCTTCATATTAGGTCTACCTGTACGGCTGAGCACTTGTGCTTTGGCATGCTGCGTCATGACGCCACTTGAGAAGCTCATCTGGACGGGAAAACACGGCGGCACGACGACAGCCATATTGCACATAACAAGGCTTTATCAATGAAACTAGATAACATAATGACTGTAGGAACTACTGGGCGGTGTCTCAACCCTAACCATATCCTCGATGATATCTGGTCGGCTGCTCTCTTGCCGTCCATTCATACTTACCGACTCCCATCCAAACACTTACCAGGCTCTTCCTCGGCGCCGACCTCTGTCAATGTTTTCCACAGATACCTCCTTCGCAAGTGCACAATCTCCCTTAGTTGAGCCCTCATCCGGTATTTGCCAGAGACAGATCCGCCGCTACTTTAGTGCATTTCTTGCAGCAGACATGGCCGCATGCCACAAGGTCGTTCACCGCGCTGCTCCATACCGGCGTCTGGCATGTCCCAGTGCCGTAGTTCTGCCCTCCGCACGCGTCGCATCGCCAGAGCGGCCCCCTCTCGAGAAAGCGACACCGATGACGGCATTCGCCCTGCAGGTATGCCTCGGGGCCCCAGATCACGCGGTGGCAGGGTGTCTTCGATCCGTTGGCATAAGTAGGGCTGTCCATGCACCAGTCGTAACGAGGGCGGCTGTGGCCACATGGCCAAGTCCGCTGTACTGCGTAGCACATTGTGGGCGCGGTAGGGGGGTCACGTGGTGTTGGTGGTGGCTGTATTTAGGGTTAATAGTGGTGAGGGCGGTGCGGTGTACTGTAATTACTGGTCGTGGAACGAGATACTGCACTTTACTTTCCGGATTTCTCGGGCATTCCGAAGCTTTTATTGATTTACAGGAATCCTATATGTTGGAATGCTTTCAAGGTTCCTAAGGCATTGAGTATAATGCCTTCTTTTGGTTGCATATCTATTGTTGAGATAGTCTGGCCAAGGGTGTTTCCATCGCCGTCACTCCGTCCCAACAAGTCTTGATTTTTATACGTATTGAATGGCATTTTTGAAGAGTTTAAATCATGTTCCCAGCATTATCCATAGAACGATGTTGACAGACAGGGATGGCTACGAATAGGGGGAGGGATGGGACAAAGGCATCAGGGGTAGCCTCAGAAACTCACAAGTCCACGCATGTTTGGCGGACCACTCGCATCCAACAAAGTCATGTAGATCCAGCATTATTATCTACCCATTATGTACGAGAGAGACATCACACCTCAGCTATATAATACCCGCTTTGTCATCCCTGGAGGCATTATTCCATATTCGCTTCCAAACGTGACCTACTCCTATATCAGGGGATATAAGTTCTCAGGATTCTTCTTCCTAAACCAATCTACAATCCCACTTCACCACAACATACACCTAAACACCTCTACCAAGTTGCCTCAGACAAAATCCATACAACGCCCTAGTCCCACCTCTACAACCCTATCTCAGCTAATCCCCCATCCCATCCCATCCATCATGTGCGGCGAAGAGACTCACAAGTACCCCTGTACGCACCAAAGCACAAAATACCACTACTGCAACCGCTCCACCGTCGGCAAAGATGGCCAGCGGGCGCCCTGCGGTACGCTGCGCCCCCTCCCGGATATCTCCCACACTTCGGGCTGCGTCTCGGACCGCTGCCAATGGCTCTTGAAGATGCCCTGCTGGTGGTGCCACGAGTGCCACGCGTATACCTGGGACGATGTCCGCCCGTATTGTCACTACTGCGACCACCAGTGCTGCGAGGACTGCCGGGAGGGTCCGTATCTGCCGGCCATATGAAAAGATCATAGCTGCCGTTTCTGCGGCCACTGTACGGCCTTGAATCCCACCCGGAAAATTACTTCCCGGGTTTTGGAACAGAAAACTGCTGAGCAACCGACTTCCGTAGATGAAAAGTACCCATGCTTAAGACCGCAAGCGGTGGAATGCTAAGGTATCAATAGGTTAACCCTACGATTTATCACTTCCCCATCCACGTTTTGGAGGTCTCGTGTTCACAATCCAGTGACTATTCCAAGCCGTATTTGTATCGAAACCTCCGCCATGCTCCCAATGAGCTATCTAATCTGATATGTGAAATCTCCACTCAAAACCAGTGCACTGTTACCCCTTGGAATACCCATGCAGCAACCGCTCGCTGGGCAAACATGACCTGTCTTTGTATGATGTAATAGGGGGAAACAGTACATGCTTGTTTCTATTCAAACCAAGTTTCCCTGGCATAAACAAAGACTCACAAAGGTGATCTGCATGTGTATGAGGCATAACATTTGACCCATTCGTTTGGGGAGATCTGACCAGACTGGTACTGGTTACCTTATTGCTACCTAGTCTCTCATCTGCCTCACGTTCAAATTGATGCGTTTATTCTTCATCCACCCCTTCCACTCCTCATATTTCCCATCCTCGGCAGGCCAATCAGCCAGAAAATCCGGGCAAGTACCCTTCAGCACCTTGGGGACGCCATGCCACGCGAAGCGGGAATCCTTGGTCATATAGATGGCATCGCCCGACTTCAACCGCAAGAGGAGGTACGGCTTCCGGCCGAACTCCGCCTCGAGCTCCGACGCGTGAGCGTTGTAGTCGTTGGGGGCGATCATGAAGAGCGCGTCGCAGCCGATGCTGAGGCTGGCCAGGCCCTTGTCCGTCTCCTCGCTCACGTCTCGGTGCATCATCATGGTGTCCCCCGGGGTGTAGAAGTTGACAATGGCCGCCTGGGCCAGCGTCTCGGGGAACAGGGTTTGCAGCATGCCGCAGATGTCGGGCGGGAACTCGGGAGGCTTTTGGCCGGGGTACACCCGATTCGTCCAGTCGTACTGGCCGCCCAGTGTGACCCAGCTCAGTTTGCGATCCAGGACCTGCTTGATGGATAGAGGCTTATGCACGTCGGGATCTTTGGGGTTAAACCTGACGTCCGAATCTCGAGGAAGAGAGAAGAATGACTTGTCTTGGGCATCATCTCCTTCAATGTAAGGTAGATCATAGTGGAGATGCAGATTGGTCTGATGAGTAGGGTCACTGAGGTCTCTATGCGCCATCCGCGATACAAGAGTCTTCTGGACACTTGGCGGTATTAATGATGGTAAAATGAGTAGCCCTGATGGCAAAGTAAGCTTCTTTCCGAGGACAGGTTGTGGGAAGTCATGGTGCGATGGTACCTGGGAGTAATGGGTGGAAGTAGATAGGGGCATCGGTGATGTCGGAGCTCGGCTGCCAGTCATCACCCTCAAGGCTCCGGAAAGCAGAAAGTAGTGTCTCTGATGGGATAGAGCCAGCCGACTGGAACTCTTTGAGCTTTTCTGGGACAGATAAGTCATCTATGTCTGGATGATCCACAAAGTCGGCATGCTCTGTTCTGGAGTATGTTTTCCATGTGCCCTTTAGCTCAGGGTTGGGCTGCTCATGTGCATCGAGGGTGGTGAGATTCACAGTCATCATGGGCCAGAAGGGGGTTTTCGCAATCAGAAACCAGCCTGGTTTTTGTTTCGATTATCGAATCTCGATAGGATCGCAAGAGTATGATTAGCGCAATACCAAGAAAAAGTTTTATTTCAATTACTCGGTGCTCCTCGAGTTAAGAGCATCACAAGCATCGACTCATACTAGCATATCATTACATAGGCGTTTGACGACCGTTTGGATGGAGGGGCAGCAAGCAGAGCATTGAGCTCGGACTTTAGATAAGTGATAAGCAGTAATCTAGCTGTGGCCGTGACCTTACACAAAGCTTACACAAAAAGCCACGGGCAACGCGACGCCAAGCCACAGATCGCGTTATGCATGATCGTCAAGCGCGCCAGATTTGTTTATTAATAACACACTTGACAACCACTCAAAACCCTGCAGAGACAACTGCCAAGCTTCAGTTTTAGTGGATTCGATAGGTCGGTCAAGGCCTGGCAGGTAGGCGCCTACCCAAGTAAACCACAGTAGGTTTAGCTGGCACTAGCATCTGAACAGCACATCGGATCGGTCTGAATTCCAGAGCCAGTGGACTGTCAGCAGTGCAGCAGTTAGCCCATCCTGCTCGTTCAATCGCTCTGGGAAAAAAGCTGCTCTCGTTGGCCAAGTCAACATTGAAGTCAACATCAACACACAACACCCATCCCCAGCCCTTTCCTTCCACTTCGTTGATGGAGTCCAATCACTAAAGACAAGTAAGTTCAACTGCGCGCACGATATCCACGCCCTCCGACGAGGCTTCTTGTTTTGTTTCCTTTTTTTTGTTCCCTTCAGCCTTTTTGATCTTGTTTCTACGGGCTGCCCCTCGTTTTCCCCCTTTGGTCCAAACACTCCTCGACGAACCCACCCCGCCATCGATCCATCCAGATCAGAGTCTGTGTCGCAACCAGCCAACGACCATCCCCTAGTCTCCTTGTCGTGATTCCGGATTCCCTCCCGAGCAAAATTACACCAGCCGCGACAGCTTGGTTCTTTACTCGCCTCCTCGATCGAATCAGCGACTGCTGGTGTCTGTGCCATGGAGAACTATCAAAAGTTGGAGAAGATCGGTGAAGGTACGTAATCTGCAACCCCCTTAGTGTGCTTCTGTTTGATTCAACATGGCGTCATCTTGCTAACGCCGCTGCACCTCATAGGCACCTATGGTGTGGTTTACAAGGCTCGAGACTTGCTCCACGATGGGCGCATTGTCGCCCTGAAGAAGATCCGACTCGAGGCTGAGGATGAGGGTGTTCCTTCCACTGCCATCCGTGAGATTTCTCTCCTGAAAGAGATGCGAAATGACAACATCGTCCAGCTGCTCAACATTGTCCATGCCGACGGCCATAAACTCTACCTCGTCTTCGAGTTCCTCGACCTGGATCTGAAGAAGTACATGGAGGCCCTGCCCGTAGCCGATGGTGGACGAGGCAAGGCCCTTCCCGAAGGCTCGACCATTCAGCTGAGCAAGATTGGTATGGGAGCTGCCATTGTCAAGAAGTTCATGAGCCAACTTTGCGAGGGTGTACGATACTGCCACAGCCACCGCGTGATCCATCGCGATCTGAAGCCCCAGAACCTTCTGATCAACCGAGAGGGAAACCTCAAGCTCGCCGATTTCGGTCTTGCCCGCGCCTTCGGTGTGCCTTTGCGCACCTACACACACGAGGTCGTGACTCTGTGGTACAGAGCCCCCGAGATTCTGCTGGGAGGCCGTCAATACGCCACGGGCGTCGATATGTGGTCCGTCGGCTGCATCTTCGCCGAGATGTGCACGAGAAAGCCTCTTTTCCCCGGCGACTCTGAGATCGACCAGATCTTCAAGACCTTCCGACTCCTTGGCACCCCGAACGAGGAGACATGGCCCGGTGTCACTTCGTACCCCGATTTCAAGTCCTCGTTCCCCAAGTGGCAGCGTGACTACTCCCAGACCCTCTGCAGCAACCTCGACAAGCACGGTTTGGAGCTTCTCGAGTTAACGCTGAAGTACGACCCGGCCGGCCGTATCTCTGCGAAGCAGGCTTGCAACCACCGCTACTTCGACGCTCGCCCAACTTATGACGACGACGACGATGACGAAGAGGACTTCTGAGGTGCGGCAATCGAAAATCGCCAAGGATGTAGACTTACTCGCCCAACGAAACATCCTTAGTGGATTTTCAGGATAATGGACGAACGATAGTAGAGTTGGTTGGCAAGGCTTATTATGTCGGATATCGCCCCTTGCTGCTACAAAAGCACGTTTTCTCTGGTTCTCCCGAAAAAGACCTAGCCCTCTCTCCCGACTGGCAGTATGCTGGCTCCCGCTGCATGTAATGATGGATGGATAGCTCTAGAGGCATTGCAGGAATACTGACATGCTGAGGGCATGCCTTGGGGGAGGGATTGCAGAACCTGTGTATGGATACATATGGCAACCCTCAACCTCTTTACTAGGCCATTTGCTGGTTGGGGCCTTAGGCTGCGGTCCACGTCATTTTAAGGGTAGACTGATGATGATTCTACACCTGGTATTGGGGGTTTAGCGAGAAACGGACTTCCCGATAGGTTGATGCTAATGATAAAGAAACAAAAACTCCAGATACACAAAGACGTCCCCCCATGAGGTTCGAGACAGATATATTACTACTTTTGTGCCTCAGTCCAGCGGGTTTTCCCTCGTTTTACCCTACTTGTTGCAAATTGAAGCCATGCGAAAGGGGTTGGCACCACGTTGCCCGGCTGAGATTCAGTGTGACCCAACGTAGTGTTACTTCTACGATAAAAGGCCTGGTAGCAGCGAACTCACTTTATATCTATCTATATCATCGTGTAGGCGTTTCCATCTGTTCGTCCAATTGCTACAGATGTGTATTGTTCGGCCGTGACTCTGGCCTGCGAGGATTGCCAACCTGGTATATACACTTCTCGTTCATGACATACAGATAGTCTATGTAAGTTGGCCCGACTGGATGCATGGATAAATGGATGGAAAGGGCATCCTTGATGAAGCTCATCATCACGTCGCACCGTATCCAGTAGGTATACGACGAGATCGTGATGACTCTATCAAGTGCTCGGCTATCGCTTAGAGTCGGAACACCATATCCACGATGTTCTATCCCGAGGCACATGGTGGTGGCCTGACTCTCTCTCGCCACTCCATCTGCAACGCCTGCAAAATGGACATGCGTACATACCTTGGACTGAAATGCAACGTTGCCGCCCGTCCTCGGCTACTACTACGCCGCGGCATCGTCATACAACTGGCATCAGACTCAATTGCGAATCTGTGGGTTACGCGGGTGTGTCTGTTTCCCAGTTCGGCCTGGAAGAGAGACTTGGTCATCTCGATGGCTGATGTTGTTACGCATTGCGGCCCTATCGGAGAACTATCATTTGGATGGTTGATTTCAGGTAAGATGCAGTAACTCCTTCAATCATATCACGAAGAAAAGCAGCAATGGCACGAGCAGTGTGAAATGATCAACGATATGTCATTATATGTAACTTCTATCCAAATCCTCCGTCCAATGATGTGATGTGTGTGTATATGTGAGTGTGTCTTGTGGGCAGTGGCCGTAAAAATCATCAAGTCATATCCCGAAAGGCTTTTTCCTTTCATCCTTCCTTTCCCCTGGATTTCCTTTGCCCGATACCCCCGGTTTCTATCGTGTGAGAGAGTGTAGAGAAACAAAATTGCGTGAAAGATCAAGCAACCACATGATGTCGTTGTTGTTGATCGATGAGAATAATAAAAAAACATTATAGTTGAAGTGGGGAAAAATAGACAGGTAGAAGAAGATTTGTTTTGAATTTTTGTTTGTTTTGCTTTTCAAGGGTTTCCCGTAAAGCCACATCCACTGACACACTTGTTTTCCAACTTATTCTTCCCTTGGACTCTGATGCAATGTCTTGCGACTCGCTTTTCTTATTGATCGTGAAGCGTACCAATTAAGGTCGTTTAGAGCAGGAAAGCAACGGCGGCCACGACACCGGCGGCGGCGGCAGCTCCGTTCATGCGGGAAGCACCAGCGGTGACCACCGGGGGAGCGCTACCAGTGGGGTAGGCGGCCGGGGTGGACTTGGTAGGTGTGGGCATGGGAGTGACCGGGTAGCTGTGCAGAGTCGAGATCGGGGCGGCAGGGTAAGTAGGAGCAGGGGGCTGGACCGGGTAGCTGGAAGGCTGCTCGGGCTGCTGAGGCTGCTCGGGCTGCTGAGGCACGACCGGGTAGGTAGGCTGAGCCGGGCTCTGCGAGGTCACAGTAGTGGGCTGCTGAGGCTGAGCAGGGTAGGTAGGAGCCGGGGGCTGGACCGGGTAGCTGGTAGGCTGCTCGGGCTGCTGAGGCACGACCGGGTAGGTAGGCTGAGCCGGGCTCTGCGAGGTCACGGTAGAGGGCTGCTGGGGCTGTTGAGGCTGCTCAGGCTGCTGGGGCACAACCGGGTAGGTAGGCTGGACAGGGCTCTCCGAGGTCAGGGTCGAGGTAGAGCAGGTGACAGTGGTGACAGCAGTGGGGTACTGGGTCGTCGTGGTCTCAGCAGTGCAAGCCTCGCACTTCTTGGTGGTGTAGACGGTGGTGGAGTACAGAGTCGACGTGGACAGGACCGGGACGGTGACCGGGTAAGAAGTAGGGTAGACCGGGGCCGAGGTGTTGGCAACCGGGTAGGGAGCAGTCGGGTAAGGGACGGTCGGGTACGAGGGCTTCTTGGTGGTCACGTAGACAGTTCCGGTGGTGGTAGCCTGGGTGGTGGACACCTCGGAGATCGGGCAAGTGGTGACGGTAGTCTGGATCTCGGTGGTGACGTAGGGCTTGGTGGTGGCCGGGCAGTCAGTCACAGTGGCAGCGCACTTGGTGACGGTGTACTTGGAGGTCTGGTAGACGGTGGAGGTCGTGTAACCACTGGGAATGCTGGTAGGGTACACCGGGATGGTGACCACCGGGGTGGTGACCGGGTACGAAGTAGCCGCCGTGGAAGAAACCTCGGTGACGGGGCAGGTGGTGATGGTGGTCTGAATCTCAGTGGTCTCGTAAGGCTTGGTGGTAGCGGGGCAGTCCTTCACGGTAGGAGGGCACTTGGTGACGGTGTACTTGGAGGTCTGGTAGATAGTAGACACAGTGTACTTGGTCTCCGGGGTGGTGACCGGGTAGCCGGGCTGGCTGGTGACGGGCGAGGCAGTGGTGACACTGTAGACGGGGCTCGACACGGGGTAGCCAGGGACGGTCGTGTTGTTGTACGACGACTTGGTGCTGGACAGCGAGCTGGCAGAGTAGCTGGGAGTTCCGACGGGGTAGCCAGGCTTGCTTGAGGTGGTGGACTCAGCGGCCGTGCTGGACACCGAGTAGACGGGCTTGGAGCTGGTCACTGAGTAGACGGGCTTGGAGCTGGAGACGATAACGGTGCTAGCGGAGTAGCTGGGCGTCTCAACAGGGTAGCCAGGCTTGGAGGAGGTAGTCGACTCAACAGCAGAGCTGCTCACGGAGGTGACGGAGTACACCGGGGCGGACGATGTAGTCGACTCAACCGGGTATGTGGACTCGACAGCGGTGCTGCTGGTAGAGTAGACAGGGGTCTCAACCGGGTAGGTCGACTCAACAGCAGTGCTGCTCACGGAGGTGACAGAGTAGACCGGAGCCTCCGATGTGGTGGACTCAACCGGGTACGTCGACTCAACAGCGGTGCTGGTAGAGTAGACAGGGGTCTCGGCCGGGTAGGTAGGCGCCTTAGACGAAGTAGTCTCGACCACCGGGTAGGTAGACTGAACCGGGGTGGTCTCGACGTAGGTAGTCTGAGCCGTCGTAGAGGGCTGCGGCTGGACCGAGTAGGCCGGGGGAGGAGGCACGACAGGGCTGTCATGGCATGTTAGTATATCCCGAATTTCATACTCGTCGACGGGATGCTTGGGATGACTTACTAGTCTCCACGCTTGATGGGGTTGGCAACCGCAAAGCCGGTGAGGGCCAGGGCGCCGAGGGCGAAACGAGCAGTCGACATATTGCTTAGATTATATTACGGGATTATAGTCGAACAAGATTTCGAGAGCGAACGTATTAGTGCCGTGTGTTGTGTGATTGTCCAACGACGGGGACGTGCGACCAGATAAGCGAGTGACTGGAGGCTTTGCTGCTGGTGATTGTCGAGAGCAACTGAAGAGCGTGGGTGGTACGGCTACTGTTGAACGACGACGGGACGCAGCATCTTATATCAAAAGGAACCACTGGCTGACTGGAGCTCACCCCCCGATGTGCCATATTTTTCTTGTGGGCTGATGCTGCGGAGCCAACCTCTCCCAATGATGACAGCAGTGGGCTTTTGGATGCTCCGGCAGCTCCATCCCAGTATCCCAGTCCTCATCACGAATGGAGAGCATCGAACGTCAGCGACTGCGTGTAGTACAGAAGCTGTTTGTTGCCCAATCGTTTTGCGGATGTGGCCCTGGTAGTGGAGCGACAGGGGCCGTATGGATACCTTGGGAGCGCGTATCGCCAATGAGCGGTTGTATAGGGGGGGAGCCGGAGTGCTTTTTGCCAACCTTGTTTACTGCAAGAACCCGATCGTCCGGACCAGCCCCGTCCCATGCCTCCCTTGCCGGGCATGGTCCACCGTTGGACAAAACGGCCGCGGTGCAGAATAGCAGAGGCTGCGGCTAGCCCGACTTGGGCTTGGCTCGCCTAGGCAGAGCCAGCGTTTATGCGGAATGATTGGATGACGGGCGTTGGCCCACTCGGGCTCGTGTATGCAAGTAAATACATAGCGACTGGTGAGAAAGAAACTAGCAGCTCGTGAAAGGTCTTTTTACCACTACTGATGGTTAATAATAGGACACCACCACTTTCCCTTTCAGGCACATTCTCGCGGCGATACGAACCTGAACCCACGACCAGAACACCAGAACCTGACCAGAATCTGCCTGACATCACTCGTTTCCCTGCCGTTGCCCACCCATACGAGCCAAGTCCATCAATAATATTTGAAATGGCTGGGGCAAAGAGATGACAGACGATGCTGGCGGGGTAATCTACACTTAATTTCTGGGCACGTCAGCTTCCCCTCTCAGGATTCAAGCATTTGTCGCCCTGTCAGCGACGACCCCTGCCAGCCCCCAAGCCCTGGCCCATTGGAGCCAGGTCAATATAATATCGCTGCACTTGACTCAGCGGACTGGGCCCTTCTAGAATTCGAGATGTGAGAAAAATATCGAAAAGATTTCCACAGGGTGCAAATATTGACCATCATATTTCCAGGTGAGCTGTCTGTTGTCTCTGTTCCCTTGCTCGCCTTGATAGCCACCAGTGTCTATAGATAGACGAGTGCTTTTGGACAGCTCCTCAATTCCAGGAACGCTCTTGCTCTAGTCGAGAGTAGAGCCGAGCGAAGCAGCCCTAAGCCTGGTGATGTTGTGTAGCGCATAGATCGGCGTTGTGCTGTGCAGGTCTCGCGGATGCCTTCCTAGGTTTCTCGTACCACGTAGCTTCCCAACGTAGCTCGTAGCGAGCAAGACTAAGCCTAGGAAGAGGATCGTCGACGTGCTTCCATGCTTCCATGAGGCAATTGAGTGCCCTTTTCCTGCACTTTGTTGCCCGCTGCGTGACGTAGCGAGGGTGGTAGCGTGGGTGGGCCGGGCTGTTGTTCGGGCTGTCGGTTTTTGGTGTTGGTGACTGTCGTGCTATGTGAGCAATGCCAGGTTTTGCGAGCAGAGACCACCCACCGCCCCACTGCGGCTCCGCGGAATTGGGCGAGATAGCGGGCGACAGGCAGCTTGCAATACCTGCTGGGGATACCCTGGAAAACGTCTTTGTCACAACCGAGAAAAGCAGAGCTACCAGCAGAACTACCAGCACCGCAAGCACCGCTAGTCAACGACATTTTTGACTTTTGACTAAACGTGGCCGCGATGCCCACCTTGCCCACTGCGGAATGGTCGGTCGACCCGACACCAAGAGATACGAGCAACAAAAAGCGCTTTTTTGACCACATCCGACAAGGATCGCGATGGGCATCCGCATCTTCCTCGCACATCGAACCATGGTCACTCGCTGCATGTCTCGCTGTCCAGTGCAGCTTACCTAGATCCTCTCCTTTTCTCTTCTAAGCCACCGTGCTACGAACTGCTTCCTTTTGCCGTACGGGCGCAGAACCACATTACACGGTGGAAATTGCACGCGCATCTATCTCCATATGTTTATCTGAGTTGCTTATCTGCCGGCCTACCTTAGTCAATTGAGGGCGAACCGTTCCTAATCGCGATTCAGGCACAGGCAGTTCGGACGGATATAGCGGGATTGTGAGCCCTACCTAACAAGCACCGGCGGCCGCTTGGCTTCTGGCTTGGCGACCCGTGGGACCATATTTACACATTGCTTTTCGGAGACTAGGGGGCTTTTAGTTTCTTTGTCAGAACCCCAATCCGGCCGTAAAACTATTATCAATCAGCAGAGACATAAAAATTGTGCCGCAGATTTTTGCAATAAGCAAGGGGATTGTGGGCAGGTGTGTCGTCATATATCAGCAGAATTGGCCGCATCCGGCAGAACTACACTTAGTTTGCTCGCTCGGCCACCTCCCACCCGAGGAGCTGCAGCTTGTTAGCCTGTCCCGATCGGCTCAATTCTTGGAATTTCGATATTTCTCCTGCATTTCTTAGTTTCTCCGATTTAAAAAGAACATGGAAGCAGAAGACGAAGCTGGACTCCCTGGAGACCGTATTCGCTACCAACTGAAGGGAAACCCGTGGGCGCTTTGTTGCCCAGCTGGCTTTGCTGAAGCACATGCAAACCCGGATTTCAGCGGCTTCAGGGGTCAGGCCTGTATCGAAGAAAGCGAGAAAGTACTGGGAATGCGTGCCAGCGTGCCGAATGTTCGGTACCAGCTCCGAGGAGATAAGGATAAGTGGACTGACCAGCCATCAATACGACTTTTTCTTCTTTATCCTCTTGATTTATTGAATCCTAAATTCCATTCTACCCACAAGAATAAGGCGCTGCGCTCTAGTCGCCGCAAGCGGTGTCGGGCACCCCCTTACCTTCGGCCCCCTGACGTTGGGATGTCAGCAGGTCGCCTTGCAACTTAACAGTCCTCTGCTAAGCGTCAACAACCGGCGTTCTTTGGACAGAACGGCAGCTACGGAAATTAAATCGACGCCACAGTAATGCTGGCGGGCTTTTATGGTAGGCTTTTGCGAGGAGGTCGTATTGCATGCAATAGTATGGGAAAGCTGGTAAGCTGAGTGAGCACGCATCAGCCACCACCACCACCACCGGGAAGCACGCAATTGCGGTGTGCGTCGTAAAGATTGATGCACAGCTCACCTGCCTCCCCCTATTACATTAGTCATACCCGCATCATGGCTCCTTGGTAACCATATTGGCTTGTTCCGATGCCTCGGTTGACGTGTCGATCATATATCCATATAAAAAATAGAATGAGGCGCCAGCAGATTTCTTCTCGTAGGGGGCAACGATCTATACATAGATTGATGGATTCCCCCGAACGCCTTGATCCCAGTAAACAGAATATGTTAATTTCCTTTTGGACAAAAGTTGGCCCGAAGCTGCATCAAGGTTTACCAAGAGTTGGAAGGCTAGTACGACATCTCTTATCAATCAGAAGCCCTTGGCCCTGTCCTCCCCTTTGTGCCAACTTCTGGGTTGCGACGATACCTTCTTGGTTCGGCCGTTAGGTAAACAAGAAGACAGAGTATTAAGTACAGTGCAGATTAGATCTGACTGTCCATCCGTTACTCAGCAACAGATCTACCGTCCCGTCATGTATTGCAAGTTGTCTCGCCTCTCTGCTTATTGAAAACAAGCCTCTGGGTGGCTGGCACTGTCGTGTTCTAACATTGCGCCATATGCTGCACATAATTCAGAGTAACCAAGGCTCGCCAGTTCGTTGCTAATGTTTATACGAGATCAAGGTGTTGGGTGTGGGGGCATACGGAGCTTTCGTCTCTAGCCGAATTTGCAAAGAACTAGATGATGAATCATACAACGCTCTTTTCCAACCTTCGGCCAGAACTCGGAAGGGCTTGTTCTCTGCTACTGTCGAAAATCGTGTACCTCAATAGACGAGGCTGCTTCTTCGCACTCGACCCTCACCGGTTGTGTCCGTATGGTTTGCATGTCACGGTCTCTCTAGCAAGAGCCAGCAGGCATCTATGGTTGTAGATGTGGCTGAAACCCCCTTACTTAACACCAGCTGAAGCCGTGTTACAATATAATGAACTGCAACGTTACACTATACCTCTGATTGTTTGTACTAGACTTGTTGCCCTTGATAGACATGGTTTTCACAGAGCAGGAAAATCGTCCACTATGAGTGAGGGATCTCGGTGTGTTGGAAGGCGAATAGCTTGATCCAATCACAACGTAGAGCTATGATTTCCAGGGTTCATCAGATGACCCATCGAATACGAGCAGCTCGGCGATAAGCTCGAAGCTTGGTCGGGTACTCTTTGGCTTTCAGCCCCAGTGTGCCGAATCCGGAGGGAGAATGGAAAGGGGAAAGGGAACCGCGAGGG
The DNA here is from genome assembly GCA_038364195.1 of Apiospora sp. TS-2023a. Taxonomy (NCBI): domain Eukaryota; kingdom Fungi; phylum Ascomycota; class Sordariomycetes; order Amphisphaeriales; family Apiosporaceae; genus Apiospora; species Apiospora sp. TS-2023a. Next base: position 2,298,878 of record JAQQWQ010000007.1, on the reverse strand, counting down.
ATTTGGTTATAGTCCCTTCACCCGCTCCTCACAAAGTGCGATTCATCCACTGATTCTTAATAGGATATGCATTTGCAAAGCAGAATCTGTACTGAAGTGCTGTACTCAAGACAGGTATGGTTGAGGAGTCGCGAGAATGACAGCCCCTTTTTATGCCCTAAGGTTATACATGCATGTTTAGTTGCCTCTATTCTTACCTTATGCATCTCGGTATTAAGCTATACAGATGCTAAAGCCTCTGTAATTACAGCCATATATGACTCTTTGCTTGTTGTCAAAAATATGATGCAACTGGCAGCGAACTACTCTGTAAGATGCTCTTGTTAAGCAAGACGGGCTCTGTTGCGGATATTAATCGACATTTCCATTTCGAAGCAACCATGGCGCAACAAGAAGCAAGAACAATACTGTCGATTCATTGTCATGATCTTGCAAGCCCTGTGCTCATCCTGCAGTGCAGCCTGAGTGTCTCTTCCGCCACCTTTTCTCCTTCTTCTTCTTCGGCCGAGGTGTATTATAATGACACAATATACTTGTACATGGAGAAGCATCTCGGACAATACCAGCAACGCTCGATGCCATTGTTATCATGGTTTCTCAGTGGGATTGATAGGCACCCAAGAATTACACAAGTTGGTCTAGGTTCCATCGGCAAACATGTATGCCAAAGACTTCCACAAATCAGCGCGGCATACACTTGGGCAATATGCTTCGCTATATTCTATTCAGGTATATTGCTAAAGTTGGGATTTTGTTAGTCTGCCACTCTCATATTAGCCACTGATACCCTTGCGTCTAGACTTACCAGTGCCCAACTCCTGTATTTACCCCTTTTCACTCGTATGGCTAGTCACTCAACCGTAGATTGTGAGTTTATACATTTTGAGGTAACCTGCTCTTTGTGAGTCTTTTGTTTCTGCCGGGGCTACTTGGCAAGAATCGAAAAAAAAACGAAAAAGAAAACAAGTGTCATCATTCATCTTCAGTGGTATGGTATCATAGTGAACAGTTAAACCGTCCCCCTGATTTTAACCGACGTGGCATCTCTCCTGCCCATGGTAACCCAGCAAATCTATGTTTCCCAGAATGATGGCACCTCATCCTCATACAGTAAGAAGGATAGCTGGTAGATATGGCATTTGCAATTCTCGCAAGGGCTGATTAGGAGCTTAGAGAATGGCACACACAAGATAGATAGATCATGTTCGGTCGGACTGCTAAATATGTCTCAACCTACACCATGTATTCAAAAGTCCTTGAAACATGTGCAATTGTTGGCGGATGGCTTCGTTTTACTCTATGCTCGGAATATGTGGTTCTTACAGGCTTCGACGTTGAAAGTTGCCTTCTCATTCCAGTAAAGTCCCATGATAACAGTCGTTTCTGCCTAACTCGAACAGAATGTAGTTACTCGGCCTGTCTATCCCGCTATCCACAAGCAACAAGGCCGCCCAACGCCGGTACGGCCATTGATACTCGTAGAACAGATGAGTTGCCGCTTATGGGTACCTGTAAGTTGTACCATTTGGTTCCTGTGACTGAAGAAGTCCACGCTGCCCAATCTGGTGGGTGTCTTGTGTCGTTGGCTGCGGACCTTCAAGGGCGTGACGGCAGTCTTGTGGCCTGGCAGCTTCCGGGTTCTTCTTCTGAGAACCGCGCAGATGAGGGGGCACATTGTTGTTTGACTCTGTCTGCTCTGCTTTAGCATCGGTTGTGACGGCGACGACGGCCCTTTTGCTGTCGCCGCCGCTGCCGCCGCCACCACGAGGAACGCAGCGCCCGCGCCAGCAGCATCAGAGCCAGAGTCCGACCAGAGGGATCATGAGCTTCAGGTCTAATTGATCTTCAGAGCACCACTTACTCTTTACAACGGACACACTAAGTGATACGTACATGTGTTCAGTAACTAGAAGCTAGGAAAACACGAAACCCATATTCCTAAATTGGAATGCTGTGTAGGGACATGACAATTTCTTACAGTGCTTTGTTTCGACCATATATTACACATTATCGCGAAAGGTTCTCACTTGGAGCCAAATACGGTATTTATATCTTAAACAGCATGAAACATGACGCCCATCTCACTTGAGCAAGGGGATATCACTTCAATTTGATAACACATCTATAAAGTTTTAGCATGAAACCCTCCTCATGCTCTCGATCCTATCAAATAAACTCTGGTAATCCCAGCGTTGCGTGCGAAGAATAGGTAACCAGAGTGCAGGCATCGTCGAAGTTTACATAACCACCCTTGGTGGACGTATAAAGCGTCACGACGATAGGGGTGTCACCAGTCCATCCTGAATGAGGGAAACCCCAATGTGGCTTCTGCTCAGAGCGGCATAATGTTCTTGACAGATTTCGCGGATACGCTTCAATGTTTTCATACATCGACAGAGAGTATATACGAGTGTATATAAGAGCACATAAATGCCTGCAGACGGCGAAGACTAAACTCTCAGAAGCCCTAGAGGCCGTACTAGATATACAGGTCACCATCTGCATCTCGTGTGCAAGGGATCGGCCGGTATTATCAAGAAGTCAAGTGAGAGAATGCGTGTGATAGGAGGCATTTACAGTCTCATGAACCGAACTACAATGGTTCCTTTCCTCTCTCGGACGAGGGAGAATGCCTACCGATGCATGGTGAAAGCACTGCGAGTCTGTTAGATGACAGTGTATGTCAGTAATGAACCTGGAGACGGAGGAAGATCAGCAGATACCATCCTAGCACGTCTTGATGGCCCCTGGGAGGCTGGGAGATGCCCGCCTTCGCGGCAGCACCCCCGACTTCAACCATAACAACAACAATAAATACTACAGTCTGACGAATCGGCCTTGCTGAACCTGGTCACGGTTGACGTGTCAATTCCTCTGCGTACACCTAGCTATCTACTACTGCCATTGAGATTCCTCCTGAAACCGAAGACACACATCGTGAACCCATCATTGTCGCAGAAGAACGTCCGATGTACTCAGCCTCGAGACATACGCAAGGCTGATTCGATACAAGCTCCAAGAACCGGGACAACGGGAGTAGGAACCGAAAGAGAGCCTCAAGGTGCATGCATGACACATTGACGCTGCTGACGCAGTTCCACGATGCAATAAACGACCGCAGCCCAGCAACAAGGCGACGAATGAGACATGACGTGCGCTGTAGCCCTGGACAATTCCCGCGCGGCACCTGCCCACGCCGCGCAATGGTGTCAATCAATCAATGCCAGTTGCATACATGTACTGCAGCAAGCAGGTATCCGTACACTCAACTCAAATCAGTGTAGCCGCTGGGAGGGGTAGGGGAGAAGATCTAGACCGGGGGTCAGGGTGGGATTGCATCACAGCTCAACTCAACAGACAGACGGCCACCAAAGTCAAAATTAGAAACAAGACTGACCCCCATCGAAACGAACGAACCACTTGATAACCACGACAATCATTGATCGAAAACGACAGCGGCAATTGGCCGTGCAGCCGCATCTCATATCCCGGGAGAGATCCCCGTGGTGGTGCGGTGTCCTCTGTGCGCGTGTCTGTTCGCTGCTCATCGACTACTACCGTGCCATTGAACGGGCGGCAATGCGTTTGACATGATCAGGCTAACTAACAATAAATAAAGAAAAACGGGCAGGCGTCGTAACAGAACGATCTGGACGATCCAATTGGCCTCCGCAAGCGCCCGACCCTTGCAGATTCGCTTGGGGAGTCCCACCGCGGCAAAGGATCCAGGAACGGATGGGTACATCGTCGTCCAAATAGCGCCGGCGCTTCGATCAATCAATACATTGGGACCCTGCCTACCTACATGCATTACATTGCCTTTTCTACAGACATGCCTGGCTCACATCATCATTTCCATGTGGATATAGTTTCATCAAGATTTGTCTAGGATCGATCGATATGGGGGCCGGTCGGTCGCTGCGCCAGATGAAACATGAGTTCGATTGCAGTTCAGTTCTCTAGCTGCCGATCGGCTACGTACGTCTTCTTCAAGAGATACCTAGACAGGTACAGTAGACATGCAAGGACTGACGGGAAGCAAATCCCATCATTGCCCCGGGCGATTGCTCCTGGCATTAGCCGCCTCGCCTCGCCTCAGCCCCCAAAGAGATAGACGCCTGCATTGCATACCCGCCCCCATCCATCTGCCACCCTGCCGTGGAAGGGAGTACCAGCCCTTGGAGAGATTGGGGTACAATCAATACCCGGGACAGACAGAGAGAATTGAGAGTTGAGAGTTGCAGTAGCAACCGCCATTGATGATCGCCGACCAGACCAGCACTGACACGAGGTTTTGATTCCTTTTTAGCAGCATGGACGAACCGAACCCATGCAATGCACGCGCACGCTCGCGCGCGCAATATCCGTTGCAGAGAATTGTCTTAGGAAGGCATCAAATGAGAAATTCCCAAGGAACCACTGCAACCCGTGAGACAGCAGAGGAACCTGCCAATCTCGGTCGGTCGGTGCAGCAACAGCGGCAGCCTGGCAGCGCTCCTTCACCCAATTCGTTCTCGAAAGATGTCCGAAGCGGCCAAAATCCAAGACAGCCAATTCGATTTGATCAGCATCCCACATGTATGCGGATGGAGTCTTGTCTTCTTTCTCTCTAATGGGCCAGGAAACGAACTTACCTTCATCTAGTGGTCACGCGGCCGCGCGCCAGCCCCCCAGACCCAGGGCCACGCTTCCCGTTTGGACGGCGGCCCCCCGGTAATGGACGCGACGATCACTCACTTGCTCACTTGGTTGAACCCCGAAGCTACTGGCCACATGTCTTTGGATCCCGTTTCCCTCACTAAAGTCCCGCTTAGCAAGAACGAAGAACGCATGGCTCAGGGGGGCGCCGCGTCGTCTCGGGACCGTACCTGTTAGTTGGTTGCGGAGCAAGCTAACTCGATGACTGGTAACGGACAGATAGCACCGCGAGTTCGCTTGCGTTAGTTAGTTAGTGAGATGGCAGCAAAGTTGGAACGGAGCGGTACCCGACCGTCAAGTGGCAGTGGTGGCAGGCTAGAGCGCTCTGAGCAGCCGGTGTTTTTTTAATGGCACGGGCTTGGCTTGGCTTTGCTTTGCTGGACCTGCATATGCGTATGCAGGTAGTAAATTGCGAGTAGCTGCATGGCAGCCGTAACGTTGAAGATAGCGCCATGCACTAATACCTATACTCGGCCTATATTTTCCCACTACAGCACAACAGATGGTAACGCGGCATAAGATGGGCTATTGGAAATGTGGATCGCGTATGCATGGCAATGTAGAGGTGAGCGCGTGTACAGGCCGGGTACATTGAGTGAGGATAGGAGAGTGCCTGGTGCCAGAGTGCGTGTGCCCCCCACCACCAAGGTTGTTAGTGGCTTTTGGGCCGATCGGTGCACAGTATTTCGTGATCGGCTCGCTATGGAGACTTGGCAGCTTGGCATTAACGATCCAGTATGGATTTTGGATCGGCCCCAAGGAAGTTCCAGCCACAGTCGTCGAATCTCGCCTCCCGAGTCCCTCCTTAGACCCCTCCCTTGGTCAGATTGGAGTCATCAAGTTCATGTGGCGCATGAGTGCTGCGCTGCGAGTAATTTACCAGAAAAGAAAAGAAAATCAATGCATGGAAGGAGATACGCATTATTGAAGCTAATGAGTCGTTCAAGTTGATGAAGATTCTCTCTCGGCTGAAGGGCTAAGACATTAGACTGCGTGTGCCTGTTCCTGTCCAGCTGAATGGCCCCGGAGCTTCTTTCGCTAGCGGGCGTTCGGCCGAGCCCAAAAAACCAACGAACCGTTCGTGAATAGTCTTAGACCAGCGCAAAAAAGAAAGCAACGGCGATAGGGGTCTGTCCGATAGGCCCTAGATTACCTATTCAGCTTGCCGGCGACGCCAGGAATGCTAGCAGGCTAGGACTTCAGCTGTTCAATAGGCCGGCTATCAAGTCTGCCAGTCTTGTATGTGGTGGGTAGACGGGGGCTTAGCTCATGCTGTTTGAGTCTGATAGGTATGGGATGGGAAGTGCGCTCACTGCATACGTTGCAGAGATACATCGTGAATACCCGGGTTGGGTTGGCATCTTGCCATCTCGTCTTGGAAGTTCCATGCGATGTTTATTTTCTGCCTCTGTCCCACACCCCATTTCGAGAGGCCTCAACGCGTACGACCATGCGCGTGAGCAGCAACAATGAGTCGTGATACAGGGCTTACCAGAGACACGCATAAAGTAGAGAGGCCCTCAGCCACAGCAGGAACGCGCATCCATCCCTTATTCTGCCCTCCCCTCCCACTTCTCTCGCCATATCGCGATTTCGCGGGGTAGTTCGCGATCCGCGCATCGTCATTGGATCCCCCCTGGGATGGCGCGGTCTGGACGTTTCGTTTCGAAGGCGGGCCCGGCCAATGGCGGCGTGCGCAGACCAGTTCCACCGACTTTCTCCGAGACAGAGGGCACCGCATCGGGCCTAGCCCCGTCGTAAACCGAGTGGCCGCCGCTTCCGTTTCGTTCGCTCGTGGCCAAGCAAGTAACCTGAGCAGCAAGGCAGCAGGAGAGCGAAAACAAAAACGGCCCTTCCTTGGGAGAAGAATGAATGGAAGGTAGCATCGGGCATCGCGCGGGATCCATCCATCAGAAGCCGTACCATCCTGGGCTAGCACTGCCGGGCCAGTCTAGCCAGTGCAAGAAAAGGCACACAGGCCAAGCATGCCAAGGCAGAGGAAGGAAAGAAATCTGGGGATGCACTTAACTTGAGCAGCGCGGCAGGGCGGTGAGGTCCGAGTCCCCATTGTTTGACAGCCTGAAATTATCGCGATGGCTGGATCGACAGGCATAACGTGGGATGCAATTCATGGACAACGCATAATGCTTCCGGCGGGGTTGGTCCTCGACTAGGAAGCTAATTTTATGAAGACCGCTAACGGTTATGCCTGATCGACCAGAGTATATCGCTTGTACCTGGTGCAAGGCTATTATGGTACCGATGTGGTTATAACCTGCCCAAGGTAGTAATAAGGCCATTATATAGCAAGACGGATACAGGTATCCCAATCTAACTGTAACTGCTTGATTGAGACCCGAGTTGGTAAAGTTCTGATGGGGGCTGGCTTGAACGCTCGGCATCGGCTGCGAGGCTCAGGGGTCAGGGATGGGCGTCGAACCCCTCGCTTTGAGCAGTGCCGTCCGCCGTTTGGATCGATCATTAGTTCAAGAGAGCTGCGATCATGTACGTCTTGAGTACAACTTCGTCAACCCTCGTCCAGATAAGGGGAGATTGGAATGCAACTCCAATAACCAGATACAATGCCTTGTTGACCACCCATTCAGCAGTAAAGAGGAAAATCATGTTTACTTTTTTGACAGATCATCAAAGCGCAGGGGTTGACACTACCCTGTGCGCCGGAAAGGGCAATAAACCATCTGTCAAATGATGCGCCAGCTCATTCCAGCCGCAGGTCGTTAAATCTTAGATGGCGATGGATGCATGTGCATGCGAATTGAGATGGGATGAGCAGCAAGGGCAAGGAGACGCTCGGACTCGCTGGCCGGTGCTCAGTCGGTCAGATGTCTGGGGAAGAGACCAAGTCAGTGTGATAAGGTTGGCGGGAGGTCATGGAGATGAAAGCCTCAAGCCACACGGGATTTGGCCCTCCTAGCTTTCGGCTTCGGTCTGCACGCTGGAATCCGGACGGACGGGCCTTTCAGGGGTCCAAGACACACACCAAGGGGGGAATGGTGTCGTTACGGCATTTCGTCGATGCCGTAATCCTCAAGACTTGAGAGACAGATGGCCGGCACCTCTTTAGCGCGCGCACAATGGTTTTCAGTAAGAGACATGCTGCCGTGCTAGGGAAATGACTGCGTTTCAACCTCCTTCAACCTCCAACCTAGTGGCAGATCCAACCTTTAAACAATGCTGGATAGGCATAGGCCAGCAAATGAGGCATCGTCATTGTCCGTGACCAAGCCGCTCGCTAATTACTTAGTAACCGGACTTGTCACCGCATGTCACGGCATATTGCAGAACGTGCGCAGATCTATGGATTGCTGCCATGCAGGTCGTGATACGATGCAACGAGTTGCTATGAGGTCGATTTTGATATCCATCTCGTATCTGCATCTTAAGAGCAGCTTAGCATGATGATTGAATTGCGATGGCGCTGGGCAAATTAAGGCCCCAATGTTGCCGACCTCGAGCCGTGATGCCGCGACCGCCTGTTCGACCACAATATTGAAGAAGTTGATGGGGACGTTTCCGCTGCACAATGCCCTGTCAAATGGATGAATACGACCTCGAGGTGCATTTTGGTGCCTGTCCCGCTGTCCAAGCACCCCATCGGCCACGATCAGAGTGGGCAGGAAAATTGGAGGAGGCCAAGAACCAACATGATAATGAAATGAAAAACACGATGGTTCAGACGTTTCGTTTCAACGGGTCACACGCATAACCCCCTAACCCTTGTGCAAGTCCAAGGCCTGGCTGGGTCATGGGACGACCCACGCATCTGCCACAACCTTGGGCGGAGTGGGGTTACATGCCGAATTTTGAACTTTGCACCGCAATGCCTTATTACCTACGACTACATGCGCATTTGACGCTGGCTTTGATGAAAGGGCATGGAGAGGAGTGAGTAGCGAGGGCCGGTTGAGACGACCATGCGCGCGAGGCTCTAAACATTCCTGCGTCTGGTGTGTTTAGCTTTCTCATGGCTGGCGGGCCCTGCATACAGTCTTGGCAGCCGATCGGGTTGATGATGATGGGCTGATGCCACGAAAGGGCTGGCTCATCAGGTTGCCACTGATTATCTATCGTCAATGTTGATGTTTCTGCTCTGAACCCATATTGGCCATTCAGGTACCTGCATCCTGCACCTCGATCCATCTTCGATACCAGTCCACAGGGCTACGCGCGCTGTCATTCGATGTATGTCCTTGTTTCAATCCTCCCGCGAGGTTGACGCTGTACCTGCTGGCGTGGTCTCATTGGTCGAGCTGGGCGGCCAGCTACCAACTAAGGCAGGCATGCAAGCCCCCTGCGCGCCGGCTCCAGCTTCAGCCACAGACTACCTCGTTCCGCTGGGTTGCTCATGTCTAATTCGCCATTAGCCTACCGGGCGCTCTAACTTGTCATGTAGGTTAAGTTCCAAGGCTCTCGGTAAGTCAAGAGTTGGAGGTAACCTCGCCCGCCTATGGATACCGGCCGGTACACACCACGCTTGGCCAAAACGCATGCCCCCTACTCGCTTGTTTCAAGTCTCGCTGCCTTCGAACCACTCCAGCCAATGATTCATGCGCGACGCAACTGGCCGTCCGTCGCGCTCACCCATTCATCTAAGGGGTTATGCGGCGCCATGGCCGGGCTTGGTCGGCAAAATGCAGTTGTCAGCCATTCAAATCGTGGTAACGCCGGCTTTCTGGGGGGCGTCTGGTAAGCTGGTCAGGGGCCCTGCCGAAAAAGCTCGAACAGCGCTTTCTTGTAGTTTGTTCTTGTGAAGCCAGAGGGCATCTCGCGCCCAATTGTCTGAGCGGGACCGATGGGCCTGGAGACAGGCCGCCGAAGGAGTTCTCCAAATAGCATATCAGTTGGATCTTCATGGCTCCCTGGTCGTATCCAGTAGTATCCAGTATCGCAGGGCTTGTGAACAAGTCGAAACTATATGAGATCCAGACGTTTCCAATTCCTCAACGCCAATATTCTGTCCCTTCCTCTCGCCAAACTAGTGACTACTATTCCAAAGTGTGAAAAGGTGTTTTGTTTCAGCTTCTTTTCTTTCATCCAAAGGGAGTTTCTCATCTCAAGTCTAGAAGACGCCTCCTCTCTTTTTGCACCCTCCCTGAACTGCTTGACTGCACTGCGTGGAGCCACGGACACGAAACATTCGACCCCTCTCCGCCCCGACTCGATTACGAGACCACACACCACGATAGAATCGATACTTTCCCTATCCCCAACTTGCACAGACTCAGGCCAGTCTCAATTCGAAATCTAATTATTATTTCCCGCATACCTTCCAAGGCGCCCTTTCTTGCCTCTTCTTGACGACGAACATTTGGGAACTCTTTGGTGTCTGCAAGGTCAACACCAAGCCATTATACATATTCGCACACAGCCCAGGAACTGTTTGCAAGGCAGATCGCCACGAAGCTTTTATATCTCTCCCAAGGCTGTGCACTTTTCGGAACGGTCCCACGCAACCCGCAAACCCGCATCCCGTCACACGGAAACGAGCTTTCACTCATCTCGTCGACCACGCATAAGACAAGCTTGGCAGTGCTGTTTCTTCTTACGTCGCCTCGTCGCTTGATACGAAAACTCGTTGCGCGTTCTTTCGCCATTATCTGGAGCCCCCCGACCAAGATTTGGTTACTTTAGGCTTACCGACTCCGCCTCCCAAAAAAAGCTCAAAGCTCGGTGCCACTGGCAACTTGGACGGCTACTTGTGGCTCACACACCCCGAGAACTCCGACGGAATCAACGACGACAGAGGCTCGGATCTTTCATCTCTTTTCATCAAATCGAATCTGCTGATTCAAGCAACGTGCTACGCATCGGCAACTAAAACAGCAATCAAGCAAAAAAGGCATTTCCGCTGGCTTCGGGTTCCTTTCTCGACGATTCTTCTATTGACTGCGACATTCGGTGTTCTGGATTAATCTTGAAATCGTCGCACCCACTTCCGTCTTCCCGCCACCTCTGATTATTACTTTTACATACGACGACCTCAGCGGCCCGACCGACCCCACGTCATTCGGGGCCTGATACGACCAGCCAATCTTTGCTATTGAATTCTCTCGCTCTCTGGGGGTGATTACCTGTCGCTCCCCTTTGATTACTATACCCAAGCCACAGCTTGTCACGGCACACGGCCCTACGGCACTCAGCCAACTCACATTGCCATTCATTCAAACTAGGTTCAATAGGCGCTTGTCACTTCCTCTTGGTAAGTCAATCAATCAATCAACTCATTACGCACCGACCGTCGTTATGTGTGTGTGCGGGAGGGAGCAGAGATCAAGTACCGTTTCTTACTGAGGAGGCGGGCATAATACTTGTTCATTCACTCTCACCTGCCACCCAAGATGGGCCTTCTGAGACAAGGGTAAACCGGCTGACTGACCACAACTGACGCAGCTCCCCCTACGCCCAAGGAAGCCCCTGCGCAACCAGGTACCTCACGGGTACCTTCACCCCCCCCTGTCGTGCGCCATCGCCCACCGCCTAAAGGCGACCCCACAGCCCACACCTCAACCTCGCATTCCCACTGCGACTCTCTGGGTCCAGCCCAGCCCAGGCACTTCGTGTCGATCAACTCCCATCCCACCAACATCCTAGCTCAGTCCTTCGGCTCAGCCTCGTCCTGACTGGCGTCACCGTACCACGTATCTTCTAAGATACTTTCTGGGTCACTTTGTTTTTTCTCTCCTGCGTCTCTTATAATTCCTTATCCTCCCCCTCGTGGCCAAGCCAGCGGGTCTTATAGCGGGGATTACTTGGTCCTTTCTAGCATCCGCATTCCTGTCTTGTAACTGAGAGCTGTCTCTTCGCAGCCCCAGTCCCGTGCCCACTAGTATTCGCTTTGCTAGTCGCATATGAGTACAGGCCCCTCGCCGCGTGATACATATCATCCACTCCTTACTACACTCTCATAAGACCACACCAACCTCACACACACAACATTTTTGCTTGCTGTTGGTTCATTCATTATATTACCAATAGCTCTCCCAGTCTCACTTCCCCGGACTTGCTCCTTTCGGTCTCTCTTGTTCTGTCTTGAGCATTCTTGTTGCATCCATACCTTTGGACTACCAACATACACATAAAGCAGGCCACCCCCTTGTCGGCGCTCCTGCTTACTTACACAACAAACTCATCGACACATTCCAACCTCACCTGCTTTTGCAGTTTTACTCAAACAACACACTCATCACCATGGCGTCGATATCAGGCTTGACCATGGAGGAGCTTAACGCCGAGGCCTTGGAGCGGTTTGTCTACCAGCCCGTCAGCAACACTATGATCGCCTACTTGGCCGATGCCGCCTACAGTGTCATACAATGCGACCCCAACATGATGCCTCCGCCGGCTCTGAACAGGACGCATCTCGCTACCCCGCCTAGGACGCCCTCGCCCAAGGCCATCCCGTGCCATGATGCGGGTCTACCCACATTGGAGAAGTTCATCACTCAGCTGGTTGTCTCATCCAACGTTCAGGTGCCTACTTTGATGTCCACTTTGGTCTACCTTAACAGGTTAAAGTCGCGGCTGCAACCCATGGCCAAGGGCCTGCGATGCACCACGCACCGCATCTTCCTCGCGGCACTCATCCTCGCCGCCAAGTATCTGAATGACAGCTCGCCCAAGAACAAGCACTGGGCCAACTACAGCGCCATCCACACCGAGGGCTACAGCTTTGGGTTCAGCCGGACTGAGGTCAACCTGATGGAGAAGCAACTTCTTTACTTGCTGGATTGGGAACTGCGGATCACCGAGGAGGATCTTTACCGCGAGCTGGATCCCTTCCTGGCGCCCATCCGCGCTGAGGTTGATGCTAAGCACGCGCGCCGCATGCAACGCAAGATGGAGGAGGCTGTGCGCAAGCAGCAAGAGGCCGAGCGGTGGGCTGCCGCGACCCGGTACCCCACGCCACCCTCCTCGCGAGGCAACTCGAGGTCGAGGACCATGGCTGCACCGGCACCCGAGTCCGTGCGCCTCGTGCAGGATCCTTCGACGCCCCCGAGTCTTGTGTACAGCACAGGCAGCTCCAGCAGCTCCTACGCTTCTTCCATCTCTTCGCGACAGCATTCGAGGTCAAGCACGCCCCTCTCGGATCTGGAGGAGCCCTATGTTTACCCCGAAGGTGGTGACCTCTACGAGTCGCCTGTCGAGGTCGTTCTGGATATGCCTCAGCCGGCTGCAGGCATGCACTACAGGAAAGACGGCAAGGTGCGACTACCCTACGAGATCAGCCCGGAGCAGCTCCGGGAACTCCAGGATGGGCACAGCAAAACGAAGCGGGCCAAGACGGGCCGGGGCATGTGGTCACGATTCTTCGACAACGGCGTTACAGCATAAGGGCGCATTGATCTGGCATTTTTCTTTGTTTACCACTAGCATGGAGTTTCTGGGAGAGGTTTCCGAGGGTAAAAGAAGAGCGATATATTTTTTCTAGAGGGGTGTCTAGAGCAGACACCTCATCATTGATACCTCTTAGGCGCATAATGGCTTCTGTTTTTTGGAATTGGTTAGGATATAATCTACAGGTTGCATCTGGAGGGTGTTTCCCGGGCATCAGGAGACTGGGATATACTCAGGCCGCATACCGGCTTGAGGGAGGAGTTGATGGAGGGTACGAAGAAATGGAGGTTATTATGACCCATTTACCTAGGATAAGGAAATCACGAAATGATACTACTACCACTACCTACCTTTACTACTATTGCATAGTCGTTAGCCTTTGGCAAGTGAACATGAAACTTTGGGCTTCGGACCCTGAACATGGTTCATTTGACCATTATTCAATACAGGAAAAGGGGCCTACCGCTCTGGTTGGCCCCCCTCATTGTGTTAATAATACCTGCTCTTGACCATACCTACTACATACGTACAAGGCGATCTGAACAATGCTTTAAAATCAAAGTGCATTTGTGTGATCCTTGTCCTTTTGGGGGTGAGGTGACACGAAAATAGATCACGGCCCCGACGTTGCACTTCAGTTTGCGGGATGCAGCAACGCCTCCAAAAAACGTCATCCCCCTGAATGGCGCAAGGTACCCACCAATTTCCCATATCGGACTCGGACTTATATGCATCAACCAAGGAAAGAAGAGGAAACTTGGTTCGTCGTCGTCGTCAATACGAGCACATAGATAAGAACCGGTTTATATTTACTATATTTACTTACATATATGCATTTCTATTTGGGGGTATACTTGGTAGGGGAGGGGTTGCCCGCGATAGCATGTCCTCAACGGGGAACTGGATCAAGTGCAGCTATCATGCACGCACTGATATTGACGACTTGAGTTCGGTGCGGTGGCGCAATGTACAGCGGTTTCAGGAACCATCCTCCAAAAGGGAAAATCAGTGGCGAGAAAAAGGGGGTGTTTGCTGGTGGTGAGATGTGTAGGTATGCAATGCATGTCAGATCGTCTAATTGGAAAAAGCGTTCGGTCTTGTTCACCTTGGGGATAAGATTCCAGGGTTCGGGACGATATCGCAATCGTTTTCGGGGTCCATGTACGGGACAGGGGGGTCTTGGCTGGCCACTAGGCTAGGTAAGGTTCTGTACATGGTCGATATCAGAACCAACGGCACAACGATTCTATCTATTGTTTGCTGGTTCAGGCAATGCGCAGTTGTTTTTGCTGCTGACGCATCTTCTTCTTTATCCAGGTAGGCACATGCATTTGTCTATTTGCTCCATGTTTGCATTTAGTAAAATGAGCAATGAGTAAGTCGTGTTGGGGATTTGGATTTCCCATCCTCACCTTCTATTGATGTTTGCGGTGGCCATGGCGGGCTGACCTGCTGACCTAATGAAGGCGGATGACGGGCTGGGCTGCTGGGGCCTAGAGGATTCTGGGCGGCGTTGGAGCCAGGGGGTCTGGGGGTCTGGGTCATCCATCAATGATTATCACGATGTCCTGCCCGATTCACGCAAACAGTTCAAGGTGAAAGATGATCTGACCTCGGGATCGAAAATAGTCCGGGGCTACTTACTAGTATTGATGGGAGATAAGCCTACTCCGGGCTCCGTACATACAAACATACTTCCAATACTGACCTACCCCAGGTAATAGTATGTACTAAGTGCAGTGCACGTATTACCGCGTAGAGGCGCGCGCAATCTATTAGTTTCCTCGACCTACTAGGTAACATGAGTCAGGTCGTATGGACTGCTTCAGCCCAACGGCATAACTCCAGGTTCACTTGTCTTGTGTTTCCCCATTATTTCCGGCGTGTCCGCCGAAGCCGCTGTTAGACGCCCGCAATCAATCAACCTGTAACACCTGCGAAAAAGAGCAGGGGAATCCAATCCTTCCATGCAATGTTAAGGTTCATCTTCAATACTTCCATGCCCAGCAGTCAAGTCAATCATCGTCACGGGCTTCTAAATTTACAGATTACCCAAGTCATGAAGACCAAGGGTAACATGCCATACATAGTGCAGTAGGTATGCGCATGCTACTTGCCTGATAGAGCATCTCTGGGTAGCACCATCGCTATCGCCGCCCGCGCCCGTGCCGTCGTGACGATCAGGGTCCCTTCCGGGGAGGGTATTATTGGCCATCACTTCACTAAACAAGAAAAAAAACCCTCGGCAAGCCGGCCCCGCCGTTGCATTGTAGCCTTCTTTTGCAGACTTGCAGACTTGCAGCATCGCATTCGGCGCTACTGGATTAACCTTATGTCGGCCGAAAACCAGAAAGTCGATGGAACGACAGCCAATGGTTGAGTTCGCTACTGCAGCAGCAATGCACGATGCTGCAGGCCACCCAAGGCCTGTTTCTTACTTTTTTTCTGGTGGTTGCTTTTAACGGTCTTCCCTTTACCTGCCTCGGCATGCTACACTTACTATGCAATGCATGCGTCTCACTAGTGCGGATGCGTCATTGCAGACTTTCAATGTTGGCCTCTCTATTGGAAGTTTTTCATTGCTTCTTCTTCGCCCTTCTATCAAGTGATTGATTCGTTGTTCGTTTTTCACGCCTTCCCTCTAATGGCCCAATTCCAAAACCCAATCCCAATGCAGAATCTCGTGCATGAAGCATTGGAAACTGCGGTAAAGGCGAGATCTGCGCCAGCACTGCAAATGTAAATCATTCCATCATTTCTCTTTGAGGGCGAACCCCGTTCTCCCGTCCCCGTCCCTGGTTTCCTCCCCAACCACCCGACGACATCTGTAAGGTACGTGTCTCGTCTCATGTATCAATCATGTATGCACTACCACGAGTAAGTAAGCAAGTAGTAGTACGATGCCATCATCGGCGTCGTCCAATATTGCCCTCCCGCGGCAAGGGCAGTCTGAGGTGTCTTGCAAACGGGTGAAGCTCCTTTCTACCGTATTGAATGGTAAGCGAAACCACTTTGCGGCCCGGCTGCCGATCCGCCTATCAAGGTCCATCCCTCCGCACCGCATCAGCCACCCAAGGATGGCCCAGGGAGCCCTTCCAAATCAAAAAGGGTACTTTCGGGCTACTACCAGTTGATAATTGCGTCTTGTCCACACCAGAGCGGGCCGCGCGATACGACTGCACATCATCATCAGCATCAGCCAAGAAAAGGCTCGATGGATCTGATGGGATGACTCCTTTGCGGAGAAGGATTCAATTCATTTCCTTACTACACCGCGCAACATCAAAGATGCACTCCTCAGGGAACACCAGGAGCGGTGAACCCGCCAACGACCAGTTGGAGTTGGGCACAGCACACACTCATCTCCACCAACATTGAAATTTATATGCACTACTTTATGTGTACTACCGACCATAAACCACCTATGCATGCATGCATTGTATACGGTGGGGTCCGGCCAGGATTCCGGCGCCGGTCTCAGTGCCCTTGGTCTCTGGAAGTCTGGAAGCACAAGAAGCAGCAATAGCAGCAGCATCGTTGTTGCGAGTCGGTGTGTGCATTGCGCATTGCTACCGTACTTGGCGCATACTTGAGGATACTTGACTTGCCTGGTCCGTCGGATCGGGCGGACGGAGCGCAGACACCGGGCCTCGTGTCGCCTTCCATCAACTCTGGGATCCTACGTAGCACTATACGCGTGCGAGTAAGTATGCGTGCGGATGCCCGGGGCCCATTCGCTCGATTCGCGTATACAGCTCCGATAGGATCATGGCAGGTGCACGCCCGCCAAGGCTATCCCACAATGTGTCAAACCCATCATCTACAACGAGAGTTTCCGGCTGCAGTGGATCGATCAATCGACAACGGGATTACTAGCCATAACCTTGTGAATAAGGCTTACTTGCTGCTTGGCCTGTGCTTAGAACGCTTCGAGAAGCAGCAAGTCCCGATCAGTGCGATGGCCTAACGAGTCATTCCACCGCTTCTTTGGACTTCCAACGACCGATCAACCCCTCCCTCCGTCCAATCGTCCTTACGGAGCATGCATACCTACTTACCCAAAGCATCGTGCATCTTACTAATGTGCAGGTAAGTGTCGGCCGTGTCGGCCATTCAGTCGCTCTCGCCGCCCTGGAATTTGAGACATTCGACAACTGATAGCACGGTTTCCGGCCCTGATTCGTTATCATGAGGAATGCACTTGCGTCATCCAGCAGGCAGCTCTTTTTCCCTGCGCTTCCTTGGCGGGGCTGTGCCCATGGGGGCTCCGTGCGCTCTGATTGGTCAGACAGCCCACTTACACGGCCTCTTCGCTCCCTCTCAGCTACTCCGCGGGGGCTTGACCTCGCCGCCAGGCTGCCTTGCCCCTTGGCTCGGGCCTTCCAGAAAGTCCGGGCGAAGAGGCTTTGGCTTGCTGTGCAGTGCAGTGGAGATGGCTTCCAGGAAAGCCCATGGACAGCTGACTGAACGACTGAGGAGGAGCTGGGGATTCCGTACTCTGCCGCTATTGGTCCAACGCGGAGAGAGGGGTTTGCGGCAGTGTTGTCGATAGCAACGACCAATGCCGCGACAACCATGAGAATGATATCTTCGTACGGGGAGACGGGACGTTTCGGTAAGCGCAGCATAAAAGACTTTTCACCAAAGCCTGGTTCAAGTATGACGGATGGAGCCGCCGGAGCGAATGAGCGAGGGGTCGTCGGGGCTGTGTATTGGGAAAAGGAGGCGCATGGCTCCTGGTGCGGGCGTGTTAGTCGGCCCTTGTCATCGTGGCATGGCTGGGAGAGCACGACAGTCGCGCGACAAGTTGACATCGTTTACGCAACGACAGCAGCTTTTCGTTCGCGTGCTTGACTTCAGGGAGGTTGTTGTCCTGTGTCTGGTCGTTGTGAAGAGCCGACGGGAAGTACCCCCTATGTTCCTTCCCCTCAATCGAGATGGCGATATAGAATGCTTCCACTGAGGCAGCGATTACATGATATGTAGATACGGAGTAATACTGGGACCAAGTTGTGTTGCGGAACTCTGTAGCGTTCCCCGTGCATGCGAAGCGATGACGGCTCCCGAGGCCGTCTTGTTCAAACAATGATAGCGCTCCTCAGGGGTTTTGGGACAAGGAGTCCATAGCTACCCAGATTATTACAGATCCTATTCAGACACACATTGTGCTTTGTCTCTTTGCCGTGTAGTAGATCTTATTGGCAATGCTCTTCTTTGTGACGACCGAACACAATGGACAAGGTCGCCATGTCAAAAAGGGGAGGGGGATCGAGGCTGCACATACAACTAGGGAACTTCCCGTAGTCGATACCTCCTCCTCTCCGATGTATCGGACTTCAACTAGGTAAGTTGCTAGTGCAATACCACCAACATGGATATGTCTGACTTCCCCTCACTAGGCTCCGATGTACTGGACACCAAGGCCACCGACGAGATCCGCAAGCACTTCGACAGCCAGCAGCCGCGATTCGCGTACGAAGACGTGGCCGGCAGAGGTAGCTACGGTATGACGTACCGCGTGCGCGAGGAGCTGCCCCAGGGCGATACAAGGCAGCTAGCGGTGAAGAGGGCTCTGGAGGGGGAAGAGGAGGTGTTGCGGAATGAGATCCGATGGCTTAAGGTGAGTACACACATGGTTAACTCCCCTTTTCTCTCTCTTTTCCGCCTATATGCCCGTTTACTAACTCGATCAGGAACTAGCGGGCTCCGAGCACATTGTCCGCATCGTGGCGTCCCACGACGGCGAGAAGAAGCAAGGTGGGTTTGCGCGATGGGCGCGAAGACTGTCGTCGCGGGGCTCCAAGGCGGATGTCACAGAGTCACTGGTCGGGCTCAAGGGGCCCGTCCTCGTGATGGAGTATCTGAAAAACGGCGACCTGGCGCAGCTGCACTACAGGACCATCAAGTACGACTTGGTGGTCCCCAACAGGGCGCTGTGGTCGATATTTCTTTGTCGTAAGTTATCTCCTCCGCCTCTTTTTTGAATTTTCATGTTGACTGACAATTTCCGTTTACAGTGGTGCGTACTTGTATCGCCATGGCGTATCCTGGAAACGCTGACGAGAATGCAGAACCTCGCCTTGAAGAGATCCCGAGCGACGGAACGCAACCCTCGCACCTCGAACACGGTGACCTGCACATGGGTAACGGTAAGTTCAGCCAGCATCTTGCTATCTACCCTCCAATGCGTCATTCAGACTAACAAATTCTAGTAATGATAGGGGATATCGGAAGTCCCTCTGGTAATGAACACCAGCTCGTCCCCATCCTCAAGCTGATTGATTTTGGGCAGGCCAAAGAGAACGAACACGCTGTACAGGAGAACCTCTTCAGGATCTCCAAAGTGAGTCTACACCCCCTGTACCCTGGAACTCTTGCTCCATTCTAATTAAACAGAGCGGCCGACTATTCTGACATAAATTACCAGATAATGATCAACCTCATCGCGCGCAAAGCCGTCCAAGTCGAGAAGACAGTCTCCGACTACAACGGCTACCGAACACACGCGACTGAGATCCTGCCGCCGCACCCCGAGGACCCTGACAACGACTACAAGTATGCGACACTGGACCCAAGACTCCGGGACCTGATTGCGCGATGCCTAGCGCAAGACCCCGGCGAGCGTCCCGGCCTGGCCGAGATGCTGCGCGTGGTCCAGGCCGCTGCCGCGGGCGTCGACCCGGATACGGAGGCAGCGGCGGCCGCAGCGACTACCATAACACCAGGTGAGAGCGAGAACGTGCGCGAGACGGACGAAGCGATCCGCGCGTTCTTGAAGAAAGCATTGTATGGTGCCGCTGAAGATACGGTGGGGAACAGAGAAGAATCGGTGGCCCCATTCGGATTCTGAGAGAGGTAAGTACCGTGTCCCGTCATCATCGTGAACTAGAAACATGTCAGCGAGGTAGGTAGGTATACATGGGCGTTCGACAGTCAAGCATCACGGAAAATATTAGTCTTCTTTCTCATATAGCTCTCATGTGTATTTTGCACTGCCTTTCTGACTACTCTAGCGACTTTCTCAAACTCTTCATGGTCCTCTAGCAAATTGCTCAAACTTTTCATGATTCTCTAGCAAGTGTTTCCCCTATTCAGTTGGTCAAGTTCCTCAGTGCAAACGCTCGATGTCGAGCATATCGTCAAGATTGTGTGTCCTTCACTGCGGCAAGTTCTGATTTTAGTCATGTTGACGGACGAATAAAGAGTCATCGTCGTCACTATCCGGGTCTGCTGGAGCTCGTGCTTGCTCGTGAAAGTCCGCCTCTGTGAGGATCTCGCCAGTAAGCATACGGCCAACGTGGGTTCTGTTGATTTCCTGCCGGTCGCGGCGCACATTCGCCATGATATAGTGCAGGAATGATGTAGGGCTTTCTGTGAAAGCGCAGCCTCGGTACTGGGACCGGCCGACAAAGCCATCAACGGTGACAGCTGTATCTCCTTCGTTTGGTGTAATGGACAAACCCAAGAAGGCGCATGTCTTCTTGTATTCCTCGAGGTTGTCGAAGTACAATTGTCCAGCAAAAGATTCAGTCTCATGATGAGATCATGAGGGGCTTCCCAGTCGGCTGGGAGTGGTGGGGTGACGTGCAGCTTGAGATGCTGCAGACTTGTCATCGTCAGATTTGATCGAGGCATGTACATGTGGAGGAAGACGTGCTGGCTCTTCTTAATCCAAGGCAAAAGTTCATTGGCCTCGAAGGGACTTAGAATGACCATTTTGGTATGCGATGATGGTGCTCTCTTGAATGTCAAAACCCACTGCACTGGCCGCTGGAAGGCATCAGGACTGGAAGATCCCTCCAACTCCACTGTCTTGAAAAAGTCAGTGGTCACTATTAGACTCTGCCCAAAGCCGTCCAGCATTTCTGATGATGCATTACTGTTGCCACGAACAGAGTAAAAGGCTCGTTCGATGGCTTCTCTTGGGGTTCGGGGGACTCGCAGTACGCCTGATGCTACCATTTGCCTGATTCTTGGGTGTATACGGTGTTCTAAAGGCTGTACGACACTTGGATTCTGGACATCTCTCTGTTCGTCGATTTCGCAGGCCAGTTCTCGCTCTGATTCTTCTTGAAGCGCAGCAGAGGTGAAACTCGTGATGCCGAAGTGTTCACACTTGGCCTGGATCAACTCGATCTGGTTTGACCATCTGGATGGACCAAGAGCTCGTAACTGTCGTTGTAATAAGTTGCTGGTACCTTGGGATCTTGGGCAGTATCTCTGCTCTAGACTCATTGCTTCACTTTCGAAATAGCCCTCAAGATCCTTGGAGATAATGTCAGGAAGATCAGAAGTAGAAGCGGGTTCAATCTCCCTAACCCAAATCTCCTCTTGCCGTTGATGTCGTAGACCCTGCAAAGCCCACAGTGGTACACTTCGTCGTGTGTCGGCCCAGGTCTCCGTGATTGACCAGCAAAGGACATCGGATACCCGCATGGGTGCGTTGCGGTCAGGTCGAACGGCCCGAATCGCGTCGACCTTCTCTTGTATCTCATAAGGGATGAGGAATGTAACAGACTGGCCTTTTCCGAGTTTTCTCATTCTCATGCAGGCCTGGACCAGCCTATCCTTGGTTAACTTCGGACCCAGCGTAGTTGCTGCGCGATAATTGCCAGGTAGTTTCAAGTCAATGCCCCTGGTATGTGCTTCGTCAAGAAAAACGAGACAAGCGTCTGTATTCGTGGCGAATGATGATGTCAGGAATGGTTCGACGAACCCATTCCGGTCCATCACAAGCATATCGTCTTCCCGATTCAGAAAAATGACGGCTTCCTTGTTCGAGTGAGGCGTCAACTCCAGCCATCTGCGCGCCACCTCATCATTCTCCAGGTCAACAATTAACGCACCCACGTCTAGAATGACCTGGATTGACACATCTTTTTGTACAATAGCCTCGAGTAGCGCTTCGCTACTTAAATCTGGTCCAAGAAGTTTGACCGTGTTCTCAGAGCTAAGCAGATTGCTCAGCACTGTTGCATTCGTGTTTATTTGAGATGGTAAGTCGAGGTGCGAGATGCCTGTTGGCAGTACATACTTCGAGTCGCACGTACCGCTGAAGCCGGTGACTGGTTGTGGTCTTGGCTTCGCAAGATCCCATCCTGAATTAGACAGTTTGCTGGGGAACTCTAGAAATTCCCTTGGGAAGACCACTTTGCTCAGGTAGTAGTCCACGACCGCTTTCGTACGTCTTAAAGCAGGGAAGACTTGGTTCAAACACTGAGGGCGATCCTTGCGGTTTACACCAGATAACTGCTGAAAGGCCGGGTCCAATAACGGCGAGCTGGTAACCCATTCGCCGTAGACGATTGACGACTGGTCAGAACGTTCAAGATGTTCAAATGCCGTGTCCATCTCGTCGTTTGACAGTCCGCCGTAATAGTATGATAGACACGTCAATACTAGCACGACATCCGGCTGGCTAAATTCCGACCGCGGAGCAGGGGAGTCTTTGGCTTTGTATGGAACCGCAAGCATTGTGGGAGGGGTTCGCTTAGTGAGGCCATAGTTGACCCGCCAGCGTTTCTGACCAAATGCGAATGAGAGGATACCATAGGCAAACAAGCCTCGCAGTAGGAGAAGAACCTTTCTTGTCATGTCGTTGAAAAATTCACCTTTCGCGTCTCCTACGCCCTTGATGACATCCTCTTTTGGGTTGGGCTGAGTAATGTAAGAGAAGATCAAGTCGCGGATCTCTTGGCTTTGATGGGATATTGGGAACCCGTGGCATCCATGCTCGCGAATATGGCGGGCTACCATGTCCAGTAGGGTACGGCCAGACTCCTCATGCAAGAATCGGAGTAAAGGAAACTGCCCTATTCCTCCACTCTGGAGCTGTATTCCATCCGGTTGTAATCTTTTGATATCGGGTGCAAACCTTGCAACCAGAGTGAGGACATGCTGGACGACGAGCCAACGGTCAGGGCTCATCTCTGTAGGTGTTTGGGTTCCAATGGTGTAGACCAATTCGAATTTGACGCTGAAATTTTCGTCACTTTCGTCGATGATATCTCGAGAATGCGTCTCGAGGTGCTTTTGCATATCCAATAGTTGATGGCCTATGGTCATCATATTGCTGTCCGTTTCTGTGTCGACAACTGGAGACTCGAGCGTGCCAACTTTTTCTAAGCCCATCAATTTGAAAGATAGCAGCTCTTCCGGTTGCACAAGCAGGATGCCACCTTCTTTTTGGTAAGTTTGGAGCTGAGCTTGCAGGTACTCTACCTTTGACTCGTCCATCGAGGTAGCTCGCGAGAAGGGCAAGAAGAAAATTCGACGATTTAGCATACCACCGAGCTTTGTGATGAGCATATGCCTCATCTGCTTAGCCTGTGGCTTAGCAACGATGATCCGTACAAGCCGGCTTCCGTCGGCCAAAACTGCAGCAACCATCTCTACGATGACTGATGACTTGCCCTCGCCCATATTGAGCTGCATCACGCGGTTCTCATCCGAATCGCGCATGGCTCTCGCTACTTCTTCTTGGACGTTTCTGATTATCAGACCGCTTTCAACCTCCATGAGAAGAGAATCAGGGAATTTCTCAAGTTCCCAAGAATGGCCCACGTTCTCTGCCTCTCGTTTCAAGTCCATCTTATTTTCCAAAAGACCCAGCAGTCTATGTGCCCTTTGCAAATGAGTGAGGGCAAGTGCATATTGGGTGACACAAGATCGCCATGGGCCTGGCAAACCCGACCAATGGTTCCTGTTTAGCTGCTGCAGAATGAACACAGGGCTCAGCCTTGGGAAGAAATGCCTGGAATGTGGTATCAACCGATTTGCTTGGCGCTCGAAGATTTCATAAATGGTTGTATGAAATAATTCAACCTCTTGGTTACACCGGCGTAGATTGGTTTGTAATTTCTTCCATACCGTGTCGGGGTCCAAAATGAATCGTTTGCGTTTACCAGTTGCTTCGTAGTTCTCGAAACTCTTTTCGAGTTCCTCTACGTACTGCTTTTCGTACGGGTCTTTTGCCATGAGTTGCAACGGTTCGATCAAGGATCGAGAGGTCGGCTGTGATGGATCGTCATGTATGTTCACATTCCGATGCCGTGCCCATCGCAGACGCAAATCATCTAACTTGAAGGGCGCTTGGCAACGGATTTCTGGGGCCTCTTCTAAGAAGAGATCAGAGGTTGTTACGTGTGCTGCTTGAGGTACCATATCAGGCAATTGGAAGGAAAACTTGCAAATGACGACGCGATACGGACTTATTGGTAGTCTGATAGCGGCGTCCACAATGGCGTTGAGGTAAGCGTTGAATTCCTGGTTCCGTATCCACGACTGGAACAATTCCCGTATTCCGCTCATGGCACCTTGTACATTGATGTACATGTCCGTTTCGCGTGACATGGGAGCCCTTGGTTCCAATGGAAATTGTGCTTGAAGCGGTGACTCGAATGCCAGCTTCACGACTTCCAGCTTCGCCTTCCACGCATCCTTCCGGCGTTTATTGAAATCTCGTTTCTTCTCCCTGGGACCTTGTTGCATTCTCCATTCTGGAGTTTGATCAAATGGTCTAGTTTTATCCGCCATGCATGCCAGAATCTGTGTCTGGTTGTATTGTTGCCCGTCACTCAATCTGAAAGCACTGTGTTGCGGATGCAATAGACGACGGAAATCCGGACAACAGACCAATGTGAGCAGCAGCTGAATGATCGCAAAATCTGCCTGCGGCGCGAAAATAAGAGCACCAAAGAATGTCATCAGATTGAACTTTGATTCATCTGCATCAACAGTAGTCAGGTAATGGTGTAGTCCTCGCCAGTTCGACCCAATACTCTGTACCGGCTCATTCAGCCATTGGATATCAAATCCGCCAAACGGGATGTCTGAGCGGTGAGACAAATCCAGGACTTTTCTCGGCAAAACAGAGTAGATACTGGGGACGAGTTCCCTTACATCCGGTAAGGCCTCGACAAGATATGAATCTTGAGACAATAACAGCTTGGTGACATGGCAGAACTGCTGCTCAGGCTGTTCCACCGAAGACTCTTCGATAATACCACGGCTCTGATAGGTAGAGTCTTGAGCAGTCGTGAAGTGCTCAGCGCCAAAGCCATCAACTCTGAAGACTGAGTTGCGGATCAATGCACGGCTCACCAGCTGTGTGTTGCTTTCTTGAGGCATACGGAATTCTTTAGCAGGATGGAAGAAGGTTTCGCAGTGTTCTGCTTGCCGCAAGATCGCTTTCACCACCTGTCGGAATCTATCGTTCTGCGCCAGTGGATTCATGTTACTATTCCAAGTAATTCTTTGCATTTCCATCGCGTCCCCTCCTGGAAAGAAATTGCGGACCGGGCTAAGCTGAGCGATGCCAAAGAGTATATCAGCATCCATGGTGTCCAGCCGCTGAAATGACACCACTGCTGAAGACATCAAGATTCTCATTGCCTCTTCGGTCCCAGTACGACTGGTCAGTTGGTCAGCCAGACAGTATGAGGTCGTTGCATGAAGATAGCATAGCATCAATTTGCTACGCAAGGAGCCGTTGTCTACGAGCCGCCCAAGGATAGTGTCTGTTTCGTAGTAAAGATGTTTATACCGCGCCATGCCTGGAACACACTCTTCAGTTCCTTTGAACTCTGTAGGTGTTATGGTCGTGAGGGGGTGGGAAACGTGGTCTCCTTGGACATGGGGAGTCCCATATGGTACAATAATAGCTTTCCTTCCGCTGGCCTCAAGGTAATGTGGCCGGAGCACAAGCTTGCTTTTCAATCCAATGAGCGACCCAACAGACTGAACACTGTCTATACACATCCCGGGGTATTTAACGCATTGAAGAGCGGAAAATCCCGGCTTGAGAGTAAATTTCAAGTCATATCGGGCGAGATCAACTTCCAATTCCGTTTTGGCTTTGTCGAATAGGATCGTGATGAATCTAGGGTTCTCGAATGCCCCTAATATTCCGCAAATGCGTGTCGCTGTGCTGCTCTTGCAGTCGATCAGGACTTTGCTTCCTCGTACTAGGGTTGTTTCGGCAGACGTGGTATCTGCGCGCCAGAGAGTTCCCTCAGAGCACCAGGGCTTCTTCCAGGGCCTGAGCTCCAGCATGCCGGTTTCGACGTTGACCCAATGACTATAGGGGATTATCAAGGGCTCTGGCAAGTCATCTTTGAGAACTCCCGATGGAACGAAATCCTATTTCGATCCACCATTGCACGCCCGAACAATCAAGTACTCGTTCTTCATCGCAAAATGGATAGTCCATCCATTTTTCTGTTTGGTCGCAGTGAACTCCATATCGAATTCCTGGGAGGGAGAAACCTTGAGGGATTGTTCGCCAAATAGACGCTTGAAGGTTGAAGTTTGACAATACTCAGATGGGAGGCGGGCGAAGGGACGCCCATCGACTAGAAGACTGCCTTCGAATAGATTAAAACTGACCGATGGATTCTTCTGGGCAGTAGACAAACAACAACGAGACGTCATAATATGCTGGTACCCATGGCCGCCCTGCGTCCATGCCATCCCAGGCGTATATGCTGTCCAGAAGGTACATATGGCTTTGTCCAGGCAAACCCGACTTTGAAGTATCTTTTCCGTCAAAAACGGTTGGAGCATGTATGATATTCGGTGCCAGGACTGTATGCCGATGATGGTCAACGGGGACTGCAGATTCGCGTCCCTGGATTGAGCAGCTTGTGGCACTTCTGGCGTTTCAATCTCTTCTTGATTATGTTGATCATATGCCTGACGATGATCATGAATCAGGATGGAAATCTCGAGGAAGGTAGTGACTGCATCATTGTCATTGAAAATGAGGTCCAATTCTTCAAGGCCAACGGAGAACGTGCTGGAGCAGGCAAGTGACATAGCCAACACCCGATAATTGAAGTCTTCGGCCTCAATATCAGAGACAGATTCATCTGCTCTGTTAAGGAGTGACAAGGCCCAGTCCCGTGTGGTTGATCGAAGTCTTGATAGAAACTTGCCGCAAGCCTGTCGGGTTTCTGGGTCAGACGATGTGCATAGGATTCTTGTGCAGATGCTGGAGAGAACCAGCATGGCAATGTCGCATTCCCAGTTTTGGCGTACTTGGTGAAAGACATTCCAAAGAGCGTCGACTAGACTGAGAGCGAATGCTTGATCGTTCAAAAGGTCATGCGCATCTCGAAGTTCGTTTAAGGGGACATCAGTGCAAGGACCTGCCTCATTGATTGCTTGAAGTATGATGAGAGCTGTTTCAACCTGATTGAAATCCACAGAAGGCATTGCCAGCTGAGCTAGGACATTTCGCCACTGGAGACGATGGCCAGACCGGACGTGACCAAATGCCTTGAAGCTCTCGAGAGACATATGGGTAGGGCATGATGATTGTTGTGCAATTACCTCATTCGAAGTATGAGTGTATCCTCGTATCCAATGGGGCAGGGGGAATGCTGACAAACTGGCAAATGAACAATTGGCCGGAATGACAAACTTCATAGCCACTAGGCTAGAGCATGAACGACCGGCAGAACGCATGCTATTTGCATCTCGGTCATAATATGCATACCGGCAGCCATGTGGCGCACAAACAAACTCTTGAGTCGCCTCCGCAACAGGCTGATCATGTCCGTGGGCCTCGGTAAATGGTTTCGAAGTCGAAAGAATTTGGATACGGTCAGTGCCATTTTTCTGATATTGCTGTAACTCCGGATAGTGTGAAGTGGGCCAGAGGTTGTGTACTGGTTTACGAGGTGCCGAGTCTTTGGAATCGAGCTCATCAGCAAGCAGTTTCAGAGTGATATCCCGCCACGCCGCAATATTATCAGGAACCTGAAGTTCAAAGACCACAGCCATGGCTTCGCATTCATCGCTGGGTAAAGGCGACTCATACACGGATATTCTCATGCCTGACATCCTTCTTTCAAGGCCACACTTTGGGCATGTATCGATGCATACCTCCTCCATGGGTACGTCTTCCACGGGTGCATCTTCCATAGTAGCATCCTCTTTGACTTGGGCTGGCAGCTTTTGGTGGGAAATGGTACTGTATTCAAGCTGCAGTTCCTGGTACTCCTTTTTCTTGCGTGCAAGTTCTGCAGACTTTTCGGTTTTCTGTAGCTCAGCAGCTGCCACTATTTTCTGGCGGATTGATTGGTGATGTGTGGAGCGGCGATAGAACTGCACAGCAAATGAGTTCGGCTCACCAAATGCGTTGAAGATAGAGGGATGCCCAGGTTGGCTGTTATGTCTTCTCTCAAGACGCCGTTCGATATTGCGTAGCCTCTTCATCATAGACAAGGACGGAAGAACCAAAATGTTCAGGAGTTCGACTGGGATCTCGATGCCATAGTCCAAGATGAGAGGTACTTGGTGCGTGGCTACCTCGTCACAGGCAACCCATAGCTCCAAGATTGAGAGCCACATGACTGACAGATTGAACGGGTTGTGCTTATACGTGTCCGAGGCGAGATTATGATATTCTTCTATCATTTCGGAAAGCTGCCCACATGTGTTCTTTTCATCGACGTTGGCTTCTTGCCAGTTTGAGAGCTCTGTGTCAACCCATGTCTCGAAATTGGCCAGTGTAAGGAGCGCATGGCGTTTATCGGTGCCTATAGCTGGAGGCTCAATTCCCTTTGTCCTCGAGAAATCGTAGTTGCCGTGAGATTCCCGTGGTCCGGACGAAGTTGCTTGCGCCTGCTGCATCTCTGATAGGTATTCTTTCAAGCTGGAAACCCCCAGAGCAGAGTCCGTCAGGAAAGAGAGCGGCTCCAGCTCCTCGAGCGGCAAAAGACGCTCCTCGGAAAGCTGCACATCCGTCCACCGCTGTTCGAGGTACTTTATGGCCGCAGTTTGCACATCCGAACAGTAGTCGAGCCAGTCAGGCTTATTGTTCTCAAAATAGGGCAGATGTGACAACTTCTGACAACGACGGTCGAGCTTTGCCAACATGCAGTAGAGAAGTTGGTCAGTGACTTCCAATTTCTGCGCTTGAGCCACGCAAGAGGCGATGAAAAAGGCGATAAACCCTTTAAATAGCGGACTGCAGTTGGGCGTTTCCGAGTTTCTGCTCCATGTCAGTTGTAAACTGACACGAATAAGCAACCAAGTAGCAGACCGATGCCAAGGTCGCTTGGCATTATGTGAGAAAAGAGCCTCCTCTCGACTGTGTTTTCCGATCTGGTTTACTGTGGCCTCATGGCCCAGGCCGCGTAGTAAACCATTTAGCATAGCAAGGAGACGCGGGTCAACTGTGTCACATTCTTCGCCACCGTCAGCTTGCTCTTGTGACTTAGGTCTTGAACTCGGATGTGTCGATATGTCTAGTTTGAAAAGGCATTGGGCAAATGCAGACGTGAACCCATCTGCTGTGTACTGCGAATATGCCATTGCAATGCAAGTCGACGGGAATGATCTTCGAAGTCGTCCTTGGCAGGCCATGACATCTTTGTTTTTGGCCAACAATTCAAACTGCTCAAAATATACAGTTTGACCTTGTCTCGTGATGAGAAGACCAAAGTTTTGCGCAGCCAGCTGAAAGCATAGGACGCCTTCATCCGCCAGGTCATCCAAGGCAGAACAAACCAGCTGTGCATTCAAGTTGCGCCCAGGCCGGCATTTATGCATTGCGGAGACCATTTGTATCGCGCGTCGAACGTCAGATAAGTGATGTCTCTCGGCATCGTCCTCGAAGCGACGCAAAGCGTCGAGAACATGTTCGATGAGAGCGCGATCCTTCGTCACCGCAAAGTCGTCATTTTGAGGTAGCCTAGGGGGCAGAAAGACATGGTCTATCTGGTACATCAGATCTGACCGCTCGCAGGGTGTTGCCGACATCTTGGAAAGACACGGGCGTGCCTCGGAGACCCTCCGAAGCAGGAAGAAGGTAAACCAATCTAGAAATGGAGGCAAATACGAAAGGGTTGGTTGGAATTAATGTGAGTTTTGGAGGTCTGGAAATGAAGGAGAGGTGTTAGCTGGTTGAAGCAGGCAACAACAAGATTTTGGAATGAAGAGTGAAATAAGGTCTATGTGAGCTTGCTGCAATGGCGATTTGCAGCTCCCTTGGCGAGAACAAGAGCAGTCTACGTTGACCTTCGTGGTAAGAGTAGACAATAAAATCAAACGTACCTATGAAGGGATTCAGTATTGGCGCGGAAGAGAGTGAAGGGTTGGAAAAGTAGAATTGTGGTAGTGTAAATTATTTCGGGAAGTGGTGAAGTAAAGGTGTTGGTCCGTATTAGGTAAAATGTAAGGGAAGCTTGCAAAGCTCCAAGAAAGGGTCATTTATCAAAATCCAAGTCCCCTAAGAAGAGTCTACCAGGCCTTCAGCCTCTAGAATGATTATTCGTCGAAAACCAGTGCCTAGCCATCAAGCTGGTAGCAGACTGGGCAGGTAACTTCTCACCGGTTCTGGGGAAAGCAGGCATAAGAACATACCAAACGATATGCTGTAGTTGCAGCATCGCAACCTTAAATACAGTCTTGATGCGTGTGATAACAAGAACATTTAGTCACGCAAATGCTTATGTATGTAAATGAGAAATTGCGCAAACTAAGATAACCTCATAATCAATAAAGTATGACCACCACATTGGAGGATAGGCGATGGTAAGGGGCCAAGGTAACAATTGGGTTGAACAAGGCAAGAACTCACCCGTCAGTCCCATTACTTGATTGGCAGAATCCGACTCTTCTTGCATTGGGTATTAATTAGCTACACTCAAACCTGATGGACGTCGCTGGTGGACAGTTGGGAGATGGGATGCTGGCTGATTTGGGGATCTGGGAACCTCGAATTTTAGATATGATTCCAGCGTAGACAAGCGATTCCATCATTTCTGTCGTAAGTTCTTCGGTTTTCGCTTCTTGAATACCACTGCCGGTACCTCAACTCCTGCGGCTGCACTCTCTTCTGCTTTGACGGGTGCATTATCAGTTGAATCGTCTCCAGTCTTAGCAGGTATCGAAATCCCATGGTCGTTTTCAGGAGACTCCTCTTTAATGGGGGATTTCACCTCTTCCTCCTCCTTCTTGACTGTATCACCACTGTTACTTTCAGACTTCTCTTGCTTCACGGGCTGTGCTTGCTTCAGGCTACCGCTGAGCAGAGCGTCGAGATCGAGATCATCTTCTTCTGCGCGTTTTGTATCACGTCCCCATTTCCTGGGTTTCTTGAATAGTCCTTGAAGAGCCTCCTCTTCTTCATCTTCGCCTTCGCGCTTCACCCGCTTGCGAACACCAGTAGCAACAGCTTCGACCTTGACGTTGCCGTTCTCGTCTGTCTTGGGGGTATCGTCAATAACTCTCGTGTTGGTCACTGTCCAGTCGCCCGCCATGGCCATATTGCCTCTTAGCTCGGTCGGCACGTCAATTCCCATGTCCGCCAGTTGCTCCCATTGCTTTTGCCTCTGGGCGGTCGTGGTGGCCTGCGCCGAAGCTTGCGGTGCTGATGTCGTCGCGCTCGAGGAACTGCCGCTACTTGTGCCCACTACGCCGTTCAGCCGGTCGATCTCGCGCTTGGCGCGGTCCTTCTCCTTCTCTTCGTTCTCATGGCCGCGGTGGAGGTCGCGCAGGAAGCGCTTGATGGCGCCTTGATGCTTGCCCGTCGACTCGTGGTTCTGGCGCTCGAGCTTGGTGTCGCGAACGTAGATGCTGCAGTGCTTGCACCAATATTTCGGTGTCGACTTCCAGTATTCGGACATCTTCAGTGTCGGTGGATTATATGCTCCTAAAGATACGGGGCAGGAAACCGTCGCCGGAGGTAGGGGTTGGTAATGTCGTGAGTTTAAATGCTTAAATGAATCTATGTAGGCCGTCGCTGATTGAAGCCGCCCTATGACAACAATAGTGGGGCTTCTGGGTTTGTGGCGCCCTAGGCCTGTGGCGTACTGAATTTCAGCAGGCGTGTAATCAATCCGACTGTCTAAACCAGTTGACGTCTACACATGGACTTTAAGATGTTCCAGTAACAAGTTCTTTATCAAGATAAACGAACATTTATATGGGCTATTCTGTCCCCAATTTGATGCCTTCTTGAAGGCATACACCGTGCAAAGTTTCCCTTTTTCGACTATCCAGTATGCCCCTCTCAAAGGCCAAGATGACAATTCCGTTCGATGCCAAGCTCTAACATCCATAGCGAACACATGCATATGTCTGTTTTCGCGGGCGATGGCGCTCTATCCCGAATCAGACTGCTGGTGAGGTAGATGCACTGGTACATTCGCTCCCTAAGCTCTTGATTAGATGGATTTATGTCTCTTTTGCATGCCCGAAATCGGTAAGCTGCAAAGACACCTCCGAATTTACTTCGCCTGCTCCATTTCGAGTATCAAGCCCCTGAACCCAAATGAGCTGGGTACAATTATAACGTTCTTTCGCTATTCACGCAATTACAGAAAATCAGCTCATTCGCTACAAGGTCTAACTCATGTGGACTATACAGAAGCAGCCCTGTTGCGACTTTGTGTCTGTGTATCTCCTCACCAGTAGAATATTGGACCGTCAACCAAAGTCGGGTTCAAATGTGCCAACCAACATTGTATGAACACAGGCCTTATAGCTTATCTTCGGTATCATTACATCGTTGTCCTTAACAACAACCGTAAAACACACGAGATTGCTTGGCAGGCAAGCATATACAATTCCTTTAACCCTAGAAGAACATGGCCTGGTCCCAAACATGCATGCACGGGAGCGGCGGCTCAAGGTTGATAGGAGCATCAACACCCAACCATCAGGGTCCAGTGCCATCAACTTACCATCACTAGAATCACGGCAAGAATAGTTAGTTTGCCATAAATCACATCACTGTCATTGCTGTCAATCGAAGGAATAGTACCCGTGAATTCACCACTGTAGATTGCAACATCATAGAGACTCGCTTTATAAGCGACGCCATCGCTGTGGGTAGAGACATGACAGTCAGTCTAACCACTGACGTGAGCATCAAGCGGTCACTCGTCTTCAACTTGGGCCAAAAATACCTTCACGTAGTATATATTCGTCCAGTCCTTGGACTACTCAAGCAGACACCTGAGCTACCAGTGCATATTAGGTGTGCCATGATCTTGACTTGCCACACGCTTCCTGATAATGGCGTCATGCTAATATTTTACGAAATATATAACAAGGAGAGGTAAGACTGGTACCACGACATGGAAGACTGCTCGAGATACAAAAGATGGCGAGGGGACAAAAAAGGAAATCTAATGTGAGAAGCTTTCATAGGAGTGTAGGTTGAAATAACTACCGCAGAGAATACTCTTATTTCAAGAATAATCTGGTGGTACTGCCACTAGACTATGTTGATTTGCTCAAGGATAAGCAAAGTTGATTTGGATATGCAAAGTCTTCGGGGAGCAAGTATGTGTACACTATCTATCTTTTTGGGCTGTCCTATATGTGGACGAGCTCGGAAATTTCAGCAGACATGAAGAGTACGTCTGATCTGTCGATGTGAAGAAGTCTGTTGGACGATATGGCAGGCATGCTCTCATTCTTCAACACCTATAGAATCACAGCTCCGCTACAGTCACCAAACTAAGCACCTATTTCCAACGGATAGCTGACCAGCGGAATGTTTTATATCATTCAGGGATTGGCGTTTCGGCCTATATAAGGTGACAATCCTCGATACTAATATTTACATGTCATGTGCTAATAGTATCGATGTTAAGCAGCTGTAGTGTTTTTTGTATAACATAACTCATCTCATTATAGTATATAGACCTCGGCTGTTATAATGTTAAAGTCAATGTCCCTTAGTGTTTCAAACTCCTGACCCTTAAGCACAGGGCGTATCTATATCTTCGATGCGACTCAGCCCTTATTTATCGAAATTCGTGCAGTAAAAGTCCTCACTCCCAGTATACATCGTTACATTGTTTTCTTTCTGTGGGTGGTCTGTAGCTTCCCGTCAAATTGTATAAAAACCCAACCACGGCTGTCAGAAACGTAATTATCTAATGAGACTTTACGGAGGCTATAATGCCCCTGCAAGAACGTACAGGAAACTTGCAAACCACACCTACGAGACAGCGGTTCCAGGCGCCACTCTGTAGTGATTCCAATCCTTCTCTCAAGTTCCTCTACTGTTCTATGTTGATATTTGGGTGTATGAATTAGTGTCGATAGGCAGGAGCGCCAGATCACACGCTATGGTAAACGTCAGGGTGAAGAGGCGGTTGTATTCTAGATAAAATATTTACGACAGAGTTATAAAACCCCTCGTATTGTATGTCGTGATAGGTTGATCTTCTGTTTTGCCTTGGGTGCCAATTCTAATATATTTTCTCCATGACTGAAAGGAGCGACAACGTACTACATCTTAAAGTACTCACCATATTATTGGTTGTTGACTCAAGATGGCAGTTAACAGTCGGCCGAGAAGCAGGCATCTCAAACTTCACACTGTTTGACCGGACTGTGTTTATTGGGTTGGATACGGTATGCGTATGTGCTTACATCGGAAGCTGTTGTCAAACCGCATCGAGGACGAGTCGGTAGGCAAGTGTGCTGATTGCATGTCCTTTGTTGCTTTTGATACGTCAGGATGAACTAACTTCCGGGCGTAAACATTCACATATTGCTGTACCCATAGTGAGGGCGACACGGCCGAATGACGGAACCAGATTTTCAATGTTGCATTCTCAGGAGGCAGCCGTCGCGAACTCCCCGATAAACATTACCATCATTGCCCACAATCGTACGCATCGATGGAGAGAAATCTGACAGGTAACGAATGTTCTCTTACTGCTGTGTGTGCGTGGATAGTCGTGATGGGTTCTGCACGCAGGCGCTCTGTGCGTGTTTGCGCTTGTGTTTGTTAGCAAAGTGTTGTCCAGGCCGGTACGTTCTTGATTTTGAGCTCCCGTCAAGGTGATACAGAACTTGTCAATAGGGACTGCCAGAAATCACAGTTATTAAGGATATCCAATGGTCCTCGTGCGCCAAATGCCAACGCACATGCTTGACCGACACTCTGTCAACACGGACACCGCCTGTATTAATGAGGTGTGGCCAAATACGACATCATGTCCCTCTTCCGAAAGTCTTCTTGCAAATCGGTGCATCTGAAGGCCTCTGCGGCCGTAAGTGTCGACTTCGGGAAGCCGATTCAGTAGTATTGGCTGGTTGAGACGGAGACGCTGCCGCATGCCGGACCAAACGGCTGCTTGAGCTACGCTTGACGACGCGCACGCACGACTTCGGGTACGTCACAATCAACACCCCTGACCCCCGTCCAGGCGAACGAGCCCGCTAGGGGTGAGTACGCCTTGATTGCCCTTGCTCAGCATCGCGTCGCACTGCTTTACCGCGAGCATCGGACAAGGTGAAACAAGAGCCGCTCATCACACTAGTTAGAACAATTGCCATTCGTGTCGAGGCCGGCGGGCTCTTACTGGTTCGGCAGTTTGCTAGTCTGGAATATTTGTGTCAGTTTCGCCTATGTGGTCACCCGCTGTGCATGTTGTACGAGTCCGCTTGGAGGAATGATAGATAATAAAGGAGACCAGATAGCCAACTAGATCGGTAAGATCTCCGAAAAGCTGCACTTCGTATGTTTGAAGTTCCTTCTGAACACTCCACTTGGAAAACGAAAGGCTTCAAAGTCCATGATGAACAACCCGCCTCCTTCACCCACCCCTGAACCCCGAGATGGCACGAGACCAACAGGAAACCTGGGCATCAGCAAGCTGAGGAGCAAGCTAAGGCGCAGATGGATACATCCACAGACCAGCTTGTACTCGCAAGCCTTCGTCGACGGTCTGCTTTTCGTGATCATTGGCTGTGTGAGCTATGAAGCGGCTGTGGCCATCCATCTCGCAACGTCAGAAACAAAGTATAGCCTAGCCTTCCAGCCATTCTTCCAGCTACTGGCACAGAGCTATTGGGTACGTACACACAAGACTGGCTGGATTTCTGAGGTTGGCCTGCCGAATAGAGGATGCCACGCTGACATCAAGTCCCCCAGGTGTCTACGGTTTTCGCAGTGGCAACGGGCTTCTCGATCGGCAGCTTCTACGATGCATTGAGACGCTGGAAGCTAGAGGAGGTGGCCGAGCCTGAAGCCAGTGATCCGGAACAGGCAATTGCAACTCCTGCACCGTGCCGT
This sequence comes from Apiospora sp. TS-2023a, assembly GCA_038364195.1. Lineage (NCBI taxonomy): Eukaryota > Fungi > Ascomycota > Sordariomycetes > Amphisphaeriales > Apiosporaceae > Apiospora > Apiospora sp. TS-2023a. The sequence continues at coordinate 2,262,775 of JAQQWQ010000007.1, read as the reverse complement.
ATCCACAAGTACGTTACCCTCGGTCGGCTCCGAATGCCCTACTGGCTGTACATGACCTCGACCATAATACTCGCCTTGGCTCTCCCTGCCTTGGCTAGTGTTACCGTTCGCGAAATTTGGATCTACTGGACGACGTCTCCGCACTCCAACAACAAAACGATATACGATTTCCATACTTCGATGCCTACATTAGTTGGAGCGATCCTGTTCTGCCTGATTGATGTGACAGCCATCGTGGCAAGGCTGGCTATTGTTATGAGATATCTCCCTCGGCTTGAGCCGGCAAGTCCAGGGAACATTGGGGAGAAATGGGAGACGGCTGACACGGCAGCAAGGTCAGCCTGAAACCTGGGGAGAACCAAGGAAGAGTACATTTCGGCAAAATGCCTTGGAGTCCAGTATGGCTCATACTTTGTTTTCCTGGACATACTCGATATTGGGGACATATGGATTCTAATGGAGCGTTTAGCCAAGTTGGGTGTAGCGGTCTGGACCATTTGGCAAAATATCTTCCGCCCCTGTGTCACATTACACGTCAAGGAGGGTTATCCTTGTTTTCCTAGGTTGTTGGGACACTCCATGGTTTGCGTATTTGCACAACTGCACGGTGGTAGACTGAACTATTAATTGGATGTTGGACTTTGAATAGCTGAGCTAGTCGTACTTTGCTTCTGATTGAGAAGGTAATAGGTAACGTTTTGGAACTTTGTATGGGAGCATTTCAGTACTATCCATAAATGTCAAATAGATGCTCCAGAGTCTGCAAGCCTAGGCGCCAGACAGCAAACCCCATGTGCTAAGGACTGCATATTGATACAGACGTCAAGAGGTTTACCCCTCCAAGAAAAAAAAATCCCAGCCCAACGAACCCCTCATTCTCTGCTCATTCCAGCGCTTGAGAACATTGCGAAGTGGGGGTGGTTCCGGCGCTAACTCTGACAATGCAATCTTATCGGACAGCAAGACCCTGTGAAATTTTTATCAGCACTCCGCACTAGACCCCCGACCAAGGGAATTTTTCGATTTTTTTTTCTTGCCTTCTCTTCCACTTCCGCTCTTGTCGTTGGTCAGGAGATTGGGCAGGCACCATTTAATATTTCTTGCGAGGGTGTGTTCCTCGGTGGTGACTTTGTTTTCCCTCTTCTACCTCTATTTCTTCCTTCCTTTCTTTTCTTCTGTTTGTTCAGACTAGACTCGTGTTTTTCATAGAGTCTGTTGCGAAGATGGATCAACAGAAGCTCGTTGAGCTGCTGCAGGCCTGCCAGATTCGTAAGTAACACCCTGACTATATCTTTCACTCTGGCCATCGCTTTGCGATTGGTTGTATAGTCTTCAGCTGCTGATTCCTCTCTCGTTTAGCCGACACGGTCAAGGTCAAGGCAGCTACCGCAGAGCTGAAGAAGAACTTCTACCCTCACCCCGAGTCGCTTCTTGGCCTCCTTCATGTCCTTGTCTCTCACCCCGAGGACACGGTGCGACAGCTCTCGGCCGTCCAGTCCCTGCGCCTGATCCCCAAGCACTGGGCCAAGATAGATGGCTCCCAGAAGCCGAGCGTGCGCAATGAGCTAGTTCAGGCCGTCCTGCGCGAGCAGAACAGCAAGGTCCGCCATGCCGGCTCTCGTGTCATCGCCGCCATTGCTTGCATCGATTTCGAGTCCAAGGAGTGGGCCGATCTCCTTCCTGCCGTTCTGCAGCTGACCACCTCCGACAATGTCGCTCACCGCGAGGTTGGCTCCTACATCGTCTTCAGCTTGCTGGAGGCTGATCCCACCGTCTTCTCCGACCACCTGCCTAAGATGTTCGAGTTGTTCGCCAAGACGATCCGGGATCCCGAGAGCCGTGATGTTCGCGTGAACACCATGCTTTCCATCAGCTCCATCCTCCTCCTGATCCACGCCGATGAGGACGAGGCATCGGTCGCTACCATCCAGGAGTTCATTCCTGCTATGGTTGACGTGCTTAAGGATACCATCGAGAGCAAGGATGATGAGCGCACTCGCCAGGCCTTTGAAGTCTTCCAGTCTTTCCTGGGCTACGAGTCTGCTTTGATCTCCAAGTACTTCAAGGATCTTGTCCACTTCATGCTTGAGCTTGCTTCCAACAAGAACGCCGACGAGGATGTCCGTGTCCAGGCCCTCGCCTTCCTTACCCAGTGTGTCCGCTACCGCCGCATGAAGATTCAAGGCATCCCCGACATGGGCGCTCTGCTCACCAAGACGGCCATGACGATCATGGGCGAGCTTGAGGACGACGACGACGAGGATGACATGAACGCTGCCCGGTCGGCTTTGGTCATGATCGACCAACTGTCGACTGATCTCCCTCCCCGCCAGGTTGTTGTTCCCCTCTTGGACGAGTTCCCCAAGTACGCTAGCTCCGAGAGCGCCGGTCACCGCCGAGCTGCCATCCTTGCTCTTGGCACTGCTGCCGAGGGTGCCCCCGACTTCGTTGCGACCCAGCTTGAGGGTCTCATGCCTGCCATCATCCGTCTCCTCAACGACCCCAACCGATCTGTCCGCTACGATGCTCTCGTTAGTCTGATGCGCATGGGTGAGGACCTGGCCGAGACCATGAAGGGTCACCACGACGAAATCATGACCGCTTTGGTTAAGAACCTCGAGGCTGCTTCGGAAGATGAGAACGATGAGCGCAACGTTGAGATCATCCGTTCCGTTCTCGGCTCCATCGACACCATGTCCGAGGGACTTGGTGGCGAGGTCATGAACAAGTACGCCCAAGGCCTCATTGGCCGTGTTGGCCGGTTCCTGAACCACCAGGATGTCAAGATCAAGTCTGCTGCTGCTGGCGCCCTCGGTGCTATTGCTCAGTCCATCGAGGGTGGTTTCAAGCCTTATCTCCAGGAGACCATGCAGGCGATGTCCCAGTACGTCACTCTTGAGGAGGGTGAGGATGAGCTGCAGCTCCGAAGCTCTGTCTGTGATGCCATGGGCCGCATTGCGGTCGGTGTTGGCGCTGAGGATTTCAAGCCTTTCGTTATTCCCCTGCTCGGAGCCAGCGAGAAGGCTCTTACCATTCCCAATGCTCGTCTCCGAGAGACCACTTTCATTCTCTGGAGCCAGCTTGCTAGAGTCTACGAGGGAGATCTTGGTGACTCCCTGGCAGGCATCTTCAAGGGTCTTTTCGACAGCATTGAGCTTGACGAGGAGTCTCTCGACTTTGATGGCGATGACATTGAAGGCTTGATTGATGGCCAGATCATCTCTGAAGGCGGCAAGATCAAGGTCAAGTCTGCTGATGATGGTGAGGATGACGAAGATGATATGGACGACGATGACGAAGACGATGATGACGACTGGGATGACCTGATCGGTGTCTCGGCCGCCGCCATGGAGAAGGAGGTTGCTATCGAGGTTCTGGGTGATGTTATCTCTCAGTCCAAGGAACGCAGCGCTCCTTACATTGAGAAGGCTGTCGAGATCATCACACCTCTCATTGAGCACACATACGAAGGCTGCCGCAAGGCTGCCGTCTCTACGCTTTGGCGTACATACGCCTGTGTTTGGCAGGTTATGGAGGCGCAGACCGGCCAGAAGTGGCAACCTGGTCTGCCTCTGAAGACTGCCCCTGCGGCTCAGATCGCCAAGCTTGGCGAGGTTGTCAGCGCTGGTACTCTCAGCATCTGGCAGGATGAGGCTGATCGGTAAGTTCGATCCTATGATCTCCACATTTTCCTTGCATCCCCTACACGGCTCTAAATGATGAGTACTTTACGTTACACCCAGCTCACTCATACGCATATTGCGGTTGCTGAGAACACGTTACATCTACTACTGATTCCAAGCCTTCCACTCACTGGATTTTATCTGCCATTTCTTGTTTGTACACCGTTGCTAACTGGAAAAAGGGATGTTGTTACCGAGATCAACCGCAACGTGGCCGCTGTGCTCCGAACCTGCGGACCGGCCATTCTGGCCCAGAAGGACATGATGGAGCAAACCATCACTGTCTTGGGTACCATCATCACTCGATCCCACCCTTGCCAACAGGATCTTGGCGATGAGGAAGAGGAGCAGAACGTCGAGGGTGGATCCGAGTGGGATTGGCTGGTTGTCGATACCGCTCTGGACGTCGTGATTGGTCTGGCCGCTGCTTTGGGCACTCAGTTCGCTGAGGTCTGGAAGATCTTCGACAAGCCTATCATGAGACTCGTTAGCTCGCAAGAGTCTATCGAGCGTTCCACTGCCGTCGGTGTTATCGCCGAGGTGACCATGCACATGGGCAACGCAGTGGCTCCCTACACTGGAGCTCTCCTGCGCCCTCTGTTGCACCGCTTGTCGGACGAGGATAAGGAGGCCAAGTCCAACGCTGCCTACGCTCTGGGTATGCTCGTCTACCAGTCGACCGACAGCAACACATACCTGCCGGCCTATCCTGAGATCATGAGCAAGTTGGAGCCTCTTCTGCAGATCAGCGAGAGCAGACTGCAAGACAACGCCACCGGCTGCATTTGCCGCATGATCCTGGCTCACCCCGACAGTGTGCCGCTTAACGATGTGCTCCCTGTCCTCGTCGGCCTTCTACCCCTGAAGGAGGATTACGAGGAGAACAAGCCTGTCTACGAGTGCATTGCTAAGCTCTACGAGATGCAAAACCCTAAGATTCTGGAGCTGACACCCCAGCTCATGCCTATCTTCGAGAAGGTCCTGAGCCCCCCTGAGGATCAGCTCACGCCCGAAGTTAGACAAGGCGTCCAGAACCTTGTACAGCTGATCCGCGGAGCTTAAATGCCATGAACGAATAAACGATGGCGAAACCCGAGCCATGTGCGTGCATACGGCGATGACGGTACGATGACATGACCAATTATCTGGGATGAGAAATGATGTTGAACACATAGGAATGGGAAAAGGACTTTGGTCTCGGTGGTTCCCCCAAGGAATGGGTGGCAAGGCCCGAGGTGCACATAAACTGGATGATTCCCCCTACGTAGATAGACTGCGTTGATTTGTTTTACTTTCTTCAGATGCCCAATGAAGCACTACCACTGGACGGCCTACGATATGGCTGTTTCAGTACCACTACACTTTACCTCTTCTCTCCACGTGATATTCTCATATCTGATTTTGATAACGGCCGGCTGGAGCCAAACCAGTCATGCTGTCGATTACCTTGCAATGTCAATGTCTTATACCAGGGAGAAACGTCCATAGGTAAGTCGGTGCTTTTGTTGTCACTGATCACCAGTACTCTGTCACCATCTATACATAAAGGAACATCCAAACTCTCCTAGACGGATGTAACTCGGTGAACTGAGCTTCAATTCCGTTCTATGATGAGCTTTCGATTTGATGAATAAAAAGACAGATTAGTTGCGAATTACACAGAGTTGCTTGAAGATTGTTGGCACTATTATCCTCTGGATGGATAGTATGGAAGCTGCCGTTTGATCGCTATTTAATGACGCAACAACTAGATTATCAAAAGCCATAGATTGATCAGGTGTACTATTTTCGTCGAGCACGGAAACCACGGAGAAAGTGATGACCGACTATGTGGAATCCGTAGTTGGCCCTCTGTTCGGCCATGCAAACCTTCATGTCACTTGGCTATTTATTGTTCGTATACGTAACCATAGGGTATGATGTCCTAGATCCTTTTGAAGCTACCAGTGACCAAATTTAGTATCACGGAGCAACTCACTACACCGCGCTGCTTGCTTTCTTTATTCAACCAGCCAACGCCGAATACAGTAAGACAGTCACTTCGGTGTGCGACTTGCATCTCACCCTGTTATGGTGTTTTTGGGAGTTTTGGGGGTTTGCTGGCTTGCTGTTGGGCGTGCAAATGGCTGGGGAAAGAAAGACTGGCCTCTTTTTGATACGTACAGCCATGGTGACGAACTTGAAAACCTGGTCGCCAACGTGGTCGCCAACGAAATTGACGGGGATGAAGCTCTGTAGGCGGCTATCTTTTCTCCTACCGCTGTTCGCAACTTTGATAGATCTCTACAATCTGCTTGGTTTTACGTGGCTGCGACAACAGGTGACTACCCGTAAAAGAAAGTTCATTTGACAGACGCCTGAGCCACTTTCATGGTGGGAATATGAGAGATCAACATAATACCTTTGTCGAAGCCAGATGAGGCGAGACATGCAGGTCACAGGCAGGGGAAAAGGAGAGACAGGGAGAGCTGTGTGAGCCAGATGCGCGTTGATTGGTTAGAGCTTAATACCCAGCTTCTCTTGCCTCGTTGATAGGTACAGTATGTTTGTGCACGCATGTGTGATACACAGGCCGCAGTTGGCAGGCGACAAGGATGAACCGGCTAAACATGTGCTCATAGGTACCGGTTACTAGTAATATTAACCCGTAGAAGACTTCTATTGTTGGGCTCATCGTCGGAAGGACCATCTTGCGATAATCGGAGCCCACAAGCACGCTGCGGTTGTCCGCTCGTGGGTGGTTATGATGTATTTCAGATCCCTCCCTCGAAAAGCATGACGTTGATATTGGCTCTGTGGAGCGAGTGGCTGACGACGAGCGTGGCCCAGGCCCCAGGCCCCAGCGTCCCCAAGTGCCATAAGCATGGGGCCCACGATAGCCTCTAGTATCTACTAGCTGACCGCTAGCCAGGGCAGATAAACACGCGGCCGGTATCTGCCAATGCCCGGCCAATTGATGGGGCTGGGCGGCCTAGGCTTGGGAACGCTGATCCGATCAAGATACGGCATACACCGCCGGGCACCGTGGTTTCAAATCCTCGGCCGACTTGTCGAGAAACCTCATGTGCGCCGCCTGCAGTCAATGCAGATCCGTCAATCATAATGACAGCAGACTCTGTGCGTATATCTGACAGAATGCAGACAGACTCCTTTCTGTGTAGGCTGGCGGACCGGCCACCCATCTCTTTTTTCTTTTCCACATTTCATGAATCATTCTGGCGAAAATGACAGCCTAGGTAGATTAGGTAAGAGAGCATGATAGAGTTCCCCGTAGCTTGGCTTACATGCGAAAAGTTTCAGAGAACCGAAGACCTGGGCCCGAACGGGAAGGTAAAAAAGGGCGAGTCAGCTTTGAACGGCGCGGAAGGAAAATTGCTAGCGCCGAAGTGTTGCGCAACGAGATTGAATTCCCTATGTTCCGGGAACGAGGCTCATCCCGTTCCTGTTGCCCAGACTCGGTAAGCGCCTCGAGTCTATTTCATTTCAAAATTACTGTGGTCCGAATCTCCTGCTGAGAACAGAATTCCTGACAGGATTGGCCGTGACTTGCAAGCTGGGTAAGCGAAGGTACGACCTCAGCGAGATTGACATGCGCAACCCCGAATAGAGAGAAACAGCCGAGATACGAGTAGCCCCGTTGGAGATCGTTTATAACCATGATCATAATGGTTGTCTAGTAGACACCGTTAGACCAAGGGAAGCGCCGTTGTAATTAGGGGCTCAGAATATACCCGGCTTTTCAGTAGCCGGCAGCGAGCTAAGATAGCTTCGCAGCTCTTAGGTCCGCACGCGTTTAATCTAGGCTGCACATGGCAATGGCGGCACTGCGAAGAACCTCACCTCGCAAGTTTGTGAAAATTCGGTCGCTAAAAATATACACTCGAGTAGTTGGGCGGCGCTACAGAGAGCTTGTCAGTTTGGCGAGAAGCAAGTGCCTTTTCCCACACTCCCTCTTGTCGAAACCGGCTGAATAGCAACGCGACTCATATCCATCTCGACCAAGAGATGGAGGACTATGGACACGTCGGTCCGATATTCGTTTGAAAGAAGATGGTGTGCACCTCCCTGTCAGCGACTACCTGTCGCGTACCTGGGCTCAAGATTTTCTGATTACCTCCGATATTAGATGTTGCCACGGAGAATCTCTGCTGAGACATCTGTAAATGAACATGGGCATTTCCGAGAAACCATTGATGAATTTGGCTTGCTATTAAATTTCAGTTGAATTGGACTATCCGAGTTTTCTCGCTTCATGCTCATGGACATGTGCCCTCCAACAAGGGAGCTCGGTGCGTCTCCGGCTACGGATTTGCTCGCGGACTGCAGGATGTGAGGCGGATGCAAAGTAGGTAGTACCGGCCAAGTTGGGCTAGGAGGCCGAACTGCAGGTGAAAGCCCCTAACTTCCTGCAGCTCCTTCACTTTGAGCAAGCCATCTGATTGGCAAGCACCAACACCGTACGCGTCAAGAGGCGGCTTTGGGAGCCACACTCCAATTACATGTCATGCCGCCGCTGAATTCATGATCTCTTTTCCATAACCCCGGAAACGAGGTTGGAGATGTTGCGGTCAAAGGAGGAAGTGTTAACCTTTGTATGGCACTCAATGATGGCCAATGTCGATGCTCTTCCTCAGACCGTGCACTCTGATAAGAAAGCTTTTAGAGGCATGTCAATTACGTCAATGGCAGATAGGCTTAGGCGTCGGTGGCTTCTTCAGAGCCGTGCCATGGAGAGATGGGGCCATATTGTGGCCCATAACCCGCTCTGCCCGCTTGCCCGCTCCCCATCATATGTTGATCATTAATGGCGCTATGGGCTTGGTGGGTCAATTATTCTCGATCAACATTCCGTAGGTCGCATCCAAAAACACATCCCCCAGCTTGGGAAATAACGATTGACGGTTAATCGGTGTGCAAAACGGAGCCGATAGTTGGTAATGATCATGACGAAGCCATTCACAGCAGTTTTCGCTTGCCAGTCTGGCTTGGTATTTGCTGATAGACAGAGCATCTTGCAAATAATGGAATTGGGCTTCCCATGGATGCACATCGCCAGAGCCAAGCGCCCAGCTTGCGAAGCGAAGTATCCAGCGACATCCAGAGTAGAAAGGCCATCCGTATCCGCTTGCCATGAGGATGGAGAGCACCATGAAATAGAGCAATATGAGGGCAGGGTATGGCCATGGCCAAGCGACAAGGTGTAGAATGTGCTCGCCCGAAACGGGCTTGCTTGCATGGGGGCTCAAGCGGTAACCTGGCGATACCACAGGGAAGGTGTCACAGTATGGCTTTGTACAGAGATCACGTTGGACAAAAGCCAGATATGGTTGCTGGGTATAGGCAGGTGACAGCAGCATTGACCAGCCACCGAGCAACCAAAAGGAATGAGAGAGTCGTCGATCGCTTTCGTCCTAAGCCAGGCTGCCAGGCCAATGCCAACGGTCTTTGGCATTTCGTCCGAGCAGTCATCCGAGGACCGGCCTGTAGAAGAGATGGCAGGTTGCGCTCTGGACGGAGCTTCTGCTCAATTGTCAGGATTGGATGGCAGCCAAGTGGAAGATACGATCCAATGGGGACGAGGATTGCCAAGCAGTTCGCGGTGGGGCCATCCAGGCACGCCCCTCCCGAGCTAACCGAACCCCAGACTGCCAGACTTTCCTTTCCTGATCAGTGCCCAGCGAGTGCCAGGGGCAGAACGGACCAGAAGACGGCCCCAAAATGCCAGCATCCAACAGTCAATGCCAACCTTCCTCATTGCCGGGTCCGCTAGTACCATGGGTTCTGCCATCAATGGGAACCGCTGACCAGAATAAACTACAGATTTGCAGAACGTCGTGTTGTATGTACTCGGTATGATGTTTGTTGGCCCACGATTTATGGAGTTCGCTGCTGTCAGTGTTCATTCAGTGCTAGTCACGCACTCACGCTCTTCAACCAGTTTCCAGCTCGACCCGTATGCTGTGCAGAACCCTATGCAATGCGTGTTGGTAACCAGCTGTCACGACTCATAACTAAAGTTTTCTTTTGGGCCACAACGCATGGAACGCATGGAAAACGAACCTCATGCTGACATGGGATGGACCGCGGTGATGTGACACAGTACCCTCAGCATGGTAAACGGGATGAGCTGAGCCCATTACTGATATGTCTTGGACACAAAATACACGGCTGAGGGGCGACCACGAGCACAACAGACCCGAGCAAGGGCCTTCTGTTTTGTTTCAATCTTAAACAGGACTCGAGGATTTGGATGGGATTACTACATAGGTAACAAGCATCCATATGTAACACTAGGAACTTACCTCTTGGCCAAGCCACATGGGACGGCCAACATAAGCTCACGCCATTTGGAAAATCAAGAAAATAAGAAAAGCCCCAACCGTGCTGGAGATGCCACAGCCGTAGGTAGCGTGCTGTCCGTAGAGTCTGTGCTAGACTGGCCCATAGCCTAACCCATGGGCTAATCTGTGTGGACTTTGCAAAAACTCTAATAATCATACACCTTAGACCTTAGCTGCGATCAGTAATATCCTCCTCATGTTGGTTACACTCCCGCCCATCATGGACAAGCAGGCCCTGTGTCAAGAGAAATCCAACTTCGCTTCGAGGAGACTGCTACGGTGCCGTTCTTTACTCGACGAACAATAATAAAGCCATCATCAATCTATTCGAATGCAATACTACCTTTCGTAAAATTAAGAAAAGGGTGTAGGCGCATCAAGTCATGCAAGCCGAGCCGGTATGCCAGTTGACCGTCGAATAGCGAATGGCATGGATATGGGCCCCTCCTTCAAGTTCTCACTGCGCAAGTGGATACGGGCAGTACCTTGCTTGTGCCGTCTGGGCCGTTTGCGCCGGCCAATGACAAGTCGCAATGGCTACCCCTGCGCGTTCTTTGCCAGCCCCTTGTTCACCAACCCTGGTCGATCCCAGGTCGGCTAGCAATGGGTAGATGCTGATCGTTCTCTGCTAGCATTGTTTCCGTTTTGGTGAGCATGTACCTACCCTGTTAGCGGCATGCGTGTTGTAACCTACCTTATTAGACCTTTGGTGTTTTGGAGGGAAGAGCAACACGCCGCACAGCGAAGCAACCCACCCCCAGACAGCCAGCCAGATTTGATAGACAGACATCTGAACCAGGCATGTAGCCAGAGTGAGAGCGACATGACATCCGCCCAGAAAGATCTGCCCCTACCCTACTGCCCACACTGTGAGTGAGACTTGCTTGCACCTGTCAATGGTAGGTCAACCGCTCCTTATTGGATCGAAGTGAACCACTCCTACTTTGTAGTAAGGAAGCTGCTGTTTGTAGTTAAATTCCGACCTCCCCCCTTCCTTCCTCTCGACGGTCTCCTTCCATTCTTTCTTCTTCCCACCTCCCTCCTAATTCCCGTCACTCACCCAAAGAGACGAAGCGAGACAAAAGTCGTGGTCGAAGCAAGAAGAACGTCTGGACTTTTCCTATCTTCATTCGCTATATACTGTCCATTGTTGTCTGTACAAAATATTTCGACACGTCGACACTCTTCTTATATTGCTATTATTGTCAATCAGTATTCCATACGATTTCGCTACCCCCCGCGTAATAATTCAACATGAAGACTACCATCGTCGCCTCGTCCACCCTCTTGGGCCTTGCCCTCGCCGTGCCCCAGGGTATCACCGACAAGCTCACCCCAACCGGCTCTGCCCCGGCCGGCTGCACTGGTACCTTTGATGGCTCCTTCGAGATCACCGTCGCCAAGATCACGGAGAAGAAGCGCAGTGTCATGCCCGAGGTTCGTACTCACATATCTTCCTGAATCATCGGCCCGTGAAACAGCAGCACTGACAATCACATACAGAAGCGCGCGGAATGCGGCAAGGGAGGTGTCCTCGTCATGACCCTTAAGGATGGCACGACCAAGGATTCTGAGGATCGCATTGGTTACATCGCCTCGAACAACCAGTTCCAGTTCGACAAGCCCGCTCAAGCCGGTGCTCTGCTCACCAGCGGCTTCTCCGTTTGCAAGGACAACGTGCTTGCCCTGGGCGACACCAAGACCTTCTACCGCTGCCTTTCGGGTACCTTCTACAACCTGTACAACAAGAACTGGGCCGAGCAATGCGAACCTGTTTCCATCATTGCTATGCCTTGCGGCGGTAAGGATACTGTGTCGCAGGTTCCTGACGGCCAGGTTGTCGGAACCACTGTTGTCCAGACCACCATTGTCACCGCCTTGACCGATGGTCAGCCCCAGGTTATCACCACTGCGGTTCCCATTCCCATTTGCCAGATTGGCGATGGTCAAGTCCAGGTTCACACCACCCCTTGCGCCTCTGTGACCGTGGTCCCCACCACCAAGGCCACTCCCACGGCACCTGTCAGTCAGATCAGTGATGGTCAGATCCAGGTTCCTCCCCCCGCCACTGCCGCGCCCCCGCCACCTGCGGCTCCTACTACTGGATCCGCCCCTGCGGGAGGTGCGCCCCCGGCCTCAACTGCGTACCCTACCGCCCCTTCGGCCCCATCAGCCCCGGCTGGCGGCAACTCTACGGCCCCCACGACCTCATCGAGCCCCTCGAGCCCCAACGTTCCCAGCCAGCCCTCGCCCAGCGCTCCTGCCAGCACTCCGTCGGCTCCCCCTGCCAGCGGGTCGAGCAAACAGTCGGCTGCCGGCTCGATTGGTGCTCTCATCGTCGGCATGGTCGCTGCATTTGTCTCTCTTTGAGTTCTCTATTTCTGGATTTGAGCAGCGGCGGTGATAGTCGCTGCATTAATAATGACTGACTAATGGGTTGTATGTGGACGAGATATGATGGAAAAGGTTAATAATGTTCAGCGATGGAGAGCTGCCAGGTGCTGCTCAGAAAGGGCTTGGCACTCTACTGGTTTGAGGTCAGCGTCACCAGCGTCCGCCCTCGTGCGGCTTTTTGGAGACCAGCTGAGCAAAAGGAGGTGCTTGAAGTTTGTGACGATGCATGGCATTGGCGGTGGAGGTAATTGAGCATGTGCGGCGACGCAAGCACCATACATAGTGCATAAACAAATATGATCAATACATGACATCCCCAATGGAAACAGACTGCCTGCTCGTCGCCTTCGAAATGCGACTTACAACTTCGCCCAAGTGACTTCATCCCAAGCTCCTGTATTCGTGCATGAAGTCGTGCTACGGCTTACTGCGTAGGCAGTGCTATGTACGACTACGACGTGCATCTGCATCCCGACTGATCGTACTTGTCCCGTCACGTCCAGCCAGCGAACCTTAACTTGGCTACCTACGCAGCAACTGAAGATTTGAACGTGCATGCATGCACGCCAGTCTGTGCGATCAAAAAGTGCGATGACTAGCAACTGCCTGACTACTTACCGCCACTTGCACAACTGCCGATCGGGAGTGGCTTGACAATTCTTGGTTCTTTCCCCCCTCATCTCCGCACCAAGCATAAAGCTACCATGGCCGATATCTCCCAGGACGCCAAAAACCTGATTAATGTCGTTTTATGCTCTTAGTTGGATCCTTTTATAAGGGCGGCCATATATGTAGATCAGCATATTTTCTCCCTTGGGGTGGCTCATGCCACTATGCATGCATGCGTGTATGCGGGGGTGATGACGCGCCAGCAGATCCGCCGCGGCTGGGTCGGGTATGTAATGTAAGTATGTAGTTTTGATCTTGACATACTGCATTACATACGATATACATATATATACATATGTGATATGCACTGTGTCATCATATCTGTTGCGTATAGATTGGGTGTTATTGATCTGTGGCGGGCGTTAGGATGGTCGATATAGATATGAGAGCTGGTTAAGTAGGTACATAAAGTGGCGATACATATGTTTGTGTTGCATGTGTGGAGGTGATAGAAAGACACCCCATACTTGTGTGTATCTATCTTAGTGGCTGCCTGGCGTGTTCGAGGGTAAGGGGCGAATTGAAGAGGCTGGGATACTTAATGGTATTCTTAAGATATGCCTCACTACAGTACGCATTGCACGGTAATGCTTGAGCGAGTTGCCTGCGTGCGCTTTTTGGTCGGCAGAGGTGGCACGGCTTTGCCTGTTCTAACGAGAGCTCAGCGGCTAGGTCCGGTTCGACACTGATTCCCCCATGCTGATGCCCGTCCATCCTTGCTTGTACGTACTTGGTAAAGAGGGATGGGTGGTAGAGTGCCTTACTGGAGCACCATACCTAGTAGAGGGTAGTGCGTTGATCAATCCTGGTATTCTTGAGCGAAGAAACGGAGCGTGAGAGCCCCGGGCTGTTCCCAGTCGCCGCTATAGAGGGTGAACAAAGCGGGCTCAAGACAAAGAGGTACAAGGACAGCATCAAAAGATTGCGAATGATGAGCCATCATATGTGATGTAGGTAAATTTGACACCCCATCGAAGGTATGTACGTCTTGTAAACTATATACAGAGAGAAGTAGACGGTTCGACTAAACAGTCCCAACCCCTTTTCAAGAAACTCGTCTTTTCAAGATGGAAGCGTTGGACTTCCAGCAGTATCCATAGCCGTGTGTATGCACATGCTTGAACCCGTAAACGGTTTCGTCCGGGTGGGTATTACTTAGAACGAGAGCTTCTGTCCGGCGTTGGCCATGACCGAGGACTTGACGCTGCCGGAGCCGAGCTTGGCGTAGGAGTAGGGGACCGAGGTCAGGGTGCCCTTGGGGGCCGAGTTGGCGCTGCCGCCGAGGCTGACGTCGTTGACGACGGCGTAGCCGGTGACGTCGCTGTCGTCGCTGAAGATGGCCTTCTTGCCCGAGTTCTCGAAGACGGAGCTCTCGATCAGGAGCTGCGCGCCCATGCGGGTGTTGATGCCGGTGGAGAGCACCTGGTCGTAGTAGTTGCTGTTTTCCCGCGGGTTAGAATTGACTACGATGTTTATGTGTGTGGCCTAATGTATAGTCCTGTAGTGACTTACTTGTAGATGTGGCCAGTGCCGAAGCGGAAGGAGGGGGCACGCGAGTTGATGTTCTTCCAATAGTTGTTGGCGTAGGTGACGTGGAGGTGGCCGGTGTCCTCCTTGCCGTTGTTGTCGGAGTGGCCGACGAGGGAGCCCTTCCAGTGGTCGTGGAGGTAGGTGTTGGAGATGGTGACCCACTCGCAGGCGTGGGTGACGTCGATGAGGCCGTCGTAGTAGTCCTTGTCGTGGTCCATGTCGTTGGAGACGTCGACGTGGTCGACCCAGACGTTCTTGGAGTTCTGGATCGTCAGGATGTCCCCGTTCTCGGCCAAGACCTTGGACATCTTCATGTTCCGCACGATGACGTTGGACTGCTTGTTGATGGTGAGACCAACTCCCGTCATGCCTGTAAGGTTGCACGGTCAGTCACTATACCATGCGATATCTCCGGACACGGCACGGGCGGATATAACTTACTCGAACCAGAGGCACCGATAATGGACTTGTCGGACTTGACGCGAACCTTGGTGCTTCCGGAGATGGAGCCCTTCACGACGATGACCATCTTGTTGCTGGACTCGGCAGCAGCCGTGAACTGCGCCAGGGTTGATACTGTGGTAGTAGTGCCACCTGTGCCACCAGTAGTGCTGCATAAGATGGTTAGAAGCAGCTCATAATACGGTAACTGCGGTTAGGAGATGCCACTCACCCGCCATTCTGCGTACAGTAGCCGACGTTGCAAGCGTCGGTAATGCTAGCCCGCTTCTCAATGGTTCGCGCATCAAGAGGGCCGTCCTGGGTAGGCGTAGGGGAGGCGGCCGCAACGCCGAAGACGGCAACGAGAGCAGTGGTAGGCTTCATATCTGGACCTGGAACTGAAGTGTGCTAATTGAGGTGCGGGTATCAGACTGTCATAAAAGACGTGATATGATCGACCTTGCCGTTCTTATAGAGCTTTCCGTGAGTCCCCCATGTCGAGCAGTTTCTTGGCAACAAGGCTTGAAGGTGGTCACCGACTTCTGCTCCCATATAGACAGGCACCAATCAGGGCCACAGGAAACGACCAAGAATAACCAAGGTGATGGTGAAGCACTCATCTCCGTCTGTGTTCTGATGATTTGGACGAACGCGCCTTGGTGGTGTAAAATGATTGGTGGAAATTGAGTAAGCAAGGTAGGGATGACGTTGAAGCAAGCCTGCGCTGGCCATCACAGAGGCCCGCCCTAACTGTGGGGTAAAGGGGGTTTAAGGCAAGGGGTAAGCGCTGCGGCAGAAGCGGCTTGTTGCCGTACGAACTTCCTTCACCTCGACCGATAACTGGTCTGTTGATCGTGCGAGGGTGCTAGCACATCCGGGAAGCACACGATTGCTGACATCGCGCAGTGATTTGCCGTTATCAGTCGATAAAACAATGCTCATAGGCCGTTGCCATGCCGCCTTTTCTGTCCCGGGAAACATGCGTCAGGAAGACGTTGATTGATGCCCTTCGCGCAACAAACATATGAGGCCAAGTCGAAATGAAATGACTGAAGTCAACGGAGAGTTTTCCCGCCAATAAGTAGTAACACATCCTTGGCCCCAGTTATCATCAATCTCTAACCTATTCCTCTGGGCACCCAGATTGCGATGCAGGGTGGTCCAATGAGCATCCCGGAAACATATTCCCTTCTGGGCCGGCAGTTATCTTGGCGAAAGCTTGTATCGGCAGGCTGACCGATCCGGCAGCTGGGGAGGTTGGTTTGATAAACATATCTCCAATGCGGACGAACTGGTGCTCTATACAGTCACGATCATCCAAAGCGGTTACACGTTCGCCGTGAGCCCGGGTGCCCTGTCCCGTCGGTCAAAACCATTCGTGGAATATCGATGCCACATCAACCCCAAATGTATACGCATTTGACACTCTGCATAGAGACTATTATCTGCGGTCAAGGGCTTGGATGTTGGTATTTTCTTCTTTCATGAATGGCAGAGTGCTGCAGATAGTCTCCTGTGCCTGTCGCTCTATCGAGTCGAGTATATGCAGGCAATCAGAGCAACAGCCACTGACGGTATCCTCTATTGACGGGAAAACTGCCCGGGTGTTTCTGGTGCGGGAAGCGACTGCCCGACTTTTCTAGACATGATGTGCTGATGGCCCTGGTAGAACAGCCACGGCGAAGGAAGACGAACACTTTGGGTTTGTCATGTTTGCTTGTTGTGCAAGTGGTGCGCGAAGTTGCGGCAGTGACGGCGGAAGTCGAAGACCGATCTAGGGGGCCTGCCTGAACCAGTTTGTATATTGGTGGCAGGAGTTGCAGTTTGTCGTCGAGTGGCCAAAAACGCTTCACAGGTCGTGGCCTATATTAAAGTCCACGATAAATGTAGTTCATTACCCTTGTGTACACGGTGTCCGTTCATTGGCGTCCGTATTTGAACTCTGCAAGTATTGCTTAGAGAGTTATTGGCTGGTTCTTCGGTTCCATGGGGTAAAGACATTAGCGTCTACCCAAGCGGACTCGTCGAGTATACCGTTCGGCACTTGACACCCATGCCCCCAGGCTCATCTGCTGGGGGCTGGCTTTCCAAGTCCACTGCACCGACTTGTTCGACTTTGTGCCCTTCGCCCGCCGTGCCATACTCCATGACCGGCACTGGCACATCCTAAACGTCGGATTCGTCATGTGGTCGCCGTTATTGCCATGAGCGGGACTTGCTTGAAGGTTGGCCATATCTCCTGAGTATAAGCATCTCAAAGGCCCCACTCCTCCCATCAGTTATTTTCCCCTACCCTGAACCTCACCATCCATAAGCATCTTCATCCCCTACCCCCAACATCACCATCCATAAGCATTTCCTCGTTCCGTGGAATCCTAGTGCTCAATAACGGCTTGCCATCTCAACAGCAGCCGCTGAACCAACCTGCCTGGTTAGCTCAATCGGTAGAGCGTGAGACTCTTAATCTCAAGGCTGCGGGTTCGACCCCCGCATCGGGCTCAATTCCTGATGCATTCCACCTAGTGGAATAACTTCAACCTGAGTAATCAACTTTTTGCTCTTCCGTCAGTTTCTTTTTGCTGAAAAGTACCCCTTATGGGAGAGTCGTATAAAGTTCGCCGTCTTTTCATATGCCGTTACAATATCTGTAAGTCAAACACATCTGATCCGAAAGGTATGGTTGGATTCATGGGTTTGGCAAAAATCTTGGAACTGGACAAACAAAACATTGCCAGCCACGAATATGTCGAGTAAGATATATTATTGCTGTAAAAGTGCGCTCGCTCGCTTAATCGACGGACCTAATTCCTATTCCTCATGGCCAGCTGTCGCAACCGCGAGGATGTCCTTCTCCAGCCCCGGAATGTGCACGTAAGATATGCCGGCGTCCTGCAGCTTCTGCCGGCCGGAGTTGTCGCTTACGAACTTCTCGGGCTCGTAGACGCCGACGTAGACGGTGCGGATCTTGGCCGCCCCGATCTTCAGGATCCGGTCCACGCAGGGCAGGTTCCCGCTCAGCCGGAACGAGCACGGCTCCATGGTCGTGTAGAGCGCGACGTCGTCGGGCAGGACGTCGGCCAGGTTGCCCGCGTCGTCTAGGGAGTGCTTCTGTGCCAGCTTCTCGAAACAGCACTGCTCGGCGTGGGTATTGCCGGGGAGCTCCAGAGTATAGCCAGTGGACAGGACCTCGTTGGTGGCGGCGTTCACCAGGACGGCCCCCACGCGGTAGTTGCTGGGTTTCGGGGGTGATTTCTGCGCCAGTGACAGGGCGTGCCTGAGGTATGCCTCATGGTCCCCCGCTGGGATGTTGAGGGGGGTATCAGACATATTTTGATTGAGGTCTGGTGCCAAATGCGCAAAGTGGCTGTGTATTCAATTATCTCGAAAACAAGAAACAATGATGTCTTCGTCCAATGGCTATTTGATTGTTTCAACCAGTAAATCAAGCGCTCCTTACGTTTTAATTGACCAACCAACAGCGCCTCTGTCATCCCCCAAAATGATGCATAACTGCCCCGCCATCAACCGTTGTAAGCTGCGATAAGATAAAGTGCCCGAGACGCGACGCGCTTTCAATTAAGCACATGCATCATCAAGCGCATTGAGCCTGCGCCCGTCGTCCTTCTTTCTTCAACCTCAAACACTTGCCCAAACCCCGCCAAAATGTCCGACTCAGAGGATCACGCAGAAGACCTTTCCCAGGATGGACTGCCCACAGTTGACCCGTACGAGGTCTTGGTCTTGGAGCGATCCGCGACGGGCGACCAGATCAAGTCCGCCTATCGCAAGCTTGCCTTGAAGCACCACCCTGGTAAGTCTGGCGATCGCCGTGTTTTATTGGGCACTATTTGGGGCAAGATTGTTAACGATGCGACCCCAATCTCATAGACAAGGTCACCGACTCCACGAAGAAGCAAGAAGCGACCGAGAAGTTCCAACAGATCGCCTTCGCTTACGCCGTGCTCTCGGACCCGGCCCGCCGCAAGCGCTACGACGAGACGGGCTCGACTTCGGAGGCCATCGTCGACGCCGAGGGCTTCAGCTGGTCCGAGTTCTACAGCGCGCAGTTCCGCGACGCCATCTCGGACGACGCCATCGCCAAGTTCGCCGCTATCTACAAGGGCTCGGACGAGGAGAAGGATGACGTCCTGGCCGCGTACGAGGCTGGCGAGGGCGACATGAACATGGTATACGAGAGCGTCATGCTGAGCAACGTGCTCGAGGACGATGCGCGGTTCCGCGCTATCATCGACGAGGCTGTCAAGAGCAAGGACGTGCCCGTGTTCAAGGCCTACGCTAAGGAGACCAAGAAGTCCAAGGACGCGCGAGTCAAGGCGGCTAAGGGCGAGGCGAACGAGGCCGAGGAGTATGCGAAGGAGCTGGGCATTCACGACAAGCTGTTTGGCAACGGCAAGGACAGTGGCAGCACCGCCAAAAAGGGAAAGAAGGGCAAGAAGGACGCCTCCGAGGATGCCCTGGCTGCCCTGATCCGCAAGAACCAGCAGAGCCGGGAAGAGCGACAGGGCAACTTCTTTGATGATCTAGAAGCCAAGTGGGGCGGTGGCAGCTCGAAGAAGGGCAAGAAGAGGACCCATGACGAGGAGATGGACGAGCCTCCGGAGGAAGCCTTTGCCGCTGTGGGAGCTCGCAAGAAGGGCAAGGCTGTGGATGCGCCTAGCAGCAGCACCGGCCGCCCCAAGCGAACGAAGAAGTGATACACATGACGACAGCATTTTCCCATTTCTTTGCATACCATGGCAGCTACGGAGTTTGGGACATTGATTCCTCGTTGAAAGGGACACGAGCGAGGATTGGGCGTTTTTTATTGTCACTGCTGGATCGTGATGGCAGCAGTGCTTAAGGGTAACCCAAGAATCCCTAAAGAATCCAGAGTTATTTACACAAATGGAACTATAATCATATACCTATAGACCCAATAAGGCCCATTTGAGTCTCATCTTCTGAGAATTTAACAATGAATAGTGATATGCGATGCGCTTGAACAGGTAGTTATCTGTGACATTTGTCACCTAGCCAACTGCTGACGCGATAAGCTGGAGGGGCACGCGTCAAGCTCCAATAATGCAAGCACTTTAACATGGGTTTGGGTTTAATGCGACTTCGCTATCGCCGACCTCTATCCCCAAACCCTCGCTTCTTCCTACGCCTAGTTGATGCGCATGTCGCCGTGAAGAATACCCAAGGATCGCTCAGTGCAGAAACCCAATCATGCCATGACCAGCGCCACTTCCACGACGACGGACAATAGCAACAGCGACAATAGCAAGTATGAGTTCTACCCGGAATACTGCAACGCCGTCTCCCCCACCATCAACAAATGGTGCCCGTTGACGGCGCAGGACATTTTCGGCATGAGTTGGAAAGTCCGAATTGAAAGTGAGTTTTACTGCCTCCATGATTCGCCCGACTCGATTTGTTCGGCCAACTAACAATTCATTCTCACAGACCAAAAATACATCTTCTTCCACCTCAACCACCCCATCTCCTGGGTCCGCATCGTCGGCGTTGTCGTGGCCGTCGACTCCTTCTACGGCCGGCGCATCTACACCATTGACGACAGCAGCGGCGCCTGCATCGAGTGCTGCGTGACCCTACCCCCCGCGCCCGACAAGCCCGACGACAAGCCCAGCAACCCTCTCCTCCCGCCCCCGCCGCCCGACCCGTACCCCGGCATCGAAACCGGCCTCGTCGTCGACGTCAAGGGGTCCCTGACCGTATTCCGCAACACCCCGCAAATCGCCGTGGCCAAGATGGCGCACCTGCGCTCGACGGGCGCCGAGGTAGCCTTCTGGGGCAAGATCCGCGCGTTCCGAGACGAGACGCTGGCGCAGCCCTGGTTCGTGGACGCGGACACGGCGAGGCGGCTCAAGCGGGAGAACGAAAAGGACGTGGTCCGCAAGCGGCGGCGCCAGGAACAGGAGAAGAAACAACAGCGGCTTGCCGACAGCAGTGGGGCAAGGATGGAGAGGAGCAGTAGCCACAAGAAGGAATCAGCGGCGGCAGCAGCAGCCTACGATGAAGAGAGGAGAAGAAGGAAGCGGAGCAGGATGGACGAAGGCGCCACTACTACTACAAGAGACACTACGAAGGATCCTCGGCGACCAAAACGTGAAGGGGAACACAGGAGCAGTAGTAGGCGGAAAGCGGAGGCCGATGCAGAGCAGGAGGAGGCCATGCTAGAGAAGTCCGAACGGCGATCTGAGCGGCACCGAGACGACGGCAAGAGCGGGTGGGAGGGAAACCCGTCATTGAGGCACAAGCCGCACCGGCCGTCTAAGTTGAGCGAAGTGGCTACCTACACCGAGGGCCAGTACGATGCTTTGGGGCTCTGAGCTTGTCACGACGTGACAACGATGTTGGTTGGGCAGGCGGCGCTTTTTGTTTCATGGAAAAGGGCATGCATCATACCATCACTGTTGGGTCTTCTAAGCGAGGCGTTTTGGTTTCTGATTATCAAGAGTTGGCGATGGATGCACTGGCCCCAGTTGTCAAGACACGTCCTTGTATATAGTGTACTCTTCGTTGGTTTGTATATCATCTCGATATGTTGTTCATTTTACCCATGGACTATTTATATGTGCTATGTAGGAACTAAACGATACCTCTAGAAGTTGGGCTTGTCGGCGAATCGCTCGTTCTGCACAATCTCGATCCAGTAACCGTCAGGGTCCAAGACGAAAGCCACGTTCTTCATGCGGCCGTCTGTGAGGCGCTTCTTCCAGCTGACCTTCATGTTCTCAAGGCGCTCGCACGCCGAGTCGAGGTGGTCCACAGAGACGCCTAAAGTATGGGTTAGTATAACATAACGTAATCATAGGGAAACAGGGCAAGAAAAACTCACAGATGTGACCGAAGCCCTGGGGCTGCGAGTTGCCGTCGTGGTACTTGAAGCTCTCGTCCTTCTCGGTGCCGTAGTTCCAGGTGAGCTCGAGGAGCCCTTCGTAGTCGGCCGTGAAGCCACCTTCGGGCACGCCCTTGGTGCCGGGGTACCCGAGGAAGTACAGGTTGAAGCCAGCGGACTCCTGCTCGACCGTGCGGAGAAGGGTCATACCCATAGTCTCCTGGTAGAACTTGAGGGACTTCTCGGCATCCTTGAC
The DNA here is from genome assembly GCA_038364195.1 of Apiospora sp. TS-2023a. Lineage (NCBI taxonomy): Eukaryota > Fungi > Ascomycota > Sordariomycetes > Amphisphaeriales > Apiosporaceae > Apiospora > Apiospora sp. TS-2023a. Next base: position 2,240,599 of record JAQQWQ010000007.1, on the reverse strand, counting down.
ACGGATCATGGTGTGGTTCTATTCAAGGGGGTTAGTGCGAGAACTTTCGTGTTATTGATATCATACATATCCCTCGGCTCATTGAGCATTGAGCCAAGGAGTTATGTACGTTGAACGCCTGCAAGGCAAGGATCACGCACCATGCGGTAAGTCTTGACGTCGGTAGCACTAGGATCCGAGGGCTCGTTGGGGTCGTCGGCGCCCTTGGTACCGGCCTTGAGGCTGACGATCTCGACCCAGTAGCCATCGGGGTCGAGGGCGAACGCGATGTGCTTCATGCGGCCGTCTGTCAGCTTCTTCTGGAACTTGTAGCCGGCCTGCTCGATGCGGTTGCAGGCCGACTGGATGTTGTCGACGCTGATGCAGATGTGGCCGAAGCCGCGGTGGGGCTCCCTTGTTGCCGTTGTTGACCGTGTAGTTGTCGTCATTCTCGGTGCCGTAGTTGTGCGTCCTGGATTGTGAGTCAGCACAGTACAATACACTACTTGGGCAGGTAGAGAGAGACTTACAGCTCAACGACACCCTCACGATCGAATGTGGAGTTGCCCGATGAGAGGGCGCCGGGCGAGTCGTAGGCCAGGAAGTAGAGATCGAACTTGTTGTCCGGGAACTCGAGCTTCTTGATCAAGCTCATTCCAAGGAACTCATAGAACTTCACTAGTTAAGCAAACGATGAGTCTCATTGGTCAGCCGTCCATACTATTGTCTCAGAACAGCCCTATGCGAGATACTGGATTTGAGGACCTTGAGGAAAGATGGACCATACCTGAAGCCTTGGGGTCCTTCACGCGGAGCCTATCATACACGGCGTCTCGGTCAGCTGTCGGATGTTCCCGTGTTTTTCATTACCAAACAGAGCTATATGACAGGGGACCTTACATGGAGTGGTTGAACTTGTAGTTCTTGGTGTCCGTAGTGGTCGCCATGGTTGCAAAAGCCCGTGACGTAGAAGCAGCTGTGTCATGACTTTGGTCAGCACCGTAATCTGCTTGCTCGGACGTGTAAACACGAATGAGACTCACCTATGATTCGAGGAGTCTGAGATAGTAGACCGGTCTGTAGTCGGATTCGCTGAAAGGCTCGGAGAGTGGACATTCAGTCTTGGGTATGAGAGAAGAGGTTTGTTGGATTATGGGTTCACTGCTTGCTGGGCCCCGATTTGTAAGTCTGTAACGTGTAATGCACAAGCAAAGCGGGACAAGCAGTAACGGGTACGATGACGTTAATGTTTATTATTGGAGACATTATCTTCCAACCGGGTCGCAAAAGCTTGAGCTGAGCTACCCCGCACTACAGCTACTGCAAGTGCAAGGCCTCGATAACGACATATAATCTGCTTCTCTCCCGTCCATAGTCCTGCCTGACTGTCTTTACCCCTTTCTATCTCTCTGTCATGGCAATATCGCGTACACAACGGAAACAATGTTATATACCCACCCGAGGTTTTTGTGATAATACTTTCAAAGAAAACAGTCCTCCGTCCGACTTTGTTGCCGCCGAGAACTCCATTCCAATAGGACTCTGGACACCTACCTACCTTCCTTCCCCGATACTCAATTTTTCTCCCTTCCAAAAACTAGCCCTCCTAGTATAATGTACAAGATTTGACAATAAGGAAAATCGGCGTCAGAAGCCATAAGTAGTGAGCCGTAGCGAGGCTCACCAAATAATGATGCTACCGTGGTGGTAACATGGTCGCAGGAACAGCGACCAACACAACGTAGTATCTGCATGATTACGTGTTCGCAATTAAGCCAATAATCTGGCTCGCGAATCTTTTAACGTTATTAGGCCGGGATTGAGGATTTGATTCCAGCCTTGAAGGCGTCGAGGCCCGCGTCTTCGTTGCTCAGACCATCGCTTGGGGCGGCGAAAAAGGCGACGGCAATAATAACGTACATCGCCATCAACTAAAAGGGGGTCAGCCGGTCATCCAAGTTGAGATTCCTAGATTCTGATTAACTTACCATGACACCCTCAAGGTAGTTCGATTTGCCGTCTTGAACGGTGTAAATGACGACTAGGACGGCAAGGATGAAGGCAATGGTTTCGACTGCCGGGTTCACTGTCAGTATACTTGCAAAATAGCCTCCAGAGTGTCCTGATATACTTACAAGTCTCAAATCGCATCGTCATGTCATGGCCCATAATCCACCCCAAAACGACCAGGAAGGGCGTCACGAACATGGCGATCTGAATACTGGAACCAATTGCGACTTGCATAGCCTGTAACTGCATTAGTGATATCCTCTCCATATTGCGCCAGTTCTTGGACAGCACATACCAAGTCCATGTTGTTCTTGACAGCCACAATGACAGCCGTAACGTGTTCGGCCGCGTTTCCGACGATGGGAATCAAGATAAGACCGATGAAGTTGCGGCTGATATTGGCTCGCTCCACCAGCGAGTCGATGCTGTCGACCAGGTAATCGGCACAGATAGCAACCAGAACAGTGGTGATAACCAAGACAGCACCAGAGGCCCAAGCTCCCAGGAGGGGACCATCTTCTTCCTCTTCAACGGGCACCTCTTCGTCGGCGCGCTCCTCATCTCCGGGGCTGCGCTGCGGCTGCTGCTTCGACTTGGGCACAAAGAGGTTGTGGTGGGTTCGCAGAGAGAAGTTCAGGTAGAATGCGTACATGATGAGCAGAATGATAGCGGTGCCGCGGGAGAGGTTGAGAATCGTCTGCTGGCGCTCATCGGGGTTCTTGTTCGCGGAGCTCTGCATAACCATTGACAACTACACAACAGGTTAGTCCACCTATCATCTTAACAGGTTGTACGGAGGGTCCGTTTACTTACAGCACTAGGAACCACCATAGAAGCAGCCGCGAGCATGAGCAGGGAGCAAGTTGTTTGCGCTGTAATATCAGTGAATTCCTGCTCCGTTCCGGCGCCTGAGTCGTCATTCATGTTCTTGATTCCACCAAAGAAGAAGCACATGCCCATAACGAGGAGAAGGTTGGAAAGAATCGAGCCAATCATGGAAGACTTGACCACCGCGTACTGTCTCTCTTTCAGCGCGATGACGCTAACCTTTACAAAAAACTCATATTAGCCAACTGCGAGTCCATTGCGCATTGTAGGGTCTCTCTTACAATCAGTTCAACAGCATTGCCAAAGGTCGCGTTCAATAGGCCGCCCAGCTGCTCGCCGAGCTTCGCCGAGATATCCTCCGTCGCATTCGAGAGAACAGCAGCAAGTGGGATAATGGCAAAGAAGTTGATGACGAAAACAGCGACAGGGTCAACACCGGTCATACCAGCCACAAGGCCAATTGGTACGCAAAATAGAAGGATGTTGATTTTGCCTGAGCAGTGTTAGAGTTAGTCGGCAAGTTTCCCCGTGGAGTCGATAGCGTCTCGCCGGATTTTACTTACTTCTCAGCAGAGTTGCCTTGATGATATGCCAAAATTTAGCAGGGAACTTCACAAGCGGCTTCTCACTTTCCGTGCCTGGCGTGTGCCACAGGTTGAAGAAGAAATCGTAGGTTTCGCTGTGATGACTATGGACAGAGCCGTTGCCGTTGCCCATCAAGGGGGTGGTTTCTCCGGCGCGGCCATTCTGAGGCATGGTGGTCTTGCGCGGCAGCGTGATGCCACGAATTAATCCTCGAACACTTGGTAAAGCTATAGTTGAAATCGCGATGAGGCGCGCCGTTGGTCAGTCTCAGTTTCGCATTGGTATCTGGCCAAGCTGGGGATTATATCGACATCCGCTTTGCACCATACTCCGCCGCTGCCGGGCAACGATATTCGATATACCGGTGTAGGGTTGGGATCGGTAACAGATAAGGGCGGTGCAAAGAAGCGTGCACAAGATCGAATGACCAGGTTAGGGGTATGTATAGGTAATCAATGGAATGCGATGGGGAACGAGCAAGGGACGGGTAGAAATATGTGCGGCAGCAGTAGACCAAAGCTTGGGAGTGTGATATACTCACACATGATTCAGTTTAGGCTCGAAATCTATACAGAAGGTGCAGATAAGAGTAGTTAGATTTGGCAATTTCGTGGGGTAACGCCTAGGTATGTACACAGCCGGGTGACGAGTCAAGGCGCGAGGGGACAAAGGTCGACGACGAAGGCAAAGGCAAGGCCGCAACTGGTTAGGTGGTATGGTGTGGATGTTGGCTCGGGAGAGGTGTTGCGGGAGCTGAGCTTGGCTCGGTTGCTTATTGTTGCTTTGCTCTTTCTCCTCTTGCCCACTAGGTTACTAGGTTTGAACTGATCTCGTGTGCAGGAAATAGGCGAGTTAGTGAGATGGCGCAGTGCTCGAGTGGCACCAAACTGAGTAGGGAAAGGATATGATCAATGGGTGGTGTTAGAGTGAAGGTACAGAATCCAGGGAGAAGCTGATAGTTCGCAACTTGGGCGGAAGGGGAGATTGAATTCCTCGGTAAGAGGGAAAAGGCTTCCTTGGTTGGGCAAGCCGCCGGGTGGACCGTGGGCAGTTGGGAGAATGGTCTCAGATGCGCGCTACAACTGACACGAAAGAATTTCCGTCATGGATTCCTCGAAGGGCCCTGAGCTCAGGTTACTCGTTATGCTGTAATTTGTCGCGTCGGTTATCGCTGTGTCGTCATTTAGAGAGATGACAAGCTCCTCTTTTCCGTAGTAGATCGCCGTGGACAAGCTTCAGTTGCTGCAGCGTACCTACAACGGTTCCCAGTTTAGCAGTCTAGTGGATGACGCGCCAAGCAAACCACTATATTCAATGGGGTACTGTGCCCGGCCAAGCTGCTGTGCGCGGGTGGAAATTCTGTGGAATCGGCCGGGACACTCCAGGTAAAACAAAAATTCTATTGTATGCAGTCGCTAGCAGGGGTAGCTCTGTTTCGTATCACGCCGCAGTTGAACCTTCCAGGGCTCTGGCTCTGGGAAGGAAGTTCTCAGCCAGCGCGTGGTACAGTAGGCGTTTAAATCATAGAACGTCGGCTGCTTCTGGGTCGTCGCCATTGTTCTATCTTTCGACAATCGAAGCCCAACTTCCGAGAACCGGCATGAGACGATTATCAGTTGACCGACCGACCTTTTAAGCCCCTTAACCTTAGCCTCCCCGGCCTCCAGTGCAAGCCACTGTCCACACAGGTAGCGTATCAGTAAAAGTCATGACAGCACAGACCCGTGTGCGTACATGAATACTACATACGCTACATGCGTGTGCATGTGCATGCCGATGATGGCAGTAGGGCAGTCACAGTCTGGACACTGGCGAGAGCGCAAGAGAGCTCCCAAAACAGGATAGACCAGCTACTGCAACTCCAGATGCATGTGGACGTAGTTTGTGCGTACGTTCCCACGAACGAGCATTAGTCGATTGGCCGATATCTCCAAGCTCTACATACCGCGCCCCCTCGACAGGCTCGACTTAACCACGTCAGTAAGAGGGACGTTGTATCCAATAAAACATACAGGCTGATATCAGAGACAGGCTCTAGAGCGTCGATAGAGATGAGGACCGATGTGCGAGGTCAAGCAAGGTGACTGCCAAGCGTGGCTGAGCTGCCCAGACCTGCCTCCTGTGCGACAACCACGGAGGTCTTGTGTCTGCAGCCAAGAAACGCGGGACTCGAAACATCAGGAACATCCCCACCTGTTTTCTGAACGGAGGCCTCCCAAGACCCAGAGCCAAGAGTCGGGACAAGGAATTCCTCGCCCGACTACAACGGATGTTTGTTTATCGTGATTTGTTTTCCCTCAAGCCCCAATTTCGAGCCCGCTGTGTCTCTCCCATAAGTTACATGACCAACAGCGAGCACGCTAATATACTCATTGACTTCTATGCGGATGTATGCTAATGCTTTGACAAGGTGAGGTTCTGGTGTGCTTTTACACAGGCGCATTGAGGTTCTTGGGGTAATAATTACGGAAAGTACCAAGGTTCCTCCCATGAGTTCCGCTGGATGAATTTAGCTGCTTGGCATCTGATCTACTGAAGCAGGGACGACAGGGGGGTCCCAGAATCTCGACCGTCGGGCGCTTATCGATAAAAGCTCGTCTAGCAAATGACGAGCTTCTCCGACCTGTCCGGATGTGTGTACAATCACAACCTACATGTACACACTCGCACATGCATACACACACTTTCTTCAGATTGGCGAGTTTTGGGGCCTCAAGCCAACTAGAGTGCCGGGTGCATCCCCCGATGACATTCACGATCCTGGGGCATCGAAACCCGACAGCCCCCCTTTTTATCATTTTTCTCCTTTTTGGGCCTTCTCTGTAAGCTTGTATGCACGTAAAGTATGCAACTTGTGACAGAAAAAGTTGTATGATACGATCACGAATGGTTCGTTCGGTCCTTGGCAAGCGGCGGTGTCCCAATTCACTCGGTGCTAGACGGGGCTGAAAATTCTTGTCTAGGTTCTATTGTTCTAGGTAGTTCTGCTTTGCACCTGACGGTCAAGGCCTATTTCCATGTGGTGTTCATGTTCGGTGCGCCAAGCACCTATGAGTTCCGGTCATCCTCATTTTTCAACTCGGCGATGCCACTTGGCACCGCTCTAGTGAAGCCCCCTAATATGCCAAAGCATCCCGTCCGCTGTCGGTTGCCACATAAATGGATAACCTCGTCTATGTGCATAGTGTTCGTCATGCGTAACTCGTCAAGTGCCGTCCGTTTCTTGGATCTCTGTCATTTAGAGAAAAGCTGCGCCATCAAATGAATCAGTCCCAGTGTTCGATGAATGCGTGTCCAGAGCAGCTCAGCTTACCTGCAGCGTACGCTTGGTACCAGGTCAAGGAAGCACCGCCATCCAGCCAAGACGGATCGAAGTTCTTCGCGGTGAAGAAAGCCCACGCTGATCTTGGATCGACCGTTGCCAAATTGCCATAGAGAATTCCTCTCCACCCTCCTTCAACCTTGTCTGCGCGTCCCTTGTCGAAATACGTCTTCCACTCCTCTTGCACGAACTTGGGGGCCCGCGTGAGCTTCGAGCTCGGAAGCAATGGGATCATATGGATTCCTTGGACGTATTCGATGTTTCCCCCGAAATAAGTTGTATGGTCGCATTTGTTCTCGAACAAAATACCAGCGACTCGATTTCCAATAAAGTTTGACGGCTGCACTTTGTTGTCCGATGTATAGAGATAGTACTGAGCCAGTGACCGGGTAATTATTGCGAGCATCAAGTTGCCTCTGGCCTCCATGTTGCCGTCCTTGATGGTATGGCCCCACATCTTGATGGCGTATGCGTGCATCGCATCTTCTGAACTCGACTCCTGATCCTGTTGCTCGAGTAAGCACACCGACTCGGTGCGGGATTACCATGTGACCTACCTTGCCATCGAGAGTCTCGTACAGCCCATGAGCCCAACTATGCCCGTGATACCAATCGAAGTTCCGGTAGACGGGGAAATACTTGTCTGCGCTCGACGGGTTGGCCACGTCTCGAACAAGAGTATTGACATAGTCGACATTTGCTTTGGTCAACCACGTTGGATCTAAATGCCCAATGATGGCTGCAGTCAATATGAAATAGCCATAGTGAAAATGGTGGTCATTGTAGTAGGTGTTGCCAAAATCAGCGCCGCTATTTCCCGTTTGGTATGTGGCTGAAGACACTATTCCGCCCCAAGCGCCTGTGCATCGTCAGCCTACCTACTTACGTTACAACTTTTCTCTCAGGCCATCGCAACTTACTTTCGTAGTAGAGGGGAAACTGCTGCTTATTTGAGACAAAACGAGCGAATGCTGCTTTCAGATTTGCAAGTCCTATTTGGGCTAAGTTCTGGTTGTGCAGCATGTCATGAACAGCATAACATAGATTTGCGAACTTGGCAAGGGCCTGTACGGTTGATAAGTAAGTATCACAATGAAACGAATTCGGGATTGTGTCTTACTTTGCCACTAAAATACATCGAATTCTGGTTCGACTGCTGGTCCACATTTTGAGAGATCTCCTTCAGAGCCATCGGGAGTATTTCGTTGATCAGGTTCGACTTTATTGTCGACTTGCTTCCGGTGACAGGATCCCAGGGGGCGAAGCCCATGGAAACAGGCATATTAGGCTCGACCATGGTCCAAGAGTCTGCAAAGACGGCTGTAGCCATGCCCTTGGTTGTAGTTTGGAGTTGTACCTTGGTCACAGCCCCGTGTGTTTCGGTATCGAAGGATTCGACATGGTGAGGCAAAGCATACATCATCAACTTGCCGCCAAAAACTCCCGCCCTCTTATACTTGAAGGTATAAGTACCTTTATTTCCGGAGCTTTTCCCAGACAATGTAACACCCGTAGGATAAGCACCTGACGCAGCATCAATCAGGTTCTCGGCATTGCCCGGGTCTTTGATGATTTGGATGATTCCGTAATAGGGTTTTGCCGCCTTGGCATGGGCGTTGTTGATGACTTGCAGGTCGAAGGAATCACCTCTGTCGGAGTAAGCATAGACGTGCCATACTTTTCCATCCTCAAGATAGATGGTGTACTTCGTGACACCAAGCTTCGGGCCTTTAGTCGACTTCGTGACTGTCTTGAAGAATATACTAGTGCTGATTGCTGGGGTAGATCCGTGATATATCGCGGTCACGAAGGCCATCCCTTGGACCAATGGGAAACTAACGAGAGCTTTCCCATTAGCCTTGTCCAGCAGGTTGACGTTGACTGATTGTGACTCCATCGTGTCTACTGTCAACGCCGTGCTCGAACCCAACTCAATTGCCGACAAGCAAAGAGACTGTATTCCAACTGGATTCAGGAAGTACTTTGCGGCCCCAGTGTCAGGTGAATTTTGGCCGTACACCCTTTGGTTCGCCTCGATATGGGAGACTGAAAGACCCCAGCTGGACGTGGCTCCCTGACCCTTCGCCCATGCAACGGAGTACGGATGGAGGTATGTTGGAGCATTTTGATTCCCAAGGAAGAAGTTGGCGTAAAACTTGTTTGTCTGATGTGGACCATTTCCAGTGACACCAAGGCGAGGTACCGGGTGATCTTTTCGAACCTGGAACACAGCTGATGGTGCATGCGTGGCGATGGGATGCCTAAATATGTCCGAGGATGCAGCAGCCTCAGCCATGGCGGGAGTGCTCGAAGGTTTCGATGCCGGACCAAATGGTACCAACAACGAGGTTGGTTCTGGAATGTGGTTAGTAGGGAAAGGGGGGGATGCTTGCTCTGCCTTCGGTTTCCAGAGCCACTATCACTTTCCCAGTAGTGTCGGGTCTCAATGATACTGCAGGCGGGAGTATCTGTACTGTCCCAGATGGCGTTAAGCTGGTTACAACTGCGACAGGCTGATAACCTTCTTGGTAAGGGTTTGCGATAACAGGCAGGGGAAGGTAACCCTCTTGATGTCCGCCACGCTTGATCCGTCTCGGGTCGGGTTTATCGACTTGGCGACTGGCAGGATGAAGTAGTGGTGAGCTATGACCGGGGTTGATCTGCAACAGCGTTAGTAGGCTGAAGAGCCACATGATGAAAATAGAAAAGGGGTTGGAATTTGGGGGTAGTATTCGGGGTTTGATTCCCCCAGGTCAACTCAGCGATATAAAAATGTCCCGAGACTGGTGGCTAATGGAGGCAAAGGAAGCTGGTCCAAATAGAACAAGTAATAAATAATAAATGTGAAAAACTATATCTCGACGATGATTTTGGCAGCACGAAGCCATGGGCAAACGTGTGCAGCGTGAATGACACGAGTGACGGTTTGACAGGATACTCTTGCCGACTCAGCAAAGGTAATATAAGGAGTCATACTCCTGACTGGAACGAGCTTTCGTTCACCAAGAAACCGAAAATGGGTGTTGATAACCACATATGACCAGTAGAAAACTCCATGGGATGCTGTGTGCGAAGAATGTTGTGTCTTGTGAATACGAGATGTTGCTGTCTTACCTCTCTCTCAGCTAGCAAAAGCCTAAAATGAGGTCAGAAATGCGATGCCAGCTCGAAAATAGAACGACCAGCAGCGCGAAGGATACTAGAGGAAAAATATAGGCCAAGAGAAGTGTAGGTTTTGTATAACATATAAAGCGACTGGAATATCAGGTGTAAGAGGGCATCACCATGTGTGTCATGGACGGATGTGTTGTGAATCCCACGTTGGCAAAGGTTATTGACGTCTGGTGCGAATTTGAAATTGAGGATATGCAGTGACGCTCGTCTAGCCAGATCGTAGCGAACATTGAACTCTCTCTTTCTCGCGGAAACGACTGTGGGAAAGATGATGGAATATATAAAATAACATTTCAGAAGGCAGGGCAAGAGCACACACATCAACAGAGAGCGTGTTGGTCACCTGCACTTACACAACGGTCGTGACTTCGGTTTCCAAGCCTTTTGTCGCAGTTAGAGTCAGAGCTTCTCTCCTCCCCTCCGAAATTTTGAACTGGATTTTGGCAATGAGCTCCTGCTGAAATCGGTAGCGAAGCGTTCCTGTCTCTGTCCAACTATCAGAGACTCATGATGATAAAGGCCGTTATTTTCTTTGCGCACACAAGAAGGTAGAACGTGTCATTAAAGATTGCGAATCTCGACCCATTTGCTCGCTTCTTTGGAACCTTGTTTGGGGTCTGATGCGGTGCCGTCCTACCCGCTACAGAAGGGTATTGGCACTATTAGTGGGGCGGTCAACGTCGAAAGGTCTGCCAGGACTGAAACAATACTGCTTGGCATCGAAGTTCATGACAACTCGCATCAATTAATGGTGGTCAAATGACGGTGTTCTAGAACCAAATGTAAATGCCATGAGTGAATTGGGTACGTATAGTGGAAGTATGTTTCGCGATCGGTTGCGACAACCCAAACGTTCAACGAGAGCTCTAAGACCAACAACGAAGCCTGTTACGCCACCTCTAATGCCTACACCTACATGCCCATAGTTACAATAACTCATGTTCTATTGGATATACAGCTCCTTGATGGATGTGAATACTTGGGATACTCTCAGTATGCCACTATGTTTCCATGATATGTACCAAAAAACTGAGCCGCAGTGTCAAATCAGGGAGCCTAGGTAGCAAGTAAAGCCGGAGATTGGCTGGCTTTGCCCAACTCGGCCGAACCTGGATTCAAGACCCGAGACTCCGGGTTGGGTTCGGAAAGATGAGAGTGGGAGATCACAGAAACAGTACTTGCTACCTTTTCAGCTGGAGAGTGGATCAAACAGCGGGTGCGATCGCTCCAGATATAAGAGACCCAATGTGCCAAGACAAATAATCAGATCTCTCTTACACGCGTCAAAAGGCTCGGCACCGACGCTTATCTGATCCGCGAAAGTCCCGAGCCCCGAAGCCCGGCACCGGCATTTGTGTGTATTGTCTGCCTATGGACGCTAAACAGTCTTGACATTGGTGGTCCATCGTTATGGTGGTGGACTGCTGTTGCTTTTCTCCGAGGGCCCTATTGCCCGCTATCCGGGACATGGTGGTGGCTATATCTCGAGCTCACGCCGACAGCGTGCAGCGACCTTGTGACCTAATCGTTACAGTATTCTTCATATTGCAGGTGTATTACATCTACATGCCACTTATTTAGCCACTTATACCGTTTGTTTTCTGTTTAAGCTAGTAGCACCTCCCATCACGATGTTCCAGAAGGTCGGGTTGATCGCGAGTTTCATCGCCCATGTATTCCAAGTTCTTGGGGAGTTGGCCTGGGACTCCCTTGAAAACAAGTATCGCCGAATCCGATCCTCATCGCGGCCGCCACTCACGAACCATGACGAGATTCGAAACATAGTCATCATCGGGGCTTCCTATGCCGGTTACCACGCGGCCCAGGTCATTGCCTCTGGCCTGCCTCCCAAAAGCCCGTACCGCGTCGTCATCATCGAGCCCCATTCGCATTTCCATTTCACCTGGGTGCTGCCGCGCTTCTGCGTCATGGAACAACAAGAGCACAAGGCCTTCATACCCTACGGCCCCTACCTAAAAGGTGCACCAGAAGGTCGGGTGCGGTGGGTCCACGAGCGTGTGGCCCAGGTCGGCAGAGACAGTGTCCGGTTGGAAACGAGCCAGGAGCAGATCCCGTACGCTTTCTTGGTCATAGCTACCGGGTCCGGCGCGGCGGACGGGCTGCCCTCCAGGGTCGCCGCCGATACCAAGGCTGATGGAATGGCTCTCCTGCAAGACATGCAGTGCAACATCAAGCAGGCGCAACATTTGGTGGTGGTAGGTGGCGGCGCGGCCGGCGTGGAGCTCGCGGCGGATGCAAAGCAGCGGTATCCCGAAAAGCACGTCACTCTGGTACACTCGAGGAAAGCCGTGATGCATCGATTTGGACCTGAATTGCAGGCCGCGGCTCTGCAAGGGTTAGAAGATCTTGGGGTCGAAGTGGTTCTACAGGAGAGGACCACAAGCAGTAGTATCGTCGAGGGACAGGTCACCTTGCAGTCCGGCAGAAGAATTGAGTGCGACTTTCTGGTAAGTCAACCATTATAACGAGAAGGGGACCACGACAGGCTAACAGCCAGGTAGGTCAATTGCACGGGACAGAAGCCTTCGTCCAGTATTATGGCTGGATTGGCGCCGGAAGTTATTTCGCCCACGGGTACCATTCGAGTCAAACCGACGTTACAGATCCAGGACGAGAAGCTACCCAATGTGTATGTTTGCGGCGATGTTGCTGAGGTGGGCATCGACAATCCCAACGCACGCTCTGCTATGCGGCAGGGCATGGTCGTTGGCTTAAACGTCGTCCGGGCTGCAACCGGCGGCTCGCCAACTAAAACGTATAAGCTATTCTGGGGAGATGGCGTCATCAAGCTAACGCTAGGGCTGGTAAGCAGAGACAGATATTCAACGGTTTTCGCAGGTCGGGCTAACAGACAAAATAGGACAAGTCGATCTCACACGTGGGTGATGGGAAGACGGAGCTATTTTGGCATAGCAAAGAAAAAAACATTGACCTTATGTCTGTAGGAGCATGGAAACGGTTGGGTGCTAAGCCTTTTGAAGATCATGATGGGTCAGAGAAGTAAGTCGAGTGAGGCACGCAATACAACTACCATATGAGAATTGGGATATATGAGAATGTTTGAATAGTGAACAGGAGGTTACTTCCGTCTCCCTGTCTCTTTTCTTCTATTGATGATAACCTCGCTCTCTCTGACAAAGCCGGCACTGCTGTCACTCTCTTTTCCCCACCACAGCCTATGGCATCGCCAAACCTTGAATCTCTCTCTCAACCACTTGAGCGCAAAACATCCCCCTCGCCATCAAGTCTTCATAAATCACTTTGACATAGATCTCCCTTGACCGGGCCGGTGTAGCCTAGCGGTAGTATCATTACAGTATTGTTAGATCATACTTAAAGGCAAGAGGATTCAACTCCCTCTGCGGTCACTTGTTTCCTTTTTTCCCCTTTTTTCTTCTTTTCTCTCTTGCTTCCATTTCTCTCATAGAGTCGAGTTGAGATGATGTAGTTGATATAAAACAGCAATCATATCTAGAGGTGTTGTTGGCTACCCCGCTGCTGACATCTCTAGCTCCCGTAGTTATAGGTCGTATTAATTAGCAAGTGACATCGAACCTTAGAAACCGCTTAAAGCAAAGAAGAGCGCCCGAGAATGAATGCCACTGCATAGTCGCCATTATACTAGTTGCTTACCTCCTATCCCAGGCAGACAATCGCGATGACTGCATCTAGTCTGCAACTGGTTTTTGGTCGCGTGAACCTGATCGACCCAATATCCCCCATATGCGTTGTCAAGCTTTGGGGGAGCGTGGGGGAAAGGCTATTCTCTCGCTCCCTTTGGCGAATACGTTTGCGGGGTAACCTAGGCGCAGCTCCGCCCCCAATCGCAACGGTTATTTACTGGACCATTTGATGCAGCTGCTACTGCATCTCCCCTAAGGGGTTGGCTCCCTTGATTGTTACAACCATAAGGGCGGGCGCTTCTGGCGGCGGGAACCGATGTCGACCCCCCTAATGGCTTATAAAGCGTGTTCGGCTTACCTACCTGGGCTAGGAAAGTATCTGCGAGCGAGTCGCTTGAGGATGGCTTGCATCACAGGGCGGCTGGTCAAGATGGCCTCGACCTCAGTAACGGCCTACCTATGCCCAGTTAGAAAGGGGTGACGTGTACCTACATGCAGCTTACAGGTAGTATTCCCGTTTCACCGTTTCAAGAACGAGAAGGAGCGATTCAGAGAGACCCCTCACTTGAGTAACAGCGGGTTTGCAAGGTGACTCGACCCTCAAAGTTTGGGCTACTCACGTCATGGTTAGAAAGGGCAAACTCCAATTCATCTTCTCCAACTTATACCGGCGAACTTCAAAGAAACAACTTCCTTGTCTATAGGTATTATCTTTAGATACATACTTATCTTATGAAAACATAACTCACATTGTCGGTGCCAGTCGCTACCTGCTAATAGTAAGATGCCTGCTACTCATCATATTGAGCGAGGCCCAACCGACAGTCCCGGGAAGCCACGGATCCTGGTACCGGAAAAAGTGTCACCAGATGGCCTGTCCATGCTCGCCTCTGACTTCGAGGTCGACCTGCGGCCCGGGCTTTCCGCCGAAGAGCTGCTGGAACTCATCCCCTCCTACCACGGGCTGATCGTCCGCTCGGAGACCAAGGTCACGGCCAAGATCCTCGCGGCCGGTGTCAAGCTTCGCGTCGTGGCCCGGGCGGGGGTCGGAGTCGACAACATCGATGTGGACGCGGCGACGGCCCAGGGCATCATTGTCGTTAACTCGCCGTCCGGCAACATCGTGGCGGCGGCGGAGCACACCGTGGCGCTCTTGCTCGCCTCGGCGCGCAACATCGGGCGCGCGGACAGGACGTTCAAGGAGGGCAAGTGGGAGCGCAGCAAGCTCGTCGGCGTCGAGGTCGGCCACAAGACGCTCGGCATCATCGGACTGGGCAAGGTCGGTATGAAAGTGGCGCGCATGTGCGTAGGCCTGGGAATGAAGGTCGTGGCCGTCGACCCCTATGCGAGCGCCGACCTGGCGAGGCAGGCCAACGTCGAGCTGGTGCCGACCTTGGCCGAAGTGCTCCCTATGGTGGATTTCTTGACCATTCACACGCCACTGCTTGCCAGCACGCTAGATCTCTTGGGCGAGGACGAGTTGAAGAAGATGAAGAAGACTGCTCGTGTCTTGAATGTTGCGCGTGGTGGTGTATACAACGAGGCTGCCTTGCTCAAGGCACTAGACGAAGGTTGGATTGCGGGGGCCGGGCTCGACGTCTTCACGAAAGAACCACCCGAGAAGGGCAGTGTGGCCGCGCAGCTGGCGAGCCATCCCAATGTGGTTTCCACTCCTCATCTGGGTGCAAGCACCGTCGAAGCCCAAGAAAATGTCAGTCTTGATGTATGCGGCCAGGTGCTTCTCATCCTAAAAGGGGGTCTCCCAACAAGTGCCGTCAATGCACCCCTGATCCTGCCAGAAGAGTACCGGAAGCTCCAGCCCTTCGTCAAACTGATTGAGAAGATGGGTGGACTCTACACGCAACATTACGTCGGCGCCAAAGGCAAGACCCTCGGCGGGCGCAAATTCGAGCTCGTGTACCAAGGCGACCTGGCATCCATCACCAACACGCGGCCCCTGTATGCGGCCCTCGTCAAGGGACTCGTCTCGACCATCTCCGATTCTGGAGGCCGGGATGTGAACATTGTCAACGCGAACCTCATCGCGAAGGAAAAGGGCCTGGTAATCAATGAGATGCACACGCACGAGACAAGCGACAGCCAGACGTTTGCCTCGCTCGTGACCTTGCGCTCCGTCGACAAAGACAAGCGAAGCGAGCAAGTCATCGAGGGATATGTGTCGGGCAACACAGTCTATATCTCGAAGCTGGACAGGTTTACGGCTAGCTTTACCCCCGAAGGAACGCTTCTGATTCTGCACAACTATGACGAGCCCGGCAAGATCGGTGGCGTGGGTACGGCACTTGGGAAGCACGGAATCAATATTCGATTCATGACAGTCGCGAGCTTGGAGTCCAATGGAGAGCCAGTTATGGGCGGTCTGACCAGAGTTGACTCCGCAGTGGCTGGTATAGAGCCATCTGCTCCGAACGGCAAGGGCGGCGATGAAGCGCTCATGATTCTAGGGGTCAACGGGATTGTTGGGAAAGAGGTAGTGGACGACCTGAAGACTGCGGAGGGCATCTTGGACGTCAGTCTGGTCCAATTGTGAATAGAAAACAAGATTTTGTTTTCGTCCACACCACGCATTCTCAGCAATGCTCCATGGTAGTAAATACATAGGCGGCTAGTGTAGATGCGCCCTGCTGTCCCCAGAATGAACCAGCGTACTCGAGATGCCAAATAATAAAGCCCCGTGACAGACGCAAGGCATTAATCGACCTGCTGAAAGTTTTTATATCTTCGAAAAGCTACGTAACTCCAAGCTGCATATATAAATCTCCCCCGATCAAGTGTTATGGTGTGATGGCCCGGTACAGGCCCTGGGCACACTGAGGACGTCCCTCAGCCTATTAGCATTGTTCCATCCAGGAGCAAAGTGGGAGCGAGAGATGCATTCAAGTGATAAAGACCACATATATTGCATGCATGGTACCTTCCTACAGGAACGGGTGCCAGCTGTGGTTTAAGATGCCAGGGCACAGAGAATTGACGTATTGTGTAACCGTCTTCCTTGAAGAGGATATATTGATGGTGCCACGCTAGAACTAGATGCATACATGTATATACGATGCCGACTAAATGTGCCCTAGAAGCCCTTAGGTATTGCCATGATTCGGAGATTCAGACATTTCTTTGACTACCACATTGGTGCGCTTTTTGGTGTGCAACATTCTACGTAGAGGCTGTGGTCAGAGAAGGAGAAAGGTGCATCCGCGTAAGTTCGGTTGCTTTGCGACTGCGACTTTCTTCGATTGCACAACACATAGGAAACGGACATTGGAAGGCTCTCAGCACGTTTTGGAACAATAACAGCGGCAAGTGAATTAGTGCGCCTAACAAGCCATCATCTGTTGGAATCGGCAGCAGGTGTCAGTTGCAGATGCTTGCCGTCTCTTGTGCCAAGCTTGGTCTGCTTGACAACTGCCGAGTATTGGTAGCAGCAGTCTAGTTGAGCGCTTTTATGCAGGCAGTAGAATCGGTCGTGCTTCTTAGCAGACTGCGCATGCGACATGCGGCAATTGCTCAATCCAATTCCCCCCAAGGTAGGAGATACTAGGGGGCGCATTTTCCGACTCTGAGAGCCGAGGGTGGATCGGTGTTCTTGAGCCGCGGGCCCAGACAGATATACTTTTCCCACCTGCATGTTTCGGACATCGGCTACACAGGCGCACGAAGATCCGCATGTCTCCAGTATACGATGAGAGAGAAGCAAAGGGGGATGCGCAAATGCAAGATCGCCCACATCGAAAAACCCCACAAGCCCAAACAAACCCCGAGGGTAGGAAGGCTCCCCGGATTTATCAAAGTTGGGGCCAGCTGGGGCCGTTAGCAGGGCTCAAGGGGAATTAATATCCCCCATCTGCCCCTTCCACCAATCAGCCCGGGCCCAACTGCGGCGAAACTGCCAGTCCAGCGGCCGCAGCGAATTACCGTCCCCATTTTACCAAGGCCTGAACTATTGTTCCAATTCTGGGGAACCGTTGCTAGTTCGCCGCGCAATCTGCTCAACCTATTGGATCACACATCTGCCGAAACCTCCAACCCCATCGCTGTTGGTGTCAGCAGCAAGCATCGCTTCAACGCTATCTGTCCTTCGCTGTGAGACTGTCCAGTCCAGTCTCAGTCAGTCACGACTAAGCGGAAAGCCCGTGGATTCTCTTGGTGTTGCAGGTCATTCATGTACCGTTGGCCGGGATCATGCTCGTGACCCCACCCCCACATCCACGCCAATGACGTCCAAGAACCGCGGATCCCATCATGGCACAAACCCCGGCTTCGTTGAAGTCGTCGTCGTCGAAATTGCCAGCGTAGCACAGCTGGGTTGTTGAACCGATATAGACAAAAACCTTTTGGGAAAGTTACGTGTATGCTAATCGGCATGTTCGGAGGCAGCATCATGCCGAAGTGACCTTTACCAGTGTAGACACCACTACTCCAACTCTCAGCCAACTGTTTAACTAGTATGCATTCGTTGGCCGAGTCACGAGAACCGGGGGTCTTCAAGCGGAACGAAGCGAGGATATCCCATCGGCTCGGTTGGACCGCATACCTGGCAAGTGGCCAAAGAGAAAGCGGCCTTCCGATAAGCCGCCCCAATACTGAATACTAGCTATATTACACCCGCACCTTGGCTCGGCCACCTAGTCCATGGCCGGTCTCGACTTAAGTATTTCCATATCTGAACCTCCGTATCCGACTTGTTTTCTCTCTTCTCTTCCTTCATTCCTTCGTGTAAACCAGTTTGCTCATTTCGTCGTACTTCCTCTATACGAAACGACCCATCCCTAGGGGTTTCAACAACCCGCTGGAAACCACCGAGATCAAAGGGCCTCCCTTCACTGAACGGCACTCATCCCCGTGGAAGTTGGAATAAGGAGTATCTAACATGAGTAGCAGCGGCGAATCCATTGCTGGCGGCGCCAGCAGGTCGGTTCTTCTGAGCGTCATCACTCAGTACTGGCTGCCAATCGTCATCGCTGCAACGTTAGGGTGGCTTGCCAAGAACAGATTCAACAATGGTTTGAATCGGTATCCAGGACCCCTTCTGGCCTCATTCACAGATTGGTGGAGGTTCTGGGATGTTTTGGGTCAACGACCGGAAGTTACCCATCAGAAACTGCACGCCAAGCATGGCGATGTCGTTCGTCTGGGTCCCAACTCACTTTCGTTCGCCGACCCAAAGGCCCTCAAGACTATATACGGCCTCAACAAGGGATTCGTCAAGGTAAGCCCCAATCCTGTCTATCCGTAACGCTATGTAGCTAATACCTACCTGTGTTGCAGTCTGATTTCTACGTGGTTCAACAATCCGTAGTGAAGGGGCACAGCCTAGCGTCCCTCTTTAGCACCACAGACAACGATTTCCATTCGCAGTTCCGACGATGCATCAATGCGGCATTCAGCATGTCGGCGCTGGTCCAGTACGAGCCTTTCGTAGATAACACCACCAAGCTCTTTCTGGACCAGACAGAACGGCTCTTCGCCAACAACATAGACGGATGCGATTTCACCAAGTGGCTGCAGTTCTACGCCTTTGATGTGATTGGAGAGATTACCTACAGCAAGCGGCATGGATTCATAGAGAAGAACGAGGACATTGATGGAATTGTGGGCTATCTTAGCAAGTTGTTCCTCTACGTTGCTCCGGTGAGTACTTTTCCGCTGCAGTCTGCAATACGTATCTAACCATCTACAAGATCGGACAAATCCCCTTCCTCGACCGCCTTCTCCTGAAGAACCCCATCTACTTGAAGCTTTCACAATGGGGCTTCATCGACTCAACGTTTCCCGTTGCACGCTTCGCCCGCACCCGGATGGCCGAGCGGCTAGGCCCCGGCTATCTCCAGGACCCCAAGGGCCCTCTCCTCCCCGTGGCGGACGCCAAGGTGGACACCAAGTCGCCCGACCTGCTGTCCAAGTTCCTGGCCGCGCGCGAGGCGCGGCCCGACTTCATGAGCGACACCCTGGTGCAGACCATGGCCGTCTCCATGGCGTTTGCGGGCTCCGAGACGACGGCCATCTCCCTGGGCAGCGTCTTCTACTACCTGCTCCGCCACCCGGCGGCGCTGACGTCGCTGCGGGAGGAGCTCGACGACTTTGCGCGCCGCGGCGAGTTCTCCGACTACGAGACGGGGCTGGTCACCTGGGGCGAGTCGCAGAAGCTGCCCTACCTCGACGCCTGCATCAAGGAGGCCTTCCGCATGCACCCGGCCGCCGGGCTGCCGCTCGAGCGCATCGTGCCGCCGCAGGGCGCCGAGATCGCGGGCCACTTTGTCAAGGGCGGCACCATTGTAGGCTGCTCGGCGTGGATCATCCACCGCCGGCCCGAGATCTGGGGCGAGGATGTCGAGGCCTATCGCCCCGAGCGCTGGCTCGTGGATGAGAAGGCGGCGGAGGCGGGATCGGTCGAGCGGGTGGAGCAGGAGAAGAAGATCCGCGAGATGAACGGGATGATGTTCCAGTTCGGGATGGGCAGCCGGACTTGCATCGGCAAGAATATCAGCTTGCTGGAGATCTACAAGGTGGTCCCGAGTCTGCTGCGGCGGTTTGAGGTAAGTTCCTTTTTCCCCTTTCGTCTCCCTAGGTTGTGTGCACTTCGTCCTGTCCCTTCTATAAGTGTTTACTAACGTACGGGTGACTATTAGATCCGCTTCAAGGACCCCAACGAGGAGTGGAAACTCGTCAACGCGTGGTTCGTCAAGCAGCAGAACTTTCAGGCCATGTTCGAGCCCAGGCAGATGGTGCGACCCGAGGGCCACGATGCCGAGAAGAAGGCAGCTGCGGCCGCACACGCCTAGAGGCGGAAATGGACCGGCAAACGATCTTGAGGCCAGTGTGCTAGACTATATGATAGGATGACTTCAATGTATTGTATATATGTCAGTTGTTGAGATACTGAATCTATAAAATGTGCACACGCAAGCAACGTTTTGTTATATCCACGCAGGTTGCATCCGAGAGCACATAATATGGGGAATGTTGGCATGATTTGCACGTACTGCTGGAATCTTGTTATCTCGACACCGGCATGATCAGACAAGACCGACGGCTAACTGTACCGGGGAACATGTTATATTCTGCGGCGTCGGCAGAGCGCCTGTAAGCTGCCCGAGGAACAGTAGTGTAAATACAGAAAATGCTCGGTGCCTCATGCACCTCCCAATTTCCCACACAAGCAACACCATCAGTGGGACGGCCCTCCCAATTCACCTCTCTAAAAGGGGGTAACAAGGGCACATTTCGTATCATCCCTCGTCACACGCGCTCGCCGCGTGATATGCCTTATTTACAATGGAATATCCTCATACACACAGGGTTCAGCGGGGCATATACATAAACTGTACGATTAACAGAGCAGTGGATGTGTGGGGGTGCAGAAAGACGGGGCGTAAAGACAGCAAAGGGGTATATATATGTTTCAAGAGCAGAATACAAACAAGGGGGTAGGGCTTTCCTTTCATTCTCCATCGAAAAATTCCCGACCGAGATCCGTCGTTCGTCGTTTGTCGTCGTTCGTAGCCCCATCACACCCCACCCCGCATTGCAGCCCACAATCAGTAGCCCCCCACACCCCTAGCTAGGAAAGACATCTGAGGCTTCCAACATGTAGTCATACTCTGTACGTCGTGATTAAATAAGTGAAGGTCGAGAAGAAGAATGACAAGAAGGCGAATGATTAAGATGTGACGACGCGAGAGAGAGAACGGGAAAGAGTAAATCAACCCGCAAGCGCTACCAAGGCCACAGGAAGCCGAGTAGTCGCCGTCGGATTGCAGAGAGAAGAAGCCATAGTTTCACGCAGAACTCCGTCTAGGAGCCCTGAGGAGTGTTCTGCGTCGCTTCGGTGATGGACCTCAGCATGCTACGCGCCGGCCGTTAGTTAGTAGATGTTCCTCAGCGTCATCATGCTGGGAGGAAAAAATCGCCGCATCAACAACACATACCGCTGATTTCTTTCCCGCATCTCGTCATCAATCTCTTGCATTTGCTTGAGTGTTACGTTACACTGCGCCAGCTGCAGAAAAATGTACATATTAGTTGCTATAGCTACGACGGAGTACAATGCGACTGCGTGGGAGGGGACTGGCGGGTGGGAGTGAGCAGGTGGTACAAAAAATGTGTTAAAAGGGGTTACAAGGGGGTCCTGCGCACCGAAGCCATGGCTGTCGAGAAATTTTCGGTCTCCTCACCTTCGCCAGCTGGAGATGACGGGTCAGGGGCCGTGCCGTCCTCCGAGTTGGCAAATCTGCTCGCGGCAAGACCGCCCTTCGGCTTGGATGCCGCCTAAACAATCCTTCGGGTTAAAACAAAACGCGCAAATACTTAGCTGGGTCGACCGGATCAACAAACCTTAGCCTCGGCGATCTCGGCGTCCTTGACCTTCAGCTGCGCCTCCATCTCGGCGAATCTCGTCTTGATGTCGTTGGCCTCCTTGATGGCGCTGGCTATCTTCTTCTGCTCCTCCTCCATCTCCAGAAATTTCGCGTGCATTTCGTCGGCCTCTTTCACAGCAGCTGCCAGCTTCTTCTGTTCCTCTTCTACCATGGCGGTCATACTCTCATAAATATCCTTGTAATCAACTTCGTGCTTCTTGATTTTTGCTTCCGTCTCGTTCTTGTGGGCCTCAAACTCCTTCTGGGCGATAGCAAGGTCTTCCTTGGTGGCCTGGTGCTGCTCGGTGAGCAGCGCCAGTTCCTTGTGCTTGACCTCGAGTTCGTGGCTCAGCTGTTCCGTCTCTCCAGTCGATTGCGTGGACGCGGCCTGGAGTCTGGAGAGATCCTCCTCGTGCCTCTGCTTCATCGCTTGCAGCTCGGCCTTGAGGGAGTCAGCTATAGTTGTATCGGGCCTCTGGTTCTGAACGGCATCGAGTTCCGCCTCCAGCTCGAACCTCTTCATCTTGGCCTCGGCGAGCTGTCCTCTATAATCGTCCGCTTCATCCGTAGCCTTCGCAAGCTCGGCGGCAGATGCTTCCTTGGTCTTAGCAAGCTCAGCCTGAAGACCTTCGACCTGCTCATGCGCCTTCGTAAGAGCCTCTTGGGCAGCTGCTAGTGCCGCTTCGTGCTCTGATGCGGATGCCTGATGTTTCGACAGATCCGCTACAGCCGCAGCAAGCTTGCCTTCGTGCTCCCTGGTCAGATTCTCAATGGCCTGGATGTGCTTGGCTTCAAGAGCGGAAATCTCGCCAGCGTGGTTGCCGGATGCCGCCGTCTTAGCAGCATCAAGCGCCTCTGACTGCATACCAATCAGCTTCTCGACCTCAGCAGAGTGAGCTTCGTCGCTTTGTTTCTTGAAAGCCTCCAACGCCTCAGCATGGCTTGCCTTCGCTGCTTCGATCTCAGACTGAGCCTTCTCGAGGGCCTCCTTCAGGGAAGCCAACTCCTGCGAAGAAGCGCTGCCATCAGCGTCCTTGGCAGACAGTTCGGAGGCGTGAGTCGCCTTCAACTCGGCGATTTGAGCCTCGATATCCTGCTTGTGAGAGTTCAAGACCTCGGCGTGTTTGGCGTTCAGCTTCTCAAGCTCCTCAGCGAGCATGGCTTCGCTCTCTGCCTTGGAAATCTCGATGGCCTTGGCGTGACTGGCCTTCAGTTCCTCCAACTCAGCTAGCTGAGTCTCCTTATCCGCAGACGAACCACTCTTGGCAGCCTCCAACTCCATAGCATGGCTGGCTTGAAGGGCATCGAGGGCCTTTTGGTGTTCCGCCTCGGTGTTCTGCAGAGCAGTCAGAGCCGCAGCATGCTCTGCCTTCGCTGCCTCAAGCGCCTCGGCCTGGGCTTTGGCTTTGGCGTTATGGGCGCCATTCAGCTCATCATATTTGGAGACAAAGTTCAAGTGAGTACCAGTCAGCTCTTTGTGCTTAGACTCCAGGTCTGCGTGAGAACCAGTAAGCTCATTGAGCTTGGATTCAAGAGACGAACGAGAACCAGTAAGGCCTTCATGTTCCTTGACCAACTCGTCGTGCTTGGCCTCGAGATCCTGGAACTTGCGCTTGAAGTGGGCCTCGCCTTTCAGACTCTCAATCTCGTTCTCGTAGTCCTCCGAGATTGATTTGAGTTGAGCCTCATGGTGTGTAATCGCTGTTGTATGCTCCTGCTTAAGCTTCTCAAGTTCCTCGGTTACGTCACCGCTGGATTTGGCTGCTTCCTGGGCCTTGGTAAGGTCCTCCTTGAGCGTGGTGAATTCGGCCTGGACGGCGGCTAGCTCAGCCTTGGTTGACTCCATCAGCGCCGTAGCCTCGGCAAGTTTGGTCTTCAATTCTTCCGACTCGGCTTGCGCAGCAGCCAAGGCGGCCTTGTCCTGCTCAGAGGTTGCCTTGAGCTCGGCAAGTTCTGCCTCCAGCGCAGAGAGCTTGGATGACGTCTCAGCTCCCGCAGTTTCGGTCGATGATGCAAGCTCGTTAACCTTAGATTGTAGGGCCTCGTTGGCAGCCTTAAGGTCCTCGAGTGCCTTTTCGTGGTCGCCCGCAGCCGCCTTGCTGCCATCGAGCTCCGAGGCGTGGGCAGCTTTGAGAGCTTCAACGGCGGCTTGGTGTTGATCTTCGAGCGACTTCTGAAGCTCTTGGAGCTTGAGGCCATGTTCCTCGGAAGCCTTGGAGAGTGCGTCTTCACCAGCCTTCGCAATGGCCGCTTTCTCGGCAGTGATGGCATCAAGCTGGGCTTGGAGCTCCGCAACCTTGCTGTCGTTACCCCCTTGCGGGCCAGGCGAGTCTGATAGCTGCGACTTCTGAGCTTCGAGCTCTCCTTCGGCAATTTTGAGCTTCTCTAAAGCCTGAGCGACCTGGTTTTGCAAGGCTTCCTTCTCTGTCGCATGCGTACTGTTCACAGATTCCAACAGTTCGTCAATGTCGTCAAACTCGCCGTCGCCAGCAGAATCCTTGGTGCTTTGAACGCCCGCGCCTGCTGTCTTGATTTTCTCCTCCAGCTCGCTGATCTTTTCCTGGGACGAGGAAACTTGAGTCTTTAAAGACTCAATCTCTGTTTCTTTCTCTGTCAGCTTGGATTTCAGGTCCTCCACAGCTTTGGTGGACTCGGCGGCAGCAGTCGATGATGAAGTAGAGGGCTTTGGAGCATGTCTGGCGGCCGTGGTGGTGGTGCCTGTGAGGCCAACTGTGGATAGACGCTTTTTCGCATCCGCAACGGGGCCCGAGGTCGATCGAGTAGAAGACGCCGCTGGTCGCGTCGCCGGGGCCGGGGCCGAGGCAGTGGTAGATGACATCGACATCCTGCTAGCAGTGTTCCTAGGGGAAGCGCTGCTGGTGGTGGTAGATGCAGCGGGCCTTCGTGTAGCTGTGGTCGACGAAGCCGTCGCAGGCCTAGCGGGCTTCGAGGGCGACGATGCCGTCGCACCAGGAACCGTCGATGTGCGGCGGGCTGCGGCCGAGGTCAGGGTTGACTTCTTCTCGTCTCCAGAGGCGGACGGCTGGGATCTATGGCTAGCCAAGGTTCCTGCGGGCTTCTTCACAGCGGACGCGGCAGGCGGCCGGGTAGGAGGCTTGGCCAAGCTGGATCCTGCCCTTGCGGCAGTAGCGGTTGATGTTCGCGACGAGGCAGTAGTACCAGTGGCAGCGGGCCGGCGAAGGGTGGACGTGGTTGATCCAGCAGGGCGCTTCGTAGCAGCCGGTGCTCCTGGTTTGGCGCCATTTGTGGCAGCCTTCTTCACGGGTTTCGCAGTCTCTGCGGCAGAGTCTCCGCCAGTGCCAGCGGTGCCGGTCGTTTCCTCCCCGGAAAGGACGGACTCGTCATGCTGGACAACCTCGAAGCCTTCAGACTCTGACATGATGCTTGCGAAATATTGAGCCGGGTGTAATGGTCGTACTTCGTACACGGGGTTACAGTTTCGGAAGCAGAATATGGGTGCTTGCAGCTAGTAATCTCTAAATCCAGTTCCTTGCGTTAGCTTGTTTGTTGGAGCGGGTAGAGTGTATTTCCACCACAAAAGACTATATGTTGGGGTTTTGGATGCGAAGAAATGGGGAAAAGAGGTTGGGCATTGGAGGAACGCGTCCAGGATCTAGAAGCTGCTGGCCAGCTGTATGCGGTCTCCCCCTCATGGATTGCTGCCAGCCCAGTCAAGGAAGCGAGGAATGATTCGCGCCGGGCGAGTCGACCACAAAAGGGGGGGGCGAGCGCGCAATTGCTGGTTGGCGGGTAGAAGGTACTGGCGGTGGTGGTTATCCATTATTACTGACCTGTCAATACATACACAATCGCTTCTCTTCGGCGCAGTGACGCGGATGGATGCGCGAAACAAAGAGACGGTTGCGGTTGGAAAGCAGGGGAACGTCAAAACGGGCGTCACGGAACCGGGAAAGAAAAGAGAGGAAAAAACACGCAGCCGGGTTCCTTCCTTGCTATAATTTCCTGGAGTTGACTTATTGAACTTGCAACGGTGGCCGAAAGGAGAGATCGGTTTGTGCAAGCAAGTCCGGGTAGGTAGATCGCGCGGCAAGAACAGAACAGAAAACACGAATAGTAATTTGTTTCAAGAACTAGCTTGAGCAGGTCAACAGGGTCTGGTTCGATAGCGCAGGAGGTTCGGGGTCGGTCGGGTCAGGTCCCAGTTGAAGCTAGACCTCAACAAGGGGCCATTCCAATTAAAAAGACGACCGGGGTCCCTGCTGGCCGGTGCTGGATTTTGGTGCAATCGCAGGCTGGGATGGGTCAGAAATAGACAGTGCTGGACAGTGCTGAGCAGCCGACGTGGCGTGCTCCAGTGCCCATCTAATTTCCTACTCTTCATCCAGGTCAACGCTAAAGATGTATCACAATGATCTTGGGAACGTGATGTGATGCCCGTCCTGCTGTTGTTAGAACCATGGTCACAGGCAAAGTCTGTCCGTGATTACATAATGTATTATCATGCACTGCAGTTTCAATTAGCAACCGGCTGTGTCAAACTATCCAACATATCAATGCCATGAGTTGTGCCATCATAGGTTCATGTTCAAGGAGCATCCTGTACTTGCAGCTATCTCCTAGGTCTTCAGGTGGGGTGCTTTTTAAGGTGACGGGAAGCAATCAAACTTCAAGTGACAGCTGATGTCTGGCTGGGCGTTGCTTTTTTTCAACGCGTATTAGGCGCGAATGTCACAACTTAATTTGCACTTCCTTTTCTCTATGTGTCTTATGTATGTATAGATTTACAGTTCAACCGGTAATGCGTATGTGCCAAACAACTTTAAAAAGATAAAAACCAGCCAGCCACAAGGCTTTTGTTTTCTCGCAGCTCCATGGGAGTACGTACGACCATCTCGATAACACTGCCCCTGGCTGGTGAGTGGTGGGGCTGGTTGATAGCTGCATTCAGGGGACTGGCCCGCACGACCCGATCAGTCTGAAGCTGCGCTACCCAGGAGACCGAGCTTTCTTTTTCACCGGCGGAGGATCCGAGATCATCTACGGAGTACGGGGTACGCATCGTGACTTAGACGGAGCCGGCTCTGATGACCCATATCACGGAAAAGGGCAAACTGGCATGAGTATACAGATTGTATATCCTAGCTACTTTACTTAGCCAAACGGAAATGCGCATAGCAGCAACATCAAGGGGGTATCTTCAATGCTTCATAAAGCGTCATCATAACGTAGCCAACGCCAAAAAGAAATTGTTGCTGCAGGCCTTCGTCGGGCACTTCATTCCCATTGGCGCATAATAGTTTGCACCCTATTCTGAATCTCTTCTTCGCTCAGCGAATCCTTAGCTCCAAGGCTCAAAATGACCGGAAGTAATTCTCGCGCCTTGTCAACGGTTGCCGCTGGAGAGTGGCCGACCTTGGTAGCCGTGTCGTTCAGGTCTGGTAGTCGTGGGTTCTTGAAGGCGAAGCTGTTGATGAGCTTGTTACACAATACATGCTCTTCCTCGTTTAGCCATTTGTCGTCTTCAATACCAATAGCTGCCGGTGGCGATTGAACTTGCTGCGAGCCACCTCGTTTGCGAGGCGGTGGTTCTTGATGAAGACGCAGGTCGTGATTCTGACGTCGCCTCGCCGCTCTCTTTCTCTTTCTCTCCTCTCCTTCACGTATAAAACGCGCAACCTCTTGATTGTGGCGCCGCCTAGCCTCGAGCCTTTGCTCGTCGTCCTCCTGCCTCCGCAATTCCTGCTCTTTCTTTGCTTCTAGTTGCTGTTGCCGTTGTTCTTGTCGCTGCGCTTCCTGGATTTCTTCTTGCTCTAGTAATTCGGGAGCTTGGGCCAACTGCTCGCGAAGTTCCTTCAGAGGTGTCTCCAATGCTTCCCGTATCTCATTCAACGGTGCAGAGTCGCCCGCTCCTCGGACCTCCCTAATGAAAGGCCCATACAGTTGCTGAATCCATCCAGCCACTCTTGCTAGAAGTTGGATGGCAAAGCTATCGAATAAGCTGTGGCGGCCGGTCTTGCTGCAAGAATCCCATATCTTCGTTAAAAGGCGGACAATCGTAGGAATATGAAGCGCGGCTATTTCCTCTACCATCTCCTCCCGCTTATTTTCGTTTTGGCTCAACGGGCTTTGCGTTTCCAAGAACGAAAGCCTTTGATCGTGAATGAATGCGATGCACTTGTCAAGCATCGAGAAACAATATTGAAGAAAATCAATATGATCCCTGAAAACATGGTTTCGAGTCTCTTGGGATGTAGCCGTGAAAGCCAGCCAGATCAGGCGCTCGAGTTTTTCTGCATAAAGAAAAATGACTTTTCCTACAGCCGTTACTGGCTCAGTGCGACTCTTCAACCTGCGAGCCCAGTCATCTCGCAGTTTAGTTTTCCACTCGAGTGGTCTGCCGTCCTCATCTCTTGCTCGCATCGACCCTACCCAACCCTTTCTCCTGATGATCTTACGAAGCTTTTCTACGTTTCCTGACGAGAGGTATATGGTTGTTGGCGAGGGGTTTTCGGGAGGCTCGAAAAGCAAGGAGTCTTCGAAGTCACCTTCTCTGGAGCGGAACCTTTCGACATCTTGCGTAAAGCGTTCTTGAGGAGACAAGTTGCCACAGTCAAAGTCGAGATCAGACTCAATTTCGAAATCTACTTCGGAGTCGATATCCACGTCCACTTCGGACTCGAGATCCATGTCCTCGGCATTGGCTTGTTCGCTTTGTTGGCTCATGAGTCTGCTAGCTTCAGCTGCCAGCTGAGCTTGCAATATATTTACGTGTGATTGTTCAGCATCGGTCGCACCCTCGCCATGATCTGCGCGATCTGGAGATTCTGGGATCTCATAGTCCTCATAATGATCATGCTGGACAACCGGCAGAGTCATGGTACTTTTGGCAAGCTGGTGCGCGCTCGAGACGCTCTCATCCGGTAACTCGTAGGCTTCTGCATCACCTCTTGGCTCGGTCTGTGGCATGCTATGGCCGTTGTCTTGTCCGAGCACATCTTCGTCGCTTTCAACCTCGTCGAGCCCTTCGACGGCAGCTCCTACTGACCGAGGCATTGCGTCAGATGAAAGGTCGATATCTCCATCTAATTCGATGTTCGAGTAGGCATTGTCTCCCTTGTCTTCGCCGTTGATTGAGGCATCATCCAGAGCCATTCCTTCTCCATGTTCGGATTCTTGGTTGGACTCTTCTTCCTCAAGTTCTTCCGATTCCTGGCCGTCTG
The DNA here is from genome assembly GCA_038364195.1 of Apiospora sp. TS-2023a. Lineage (NCBI taxonomy): Eukaryota > Fungi > Ascomycota > Sordariomycetes > Amphisphaeriales > Apiosporaceae > Apiospora > Apiospora sp. TS-2023a. Next base: position 2,211,480 of record JAQQWQ010000007.1, on the reverse strand, counting down.
CCTCGGGGTCTTCCTGCTCGGGTCCTACTTGTCCCGCTATTTCTAGCAGTAGTTGTTGGCTTGGCGACGGGGGAGCTTCGTCTGGTTTCCGCTTGAGCATCTTGCTGTTCACCAGTCTGAAGAGCTCAGGGTCAACATAGTTATCAAATGGAGACTCTCTGCTGGCGCTACGTGATGTCCGATTGTTCAAGGTTGTGACTGCTCGCGACGAAGGTGGAGAGGCAAGGCCTATTTCTTTCCGAGCCGAAAGCTGTTGGCGGTTCTGCCGCGAGCTCCACGCGACCTCGCTGCTTCTTTGTTTCTTAGACCTTTCATCGTGATGCAAAGAAGCATCTTCGAGGTGTCTTTTAAGGGGACGCGGTCGACTTAGGGTAGGCCCATTGGCGTTGGCGACGACCCTGTGCGGTGAGATGTTGGCAGGAATGTATTCATTTTCGTCATTCTTGTCGTCGTCTTCGTCACTAGAGCTCTGAATGGTGTAGGGATCTTCTCTACTTTTCGTGTCGCTTCTGGAATGAGGGTGTGTCGCAGGGCCATGCAGTCGCGCACTGCGCCTCGGGATTGGTGACATTTCATCGACTGCCCAGGCAACTGGTGTAACTTGTGTATAATTTGCCGATCGTTTGCAGGCGCTATGCAATCGCTAGCAGCCTTTTAAGGTCAGAGAAGTCGTATAGATGACGGCATGCGACTACAACGAGACGCGCGCGCAGTGAAAAAGATTCACATTGCCATGACCAGAACCCTGGATCGTCAAGCTGATCAAATGCGGGCGTGAAGTTCGTACCTACAGTATGTAAATAAAGTAGCAAGGGTCCGTGCTGGCACCAGGAAGGAACAGTGAATGCTCTTGGTGCTTGGCTAAGGTATGATTATGGTGGGGCAGGCAGCTGTGCCCACTCAAGCTTAAGTTACTTGCTGGACGTGGGGTAGCTAACAAATAGCACTTGTCTGATCTGTAACAGATGAGCTTCTAGATCGGGCACTCATCAACATCAGGACAATCTTAAGGACAACAGCATCGTGTCAGGAACTATCGTCTTACTATTCCTGAATTACAGTTCTAGTTGAGAACTCCGAATCAAAACGGCCGCGATGGCGACAAACCAGGCAACACCTGGGAGGTTCCCGACTCTGGAAATACTCGACCCCTCTACGGCACACACCTTCATCAAGCCTGCTAAACGCATAAATGAGGGTCCAGATGTCAACGCCTTCCTCAAGACGAAAGCATATCGCGACATCGGCATCTTTGTAATGCAACTGAACCGCGCTATGTGTCCACGGAAAGTCAAGGACGAGAGTGGCAAGGAAAAGACCGAAACCTTCCAGATTGGTTCACAGTACGAGACCCAACCCGTGGAATCGGTACGAAAGATCCAGGATTTGCTGGCCAAGCTGGATTCCTTTATCGATGAAGCTCCTCCGGATCCCGGCCCACGACGTTTTGGCAATGTCAGCTGCAGGAAATGGCACCAGATGGTAGAGGAGAGGATTCCTACCCTACTTCGAGAGTATATTCCCGAGTCTGTACTCAAGTTTGCTTCTACACCCGGATCTCCCACATCTGCAGAGGACGAACTTACGTCGTACTTGCTCGGATCATTCGGTAGCGCCCAAAGACTTGACTACGGAACCGGTCATGAACTGAGTTTCCTAGCTTTCATTGGGTGCCTGTGGAAGCTTGGAACTTTCAGCGACGGCAATGCAGATGGCGATATTGAGCGAAACATCGTGATAGGCATCTTCGAACCTTACCTGAGAGTGGTTAGACGCCTCATCCTCACATACACTTTGGAGCCGGCTGGATCACATGGGGTCTGGGGGCTCGATGACCATTCATTCCAGCCCTACATCTATGGCTCAGCCCAACTCACCCGTCCCATCACTGATGACGAGCCAATGCCCTTAGAAGGCTCTATTCTACGTGCCCCGAAGCCCGGGAATATCGTGAAAGCGGAGATAGTCGACCAGGAGCGAAAGAGAAACATGTACTTCTCTGCCGTTGGTTTTATCAATGATGTCAAAACGGGGCCGTTCTGGGAACACAGCCCCATGCTATTCGACATATCTGGGGTCAGAGACGGGTGGGGGAAGATCAACAAGGTAACATCTATCACAGTTCCTAGGCTACCACCAACTAACTTCGTATAGGGGATGATCAAAATGTTCAACGCGGAGGTACTATCAAAGTTCCCGGTCGTCCAGCATTTCACATTTGGTTCTCTGTTCTCATGGGACCAGGACCCGGACGCACTTGAGCCCCAGCAATCTGTTCATATGGCCAATCAGCCTAGCGTGCCTATCTCGGGGAACATGCCAGCCCCAGGCGGCTCGGTCGGCATGGCTGCACCGTGGGCGCAGACCACATCAATGCCACCTCCTGGAGCCGGAGTCCCATATTCCCGAATCCCTCCTAACGGACGGCCCACAAGCAGGCCTGGGCCGCCTGAGCCCCAACCGGGACCGACAGGCTTACCAACAACACGGGCACCGTGGTCAAAGTAGCGCTTTGAGATGCATGGCAGGTCGGTAAACATTAGACTCGAGCAATCTCAATGGATATACCTCATGGCAACAACTAGCTCCCTTGAGCAAGATAGAATCCACATGAAATATGACTGTTGTGTGTGTAGTAATTATGAGAATTCACAACATAAACGTGCCAACTTTTGTGTTTTATTACAACAGCTGCGTTTCCTTAATAGCAGAGCGCGCGTAAATATTCTACATGCAACCCAGCAGACCTTGTATCCTCAAGAGACGGGCCGGGATAGAATGTCCAATACATGAAACCGCTTGTGCCTTCCGAATCTTGCGCCTCCTCGATTGATAGCTGAACATAAGAACCAATTATGCACTGCTTGTATCCAACAGAAGCCTAAACTGTCACATCACTGCATCTATAGTTGTTTGTCACTACAACCATCGCCCATTAGGGACCTGCCGTCATGCTCATGCCATGATACTCAAGCAAATAGGAGAGTTATACTTTACTAGTACTAAGCTACAATAACTTTGTAGATACCCCAAAAGCTTACTATCATGATGGTCATATATTCGCGGCCTATTATCTTCTGCTTCTTTGCACTGACCAACCAAGGAGTGCTTCAGGGGTATAATTATCGATGGGCCACCCGGTACTGTGTCTTGTGGCACAGCAAAGCCTGTTTATCCAAGTATTCACCACACGTGATGCGCTGTTATTGGCTAGGATCTTACAAAATCTCGTTCCCTGAAACCCCTTGGTTTGAGTTCACCCTCAACCAGGACTCTCCGGAAGGGGCCAGGGACATAACCCACGCAACACTGTCTACCTGTCAGGCTTATATGCCGCAATGACTCTGATATCCCTTGGCCGGGCTGGTGTAGCCTAGCGGTAGTATTCTTATCATATTATACTTAAAGGCAAGAGGGTTCGATTCCCTCTGCGGTCAGCATTTTCTTTTCTTTTTTCCACCTCACTTTTGCTGTTCACACAACTGGCCCGTAATTCGAACACCTAATCCAACCCCTGTTTATGTACTCTTTCACCACCAGAAGTGACATTTTAAGAGCCTCGAAGGACAAATAACACCAGAAACAACATACACGGAATATAATTGGTTTCAACGCAAGCCGAGTAGTTCACATCAGCAGTTGCTGAAGCTGAGCCTTTGGAGCATTACTGTCAGTCACCAGAGAAGGGAAAACACTTGTATTTCATATCCCTATTTAGTTGCCCTCCACCCAACACGAAATACACAATACTTTTCTTAGTTGATACCCATGTATGTACATAACACAGTCCTCCATATTACCAGTTTTGAATCCCACCCACTCAGTTATACCTGCTGGTGTCAAATTCCCTGCATACTGCCAATCTTCAGGCCTAGATAATTTTGTCTCATGTATACCCATCAGTACTTCAAGTTCAACCGCGAAGGTCGCAGTCCGCGAATGCTGCGGCGCCTCGATGGCGGCTGCACCAGCGGCGGCGTGTCCGGGTGAGGCCGCACCCCTTGTTGACGCAAGCGGAGACGGTGTGGACGTAGCGGATCTTGCCGGACTCGACGCGGAACGTGTGGCTGTCCGGGGCGGGCTGCTGGCCGACGGAGCGGTCGAGCCCCGGGAACCCGACAAAGATGCTCACGACGCCCATGACCTCGTCGACGACGTAGCGGCGGTTGGTGACGACGATGCCCTGTGGCATGCCCGCGGCCGTGCACGAGTCGCCGCCGTTGGTCATGTTCATGAGGCGGGCGGTGGAGTCGCCGCCCTCGAGCCGGGAGCAGGGGTTGCCAAAGGGCACGGTGACGTTGACCCGATCGAAGCGGTCAAAGTAGGCGTCGCCCGCAGCCTTGACGACGGCGCGCGTGTCCCGCTTGGCCTCGGGGATGGGGTCCCACTTCTCGAGCGCGTTCCAGTAGGCGTAGCCCGTCGCGTTGAAGAGCCAATCGCCCTCGTCTGTGACGATGGACTCGACGGCCGTGATCTTCTCGCGCTCGCCGTTGTAGACAATGCGTGTGCCGATGACGTAGGGGTGGCCCGCGTTGTGCTCCGCAATCAGCTCCGTCCAGGTCGCGCACTGCTCCGTGTCGTAGATGCTGCGGTGCGTGTCCACAGCGATGGCTTGCGTGAGGGTGCCCTTGTTCACGCCCACGCTCAGGTCGTTCTCCGAGTAGCTCGCCGAGTCCACCATGAAGGACGAGATGTCCTCGCTGCGACCGTTGATCTGTGCGTTGACGTAACGCTCAGCGGCTTTCTCCAGGAAAGCGCGGTCGCAGGCGGCGGCCGAGGTCTTGATGAGGGCCAAAGCGGCCACAAGCATGAATCGTGCCATTTCGTCACTCTTAGCAAAGGAAATATGATTCAACCCCTTCCTGTGTGATAACTGGGAGATTTATTCAAGTTACAACATCTGATTGAACAGAGATATTGAAGGCATTATATGTTTCAAGAAACGTATCTGTGTATACCAACAGCGTAGTATCCCGTCGTTAGATTCAATAGGTAGCGCTTGCATAACCGCGGCGTGAATCTCTTTAATAGAGTCACATCCCGGAGTATCGCGGATTTAGCATATTAGGCGGCATGCGGGGGTTCCGGCACTTCTTTCGCAACTTATAATAGCCCCGGGGTGGTATAGGCGTTTTAGCCGCGTGGTCTTAATCAGGCATGCTCGGACTGTATTCCTGGGCACCAACATGCTGGTCTCCAGCCGGCCATTCCCATTGAGTCGACACCGCGAGGGAACACAGTCAAGTGTTGTTTCTTCAGCTCGAAAACCTCAACTGCCGGGGTGGCGAGGTCATGAAGAAGACTCATTCATCAACCTGGCTGTTGCTCCAATTCGCGTAAAAGATCCCTGGCAACTCATCCGCCTCTTTGTCAAGACCCCGCTCTCTATAAGCTCTTTGGCATTCAACCAGAGCCGTTCTCGTGCGGTGGTGTTCTGGCCCTTCCCCGTTGTAGCACAGTTGAATATACTCGTGGCTGAACTTCTTATAGCTATCCCACGTCCCCACGTCCAACTCGATTAGGCACATTATGCGCAGCGGGTGATATGTTGGCCACGCCATACGCTCTTTAGGCGGGAGCGTTTGCCGCCACTGCAGGGTCTCGATTGCGAAGGCCCTCGCTTCCTCATATCGTTTGTGTCGCCAATGCAGATAGCCAAGACCCGTTCTCAAAGTGACGACTGCATCCATGCGCCCTTGCTTCTCCAAGTCCTGCATGGCACGGCGAGATCTGGCTATTATCTCTTCTGTATTAGAATACAGATTGTGGTCCTTGTCTCTTATGAAGTCGAACATGTCGAGTGTCCGTCCCGCGATCAACTTCCCATCTATCCTTGACTTATATGGGGAGTTATCCACAAGATCAAAGTGTGTTGTGATAGCGTAATACGCATTTCTCTCCAGATCTCTCGTCTCGGACTCTCGAAGCTTGTTCCACATGAGTGTAAGAGGATGCCCCTTTGGAAGCTTGATGGCTGCCAGCTTTGCCACATAAGATATGAATGGCCGCTTGAGATCAGGTGGCAATCGTAGTATGCACATATAGATAGCAGGTATGAGAGCAGGCTCTGGCTCTTGTAGCATGGGAACCAACTTATCGAAGCAGATTCCCAGCAACCTCAAGCCCTCTTGATAGTGCTGCGAGTCCAGCAGCCGGGCAGCACTTTCCAGCTCGCCCCACCAAGGGATGGTTCGCTCCCATGTGTAGCCTACTTGCAGCTCTGCATTCCTGGTCATGAATTGGTTCGAAAGCCGCAGAAATACCTCGGTGAGCGTGGTAGCATCTGGTGAGGAAAGCAGCCTCGGACGTGAATATGCTGCGGTGTTATCGAAAGTTTGGCCCAAGCGTTTGGAAAAGACTGGGAAACCAGATGCTGATTCTACTTTGATACATGCATCATCAGCTGTATACCCAGACGACGAAGGTCCTGACACCAAATATTGGTTTGTCTTCAGTGGTAGTGGTTGTCTTGTTTCTTCGACCTGCGCAGGTCGGCCTCGTCTTTGCACTAGTGATCGTCTGTGTGCCGATTCGGATGGTCCCATCGAGTTGTATTTGTACAAGGACCATTGCTTGAAACGGTCCCTGTAAACGCTTTGGTCAGAGCAAATACTGGAGGGCAGTACTCTACAATGCACTGCATAACAGACTTCATTCCGATATCGTATGGGAGGACTCACTACAAAAAGTCAGTATTAGCTCTGTTGAACAGACTGCTGCAACGCACCTTGTACATTTTCGCAGTAGCTTTGAAGTCGTAATCATTCTCGAGTATGTCAATGACTTCCTTGAGTGGTTTGCCTTCGTCAATGTATAGCTGAGTAATCACGGGTCGATGCTGGTCCCAATCTGCCTGGGAAGCCCATTTACCACGCGGTCCACGGCCCGCCATGGCCGGACAGATCTGTCACAGAACTTTAAATATGATGGATGTTGCAGAAGAATGGCTTGAATGAGGCACAGCAGCATGGTGCCGGTATGGGGGACTGGACTGGGATGCTGCAGAAAGACCCCAAGCGGGGGCCAAATTTCCCAGTGGCTGAGCCACTTGTTGTTTCTTTAACGAGAGGAGAGCCAAGCTATCAGAGTGGCGGAAACAGCGGGTTCGTTTGGAAATGCCCCATACACAACACATACAACAGAGGGAAGATTACATGCCACCAAGGCAATTGATCCGAACTGACAACGATGGCTAAGAAGAGGATTTCAGGCGTGAGAAGAGCGAGGGGACATGGGACGACTGGAAGTAAGCACGGATTTAAGATGTAGATATACCTTTTCACCGACACTTCCATTCTTTTGTGATGAAATGAGTCACGGCACGTGATAGGCCCATTCCCAGTGGTATGGTAAGCGTGGCGTAGGGAGGGAATGTAGCAGTGCAGCCGGTAGTTCTAAATGCTTGCATGCCGGCAGCAAAGAGGAGGCCATCAGAAATCTCAAGGTGCTACCTTGATTTTGAACGAGTGCCCAATATGGCAATGATCGGTGCACTCAAAGAGATGGATCATGCCTAGGGTGCACACTTCGTCGGACCCCAAGACAATAGTGATGGCGATGAAACACATGCTGATTGGAACATACATGCAGATAATCCTTATTTTGGATTATGTGCTCGGCATTGTTCACTCTCAGTCACACAAAGACGTTTATTTTCCTATTATGTTGTTGTAGGTAGTTCACATCAAGTCACTTGCTGGTTGCCGAGCCCATGACAGGAGATGGCTCAAGTTCTATGATAATTTGTAACTTAGACAGACAAATATTGTAAATTTAGTGATTATGTTATGTTGTCATGTTGCATCATGGCGCTTTCATTGCATTTGTCACTTGATTTGCTAGATTTCAAAGCCTGCAGTAGATATTCATCAATTGGTTAAGGTTGGCCAAACCTCCCTGAATTTCTAATATGTATCACATTTGCATCACTACAAGCTGCACTTTGTCAATCAGGTAATTCAAGAATACGAGAGATCATTGGCAGGAGGGTGGTTGTAGGTCAACACCTTGTTAACTTTTGATTATCAGGGAACCAGCCAGCCTTGACGAAAGGAGGGCTGTTTATTCAACGACTAGGTACAGCATATCAGTGGGAACCTGACAGTTACTGAAGAACCCTAGGTCTTTCGACTTTGCTGAATTGCAACAAGCAGGTATCAATCGGGTTTGACGCCTTTACAATTACCTTGGGTACCTACCTAAGTTATTCACTTGCGTATAAGCGGGTTAGGTAACCACGGCCACAACCAAAACCAGAATCACCAGGGTTCCTTCCTCAGCCCAATCCATGATATGAACAAGGGCTACCGTCATATATATCTTCAAAGGATACACAATCACAACAAACAGTATGGCTCATCTAGATGACCCCATCATGGCCCTCGAGGACCGCCAAGGCGTCCTCACTTTTGGTGTAGAGATTGAATTTCTCATGCCAGTTATCGAAGGAGCCAAAGAGGGTAAGTGCGCTTCCTTTGTTCCTTCTTCAGTTCTAATCCATATCGATTCTGTCCTTTATGCTTTGTATTACAACAAAGTCTATCAGCTTTTGTTTTTCTTTGGTTGAGCAACAGTTTAGCTCTTATGAGTTGATTTTACCGAGCCCTCCTTGAATATGTCTGGGGTTCTTGTACTTGTTTTGGGTGGCACGTTTTCGTTGGAGAGACTGCTTAGTACGGATCGAAGTAGAACGAACTTTGCCTGATGACTGCCATTCCTGATAACTATGTCTTTGATGGTTTTGTTCGCTTCCTCACGTGATAGGGTTTCTACGCATCGATCCCAACTCCTCTAATACAGGCTGTCTACACACATATTCTGAAGAACAAAAACGAAAAAGACTTCCGCTGACTCTCGGTTATTCTAGATCCCCATCCAGAGGAGCCGCGGGAGGTGCTCCGTGTTTCAGAATGCAACCCCAATAACTACGAGTGGATTACCGAGCTGAGCCAGTTCCTCTTGAAGTCTCTCCGGAAGATTCCCAATCTCGCCGTGGCGGGGGAAGAAGGGGACGAATATGTGGCACCTCACGACAACGTGCTCAAGTACGATCACTGGCGTCTCATTCAAGACTCGTCCGTTCAGATGGCTACAAAACCCGGCTACCCGGGATCGCGGTTTCCAGCCTATCAATGGGATGGGAAAGAGATTACCTCGGAGGTCCTGTCTTCAACTGACCCTGACCGCGTGCGGAAGGTCACCGAAGTCTGTCGAGTGGTCCGATCCCACCGCGTCCACCTGAATGAGAAGACATCCGTCCACATCCATGTAGGACGTGGAGATGATGGCTTCACCCTGCTGACGGTCAAGAAGGTCATCACGTTCCTCTGGTTCGCCGACCTGAAGCTATTTGACCTCCACCACCCCTCGCGCCGAAATAACCTCTACTGCTTACCCATCTCAGAATACTCGAGGTTGACTGAGGTCGATCACACCGGTATCATGGGCACAGTTGACCCTGAAGGATTGAACCAGATGGCACAGCACGTCCCCGAGATTATAGAGAACATGAATGGTGGCGCATACCGAAACAAATACATACAACTCAAGCAGATGTGGGGATGTGACCAAGTCATTGAAGTTGCCTACTCCATGCTGATTAAGAAGACCGCCATCAATGTTGTCCAACCCCGTGGATCTGTCGGTAAGTGAGAATTTGCGTGCATCTTTTGAAGACTCTTTGACGGAAAAATGTGCGCTTACTGGACCGTTGTGGTATTCTAGGCTTCAGACGTTTCACGCCACAGGGAAAAACTGGAGGGAACACCAACACGTTCGAGTTCCGGCACATGGCGGGCAGCCTAGACCCCGATTCTATACTGCACTGGGCCGACGTCTGTATTGGTATTGTGAACTTCGCCCGCAATACTGACGCATCGACCTTCCGAGACCAGATCTCGAAGTTTCTTCATCCACCGGCCGTTTATGGGGGCGCAGAGGTCCTCGAGGATATCGGCTTGGCTAAGGAGGCCAAGTTCTTGCGAACGAAGGCACGTTCATACAAGAAGGACGATTTCAAGTTCCTGCAGGAAGGTGATAAGGACACGTTCTTCGTTCCTCCAATGTAGATCAAGTAGATCAAGTAGTCTAGCATGTACTAGTATCATAGATAGCAAATGAATTCATATATCACAAAATGGTCAAGTTCAATCTTTCGGCACGGTTTCAATGAGAAGTGACACATCGACTGTGTTAAAACTGGCAACTAAACCGACTATATGAAAAGCAGCTAGCAGGCACGGACTTTACGCCACGCTTGTTTTTGTTGTGTACTTGAAGATTTGCCATACTTCAGGCCTACCGGCGCCGGTGTTGGCGTACCGCATCGACTGGTTTACCCCTCAACACCAAAAAATCGCATTTTTGGTGCCGACCGGTGATGGCGCACCAAATCGACGCTGGTGTCGAGCCACCACTGACGGCGAAGGTGGTGATGCTTTTTGGTGTTGTAGCGACACTGGTGATCCGCGCCGGGGCACCAAACCAGTGGCGAGGCCGGAGTATCGAAAATCTTTAGGTAAATACCTGAAATCAGTTGATTTATTTCCAGCTGCACACCAATTTCTGACACAGTCGTGTATCACTTCCCATTTCAATAATAATTACCTCAGAGAGCAACCCCACCAAGACCACCAAGTCCAAGACGGCTGTTACCCCAGTCGAGCAGACCAAGGCCAACGGTTGTGTAACCCCTCATCTGTGTGGTTCGAGATCGAGAAAGAGAGAAAGAGAGAGGAACAGACAGACAGACAGACACACACAGAGAGAGAGCGTTCTCAGGCGAATAAGATGACGTATCCCTCTTGCTTAGTGCTGGACGGCTGATTTCTCTGTACGGATATTCCAGTAAGAAACTATCGTGTTTTGTTTTCATGGAAATTGATTAATATAAAACAATCATGAAATGAGAATCAACCCTAAGCTCTTCATGCACAACTACACAAAGCACGATAGTGAGTGGCAGAGAACCGCCCCACGCACTGCCATCCGAACGGTCAGAAAGCAGAACTACCTATAAGACCAGCTCCCATCCCCTCTCTTCATCTCACTCCCTCCCTCCCTGTCTCTATCTCTATCTCACTCCGTCTCTCTCTCTCTCTCTCTCTCTCTCTCTCTATCTTCTCCCCTCTCTCTTTGTGGGTGTGTGTATGTAGGTGAGTTATTGGTGAGAGGTTGTGGGTAAGAGGGTTGTAGTTGCGAAGTTGGAGGTGAGGTCTGAAGGGTGAGATGTTGAGAAGTGGGAAGAAGTTTATGAAGGATAGGATGGAGAATGTAGGATGTAATTTAACGCACAACTATGCCAAACACGGCAGCGATTGGCAGCGAACGCACCTTGCACTGCCATCAGAATGGCCAGAGAGCCGAACTACGTACAAGACCAGAGAGAGACTATTGCACCTTGCACTGCCATTGAGCTGGAGAAGTGCGCCAACGCGTACTTCCGTGACATCCATCAAGACATGACAAAGCGAGATCACGAATTCTAACGGCTTTACATTAACTGAAACTACTCTCAGTCTCCCCCTCCGTTCCTCTCTCCCCTGCCTCTCCCCTCTCTCTGTGTGTGGATGTAGGAGCGAAGGTAGGTTGTGTGTGTGTGTGTGTGTGTGTGTGAGGTAAGGTAGGTAGGTTTTTTTGTTGTTAAAGGAAAAGATCGTTTGGGAAGGAAGAGGGAATGATGAAATGGGCTTTGGTGAAAGAAGGCGAGATTGTATATAGATATCTCAATTCGGTGTATTATTCCTATTGTCTTAATCTGTCATTGCATGCCTAGGTCACCTAGCAGAGTGGACATGTTATTCTGCTTGTGTAATCGTTTTGGCTCCAGATAGTGTGAGAGGACGAAACGGGTTTTAGAGAAGCTGTTGAGATAAGAGGTAGTGAAGAGGGAGTGCAAAGGACCAGAATCGGGAAAGCTAGATTGTATTATACTTTTGATTCAGTAATACTACCCACTACTTACTCATATTATATCAATTGCAGTGCTGCAATCAACCAACCAACCAGCCACTGTACCGTTGGTTGGTTGACATAAATATTGGTGCATTTGGTTGACCTTATTGGCTGTATATCAACTAACCAACCACCTGACGGTGGTTGGTTGATTGACAACACTATTATATTGTCTGTATTGTCCTTCTGCTTATACAATACGTTACCTATTTAAGTGGATATACCATTCTACGATTGTGCCTTCCCAAGCCATTCTTCCCTCAATAACACGCATACACAAGATATGTACCTACTTAACCATCAAAAGCTGGCCTTTAAATTTCATCCCACATCCTCCACCCTACATAACCTGATTTCTTTCTCTCAAAAACATCTCACCCCAACTATCTCCTCTCTAATCTTTCACCTTCAACCTCGCAGCCACAACCTTTCACCTCAACACTCGCACCCACAATACTTCAACCACATACACAAACATTCAGAGCTGGCCTCGAACTCATATTTCTCCCTCTCCCAATTAATCATCATGTCTGCCATCAACAACGTCCCCGTTACCTACATCAATGGCGCTGGTCGCCCCAACTTGGAGAACATGAAGCACCATGTCACTGAGCTCGAGAAGTGTGCCAATGCATACTTTCGAGATGTCCAGGTAGTGTCAAAGCGAGACCGCGAACTGGAGCTACGATTTATCGACTGGAATTACTCCAAGTGCGCCCTCGATCGCATCACTCAGGACTTCGCGGATCGCCTCATCAAGCAAGAGGAGAGCTTCGCCGCCCACAACATGTGGATTAATCTTGAGCACGAGTACACAAGACATGACAGTGACTGGCAGAAGACGGCTCCTCGTACCAGCATCAGAGCCGCCAGAGAGATTAACTATGTGCAGCATGTCAAGGAGGATGAGGCATTGTGGTATCAACCCAGCAGCAACTTCGAATCGCCTGGCAAGCTGATGACAGAGCGACCGAAGCAAATCTCCCCCGCTCCCTCCAAGATTCCGGGTGTCAAGGACAATGGCCCCGCGAACAATACCCCTACGAACAATGCCCTGAAGACCAACCCCACCAAGGCCGTCAAGTCCAAGACGGCTGTCACCCCAGTCCCCCCCTCACCTTCGTGGCTCGCAGAAGATGACCCCTACTACTGTCAAGCAGCTTGCCACGCCGGAGTCGAATGAGAAGACAGCCGTCAAGCCGAAGACTGGCGCTTGGGTCCCCCTCACTTGCGTGGTGCACCATCAAAGGAGACTCGCGTCTCCATCGCCGCAGCTGAACCCAAGAAGGAAAAGGAGGAGAAGCTGCTGCCTCATCTCCGTGGCAGTTCGAAAAAGGGGCCTAAGGTGACTGACCAAGCACCCGTGACACCTCCCGCTGCAGTTTCTTCGCCCGACACTGCTAGCACTGCTAACAACACTGTGTCGAGCAGTGAGAGCTCCACCGCCTCCAACATCCTCATCGATGTTTCGGAATCACCTGTGAACGTATTCGACTCATCGGCTAAGAATGAGGCGACTCATGGTACTTCGGGCGTCTGGGAAGCACTCCTGCAGCTCACGAACTGTGGTTCGATGACCGGCACTTCGGCTGTCCAGAATGAGGCGTGCGACCTCTTGTGGTAGAGACGGGATGGAACCATGCTCAGCTTATTAAGGAGTTAAGTGATGTTTGCTTGGAATCAGGATGTGGCCCGCGATGGTTTAAGGGTATACTGGCGTTTCGGAAGGGCCATCGATTTGAGAAGGGATGGAGGTTTACGGCAGCAGCTGGACTGTGATGCCTATGGATACTCTAAGCCAAGGGGTATGGCATAGTCGACTGGCACTTGAATGGCCCGGCTAATCAGCGAATTGTTTTTCTTTCTTTCCTTTTAGTTCAACTGGCAACATGCAATTGCAATAGGGGCTTTGCAACTTGCATACCACGAATACGAAAAGGGAAACATTCTGGCAAACTCAAACTTTATGTGCTCATCGTAAAACCGCAATGTGAATGCTTAGTCTTCTACCATCTATTTTCTAGTCTTAACGTAGCACGGCAACCCTCCCTCCATGGGCAGCGTCAAACTGCTCTTACTGACACGCTTCGTAGAGTAAGCCGGCATGAAGTCGAACGTCAGGATCATGGTGGCGATGACCTGCGCCGCCATCAGCTCGGCCATTTTCTTGCCCAGGCAGGTTCGCGCTCCGCCATTGAAGACGGGGAACTCAGAGGCGCTCTTGGCCACGAGCTTCCCGTCGACCAGCCAGCGCTCCGGCCGGAACTCGTCCGCGTCCTCGCCCCAGCTGAGGCGCGAGCGGTTCATGGCCCAGGGGCAGAACACCAGAACGGACTTGGCTGGCATAAAGGTACCGTCTGGCAGCGTCGTGGCGTTCTCGCACTGCTTGATCTCCAACGGAATCGGAGGATAGAGACGGAGCGATTCGTAGAAGACCGCCATAGTGAAGGGCAGTGCTATTGGCGTGAAATTCACAGACAGAGCGGCCTCGCCTCCATCGTCTGCCTCATCGGAGCCCTTTAAGTTCTTGACCAGTTGCTGGACCTCTTCTCGCACCTTCCCAGTGGCGGGTCGGCTGTGCATCAATAGCATCATGGTCCACGTCAATGCTTGGGCTACGGTGTCCCTGCCAGCCGAGAGATAGTTTAGAGCTGCTTCGGCTGCGAACTCCTCGTTGCTGATGGTATCCAAAAAGGACTGTATCAGTGTACCGGATACCTCGTCCAATTTACTCTCTGATACTGCGTGCGTCTTATTGCGACGGTCCTCAATCGCGCTTTTCACAATGTTTTCGCCGAAGGACTTTACTGTGGCCAGGGACTTGCGGAACCGCGCGCCCGTGACCAGCTCCGTCACGAACCAAAGCGGGTTCTGGAACCGCTCCGCCGTTACGCCGGAAGCGTGGTCAAAGGCCACGGTAAAGTCGTCGTCGGCGTGCATCTCCATGTTGTAGGCCATCTTGCCCATAAGCTGGCTCGTGATCTCGTGGAAGACGGACTGGAGGTCGACCACGCCCCCTTCCTCACCACCACGCTGCTTGAGCGATGCGACGCTCTTGCTCAGGTACTGGGGCAACGCGATATCGGTGAGCACGCGCAAGTTGGCCGCGTTGAGAAACCCGAGCCCAGCCTTCCGCTGTAACCGCCAGGGCTCGCCGTCGACGTTGATGATGCCGCGGCCGAAAAGGTCCCAGGAGCGCTGCTTGAAGAAGTCGCCTTTGCCGAACACGCCCTCGTGCTTGAAGACGTACTCGAGGTTCTTGGGGTCGTTGATGACGACGGCCGGCGGCAGGCTCGGCACCGAGATCTGGAACGTCTCGTACCCGAACTGGCGCTCGCACTTGACGAACCACGAGAAGAGCTTCTGGCGGGCCTGGAGGAACAGGATGCCGTTGCCCACCAGGGGTAGCGTGTCCGGGGCCTTTCTGAGCGGGACCCCGTCCCGAAGAAGGGCAGGGGTTCGGAAGAGGAACCGGTAGCTTAGGAGGATGCCAATCACCCCGAGCAGAACTAGGCCAGGCCCTTCTAGGAGTCCCATGTTCGCTGTACGGCCAAAAGTAGGTCTGGCGGTATCCGATGCAGATACGAGCGTGTGGCTTTTGTCGGCTCAACTTTGATTGCTAATTTCGCCCAGGCGCCACAGGCATGTCTCTCCTCGCCGCAGCGGTATATCGGAATCAGACTGCGGTATTGAGGGGTACGACCATGTCTCCTGTACACCGCAACTGAAACGAGTCAGTGGTGGTATCTATACGCGTAGGCGAACGCCGCCAAGCCGACAATAACAAAAGCAGATTACGAGGAAGAAACATAAACACCAATAAACAACGCTTTGCGCACAAGTGTCTCGAAGTCATCTACGTCGTTGAATTTAGACAGCAGCTTTGGTCTGGGCCGTCCGTGCCTGTAGATCATGCAGGGCCAGTCGCTCCACCGAGCTACGAACCCTTACAGGGATCACGACGTTCTAGTTTTCGACATTACGTAGCCGGGCTGCAGAGCTCCCGAGCTCACCCCCAGCCTGTGTGTTTCAGAGAGCTCGCTGTGTCACCACGGGCTTAAAGAAGAGACATTTCTTGGCCTGAAGTCTTGGAAGCACATTCTTCATTCATATTTACCGTCATCCGCATATCCAATACTGCTATCAGAATTTGCCAGATCGGAGAAGTTCTCTCAATTGAACCGCAATCATGGCGCCCTGGGTACCGCGCATGCATCTCTTCGAGATTGACGACCAACCCTGGTGAGTATTTCGTACAGCTCTGCCCCCGAGCTGGGTAGCATAGCAGGGTGTCAGCAATTGGAGTAATATCCAATCAACGCCGTCAATTCCTCCCCTCTATTCGCATCTACTCTTCCCTGCTCTCCCACAAATATTGCAATCGAACCACCCGAAGACCCAAAAGACTAACACCCTCTCTCCCTCCCAACCCAGGTTCCCCTCCTACCTCCGCGGCCTCGTCCAAGAAGGCCTCTACCACGCCTGGACGACGTCCCTCCCCATCCTCCAGCCCCAAGGCAGCCCCGCCTCTATCGTCGCCCGCACCCTGCAGCAGGTCCTCGGCCGCCGCCATGTCCCGCGCTACACCTACATCGACTTCTGCGCCGGCGCCGGCGGGCCCACGCCCGTCATCGAGCGCACCCTGAACGCCTCGCTGGCCAAGCAGGAATCTGATTCCGAGAAGCAACCCGCCTCCGTCGACTTCGTCATGACCGACCTGCACCCCCACCCCGAAGCCTGGGCCGCCTCTGCCAACAAGTCCCGCAACCTCACCTACGAGCCCGAGCCCGTCGACGCCGCCAACGCGCCCGCCTCGCTCATCGACCGCTACCGGAAGACAGACGGGAACAAGCCCGATGGCCGCGTCTTCCGGCTCTTCAACCTGGCCTTCCACCACTTTGACGACGGCCTGGCCCGGGCCATCCTCAAGAACACGGTCGAGACGAGCGACGCCATTGGCATCTTCGAGATGCAATCCCGGTCTTTTGCCAGCGTCGTGACTTGCGCGCTCTTCGGCCTCTTCATCCCGCTCGTGGCTCCGCTGGTCTACTGGTCGTCGCCGTGGCACCTGTTCTGGGTGTACGTGATCCCCATCGTGCCCTTCGTTCTTGTGTTTGATGGCCTCGTTTCCTCGATACGCACGCGAACCCCCGAAGAGATCGAAGTGCTGCTACGAACCTGCGGCGCGGACACCACCGATTGGGAGATTAAGAGCGGAAACGAGTGCTTCATGTGGCCCACGGGTTATCTATCTTGGACTATGTGCATTAAGAAGCACAAGGGAGATGAATAAAAGCGACAGTGAGCACTGCGTACTAGGCAAACTAAGCATTGTCGTGCCAGAAGGGTACACACACAAGTCAGCTTAATCCTATAGCCCAACCTATTCGAATATGTACGATTGGTATCCTTGATCAAGCCTTCGATTCCCTCGTAATGAATGAAAGCTTCCATGACCAATATAAAAACACCACCAACGCCTGCAACAAAACTAATTCAACCCTGCCAACACCGTTTCGGGTAAAACACAAGAAAAAGGACATTATATTTCAACCATACGAAGTAAGGATAGTTCTTACTTAGTCAGCCAACCAAGATAATCGGCAACGATCAACGTTATCATCCTGCATGTCAAATTAGCAATCATATTCAAACAATCGATGACAGCGGATGTGACAGTAACTTACGCATGCGGCGCAATGCGAACGTAGTAGGTTCCGAAGCCACGGTAGAATCGCAGCAATCCCTCCTGACGCGCTACCTTCTGAGCGCAATCGATCATGGACTTATAGGGTAGTTTGCCGTCGGGTCCCTTCTGTTGCTTCCTGCAGCCGCGTCTTGATGAAGTCAAACGGCAAGCTGAGGAAAGAAGCGAAGAAACCGGCAACCGCACTAGCGGCCAGGCTCTGCGAGTTCTTGCTCCATGTGGTGCGCGCAGCCAGCTGCGCTTTGGCCTCGGAGAAGAAAGCCAGCTGTCCCAGGTTGAGCGACATGGCTCGAACCACCGTGGGGGTTGCGCCGGCCCAGAGTGCGGTGACACCCTCAGCGCGAACAATCGAAGTGACTGCATCGACCACGGACTTGTAGTTCTGGCGCTGGGCGACTGGCTTGAGCCCGTCCGACTGCATCCGAATGAGCGCCAGATCGGCCGGGTTACCAATGAAGGCAGCAAGGCCACCAGCTGCCAGGCCCGCGGAGGCCCGCTCAGCAAAGCCAATGCTATTGCCCTTGTCCTTGGCCCGTTGTGTCAACCTTGTCATGAAGGTGTCGAAGAAGCCCAGTCGGGCTGTCGTGTACACAGCTTGGCGGAGAAGGCCGGCCGATATACCGGTGTACATATCGAGCACCTTGCCCTGGGCCAGAATCTCTCGCGTGACGCTGATAGGGGTCGGCTTGGGGCCAGTGGCGACACCCTCGCCGGCCAGTTGGAGTCGGACCTTGATCATGTCGACGGGCTGGATGCAGCAGGTTGCAACCATGCCGGACAGTCCTCCATTGACGAAGGGAAGGGCCGCCCGCACCAGGGGGGTGTGAAGGAAGTCGGCAGCAGCAACCGACTCGCCCTGCTTGCTCATCTTGCTTCGCGCAGACTCCGCTGCTTGCTTGATTGTGTTACTCATAATGACACCGAGCGGACGGAAGCGATGATGTGTAAGAGAGCAGCTGGTAGGAAGAAGTTGCAAGCCAAGAGCCAAGAGCTAGACAGAAGGCAAATATCATATTAGTACATGACTGAAATGTCTGTGGTTATTTAATATTTCGACTGGGAGGGTAAATAGTCCCCCTCCTCATGCACGCGCAGCTCCGATGGTGGAGGCCCAACAACCTTCGGCATGATAGTATCATTGCATTGGGCTGCTTAGATCTGAATCTCGGAACTGGAGACACGAACCGAGGTGCAGGGTCGGCATGTTGGGCCACATGCAGAGCTGGAAGAACGGCAAGATTCGGAACTCGCGGGTGGGTATGACAAGCGCCTTGGGTTCAAGTCATCCTGGGACTGGCAGGGACTTTCTTGGCGTGATGGTGACAGGCAAGTGATGAATGTGGATCCAACAGTTGGGTGTTGAGGATAACGAAACCCAATGTTGTGTAAACACGAGTTTGGCCAACTTACCTACTGAGCAAAGAGGTGTAAATGGAAACTCAAAGGCGGCCCGTCCAAAAACAAAGTAGCGGACGGCCAACGGCTGCGAGATAAGAGGGAATCCTGCTGAGACAAAAAAGCGACGGAACTGATAAGCCAAAAACTAAGAGAAGAATTGAAGACGATCGTATATTTTGCTCGCACAGCAGATGGAAAAGTCGATGATGAATCGCGAAGGAGTATTCGCACGCGGGGGGACAGGCTCGAGCAAGATGGTTCAAATAGAGATGACTTGCAACAGGATAACGTTAGAGTTGGAAACCGAAAACGTAGAACATGGATGACAGTGTCGATCGAGAGCAACCGCCAAATATTAAGTAGGAGGAGGTAGGCATGTAACTGTACATGAACCTCCAATACTGTCATTGCCAACCGGGCCTTCTCCTCACTGGGCCCCCTCGATCCCTCCCTCTCCATCCACTGTTGATCTTATTGATGAAACCGCGTTACACGTCGAGCCGAGAAGTCGAGCTGTGGCAGTTGCAACAAGTGCTACCAGCAACGGCAACCGTTCCTAGCGTTCCAAGAAACGGATTGATGCGGGGAAAAGAGGGAAGGGAAGGAGCTCCCATTCCCGAGTGCCTTTTGCCCACCATCGCGGCTGCCTTTAGCCCGCCTACTCAAGTAGGCAAAAGTAGCCTCCGTGTAGCTGTAGGTTGTAGCATCCAGGATTTGGAGATGCCAACCGGCCTATTGAACCTTCACCTACTCAGGCGACCACTGGAGTTTGGAGCTACTAAGCAGTCACGCACAGGCAAGGAAAGACCCCCAGACTGCCAGGGTCGCGTCTTTTGCTATTCCAAAACCATGGAAACCACCTATCTTCGCTAAAAGGCACCGACGCTTCAACTTGAAGCCTCCGGTTTGTCGGGCTGATATCGCCGGATATCGCACCGAAATAGCTCCACTGAGAGCCGCCGAGACACCGGAAGAAGCAACACGACCACATACAAGCTATGACAACGCGGGAACAGTTATCATACCAGAGTCGCTGGACATCGCAACGGACAGACATATCATATGCGACCTGAGCGTATATCTTGTCCGCGTTCCATGATCGCATTGCATTTGGAATCGGATCCTCTGTCATAGCGACTGCTCAGCAGACTGACTGATCAATCCAATAACTGGGTTCATGTAAGTTACATACTCGCGTTAGTCAGAGGTACATTTGGAGTACCGATGCTCGCGTGGTGCGCTAACATCATGCCATTTATTCCCATCCAATGAAAGATGACCCTCCACTTGGCCGACAATGCGGGGTAGCCCACAAGGACAGGGTGCCACGAGCGCAACGTCATGGTTCGATACGTTGTTGTCTCTGTGTCCAACATGCTCGCCCTTATTGATGAAACGCATAAGAACTTGGCAACGACTCACTGAGAATGCTCCTAGAGGTCCCGACTGACTTCCACGGTCAGAACAATACTGGCCCAGGTAGCCGTGGAGGACCAGAAGTATCTAGACATTGTACACTGGTCCAGGCTGGCTGTCAGGTCTGTCTCCTTTTCAATGGGCTATCTATGTATTGATGGCAATCAGCAACAGGGATATGTCCAAATTGGACCGAAAGCTGGGGGACAATGGCATGTTATGCATAATGCAAGGCCAATCAACGTGCCAGAAGCTGCACTTGACTCATGTCCTGTCTGCAGGGCCTGGCTAAGTGCTGAGACAATGCGCAGTGAGCACCGGGACACGCTAATAGACAGAGACGGCTTTTTTTGTGTTCCTGGCCACCGGACTGCTCGGGGCATGATCTGCCACGTACAGATAACCACAGGCGTAACCCATGAGCACAGCTATTGTCGTCATCTTCCTGCTGGGTAACATGGAAAACTGTCCGATGCAGCTCGCGTGCTGACCCTGAGGTTCCGATCAGGCGAGATGATATCAGATCATGGCTCCGCCTAAAAAGCTCCAATCTCCGACACGAATGGACCGACATCTTCCCAATCTCAAACATGACCCGTCAACGCCAGCATGTCCGGACTCCGGCTCCGAACTTGTTGAGAACGTTGAGGCAGAATGTTCCCGGTTATAATGTCAAAGGGCCGACATTGGGCCAGATCTATTGATTGCAGCAACCGCACTGAGCTCGTTTCCACTGGTTGCTGTGCCAGCTAGCGAATAATCGCCCGATTCTGGTGCCATGGACATATCCGATGGACGGAGCTGCCTCGCACCCTCCTCAATGAAGTCCAGACGCTCAGACTCAGAGCTGACTACTACGGTCCATATCAGCGGAAATTCCGTACTTTCCAGACCTCGCATGCTGACCTCGCTTGCTGACGACGAGGTCGATGGATTCGCAAATCTGGGCGCAATCTTACCTCAACACATCTTCACTCAGGTCTCTGGCATGTATCTAGCAAGAGCATCCCACCATCGCCTCTATTCGGCCCGTTCATGCTAGGCGACAGTTATCGACATGTTTTCGTGTCAAATCGACCGGCGGGAAACGGAAATCAAAGGGTGGCAGATAGAGTGACTAAGTCAAGGCCGATGGTCGGATCCAACGATGCTTGATGGACGCTCGTGTCGCCTTTGAATACACAACACACCCTGTAACGTTTAAGGTGCGTAGTTCCAAGTTCGCCATTCAATCAACAATTCTCGCCTTGGATGGCAGGCGGCGTGCCGGTCCGTACAACAGCGCTACATAAGGTCTGCTAAAGCTTCGTCCACCAAAGGCGTGACCAATCTCCTAGTTGGATGAAAACACAGGCTTCACCTTGGTATATCAACATACAGTCGTCATGTTCGCTCAACCATTATGTTCATCGTGTCAAGCTGTAGTCATGTGTGACAGTTCCGGGATGCCCGAGGCATTGTTCTTTGTCTCTGTGACAATGAGGCTAAAGTATCCGAGCCATAACGACAAAGAGCGGTACCTGCCCATTGACCAACAACGAAAAAGAGGAAATGACCGGAGACACGATGGCATGCTTTCTAAGATATTGCTTACGTATATGTATCGATGCAACAAGGTACGATATAATGCTAGGATTTGTTACAGCGCATCTGTGCCCCTGGACGAGAAATTGGTGTCATTGAGAGCCTTGGAAGTTGAATCTTTTCATTCATGGGATCAGAAATCGAGAAACATAACCCTCGACGGAGGCCTTCCGACTTGTATGGAGGCATCGCGACGGTATCCGAGTGTGGACTGCTCATATCGCCCACCTCGGAATGGGATCTAAAGCAGAGGCGCGTCTGGCCCCCTGCGCCGTACCAGGCATACTGCGAAAAACACTTCCTGCAGGAGTGCCTCGTGTACTATTCGCTGGAGATGGAGAAGATCGAGGAGGAAACCGAAAGGAAGAAGAAAGAGAAGGACAATAATAAGAACCAGGTCTCGGAGGCCGAGACGTCACCGAGTACCACTGCTACATCGAGGGCAGCACACCCGCAGCTGCAGCCCACACGTGTCCAGCCCGGGAGGCGGGCAAAGGGATCCTCTGCACCGACCCAGAGCGAAACACAGCATGCAACTTCTTCTTCTTCACGCCGCCGGAAATACCAAGACCTCAGCGACTCCGAGTACGAGAGGATGGAAAGGCGGCAAGAGCTCTGCCTCGAACTTTCGTGGGCCGAGTTCCAGGCCAAGGTCGAAGCTGTCATCAAACGGGCGAGCAAGAAGCTGAGTCGCAAGCACGCGAAGAAGAGCTCGCCACATGACAACGGAACGACGGCCTCTGGGAAGAAGGAGAGGAAGAAGAAAGCTTCGCCGCCGGAAGCTGGCGCGGAGGGAGATCTTCTTGAGGATGGGGACCACTGCCCACTCCAGGGGCTGATCAAGGATGAGTGTAGATACTGCGACCACCGACCCGAAATCACCGGTGGCGGCGGCGGCGACGCCGATGATGCGAAGAGGTCATCGCCGCCGCCGCCGCCGCCGAATCGTGGGGCGCCGGTCGCCCCAATGCACATGTTAGGGGAAGCTGATTTCGGCCCCGACCAGATCTGCACGTTCGGCGGCCTGGCTTTCGCGGTGGACGTTTGCGGCGGCGCCGAGTCTGTAGTTGTCGTGCTCATGGAGATGAAGAGCCTCGGCCTTGGACCCAAAGATGGCGATAAGGGGCATGGCGATGCCGTGTCCAAGCCCAAGATGCCTGCACAGCATGGCAACAAGCGGACAAAAACGGGGAAGAGGCAAGACAGTTCTGACGGACTCAATTGGATACCAGAAGCAGATGAGACTGACTGACAACTTCACGTCAAACATCATCGTCGGGCCTGCTCACTACTTGCCACGTAGAGATGCCCAGTAAACATTAACGCATTGAACACGTAATCGCATAAACGAAATAGATTGATACCAATATTTGAAGACCAACATCGCTGATTGTACTGCTGCATTGTATCGTTGGCCTATTCGTTCTCATCGAGAAGACAGCTATCTTACCCCTTTCCAACCCCCAATACTGAACTCTGCTGGTGCGACTTCTGTGGCAGTACACATGTTGCCCCGAGCAAGTCCAGAGCCTGAGAGAATACCACCGTTCAAACAAGATATTGCTATATTACCACTTCGATTCGGTTTTGTACGAGACACGCCCTGGGAGATGTCACGGGGCAGTTTCCAAGTTTATTGCCGGTTACTGTCCCCCATCGTCATCGCCTTGTAGCGCAATAGCAAATCATTCATAGCTTCGTTTGATGCTCGCGAGACTTAGACTACATGAAAGGTACGTATGAGACGATGGACTACTCATCCAACATTCCGCTAGCAAGGAGGGGATCGTTCGTCAAGTGATAGTAAGGGATCCACGAACTGGCAACTGATTCGTCGGGTAGCCGATACTATCGATTGGGCTCTTGGAACAGGATCAAGTACGCCGTGTCACATGGGGGCGAACATGATGGAGATATGTATGTAGGTGCAAGGGCTTGCTCATACATATCGCTTGACTGGCTCCATGCTTGCATTATTGCCCGACGCAGACTGGCCAAGCTGTTGGTAACATAGACACCATCCTGTGATACTGCCAACGTCCCTAGCCTTTGGGAATTAGTCGAACAAAAGAAAGGATATGCCAACCATCTTACTCCTTTCTAGGAACAACCATTTGAACTTGCTGTTCGGGCTCACGGGTCCTACATTGGGGATCTACGATCACTGAGTTGGATGCTCACTTAGATCTGGACTTAGACATGTTTCTGCTCCGATGGACAGACGCCAAGAGAATTGTGCGGGCCTTAACAAGTGATAGAAATCGTGTAGTAGTACCGTACAAGGTGCCATGTGCATAATGAGAAACACTTGACAGATGTCGAAATATCACTTGGCGTTGGGCGGGGAAGTGTCTAGAATCGTTCGGTTTCCACGAGTGGCTTCTCCTGTCCGCTGCCTGCCGGGCAGGACAAAACGGGGCGGAATGTTGTACCGGTAGCCAACTCCCCCTCCGACAGGGCACCCCGGCGCTAATAATTTTGCACTTGCAAGGGCTCGGACGGGGAACCAATCTCGATGACTTTCCAATCGAGGTGGACTGCGGTGGGCGAGCTGTGCGCATGCTACTCGCCAGCAAGGACGAGGCCCTGTCGGCGCTGGTCGGCTGCCAGCCATTCTGGGCTTTCTTGACAGAGTGTTGATTACAACTACAACCTTGAAAAGTCGTTCTCGGTTATCTCAGATCCACAGCTTCCCAGGATGGCGGGGAATCGGCACCGGGGGATTCCCTGGATCGTGAGCGCGGTGGGCAAATGTCATGCACGACGATGGATATCAGGTGGCGGACGACAAGCCGAATTCGAGCGTGCCTGCCGAGAGGGCATGCTTC
The DNA here is from genome assembly GCA_038364195.1 of Apiospora sp. TS-2023a. Classification (NCBI taxonomy): domain Eukaryota; kingdom Fungi; phylum Ascomycota; class Sordariomycetes; order Amphisphaeriales; family Apiosporaceae; genus Apiospora; species Apiospora sp. TS-2023a. Next base: position 2,186,595 of record JAQQWQ010000007.1, on the reverse strand, counting down.
AAAAGGACCCTCGTGGAAGAAATGAGATCTCTATCTGCTGTAAGGCAAGAGATGTACAAGCAGAACCACAGCATGAAACATCATGCGGCCAAGCCCTCAGCGTCTTTTTTATTATCAAGAGTTGCTGGAGATATGTAAGTAAGACCGATAAGGCTCGGAGTTGTTGGACCCAAGACTCTTAGGTATACGTCAATAGTAGCCAGGGGGAGGTTGTACATGCGTCACCCCCCGGATGACATAGCCAGTGTAGCGAGAGCGCGGGGGGGTCCAGCCAGTATGTATGGAATATCTCTTGGCCGTGTGGGATAGCGACAAATAGAACCGCCAGCCTGGAGAGTCTGGGATCGTGATGGTGGGCTCAGTTGTACTCGCCTCCTCCCCCCATTCCATTTGCCTAGCTCTTATTTCACAAAATGACTGATGAGAACGATGCGCCTAGGGGTCGTCCCAAGGGAACTTCCAAGGTTTCTTTGGCGCTGAACGTTGATCCACGAACAAGGTCACGAAAGGCTATGGCGTCACAGCCGAGGCAGAGGGACAAAGGGCAGGTTCAGATGGTTCAGATGAGAGGCTGAGGTTTGCGCAAAAAGCCCGCGCCCTACTAGCATCGTTACGGCAGATGAGAGATATGTACAAGTAGTCCCAGGAATGTACACAAGTGGCGGCGGTTTTTACGCGTGAAACGGACAATCGAAGCGAACTCCACGATATGCGCTGACCGTCTCTTTTTCCTCTTTGTCCTTGGTGGTCCAGGGTGGCCTGGTGGGGTCATATTCGGGATCCGCGTGCGGCACTAGGTCAGATCCAGCAGCCTTTCAAACCGCCATTACCCATCCAGCAGGCCCCTCTAGCGTCAAAGCGGAGAGAAATGCGAGTCTGCGAGGAGCGCCAGGTGTTGCTAGCAAAGGGAACCTGAGACCACACCCCCTCGCATTGGGTTGTACGCAGAAAGCACGCAGAAATGCTGCATTTCACGCGAAAACCACGCAGGGCGGCCCCTCTGATTGGCCGCCGACGCTGAGTGGGTGGCGTATTCCGCCGGAATGCACTGCTGAGATGGGGGGTCCCTATCGCCTATATAAGGGTCCTATCCAACCCTTCACTTGGCCGATACTTCTTTTCCAGGCTCAACAAGATCATCAAGACTCTCAAAATTCCAACTCTACCACTCTATACCAACGTCTTTCAGACCTTTTCCAACCAAACCAAACCAACCATCAAAATGAAGGGTGACTGCGGATGCTCCGGCGCTTCCAGCTGTAAGTCTTTCATCCCCCCGACACGCAGAAAAGCAATACCCCGCTACTGCCTACGACTACCCCGCCTATTCTCGGCTTTTAACTGACATTACTCTCTTTCACAGGCAACTGCGGCGCTGACTGCTCTTGCTCCGGCTGCGGCAAATAAGCCGTTCTTCGACAATCTTGATTGCTTCATTGCATATCATCACTTCGGTTCAACTTCTTTCTACACATTTGGGCGGTCACAACAACCCACAACGAATTTCCACGGTTTATCGGTCACGATGGGACGCTATGAGTTCTAGTGGGATTTAGGGGCCGGTTTATGGGGGGGAATAAGGTTATCGGAAAGTTCAGGAAAATAAATAACGTTTTTGTTACTATTTTGTGCAGGAGAGAGACGACGGGCGGTTGATGCTAGTCACTCCTTCTTGGGATACCCAATACATTTTCTCATTTGAGACCAATTTCACTTGCTCTTCCTGTCCGCACTCTTCGTATCAATGCCATCTGCCTTCTCTAGTGATCAAACATCTCAACAGCTTACCAACTGACCACATACATCTGCGCAAGTTATGATATCACTCGGTCGTCCTCCGATTTGTTCGTTTCGCAACACTCTCATTCCTATTGACCGAGGCAACCAATGGATTAGATTGACCACCATGGCCCTGCTGGCCAATGATTGACAGCTCTTGGGGCCATAAGTCAACAGTTTTGGTGAGCCACAGGTGTTATGTAAAATTCCATGCTACTAGCCACTTAGGTGGCAGTGCCTGGATTTGCATGCAGCAGCTGAAGGCCCATCCTTGCCCCTTTAAATCTGACTTTGGGAACCATGTCGTCGGCCCCATTCACGACACCATTCCCACCAATTGCGCTGAGCCAGATATCCGCCCTGAAGGTGAACAACACATCGTAGAAGGAACTATCCGAAATAGGCCCGTTTGCGGGGTTTGGCCAGCCCCAGAATCCAGCATGATATACATGTAAGTGTTTGTTATATAGATGCGTCGGGGACCCGGGCCTCGGGTAGGTAGCGAAAAAGGGACACCTGCATCTGCATTTCCCCATACCTATCACAGACCTAGCTCGGCATCGCACCATGTCCAAAGGAACGGTTTTCATCACGGGCGCGACGGGCTTCCTCGGCTCCGTCTTCCTCCTCGAGGCCCTCGCCCAGGGCTACTCGGCCCACGTGGTGGCCCGGAGCGAGTCCAAGGCCCAGGTCGTCAAGGACCTCGTCGCCAACCATGGCTTCTCGAACGAGGCGGCGGAGGGTAAGCCCTCGTGCAAATACTTCATCGTGCCGGACCTGACGGTGGCCGGCGCCCTGGACGAGGCCGTGAGGGGGACCGACTGCGTCCTGCACTGCGCCTCGCCGCTCCCCTTTGCCGAGATCCCGGCGGACCGGCAACAGGCCGAGATGATCGACCCGGCCGTGGCCTGCACCCTGAACATGCTGGAGAGCGTAAGGACCGCGGGCGGCGCCACTGTACGTCGCGTCGTCGTCCTTGCGTCCCTCATCGCCTTCGCCAGCGCCGACGTCATGGGCCCCGCCTGGGTCCCCGCCGAGGGCACCGAGGCCCGGCCCAGCGAGGACACGCTCAACGAGTACATCACGCCGCCGTTCTCCAACCTGCTCATCGCGTACTGCGCGGCCAAGACGGCGGCCCTGCGGAGCAGTCTGGACTGGATGCGCAGCCAGAACACGGCGGAGAAGCCCCTCGGCTTCGACCTGGTCAACCTGGCCCCCTCGTACGTCGTGGGCCGGCACCCGCTGGCGCGGACGACGGCGGACCTGATGGCGACCAGCAACTCGATGCTGCTGGCGCCCGTGGTGGGCCGGGCCTCGGACCCGCAGGGCCCGCTCTGCGTGGGCGGCGCCGTGCACGTGGACGACCTGACGGCGATCTGCATCGAGTCGCTGGACCGGGCCGGCAAGGCGAAGACGCCCACGTCGGGCGCCGACCGGGGCGTCAGCAACTTCTGCATCAGCGTCAACGTCGAGTGGAACGAGGCGCGCAAGGTGGCGGCGGCCAAGTGGCCGGCGCACGTCGAGAGCGGCCTGCTGCCCAACGGGCGCGACTGCCCGACCAAGCCGCGCATGGTCTTCGACGCGCGCAAGACGGAGGAGACGTTCGGGATCCGGCTCCGGGGGCTCGAGGACATGGTCGAGGCGATTGTGCCGCAGTATGTGGAGCTGTTGCAGAAGGAGAAGAAGGGCCAGTGAGTCACTATAGATACTTATTCACGAGGGCAATATCAATCAATATTTACTTGTTCACCGCTCGTTGGTTTCGAACAGCGTGTCTTATTTCCGAATATGCTACATTAACTTTTTACTGACCTACCTTTTTATTTACTTCCTGCATCGTTTAACAGATCAAGAGGTGATTAGTACCTACCAGTTATATTGTGCGTCTACACTTACCTTGCCTCAGCGCCCACCCACCTGCGAGTAGGGGTTTGATGAGCTCATGGAAGAAGCCTAACTCGCCGGCCCAGCCGCCCTGGGCCGATGGGTCCAAAGAAAACCGTCTCCTTGGAACCCTTCCGTCATCTTCGATTCGATGAATTGAACCACCTGCGGGGAGATGCCAATCTTGGCCAGCATGTCGAGGGCGTCGAACTTGGCCGAGTAGCGGGTCTCGACGCCGTACGGGTACTTGGGGAGTTGGGTGTCCGGGTCGCGCTCGTCGCGCTCGGCGGAGCGGACCAGCTCGAAGGGGGGCGGCATGACGGCGCACAGCGTGTCCCAGTCCTCGAAGGCGCCGAGCCGGACGACGCAGGCGACGATGGCGGCCCAGGTGCCGACGAAGCCCCCCCCGCAGGCTCGCGGGCGCCATCCGCACGTACAGGCTCCGTTTTGGGCTGGGCGGGTCCTGCCCCAGCGAGGGCGCCCCGTAGTGGCTCTGCAGGTCCAGGTACCCCCCGCGTCGGGGTGCCCGGGTGCGCGCCCACCGACATCATGAGCGCCACCGAGGGCGACGACGCCGCCTGCTGGATGCGGTTGATGACTTGGTGCCGCCGCAGGCGCCAGAGGTTGTGTCGCCGGCCCGTCAGCACGCCGCCCCAGTCCGTCGGCAGGTGGTTGAAGAAGGTGTTGGCCGGCAGGACGCCGTTGTGCAGCACCGTGGTCCCGCGCTGGACAGTGCGCCCCTTCTCCTTGGTGTAGAATCCGGGCTCCTCGGGCCCGTTCTCGGCCAGATCTTCCTCCGTCTGGGTCGGCTCCGGGCACTGCAGCGATTCCGTCAGGGGCAAGGAGGTGAACTTGAGGCCGTTCTGGGCCAGTCGACACAGCCCGTCCGTCTTGGCCGGGGGCTCGCCGTGGGCGACCCGGCAGCGGCCGTGCGTCGGCTCGAAGGGGCAGTTGGAGAGGTGGTCGTCGGGGAAGAGCGAGGTCAGGTAGGGCTCGCACGCGTACCACATGCTGGCAATGTTGCGCAGCTGCTGCGTCGACCAGTGGGTGCCCTTGGCCGGCCCCACCTCGACGCGCGTGACGTGGTTCTTCCCGGGGAACCAATGCAGCTTGCTCTCCAGATGAGCGAACATGCCGACCGACTCCTCGACCCAGTACGGGTCGTTGTACAGATAGGCGGGCGAGGTGACGGTGAACCTACAAATCTTCATCTCGGGGGGTAGCTCGTACCCCGGTTCGTAGAATCCTTGCGGCGCGATGTTCCAGCACCAGCGGTCGGGGTCGTCGGTGTAGCGCGTGGCCGGGTTTTGCTGCCGAGTCTGCGGCGACAACCTCTCCCAGTTCCAAGCGAAGTATGGGTTGGACTTGCCGTTTCGGATACGATAATCTGCGAAGCCACTCATATGCGCTTGGATGGCTTGCCTTACCTCGAACAGTGCGGATTCCCTGTCCGGAGGCCCCGAGAGGTATGTGGGCTGGCCATTGATATAGCCCATGGGGGAGTAACGGGCAACGGCAGCTTGCCTTGCTCAAAGACTGTTTGCGCCGCATACGAATTCGCATTGGCGCACGAGACGAGCAGCTCCGTTTGGACCGAGACCCACACGCCGCTCGCCTCGGCCTTGGTCTGCGAGAACGTGAGCGCGGGCGGCTTCTGCAGCGGCATGTAGGCCTCGACGTGCGCCAGCTTGGCGTCCAGGCTGTCCGCGGCCGGGAACCGGTTCAGCGGGAAGGCCTGCCCGAGCCAGCCGTCGATCAGTCGCCACTGCAGGTTGCTCAGGCGCGGGTCGGGCGACTGCGAGGCCCCCCGGTCCGAACTCTTGGCCGACGAGGAGCCGCCCCCCCGATTGGAACTCTTGGCCGAGCCCGACGCCGAGCCCCATTCGGCGCCGTTCTTGCAAGGGATCAGCACCGGGTTGGCGACCGCCCCCTCGATGTGCTCCGGCAGCGGCGGTGCCGCCAGGTCCGCCCCAAGAACCGTCTGCATCCCCAGCCATAGATTGGTGGGATCCTCGGCCTCAATGGGGCGCAAGCGTTCAGTCTCAACCAGGCCCGGTGCAGCTTCGCCCCCATCCGGCACCGGGTCCCCGGCCTTGACCCAGTTGAGGAAGATCCGGTTGATGTAATTCATCTTGGGCGGGGTTGGTGGCTCCTCGGCGAAATTGGGCCTGGGGGCGTTGGCAGTGTCCGTGTCCACCACTACTTCTGCCTGGTCGAAACCGCCGTACTGGGTCCATGTCCCGTCTGCTTTCAGGCACAAACGCTGCCCCTCTGCGTCCGTGCCGACACAGCCGATCGGGAGCAGCCCGTTATTGACTTGGATCAAGGCAGGGGGGCCCTCCACACTTTCATATATCGCCTGCGTGCCGTTCTCGATCCAAGTTTTGACGTCCTTGTCGGGGTGGTCGAAAACCCATTGGCCCTGGGCGCGGCGCCAGTCGATCGTTCTTCGGTCCGGATTAACCGAGTAAAGCCGGCCGTTATGCATTACCTCGAATCCATTCTGGTGACTCCATAGCCAGTACCCCTGAAGATTGGTCAACCTCTGCCAAAGGTCGACGTCGGGATTGGCGACGGGGCCGGCACTGGGTCGGGTGAGTTCGTTGGGTATCTCGTACAGATTCATCGGAGACCAGTCGGGTTCCCGCGGCGGCGGCGGCGGCGGTCTGTACCCGAATGGGTACTCTGGTTGCGGATTGTGTGGGTCCATTATGCAGAAAAGAGTCCAACTATTATGAGGTTCGTTTGTAGGAAGTGCTTCTTATAAGGCTGAGGTGTGGCTGATGTCAATAGCGATGCTTGCTGTGCTGTTTGGATCTCGATCTGGATCAGCCGATCGCCGACTAATATAGAAAAAGCGACGAGCTGCGAGGAGTTCGCAGCTAAACTTAGAGATGAGACCGATACAAAGGATTAGTTCACGTAAGTCTTTCTGAGCCGTGGATGCATTGTCTACCCAACTCGGCATCTCATAAAGCATTGTTTTCTGACAGCAGAACACAGCCCTAGTAATAAGACGGTGGGCGAGAGACAATGGTTTCTTTCTTCAAAAGGGATGACATTATCGGGAGCGCTTTTTTGGAAAACATGTAAAAAAAAATCTATAGTCTATACTGCAATAAAAATATCGAGGGAAAAAACAATTACGAGTTGTCGTTGGGTATCATCGCGTGATGTCGGTTGTACTTCATCTTCCAAACAAAAAGAGAATAGCAGGCGGTGGCTACTATGATCATCGAGTAGCTGATCAATACAGGGTAAAGGAACTGGTCCGGGCGGGAGAATATGGTGGTGGTAACGCAGGCGAACAGTTCAAACAGCTGCTGGCAGGCCACCTCGGTGGTCGAGAGCACGGCGCGCGATTGAGGCGGCGTAGTCTGGAAGAATCCGCAAGTTAGTCAATAAGTCCACATGGAGACACGTCACTCCACCTAAAAGTGTTACGTGTTCCCCTTAAAAAATTAGGTGTGTTGTTGGAATACGAAGGGGCAAACATACTGCTTGGACCATGTATTGGATGGAGAGGTCTGTCCCCCAGAGCCCCAGCCGCTTGAAGGTGATGCCCAGGGCCAGCGCCAATCCCACGAACTTGGTGGTGATGCCGTGCGTGATGACCGGCCCGGCGAAGATGGCGAGGCACACGACCTGCCAGAAGAGGAAGAACAAACCCGCTCGCGCCGGACCGACCTTGTCCATCATAATGGGCGCCATCCACGTCCCGCCGAGCTCGGAGAGGACCGACGCCATCCGCAGCATGGTGACCTCCATCGAGGTGAAGCCGAGGCTAAAGAGATAGCTGATAATCTGACCGCCGAAGTAAAGAACAGTGAAATAGAGAATACAACCTGAAAAGGAAGCGAGAAAGACTGGCGACCTGACATATTCCCGCCACGGTGCTAAGGAGAGGAGCACGGGCGCAGTCGGTGGAGGAGTAGATAAGGTGGGTTCGGCCAGAAGAGACTGCGAGAAGGCCAGTAATTCCTTCTCATCCTCGAGCTTGTCTGTCGTGGATGATGTTGTCGAGGAGGAGGATGACGGCAACGACGATGACTTATGGGCCAATTGCGGCGTTTTGTTGTACACGCGCCTCGTCGCCCAGAACTCGACGAAGATGGAGCACACGTTCCAGACCAGAACCACGGACATGGCTAATTGGGACCAGTACGTATCCAGGAAACCAACAAGTGAGGGCGCAAACAGCTTGCATCCCAGGTCGACCCTGCGGAGCGAGGCGTTGAAGTTTTGCCGCCGGATTCCATGCGCCTCGGCCACAACAACGACCCAGTCCCTTTCCCAGGCCACGAAATTGGCCATGGCCGCCACCTTTTCGACACAGGCCAGGGCGAAGAACAGGCACAGGCAGACGTGCAGAGTCAGGCCGTGCGCTTCCGTTAAGGAGTGCTGCATGCGGCGCACCATGAGCATCAGGGCGCAGGACATGACGACGGAGGCGCGCTGGCAAAAGACGGCCCGGTGCATGGCCTGGAGGCGATCCTGCCTGTCCACGAAGGCGCCGACCCAGGGCCCGAGAAGAACGGCCGCCAGCGACCGGCCGATGCCGTGGATGGAGACGTAGAGCAGGGTGCCCGGGAAAGTGCCGGCAAGGAAGAGCACCAGGCTGAACTCGGAGCTGCGGATGGCCCAGGAGGCGAGAAGCTGGATGAGATAGACATCCCGCACAACGGGCCCAGGGAAGCAGAATCCCGTGGTGCGAGGAGCCATTATTGATGTCGGATGGGTTGCAAAGGCGATAGGAGAGAGGTTCCTGAAACCGGGTTGGCAACTTGGCAACAAAGGAAAAGGTGTCCGTGATGTTTGTTGGGTCACGTGACAGGCTCGGCGGGACCTTGGATTCAGGGGCGTTAGGTGCTAAGGCAGGACGGACCCTTATTTGGCTCCCGTCAAAGGAGGCTCAATTCTCAAGCGGATATCATTAATTTACGGCATCTGGGCCCGCAATCTTACAATACGTTGACGTAAGGTCGATTGGGTGCAGCTGCCACTGCTGCTGCTTTTCCGGTTTATTTAGGATCGGCAGCCAATGCCACCTTACTTTTTCCCCTCAGTGCTGCTGGGCTCAGCTTCAATGCCGTCCGGTGTGGTAAACGGTTCGTCCGTCTGACTCTTCCACGCCTGCGTTACGTACCTAGCGCGGCACAACATCCGTCCCATTAGTACAACAAGCCAAAGCGAACTTGATAAATAAGGGTGAACATACTTTGTGTGGCTACCACGCGCAGCAAGTTCTCCCTTGGCGTTTTGAAAAATGACTGACGTGTATGCGAGCGTCTTTCCCACTGCGTCCAGATGAGTATTTTCAATTCGGGCATGGGGGATTTGATGAATGTTATCGTACTTTTGTCGCAGGAAGCAGTAGCCCGGATCTTATCGCCGACCTTACCTCCACCGCTCAAGTATGTCACTGTATCTAAATTTAGAAATCGAAGCCGCTATATGCTATAGAAAATAGAGAATAATGGGATAGGTAGGGACTGACCATTGAGGTCCGTTGAGACACCTGTTGCGAACAGGCCCATGGAAGCGACAGCCAGCGAGCCACCAAGATCCACCATACTGGCGATGGTGCCGCCATGGATGATTTTCAGTCGGTTCTTGGGTTAGGAAAGTAAGCATAAGCAGGGCGGCATCTTGTCACTCCAGTATTTCAGCCTACATACCGTGTGGTCCTTGGTGATATCCAGTTCAAAGTCGACTTTGCCGGGCACCGCATTGGTGATTCGGAGCTATTTTGCATTAGCGCCCACCCTACCTCGTATTCTCCTGAGCGGGCTATCAATGGATCTTACGTGAGGCCCAAACAGTCTGCAGCCGTTGATTGATCAGCTTGAAATGCGTAGAGGAGCCGAACAAGGCGGTTGGCGGGTGTTGCGTTGTCAATTACCTCGGCTCCAGGCCCGATTCCGACATGAAGCTCTTGAGAACCTACGGGGGATTAGACATGGAAATGGCTATATCGGAGCACGAATATGGTGGGTCGCAAACATACGGTGCGGACAAAAGGCAGGGGAGCGAGTTTGGGCGCCATGATGAGCAGTGTGTAAAAAGAAAGCCCTGTAATAGATAAATGAAATAAAGAAAGAGACGGGGAAGAAAACCTTCAACTTTTTCGGACGATAGTCTACAAGCCAGTTGACACCTCTGTTGGAATGAGAAACATGGAGAGTCCTATCAATTCCATGTCCGCAGATCAGATAAGGAAGGAATCCAGCTGGTCCAAGTCCAGTACCTAACCGTCGGTGAGGATCCGTGCGCTCCCGCTTCAGACCGAGACGAACTGTGGAGCTTTGGAAGCTGCTGCAGAAAAATAAAAATGGAACCCACCCAACTGCCCATCCATAGACAAATTTAGCCGCCTGGAAAAAGAAGACGAGAGAGGCTTGCTGCATATCGCGTATACTCTGGCACGGTTACTGTCCTGACATGGCCCTGCACTTCCAATGGCGATAGACACTGCGAAACCTCACTCCAAGTCTGCCCCATTTGCCCCCGACGCGGACGGCTACGTGCGCCTCCACATTGCACCTCTGGACCCCGATTTGTCGAGCCTCGTGCTTTCTTCGGCCATCCGACCGCTGGCCCGCAACATCTCCTACCACACCCTCGAGGCCTTCCCCGACAGGCGGTACGGTTTCGTCGAGGTGCCCCTGGCCAGAGCCGAAGATCTGAAGAAGAAGTTTAACGGCGCCACTCTGAGAGGTAGCAAGATGCGCATCGAACAAGCCAGGCCGGAGTCGATCCCGCCGCCCACGGGCGTCGTCGCGGAGGAGGACGTCAAGCCGAAGAAGACCCACAAGAAGGAGAAGAAGGAGAAGAAGCGCAAGCGAGGAGATCCCGAGGTGGTGGACGGTGTCGAGTTGCGCGACCGCAAGATCAAGCGAGGCTGGACCCTCTCGGAGGGCGAGATGATCAAGGAGAAGAGGAAGGACAAGGGCAGGGACAAGAGCGTCAAGGAGAAGAAAGAGAAGAAGGACAAGAAGGAAAAGCGCACCGCGGTCAAGTCCAAGTACACCGACGGCGCCGAATGTCTCTTCAAGCAGAAGCTGCCCGAGGTCCCCAGTACCAAGAAGCCTGCTGCCGCCGCCGAGGGAGAGGAGGAGGAAGAGGATGCAAGTGCGCACAAGCGGAAGAAGAGAAGAAGCGATCGCGAGGTGGTCGTCCACGAATTCGAGCGGTCGACCAAGTACCCTTCCTTCTTGCGAGCCACCGTCGACGAAACGAAAAAGTCGGAAAACCTCACATTTGAAGATGGCAAGGGTTGGGTTGACAGCACTGGTACTGTGGTAGAACCGTTGGAAGTCACAAGAGTTCCCGAGCTGCCCAAGCCGAAGTCCGCTTTGCCAAAGTCGAAGAAGTCGAAGGCCCCGCCTAAGCCAACACCTGCCACGGAAGAAGACGACGAGACGAGCAGCAGTGGCTCGTCTTCGGAATCGGATGCGGAAGAAGCCCCGAAGTCGACGAAGACCAAAGCGTCAAAGCGCACAGCGCCTCCCGCGCCAGCCCCGGCTCAAGACGAGGATGACACGAGCAGCAGTGAAGGCTCCTCGGATTCCGAAGATGAGGAACAGACGAAGCCACAGAAGGTAGTCAAGAAGAAGGCGTCTGAAGCAGAAGTACCCGCCCAGAACGAGGAGGATGAAACCAGCAGCAGTGGCTCTTCAGATTCCGACTCCGACTCCGAATCTGAGGTGGAAGCAAGTCCTTCCAAAGTCCGGACCCCTGCCAAGAACCTTCGCATCGAGACGCAGGGCAACAGCAGTCCAATGTCAGGAACGAAGCTCGATTCATCTCGCCCTAAATCGTCTAGCTCGGTGACCAGCCTCACGATCAAGATCCCACCGCCGACCACGCCCGCTTCGGGCAAGGCTGTGCACCCGCTCGAGGCTTTGTACAAGCGCAACGGAGCAGACAAGGAGAAGGACGCAGCATCCGACGAGCAGCCATTCAGCTTCTTCAACAATGATGATGATATCGAGGAAGAAGCCGAGGCTGGCCCGCCGACTCAAATGCCCATGACTCCATACAGCAAGCAGGATTTCGAGTTCAGAAATGTTCGAAGCGCTGCGCCAACCCCGGATACTGCCCACCCCAGCCGGTCCTACCTCCCCTGGTCTACCCAAGAGGATGACCTCGCCGAGGAGGAGGACGAAGATGACGAAGCTGAGGCCGACGAAGAGGATGTAGAGGATGCGGACGGAGATATGGCCATGGCCGAGGCTGCCACGAGTGGTGAACTGTCAAAGGCTACACCGGCCACCGACTTCCAAAAGTTCTTCTGGGAGAACCGAGGAGATCTGAACCGCAAGTGGAAGAAGCGGCGGAAGACGGCGCTCAAGGAGAGGCGAAACCGCGAGAACCGGGCTCGCGCTGCTCGGGCTATTTAATAATGGTAATGGGTTTACTGGAGCTTCAAGGATTATTAGGTCTACTTTTTGTCAATGTAGTTTCCATATCACAATTTTGGGGACAATTTCACAAGAGAGGAATGAGACAGATGAGACACGTCATTTATTAACGTTATCGTGAAGAACTATGCGGACCACCGTACCACCACCACCATGAATTACTCCGCCTTTCCGTCCTTCCCGAATTTGTGTGCCATATGTGCCATGAGAAAAGTGAAGAACGAGAACTCAGCCGCAAATGAAGAACGTAACTCAATCGCAAATGAAGAAACCACTGCCAGTCCTCCCGGTCCGGATCGTTATCAACCAACTCCCCCATCTCAGGCAAAGTAGCGGACGTGAAGTCCCTACCATGCGGCAAACCATTGGACTGCAAGAGAATGAGAAAGTGTGTGAGGGATAGGGTGACCCATCAACCTCGAGGCGGAAGATCATCGCGAAGAGGGAAAGAAGCTGCAGAAAAATGAAGTCGCAAAGAGTAGCGAAAGATCCGTTTGTTCCACTGTTTCGTTTTCTGGTTTTTCTCATGGAAACCAAGAAAGTCGTATGTGCATTTGTTGATTTCCTGTAGTCGTACATTATTCATTCAGTCATAGATCGGATTCATGCTGTCGTATTTGCCCCTGTAATCGTGGGCTTCGTGGCAGCGTAAATCTTCGTCGTCCTCATCTTCGTGAAAGCCCCCATGCTTCTCTCTGTGTGGCCACAGAGAATAGAGAATCACTGCTGCAATCGTGGCTCTCCGTAAGGGTGACTCAAGTTCGTCTTCTCGGTAGAGAAAACCCCTTGAAGTCTTCCCGTGTCGTATTGTTGTAGAAACAGCATGTACGACGAGATGGCGGATGGAAAGAGTGCGCAGCGTTTACTGGTGAAAAGCATGAAATGCAAAGAGACAAGGGTGCAAAGTGAAAGATCATCAAATGAAAATCAACGTCGAACTCGTGTGGTGAAGTAGGAACCATATCTCTCGTGTAGCTCGTACTGCATGTTGCGAGTTATGCCGCCCGTCGCCGCATGTGGTTTCGCAGAAATGACAAGAGTGCAGAAAATGACAACCAACGCCTAACGCCTGAAATGAAGAAAAGAAGAAGCAGAAGAAGAGGACAATCGAAAAAGGACAGATGAATGCAATAAGGGGTTCTCCTCGTCGTATGCCAGGAACCGAAACCAGAAGAAAGCCTAGCCTAGCTTTAGCTTTCGTAGAATGGGAAAGAAGACTCGTAGGAATACAAGAAAAGAAGCGTATGGTATGTAGGAGTTGATCGAGGCGAGATTAGAAACACTCGGCAATGAGTGTTGCCTCGCTACGCTCGGCGATCGGGGTCATGGGCTCTCGATGGTTCGCCTTGGCGTTCTGGGTCTCGCGATGGTCATTGATGGGACCCTTACCAACTGAAGGGAAGCGGTCGCTGCTCTTCTGGGAATCTGGCGTGCCGACTTCGGTAACGATCTTGTGCGGCAACTGGTGTTCCTCACGAAGGCGCTTGAAGGGGTTATTGCTGACGACGCGTTTGTTGTTGACGGGGTGCGAGCCCAGAGCCTCCTTAGGGCGTGGGTCGTTGTATGTCTTGGTGTAGGCTGCACCGGAAGCATCCTTGCCGTGAGTAGCGCCCTCGTCCTTCTCGCTGTCGTCGACGTACGAGGTAAGGAGAGAGGAAATAGTGGAGTTGGTCTCGACGGAAGGCAGAACGGGGATGTTCGTCTCAGACGACAAGTCGGGGACAGCAACCGAGTGAGGAATTCTGCCAGATGCCTGGCTGTCTGACGACGAAGCCAGGGGCTCCTTGGGCACCTCGGGAAACTGCAGCGACTGAGAAGATTCAGTTTCGCCAGACTCTCGCTTGGCAATCATCGGAGTGTCGGTGCCCATCGACTCATAAGTGTCAACAGTGGTGCCAGACTTCGTGCTGTCAGAGCGGTTACGATCCTCAGCCTGTTTGTTGCTGTCAGAAGACAACACATGTTGCTCTTGGTCGTGTCGGCTATCAGCTCGACGATGACGGGTGGCAGAATGCAAGATGGACTCGCCACGGGCAATGCCAATGGGGGTAGCATTGGGCTGCATAGACATAGCAACAGGTCTTGTCTCGATGATGCTTTGTGCGTAGAGCGCGGTCCGAACCGACTCGGCGTCGAAAATGCCACTAGCACGCTTGCTCTGGGTCGAATGGGGCGGGGCGGCGAGATTGTGAAGTCCCTCGGCGACAATTCTGCTGCTCTGACGGATGTGAACTGGCTCAGGGGTCGTGATACGACCTGCGACAGCAGCCCCTGAGGCGTGACGCTGGGTCATGTCGTCAAGCTCGATGGCAGGGTCGCTGTGACGAACGGGAGTGGGTGTCGAGAGTCTCTGTCTGATGATGTCTCTCATCTCGATCATCTCTTCCTCATTCTGGCTGTAACGATGAGTGGCCATGGCCTGAGAAGTCTTGCGCCGGGCATAGGTGATCGCGATGGCAAACAAGGAGGAAAAGAAGAAAGTGACGGACAAAGCCAGCCATCCTGCTACATTAGACGGAATAACTTCGTAGCGATTGCTGTAGTCTATCATGCTCGTAATGGCTGCGACAGTTGAGGCGGCAGTGATCCAAGATGCAACAATCGAGGCCCAGAAGGCAGCCCTCCATCCTTTGCCAAGATTGATAACATCGTGGATGTTAAACTTTGGCATCTTGACTCGTCGCTGGCGCGGAGCTGCAGGGATTGGTTCAGGTCGATGGATCTGCACAGTAGCTGGCGTGACAGTCTCCGAAGGGAACGGATTGAAGCTGTTACGGCTCGAGTCGTGACCACAACCAGCATCAAACTGGGTCTCATCAATAGGCGAAGTGACATTCGGCATGGCGATAGGAAGAGAAGTACGATTCTCGAGACGGCTGTTGGTGCGGACATCGAGAAGCACGCGATGCGTCTGGTGCAGGGTGGCCTCGGGGTCGGAATCCGGGCCGTGGTCGACACCGCCCATAGGTCCACCGCCGTGCTCGGCGCTAGCGACATGTCGGAAACCGTACGGAGCGCTGATTCGGGTCTTGGAGGGGGACTCGTGGGTGAAGGGGAAGAAGGATCCGGCGCTGCTGAAGATTTGGGCTCCGCGCGAAAGCTGGCCGGTCAAGCCGTTCTTGATTCTGGTGGGGTTGCTCTGACGGAGACGATGGCCGAGCGGGGCATCGTTGTCGGTTGACTCAGGACTGGCACTTCCCGTGTCGTTGTATGGGCGCTTCAGGCCATGTCGGGCGGGTGGTCGAACGGGGGAAGGGACCTGCAATCTCATCGTGGTACCTTGGGCTACGGGGCTGGCAGGTCTGCCGCGGGTTTGGCCGGACGCAGAAGCAGGGCGGTGGAAATGGAATGACGGGACTGGATGAGAGTGCAGAGCATCGCTAGCCCGGAGCATGGGGGTGCGTCGTCCACTCTGTGTAGTGTGGTCCAGTCGAGACTTGGGTCGCTCCAAGGCGGCCCGGTCAATTACAGCATCACCTGCGTCACCGGCCAAGGGCCACTCGGACATTGTAGCAGCCATAGTAGTACCGGAGTGTGAAGGGGACGGGTCTCGGGAATACGGGGTAAGAGGTCTCTCCATGGATCCCATGTTGCCGGTGTCAGTAAGCAGTGCTTGTGTCAACTTGGTGGTTGGTGTCGTGCTTCTTGTTGCAAGGCAGTGCGGAAAAATCCACGCCGCAAGTGGTATTGCTGACGGTGTTGATGGTGTTTCTTGGACACTTGGAAAAAATGTCTGTTGCAGGTGGCCTTGAACTTGCCAAATGTTAGTACAAGTACCAAAGTCTGGTTGTTGTGTGTGATGTGATATTTGACCACCGAAGCTGTGGTAAAAAGACCAGAGGCAGAGGTGATGGTCTGGGGAGGGATTGTTTTGGAGGTAAGTACTTGGGCTTGTGGGTTGAAAGATTTTATTTCTCAAGGGTTGATGAAGGTCGAAGTTTTGGTCTCAAAGAAAGCGTATTTTGTGAGGTCGGCGAAGAAGACGACAAACTGAAATCGGTTTGTAGCCGTATCAGATATTGTTCGTCTCCTGTCGAAATAAGAAAGAAATATGTTAAAACTTGTTCGTGTGATGGCGGCGGAAGAACGGTTCGTGATGAAATCGATTTTTATCACGAATATTTCTCCTCGAGTGGTGAAGGTAGATGATGGTGTAAAAAAGGATACAGGCTGGAGAGGAGTGGTAAAAAAAGGTGAGCATACCAAATGGAAGTTTGTCGGACAGGACACACACGGGGAGGTGCCAAGTCACGATATGTGATTTTTAAATCACCTTTTGGCTACTAGAGTAGTCCGTGGTGCCGGGGGAGTAACACCTTCACAATGTGTGATCACCAGAATCACCTCTTGGTCACTTCGTGATGACACCACCGCTGCCGGACGGTAAAGCTGCTCCGGGCCTCGTGATTGGACACGGAGCGGAATTGCAATCGGTACGTCCGTTTTTTTGTGGGGCCGAAGTATATCTGTATCCCGTTGTTGCGTTGCAGGCGAGGGCTATCGGACGAATGTGGTGGTGCGGTTGGCGTTGGGTGAATAGGGGTCGGGTTAAGCTGGGTGGCTAAGATAATGCTGGTCCAAGATGGTGGGACGGACTCTTGTGCGGTGACGACAAGTGACACCAATGTTGCCAATCTTCTGCCACAGGCGGGTGCAAAGGGCTTTAGGGTTGGATGCCCACAACGAGAAGGAGTGAACAAATGATTTGTGCTGACAAGGCGAGAGCACGCGACTCACGATGTTGCGTGATGGAAAATATCGTCAAGTGCAGAAAGAGTGGGATTGGTAAGTCGCAAAAAGGGCGAGAGCACGCGACACCAAAATTATTATGACGAACAGAAGGAGTGAAAAAATTGAGTCACGACAAAGAGAGCGAGCGCATGCGACCCAAGGTGGTTGTAGGTGTTGTTGTGGTGCTCTGAAGCAGTGGACGCACTTCAACGAAAAAAGGCGGGAGCAGGTGGCTCAAAACAGTTGTGAATGTTCACCCCACTACAAGTAGGATTGAGGCAGCAACTTGCTACAAAAATGGCAAAAGGGCGCGACAGCAGTAGGATGTCAGTCAAGAATTCCGCAAAGCGGGTAACTTCAAGGGCCTGAGGCTATGCGTTGGTGTGCACAACCAACTCGCGAAAGGCCTGTTACTGTAACGCATGGGTGGTCAAGCAACAGTAATTACCAAGGCCCTGAGGCTTCCATAGCAATAAAGCAAGCAAACAGCCATATGATAGGCAGAAGCACCCCATACTTCATGTCACCCATCACTATGTGGCAGTTCCCCGATGGTTGCTTTTAGCCCCTGAGATGTGATGTCAGCTGCTTCAACCGCCTATCATATTCGCATCTCAAACGATATTATATGCCACGGGCAAGAAATAAAAAACAAATGCCAGTATATGAGCTCCAAACAATTGCTAAACATGTCGGCGAACAAAGTTGAGCATCCGAAGAAACTCGAGGAACAAATAATAAATAGACAGGCATAGTCGCCTTTAACGGGACCGTATCGAGACCCTTTTGGGCCGTTACGGCATGGAGGTTTTTGTTCACACTGCCGCCGTCGGTCTTGCCCGACCCGGCGCCTCTCTGCAGGCGACCCCTACGCAAAGTTTGACGGCGATGGCGACAATGCGGCAGGCAGATCCTTGGCCAGTATGATGCCATGGACCGCCTGATCCCTCTTCGCAACGAGGACGGCGATCTTCTGGCCCAGTACGACGCCAACGGTGACATGATCGCCCAATAAGATTCCGATGGGGATGAGATTAAAATACACCAGGCCTACATATTCAAACAGCCTATTCGAAAGAACCTGGGAGTCCATCCACCGGTCCAATAAATTTGAAGAGCCACGCCAGACCTCGCTCTCTCGAATCATTACATTGTCACCCCCGGCAGTGGACAAAGGGCTTCAACACGTCTTCTTTCAGATTCCTACAACTTGGCGTTGTAACCTTGTTGCTAGCAGATATACACAGCGAGGGGCTCAAGTATGTATCCAATAAATTATCCGGGACGAAGGCCAGCGATGACGTGAATAAAGACAGGACAGCGTAGCAGGATACCAAGACATATCAAACTGCTCCCCCGTACCAAATCACTTCCCCTACTTCCAACCCTACGAAGCGACCCTGCACAGACGACCATTCTGAGAAGGCAAGAAATCTTCCGTCTCGACCGCCCACCCTTCGCTACCAACCGTGTTGGGCGCCCAAAAGAGGTCCCAGGGATCGTACCGACGCTTGATCGCCACCAGACCAGCGTACTTGTCCCCCCAAAACGCATCCTGCCAGCGCGGCTCCAGCAGATCCGCCTCATTGACATACACCCCCGCATCCGGCGACGCCGCTCGCCACCGCGCCATCGACTCGTTGAACCGGGCGTAGCTAGCCAGAGATTTCTCTTTGGTCGAGTAGTCGCCCACCCGCTCAAACAGGTCCGCATGCATCGTGGCCCAGCGCCACGCCGCGCTCACGCCGTTGTTGGGAGGCCCTGAGCCGTACCTTGCGGCTGCCTCTTCTGTAGGCGCGAGATGGATGCCGTGGAACTGGTACCCGGCCTCGACGGAGTAGCGTAGGGCCGCCACGATATCGGCGTACATTTGCGGGTCTTCCCAGTCCCGTGTCGAGAACAACCGGCTCGCGAACACCGAGTTCCCGGGGACGTCGCCGCGGCCGCGGCTGGCGTCTGCCCAACGGGTCGATACGGATGGAGCGGGGATATCGATCGAGATACCCAGACGCACGAGTTCGTCGATGTGTGGCGTGACAAACGCCGTGATCTCGGCGAAGGATTTCCCGGGGAACTCGTACGTCGTGGTGTACGAATAAGTGCCGGTGGTGCTGTTGCCAGAGACGTAGCTGTAGCCGGTTCCGTAGTATGGCTTCTCAGTCACGCGCTTGCCGAACTGGTTCTCTGCAGCGAATGCCCGCCAGAATGCGTTAAGGGTTCCGTTGTCTGGCGTATTGAACGTGATGGTCACGGAGTTAAACCTGAGGTGTGGGTAGGCTTTAACGACTGCTGAAGTTACGATGCCGTATGTGCCTGCACAGCCGTGTAAGTGTGAGCCCCTGACTTTCGTAATCCAGAAAGCAAAAGATGTATTGTTACTTACCAGGACCACCCCCTCGCAGGGTGTAGTATAAATCAGCGTTCGTATCCGGATCCGCCGTAAAAAACCGGCCGTCAGCCGTGACAACTTGCAGCGATAGGGGCTGGTCGGCACCAAGGCCGTACAGGGAGGCGATGGGAGAGTGTCCTCCGCCCGTCATCCATCCACCGTAGGCACCGACGGTGCTGTCACTGGGCACCACCAGCGTCATGTTGTGGCGCTCCATGAAGCTGAACATCTCCCAGGACTCCAGCCCCGAAGAGACCCTGGCCGCCGTACCCCTGAAGCCGCCATGCTCGTACTGGGGTACGAACTCAAAGTCCTTGAGGTGGTGAGTCCATATCGAAAGGGACCCGGCGCCAACTGACCTTCCGATGAAGTCGTGGCCGGTGTTCCTATTTGCCGCCCCCAAGATTAGTAGGGTTGTTTGTTACACATGAAGGAATCGTGGCTTGCTGATGAGGCTTACTTGATAACCAATCGGAGCTTTCTATTTCTGGCGAAGTTGACCCCTATCTGCACATGTTTCACAGTTGTGGCATTAACCTGCGATACAAACTCGGGTTAGCACTGTTGTTGAAGAGAATGGACCAATGGTATTATAGTAATGCTCGAGACATACAACATAGGCTGGGAAACCACCTTGGGTGCAATTTCCCTGAGGACTGTTCACCACTGGACATGTTCGCCCCTGAGTCCATGCCGTCATTTCCGTGACCGGGTCGTCAATGTAAAAGCGGCTGCCTCTGGCACTCGAAAGGAGGGTGTTGCAGGCAGCCTGGTTATAGTACTCGGAATGGTTATAGCAAACCGCCCCCGGCGGGGGAGGCTGTAGAAGCGCACCGCTTAGAGAACGGTTCAGTTTCTCCCATTCCTCCATCGGGGGCCAGTTGGCTTCGCCGGGGAATGCCCGGCACCCATGCAAGTCGGGGACAGGATGCGCTTCCCCGGCATCGCCAAAGGCAATGGCAGGGAACGCTTCCGTGTCGGCTGGTGCCAGCTGGACTGCCTCAAAGGGGAAATTATAGCCCAGAGTCTTCCAAGCGAGGAGGAGGACACAAACTGCGATCAACAGCAAAGACTTCATGATGCAAGGTGACGTCGGTAGTTTGCTAGACTTTAATATACAGAGCTTACTGTTCCAACATGAGTTGCCTATTTGGGGCCTGTTGAGCATCAATCTGACTGTTATATACTGCTGTGTATTCTTTTCATTGTTCCTTTTTGTTTTCAAAGGGGCGGGGTGCACCTTCGCTGTTCCCCTCCCTACCTGCGCCCTTCCCGGGACTAGATCACAAGTTGATAGGGCATTAGAGCGATATCACAAGGTGGCTGCATGGCTACTACTTCAACGCTGATTCTTGTGCTACCGTTGACATTTCAAACTCGTTGTCAAATTAGATGTCTTACACTCCACGGAGCACCAAACAGCGGTGTCAGCTGTATAGACGCGAGACGTTGCCTGTTAACAGCTGAAATACGGATTCCGGGTTTCGAATTCCGGATGCCAGCCATTCCCCTCCCCCTTGATTCCGTCTTTTGGATATATCATCTAGTGAAGAGGCAAGTTCACGACATATACGAAGTTGGCATGTTTTTCGTTGTCGATAACTGATATGACGGGCACATCGGAGACTCATTGGCCAGATTCTATAAAAGGTGGAGATCAATGGCCAGTGATAAGCTAGTGACAGGGAGCGAATGTAACCCCGGGGTAGCATTGAAGTAAGCCTGCATACGGCGTACTGGTCCTTTCTGATCACATGGGGGGACTCCAGCTGGGGATGGGCTGTGTGTGAGGAGTCACCTTCCAGAGGAGGCGTCGGCATTGAAAGCCATGATATCAGAAGGATCTGAGTCTTGTCTGATTGGTAGTATGGGATGCTAGTTTCTTCAATTATGCGGTCCTGAGGAAACTTCTGAGTCATTGTTTGGAAATCAACACTAGGGTTTGGAACGGATCTCAGTCGTTGGTCTTTCCGCGTACTTTGTCCCAGTTGGAATACGAAGCATTGCTACTTGGAGGATCTTGTCTAGAGTTTTGTCGTGTTCCTCGTTATCCTGGGCTCTTACAAATGTTAGCTCCATTGTCTTTAATCGTATCCAATAGTCGGCTATTTTTAGAACCCAGATCAAGAAGGAGGCTACTGATGTGTTGCAACCATTGGCCTGCATCTTTCTTCTCCCCCCTTCTCCCAAGGCACAAACACACGTTACCTTAGACTAGCGTTGCTGTCAACTCGTCTTACTCACCGTCAGCCACGTTCTCTGCGTTATACCATGCTGTTTGATATATGATCAGAGTAGGGAGTAAGATCCTTCATCAGACAGCCTGCAGCTGTCATTCATGCGTCTGGCTCTAGAACCTGAACCTGTTCCTGCGTTGGGTAGCGCGAGTTCGTTCGTACCAGGCAGATCTTACGTACAACGAGCCGTCATCCGAGGAAATATCTGGCGATAGTCTTATTCAGCTTATCTGCTTGTAAGCTGGAGCATAGGGCTGGTTCGGTCGGTACCGAAAGCGAGGCGCTTTTTGACAAACGGGTTTCCGGGCCTGTGTCCCTGGCGTAAGCCACATTACCGAACGCCACAGACGAGGCACACATGGCTGTCTCATTGGAGGAAATACTTTAATCCTGAACTTGCCCTGTATCATGCAGCGACAGCGAAATCGGGATGCAGCGAGGAGGCCCTTGACTAAGCCAATGTTTGCTGCTGTTCGCGAGACGGTCGTGTTTGCTTACGGAGCTCTTATTAGAAGATGAGAAATACTGCATCCACCATGGTATCGTGTTGCACGAGAAGCACTAGAGATGAGCATTCATTTCGGATCCGATGCAATGGTAGGTAGGCGGCACTACCCTTTTTACCGATGGGGGTCCCGGCTGGCCGCGTGGTCCCTAAATTCGTCCCCGCGTCTCCAAGGGGGTGGGGGAAGGGGAAGGGGCGCTTCGGATGGCACGGTGGTCCACTCATCCCATCAAGATCGGGATGGATGGCCCATTCCCTGTTCAGGACCTCGCATCTTACATGAACTATTGGATCCTCAGGCCTGTTGGGTACTTTTCGAGATCCAGTCGCATTTGCGGGATTCAACTCTGTGACGACGTTGTCACAAGCTATATCACACTAGTAATGAAGGTGGTATCCTATGGGACCGGTCTGTGTAGGTTCGTCCGCGGAACCGGCAGGATTCGAGGGGGATTTCTGCGAAAGTGGCAATCCTCTGCCACCCCCAATTTCAAGGGGACCATGGAAGACGAGAACTGAAAGTTGCAGGTAGTGCAAATTGCAACATTGCTAATCTATATTGCAAGATCTCCATCTTATCGTCGAGTTTCCAAGTCGGCGTATTTCCCGATAGTGTTAACGATCTACTCCCTATTTTGAACTAGATCCGATTGCTATTGTCCGGCGAGGTCCCGATATCTTGAAGGCCAAGGCGGACCCCCTCGAGCTCATGGAATGACGAAGGGGCGGGAGAAGGTGGCGTGAGGCGTCGCGGGCTCACGTAGGCTGTTACACTGCATGACGCAACCTTTTCCTGGCGTCACGAGCATGGGGAAGCAGAGAACTCCTTCTGTTGGACATACTTGCGAGTAGGAGGTAAGTAACATGGTAGAGGTGGGAGCGGGGCCTTTTCGGGTCACAGTCAGTGGATTGATGCCTTGCTCGCTTAAGCAGGCCTGCCAAGAAGGCGGAACGCGGCGCGTAGTATTGGTGGTTGCTTTTTCCCATGGTGTCTGCAAGGAAGCTTGTTGCTTGGCTAGCAACACGAGGTGACCCAGAAAGGTGGTTTGAAGTCTGACCACGGCAGTGTTCGCAACCTCGGGTCGGGTGAATTTCAATTGCCGCGCCGGTAATACGCTGGCCGGCGATGTTTGTTTCGAGCAACCGACTTCGGTAATTAACCATTACGACGCAACACAAGAATCTCAGGACAACTAGAACGACAAAGAAGATTTGCTCCAGGGAAGGCGGGAGCTAAGGCTACTAGTATGCACATCATGTTTCAAAGCTTAATTCAACAAGGGAATGCCCCTGCCTCGGTTGCGCCCAAATTGGAAGGGGCAATATAAGAGAAATAGATGAACAATCAACAACTGCATCACCCGCTCGTTTAAATCTAATGAGCAAAGATGGGTAGCGACATGCATTGGAACTCTCCAGCATCTATGCCCAGCACATGTACATGTGTATTACAACCAACGCCTTCCCTTCCCAGGAACATGGGTCCTGCAATGCGACCGGCAAATATTGGGGCCGGCCAAGGCAAAGCTGAAAGAGGCAGGGGGCGGCGCACTTGTGGCGTTGAGCTCGCTCCCGTGTTCATCCCAAGATACGGCCAAGGTCAACCCAGGTCAGACCCAGGTGACCGCAACCCGTTTTCAGCTCCCTAGCTTGGCTCTGGGTATCACGATACAGCCTTTCCTGAAACAGACCAATATGTATAGGGCTAACCATAAAAGCTCCGCCGAGAGCCCGGGCGTTTGGGTCCAACAAGTTACGATATCGATGATCCCGATTCACGTGGCTTCCCGTCTAAAAGGACCCATTTCTTCCTCAGCTCTACCCGTTTCGTCAGCATCGTGGAGCAGCTGAGCCAAGGAAAACATTCATTCGCCAAACGCACCTCAACGAGGAATGCAGTGGGAAAACGAGAAAACGAGTGACTGTAACCATGCAAATTTCACACGTCTTCTGATGCGTCATTCCCGGTGAGAGCTGACCGCTTTCTCCATAAGCAAATGCCCATACACGCATCTATGCTTCTTGACTAAACTGCCCACACCTGGCCATTCATTTCAACTGCAGTGCATGATGGCTCTCTTCCGATGCTGCCTGGGTTGCATTGGATCGATGCCTATCGGTACTTTACCTGGCCCCTTAATTGCTGCTGCTATTACATCGGAGGAACTCGCACTCGACATGCGGTAATCTTTCTTTGCATTATCTTACAGCAGGCTCGCACGAAGTGCCAATCTCTACCCAGCCACTGCGCGTGTCGGGGATTGCTGCCTGCTGCACGAAATCTCTCCCATGCAATAACGCCAGACCCCTGCATTAAGGACGCCAAGCATATCGGGCGTTGGACTGGGCCGAAAAGATATATTTAGAAGACACGGCAGAGGAAACACTAACACGCACCAGTCTACCCTCGAACTCCCAGAGCCGCGTCTGATAGGGTTTATTGGTTATTGGGTGCAAGTGCAGCCAGGCCAAGAAATCGGCATATAGCAAAGTCGATTCGAGTTTCCCGATCAGGCAGGGTTTGGAGACATGCAAATATGCTGCTCGTTCCTGCAGTGTCGGTCAAGCACATTCGACCGTGCCGATGACTGCTTGATATACATCATCTTTCCGGTGACTGTACACCCGCGGAACCGGCTACAAGCTTGGCACTTGGAGAGGCATACCACTGCTTGCCTGTTTGCGCTGTTGGTAGGTAGCCAACCTACCACCATGCAACCCTCATTGGACCGCCGGGGAGTCCAGCTGCCTCGCCGAGGTCGGGGCATCTTTTCTCTGGACTCCAATCCCATACCAGCTGATTATCAAGGACGCCCTGCCACGGCCAACATAAGATTGTGGCTTTTTGACAGCTGCCGGAAACGGATGCCTATTCGTCGACGCCCAACAATCACAGGTAAGCCGTTGGTTCTTATGTGGCTGGTCTGTTGACCCTCCAGAAATTGAACCCTGCGTCTGGATCTACATGTGGTGCATCTGACCGGGTACAAACTCAAGCCACGGAAAGCCCCCAGGAACCAAAGGTCTCTGCCTTGTACAACAATACTAGTATGCCGCTGCGAAGGGTGGTCATCGGTGCGCCCTCGACGGCGAGCCGCCCCTTTTATCGAACCGCCACATTCCGTCGACGCAGGACATACCAAGTATCCAGCTATTGTGGGTCCGTTCCGTGCATTTAACAGCCGCATTCCATTTGATTAGCCCGTCTTACGAAGATCTGACAGCTAAGGATACTGGCCATGGGACGGGTTGGCGGTACGGTGCTCTCTGAGAGCCGAACAAGGGTATCCCATGTCTCCTGAATTCGATATGGGTCATCATATTCGTCTACTCTGAAGTCTTCTGACTTGGTGCCTCCGGGCGTCTTTGGGTACGGGTAACAACGAGTACGTACTCTTATAGAATACCTTGACGCCATTGGCAGATACCGGCAGCCCACCGAGTTACACGGCGAATTTGATTCCCAAAGAGGATGTTGGCAAGAAGCTGTTTCCCCTGGATTTTCAGCATCTACTCAGGCAAACGATGAGGCAAGGCATTTTGTGATGCCTATACCCTCCGTAATCACGATTTCCACTCTCTTTGTCTTTGAGCTCCCTTTTCAGGTCAGGTCAACCTACTTCTGCACACCCTTTCACATCCGCTGGCGGCTATACACGAGGACTATCGATTTGTATACCCTGTCCCTGCTGGATCTGGATCCTGACCTGAAGGAAAGTCAATGTGATGGGGGTGACCGGCGAACCTCGCCTCGGACCCGGGTGATGGAACTGGCTTATCGTAGTCTTTGTCATGGAGTTATACGGGCTATCTTGCCGAGAGGACACCTCGTGATGGTGCTGTAAGCAGTGTCATCGAACGATGTTTGCTTTTGATATTCAAGCGAAGGGGGGTGCGGTTGACAGCTGCCTGGGGGTCTTTGTCATGGATTCCATCCTCTGGTCCAAGGAGGCAGACTCGCACTCGCAAAGATCGGGTCAACGAGTACAGACCCCTTTTCGAACCATCTCTCAGCTTGACCTGATGGATCCACGATGTACCACTCGGGCCATCTATATAATCTTCATAGCTTCCCGACTTCGAGAGGACTTTCTTTTGGACATCATCGAGCATCTTCCTGGTCCCCGTTTCTCAGACTCCTACTTCGATCATTCTTTGAAGCATCTTCTTCCTTTCGAGGCACTCGTTGTACTCCACTTCTACGCAACATATTACTTTAATTGTCAATATTCTGCCCTTTCATCGAGCTTAATATCTTGATCATGTGGTCACTACCACCCCTTACGGGCCTTGTGTCCCTCTCGCTCCTTCTCAGCCTCAGTGTAGCGGCTCCGGCCCCGGCTCCGGCCCTCGAGGTCTCCGAGATCCAGGCGCGAGCTGCCAGCACTTGCAACACTGCTGACAACCGAGCCTGTTGGACGGACGACTTCAACATCCAAACGGACTATGAAACGTCCACTCCACCTGCGGGTTCGAGTCCCAGGACCTTCGACTGGGAAATCACCGAGAAGGAGGACTTCGAGACCGCGGATGGTCGTATCCTCCCCAAAGTGATGCTCATCAACGGCCAATTCCCTGGTCCTACCCTGCGGGCTGACTGGGGTGACAATATTGTTGTCAATGTGAAGAACAGTCTGAAGACTAATGGGTAAGACTTCCCTCCTCTCCTTTTCTCACCAGGATAGACTATACTAATGCCCGGTCTTAGAACTTCCATCCATTGGCACGGCATTCGCCAGTTCCATAACAACATTCATGACGGTGCCAATGGTGTCACTGAGTGCCCGCTTGCCCCCGGCAAGAGCAAGACCTACCGCTGGCGGGCCACTCAGTACGGCACATCCTGGTATCACTCTCACTTCTCGGCGCAGTATGGAAACGGCGTCTGGGGTCCTATTGTGATCAACGGGCCGTCCTCCGACAGCTGGGACCTTGACCTTGGTCCTTTCCCCATCAGTGACTCTTACGACCAGGCGGCAGACGAGATCATTCACGTTACCATGACCGCGGGGGCCCCGGCGAGCAACAACGTTCTCTTCAACGGCACCAACGTCAACCCTGACGATCCCAGCAAGGGAGAGTATGCGCGTGTCCAGCTCCAGCCGGGCAAGCGCCATCTTTTGCGTCTGATGAACCCCTCGGTGGAGAACAACTTTCACGTCAAGCTGGATGGCCATCAGTTCACTGTCATGGCTACCGATATGGTCCCTGTCAACTCGTTCACGACGGACAGCTTGTTCATGGGCGTTGGGCAGAGATACGACGTCATGATCGACGCCAACCAGCCATCTGGCAACTATTGGTTCAACATCTCTGTAAGTTCTCATGCATATGCTTACGCCAAGAAACTTCACACATTTTTTCATTCCAGCAAGCTAACATTAGCTGAACAGTTCCCGGATAACCTACTTTGCGGTACCTCGTTCAACCAATTCCCAGCTGCCATCTTCACTTATGCAGACGCACAACCGGGCATACCCGCGGAACAGGGTACACCATTCACCGACACTTCGTGTCAGGACTCGACCGAATTCCGGCCCGTCATCACCCGCTCGGCCCCCGACTTCGCCCTCGACCCCAACCGGGACCTGAAGGTGACGCTCGACGGTGCCCCGTTCATCTGGAAGGTCAACGGCAGCGACATCAACATCGACTGGAACCGCCCCGTGCTCGACTACGTGCTCGAGGGCAACACATCATACCCGACCCACGAGAATATCTACGTCGTCAACGAGAAGGACGTCTACACGTACTGGGTCATCGAGAACCAGAACGCCCTCCCGCACCCGATGCACCTGCACGGCCACGACTTCCTGATCCTGGGCCACTCGCCGCCCGAGGGCGAGCCCACGGCGTTCAGCGGGGGGTCCCTCAATCTCGAGAACCCGACCCGTCGCGACGTGACCATGCTCCCCGGCAACGGCTGGCTGGTCGTCGCCTTCAAGGCCGACAACCCGGGCAACTGGCTGTTTCACTGCCACATCGCCTGGCACGTCAGCAGCGGTCTGGGAGTCGATTTCCTGGAGCGCGCCGGCGAGCAGACGGCCCTGATCAGCGATCAGGACCTCGACGCGTACCAGCAGACTTGTCGGGAGTGGCGCGAGTACTTCCCGTCGCAGGACCCGTTCCCTAAGGTCGACTCGGGCATCTGAGCAGCAAAAAGACAACATTCGTTCGATCTCGTTCACTTTTCGTTTTGCTTCTGATTCGGTCCCCTGTCCATTCACTCTTTCCTGGGGGGGACAAACACTTGTAGTGGCATGCTTGATGGACTGCAGGTTTCAAGCGTGACGTGATCTGGTGGTTCTTCTATGTTGGAAACAATTTTTTTCAACTCTTATACCCTTCTCAGTACATATTTTACTCAGCCCCTATTTTTGTTACCTTCCAAGTATATACTACACTACCCTTGGTACCCTTCATCTGTACATGGCTCGTTACTATTTGCCTGGTCGTCTCGCTATTGGTGGCCATACTTAACAGCTACAGCCCCTTACAAATATCGCCTGGTCGAAAATACCGAGTGAGATATACGGGATTATTGCCTTCTTTCGCTATGCAACACTTTCTTTCCTACAACAGATTTGGTGCGCTTCATTCTTTTGCTGGATCTGTTCGCTATTCCTGTTTTCTTTTTCCTTTGCTCGGGGGTATATAATCAAATCAGAGCCTCAATGTAAATAGAGCTGCTTGTCCATACACGAATTATATTAGTTATTGCTACGTAGGGCGTGTTCCAATACAACTGCTCCAAGCGAAACCCCTTTGAGGGTGCTCGCCGTTTCTGGTCTTATCCTCCTTGCAAGGATGATGGATGGCATCGAGCCAGCAGGGGACGTGGGCAGGTTGATATGGCAACGTTCCTGTTATGTTTTGACCTTGCCGGTCTTCCTCTGTACTCATATCTAAGGGAGTTTGCCTCTCGCCATCTAATGCTTTTTGTCGTCTTGGGACTGTAATGGGCTGCCAGTTATGTCGATAAGCCCAGTACATATATAGAAGGTGTTTGGGATCCGACTACTATTATCTTACGGTGTAGTTACTACTTCTTACTTCTAAGTAGAAGTATGTAGAAAATCATGGGTTACTTGGTTTTGTCTCCTGACAACAGATGTATTGTAATACAGTATCAGGGGCTTATTAGGCCGTATTGGTTCACATAGGGTATTACAGCAGGTGCTCTCTTTCTTGTCCTAGAAGCAGGAGCGAAGACTGCATCTCATTTGGCTACGCACCTACCGGTACTATAAAGACGAGTTGGATTTTGTATTTGATGATGTTTATAGCAATGGCATCAAAATTTAAGATTCTATATGCTGATGAATGCTGATCTCCCGGCATGAGAATTTCCAACATCCGGGTCGATTCATCTAGTTGCCTCTATTTTCACAAATATTGGCAGGGCAAAATAGGCTATGTCTTCTTGGTATAATAGCGGCTGTCTATAGAGGTATTTCTGTTCATGTTGCAGCGTTTTCTGTACAACAGAGAAAGCTTTGGCACGCGGCGTATGGGGCACCTGCCTATCTGTCGTAGCAGAGGTCCCACTGCGAGGGCTTACCAGATGGCTTTTAGCCGGTGGACAACTTGGCAATGAACGGCACCTGCACTGATAGAATCAGGAAATCGTGATTGAAACGCTGGCCTTTTGGGATATGGTACTTCATGTTCAAAGTCCATCTTTGCCTTCCTGTCCACTCTTGTGAAGCTATATTAATGCATAACGGAACTAACGCACCTACCTTCTCCTGCGACCTGCGCCTGTTATTGCATACCTCAGATATAACATAATAGTGCATGGAGGGAGATGCCCGAATCTGATAGAAACCTAGACGAATTCCAAGCGAAATCTTCTCTCAGCAAACACTGTGTCATTGCTGTTGCTGATTGGCTGTGTGGATGGACCAACCACTACCTACATACTTACAAACAACCTTATTACTCGTTCCTGCCGAGAGATTCCTGTTTACTTGCTTACTGTGAATTGAATCATGATGCTGCCTCAGATACGAGAAGTAGCGCCATACACGCATTGACGGTAGGTACATATGCAGAATGATGGCCAAGTAGAGAGCCCCGTCAGGATGCAAAGGAAACCAATGAGGGTTACAGGATCAACTCATGTTGTGTGTGACCTGGCCAGCCCAGGGACTTTTCTGATTGGCTTGTCGCGGATGCAAAACGCACGGGTCACCACGTCAACATGCCGTCTTATTGATTCAACCACCACAGGCTCCAACGCCCCTGGCCCTGGTCTCGTTGGATTTGCTTTTTGGAATCTTTCCACGTCATATAGCAAATCAATTTGAGGTGGAATTGAGAAGAACCTGGAGCTTTTTGCAAGGAAACAAAGACACTAGAGTATATATACCCGATTCTCGTAGCAGTTCCATGCGAGTCAACACAACCAATCAAGTCCTGTCTTGCAGCCCAACCCGGCAAGCGCGAATTAGATGGGAAGAGAGAGAGACACACACAGACACAGCAGGAGCTAAGGTTAGCTAATGAGTAGAGCTCCTCCGACAGGTTTCATGGGTCCCCGTCTAGGACTCCAGTTATTCCTTAGGCTAGGATAGACAAGTCAGACGATCCGTCGGTCAATCGGTCGGTCGAGCTGTTGCCATAGGAGGAGGAGGAGCAAGTAAGTGCGCAGCGAGAACGAGAGCTTCGATTCCCGAAGCGTGGTTTTTTATTTGATTTGGTTTGATTGATTGTCCCGAGCTGTCGATGGCTCCGCGTTGGTCGCGACCCTCCGAAGCAACAAGCTCCTCTCTTTGAACAATAACACATTCCCAAACCGACCTAACGCTCAACCTTCTAGGCGACTTGCCGTGGATCTCACACACCATCACCCATCAGTCAATCACACCAACACCTTCCGTGGCCCTTGCATCAATTATACGCCCTTCAACCTACGGGTTACCATTAATTCAAACACCCCCAAAAGGGATCCATCACAATTAATTCCACTCCCCAATCTGAGTCAAGTCGCGGATAGCGTTACCTTCAATTTTTCCTTTCAGCGAACTCACACCGCAAACCGCCCACCCGACACCGACTCAACTTTTTTTTGCTGGGAGCCCGAACTTACCTGGGCTTTCCATTCCAGTCCAGTCTGAGGTATCCACTTCTGCGACACTTCGTCAGCTACCTCCGCCCGTACCCAACCATCCCATAATTGCTGCTGAGGTAGATGATGTCCACTTTCCTCAGCACCGTGAAAGGCTTTATGTCGCCATCCAAACCTACACCGGCCAACGGCAATAGTCACTTAAACAACGAAGACAAGATGAGTCGCGGACTCAAGCGAAAGGCAGATCCCTATGACGTCGTGGACGGGGAAGGTTAGTTGCAACTACTCTTTTACACCCTCTCAAAAGTCGCGTTTGGCTGGCCGCCCCCAAATGCAGCCGCAGCAGTGGCCGGCACCGTCTGTCGCGCAACCATCAACACAACACCCCAGTACTAACCAACGCGACGCAAACAGATGAAGCACCACAGCCTTCATCCTCCAAGAGCCACCAGCGCGTCAGATCGCGAGTTTCCATGGATGCGCCCCCTCCCTCCAGCGCCAAAGCGCGTCAGTCGGCTGGTAAGATTAGTAAGTCTCCCATCTACCCCCGACCATCCCGGCTACCAGCATAGACCTGACTTTTAATCTTTTCCTCTATCATCTAGAGCGTCGCAGTCGATCGATGGGCAAGCCCGCTGAGGTAGAACTTGCCTCCAGTCCATCCAAAGCTACGGCAAGCCAATCAACCCTGGCGCAAACCAACGGGGATATTGCAGAGGAGGACAAGACGAAAGCATCCAAGGCGCCAGTTGCCGACATGGGTGGTGAAGGTTTGTCGCTTTCCGCTCCTGCTCCTGAATTGTCCTGATCGCATACTAACGTGCAATGCGATACGCAGAATTGTTGCAAAACATCGGAGATGCGCCCGACTCTTCGGATAAGCCCGACGACAACGACGCTGACCACATGATTCAGAGTGCGCTCGAGAAGCGGGAGTTCGCCGAAACTCAGGAGGATGGCGAGACCGAGATTGACAAGCTGCTGAAGCACCGCCGCCTGAGCGATGGCTCTGTCGAGATCTTGGTCAAGTGGGTGGACGAAGCCGAGGAGGATGCCACGTACGAACCCGAAGAGGAGATCCAGCGCGGCGCGGCCGAGACTCTCTACGATTATTGGAAGTCGCAAGGAGACCGAACCACTGCGTTGTTCTATAAGGGCAAGAACCCGCCTCCCGAAACCTACCACGTCTTCAAGATCCTGCGCCACGAGAAGAAGAAGACCATCTTCCAGTTCGAAGTTCAGTGGGTAGGCTACCCTGCTACGCCCACGAACACGTCGATGGAGCCCGAAACCAAGCTTAAGAAGATTTGTCCCGAGCTGCTGGAGGAATACTGGGCTTCTAAGGGTGGTCGCGAGGGTCACTTGGCCAGACGAGGTCGCGCCAAGAAGGCTCGCAATGATTGAGATCCTTGAAGGATAGGCCTTGTATATCTGCACCAAGTCGTCTTGTACATAAATATTGCTTGAGAGTTGGAGGGAGAGGAGGCCAAAAAGGAGTCAGTGGATGCCGTTCTGGTGGGTGGGTTCAAGGCGTTCACTTGGCTGTGACTGTTTTTCTTGCTTTTAGCCCCCAAGAAAACATAGCGAAATAGCGCTTTATAGGATGTTCTCTACATCCAAGATACGGTGTCCCGTATCCGGCCAATGTATCGAATGAAATCTGATTACTGAAAAGTATTGAAAAATGGCTGGTTGTGTATTAATATTGTCTGGGTAGTTTACGAATATGTTGCGGAAGGCTATGTCCGTGAGATGGGATGAGCGTCGCGACGGTTTAGTCTTATACGATTCGCTAACAGAAGCAATAAGGATGACATCATTCGGCTTTACGTTCGTATCTACTTATCTAATAGCTTTTATCAATTTCCAAATCCCGCCAGCCTGGTTCAACAGCTGCAAGTCAGGCAAGGCTGTGGATGGGCTCGAAGGGGGCCGACAACGATTGAGGCCCGCCTATCACCTGGCTTGTCAGCGGCACAGCAGCAGCAGGCACTTGGGTGGTGGTGGTGGTGGCCGAGTGAACCACTAACGCATCGCGTTTTGGGAGCAAACAGCACTAACCCGCATCCGGGGGGCCAGACCTGAAGTGGGACCACGGCCGTTGCTCATTTCCAGCGATCTCACGAGCACTTCGGTTTTGGACCCTGGATTTCCACTTTCCTGCGCGCTCGCTCTCAAGGTTGCGAACATTGTCGTCGTAAACTCATGCTCCGGAGGCCCCAAGGCTATGATGTCTGCTCAAATTTAGCTCTGTAGCCCTGCATAATCAAGCACAGGCTATGTCACTCGTTATCACAGAACAACTGTAGTTCGCTTCTCACTCATTCATTCACTCATTCGTTCGCGACGGAAGGGCGCGTTGGTTTTAATCTCGTTGGAACTCTTAAGCCGGCTGGGCTTTTGCGTCGCCGCGTAGACACGCTCTTTTATATCACACTCACTCGTTTCAAGAAATCGAAATATCAAATGCGCAATGTCGCATCCTTCTCCGCGCTGCTGGCCACCAACACCCTCGTCTGGTCAGCAGCGCAAATAGCAGGCGCCGCCGCGGCGGGCGGCAGCGGCACGGTCTGGGCGACGCCGCACGACAGCTACTCGTCGTCGGTCGGGGTGCTGGGCTGCAAGGTGGACACGAACCGCATCGCCTACTGGCCGTCGTCGGTGAGCTGCGACGCGATCTGCGTCGAGCTGTCGTACGGGGGCCGCTCGGTCAAGCTGCTGAAACTCGACCAGTCTGGCGGCGCGTACGACGTCAGCTACGACGCCTGGAACTACTTGTTGACGGGCAAGGGAGCCCGTGAGCAGCCCACGGCGGGCGGGGCGATCGCGATGCAGTACCGCGACGTGGACGCCGGCGAGTGCGCCAGCTTGATCCACACGGACGGCAACCGGCTGCCTCTCTCGGCCGCGAACAGCATGAACTTCCTCGCGAGCTGCCTGGAGCAGCCGGGCGGCTCCTGGGTCGGCCGGAACTACCAGCTCTGGAACATTTTGGATCCCATTTGTACCTGGGGCAAAGATCAGGCGTGCGAGCTGAACAACTGGCCCAGCGCGAACCAGGCGACGTGCCCGAGCACCCTGGGCGAGCCTGTCGCGCTGGCGGGCGATCCGGTCTACAATATCCGGTACCCGTCCGGACAGGAGGTCGAGGCGGGCTCGGGGGCGGTGCGCCAGGATAGCGGCGCGGCTGGAGGCAGTGGTGGTCTTGGTGGCTCGGGCAGGGCGGCGACGGGGTTGATGAGCTGGGCTGTGTGCCTCATGACTTTGGTGGTTGGGCATTTTGTTTTATGATCGATACCATGATGCAGCGTTCTCCTTTTTCTGATTCTTCTTAGATACCCCCTTTAATGTGGCTTTTATGCACATGCGACTTGCTCTTGGGGGAGGCTTGTTGCAAATAGTATGGCTGCCTATACTTGCTACCATTATTGTTTTGACGAGTTTTACATATTTCACTTCAATTCCTATTATTAACATAATGCCTGAGAAATAGACAGACTTGTCGGTTATTAACACTAAGGAGAGAATATACCCGAAGCAGACTCTAGGTATCGCCATCAAGGGGATAGATGTATGAGCAGTATACTACTTCTAAGTTTGCCAACTGCACGGCGTCGCACTTGCCGAACTGCCAGTATGCTACCTGCTTGTATCATCCAATCTTTGGTTTCGGTGGCTGGCCAACTTGACACTAAATCAGAGTTTGAGGCAAACAGACATTTCGTGTATATTGGCGTTGGTTGTTTCTTCGCCTCGTCTTAAGTATACAAACAGCGAGCTCGGGTCTAAATAAACCTCCTGGGATCTAAGATTCCGAACGCTGGCAGGCCGTGGCAGGTTCGCCTCCACTCTTATCTAGGTATGCACTAGCCCCCGGTTTTGGGCCCCAGTGAATGAGGGGATCCCAGATCAATAAAATGCATTATGTTGGCTGGAGCGTATAATTACATACGGCGTTAGCCCCGGCCCCGGCAACTTCCAACTGCCGTCTCGCATTGCCTACCAGTCGGTTTTATCGATAAACAGAATCCTAGGGGGAAGAGAGATGGCCCAAGGCCCGAGGTTGGGGGGACTGGATACTGCCGGTTGGCGGCTCAATTGGCGGATCAGAGTTGCAACCAGGACGTGCATACAGGCTCGGAGACGCTTAAACGTTTCCACGTACGTGTCGTGTCGATCAATCCCTCCAGACTATCGAAGGTCCGGCGCATCAATTGAGAGGTTGTTTTTTGTTCGTTATTCTTCTGAGCATTTGTTGACTTGCGTTGGCCAGGTCTCGTATATACATTCACTTATACTCTCTAATACGGCTGCAGAAATACGTTGATTCTCCGTGCTCGTTAGACCCAATTACATTCCCAAGCAATTGAGAGTGGCTTAGAAACCGTTGACATGGCGGCGCTCGGTGAGTCGCTTCTTATTCTTATCTCCGAGACGTCTCAACTTTATCTCGTTCGCAAGACAAGACGAAATGCCGCTAACCGATTGATATAGCAACAGCATCCGTGGCCGCCACTACCGCCGGTCTGGCCTATTTGGATGCGAAATACCACATCCGTCAAGATTGGAAGATCATTAGCGGCAAGAAAAAGGCCGGCAAGCTCCTCCAGCAAGCCAGTACGTCATTGCTCTCGCTTACCTTCCCGAAACCTGTGGTTGGTTTTTGTATGTACTTGTCTAACCGTCGCACACAGTCAAGGATAAGCGCGTGTCGCAATGGTACTTCTTCGAGAAGCATGCGCAGGAGAAGCCCAATGCAGAGTGCATCTGGTGGCGCCCGGGTAGTTTTACCTACGCCGAGTCCTATTACCGGTCATGCCAGTTCGCCCAGTACTTCCTGAGCCAGGGCGTCAAGCCCGGCCAACTCGTGGCCTTGTTCATGGCTAACAGCCCGGATTTCCTCTTCGCCTGGCTCGGGCTCTTCGCCATCGGCGCCGCGCCCGCTATGATCAACCACAACCTGACCAAGGCGGCACTGCTGCACTGTCTGGGCATCGCCGAGACGCCGCTCGTCGTGGCCGACGGGAGCCCCGAGCTCCTCGCGCGGATAGACGAGGTGCAGGAGGAGCTGGTCGCGAAGGGGGTCAAGGTGGTCAAGCTGGCCGAGGCGCGGCCCGAGATCAACGCATTAAAAGGCGAGAGGCCGGGGAACGAGCTGAGAGACAATGTGGGACCGGGTTCGCCATTCGGTCTGTTCTACACAAGGTATGGCTGGCTCCCCCGATGCTTAAAGCAGGCGAAAAGAGACGACGAGCTAATGAATCCAGTGGAACTACTGGTATGCCCAAAGCCTGCATCATCCCGGGTGCGGCGGGATTCTACCATGGTGTCAGCAAAGAATGTGGAATTTCATATGTAACGGGGGATAACCAGAGGTACTACGACTGCATGCCACTTTATCACGGAACCGGGGCGATCAGCGGCATGACGCAAATATTGACGGGCGTGACGTTATGTCTTGCTCCCAAGTTCAGCGCCTCAAAGTTCTGGACTGATATCCGAGACTCAAAGGCCACATGGTTCGTCTACGTCGGAGAGACGGTGCGCTACCTGCTGGCAGCCCCTCCGTCCCCGAGAGACAGGGACCACAACGTGCATTCCATCTACGGAAATGGTCTGAGGCCTGATGTCTGGAAGCCGTTCCGCGACCGTTTCGGCATCGAGAAGATCTTCGAGTTCTTCAACAGCACGGAGGGTATGCTCGCGCTGGATAACCCTGCCCGGGGCGATTTCAGGGCGCACTCGGTCGGTCACCACGGTCTGCTTTTACGAAACCGGTACCACAACACTTATATACCTGTGGCTATCGACCCGGACACGGGCGACATCGTGAGGGACCCCAAGACGGGCTTCGCGACCCGGGTCCCGTACGAAGCCGGAGGCGAGATTCTAGTTGCTCAGCCGAGCCCCTACGCGCCGCCTTTCGTAGGCTATCACGGAAACAAGGAGGCGTCCGACAAGAAATTCGTCACGGATGTCTTCACGAAAGGAGACACATACTACCGAACCGGCGATGCTCTGAGGCGTGATGGTGACGGACGGTGGTACTTTATGGACAGGTGAGCAACATCACACGAGCTAATGTAGTGGTTCAACGACTGACTTGTGTTTTAGACTTGGCGACACATTCCGCTGGAAGGGCGAGAACGTCTCGACGGCCGAGGTGTCGGAAGTGCTGGGCAGATACCCTGGCGTCCTGGAAGCTACCGTGTACGGTGTTGGTTTGCCCGGTCACGACGGCAAGGCCGGCATGGCTGCCATCTACATTGACTCTGACACGAAATCGTTTGACTACGATGGGCTGCTGAAGTAAGTTGTCCCTACCGCATAAAAACCCGACATATATCAAGAGAGCTAACAGATAATTCCAGACACGCACGAACACACCTTCCGAAGTACGCCGTGCCCATCTTCGTGCGGCGGATCAAGGAGCGCTCGGCAACTCACAACAACAAGCAGAATAAGGTGCCCCTCAAGAATGACGGAATCGACCCGTCCAAGGTCAAGGACGACCCCTTGTTCTGGATCAGCGAGCAAGGAAAGGGCAAGTCTTATGCGCCTTTCACGGAGAAGGAGTGGGACGAGCTAAACGCGGGCAAGGCGAAGTTGTAGGATTTGTGTTTGATTGGTACGAGCGCACATGTTTTAGGAGGGATTTGGAATTGAGATGTATTACATATAGAGAAGCGAATATATTCAGCACCTGAGCAGTAGTAATTCATCAGGTCGTACCCTATTCTAAACCTATGCAATTGACATCTTCATGCCCCCGTTGGCGCACACCACGCTCCCCGTCGTCCACCCAGCCTCCTCAGAGCACAGCATATCGATGGTCCCCGCGATCTCGCTGGTGAACCCCGGCCGCCGCCCACCCATCTTGTCGCGGACGAGGGTATCGAACCGCTTCAGCTCGGCGTCCTTGTTGCCGGTGCCATCGTCACCACCCATCAGCTCCTTGACCTCTGCCGCCGTCTCGGCCGTGCCGCCCGCGTACTTCTGCAGCGGCGCCGCGTCACAGTACGGCTGGTTGATGCGCCAGAACTTCTCCCCGGCCTCGGCGTACATGTCGCCCCAGGCCGGCCCCGGGTTGACGGCGTTGACCGTCGCGCGCCCCGCCAGCTCGCGGCTCCAGCAGCGCGTCATGGCCTCCAGGGCGGCCTTGGTCCCCGCGTAGACGCTCTGGCCCTCGTAGCCGATGGAGCTGGAAACGCTCGAGACGTTGACGATGCGGCCCTTTGTTTTCACGAACCCACCACCATCCGACGAAGAAGAGGCGGGGGAGGGGAAGTAAGGAGCCAGCGCCTGCGTGAGCATAAGGGGAGCGAGCACGTTGACATTGTAGACGCGCGTGAACTCGGCCTCGACGATGGGGCCCTTGTCCGCGTCGTTGAGGAACTGGTTCGACGAGACCCCCGCGTTGTTGACGAGGATGTCGACCCGCAAGTCGCCGCCGCGGCCCAGCGACGAAGGGCCCAGCGAGCCCCAGAACCCCTTGGCGGCCTCGACGATCTTGATGCAGGCGTCGCCCGCCTGCATCAGGTCCGCCTGGACGTGCGCGCACTTGACCCCGTGCTGGGCCTCGAGGTCGGCGCACAGCTCCTGGGTGAGGGCCTTGGACGAGTCCGAGGTGAAGACCAGCAGGAGGTTGCACCCCTTGGCGGCCAGTCGCCTCGCGACGGCGGCCCCGATGCCTACATGTATGCATGTGGTCAGCACACATGAGTTTCCTGCGAGTTGGGCTGGTGCTGGAATGACTAGTCGGGAGGCTAGCCCTGGATGAGGGCACCCGTTGACCAGTAATAATAGAACTCACCTCGAGAGCCGCCGGTCACTATTCCCAGCTTGCCATCATACGGACGGGAAGACATCGTATATGTACAAATCAGTGAGCGCTGGGTCAGACTATCCACTGAAGTTCTAGGTGTTCTTAGATATTGACAAGGGAGAGCCTAATGAATTAGGACCTGAGCGCCTTTTAAGATCTTGCCGGCGGGCATGGACGCGAACTCCGGGGTCGTCATGGGACGGGAGGGGAATATGAGGGGAAGAGGGGCAATGTTCGTTCTACTGATCTCGCATTAGCTCTTGCCTACCTATGAGTTTAGCGGACCAACCAACCCATTCAAACCATTCTTCCCCAGGCCCCATCCAGGTCCACAGGCGGGTTCCACGAAAAGGGGGTCGCACAGCTCAGTATTCCGTACGGCATGACTCAATAGAATCGCATGTAGTTCGCATTTACAGCAACACCTACGTCTAATATATGACTATGATCG
Source organism: Apiospora sp. TS-2023a (assembly GCA_038364195.1). Lineage (NCBI taxonomy): Eukaryota > Fungi > Ascomycota > Sordariomycetes > Amphisphaeriales > Apiosporaceae > Apiospora > Apiospora sp. TS-2023a. Next base: position 2,147,298 of record JAQQWQ010000007.1, on the reverse strand, counting down.
ACTTTTCCCTTTCACTGAAAAGCTACATGTCCATACCAGGTAAGTGTTTCAAGTCCCACACGAAGCCAACAATCATGTTTCCCCTTCTTATACACCCTCTCTTCCGTATATCTTTGCGCCTGAAAAGGCAGTGCAAAACATCTAGACAGGATGTTATCTCAACATGAACCTTCCTCAGCTGGGTGCAGAACGTCTAGGCCATTCTCCAGTAATTCCGAAGGGTCTGAGAAAGTCACACGTTAGAGAATATACACTACCACGAAGATGGTACTCACTTGTGAGGCTGCTCTGAGAATCGTCTTGGCTTCTCTGCAGGCTTCAACAGCAAATTCTTCGCCGATCTGGAGCCTCTCGCAATTGTGTTCGCAATGCTCGGTGTTCCGGTTCGCTTCACGACGTTATGCTCGAGCTTCTCACCTTCGGTCTAGTACAAGGTTAGCACTTCTCGACGTTACATGTAGTGTTTTCTTCGTAAGCGTACCTGATCCTGGAGTTCAGTCGGCGTAGGATCCCGACCATGCACCATCTGATTATACGACAGACGTGGGAGTCGACGCAGGTTGTGGCGGGTCTTCCCTGGCTCTGAAGAGCTGCCCTCCAAGTCTCCGTCGGCGGTGTCGCTAGGACTGTAACCGATATCAGAATCCGATGTCTTAGATGGGTCACTACCGTCGTAACCAAGAGAAGGACTTCGTTCCAGATTGAACGACACCGTCTTGGTAATCCGACGGGGTGCGCCTAACCGAGGCGATGCAGAGCTGGTCTCAGGTAGCTTGTCCTTGGGAATGCCTGTTGGCCATGTCAGCTGCATAATACTTGATCATCGGGGCCAAGTAACCTTACAGTCTGGAATTACATTGTCGGGATATCTGGCGGCCACTGCCTCCTCTGTAGCGTCCTCGACTATGTTGGGTATTAGTATGGTAGTCTGTATCGGAAAATGCGATAGGGAGGACCTACCTTGATACGCGAATTCATTGAAGATGTGCTCCTCAGACTTCAGTTGCTTCAAGTGCTTTGAGTTGAAGTGGTTGAAAGCTCGCTTATACTTGAAGGGTGGCGAGTCCGCAATACGAGAACTACAGTCCGGTTCCAGGCAGCGGACAACAAAGAAGCCATCCCTCTCTGCGTGACGGAAGACGCACTCTATTGCATCCAAGTCCTGCATGCGCAGCTTCCGGGGTAGGTCTGTGTCATTGCCGTGTGTGGGTACCTTTGAACAATGGCTTAGTGTCATCGCTCATGAAAAGAAGTACGAAAGGGGGTGCTTACGGTGTTCAAGGAAGTCCTGACCTTCTTTGACTCAGGCTCGGGGTCTTCTGATGACTCACGGAGGCGTTTCTCTCGATGGACAACAAGTGCCTGGGGACTCGGGCTTGTCTTCACATTGCCAGCTTCACTATCCTCACGCCGAACAGCTGTCTGCGTTTCGGACTGCACATCGTTCGCCGGACCTTCGCGTGGTGGGGCCTTTGAGCCACCATCAGGATCAGATGCAGTATCATTGCCGGCAGAGTCCACGTGTGGGGTATCGGCAGTCTCAGAATGCCCGGATTCGGGTGGGGAGGCGGCTGGAGTTAGTGGGAGGGAATCCAAGTGTAAGGTAGCAGCAGTGGGGATGACTGAGAGCAGATGGGGCGACGATGTGGCTGCAATGTCTGACAAAGTTGTGTTGACGACCGCAGGATCAACTTGCAGAGAGCTCAGAGTGGCGCGCAGACCTTCGAGTAAGTTGCTCTTGTTATCTTGGAACTCGCGGCGCTTATGGTCAACTTGATCCAAGACAGCAATAAGACTCCTGAGATCCGTATTAAGATCCTGGTTGCACTTCTCAGTAAGGGCGGCGACCTTCTCTCTGATCAGGCGAATCGAGAACTCGGATGCAGCGCCGTTGAGATCGAATGTAGAAGCCATGGTGATCAAGAGCCCGGGCCGATATGCGTATATATCAGGGAGATGGAAGAAGATGGCCTACGCCTCTGAATACAGCCATGGGCCAGATTGTAGTCAGGCAAGTAGAAGCTCGGGTCATCAAACGGGCGGGGATGGTATGCCAATGAGGTACGTGCGGGTGAGTGTGTCGGTGTCTGTGTGTGTCAAATCGATGGTAGGCTGCGGTTGCCTTTAAAGTTTGGGTCGCTGCTGCAGCTTCCCCCATCGGGAATAGACGCATCCAACACACTCCCTCCTGGTACATCGAATACACTGTTTTTACCCGATTAATAAAAACCACAGTTCTTAAGCATTTTACTCAGTTATTTAAACATATTTATCTAGGTATTTAATAAGTAACGTAGCTTCCTATTATTAATCTTCCATGTTCTCACGTCTGTACATATTTGCTCTCCGGTGTCGGTTTCTGTGTTTGTGCATGCCCTCAAATGTAGGTCAGGTGACACATCACACCTCATCCTAGCAAGTCGGTACGTATCTCTGCAGGCAATCGACCAGCGCTGTTGTCGCCATCTGAATATACCTATAATATATGATCAGGAGTATCTAGACGTCCATTATAACTTAGTGAATGATTGAAAGCTGAAATGGGAGTTTTCAGGACGTGGTTTATCTTTATAGGTGCCCCTGAGCGTATTACATACAGTAGACAACACTACGGCGAGTTATTAATAGCTGGCTGTTGCATTCTTAAGGACTCCTGAACAACTTCAGAGTCTCAGATGGTCCATCGGTCCACAAGGACATCTGTACTGCTCCAAGAAAAGGATGAGTAACCGTCTAAGCGACTGAGGCCGTATAGTGCAAGTAATTCCCAAACAAGGACGCTGATAATTCCGTAGCAGTGTAGACTGGATAAATTTAAGCGTTGAACTACAGTACCGATATTTGGAAATATTTGCATACCGAGTCAACACTTGAGGGATGTCCAACGCACGGTAGAAGAAGGATCAACGTTTGAATATTTTCTTACCCTTCCGGGTTTCAACGCTGGAATAACTGGTTATTCCAGTGTACAATTGAACTGCAGTTAGGTCGTGCGTTGATTCCATTCAGCCTTCTCTCCTACGGTTATACCTATCCAAAAGAACAGAAGAATAAGCTGGAATGGAGTCCATGGAGTTGACCGAGATCTACATCCAATGTAGACCCTTAAGATAGATAGCACGGACGATAGAATACCTGAACCGATGCCAATCACCCAGAGATGTAGGCTTCGAATTTTTCAGCGACCACTAGGAAGTGTGACATGCGTTAGGCGGGCTCCCTCTCGCGAATTTGTTCATATACAACCTTATTTCTATTGGATCTCTTGAACTACGAGGGGAACACTGAAAAGAGGGTGGGTAATGCTTTCAATGATCAGTGTGGTTACCCCTGAAAGGCGAACAGCATCAGGATGTCACCACTCTCATCGTCTATATGTTAGGAAGGAGATAGCCTCTTATACGGTTAATCCAAGTTAGTAGGTAGTTGAAATACGAAGCATCAAGCAGGCCTCCGCAGATAAGATACTTCGTGCCCGCAGCTGTTACGATTATTCCAGTACAAAATAACGATTATGTGTAATGTAGCAAAGACCATTCTCTATTTGTAAAAGAATTTCACCCATACAGCAACAAGTCTCTACTGTTTTGTAAGAGATATGAAAGTATAAGATCTTGTAAATTATTCGAACTGAGGAAAAGTTCGAAGACAGGCCCACGCAGCCCAATCTACCTACCGAGTATGTATCTTCCGATACCGCACCACCTCATTCCCCTCCTCGTCCTCCACCCTCTCGGCCACGACCTTGTACCCGCCGACCGCGGGCCAGATCTTGGTCCAGCAGACCCAGTACACACCACCGAGCAGCAGCACGCCCACCCCGACGACGGGGAACACGTAGTACGGGTACCCGTCGGCGTTCCAGTCGCCCTCGGGCGGGATGAAGGGCACGAGCGCCAGGAACACATTGGACAGCAGGAACAGCACGGCGACGGGCAGGTACGTGTGCCAGGGCGAGGACCACTGCTCCGACTTCTTGTAGTGCAGGTAGATGAGCCCCGCCGCCACGAAGGCGTTGATCCACGCCCCCGGGTACGTGTACAGCTGGACGATGAAGTTGTAGGCCGGGCCCGGCGGCGGCGCGACCAGGACGATGACGGTGACGAGCCAGTGCAGGAATAACTGTAAAGGGTGTTCATGTTAGTATATTCCCCACAATCCTAGTAGTCCAACGAAGCTAGCTTTTGCTGTATGTATGGCCTTGGTTCGGCTGGTGAACAGGGGTGAGACATGACTTACAGAAGCAGCAGGCGCCCCAAACGGCTTCACCGAAGCCCAGAACCGGCTCCAGGGCAACAGCCCCTCTTTACCAAACTCCTGATTGAGCCGCGCATGCGCGAAGCTGACGGCAAGCACATTCCCCATATTGCTCAGCGCAACAAACACAGGCAAGCTGCGCGCGGCGGCGCTGTCGCCAAACATGTTGCGGAAGAAGACGCCCGCGATGATGACCTCGGAGTTGGCGAACTCCTCCTTGGAGATGGCGGCGAAGTACGCCACATTCGCGAGCACGTACAGAATCGTCACGCCGCCAATGGCAATGGGCGCAGCCACGACGAGCGTCTTGCGCGGGTGCTTGAGCTCGCCGATGACATAATTGGCGTTCTCCCAGCCCTTGTAGCTATAAATGACATTGAGCAGCGCCGTCGAGTAGGTATAAGCGCCTCCGCCGCCCCAGCCGTTCCCGGTCTCGAGGCAGAACGCGCCGTCGAAGTTGCGCGGGTCGGGCACGCGGCGGTGGCCCGCGAGGGCCGCGAACCCGGAGAAGACGATGAGCAGCAGGATGACGACCTTGAAGACGCCCAGGACGTTGACGAGGCGCAGGCCCCAGCGGGGGAGCGCCGCGTGCAGCACCGTCGCGAACGTGACGCACGCGACGCCGATGCCGCGCCCGATCCAGCTGTCCTCCTCGTGGCCGGCGGCGAGCAGGGATGTAGCGGCCGAAGGCCAGGGAGTTCCCCGAAGAGAAGCCCAGGAGGATCATCTGCGACGCCAGGACGCACGTCGCCAGGTACCGCGGGTGGCGGTACACGCGCTCCAGGTAGTTCTTCTCACCCCCTGAGCGCGGGATGGCGAGGCCGAACTCGAGGAAGACGCTCAGGCCGCAGAAGGTCAAGACGCCGCCTGTAGAGGTGTGAGTCCGTGTTAGTCAATTCCAAACCGTCCATTGTTATAGGCCGGAAAAGATGTATCCTGTATATGCGTACCTATAACCCATAGCATAATAGCGACACCAACAGAGCCGGTGGCAGCAAAGACGCTAGACGGGGTGGAGAAGACTATAATCACATGCTGTTAGCGGCGGTGGAACTTGCGTGTATAAGTCGAGACGAGACAGAGCCGGCAAACACTTACTACCCGTGCCGATCATCTTATTCAAGATGAGGAAAACAGCGCCAGTGACTCCAATCTTTCGCGACTCGGCGATAGCAATCTTCTGCACCCTCTGCTCTCCGACCTCCTCCAAGGAGCCATCTTCGTCGACCACCGTGTGGTGGGGCGCATGGCCCGAATCATCGTCGTGCTTGACGCCTTTGGACATGACTGCTGCTGTGTCCTGATGATGCCAGCCCAGCACCGTCAACACAATAAATCAATAGACAACAGTCTCGTGCGATACATATAGACGATATCTGCAAAGACAAGTCAGGGGGGCCATCAGTATTTATTCATCTCTACCTGCAGCGTTTAAAGACTCATGCATCTTTCTCCCAACGGAACGTTCCACGGCTGCATGGGTTGGTAGCATCGCAATGTGGGGCAATTCTTGCGCCATCGCCCTTGTTGCCCGAGATGGGAGCCGTAAATGAGGAGCCAAGCAAAAGATGCTGACATTTGATGGCCGGATTTCAAGTGATACGGACACCAATTGACGGCGCGCGCAGATATTTCTTGTGCGTGCGGAGTAGGTCTTGGCGTAACGTCAGTGCATAGAGTGTGCATTATCAGTATGCGCAAAACAGCGCTTGGTATCACCGCCAGCCAAAATTGTCAGAAAAGGCGGCTTTGGATAATCTCCTCTTGGGGCTTCGCAGAAGAGAGTATCCAAAACCCAGGCAGGCGGATCAGTAGTGATCGGCCCCTTGAACAAGGTTAGCAGGCTTCGAGAGGCGGGTGGTCCTCCCCGAAGCTTGGCCCAGCCCTTGTCCAATCAGCACCGAGTCCACAGTCCTGTGCCGTCTAACGTGCTTGATCACGTCAATTGCATCTTACATTTCTGTGACCAATTTTTTCCCAGTCCGTAATAAAACGTTGGCTGTAGGCCGAGCTTGTACACGCCGAGAGTCGAGACTCTCATGCCGCCAAGAGGTCGTAAGATTCAGGTCGCGAGACAACCTGAAGACCTTTCCTCGTCTGTTGAAATCGAATGAACATCCGTCGACTCATCGGAATAGATCTGAAAGCGGGCAAAATACAGTAGAGGCCTCCCGCGGCGCGGGGATCACACCAGACCAGAATATCAGGAACGCTTTTTATTCAGGGCAACCGGTTTGCCAGGTGTGATCAAATGATCAGCTCTATATATTAGTAAAAGCGTGTAGGGGGGTATCAGGCAAAACGAAATCCAACATCTATGTGCGACCAATAACCGGATATAAGACGTTATTTTGTCAAAGAGACAACTCCAAGCCACTCTAGACCTTAACTGCCAACTTCAGCCCAGCCTGCTGGATCCGGAGGCCTATGAAGATGATGCCCCCAGCTATACTGCAAACCCCTCCATAAATCCAGAGGCTTGTCCAGTCCAGATCATCACCCACTCCCAATATGGCGCCGCCGCCCGGGCCGCCGGCCAGGGTACCGAACCCTACCAGAGCGAATCCAAGCCCCATCCTGCTGCCGATCTTGCTCTTGTCCTTGGTCAAAGCAATGAAAAGCACCGGGGGCAGCGCGATGAAGACACCCGAGAAGAACCCAAAAGCCAGAGCAACCACGATGATGCCTCCCATGGTGTGGACTTTTAGCATGACAAGGTTGAGCAGGCCGCAGATGAAGGCGCCCGGGATGACGAGGTTCAGGGGCCCCGTCTTGTCCGACAAGGCATTGGGCAGGGTCCGTCCGAACATGGAGGCAGCGTTCAAAATTGCGACCAAGTAGAACGAGAGCGAGGCGTCGGTGATGCCTTGCTGCTGGCCGAAGTACGAAATGTAGAAGAGCATCACATACAGGCCGATAAAACCCAGCATGGAGCCGACGATAAAGATCAAGAACGGCAAGTCCGTGAAGAGGGTCGTGTCGATTCGGGCACGTGCGCCAGGGGGCTTGACCCGTATCTTCATGAAGGATATGGGGATCATCATGGTCGCGAGGGCGATGAAGCCCAAAATACGGACACTCCAACCGAAGCCGATCTCGTTGACGAGCCGGTAGAAGGCAATGGGGTAGATGATTCCGCCAAAGGAGCTGCCAGCCGCCGCAAGGCCCATGGCAAGGCCCAGTCGCGTGTTGAAGTACCCAGACAGCACAGAGAGAGCCGGCACGAACATGGTTCCAGCACCGAGACCGATGCACTACATAATCATGGTCAGTAAGTTCCCCTCGATGTGTCAATGTATTGAATGTGGTTGAAGTTAAGACTCACGAAACCCTGGGCCAGAATAGCTTGCCAGTAAGTGTGGACGAGTGACAGCATCATGTGGCCGAAGACAACTCCAAACCCACCAATGATGAGCAACTCCTTGATGTAACCCTTGTCGTAGAACGGCCCGGCCATCAGCCCGCCGAGCAGCACCAAGTAGGCCTGGATGGAACCGATCCAAGATATGTTGGACGATGACGTGGTAAACAGCTGCCCGGATTCATAGTACGTCTGATAGACACCGAATGTGTTCAAGATGCCCCAGGAGTTGAAGAAGATCATGAATGCGCCCAGCACTTGGAGCCACGCAGTGATGCCTCCGTTGGGCGCCGGAGCTGGGCCCCCCTGGAGCGGAAGCCGGCGCGGCTGGCGGTGCGGATTCGACATCCGCTTTATTTTGCTGGCCGTTCTCGAGTGTCGTTTGCGACGCATCGGATGCGACGGCCTTCTTTTCGCCTATTGCCATTTCGTTGGGTTCAGTCGACATCTTGCCCGCGAGAGGTACCAGGTTGAGAGGTGCGACTAGTGTCTGGGTAAATGAAGAGAGTCGAGCTTACCGGAATACGAAAGGAAAGTAAGGCTGCTTGGCCAGCATCTTTATTTGTTTGGGGTGGGTGTGTGAAACCAGGATTGCTTTCAAGAGATGCTGCAATGAGTTGCAGCGTAGGTAAGCAAAGCAAGCAAGTACTGTAATCATCATCGGGTCGGCATTAGTGAGCGAAAGGCGCGAAAGCGCGAGGAGGCTCGCCTCTTTCTTTGACGGCGGCTACTTACCCAGGTTTCCTCCTAGACTTCATCCGAAGGCGTTGTCGTAGTGTAATAGTGTCGGGCCAACGACCGGAGGTAGTGTTAGCCTAGTCGGATATAGCATAGTGAACAAGGGATGGCAAATGCCTTCAGCGCATTCCTGACCTATCCAGTTGTCATAGATACGGGTTCCTCCAGTCGTTCTGGTCGTTTCAGGCGATACAATATGTGCATTGCCGACGCATAGTTGCATCGAGCAACGAGTTGGCAGGATGGAACCCCGGGTCCAGCACGTTGGCTCCCCCAAATCAGGTATCATGCTGCGGGGGGTTCTGTAGATCCCTCCGAAACACTCACCCTGCCATGCCTGCTTTCTGTCTTGCGCGTTTGCCCATTAACCCATGCCGGGAAGGCAGAATCTCACCACACGTGTCATATAATGATAAATGAGCGTAGTTGATATTGTTGGTATATCTCACCATACCGTAGACTGTCCCTTGCTTACACAACGTCCACAAAATGCGGCTTCCATAAGGTTGTGTATCCTCACATTGCGCCCCTGGCAAGTTGGGGCTGCTGTGAGTCGGGGGGTCTTTGGTCTGGTGGGGGCTAGCTTCTAGAACCGTATTAGCTGAGCTAATCTCCGGGGAGCGATCTGCGAACCCCCTCGGCTTTATACAGCCTTATCCGAGCTGGTATCCGAGATCAAATCCTCTATTCGCACATTACAAATGTGTGAAAAGTCCGACGTATCATTCCTAGTGCATTATAACCAAAAACTTGATTGGTAGATCTATTTGCTCGTGAAGCTTAGATGCGTATCTTTCATCAAGGCACTGTATTCCCCGGTGTTCACAGTCCTGCAAGTAAAGTGATGTACGACGTGTGATCCGTCAAGTGTAACTTGTCTCGCGCCTATCCAACACCCCTTGCTTGGATGCTTTGTCAGCCTCTGTCAATGGTAATGTTAAGGGGTTAAACTGGGATGCGTCGAGACCGATTAATAAGGTTGTTCTGACGCCTGCGAGTAGCTTATGTGAGACAGGCGGCGATCTACAGATGTACATACAGCTCTAGTTAGCGAGATTGGCTACGCTACCCTCCATCCCTTGACAACATCAAACAACGTCTCGTCCGACCCAACATTGCCCGGAAAGACAACATAAGGCAGCCCCGGCCACTTGGCGGAAGCCTCGTCGCATCGCCATAACGGCACGCCCGCCGCCGCTTGCCCTACTATCATGGCCCTCCGCATCTTCAGCCCCTTGGTCGCCATGTCGGACGATGTGATGCCCCCTTTCGCGATGACATAGCGCGGCTTCGTGGTCAGCCCTACCAAGAACGACACCAACGCCTTCGCGACCGTGGCGCCGATATCCAAGCTCGTCGTCTCGTCTTCGCCCGTGATCAGCTCCCGACTAGTCATGATCAAGACGTCCTGCCCCCCGCGCGATCTCCTTCTCGGCCACTTCGAGGGCCTTCGCCATCTCGCGCGAGCCGGCCTCGTCGGATCTCAGAAGGTTTCGAACGTCGATCACGACGCTCGTGAGTTTCGCGCCACTACGGTCCCTCAGCACCTGCAGCTGAGCCGTCGTCTTGGGGACGTAGGAGCCAGCGATGATGAGACCGCCCACATCCCCAGAAAGACTCAGTTGGTGCGCCGATATGGGTGGGATCGGCGCAATTCCTAGTCTTGCCGAGACGAACGCGGCACCGGTCCTGAACATATACCGTTTCCCTTGACCCGCCGCTTTCAGCAGAGCCAGCACGACGACATCGACATCCTCCTCAGCCGCCGCATTCACGACGACCACCGTGCCCTTCGCCACGTCCCGCAGCTGCGCCAGCACTGCATCGGCGCCCCCAACGCGAATCGTCTCAAGACTCAGCGAAGTGACCTTCTCGGGCGGGATGGCCCCTTTACTCTTCTCGACCACGTACTCCCTCAGGTTCGAGCCCTTGTAGCCAAACGTAGCATCCCGCGCAAACGGCGTCAGCCCCGCCGGGACCAGCGTCTCGCCCTCCGCGACATAATGCACATCCTCAATAGTATACCTTCCACCCTGCAGAAAAAACGGACACAGCAACCACGCATCCGCCGCGCCCAGCACGTCCTCAGCCGCCTCCGCCTCGAGCGGGAAGTGCCCGCGCAGCGTCGAGTCCCCACGCAAGACGATCTCGAACCGCGTGTCCGCCTCGGCCGCCGCCCCCTTCAGGTTCGCGCAGATCTCGGCGATGAGCGCTCGCGCGGGGCCCGGGTGGAGGGCGCGCGAGTTGGTGAGGATGAAGAAGCCGCCGCCGGGACGCGTGTTGCCGAACTCCGCGACGAGCGTCGCCCGGTCCCAGACGGTCAGGACGGGGATGTCGTGGCACGTCTGGGTACCGGTCGGGTCGTCGTCGAGGGCGACGAGGATCGGGACTTTGGACGCGGGGTCCTGGAGGATGGTCTGCACCTGCTGTCGAAGGGTCGAGGGGGGCGGGGGTGGCAGCTTGGCCAGTGTCGATTTCAACTTGAGGGTCTGGGTCTCGGTCATCTTTTCGGTCTGGTACAGAGTAACATGCTCAGGCAGATAAAAGGCCTGGTATGCCTCCTCCAGGAGGACGCCATATTGCCAGATGCAATATATATGGAGTGTCCTGATGCTCGCGGGGCGTGAGGAGTAGTCAGTGGATCAGATGGGGTTGGCAGCGGGTATTTCCCCAGAAATCCATTTTAATCGGAGAAGCGATGAACTGCGGAGAGAAAGCCGGCCGCTAGAGGGTAAGCTAAAGGGTAAACTACAGGGTAACAGCGGGGTTTTGGTGTAAGTAACTTCAGTCCTACACTAACTGCTGACCTCTTTACTGCCAACAATCGGTATTCACAGCATCTATCACTCAAGAGGATCGAACAAAATATCATTTGGGGTCAATTCAGCTTTCGCAGTGTATTTCTCGATGCAACGTACTATTCTGCGCAAGTACGTTGCGTCTGATGCAAGCAATGCCCGAAATCGGGTGACATAGAAATCCATCCAGCATGTAACCCCTCGTGTCAACTCGAGTGTGGTTCTGACGCCCATCCACGTGCTCACTTCACTCCTGCGGTTCACACACATCTTGCGGCGGCTCTTCACCAGTCATCGCTCGGAACCATGCCATATCGTCGTCCTCACGACCCTCGTCATCCTCGCTTCTCTTGAGCTTCTTAAGCTGCCGGCCCTCCTTCAGCGCCTGCTCCTGTTCCCGGAGGACCTCGTAGCTCTTGCCGCCAAACTTCTTGCAGACGCGCTCCATGTACAGGTCCGCGGGCGTCGGGAGCGGCTTGCCGTAGCCGTGTGGGTGGTCGGCCGGGTCGACGTTGCGCATGTGGCAGGTGGCCGCGAGGCCGGCGAGGGCGTTGTAGGGGACGTTTCCGTTGATGTTGCTGGTCCCGAATCGGCGAGCGTGGTCCGCGCGGATCTTGCGGAGGCGGGGGATGATGTTCTTCTTCCAGTACGCCGCCAGCTTCTCGATGCCGAAGACCCAGTGCGCGTCTTGCATCTTCTCCCAGACGCGATCCCAGTTGGTCACCTCGTCGAGCTCCTGCTTGATGATGTTGCGGCCGGTGTTGCTGCCAGTGTTGCTGCCGGTGCCCATGTTGTTGTTGCCGTCGCCACCTCCGGATCCATCCTTCTCCTCCTCCTCGTCCTCCTTGGGAGGGATCACGACCACCTCACCGAAGAAGAGGGCAAAGATGATCAGGTCGCACTCGGCGTAGTAGTTCCACTCGTTGTTGCGCAGGTAGGGGTTGGGAGCCTCGCTGTCATAGTCCACGCTATCGTGATCCACGACGAGAAGGATCGGGGCTCCGACGTAGAACCACGAGCCGTCAGGCATCACGGTGCGCGCAGGCACGTCCCAGTAAAACCAGCCCTCGAGGGTTTCCATGCTGAAGTTGGTTGGGGTCTGCGTTTTGGTTTTGGTGTTAGCCTTCGGTGTGTGCTCGTTGCTTTGTTCTCAGAAAGGGCCGTGGATGAACTGACCTTGTCGTGGTTGTTGAGAAGCCGCAACCTGGTTCCTTGCAAGCAGTCAGGTGAACGTCACGTGCATGGGAGAGCAACAGACAGGTCTACGAACGTGACTGCACTTGTTGATGGGTGAGAAGGAATTGAACAAGTGCAGGCTTTGGTGGACACTAGAGGTTGGTCGCCCCTCGATCGCCCCTCCGTAGCAGGTGACACAGCGACGATAATTTACGGGGCTTCACAAGCTGGTTTGTTTATGTTGGTAGGCAAACCCTACTGTTTATCAAGCTGGATCTGGCCGGCCATTGTTTCATTGTGAGCTCAGCAGTAGCATTCCTAGATTTCACATCAGCAACATCCAACACTTACCATAACCAGGATGAAGTGCATATATCAAGTTGGACATCGTATATAGACTGCCAACGGTCAAGTATCCAGAACACTTTCAATATAGACATGAATCCATTTACTTTATTATCTTAACTACCTTATTATCTCATTTTTCGAAGTAAAATTAAACGTCTTTCTCATTACCTCCCCCTAATATGACCGTCCTCAACCGCCCCAAGCTTGTCATGCCTCTCGGGATACGAGGTCTGTCCTTCGACTACAGCACCCTCCGCATTCTCCTGACCGGGCCGTTCCTGTGGCTTCTCTCCCTCTTGCGCAGCCTTCGTTCTCTTATTACTCAAATCCCAACCACCCCGCCGACCGAGCCATCCCTTCTCATGCGGGCCCCGTACGACAGTGACGACTAGCGACATCCCCACGAGCCCGATGCTGAGCGCGCCACTGTGCACCCAGCCGCCTTCGGCATATAGCCGGTTGCCCACCGCGGTCCCGAACAGCTGCCCGCAGAACGTAAAGACCATGTAGACCGAGTTGACAGCGTTCTGGGCCTTCGGGTCGACGGAAGCGATGGACATGCGGTTGGCGACGACGACAGTAGTCATCCCCAGATCGCCCAAGAAAGCCCAGACCACGGGGCCCGCGAGGGAAAATGTGCCGACGAAAGTACCCACGACGACGGCGGGGATGATAGCGACGAAGTGGGCGAGGAGCAACGTACCCGTAGGGTGAATACGCGACGTCACGTACCGCGAGACGACGGGGTTCAGGAACACGGGCGCTATGCCGATCAGGGCGAACAGAGCGACGGCCAGCGTCGAGAGGTGGAAGGGTCCTACCAGCTGGAAGGTGAGCGTCGTCCAGAAGGACGTAAACATGGCCATGGTCATAAAGGCGATCAGGCTTGCTTGCGTCAACAAGGGGTGGCAGAACGGCATCTTTACGATGGTGAGCAGGGTATGCGGATACGAGCCGCCCGGTCGAAGGACCGGGTAGTCGGGCATCATAACGAAAAGCAAGACGAATATCATCACCTGCAGCCCGAACGACAGCCAGTACACGTTGCGCCAGGACGAGTACTGCGTGATGATTCCAGAGAGGAGACGCGCTACCAGGATCCCGAAGACGATGCCGGACATGACTATGGATATCATGGTAGCGCGATGTCGCGAGGGCGCATACTGGACGGCGATCGGAAACATGAGCTGCGGCGTGACCGTGAGCATACCGACCACGAACGATAGCCCCAGGAAGACAGAAAAGGATCCCGTCAGGGTCAACCCGAGCCACTGCGTGTGCTATTCGTCAGTACTATGATAAGTAGGGCTGGGGCGGCTGGGGCTCACAAATAGGGCTGTCGCGAGAATAAGTCCAAGGATCATAGGTCGGCGATGAACAATGTCACCAAACGGAATGATGAACAGTAGTCCCCCAGCATACCCTGCTTGCATTATGGTAGGTACGAGTGAGGCGCGCTCGTCCGACACACCAAACTCGTCTGCGAGGACGTCCAAGATAGGATGTGTGTAATAGAGGTTCCCCACACTGAACGCTGCGACCTATAGTTATCGAGGTGAAATCATGAGCAGCCTGCCCTGTAAACAAGTGTACAATGGTAAACGTACACATCCATACACTATATTCTGGCTCCATGTCAGATCATGATTGGTTTGGGGGTCCCACCGCAACCATGAAGGCGTCGCTAGCGAGCGCATAGTAGTGATGAGGCCTACCCCTCGTCGAGGTTGTGTTGACTTGGCTTGATCATTCGCCATGATAGTGGGGGATCCAATCCCATATACTCAGATACATAGAGTAAGCAGTATTGCGAGGATCGCGGTGCCTTTTGGTATGCGAATAGACTGGATGTTTGTTAAATCTCGTTGCCATGGTGTTCGCCTTCTTAAAGCCGATGGCTCTAGCTTATCTCCCCGCGTTCGTCGTCATCGATCGGTTATTCCGGTGCCTACCCCAGATCTCCACGGTCGTTTGGAGTGGGTACAGTGACAAGCAGTAGGTATTCTCACGGCTTATCGCAAATACAGTCTTTGTGAACTGCAAAAGCCCTTTCTCTGGCCGGGCAGTGGCTGAGTAGGGAACGCTGCGATGCGCGATTCGTATATACCGACGAGAATTGGTCTGGCTCGCTTGTTTCAGGAACTCGCTCATTCATCATTCGAGATTGAATCCTTCGCTTTTGCGACTTGTATGACATATTTTGGTCCTATCAACCTAACCCTTGGGTCCTGGAGTATGTTGATCTCGTCAGGTCATGTCTTCAGTAGCGATGCGACCGTTGCCGTCCCATATGCGGCCCGGAACCAGAATCCTCTGTGACTCCTCTCTGAACTGCTCCATATTCTGGTATCCGGGTCGCCTAGGTACTGTGCAAACATGCTGGCTTGTGCTGGCGCCAGGATCGCCATCGTTGGGTGTCAACCAGCCTTCCTTCCGGCCATCTGCAGAGCTGATTCTCACGCAGCTTATCCGTACGCAGTCCCCTGCGCTTTCCCAAACTAGGTCATTCGAATTGGTGCCGTTGTTACTAGTAGGCGGCGGCTCGGTGACACCTCCTGTGCTTGGTTCTTCGGTGAATATGGCCAACTCGGCATCGAAATCGAGTACCGGTGCAGCTGTCATTTCAGGCCCACCGCTCGCGGTACTTCCATCTTCCTGAAGAAATACCGTAGTTCTATCTGATTGTCCGGCGCTATGTTTGTTTCTGGAATTGCTAAAGCGCTGGTAGATAGTTCGAGGCCGATTATGTGATATTCTTCTTCTCCGTGAAGTCGCCCTCTCGAAAATCAAGTTGATCGACGGGAGGCAAAGACAGACCATCCCGATCGTTATTTCGATAGTACTGTGGTGCCAAGGACGAGGGTTAGCTTGGCTCTTCCGATTTGGATGACCTTGGTCAGCTCGGCTGGCCAGCACCTACCCGCAGAGGTTCATGACCACGAAGTCCCTGGTCACGTCTGTTGACCACTGGAAGATGTAGATCCTGTATTCGCGAAAGCATGCGATCCCTACAGCAAACCCACCTGCGCCCAGCATTGCAGCGACTTTCATCTTCTTCCGCAGCGGCATGTTCAGTTTCCATGTCAGCGGTATCGGTATGATCAGTATGATGAAGTCGGTAACGAACGCAAGGGCAGTGTCGGTGAGGAAGACTTTGGGTTGGTCAAGGCAACGACCTGGTATACTAGAATCCCAATAACGGGCAATAGGCCAGCAGATGAAGATCTTGACGAACTGCACGGGTGTATATGCGATCAGAAGGAACCATACGTAAAAGCGAATGTACCTTGCCGTGCGACGGTAGATCGAGAATAGCCTTGCAGTCATCAGGAGTAAGGATGCTTTGGTGAAGAAAGCGGCCGGGATCCAGACAATGGAGCTAGCGTATAGCCACTTTTGCGGTGCACTCGTCAGCACGAACAGCAAAGGACCGAAGGTGAAGCCATCTAGAACAGACCTTCATCACTGCTCGATAGTCTTCGCGCGTCAACTCCCAGATGTGATGCCCTTCGCCACAATATCCCACTGAAGACGGAATCAGCTCGTCAGCTTCTGGCAGACCATAGGTGCGAACAAGGCACAACTTACTGGTATAACACGTAGCGATGTAGAGCAATATTAAGAGCTGTACGTTGTAGTTAGCGGTAGTTGAAGGTAGAGATTAGGAGATGGCAAAGTTGAGTATTTCCATACCAATGCTATCAAAGTAGTCCCTGTAGTCGCGAATATCAGTTTGTCAGTCAGCACCTTGTCTCTGAGGTAACGTGGCTTACAATCTTCAACAGTTGTAGGTGATTTGAGAGTATACTTGGAATAGCAACGCAGAAAATAGAAGACTAGAATGATTACATTGCAGACTACAAGTCCGGCAATGTTGACTGTCCACAGGCCGTCGGCCGGGTGTTCAAAGTTCGGCGTGACTCCTGGTGGCGGGGGCACGGCGCCTATCGATCTCGGAGTCAGTGTTCGCATTCGCGCACTCATGGCTGCAAGACCAAAGAAAAAGACGAGACAGAAAAGCTCGGAATGTTACTTACCAATATCCGGCCCCTTCCGGATTGATATGCCGGTCATTTCGCACGTCTGTCACATCGGGAACGTCCTTGCTAACACAATGAAGCATCCTGAGATGAGAGCATCCATACCCCGGATGTTTCTAGGGGTCGGCCACTGGGGGAGACATCAACCCCATCAATCAGAATTCCATGACGAAAAGTTTGGAAGCAGGTTACTTTGATCCGGCAATTTGGTTGAAGGGGTGTCTAGACTCTCAAGGTAGCCTCTCTACGGCCTGTCCGAACTTCCGAAGTAATGATCTTCGCTTCTCTCCCAGTCCGAGCTCCTGACTCGTAAGGCGAATATAATTGAGATGGCTTTAAACATTAGCGGTGAACATCAAATCGAATTGAGTTCTTGGTGGTTTGTTTATTGGTGGCTTCTAAGTTCTATGTGGCTTCTGAAAAAGAGTTTCCCCAAACCTCGGCGGGAATAAAGTCTAATATTTAGCTGCCAATGAGGTCGGCAAGCATGGCAAGCCCAAAACAGGATTGACCACGAACACTTTGCGAACGTCCACTTTTCAGCCCTCCAGAATGTGCGAAGTACTCACTAATTAGCAATGGTATCCTGGAATCCATACATAGTTGGGTATCATTAAGATACCCATTGATTGCTGATCTGGCGGACGTTGTATGGCCGAATCCTTATGTCCGAGGCTCAAATATGTAAGACCCCCAATTTGGCGATTCAGGCTTCTTCTGTGCATCAGTCGTCCGGACTTCGTAAGGCCCATTTTCCTTCACGGGACAATCGTAACGCAAGTCACAGCGGCACTGCACCTTCCATACATGGAAGTTACCCGGCAGTGATTGCAAGCCCGCACTCTTGCTGGTTATTAACAATTCCATCGCATGGGGCATCATTAACTTAATAGGACAACACGATACTGATTCTCTCTAGACTATTCTTGTACGGTTCCACAGCGATGCTACTACTACATACATTGTGTAATCGGCATGTCTGAGCAGTTGGTCAAGCAAGATATTCCTGGCTTCGGTTACCGGATGGCCATGTCAGTGTCATTAGTGCCTTGGCGATCCAGGGAGCACAACGCTTCAGGCAACATCACCACGTGGCTGATCAAGGAGATACGGTCCGGAATCATCGCATCTTGGTGTACCATAGTGGAGGACGCTGGCGGTGGAAATATTACATAATACACGCATACAAGCACCTTGAGCTGGGTCTGCAGATCACTAATCACGTTGTATGAGGCAAATACCAAGCTTTGATGACAGTCGTAGTTTTCACATTAACTAAGGTAGCTACATTGATGCGCTTCACGTTTCCCATATCCGATGAGAATCTTGCACAATCTTTTCCTGCCATTTCCTTCCCAAGTCTCATATAGAACACATATATGAGTGACATGTATTCCCATTTCTGTCGTTCATCACGACAAATATGTGGTCTTTTCCCAACATTTGGCCGAGCTGTGTCCCAAACGCCAATGAGTGTAAGATGCAAGCTGCAGCTTTCTCGGTATGCCTCTACAAGATAGCAGATCATATCAACCATCAACTTCCATGGTATCAGAACCTTCAGAGGCCGTCTCCTGAGTGGCTGCGTTACGCAGGACATGATTGACATGTTTCTGGGTACGGCGCTTCTGCATTCCGATGTCAGCCTACAGCTATTTCTCGAGGAAAAGGAAAAGCCCAGTCCTGATACTTACCTTACTCTTTCCGATGACATGAGCTTCGGTGAGCAGGTAGTTCTCGCGCTCCTGCGCAGCCATGGACCAGTCTTGCTGGTGCTCTGCGAGGAAGCCCGAGATCTCCTTGACAGTCAGGCTGCAATCGTCGGTCTGGTCCTCGTTGCCATGCTCGTTCTGGGCGGACATCTTATGTGCGTGAATAAGCTGGTACAGGAACTCCATGAAGATGCCAATCTTAAGTTTCTTGGCCCACACCGTTTCCTTCTTGATAGCAATGGCGAAGCTGTAGAAGCCACCTCCGGTCAGGCGGCTCTTGAGATTCTGACTGATGCTGGGTTTGCGGGCGACCTTGATCATGTTGGCAAGGACGCGGTCCACGACGTGGCTTCCCTTGCTCGAGTACTCGAAGATCTTGGTGGAGCCGGCCTTCTTGGACCAGGCTCGGTAGATCTGTGTGTCAAAGCGAGGGCATCGTAGAATCGACCGGCCGGATTGATAGCGCATGCCGCGCTTTGGCAGCAGATTACGCAGGACAGGCTTCTGATAACCCATGGCTGTGAAGGATTCTACTGTACAACGGAAATATTTTGGTACAGGAATGGGTGCTGGTACGGATGGTGTTGGTGCGGAGGGGTATGTTTTACAATAACGGGTGTGAATTGTGGGAGGAAGACTGAAGTCTGGGGTGCGGGCTCAGATAAACCTAGAGAGGGAAAAGAAGGAAACCCATTAGTTTTTAAAGAGTCCAGTAGTTGAGCTGGCAGTTGATCAGCTGGACCAGTGTGTTGAAAGTGAAAACTTGTCAACGAGCAAGGGCTTTGTTCTAATTAACAGCAGGTCGTTGGGTCACAGGCACCCACCCAGTCAAACAACAGTGTGGTTGTCCCAGGCCGGAGTGCGAGAGCCAATAACAACTAGTACATCAAACCGAGGGGCTGTAGCGGATTGGAGGTAACATCAAGAACGAAACGAATTCACCAAGAAAATATCCCTTAGAGGCTAAGACGAACCCCTGAGTAAAAACATACACAGAAGAAGATCACATAGGTACGCAAATACTTACAGAATTTGAGGCAACGTGTTTGAAGATCTTAGAATATGCACGTAATATCGTGGGAATGAGGGCAGTTACTGCTTCATGAGTTGCACCTTCCGCATCTAGTTTCGAGAAATTGGCGATGACCTCCACTTCCACAATTTATGTTTGACAGCCTGGACTCAAGCTATGCAGGGAAGTATGGCTTTGCCTACATAGGAAGATTGATGCTCATACAAATACTGTTGGAAGCCTCATCTCTTCCTGCGAAAAAGCGCTAGATTACTACGCAAAGTTTGATATATGTGGTCTTGACAGGACGTCAAGATACTACACCTTGACACAATTCCTCTGGAGTGTAGACAGATTCCAAGCAAATATTGAGGCAACCCCACCAGAAGTACCAGTACCAGGCAGGTGAGTAACATGATCGAAAATTCAAGCAGGGAACCTGTTATAAAGAGTAATAGGGCTACTTCGCCACCCTGACCCCCATGGTAAACCAACCCCTAGCTTGTGCAAGAAACTGTCTTCTTCAACTTAAACGAGATGGAAGAGGAGAGTCAGAGAATGTGAAGATGTCAGTAGCCAAGAGAACCACATCATGCTATATAAATATATCAACTCCTGTAAACTCGACAGTTTTGAAGCTGGTATATTGCCCCAAGAGAAAAGTCTGATGACTAATATCACGCGGCAGCAGCGTGGCATGTAAGCACGGAATAGACAACTGCAAAGATTTTCCATGAAAATAAATGTATCATTGGTGTTTATATTCTCTAAACATTAAATCACAAGATGAGCGACTGGGCCACGTATGCACCATACCATAACTCCATCTACAACCACATTACACAGCCCATCAAGTATAATCCCCAGTTCTCTATCAAAAGTCCAGCCACTGTCCTAAACAGGCCTCATCATGCACCCGCAGGCTTGGGCTTCTTGGGCTTAGGCTGAGCCGCTCCCAGCGCGCCCATATTCAGCGGCGCAGGCTCCACGGCTACAACACCGCACCGGATCTCTACGCTGCGGATGATGCCTCCCACGGTCCGTAGCTCAGGCATAAACACGACAAGGTTTTCAAACTCCTCGCAGTTCCAGTCCGCGAAGACGCGGGCCTCGCAGCCGTCCTCCTTCTCGGCCATGAATGTGCCGCAATTAGCCGGTAACCGGGGGATGTTGTAGCACTGCGGCGCCGTGGTGTTGGAGACCGGCCTCGCGATGGGGATCTTCATCATGGGCGAGCCGCGACACTGCTTGGGGCCCGGCGATCCGGCGTACAGGAGCGCTGTGATCGGAATCGGGGCCTTCTTGGGAGGCTGGGGCTTCGCGCCCGGAGCCGGCTGGCCCGTGGGCACGACATCGGAGCCTGGGATGAAAGTGGCGTTGGCCGCGTGGAGGCTGCTGGCGTTGGCGGCTGGCAGGACTGATTCGATCATGGCGTTGTTGCCCTTTTGCGCGTCATCCTCATGGACGGCCCCGGCAACCATGACGGGGGCGGTGGTCTGAGCAACCGCGTGGGCGGCTCCAGCAACGTTGACGGTGGCGGTGGTCTGGGCAAGCCGTTGCCGTTGCGCACAGGCTGGCGTGTTGTAGAGGGCGCCTAGCGCCGCTGCAAAGATTGTCGCCGTATTAAGGTGCATGGTGGTCGAGTAGTGATATTTGATTTGCCAATTAGAGCGGTCCGATGTGCAACAGACACAGTAGAAACTTTAGATAAACTAGATGAATAAAGATCGTGGGGATCCGGTAACTTGGGGTTCTGGGGTCTTTATGTGTCGTCTCATGATACACGCCAAGCTTTTCAGCGTTGCGATCTTGGCGTTTCACGATGCCAGCGCACGGTATCGACATTGTTTCCACCGCGCCGCCAATTAGGCTGTACTCCGTATTATGTTTCATTCCCTGGAATGAGAACCATTTGCCTGTGTCGTTTAACCGGTAAGAGTTACTATTTGGCAATGACAGCGTATGTGACGTGAAACTTACCTATCTATCTATAAGCTCGCTCGTGGATGTGTTGTTGCAGTCATATCCATGCCGAGAGCATTGCAAATAGTTGGTTATAAAAGCATGAATTGATCAATCTGGGAGAGCATAAGAATCTGAATATTGGGTCATTCTGATTAAATGGTATATATGTTGTCTTCACAGCAGCAACAGACTAGAGATGTATGCATCACATTGTCAGTTGGGGCGAAATCGCGCGCCGCAACACATGTTGGCCATGGCAGGGCGCCTACTGATGCATCATGGGATTGGTTATAAGAATTTAGCTGTTGGTTTTCCAGTTGTATGCGCAAATGTATATCATGGCGTGATGGTACTTGTCTTACGGCGACTCAGTGCAAAGCGTGTTGGATTACGCCACCTTCCTGGTGGATGGATAACCACCGCTGTCGCGCTTGCTGTGCATGGGAGGCTTTAGGTAAGGGGACGAACTGCGGTATCCAGGTGCAAGTAAATCCATCAATGAGTCTCTAGGGTTGGCCTTGTCAGAGGCGGGATTGGAGACTTCGTAATCAACGTCAGTAATCAGCCCAGTTACTCATCTTGATCTTGTGTTTTCCGGCGATATAATGGCCCGACGCTCATTCACTGAGTCGATCCCAACAGCTTGTTAAGGTCGCGCGGGTAGATATGTACGGTGGGTATATAAAGCGCTTCATCGACTCAGGCTGATATATTTCCGCATGTAAGGCCTTGGACGGCATTACCCAGGTACTAACATGGTTGAAGCCGGTATCGGGAAGGCACCATTGATTGTAGGGTCCATGGACTGAGCCAGCGGATAGGTAGTTGTAAAACTAGCGCTGGAGAAACGGGCGCTATCTCGGCTTGGTTTCCCATACCCCTATCTCTACAACCATTGGCCATATTCATACATGATCGTACGGTGTAGTCTGATCAGTAGACGAAGACAAAAAAACAAACAGTCCGTATCTAAGTAATGAGTAGATGGCAGGGTTGGACAAGAGCAAACCTTGAGGCGCGTATGCCTTTTCCAAGTGTGACATAAGCGCTAATATTCACTTAACCGAATCTGAGGTGGAGGATCGTCGTTTCGGCATGAAGCGGGCGCGTCCCTGCATTCCAAGGATGGTGGGGCTTATCCTTATCGCATAATAGCATGGATGCTTCTTCTAAACCGGACCAAGGTAAGGTAAAGTTAAGTCGTCATTGTCTAACTGCGGCTGCTCTCGGGCTGCTTCTGTGACTCCGAACGTGGTCTGGTCAGGTCATTTGACACCCGGCCCGCCATTGGCAACTCCTCTTCCTTTTCCCAACTCACTTTGACGAAGAAAGGAACGAATCTATCAACTCCTTTCAATCCTGACATCTTACGCTTACGTGCATTTATTTCCGAGCACGACAAAGCTCCCCCTCCTTCGCCTCAGCTGCTCAGCTGCCCAACACCGAACCGAACCACCATCTTGGCACAGATCAACGACCACTGTTCCACACACGACCCAACAACCAACACAACCAACTTTCAGCGATAAACGATCTCGACATTACACATCTATCCATTTCGTAGTCTACGAGGGACAAGGCCGGCAAGATGAGTAGCCCAAGGAGACGTATCGAGACCGATGTAAGTCATTCCGCGAGACCCGACTTGGCTATGTGCTGACATGCTTCTCTAGGTTATGAAGTACGCCCCATACTGACCTACTGCAACCTTTCGTGATTCATTTGACTGACTGCCATATAGGATGTACGAAAATTCCCTGGCGTTTGCAATACCCGTTCTAGCGACTAACCAATTCAACCAAGGCTCATGAGTGACTACGAAGTAACCCTGATCAATGACAACAGTAAGTATGTTCCATGCTTACCAGAACTGAGCTCCGTGTCAACTAACATATCATCTCCAGTGTAAGTTTTACTTACCGACCAACTAACGACCACGTCGCGAGCACCGATGACTGATTCCCAACCAGGCAGGAGTTCTATGTCCGGTTTAAGGGACCTACAGAGAGTTAGTTCAGGATGGCCGACAGATTTGGTAGTCGACATTATACTGAGAGTTGGCAGCTCCTTTCGAAGGCGGTTCCTGGAAGATCCACGTCGAACTCCCCGAACAGTACCCCTACAAGTCGCCCAGCATCGGATTCGTGAACAGAATATACCACCCCAACATTGACGAGTTGTAAGTGTGGATGGAGTTGGGAATGCTCAGAGGTGGAGTGTATGCTAAGAATCGGTTAAGGTCTGGTTCGGTCTGCCTCGATGTCATCAACCAAACCTGGTCGCCCATGTTCGACATGATCAACATCTTCGAGGTCTTCCTGCCGCAGCTCCTGCGATACCCGAACCCCTCCGATCCGCTGAACGGCGAAGCTGCTGCCCTACTCATGAGGGAGCCCAAGAGCTACGACGCTAAAGTCAAGGGTTAGTGTTGAACTTGCCCACGATATTGGGAAATGGACTTGGGATGGCGCTCCTAACTAACACTCGTGGCAGAGTACGTCCAGAAGTACGCCAGCAAAGACGCTGCCGATGAGGCCGGCAACGAAAGCGAAGACGACGACGACATGTCCTCTGTGGCGAGTTTTGGTGACGAGGACGACGAGCCGGCTGGGCAGATGGACGATGTATAAACAGCCAAACTGCCCTCCGAGAACAACGATCGACAGTCATCGCCTTGCGAATTGGAGCTTAGGAGTTTTGCGTTTCGTCTAGTTGGCACACGGTCAGGATGGAGTACTATGTAGGATTTGCATATTGAAGTTGGCCGTGGATTACATGTTGCACTCATGCGCTGGTCTACGAGTCGTCTTCTTCGTTTGGAACAAGGTTCGCTTTTCGTTAAGGGGCTTGCTTTCTGTTTTTTGTGGAATTTTAGTGACTTTGAGATGAACTCGAGAATATTCCCGTTGGGTTTCTCATCACAGCGACTAGGAAGTTGTAATTGACATTTTTATAATCCTACTGATATAGCATGCAGCTCCAATAAAAGCGACTACATTGAGTAGCGCCAGTTATATATATATCCGATCCTATAACGCCTCTAAACTATTTCCCCTGGGTATCTTGAAAATGCAAATGCTTAAACCTCCTTTTCATTAGGAAGAGTCCGAATCATAAGTGACCAACGACGTAGATGTCGTTGTTAGGCTGCCATCCCCTTTATTGGGTTCTTTGCGCGGAAGTTCCGCCTCTTTCGCCTCCTCCGTGCGCTTTCTTTTGATCCCTGGCAGCTTGACTGTCGCACCACTTGCAGGACTGGAGACGAGGAACGGGTCTTGAGAAGCTCGTGTGTTCCCAATAATCTCGGAAACCAGGCTTTCCCTCATTTGAGCCGCCGCGGTCTCGGATTTGAGTCGCGTTTTGCCGGTGGACGATTTTGATGTTTTATGCGCCGTGGAGGCGCTCTTGCCAAAGAGCGGCTTCGACAGTGCGGCGTTATCTCCGGCTCCCCTGCTGTTCGCAGCCGGTCCGAACTGCACTAGGGCAGCCCGTTTCGCGTCGTCCTCGTGCGCGGGCACCAGATCGATCCCCAGGCCCATGCGGTCTCGCAGATCCTCCGTCGCCAGACCCTCCTTCTCGCGCGCGTGCCGGCCGACTCGGAACTCCCGCCGCAGCCGTCGGTTCTGCTCGTACGGGTCCTCCCAGGCGCGCTGGCTCGCGTCCTCGAGCTCCTCGATGCGCACCGTGGCCTGGGCCAGTTGCTCGCGGTCCTCGATGGTCTTCTCGAGCTTGGCGAAGGCGCTGCTCCGCAGCTTTTCGCGCTCCTGGTCCGTCATGATCTCCACCATGCCGTCCGGGTCCGGCTCCCGGTCCTCGCGCCGCCGCCCGCCCGCGACCACCTCGTACGCCGTGTTCTGGGGGTCGGTGCGGATCTCGAGGGCGCCGCCGCACGCGGCGTGCCGCATCCGGAAGCTGTAGATGGGCGTGCTGTAGTAGCTGCCGGCCTTCTTCTTCTCGGCGTTGAAGCGCACGCCCTGCCCGATGATGGTCGGCTTGGGGCAGTGCCCGCACCACACCGCGAACGGCATCTCGAACCGCACTGTTAGGATGCCCTGCGAGGCTAGCTTCGAGGCGCGGTTTCCCAAGGCGTGTTTCCGGTTCACTTGGTTGCCGGACGCGGTGCCTTCGAGGTCCGGCGGGACGTACCGTCCCATGTTGAAGCCCTGCATTTTGGCGGCGGCGCTCGGTCAGGGACGGAGGCAGGGATGCTGGTTCGAGTCGTTGTTTGCTTTGTAGATCTGTTTCTCGTGAGGGCGTGGTGGTCGGCTTCAATACGGCGGTGTTGTGTTGTGTTGTGTCGTCTTTGTTGGTCAGTCTTGAATGTTCATGCGACAGGACGATATGACGTGGGGAATTTAAGAAGTAATTAGTGGTTTGGAGATACCGTAAGGCTGCCTGCCGTAGGACCCCGCTAAAAGCCTGCTTCCCTTAAACCCCACATAGATTCGCTCCTATCTCCATTGCACGTGAGATATAAGAGATCACGGCCAGGACTGGCCTGGCTTGAACCCGATTATGAGATTGCTTCAGCTTGTAAAGGGAGCAAGTTCCTGTTATGTAGGTAGATAGCGTTGTGGCTATTCCTGATGTTGTCCGACATGTCATTGAAGCAAACACTCAGTTATGCTGTCTTGGAATATGCAGATAGCGAGGGCTCAGTGGGGTAAAGTTCGCTGTCGCATGGCATTCGCACTCCCCCGACATCTGTTGGAACTCGCGAACTTCTACTCTAGCGACTTCCGTACTGCAGTCTACTTTACTGAGGCAGGTCCGTTCACTAGATACTCAGATATCTGAATCCATACATGTAGACAGCATTGAGGCGGAAAGGAGATGACGGTTGTAATGGTGGACAGGTGCTATACTTGAAGCAGAAACCAAGCCCCCTTAGCTCAAGCCCAGAGTTTCTTTAGCGCCGGCTTAACCAATGGACCCCGAAAGCTCATCCTCCACCCTCCACCAACCTTATCTGCACGTTTCATGGAGTGCCTTCCACTTCGGGCAGCTCGAAGATGCTATCCACTTGTAAGCCAACATCGACTGGGACAGACCTGAATGCAGGGGCTCGGAACTATTGCGGTTATTGCAGGGCACGTGTCCCGGCAGTGTCTCTCCATGGGCCACTCATATTCAGCGGCTGCATTGAACTTGCCGTGTGTCGGATTTGCTTACTATAATTGTGCCTGGCCTTTGGAGCTGACATCCACTGACCGGGTTCTCAAAAAGGAAGTCGAGAGTATGATCTACATGGCAATGGCGCTAGAAAGCTAGAAAGCCCGAGTATTACACAGAAGGCTCCGAGTATATGAGGCCAGACTCATCTCGTCCCTGAATTCGTCCCTTTTCTTTGTTACCTGACTCTTGTCTTCGTTCCACTTGTGCCTGTATTAATAGACCCGACCCCCCGCTTTCTGCAAAGTAGATCCCGCGCGGCCCCCACTGAGCACTTGTCAAGATGCAGTTCTTCCCGGTCCTCTTCCCGTTATTGGCCGCCTTCGCGGCCGCCGCCCCCGCCGCGTCCACGTTGGAAGAGCGCGCCGCGACCACCTGCGGCAGCACCTCCTACAGCGCCGCCCAGGTCAACGAGGCGGCCCAGCAGGCCTGCTCCTATTACCAGGACGGCAAGAAGGCCGGCAGCTACCCCCACACCTACAACAACTACGAGGGCTTCAACTTCCGCGTGGCGGGCCCGTACCAGGAGTTCCCCATGAAGAAGAGTGGCGTGTATACCGGTGGTGAGTACTACTTGTTCCTCTTCAGCGCAAGGGCATTGGTTGGAACGAGAATATGACTGACATATGTGCTTTGTAGGGAGCCCCGGTGCTGATCGTGTGATCATCAACACCTCGTGCGAACAGGCCGGCGCCATCACCCACACTGGGGCCAGCGGGAACAACTTCGTCGGGTGCTCTGGCACCAGCTAGATGTGATTATACGTGGTAGCGGCTCATATCTGAATATATTTGTGGAGATCTATTCCGTTGTTGGCTCCTTCTCGTTGCGCATTCTGTGGTTTAAGCCAAACCCCCTGTTAGGTGGCTCTTGCTTGATGGCTTCTTCGTTGGGTTTATTTGACCTTGCGGCGCAGAAAATAGTTGATGTATTTAACTTTTATATCAGAACCTGGGCGAACTTTCCATGCATTCTCCACGGATGAATTGCCCTTTGAGGGACGTCAAATACGACCCTGGTCGCGGATATGCAGGAATAGCTCGGTTAGGGGGCCCCCTCCGACCTGTGGCACAGCTTCCCAAAACCCCCCAATATCGAACAATTCATTCCCGGATTCCGCGTTCATATAACAACATTGTAACTATTTAGTTGTTGCAGACGCTCAATCACCGCAATGGATGTAAAGGTCACCGCAGAGCTCGATTACTTCCGCAACGTCCCCTGGTGCGCGAAACACCTCGACCGGGACGATCTATGGGTCCTGCCCATCATACGGACCCCACCTGGGGCCGCTGCCAAAGACGGCTCGGCGGCCAGCTCTGACCAATTCTTTCTCAAGACCCTGAACACGCCCGAGACCGTTGCGCATCTCCTGGCCACCGCCGAGATGCCCGACGGCGGCCCGGCGAGCCAGCAGCCGATCGACGAAGTCAATGTGTTCCTCGCCGTCGGCGCGGGGGTCATGGGGTTCAAGGGGATGGCGCACGGGGCCTTCCTGGCCGGCATCTTCGACTTCGCCTTCATCATCAAGCTCGGCACCGAGGGGGCGGGCGCGGCCGTGATGAAGCCGCCGCCCGTCGTGACGTCGTCCCTGAATATTCGGTACCGCGCGCCGCTCCGTATGGACCCGGAGGGCCGCGGGCTGGCGCATATGCGGATCGTCGTAAAGGCCAGGTCGAGGCAGGAGACGCCGGCGAAGCGGCTCGTGTTCGAGGCGGTTATGGATTGCGAGGGGGTGGTTGTTGCGACGGCGGAGGCGGTGTATGTACAGCCTAGGCCTAGACTTTGAGCGGGAGGGGAATACGCGAACAGTCGTGGGGTGTCGTATATGAATACGACTAGTTGTGATGGAAATTCGCCGGTGTCGGTCTGAAGACGTCGGCCGGTGTAGGGGGCTCAGTGTTCCGCGGAGTGATCGCGGTCACTTCCCCTCTCATGGCAGCTAGGGTCTGTCTTCCACGCTCTGTTACGAATTCATATCCGTCGAGAAGCTTCTTCATGTAGTACGGCGTGTGGTAGGCGACTCTCTTTCCGCATTTAGCGCCGGTGGTAATCGCTTTGGATCCATGAAGAACCACAATGTACGTTCACAGATGCAAGACCTAACGCTATGCGGCATGGATATCACCAGCACTCACCTAAATCAATGCGATTACGGTCCTGGAACAGGTCACAGAGCATGTATCCTGGAATAGGGTTGATAGGTTTCAGAAAGGGGCACGTAGCGATGTAGGCAGTCGTGTAGGTATTGACTTATGTACCTAATCAACTTCTCATGAGGTCCTTGTTAATATTTATCTCGCTCGTTGGCCATCGTGGGTCCATTGCCAGCCGATCGTCTCCGCTTCCAGACAGAAGAATCTTAGTTCTTAGTCCTTCTTGAAGTTATCCGTAAACTTAAGAAGCTCGATCTCGGCCTCCAATCCACCCCACTTGATAGTACCAACGGCCTTCAGGAAGCCGTTAATCTCCACCGATGACTTGGAGTAATCGTTCTTCAGGAGAACGAAACTCTTACCGGCCTCCTGTTCCCACTTCTTGTGGGCGTTGATGAGGACCTGGAAGAAAGCGGCGAAGGCCGTATCGTCCAGACCCTGTGCCCAGTTCACCTGGGCCTGGAGCTGACTCAAATACTCGCCTCCGTCGTTGCCGTCAACAAGGATTGCGACTACAGGCTGAGCGGCGGCCTGGGTAAACATGTTGCCGATCATGTTGTCGACACTGGCCTTGAACTGGGCAAGCTTGTCCTCGGAGTAGTCGTTACAGGCGGCCTTGAGGGCGGCGAGGATTTGGCCGTCCATGTCCTTGTTGACGATGCTACCGGAAGCATCGAACAACATCCCCTTCGAGGGGAGAACCGACGCGAGGTCCACTCGCGGGGCGGCAGCGGGATGGGCCCGAAGCCGAGGCGGTAGGAAGAGAAGACTGTTGATTTATTTTGCGTTAATTGACGCTCTTTATATCATAATGAATTGTGGATAAATACTAATCATCCTGATATCGGTAATTCGATAGATGAACTTTATGCTCAGCGAGTTGAGGGATAGAAATATGGACCGATGTGTGGTTGATTGCGGATCGGTAATACTCAAGATGTATGTACTTGAGTGTCAGCAGAGGATATACCAAAGCAAGGTTGATGTCTTTGGTGGCTCTGGAAGCGAAGATGGTAACGCGAGTGCTGGTATGTGAGCAGTCGAGTTATGGAGGAAAAAGGAAGGGAAGATGGGCTACGGAGGAGAGCACGCGGCCTTTTATCCCCAGAGGTCTTAGTGAATCTATAGAGCTGCCATTGAATAGTGACATTGAATAGTGTTATTAACGGTGGTAAATAAGCTGAACGGCACATTGAGTAGTCACGTCCAGTTCACGGGGACTTTTAAACTGATCAGAGCACCAGTTGGCCACGTTCACTTAACGATGGCTTTAAAGCTGAACGGAACACTGAGTGGCCACTCTCACTTTACAACAACTTCTAAACCAATCGGAGCATCGATGACCTACGTTTGCTTAACGATAATAGAAGATATGCTACCGACAATTAAGAAAAAATGTATGTTTATTTTATTGACTGGGAGCCGAAATTATTAGTCTGTGTTCTTTCACGGGATAGAACCCATGGAAAGGGGTAAGGCTTACGGAACACGGAGCCAAAACATACGGAGATCTATTCCGAGATATCCCACTGAGTGATGTACTAAGAGGGCCGCGAGCTTCGGTGGTGCTGTGAGGAGGTGTATGAGGCTGAGCCCCTGAGGGGCTTGCCGAAACGGCGCGCGAGGGGGACAGGAGTTCCCTGGCGTCGTCACGACAGGGGGCCGGAGTAGTTTGGGCTTGCTAGGGGCCTCGTACTCGCGCTTCAGCTCGTCCAGGTCGACGGGCTCCGTAAGGAAGCGAAAGAGGTTATGTTCTCCAGGCAGTAAAGCGAAGCAGATTACCGAGTACTTATACTCACTGTATTGGACTATGTACTGAGAAGTACAAGACTTTTGGGTATTTCACGTCTATATATACCTGCCCAAGCTGTGTGATTGGCAGTTTCCCTTATACGTTGGTTGCGTCAATGATTTCCGCCATGGTTGGCTACGTTTGGCTCCATCTATAGACTATATAATTATACTAACAAACGTACGAATACCTAAGGACATATGGAGATCGATTTGTGCGTGACTCACGTTAGGTTATTCTGGTATAACCTATCGCATACTGTCTGCCATGAGCTTCTGTCAAGCTTTGCTTTCTACTAGCATCATCGCTGGGAATCACATTCAGTTTGGCTGCGGGTGCCCCGCCGATTGGAAGTTCTTGCAGTAGAAACAAACATACATCATACTGAAGTATTTTAGTTCTTTAGATGTCCTCCAGCGATGTAAGTACTGCTATGGCAGCCGTTGGGCCGTGATCCGTACACTTCTGGCTCGTATTAAGTATGAGGCGAGTAAAGCTTGAGACGACATTTCGTGTTTGTTTCAGAACAAAGAAATGTCCTAGTATGTTCTATGCCAACCAGAGCACCTTCCCAGGCACCTCAGTGTCTAATGTGATTGACTCGCAACCGTCCACATGTAAAGGGACAGGGAAACTCGCGGAGACCGTATATTTGGGTTCGAACCAACCTGAAGATGTCGTCGAATTATCACCCAAGAATATCGTGGTTAATAAAAAAGGATTTTATTGCCTGTCTTAACGCGTCTACTGCTAGAGGTAATATCTTCAGGCCATGTTGTCGTGTTTGTAGAACATAGGGGATGGGTGTTCCGTTATGACGATAAGGTTTAGATAAAATATATATGCACTTACCGGGTAGTCCATTTAGTCGTTTTTCTAGACCGAGGGGCCAAAGGCTTTAGTGGATGCGAACAGCTCCAAGCAACGAGAACGCCACTACCATCCCGACCGAAGTGATTGAACCCACCACCAAGTCTCCAACCAACATACATACCTCCAGAGGGCTTCGGATAACCTTTTCACGGATAATCGATTCAATCTTTGCGACATTCGTATTCCTGCACCTTAACCGTCACGATGGCTGATATCGCAAGCATCCAAGAAGACATCAATCAATACCAAGAGCAGGTCAGTGCCGCCCACGTGCCCCCCATATCATGGCTTCGTCGACCTCTGCTCTCGATCATCAACTGACTGATGCGTGCTCTAGGTCGATTTTGTGAACGCAGGGCTCAAGGACGACCCTGGCAATGCCGAGCTTCTCGCTCTGAAATCTGAGTTAGACGATGCGCTCAACCTCTTGAACGAGACCCTTGCTGAACTAAAGCCTGCGAAAGCAGCACCTGCGCCAAAGT
Organism: Apiospora sp. TS-2023a; assembly: GCA_038364195.1. Taxonomy (NCBI): domain Eukaryota; kingdom Fungi; phylum Ascomycota; class Sordariomycetes; order Amphisphaeriales; family Apiosporaceae; genus Apiospora; species Apiospora sp. TS-2023a. The sequence goes on along the minus strand of JAQQWQ010000007.1, from coordinate 2,115,416 downwards.
CCAAGGCGCCCTCTCCACCTCCCGCCCAAGAGAAATGGTCGCGTGAAAACCATCCCGCATTTAAGAAGGCCGCGCCTGCAGAGGAGAAGGAGGCCGAGGCTGGTCCCGTCAACTACAAGGTCAACGATACTGTCACGGCAAAATGGGTTTCGGGCGACAAGGGTTTCTACACCGCACGCATCACATCCATCACAGGTTCATCAACCGATCCTATCTACATCGTCAAGTTCAAGAGTTACGATACTATCGAACAGCTTCGGTCTAAGGATATCCGACCGATCGCCCAGAAGCGCAAGGCCGACGGCACGCCTGTTCAGAACAACACGCCTTTCGCTCCGCCTTCATCGACTCCCCCGCCGTCGAACCCTGCCCCAGGCGTCATCTCGGCAGCTGCTAGCATCAACCCCGAGCTAGCTCAGAAGAACCGTGAAGCAGCTGAGAAGCCGGCCGATGATGCGAAGCCCAAATTCAAGAAGATCAAGGCAACCAAGGAACTCGAAGCTGGCAAGAGCAAGTGGCAGGAGTTCAACTCCAAGTCCAAGTTTGCCAAGGGCAGCAAGACCAAGAAGGACAGCATGTTCCGAACACCTGATGGTGTAAATGGTAGAGGTAGGTCAAAATAATGGCTCTCGGCTCGTCTAGCAACGAAAGACTGCTAACAAATACATAGTTGGTTTTACTGGTTCGGGACAGGCCATGCGCAAAGACCCCACCAGGAGCCGCCACATTTACCAAGCGAACGAAGAATTGGATTAACGACTAACGCTGCCTGCAGGTAGCCTTTGCATATATGAGATGCCGTTGTACAAAGGGCAGTCTAGATAATTTGGCGTTGAGCGGCGCTGGCATGGAACGGAGTTCTAGGATTTGCTCTCCCTTCCTTCTTTTGATTTCCGCATGGTTCTTTGATGGATGCTAACGTGGTCTGCGAGCAAGACGGATCGTTTGGTCACTTCTCTCGAGACGTACACTGGGGCGTATTCATCCAGCACCAGCAAAGATAGCGAAACAGAGGTTATTTGATTCCATTTTGATCGTACCAAGTTGACTGGATGCTAAATTGCCGTGATCACAGGCTCTGCATCGACTCGCTAGGCGGACATGTTTTTCGGCTTTGGACTATACATGGTCCATCAAGTCAAGTAAATCTCTAATATCCAGAGGACATTCGAGTGTCTACCTGAGCGCTATGTAACAGCCCATGTCCTGATCGTAGCCCCCTACCTCTTCCATCATTGGCACACCGTTACAAGCCTATCTGCATACTGATCTTGTTTGCGATCTGCATGAATGCCGCAGCCCTTGCGCTATCAGGCTCAGCAACAACTGTGGGCTTGCCTCTATCCCCATCATCTCCTATGCTCTGGTGTAATGGGATGTCACCCAAAACGTCTATATTATGCTCGCTGCACACTTTGTGGACCCTCTCGTTAGAACCGAACACTGCAGTGTCATTGTGGCAGTGTGGACAGTTGAAGAGCGACATGTTCTGTACCATTCCCAGGATGGGGACGTTCACCTTCTTAAACATGTTGATACCCTTGACTGCATCCTTTACGGCCAGTGTATGAGGTGTAGTGACGATTATAGAACCTGTGGAATGTCAGTCGGGCGAATAAGGGGAGCGTTGCCTGCCCATTCAAGGTAACCTACCATCGAGCACGATCTGCTGTGTTACACTCAACTGCGTATCTCCAGTTCCGGGAGGTAGATCGAGGACTAATACGTCGAGGCCACCCCACTCAACCTCGTGTAATAGCTGCTGCAGTGCTTTCATGACCATTAGGCCGCGCCAGACTACTGGGGCATCTTCGCCTACGAGGTAGCCCATTGACATAGTCTTCACGCCGTAGTTTGATAAGGGGAGCAGTTGGTTGTCTGCCCAGGTTATTAGACCTTATTGCTCAAGATGTAGGTAATTGCTGCTCACTGGATGACAGTCGCGGCTCCTCGGACAGATTAAATAAAGTCGGGATCGAAGGCCCAAAGATATCTGTGTCCAGTATGCCGGTGCGATGGCCTTGCCGAGCAAATGCCAAAGACAAATTCGCTTTGCGTTTGTCAGTACATAAATCTATTGGCGGGCTTCAACTTGAGTACCTGCTACTGTGCTTTTCCCTACACCACCCTTGGCCGATGAAACTGCAACTACTTTTCTGACATCTTTGATGGGGCGCCTCTCTGGCAAGCCTCTCTGCATGCGAGGGATTGTACCAGTACGTGGTAGTCCCTATGTCTGGTATCAGCTATCTGGTAATCAAGAGTAGACCGGCAATGGCCTTACAAGGGGATTCTCATGTTGAAGCGCTCTTAGCGTATGAAAGAGGCGAGATGCGCCAAACTTGGGACTCATCCTGGCGGTTCAAATCATGCGAGGAGCTCAAAGAACGTGTTAAAGCAAGAAGCAACCGTAGTCTCAGGAGTATTTCAGAGTATAGACGTAAGAAAACCACCCTATAAGCAAAGCAACCCCCAATATCGGCTGTAGTTGAGATGGTGAACCTGCGCTTGACTTATTCATCATTGAGACCCCAAGCTCAGGTTACTTTGGGACCCACTAACGCCCATAAATCTAGCACCCAACCCCTGCAGATTTAGTGCCATGCAGGCCCAGCTAAAAGTTTCTGCCGCCTGCTGCCGACAAAATTTCTCGAGAGGATTTTGTACAAGAAGGTAGTGGGGCATGATCGTAGCTGAAGAACCAACTTTCTTTTGGTCCAGCCAACGATTTGCCATTGACAAGTACAAGACCGTAGCCATGTCGAAAACAAAGAGCAGAGCAAAGCAATTCGAAGATTGGGAAGAGAAGCCTGCAAAGGGTGAGTTACTACAGATATTCCGCTACGCGCAAACCTAGTTTTTGTAAGCTTCCTAGCTAACGGTATCTTGCGACAGACTACGACCCGGAAGATGCCCCTGCCACAGACAACGAGGACAGCGGCAGCGATGCAAGCGTTGATGAGAACGCCGGCACCGAACACTACGCCCCCGTTGGCAAGTCCAAGCTGAGGCGCAAGCAAGACGTCAAGCTCGGCCCTGCGTACCGTGGTACCCGCGTCACCCGCGACGCCCTGGAACAATCCTCCGAGTCCGAAGAAGACTATGAGGATGCCCTCGAGGACCTGTTGAACGGGAACGAAGACGATGACTCCGAAGAGGACGACTCCGACGGTGAAGAGTTCGTCGATCCGGACGAGGCAGATCTCGAGCGCGACCAAAAGGAGCAGGGGGGCGAAGACGCCGAGATTGACAGTGACGATGCCTTTGGCGAGACCGACGAGGAAAAATTCTCCAAACTGGGATACACCTTCCGGGGCAGCTCGCAACCCATGCCAGTCAAGGGAAAGAGAGTAACTAGACCTACCGCCGCAGATTTCCTCGACGACGAGGCCGAGCTTTCCGAGGATGGAGAGGACCTTGAAGGAGAAGATGATGACGATGACGAGGAGGACGAAGACGATGAGGAAGAGGACTCCGATGATGACATGGACGGCTTCATCGACGATGGCGAGTCAGAAGACGACGAGGGCGAAGAAGACGATGACGAAGATTCTGACGAGAGCGCCGAGGAGGCGCCCAAGAAGCCATCAAAGCTTGAGAAGGATTTCGCCAAATTGGCAATGAAGGTTGACGGCAAGAGCGGCGTTACCGGATCGCTCGTGGACTCTCTCCAGAAGGATGTCGCGAAAGGCCTGGCTGTTCGCCAACAACGTAAAGCTTTCGATGCGGCTCTCAACATTCGAATACGTCTTCAAAAGGCTATCGTCGCTTCCAACACGATACCGACGGTGGATTCATCCGATGATCAAAACGAGCCATACGAGGCCGCTGAGGCTGCTGCGATCAAGTTATGGAATGCTATCGACGCATTCCGTACAGACATGCAACCCGGTGCTGGCCAGAAGCGAAAGCGGACAATCGACACGGATGATTCAAGCCAGGACATCTGGGACAAGATGCAAGATATAGAGACCAAGGGTCATATTCGCCGCAAGAATGTTCTTCAAAACTGGGATGACAAAGTCAAGAAGGCGCGCATGGACCCTGCTGCCCAGCATGGTTTCAGGAACAAGCAATCCAAGGGTCAACAGTCCCTGACCGCTTGGTTGGAGCAAAAGATGCAGGATCCTGAAGGTACTGAGAGGCTTGTCAAGCGTACGCGTACACCGCGCTCTTGTGCTCCTGCTCAGGTTGCAAAGAAGGTGACCGAGGACCCGGATATCTACGACGACGCCGATTTCTACCAGCTGCTTTTGAAGGAGCTTGTTGACCAGCGTACCGCTGATGCATCGGCTACTACTACTGGACCCACAGCCACGTTTCGGTACGCAGCTGTGAAGGAGGCCAAGACCAAGAAGAATGTCGACACTAAGGCAAGCAAGGGAAGGAAGATGAGGTTCAACGTCCACGAGAAACTGCAGTTGTTCATGGCACCAGAAGACCGCAGGCAATGGGAGCCATCTGCCATCGATCGCCTCTTCGGCACCCTGTTTGGACAACAAGTCGAAAATGTACTGGACGAAGACGCTGTTTCCGAGGACGACGAGATGGGTGGTGTCACTGCTGAAGAAGCAGGCTTGATGCTGTTCCGTAACTAAGTCCTAGAGATCTGTTTAAGTTTACCATCACGCCCATGTTAGAATAGACGCGATACCCATATTACTGAATATCATGTTTGTCACTTATACATTTAAGACGAATAAGCTGTAGTGAGAAGGAAACCGTGATGCACAAGTGAAAGAAGGTACCCGATAGTCATTGCCTGGGTTCAATGGATCATACCAGTTAAGCTAACTTATTTGACGTTCACCAAGAGTGAAGCAAGACTCACATCACATATTCACTTACCACAAAAGCCGTTTGGTCCATCCCCGGCTTGTACACGCCAAAGGCTTGATATGTTCCGAAGTGTTTGCTCAGAACCACAATGATCAATTGCCTACAAAGACTTTACTTCATGCAGGCCGCCTTCAACCACTGCAATAAATCAGCATTGCGACACACTACCTGCTACCTCTTTTCACTGTAGGCGATTTGGGTTTCCCAGGCACGGAAGGAGCGAATACACACTTGCCTATGAACAACTACCTCAGTGCAACTGCACTGGAGATCTTAGCCCATCATGTGCGAAGTTCTCATCGAATTTGATGATCGGGGCTGCATCTCGAACATCAAGACGACATACTGCCCCAACCACCCAGCCTGCTGCACTCTGGTGGGCAGGCTCAGTCGTCCTGTACACAATGAATTCGGACACCCGCAGCAGTACAACAACAATAATAACAAGCACAAGGAGAACACCTCATCGCCCAAGCTCGCCTCCTCCAGCTCTCATCACCACCATCATCATGGCGCCGGTGGCAGTTCCCCCACCACTGCTTCGTCGCCTGCTTCCGCAATCTTTGGCAAGCACCTCGGCACATCCCTGAATATCCCATCGCCCAGCATTGCCCACCGGCGGCACGTCTCGTCCCGATCGCTGCTGCGGACCGTCTCGGACGTGGTGACACAGCAGTCGCTCAAGCGGTCCGTCTCGGCTCCTCACAAATCGCCCACGCCGTCCCCGACCAGGGTGCCCTCATCGTCCAACCCGTCCACGCCGCGTCTGGATGTGACCAACCCCGACGATGACTACTTTGCCAATTACAACGACTACAACAACAACCACAGCGCAGCGTCTCCGGTCCAGGCCCAGTCCTCATCTACCACTACCATCACCTACAACCAGTCACTCGTCCCGTACCAGGCCAATTACTGCATCTGCCTCACATTCGTGTACCGATGTGGTCACCCCGTCGACGATCTGAAGCCGTCGTCTTCATCCTCCTCTGGGGGCGGCAGCGGGGCCGGTCGGGCCAGCAGCATGAAGGGCAAACACATGATCTGCGGCTGGGCCTGCACCAAGGAGGGCCAGTGTCGCCACACGCGCGTCACGCATGCGGTGCAAGTGCCTTTGGCGTTTGGGTGCAGCTTCCAGGAAGGGTGTCAGCTCAACGATGGGTTCGTCGACTCATGGGCGGTTGTGAACACGACTAGATTGTGCGGCATCGGTGGCAGTGGTGGTGGTGGCGGCTCCGAGCTCAAGGAGCAGTCGGAGGAGGAGGGGTGGTTGGAAAGGGGGTCATGGAGGTTCTGCTGGAGAGTCGAGGGGATGAGTGGCGTTAGTTGGTTGGCGACACGATCACTGGTGATACGGAGTACGCGAGAATCAATGATGGCGGAGTGTACGATTAGGGTAAATTACGTTGGCGTTTCGGTTACGAAAAAGGGCAAGGACATGTGCTTTCATTGACGCAGCAGACCTGGGGCTTCGGTGTACGTTAGTAGTCTAGTCAAGTGTATTTCTAGGTGGCAAGTATGCCGCAATCACGCGCATCTCGAATAAGATGTAACTCATATCATGCACCAACACAATTTTAAGCAAGGTCTAGACAAGTGATGGGGAAATGTGCACCTTGAGCCAGAGGCTACTGGTGGCAATTGCTGTTTCAATGCATGGAAGCCAGAGCCTATCACGAGAATGCATCATACATTCGTGAAGTAGACACTGGCGCATGCTTTCTACAACAAGGTACTACATCTACTCACGTAAGTATACAGGCACGGGCAAGCACGAGTGGTGAGGTTGGAGGCCGGAGTCTACGTTACTCACCTTTGCCAAACCGTCTTGGGCCTGTTCAAGTTAGCGCAACTACGCAGTGAGGGGGAAAGACTCGGGGACGTATGCCAACCTTCAAAGGTAAAAAGAGAGAAACACAAGGTAAAAGGGAAAAGTAAAAAGTAATGGGTGGAGGGAAGCAGAAAGTAGGAAAAGGGAATGGACCGCGCGACGAGGAAACTGGGAAATTAGCGAGACCAACAGGCGAGAAGAGCAAGGATCGAGGAGACATGCCTACCTTGAAGAAAACCAGGAAAACAGTCTCCAAGCTCTGGAACGGGAAAGTTAGCGAAGCCATCAGGTAGAAAGGAAAAAAAACAGAGAGATGCTTACCTTGGATTTCTTCTCGGAGAAAAGAAGAAAACCAGTCTCCAAGCCATGGAGCTCGGACTGGTGACATATTAGTTTACGTGTCATTGCGGACAGCCACCAGTTTATAGTCATGGGCGGAGACTAGATTTTCCAAGGGCTGGGGGAGGGGAAGGGGGCGGAGGGCGTTAGTTTAACGTCATTGCGGACGGCCGCCAGTTTGTAGTCTTGAGGCCCAGACTGTGCATACTAGTTTACGTGTCGTTGCGGACAGCCGTCACTTTATAGTCGTGGGCGAAGACTAGATTTTTCCGAGGGCTGGGGAAGGGGATGGGGGCGGAGGGAACGTTAGTTTTCTATGTCATCGCGGACATGCTCACAGTTTATAGTCATGGAATGCTTGGACTGTGCAGACTAGTTTACGTGTCGTTGCGGACAACTCCAGTTTATAGTCTCGGAGCGCAGACTAGATTTTGCTGTGGAAGGGGAAGGGGGACGGATGGAGCGTTAGTTTTCTATGTCATCGCGGACATGCTCTTAGTTTATAGTCATAGAATGCTCGGACTACCACCGGTTTAGAGTCTCGGGGCGCAGACTGGGGGAGGGTATACTAGTTTCGCATCGTTGCGGATGACTCACAGTTTTTCTCAAGCCATGGAGTTTGGGCTGGATGGGGGGGAAGGGGAAGGGGAAGGGGAAGGGGAATGGGGGACGGGAGGAACGTTAGTTTTGGATGTCGTTGCGGACATGCTCACAGTTTAATGTCATGCGAGCTCGGACAGGCATACTAATTTCGCATCGTTGCGGATGGCTCACAGTTTTTCTCATAGCCTTGGAGCTTGGGCTGGGGGGAAGGGGGGGAGGGGGACGTGTGGGAGCGTTAGTTTATTGTCATTGCGGACCGCCTGCAGTTTAAAGTCATGGGCTTGGACTGCATATTAGTTTCGCATCGTTGCGGATGGCATCACAGTTTTTCTCATAGCCTTGGAGCTTGGGCTGAAGGGGGAAGGGGATGGTGAAGGAGATGGGGAAGGGAATGGGGAAGCGGAGGAGGAGGAGGATGGGGATGGGGGGGAGGGGGACGGGTGGGACGTTAGTTTAGAGGTCATCGCGGACCGCTCACAGTTTATAGTCATGGAAGCTTGGACTGGCATACTAGTTTATAGTCGAATTGCGGACTACCCCTTTGTTTTAACGTCCTAGAGCAGCGGACCTAGTTTACACTCGACTTGCAGACTACCCATTTGCTTTAACGTCCTAGAGCAGCGGACCTAGTTTATGGTCGTTGCAGACCACCCATTTGTTTTAACGTCCTAGAGCAGCGGACGGGGGGAGGGGAAGGGTGCGTTAGTTTTGAATGTCGTCACGGACATGCCCACAGTTTAATGTCATGAGGCTTGGACCGAGAAGGGAAGTGGAAGTGGAAAGGGGAGGGAAGTGAAGTGGGAAGGGAAGTGAAGAGGAAAGGGGAGATGAAAGAGAAGTGAAATGGTAAGGGAAAGGGAAGTGAAGAGGAAAGGGAAAGGAAGGGAGGCGTTAGTTTAATGTCATTGCGGACGCTCACAGTTTAGAGTCTTGGAGCTTGGACTTGGAAAATGGTAGTAGGTGAAGCAATAAAACTACCATTAGGATAGTATTGAATGATTGATGAGTGAATAATGAGGAAAGAGGAATTGCAATTTCTCGGGAGGGAAGGGAAGCTTTTATATCTGTGGAAAACAGCGTTTCGTCTCTGGGAGCCCATGGCCCGTCGGGTCGATGCTGGATATGTCTGCCTAAATCGATGACTCTGGAAGGGAATTCGATGTTCTTGAGGTAGTTTTTTGAGTCAACAGAGATGAAGGTTTCGACGTGTATTGGACATCCGTGGTTGACATTTCGTCTCGGGCGTCTAGACCGTGCCGTGGGAATGGTTCAGCAACAGCAACAGCCATATGTGACCCGATCCACTGCGGGGCATCCAGGCTTCGACCTTTCCAACCTTCTCGCCCTCGAGAGAAGAGTCGCCGAAGAGTCACAATCGAATCAACTGGATAGCATTCCCTCTGAATAAGTTTTTCCAACCTGCTCAATCATGGCTGATGACCAAACACCGCTGCTAGGCAACGAGGAAAGAAGCGATGGCAGCGCAGGCAGCGATGGCAGGCAGCGCCAGCAAGGAGGGGTTCTGCCAGGCGTGACCCGGGCCCTCTACGTATCGCACGTATTGTCGGCGTGGAATTCACGCCTGTTCCAGTTTGGCGCCGTCCTCTACCTCGCCGCCATCTACCCAGGCACGCTGCTGCCCATGTCCGTCTATGCCATCGCCAGAGGGCTGGCCGCCATAGTCTTTGCGCCTGCCGTGGGCCACTACATCGACAATGGCGACCGCCTGCAAGTCGTCAGGGTCTCGATCGTCGGCGAGCGTCTGGCCGTGGCTTTGTCTTGTGTCATCTTTTTGCTTCTTGTCCTGCGCGGGTCGCTGGATTCTCAAGGGAAGGCGGGTTTGCTGGCTCTACTGGCCTTCCTGGCCTGCATCGAGAAGCTATGTTCCACGTTGAATCTGATTTCAGTAGAGAAGGACTGGGTGCGTATTTTGCAGCCTAATAATCATCCATTTCAAGTGTCAAAAGCTAAAAGTCTCGTGTGCCTCGCCCATAGGTAGTCGTGATAGCCGGTAACAGCGAAGCGGTTCTAAGATCGCTGAATGCCCAAATGCGGCGAATCGATCTACTCTGCAAGCTACTTGGCCCTCTTTTCATCGCCTTGCTGGTAGGAATCTCATCGAAGCTGGCAATTTGGGTTAATCTGGGTATGAGCCTCACGTCTGTCATTGTAGAATACTTCGCCATTGCTCGGGTTTATCAGCAGGTGGACGGGCTCCAGGTCGCCAAAACCAAGCCGCAGGTCGTCAGCCACCCGGACACTGCAATTAACACCGGTAGTGCCGAGAATGGCGCCCTAAAACCATGGAAACGCGTCCTAGCCATGCTCAACAAGTCATTGGCCGACTTCCGCCTTTACTTCCGGCATCGCGCCCTCCTTCCCTCCCTGGCTTGCGCCCTGCTTTACTTTACGGTTCTCAGCTTCGGAAGTCAGATGGTCACCTTCCTGCTCGCCTCGGGCTACGACTCGACGATGATTGGTGCCGCAAGGACTCTGAGCGTCGTATTCGAAGTGATGGCCACCTGGGTAGGCCCATGGCTGATGAGCTCGGTCGGCCCCGTCCGAGCAGGGCTGTGGTTTAGTACGCTGCAAATTACCATGTTGGTAGCCGGTATGACTGTCTTCATCGCATACCGAGATACCGATCCGGTTCTCGCGGCAACTGGCATGGTCGGCGGCACAGTTCTGAGCCGGATAGGTCTGCGAGGCTTTGATCTCTGCACACAGATTATCGTACAAGAGGTAAGATCCCACCATAAACGTCCCAAATGCGAGAAAAGCACAGCTAATTTGCCTCATACGATTTCCAGGACGTCGAGGCCGACATAAGAGGCACATTCTCGTCAGTGGAAGCGGCCTGGCAGAATGGTTTCGAGTTACTTTCTTACGCCTTGACGGTGGTGTTCTTCCGCCCGGAGCAGTTCATTATTCCAGCTCTCTTTTCCCATCGCCGCGACGGGTGTGGCGAGCTGTTGCTATACTTCCTTCGTCTATATACGGAGAGGCCACATCTTCCATCCGGAGAAGCTGGCGGGCGCATGCGGGTGTTGGCCAGCCAAGGAGAGACAACGGGAAAGACTCCTTGATCACATCAACTCTGAAAGAGATATATAGCGATCACCACTGAAGCGGATGAAAAAGGGGGCGATACGGTGATGAGTGCTTCCACGTAACCTCTAGCCACACTCGAACTTCAATCTCTACGAGATGGGCCAATCAAAATAGGGACTGGAATTCCGACGTATACGGTATAGTATCTGCGTCCCAAACCTATTCTTCGACAGAAGAATGCGTCCTGTTATCGTCATCACCACAGTATGGTAAGTAATCATACAATTTCATATGTTGTTGTTTTAGACAACTCTGGGTATAGCATCTGCTTCAATGGCGAGCACCCAGTCTTACAACAGGGACAGCAGTGATTCCTAGGTTGAAGATAAGACTGACGTCTATTATGCAACCAGGTAGCATGCATAATCTAATCCTTTTTGCCTGTCTGAGGAGAACGGAGAAAAGGGGCAAGGGGTTTCCATTGGAACCAAGGTACGCATTACGACACTTATGCCAAGATGGGAATAAAAGTGTAGGATCCTGTCAAACCAAATCAACCCGACCAATCGGGTGTTGTGTATATATTGCAACCACGAGGAACCCCCAAATGCCGGCATCCCCCGCCCCGCCCAAACAGGGGCAATATAAATGACCATTTAGTGACTTGCCGGCCGTGTCGGTCAGGATACAAAAGCTCTGCCGGATAGCACCACTCTTGGCAATCAAAGACCATGTACCTCCAAATCCAAGCATGTCATTACGGGACAGGCTGTTCCGGCTTTGCCCTCGATGGGTTGACTATATCACTTCCACTCTTCACGCGGAGCTCTGATCCAGCAGATTTCGGAAAGCTCTACTGTTATCACAGCTGATTCAGTTGGTCACGACTTGAGTAATCATCATGCTTTTGGTCAAGGTACTGTCCAGCGCAGTGGCGCTACTCCTGGCGGGAGTTGGTAAGTGTCAAGCACTACCACAATGTCTTTCTGTTGAGATTCTGTCTAACACCACAAGTAGGCCAAGTCCAAGCCCAACTCGATCCCTTGCCTTTGCCGACCACTTGCAGCAGCGTCTCCCGGATGCGATACTCCTATACTCTAGGCTCGGGATGGAGTGTCGTCAAGGTGGCTGGCAACCTGCGAGGGGTCCGGACGATTGTCTGGGACCCCCTGGGCCAGATGCTCGTCTCCGAAGCCGGCAAGGGGATCTCGGTGCACACCTTCGGCGCGGACGGGTGCCTCAACAGTAGCAGCACGCTCATCGCTAATGGCCAGCTCAACCACGGCCTCGCCATCACCCCGGACGGCAAGACCCTCTACGCCAGCACGGAGCGCATGGCCTACCAGTGGGCCTACGACCCGGCCACCCGCAAGGTCAGCGGCCAGAAGACCGTCGTCAACGGCATGGTCTCCGGCATTCATTCCACCCGCAACTTGCTGGTCGTGCCGTCGCAGCCCAACATGGTCCTGCTGCAGACGGGCAGCACGTCGAACCTGGACCAGCAGGCATCGAACATGGCGAGCGGTCGGGCTCTTATCAAGATCTTCGACATGAGCAAGGTTCCTGCCAACGGATACAGCTACAACACCGGAGGAGAGGTCATGGCATACGGACTACGCAACGAAATCGGCTTCATCACCGATCCTGCCGGTGGGCTCTGGTAAGTACATTGTAGCCCCATTTGATACCTTGTCGGTCGTTAGCTGACATCTTGTCTAGGGGCGTGGAAAACAGTGGCGATGTATGTGAACACGATGTCTTGGAGCGAATGCCACTACTAACTGGATGACTTGTAGGACCTTCGACGAAATGGAAGGGACATCCACAAGGACAACCCAGCCGAGAAACTGAACTACTGTGAGTTTTTCTGCTTTATTAATCGGTATTCTACCTGGCTACAGCCAGTCTAACACCTTTCCAACAGTCGGTGACCCGCTCAAGACCCGCAACGCCTGGTACGGCTACCCGACCTGCTTCGCCGTGTGGGACAAGTCGGCCTTCACCGACAACGCGGCGCTCAAGACGGGCAGCCACTTCGTGCAGGCCCCCAGCGGCAGCTTCGCGGACGCCGACTGCGACAAGAACGCGACGCTGCCGCGCCTGACCTTCCAGGCCCACAGCGCGCCCATCTGGAACGCCTTCGACGCCGACGCCGCCAACATGTACGTCACCTTCCACGGCAGCTGGGACCGCCAGCCCCCAACGGGCTTCAAGGTCGTCCAGATCCCCTTCACCAAGAAGAGCGACGGCTCGTACGATCCGGTCGCGGCGGCCGACAGCACCCAGGGCTACTCGGACATCTTCTCGGCTCAGAACCCGGCTGGTTGCACTGCTAATGGGCTTACTATGAGCAACTGCTTCCGTCTTACGGCGGCTTCGTGGGACCCGAGGGGGCGTGGACTGTTCGTTGGGAGCGATAACAGCGCTGAGGGCGAGATCTATCTCTTGTCGAAGAAGTGAGAGAGTCTGGGGTAGATTAGAACGAGATGGAATCTGTTTCGGTGGACATCGTAGCACGCCTAAGACAGTAATCTATGCTGGCAAAAGCCATTGCTTGGTGGAAATCTGGTAGTCTTTCTTAATAATACATGTACATACTGCGAAAGCCATACCCTTCTGTGAACCTCGTAGATGCATATCTGGGACACGGGGATCGCCATAATATTGTCCTGAGTTGGGATGGCTGCTACAGGGGCATATCGGAACGGGTACAGATGATTATGCTGTATTGTATACGAAGGAATCACAGAGGTCATGGAGCCACCAACTGTTGCAACTTGATGCCATGGGACTTGAAGGGGTGAGCTTGCTTTGGTTGATGAAATGTGTGTTTTTTTTTGCTTTACCAGAACTGGTCAAGAGATATTATGTTTCATACCACTACAGTCCGTCACTACTATGGGAATCTGTGAGGAGCTGTGTCCTTGTTCTCGTTCTCGTGTCCTGGGTTCTCTTGTTCGATGGTTCGACCTTGTTGCCGGGGTGGTCAGTTGTGGCTTTCGTTGACTCCTGCGGTGCCTTCTTCTTTTCGTCAGATGTGTTACTGGTTGATGAGACGGGGTTCTTTTCTTGCTGTTTGACTAACCGAAGCGGATTTCGCGGGGGAACGGGTGGCGGCGGTTCCTCGTGAGTGTCGAGGAATTGCTCCTCGACCGATTCCAGCCAAGCCTCGACGTACATTCTCGACATGGTTGTTGGCTTGTTCTGTGTGGCTTTACCAGATTCTCGGTGGCTAATAGGGTGTCATCAATACTGGGATCAATACTGGGAATCAAGGCCGGGTGGTTTGTGATTTGGCCGCGGTAAATATTGCACAAGGCCTCTTTCATTGATGCCCATTCAGGCTCCCCTCTCTTTCTTAGCCGACAAGAGGTGCAGGAACCATTGTGTACTGAAGTTTGGTTGAACGGCCTGAATTACTCCTTCACACTTGGGACGGAGTGGAGTTCTCTAAGGCAATGAATGTGGTAAACAAAAGTCGGTGTCCGAAGCAACACGAACGATCAGAGGTGTTGCCCCATTCAGTAAACTTATAGCAGTGGCCATCATGACGAGCCGACGAGGCGCCATATTTCCTCAACAGTTACGTCACTCGAGCGTGCACCCACAAAGACACTACCAGGTACCCAAACTGATTTGAGGGCAGAGAATGACATAAAAAAGCATCATCAGGATAATAGAAAGGGATTGTCAAAAAGATATACACAAAGCGAAGCTAGACAAAAAGAAATGTTGTGACAAGAGTGGGATTCGAACCCACGCCAGTTTCCTGACTACGATGCTCGTTAAACCGTGGAGGTTTACCTGAACGTAGCGCCTTAGACCGCTCGGCCATCTTGCCTTGGTTCTTGGATGATAGAATTACTGCTTACGGCAAACTATGAACTATCTCTGAGAGGAAAAAGCCTTCCTACTTCTCGTGTAGCTTGGAGATTATTACTTTGGTGGGTATCGGCAGGCGGATGGTTTGACCCCGCCATGCCAGAGCAACCTCCGATTCAAAACGAAGACGTTAGTTTTGGGCATTATGGAAAAGGAAAACGCAATAACCTTTCATCGCTGCCATTAATGAGGTATGAATGCTAGGCACATTGATTCGTGCCTAGAACATGACTATATGTATATACATACTCATAATAGGTCTATATACTTAGGTACCATATTTCCGAGACCTAAGCTTGAAGGTGCCTGTAAATATGCATAGGTATGCTGGAAGCTCAGTCTGGAGCTTAGAACGCAGGGTCATGGTCGCGGAAAAGGTTCCGTAAGTCTAGCTAAGCGGGGCCGAAATTTTTGAGATGCATATCGCAGCAAAATACTCAGCGACTGCAATCGCAAAACGAATTATACCAATTTTGCGCAAGGAACTTCCGAAAAACAGACCAACAATCTACGCAAAGTCTCGATTGTGATATTCTCTCCCTGGTTGAAGATCAAATATCCAAGGCACGAGCCAACAATTTTTCCTCTTTTCCCAACTTCTTTACGGTCAATCCGTCCAACCGTCAAAATGGCTTCCGACGAGAGGAGCATGCCCTTTATAAAAAACCTCGCCTCGAGTGGTAAGTCCTCTCTGCTATTCCCATTGGAAGCCTGCTGCTTGCCTTGAAACCCGTTCAAGAAAAAAAGCAAGAAAAAAAAAGCGAGAAACTAACGAAATGTTCCCACCCAACCAACAGAACGCAAAGTCCGCACCGACGCCCTGACGACCCTGCGCACCTTCCTGACGGCGTCGACGACGACGCGGACCCTGACGCCCCTCGAGCACCTGAAGCTGTGGAAGGGCCTGTTCTACGCGCTCTGGATGGCGGACCGCCCGATCCCGCAGCAGAACCTGTGCGCGGAGCTGTCGTCGCTGCTGGGGATCCTACCCGACGACGCCGTCGTGCCCTTCCTGCGCGCCTTCTGGGAGACGCTGAGCCGCGAGTGGACGAGCATCGACGTCCTGCGCATGGAGAAGTTCATGTTGCTGGTGCGTCGGGTGCTGGGCGCCAGCTTCGCCTGGGCGCGCGAGGGGAGCGGCAAGAAGAAGAGCAGCAAGAAGAGCAAGAACACCGAGACCAGGGCCGAGGCCATGCTGGCGCTCCTGAGGGAGTGGCCAATTGAGGAGACGGGCGACTTGGCCAAGGTATCGGTCGGCCTGCGGCTGCACGTCCTGGACATCTGGGTCGACGAGGTGGAGAAACTGGGCATGACGGGCGAGGACGCCACCGAGGACGACGCCGCTTTCCTGCAGGGCGTCAAGGCCGTCGTCGAGACGCAGATCAAGAGCCCCAGCAAGCCCGTCCGCGCGAGGGCCAAGGAGGGTCTCTCGGACGAGCGGTTGCCATGGAACGAGAAGACGGCCGAGGACGAGGAGATGGGTGAGAAGGACGACGAGGACGACGACTTTGGTGGCTTTGAGGACTAAGTGTTGCCGGAATGAACATACACCATAGAGAGCACCGGCCGGCTCTTCTTTCATGTGAATTGGGTCAGGAGTTTCAGGAGTTCCAGGTCACGAGGTCTAGATATTCATGCAAATGCGACACACTTTTCCGATCTAGTATTAGAATCTGTTTACAAACGCTATTCTCAACCGTACTATGTATGGAAAATGTACGCCCGTTAAAAGAAAAGGGGAGGTAAAAGTATAGGCTTGGTGAAAGCAAGAACCGTCTTCCTTTCTCCATCAAGCATGTTCTATAAGGGGTATCACTTCTGTCGTCCTTCTCTTTCTAAGTCTTCGTAGCTTCACAATAGCAAAAGGCATGCGAGCACTCTGTCGAAAGCGAAGATACTAAGACGCCGCCGCAGCCGCGTCCTTAGCTGCCACATCGGCATTCTCCCAGCCCGTGGGCCCAGGGGCCTCGTACTTTCCGTTTTTGGAAATCACCGTGGCGAGGCCTTGGTGCACTTCGGCCTGGAACGGTTCGAAGGGCACGCGCTCGCCATCCACGCTGATGTAGCCCTCCTTGGAGCGTGGCGTGATGCGGTACGCCACCACTTTCTTGTATGAAGTCGCGGGCTTGTCGAAGAACTGGCCGGATTCAACAGAGGTCATCAGGTCCAAGTATTTCAAAGGAGAAATGTTGCCGTCGTTGGTAACGAGGTCCATCAGGCCGTCGTTGGCACATGCTGCTGAAAAGAAATTGGCATTGGGCGCCATCCAGGCCATCTGAGGTTCGTTAGCACAGAGTAGTAGAATGTATCAATAGGAGAACTTACATTTCCGCAGTAGAAGTTCCCCAGATTCTCGAGCGTGACAGTTTCCCAGTCACTGGGCACTTTGTCCTTGATGGTTCCATATTTCAGGGGAGGGAGACCATCTCCACTCTCAGCAGAGGTCGACATGGAGTCATCCTCGGTCGACCCAGCACGACCGGTTGACATGGCCTCCTTACGTACCATATGGTCAACACTTTCTCGCTCCTTCTTGTAATGGCTTTTGATTTCATCTTTGCTTGACATCTCGACCTTGACAGAGATTTCGCAAGGGTAAGTCTTCTTCGCGAAAATCCTCTGCACAACACCAACGTCGAACCGGGCGGCACCCATCCAGCGCATATTCTCTGTGCCCAGATCGGCCTCTGCGATGATACCTAGCGACTGGCTCAGGAAACTTAGGATCCTGTTGTCCCCTTGTGAGAGACTCACAAGATCTATAGGCGTCCGAACCCCCTTGACGATAGCCAGAGCCGACAAACTGGGAATGAATGTTCCGTTCAGGTTGCAACTCATGCCGTTGCCGCTACCACAGGGTATATGCGCCACGGCAATCTGTTGCAGCGCGCGGCGCGCATCGGGTCGCTTGCCCAGACCGTTGAAGACTTCGTGTGGTAATCCATCGCCAGAACAAGGAATGACTATGTCGTAGTCATCAATGTTGAGCTCTTGGCAGAGGCCAACCGCCTCCCCCGAAAATGTGGTGTGGACAATATCCAGTGCCATGCGTGCGGAATCGAAAAGTGGCTTCACCTCGTTCTCCCAAATCTTGACCGCGCCTCCCGGACCGGCGTGCGGGTTGACCAGTACCTTCGCCCGCTTCCGCCTTTGCGCACCGCCGTATGCGCGGTTTAGCAGCTCTTCGATCCATGGGGTGATGGCGGCTTCGGAGACATCGTGGATAGCAAACGTGAGCTTCAGGGGGCGAGTGTTTTTCTTCGACACGGTCGCAATGTCGACAAAGATGGCGTTTCCGAGAAGTTCGGCCCAGAGGACGTTATAGAACGGGACGACATACTCGGAGGGCGATGCGCCGATAGGTATGCCGCATATCTTTGATCGTTGTCGCCTCGTAAGGGTTTTGTCTATTCAAGCTGATGAGGTTAGTTAAACTGTCGTTACGCTCTGGCCTGCTTGCCAGCATGCTTTTGGCTTTTGGTGTGACTTGCCCTTTATCACCAAGGTGTCGCCTTTGAAAGCCAACGATACACCTGGGCCGAGGGCTAACACGTCCTTGATCCCAGCTTCGGGCAGGGCAGATCCAGCCTGGCCCGGCGGAGCATTAGATGTCGAAGTCGCAAGGAGAGCTGTGTCCTCGCTCGCGCTTGGTCGCGTGGTGGCCATGCCTCCAAAAAACAGAGTTTCACACGGCCGATTGGGGGTGGTTGTTTGCAGTTACTGTGGTGGAAGTAAATCGAGTCAAACGACCGGTGCTACTGTACAGCAAGATGTTGACGCGCGACAAGCAGCGCAGGGAGAGGATGGATGTATATTACACGTAACGAGTGACTATTTGGAGGAAAAGAGAGGGAGAAGAGCTGCAACACGACGACAATGTTGCAACTCTAGATCGGCAATCCTATATGTGCAAGAGCATGTCTTAAAAAGCAAGACGGGAAGTGCATCAATGCATTATTCATTAAGCAAATCGAAATGCGGCAGTCAAGAACTGGAGGTGAAGCACCCCAAAGATTTGGCTGCGGCGGAAGGACCGGGGCCCGCAAATTCCATGTTCCAGTGGGCCAATACTCCAATATGCTCCCCAGTGCAGGTGCCCATGTGTCCCACCGTTCCCTACCCCGGCTGCTTAGTTGCAGCCGGCAGTGCAGCCCGAGGTGGGCAAGCAAATCGACACTTGCAACGGATCTTGGTCTGGCCATGACGGGCAAATATCACCTCATAACTTCCTCACCGTATCTATTTTGATATAAGATATATTAGAGTGTGTTGAACTTAATTGACGTCACGGCGACTTATTAGTTGGATGTGACCAATGGAGTATCGTAGAAAGTCTCCCATAGGTAAGTATGTATAATCCGAGAAGTTTAAAGAGGATGGGGTTGTATCGCTACGGCAATATCTCAACCTATAACCCCTAAACCCCCTTGCATCTGATTTGAAATGATAGTACAGCTAGCCTCTATTAACTGGAAGGAGTATTACTCCTGACCATACCGGAAATATAGATATATTGTGCTGTGAGACTAAGTAGTTAATACGCTGGCGGCTTTTATCAATATTATAAGTAAAATATATAAAACGTTTGAAATAAGGTAATGCTGGCTGGGTTGGCTGTACATGCGGTTATGAACTTTTGCGTTTCTCGCAGGTGTATGTTAGAGAAAAGACGCTATGCCTGCTGCAAGGGCGTCAAGCACCCAAACATCCAATCATATGCTCCGGGGCCAAGTGCGTGACCGTACGCAATGTAACAAAGCAAACCTGGTTGTTGGTAAACGATCGCCACAACAGAACGCCGGTTTGCGTCTGTTTTCGGATTCTCGCCAGCTCTGACTGCCCCTGGAGGAATTTTTGGTTGGTTTCACTCGTCTGATGCCTTCCAACAAGCCGCGACTGTACGTCGCCCTATTTGCGCGAGGGGGAGCACCAACGATGCCCCAGTTTGAGGATAAGTACGTTAAACACTACGCGGCTACTGGCTTAGAACCGAAACTGATGGTAAGGAGGCAGGTATCATTGGTCTTTCATTGTCGGACCAAAGGAGGAGCTGGAAGGGAGTACGGGCTCCAAGTTTCACGTCAAGAACTTTGTCGGGTCCCAGAATGGGGTCGTCGGCTCTATGTGGCAGTACGAGGAAACAGAGGTTCCCATGACACCGGTGAACGGGCTGCTTGTCCGTGTACTGATTGCCAAAGTCAACGACAAGGAGCGGCTCCAGGAGATCTTCCGTGGTGTACCCACTCGGCCTGGTGTAGCGGGATGGAACTGCGTTGGATGGGTAAAGGAAGCAGTACACGCTCTTGGATCAGACTCAAGGGCCCTCGGCTCTTCTGCGATGGATTGGGTTACCATAAGGAACGTTGCAATGGGTTATGTTGAGAAGAAACATTCCAATGAGCGGTTCGGTAAGAATTTTGATCCCACAAAGATACCTACATGGGACTTCATTATTGGTAAAGAAGTGATGGCCTAGGATATTGCTGTTGCAAAAGTATACTCAGTCGGATACAACTAAGACACTCCGAAACACATACACCGTTCCTATTGAGAATCAGCTCGGGTCCGTCTCCGGTAAGCGCTACGGCTTGACTGATATAGCGGGGCGGGAGCCGAGGATGGGATCAGTCGCGGGGTTATGGTTGATGTAATAAGACCACAAGTATACCTAGCATACTAAAACATTGATCAATGTCTTCGAACATCATAAGCTGCTTCGCCGAGGGTTGGGGGCAGATGTCATGTGTATGCACATCCTTCCCATGTCTCAGACTAATATTCTGGTCACATAGAAAGGTTGATTACTTCGTGTCCCAACTGAAGTCCGCCCTGCTCAATCTAGGCTGTCTCTGCTTTCTCTTACCAGTGACCGACCATCAATGCCGGTATGGTCATCTACGTAGCTTATCAAATCCCATTGCGCATCAAAGCCAATTGAAACAAAAAGGAACGGTTCGTCTGAAATCAAGCTTCTAAGAACAAGGATGCCGCCTAATCCGTCTTGGCTGACAACTATCCTAAATTTGCTGAGCCAAGCAAGGATAACGCGTGTTAGGTATGGCCTACGGCACAGCAACTACTGCAAGCTGGATGATCCAGCTCTCGTGCAATCGCCGCTACTTGACGTAGAGTGGTACACTTGATTCAGATCGATCTCGGCTGATTAAATTCTTGTTTTATCCAAAGTCGATAAGGTCATCGGTTAAGAGATGATGAGACGAAAAACGATCAGACGGTTGATTATATAAGACTTCGCGATCAGGTCTACCTCAACTTCAGAAGTGTAGGTAAAGTAAGTACGGATACATATCAGGTGTTAGTTGTACGGAATGCTGCATGAAAACAAGGCGGCGTGCTTGCTTTTGCGAGATTGCAGAGGATTCGAGGAAGCTGAGGCCACATACCCGGAACCCACCAGCCCACTTCTGGTGCCAAACGGACAGGGGTGGGATGTTGGCATGGGGTTTGGTTTGCTGGTCCTGGGAAACCAACTCCATCACGGTTCTTCCTTCTTCTTGGCCGGTCTCTATGGTGACGGCCCATCGTGAGACTCAGAGGAACATCCAATTGCGGTTGCGACGTCTTGGCAGTATGCCTGGCGTTATGTTTTCTTTCCTCCTTCGTGACATTCTGCTTGTGATTTCACCGTCTGCATTCTTTGAAGCAATCTTTTCCTGGTATCCCTTAGTAACAGCAGATTATTTTTGCATGCGGCCCGACTGGCTCTGGTACCTTTTAGCCAAGTTTTGAAGCTCCCCTGTCTGAATCGCCCTGATATTTTGGGCGGCTTGGCATACGTCTTGTCGATATATACGGCACGCCCACTGCCCCTTGCCCATTTTCAAATCTTACCGATTCTCAATCACTTGTCCCAAGTGATTACTGTAGTGATCTCAGACTCTGGGCAGCTAAGCCGACTAAGTTGCTGATCACCGCAACGGTTACCGATCACAGCTGTTAGCAACGCAAGCCAAATCTTGGCGATTTTGTTGCGCGACAACAACTCAAGCTGCTGTACGCGTGTGGCCAACTATATCTCGTCCAGTGAAATCCCCACAAGGAGCACCTTTTTCGAACGCTCAATTGTTTTACTCGCGACCCTTTTTTGTTCCTCGCGACACCCAAGATGTCGTCGCATGCCAACATAGATCCCCTTGCCGAGGCCGACCCGAGCCAGTACGCGTCTGCGAGTCAATGGCGGCACCAAGAGTCATCTTCGTTCCACCGTCACGTTGTGCCCCGAGATGCGCAACATGCGGGCGCCGATACCCAGGACCTGAGCAGCTTCCTCAACAAGTCGAGAGTTGAAGGAGACCGGCCGTCGACACAGGGCACGGGCACTTTCAAACCCATCGTGATTGGCGACACTAATGGTGCCAATGACGGCGCTGTGGATACTGCCGCGACTAACGATGGCAAGGAGGTCGTTTGCGGTCCCCTAATCAACTTCCGGCACATGGAAAACGGTGTCTGGTATGGTAGCGCTCTCATTGTTACAAGAGGAGGAGGCAAGACGCAAGAATTCAAGCCTGTGCTCAATCTTGGCCGCGTCAAGGCAGCCCCCAACGTGCAACAGGGTCTTACGGGAGAGGGCGCGGAAGCGAACGGTGCTGAGTCGGCCCTGGCAAACAACGCGAACGGCATTAGGAGCGACCACGGAACGGATGTCGCGGGCAACTGTCTGTACTCTGATCCTCGGAACACATTTTGGCAATTCCCTCTTACTTGCGATGTTCACGATACCGAGACTAAGTGGGCTTATTCGATTGCCGATGTACGGTATGAGAGCAAGACGAAGCCGAAGGTCAATTACTTCTTTGTGCCTGCTGCCAGCGAGTCAATGCGCATCATGTTTCATTCGTGCAACGGCTTCAGCGTGGGAACCGATGAGGATGCATGGAGTGGCGCCGCGCTGTGGAACGATGTCCAGCGCCGCCATGCTGAGAATCCCTTCCACGTCATGATTGGCGGCGGTGACCAAATTTACAATGACGGGATTCGGGTTGATGGCCCTCTTCGAGCTTGGACGGACATTGGAAACCCCAAGGCGCGGAGAGACTACCCCTTCCCGGAGTCACTGCGAAAAGCGTGTGATGACTACTACCTCAACAACTATATCCGATGGTACTCAACCGAGCCTTTTGCGACAGCTAATGGGCAAATTCCAGCGCTGAACATATGGGATGATCACGACATTATTGATGGGTTCGGATCTTACGTCAATGACTTCATGAAGTGCGATGTTTTCCGTGGCATTGGTGGTACCGCTCACAAATACTACCTGCTGTTCCAGCACCATCTTGCTCCCCCGTCTTCGACGTACACTACGGATGCGCCGCAGACGATGGAGGCAGGCGACAATGCCGACCACGCTCAGCTGAAGGACACTTTCGTCGCCAAGCAAACCCTTGGCACCGAACAAGGCTATATCATTGGCAAACAGCCGGGTCCTTATGTGGCCGAACATTCTATGAACATGTTTGCCAGATTGGGGTCCAGAATAGCCTTTGTGGGCGTCGATGCTCGGACGGAGCGAACCCGCCATCAGGTCAACTATCCTGAGACGTACGATATGATATTCGATCGTCTCCGACAGGAACTCACCAACGCCGAGCAGTCCGGTCAAGGATTTAAACATTTGATCGTACTTCTTGGAATTCCAATTGCGTATCCTGTGAGTTTGCCGTACCCGCCACACTGTCATCCTACTGACCATATATAGCGCCTCACTTGGTTGGAGAACATATTCTCGAGCCCGTTGATTGCACCGATCAAGTTCCTTAACAGGCGCTTCGGTTTTGGTGAGTAAATACCCTAGACCATGATCGTATTCAGCACTAACAGACTTGGAAAGGTGGTGGTGTGTTTAACCATTTCGACGGAAGCGTCGATTTGCTTGATGACTTGGACGACCATTACACAGCAAAAACTCACAAGAAGGAGCGGAACATGTTCATTGAACGCCTGCAAACTGTTGCTGCGGAGCACTCGGTCCGAGTCACCATTCTGGGAGGCGACGTTCATCTCGCTGCTTTGGGCCGATTCTATTCTAACCCGAAGCTGCGTATTCCTGCTGAAGAAGACCATCGATACATAGTCAATGTCGTCTCGTCGGCTATCGTCAACAAGCCACCGCCAAATGCCATTGCTAATCTTCTTGCGAGACGCAACAAGATTCACCACCTCAACCATGATACGGATGAGACCTTGATGAACCTCTTCAACAAAGATCCTGGGAACACCAACAAGACGGCCAGCTCGAATCACGTCACAATGCCGAGTCGGAACTTTTCCGTCATCACTGAGAACTCGCCCAACAACCGCGGAGTAACAGCCAACGGCGACGTGGAAACACAAGGTGCTGCTGCCACTGGGAACGAGTTCGAGGGGAAGGATGGCCACACTTTCCTGCATAAAGGAGAGAGCGGCGCAGGAACTGAACACAAAGCAGCAAATATTGAGACGCATGGCAAAAGCAACGATGGATCACTTGATTGCAGTATCTGTGTCGAGATCGACCAGCACAACGCGGAAGGTCGTACGCAGCCTTATGGCCTGACGATTCCAGTACTGAACTACGAAGCTGGGAAGTACGCCAGCCACAAGGCTCGCTCTATCCGTTCCCACGCATCCAAAGCAGGCACCGCGAGACCTGGCACCCAGCCCACTGGGAGTGCTGCGCCGTCAGTCCGCAGAGCTAGTCAATAGTGCTGGCGTTGGTTGAAGCGTGTACATCACTTTTATTTGAGGTGCCTAATCTGCGCTTGTTATCCAAGAAGACGCGATAGCCATCGGGGTTTTATGGTGTTGCATGATTCTCAGCAGTTTTGACGGTTTTCTTGATTGAAAGACTGTGGGGAGTGAGGAGTAGATGATACCCAGCTCTAGCAGAGAGTGCTGAAGGGCGATGCCTGATATGTGTGTTGTTCGGTTGTTGGTCGTAATAAGAGTAATGCTGTGGGACCCTGGGAGGTATCATATACGATAGTCTGCCCCTTTTTACTTGTAATCCTAAATGGCGACTGCAAAAGTCTTCCATGACACCCCGACAAGGCAGTGTCTAGAAAATATAAACTTCATCATTTCATCAGCATAATCAGGAAGAACAAGTAGTCGTCGTCTAGCCATCATCTGCAAGCCCTTCGATTTACGATTACAGGCTGTAAGCAACCGTGGTAATCGACACAGGCTCCTGCTTGTATCTCAGGCGACTCCTTTATCTTTACACTTGAAAGGCTAAAATAGTAGTATGCTCCACAAGCAGAAATCCTACTCGCCCGTGTACCGACTCAGGCCGAACGTGGATAGTCGCTTGGCGCTTGGAGGAACTCCCCCAGCCACGAACACCGTTTTTGAGGGTCCAATGCACGAGGAACGGGTCCGATGATAGGAGGTGCTGAATCGTATAGAAGTACAGGCTCTGGCTGCCGGGTCACGGTGCTGCAGTGTATATCCCGAGCTCGGCTGCAATGGGGTTACCCCACAGTGGTTATCAGTCTGGACCCGGATAGCGTCATTGGCCAATTCCCAATGGACTGTCTGAGCCCCGCACAATGCCGAGACAAAGCGCGCTCCTTGCCGTTCAACCCTCCTAGTACTATCTTCACACTGCATTCAAAAGCAGCCTTGATCCTATTTGATATTCGGGATTCGTAGAGAAGAAAGGGAAAATTCAAGTTCTATCGTTGTAATACATTTGTCTCGTTTTCTTGTGATACCTTTCGCGCGTTGTACGAGTGTCTATTCGACCTCCGGATTCCCATTTCTCCACCGTCACTCTACTCACATACACCATCATGGCGGGGTTCCGAGGATCTCCAAACCTGCAAGCCGTGAGGGCCTTGCAGTCGACCTCCAGGTTGCAAGTGACATCCAGATGCGGCCTGCGCCGACAGATCCCCTCTGCGCTCACGTCCACCAGGACTCTGAGCACCAGCAGCCCCAGACTTGTCCAACTGGCAACTTTCCAGACCCCCAAGGTGTTCAACGAGCCCAACGTAAGTGGCATAATCAACCCTGGGAAAACGGCATTAATCATACTTACAAGTTGCTATAGCACCACTATGCTAAGGGTTCGTCACAGCGGGAAGGCCTCACGGCTTCCTACGAGACCATGAAGAAGAGCCTGCCCATGGAAGTGCCCCTCTTCATTGGAGGTAAAGAGGTATGGTATCCTCCGCATTGGCCATGTTAAGACTAGCCCCTCTAATATCCTCTCAGATCAAATCTTCGCAAACTGCCACACAGCAGAACCCCTCAGACCATTCACAAACTGTGGCTTCATACTCCCTTGCTAGCCCTTCAGATGTCAACAACGCTATTGAGGCCGCTCTTGCAGCCAAGCCCGCTTGGGAGGCCTTGCCCTTTGCCGACAGGGCTGCTGTCTTCCTCAAGGCGGCAGACTTGATCTCTGGCAAGTACCGCTATGATATCATGGCCGCTACCATGCTGGGACAGGGCAAGAACGCCTGGCAGGCCGAGATTGATGCGGCGGCTGAGCTGGCCGACTTCTTCCGTTTCAACGTTTCGTACGCCGAGGAACTCTATGCCCAGCAGCCTCAGCACAACTCCCCGGGTGTCTGGAACCGTGTCGAGTACAGGCCGCTCGAGGGTTTCGTGTATGCTATTAGCCCCTTCAACTTCACTGCCATCGCAGGTAACCTTGTTGGTGCTCCCGTTCTTCTTGGCAACGTCGTCGTTTGGAAGCCGTCCGATTTCGCCATCGCATCCAACTGGCTGCTCTACAAGATTCTCCTCGAGGCCGGTCTGCCGCCGAACGTCATCCAATTCGTGCCGGGTCCGCCTGAGGAGGTTACCAAGACGATTCTTGCCCACAAGGACTTCGCCTCTCTGCACTACACTGGAAGCACCGCCATTTTCCGCAAGCTGTTTGGCCAAATCGGCCAAGGCACCTCCGAGGGCCGGTACAAGAGCTACCCCCGTATCGTGGGCGAGACTGGTGGCAAGAACTTCCACTTGGTTCACAACACCGCCGAGGTCCGAAATGCTGCCGTGCAGACCGTCCGCGGTGCATTCGAGTTCCAGGGACAGAAGTGCAGTGCTACCAGCCGTGCCTACGTACCCAAGTCAATGTGGCCCGAGTTCAAGTCGCAGCTTGTAGCCGAGGTTGAGGCCCTGAAGGTTGGCGAGCCCTCGCAGCACGAGAACTTCAACGGACCCGTTATCCACGCCAACAGCTTCAAGAAGCTCTCCGGTGTGATTGACGATGCCAAGAACGACAAGGACTTGGAGCTTCTCGTCGGAGGTAAATACGACGACAGCAAGGGCTACTTCATCCACCCCACCGTGTACGCGACTACCAACCCCAACCACAAGCTGTTGTCCACTGAGCTCTTCGGTCCCGTCCTCTGCATCCACATCTACGAGGATGCTGGCCCCAAGGCATTCGAGGAGATCTGCAAGGTTGTTGACTCCACGGGCGAGTACGGCTTGACGGGATCTGTCTTCGCACAGGACAGGCAAGCCATCCGCACCGCCGAGGAGGCTCTGCGCAACTCGGCCGGCAACTTCTACATCAACTGCAAGAGCACGGGTGCTGTCGTCGGCCAGCAGCCGTTCGGCGGCGCTCGCGCGTCCGGCACCAACGACAAGGCCGGAAGCGCCAACTTCTTGACGCGGTTCGTGAGCGTGCGGACAATGAAGGAGGAGTTCAACTCGACGACCAAGGTCGCCTACCCCAGTAACGAGGTGTAAACAAAAGGGAGGAGAAAGGAAATAGCCCATATTTCGAAGAAAAACTCGGTTCCGGTTTCAGCGATGAATTCATGATCAAATGATTATTAGTTAGATTGTACCCTAGGCGTTTTACTCTCGACGTTGGTTAACGTTGATTGCTATTTATACCAAATTTAACCACGCATCTATCAACGCCTTTACCGCACACCTTGTGAATTGCTTGAAAAGAAGAAGGAACTACAGATAAATCCTCAACTCCCGTTGCCCAATTTTACACCATCTCCTTGCCGATTTGACTAAACTCGTGCCGCCACTCGCTGATATTCTCGACCTTTTTGAAGCGGTCCGCGTTCATGGCCTCGCTGTCGACGAACACGCTGTCCCCGAGCGTCAGGGTGCCACGGCTGACGAAGTTGCCAGGCGTCGTCAGCTTCTCGATGTCGAAGGTCTCGCTGTCGGACCGGCCCCGATCCGTCCAGACGCTGACCTGGAACGTCGCGCCGGGCCGGAAGAAGAACCGGGATCCTCGCGCGGATCCGCTGCGGGTCTCCGAGCTTACTACCCGGGCTGCGGTGTGTAGCCGTGGCGAGCTGTCTTCCTTGTGGGCGTGGGTTTGGTCCCTGTTGCCGTTGCTGTCTTTGGTGCCGCTTGGCGACTGGCCCCTGGGGCGGGTTATGGATTCCTTGTAGGGGTCGTGCTCTGAGGTGGAGGGGGCGTCCTGTAGGGTCCAATTTAGCATGTCGGCTTTTTGATGCGATTCTTGGTTGCACTGAGACTACTATTACTCACTTTGGGATTATCTTCTTGCTTCGCCGCTTTCTTCATGTCCGCGTGGTAGCTTTCGTGGGCGACGATGGCGCCGTTCTTGCTGCCGATTTCGCTATTTGGGGGAACGGCTGCATCGGCTCTTCGCGCACGTTTTCCATGAGCAGAACCAAGTCGTTCTCCCAGATCGTATCTTCGACTTCCTCGTAGAAATCGAGTCGGCAGCGGCTTGCTGAGAGCTGCGTGTTGGGGGCGCGGACGATGACGTGGTCGATGTTGGGTTCGCTCGCTGGGGGGTCGATCTGTTAGTTGTCGAATCACACACATACATACACACACAGCCTAGACAGATCAGGTATAAAGATGAAGACTTACCAGTGCCGTAGAGATAGAATGCCATATAAGTATCCGGGTACTTCTCGAGACGCCACTTGGAGTTGAGTGGTCGGCTCACGATCTTCGTCTCCAGGGATACCTCGAGATCTTGGAGAACGATACCACTGTTTGTTCTCTAGTCAGTGTCTGCTGGTAACAACCACGCATGTTACCCGCTGGTTAGGATGGCCAGGGTGGGAGACGTACGACGCCTTGGTCATGATTTGCGCCTGGAACCTGCCGGAGCGCTCCGCCACGTCCCGGAGCAGGACCTTTTGCCTCGTCACCAGGATCAGGGGCTCCGTCGGGTTGGCCCGCTTCATGGCGTCGTACTTGGCTTTGGCGGCGGCGTCGAAGCTGGCCGAGACGATGAGCTGCTGGCGGTGGTTGGCCTCGTGGAACATGGGCAGGTGGACCAGGTAGATCTTGGCTGTTCCTTGAATGAGGAACTTGTGGATACAGGGGGCCATTTTGTTGCGCTGGCGGACGATCTGCATGGTAATATTTGTTAGTTGAGTCCCGTGGGGGATTCGGATATTTGGAAGAGACGAAAAGCAGGAAAAGGGGCAGACCTCGGTCTCTTTCGCGACAACATCGTAGAAGGTCGTGGCCAGCTTGCGTATAAAGTTCTGGTCCGTCGGAAACGGAGACATGACAACATTGCGCAACACCATCAAATTCTGCGTGCTGGGCGCGAGCCCCAGCCGCCGGACAAAGTGCCTCTTGCACTCCCCGTACAGCTCGTCCGAGAACTCGGTCGAGGTGAGAAAAAGGGGGATATCGGCGGGCCGGTCGTCGGGGCTCTCGACCGAGAGCGCGCCGACGACGCGCTGCATCAGGTAGTTGGCCTCCTCGAGGTCGTCGTTGAGGGCCCCGTCCGCGTGGCGGAAGTTGAGCGCGAAGGCGTTGATGTTGAGGTCCGACCCCAGCGCCCGCATCAGCTTCATCGCTTTGTCCTGGGGCCGGCGGTGCCGGTCCTCGGCGACGATCTCGGCGTTGGTCTTGGGGATGATGTCGCTGCGGATGCGGGCCTTTTCGGCTTCGACTTTTTCTTCGCTGGTGGGCTTGGCTAGCTCCGAGGGGAGCATGTTGAAGGGGACGCAGATAAAGGGGCTTTGCGAGTTTGTCAGGGAGGCCCATTCGGCTGATAACTATGCATTGGGCGTGATTAAGTAAGTCACCGTTCTGACAATAACACTGTATAGCAGAGAGTCGGATTTATACTTACCCTCGTGCAAGTCCATGTGACCTCTCCCAAGAGGGCGCCGTAGCCCTCCGGATTGAGTCCAATAGTCTTGTTAGCAAGCCACGTCGACATAGCCGCCGCCCCGGGCTTACTCCCCTCGACGCCGTAGATACCAATACTCGTGACCGAGCCCCGGGACAACACGGGCGCCGTCCAAGTGACCAGAAAGCGCATGCGCCCGTCGCGGTAGCAGAGCCCGCTGGCGGGGTACGGGATGTAGCCCGCCTTGTGGGGGTCGACGGTGATGGAGTCGACGAAGCGCATGGCGTACAGGTCCTCCTGGGTCTCGGCGCGCAGGCTCGCGTCGGGCACGAACCCGTCGCCCGCGCCCAGCGAGGTGGGCAGGTGGGTGCCCCGGTCCCCGGGCTGGTAGTTCCGCGGCAGCATGGAGCAGAAGTAGCCGCCCCAGGCGGCGTCGGCGTGGATCAGGAAGGAGAGGCCTTCGGTTTGGAATTGTTTGCGGAGGGCGAGGATGCCTCGCAGTTGGTCGACGGCGCCCTCTTCAACATGAGACACTTAAGTCAGCTAGAAGAAATATCAGAGCCTTGCGGCGAATATGGATTTCTCCTCACCTTCTGTCGAACCCATTATTCCCACGACGGCCAGTACGGGCTGTTTCTCTTCCAGGTTGCGCCTCAGTCTCTTCTCGAGCTCTCCCAAGTCGAGACGCGCCTCCAGGTCCACGGGGATGCCAACCACGTTGTCAGAGCCCAGTCCACAAATGGCTGTCATGTTACATAATATTAGTGCTTATCAAAGCCAGTAGGTACAGAGAGAACCTAGGCTTACCGGCTCCCTTGGGCCAAGAGTAGTGTCGTGTGTTTGCCACCATATACTGGCACGGCTTCGTCAAGCCTAACTCCCTTTCCAACTCGTCTTTCCCCGTCGACTGAATAGTGAACTGTTTCATGATCTCGGAAATAAACGCGTTCGACACGCCGTGCTCCTGGTAGAGCCGGTCCGGGAGGTCCAGGATGTCGGATGGCTTCAGGTTCAGCATCTCCCAGTTCGAGAGACGGGCGAAGAGCTTGCGCTCTCCCTTGCAAGTCTCGACGTGGAAGTCCTCGGAGAGGAAGTGGAGTTTCTGGCCTGGGTCGAAGGCTTTGCGTAGGGCTGGTGGGTAGAACTTCAAGTTTCGGGCTTTGAGTATATGGTAAGTCTTCAAATACGATATAGGTGGTGTATCCGTGCTGAGTACATACCGACCCTACAAAGAACTACAAGTAAGCAGGTGGTATCAAATTCTTTCGGAGATGTCAGAATCTTACCACATGGACTCGAGGTTGGCCACTGTTCCATCGCAGGTCACATGGCCCCATGCCGTAGGAGCCTCGGGGTTGTCCTCCTGAGTGTTGTAGCCGAAGAGCTCGCACAGCTGCTCTCCAACCTCGATCTCTGCCACGGTAGAAACGGGGCTAGCTTCAATGGCAACGTTGTTGGGATTGTATAACATAGTCATGAAGTAGCCCAGCAGCGATGCCATGCTCATGTCGGTGCACCTAGAGTTGCATTGGTCATCAGCAACATGTGTGTGCAGTATATATACGGTATGGTATTGTAGAGCATCAAATAATGACCTACATATGGGCCTGGTACCGAGGAGACCAGAACGGAATACTGGCTCTGGCAATGATGTTGGACACCTTCCGGACCGCATTCTTGAGCTTATCCTTGGACCGAATGAAAGCCTCCGTCTGCTTCGTCTTGTGGCTGATGAATCTCTATAGCAATCACATGGGTTAGTACTATCCGACATAGGGCCATGGTCGAGTCCCTTCGATATATACACACTCCGTCTTCCGGGAAGTAGGCATGTCGAGTCTTCTCGAGCTCGTCCAAGATGGCGTGGATGTTCTCCTTGAAGTAGCCCAGGTTCTCGGCCTGGGGCCCAATGAAGTACGACGAGATGACCTGGTGGGACTTGTCTTCGTGGGTGGCCGTCGTGTTGTAAACGGTGTTATTCTTCTCGGGTGATCTGTCGCGAGAATGGACAGTAGGCTCGTTGAGATCCTCCCATATGGATCCCATGATGGATTGGTATAAAGCGGAGAGTGATCGGAGGCTACATTGGGGCAGGTGGCTTAGGGCTTCTAAATAAAGATGCATTGCTGTGCTCCTTTGCTCCTCGGCTTCCATCCGAGAAAACAGAGAACAATGAATGGGGCGACGGCAGTTGCAAGAAGTATGAGACTGTTCTTACGGAGTGAATTCCCGAGCATGGTGATCCTCGGACATTAATTTTTTTTGATCAGTCTTTTCTCTGTCGTACATGTCCCAGCAAATGGGGTGTGTCTCGTTTGTGTCTTACCATTCGGGCTACCGATCCGTTACCTTGGTATTCCAGATGGCTTGGCAGACCGTTTTTCAGGTGGCTCTCAGGTGTACAATGTCTCAAAGTGCATGGTGAATCATGTGCGTTCCCGTCATCGAACCCGGTTCCTGGCGCCGCGTATCCCAAACCATTGAAGGTAATCAGTGCAACTTTGACTTCCCCGCAAAAGCTGCCCCTACCATCCACCGTTAACACGGCAGATTCAGTCTGTTCCCTTCCTTACCAGGGAGATGGTCCCGTCTGAGTAGTGAAGATGTGGTGGACAAAAGACTTCGCCATGCCTCTCTCTAAGATTGCAAACACGGCTCCTGCTCCCCGAAGCCTTGAGCCCGGGATTTCAAGAGCGCTGTTATTGGCTTTGGTGCCCTTGAATGAGAATGGTTCAGAAATGGACTTTGAGGAGACTATGGATCAAGGGGTACGCCAACCCTTGGTCAAAAAGCGAAAAGTACATTTTCACTAACATCTATCGTTCTTTAGTTGCCCACCTCCATGTATCAATGCAGACCACTCGTGTTTCCGGTTTACTTTCTCCCTTGGTAGGTTGAAGTCCTCTTTTCACTTTCAGCTTATGATTGTCGCTGTCTTCTTGCCTTTTTCGTTCGACATCACTAGAACGTGAAATTTAATCATGGTTGGGATGGGGCAACCAACTGTCCGTCATCAAAGTTGGGGAAATATACAATTTTGACTACCATTTTCACCTCATCAAGTATTGCCTGGTTCTTTTCTATCATGTTAAGGGCCGTCAAGTTACAAGAAGCAACAGAAGGGAACTTAGGCCGTTATGATTGGCGCCTTAGACGGCATTGGGCGCTGCTTAGCTCACGAGTTTGCTGCCGTGGCCTTGAACATTGTCCTTTACGGTAGCAAGGTTGGTGGTGGCATTAAGATTGCAATTATGAGCTAGTTCACCAAAATTTCGTCTTGCCAAAACACCAAGATTGTCAGCAAGGAGTCACTCTTCACGATGCACCTGACGCACGCCCTGCTGCCCCAGTCCTGGGAGAATCATGTCGGCGAGGCCGTCGTGATCAGTGTGCGATCTATGACTGACATGGGCATGCCGCTCGCAGCGATATACCCGGCGTCCACGACGTTCAACATGACCCTGTTCGATATTCTGGCACTTGAGGACCGGCTCGCCCGAAGAGAAACCAGAGAAGGCTGTGCCACTGTGCTCATGCCGCCGGCTGGCCTTCTCGGGAAACCACGTGTGGTTATATACCGCGATTACCCTGTAGTTACCCTGAAGGTTACCCGGTAGGTACCCTAGAGCTACCCTGTATGCGATCATGTTACGCTCGCCTCGGGGAATTGACTGACGTGACATGGCGCCGGGGCACCGGATCGCTGCTTGTGCCCGACGCCCGCATCGCGGTACGCACGGTCCTGGCCCGCGTTAAATGCGGACGTAGCGTCGTAATGGCGTACTTGGGCCTACGAGCTCATCCGACTCGGCGATACCGGCTTAGCCGCAAGAGAGGGCTCCTGCTGTGGGTCATGAGTAGATAGAGGGCGGGTGCAGAGCGCAACAGCTAGAAAGCGTCAGCTCCGATCTCAGGTGGTGGGATCATGCTCGAAAGCTCACGGCCGAACACACCGACAACTCCGTGTGTATCAGTTTAGTGGCTGGTGACCGAAATTATTCTTGCCGTACAAATCAGATAGCACTACTTAATGCTAACGCAAGCACATCACCAATTCTGAAGCATTGGACTCTATGGTGCCAAATTTCCTCTGCTTCGTCTCTTAGATCCTTTTACACCTGACCGGAAGCTAACGGAAGTCTTCCGCCGGAAGCGGTTGTCGGGGTGGATCCGAACCCGCCCCAAACCCCAAGGATCCCTTTCCGGCAAGACCTGGGGCGCCAACTGGAATGCGGAGGTGGTGAAGTGCGAGTAGGGATTGGGAATGTACCTACTTATCAGGATCTAGCTTGCAGTAGGAACACCCGTTCCGACATGAGATATCAAGCCCCATGTCTCAATGGGGGGTGTCCATACCCCAGCGCCAATCGGGAGCTTGCATGCCGGCATATCAAGTTCCCTGTATCTTCGAGCAAGGAAGCAAGATAACATAGAGAGGGGGTTGCGGATATCACATAAAACGGATTGCCATGCCGTTCTCAGTTAGCTGCCATGATCCGGACAACGTCCTCCTAGAATTCGTTGCGTCGCCATCATCACCATGGGCCTTCTCTCGCTATGGAAGTCCAGCGACTTGGGCAAAGAGCTCACGCTACCTCTGATGGCCGTCAGCGGCTACTCGGGGCTGGCCGGCGCCGGGTTCGGCTGGGACAACTGCTACTGGTCGGGCTTCCTGGGCATGGAGCAGTTCGCCAAAGACTTCGGGGTCCTCGACGACGACGACGCCGCCACGGGCGCCCGCTACACGATCCCCCCGTCCTGGCAGTCGGCGGGCAGCGGCGCCCCGATGGCGGGGATCGCGATCGGGTGCCTGCTCTCCGGGCTTGTTGGCCACAAGTACGGCCGCATCAAGACTTTCCTGCTGGCGGCCGCGATTGCGGTCGTGGGCATCTTGATTCAGGTGACTGCGATTGGGAGGTTTTGGCAGCTCATGGCAGGGCGGATCGTTAACAGCATCAGCATGGGGTTGGTTTGCAAGTAAGAAGACCATAACAATGCTCACTATCGACTTTTGGCAACTAGCTGACATTGTCTGGGCTCTAGTGTTGTTCCTACCTATCAGAGTGAAGTAGCGCCGGCTAAGATCCGAGGGTCGTTGATCAACATGTATCAGTTCTGTAAGATGTTGGCCAGACAAGCCACACATATTTGCCTTCTGACATCTAGCACACAGGGCAGCTCGTCGGGGCCACGATGGCAGCCGTATCGAACTGGGGCTTCAAGGACCGAACGGACCAATG
Organism: Apiospora sp. TS-2023a; assembly: GCA_038364195.1. NCBI lineage: Eukaryota > Fungi > Ascomycota > Sordariomycetes > Amphisphaeriales > Apiosporaceae > Apiospora > Apiospora sp. TS-2023a. The sequence goes on along the minus strand of JAQQWQ010000007.1, from coordinate 2,080,567 downwards.
GGCGTACCGCGTCACCATCATCCTCCAGTTCATCATCCCCGCCGTCCTCATCATGGGCGGGACCTTCCTGCCCGAGTCGCCGCGTTGGCTCGTAGGCCAGCAACGCAACGAGGAGGCCCGGAAGGTGCTGCACTTCCTCCGGCGCGGGACCCCGGGGGCGCTCATCGACGAGGAGCTGCGGCTGCTCGTGGCGGCCGAGGAGCAGGACCGGGAACTGTACGAGCACTCGTCGTGGGCCGACGCCTTCGCCGGCCCCAACCGGCGCCGCACCGCCATCGCGGCCGGCGTGCAGTGCCTCCAGCAGGCGCAGGGCAACTCCTTCATCATCCAGTACGCCGTCGTGTTCCTGCAGTCGATTGGCGTCCAGGACAGCTTCGAGGTCCTCATCCTGCTTTACTTTGTCAATTGCGTGGCATCGAGCATGGCCTTTTACTTTGTCGACAAGATCGGGCGACGACCCCTGATGGTGGGAGGCGCCTGCGTCATGGCGGCGTGCATGTTCATATTGGCCGGGCTCACGGGGTTCCAACAGGAGAGCCGCGCCGCCCAGAAGGGTGCGCTGGCATGTCTCTTCATTTGGCAGTTTGTACAAGCCATTGCATGGGCTTCATGGTAAGTGACCACAGATCCCAACCCGTCCATGCTCCCCCTTTCTCTCGAAGGTTAGAAGGAATAAACACACGGGTGCTAATTAGCTATCTTTCTTTTAGCGTCTGGATCGTCTGCGCCGAAGTCCCGACCCTCGCCGTCCGCGAAAAGACCGTGACGACCGCCACCTTCAGCGGCTTCTCCGTCGGCGTGCTCGTCACCTTCGTCAGCCCCTACATGCAGGACCCAGGCTACGGCGGCCTGCAGGGCAAGATCGGCTTCGTCTGGGGCGCGGGGTCGCTGATCGCGGCCGGCTGGGCCTTCTTCTTCCTGCCGGAGCTGAAGGGGCGCACCCTGGAGGAGCTCGACGAGATGTTCCAGAAGCGCGTGGGGGTCTTCGCCTTTGGGAAGTACCAGACCAGCGGCGCGGGGGCGCAGCTAAGGGTGGTCGAGGCCCTGGCTTTGGACTTGGGCGGGGATGAGGGGAAATCGGTGGCGGAGGTTACGGAGGAGGGATTGGGGGCGAAGAAGGCTTTTGATGCGAAGGAGACGGCTCAGGATAGGTAGTTCTTTCAACGCGGTCCGGAGCGACTAGTTTGATGATTGAAGGTTGGCAGTCGGGACGTCCATATGCATGTATCACGGATTTAAATCCATACCCCTGTTCAGGCGGGAATACTCCGAGGAGTACGGAGTAATCTTAGCTGCACGGGTAGTAGCACCCCTGCGCGTGTAACAAATACTGGGTACCCCAGGTTATTAGTTACACTACCTAACCCACCTCTAGTTTTAGGAACGCTTGCATTGTCTGTTTCTATGTCCAACGCTCATTGACAATCCGATAACTGCTTACTTACGAGACTATACTTCGCAAGCCATTGATGTGATAATAGATGGTGAGCGGCACAATGGCCACTTCTCCGCTCCTTGTCAATGCTTGCATTGGCACGCTCATAGCTGTCATTGCATTGCGGGCCGTCGCTTTCCTGGCAGACACCTGGAAAAAGAGAAGCCTCATGAAGAGACTCAGCAAGCAAGGCAAGGTAAGTCAAGCCATTGGCCATTGTCTGCTCCTTTCCTTAGCCTCAGAGGTCTGATTCTGTCAACTAGCCAATGCCGCCTTTTAACATGACTATGGGCCATCTCCTGGCGGCGAAAGCCGCCGCGGACGACCTCCCTCCGGAGGCTCACAGCGTCTACATCCTCAACTGGTTGGCGAAGAAATACGCGCCACATGGCGCGTATTATGTCGACTTCACTCCCATGGCCTGGCCCATGTTGGTGGTGACGGATCCGTACCTGGCCACCCAGGTTGTCGAGCACCCGATCGTGGGCGCCAACAAGCCCGAGGAGCTCTACGCTTGGTTTCACCCCATCACCAACGGCCAATCCCTGTTCACCCAGAACGGCGCCGCATGGAAGCATGACCGTGACTATTTTTTGCCTTTCTTCAGCAACCAGAACCTCGACGCGTCGATACCCTTCGTCGTCGGCCAGATGTCCATCTTCCGCGAAAAGCTCTGGGAGAAGGCCGCCGACAAGGGTAGCAGCGGCAGCGACCTGTTCGTCCTCGAACCGCTTATCCTGTCCATGATGAACGACATCATCGGCAAGCTGGTCCTTAATGCCGATCTGGGCACCCAGCACGGTTCGCACCCGCTCGCCACGACCATGCTGCGACAGCTGCGGCTCAAGTTCGCCGTCAACAACCCGCTGGACAACCTGGGCAACTTCAACCCCGTCAAGGTCTTCAACCTGTGGAACAACAGCCGCATGCTCGACAACCACATCAAGACGCAGATCGACGCGAGACTGCAGGCCTGGCGCTCGGAGAAGACCCACGACGAGCAAAACGACTTCAAGTCCCTGTTGGACGTCGCGCTGGCCTCCTACATGGGACGAACTAGCGGCGCGTCCTCGCCGCCCCGGGATGATGTCAGCGCCGCCTTCTCCCAGACGCTCTGCGCCCAGATGCGCATGTTCTTCTTTGCCGGCTACGACTCGACGGCCTCGACCATGGCCTACTGCTGCTACACCGCGTGGCAACACCCCGAGGTCCTGCGCAAGCTGCGCGCGGAGCACGACCAAGTGTTTGGAAGAAACATCGACTCGGCCATGGAGGCCATCAGCGCGAACCCGGCCATCCTGAACTCGCTCCCCTACACGACGGCCGTCATCAAGGAGACGATGCGGCTGTTCCCCGCGGCCAACGGCATCCGCCACGGCCACCGGGACCTCGTCCTGCGCGACGGGCGGGGGCACGAGTTCCCGACCGAGGGCTGCTCCGTGCAGATGCTGCACTACGCCATCCAGCGCGACCCGAAGACGTGGGCGCGGCCCCACGAGTTCCGGCCGGAGCGGTTCCTGGTGGAAGCCGGGCACGCGCTGTACCCCCGGCGGCCAAGGGCGCGTGGCGGCCGTTCGAGTACGGGCCGCGCCTGTGCACGGGGCAGCAGCTCGTCATGAAGGAGTTCAAGGCGTTCCTGGTCCTCCTGGCCCGCGAGTTCGAGATCCGGGAGTGCTACGGCGAGGTGGACGGGGACGGGGACAGGGACAGGGGGGTGGATTTGACGCATGTGGATTTCGAGAAGGCATACTTGGTCGAGGCGGGGGCTGCACATCCGCGGGCCAATTTCCCCTGTAGAGTGTCGCTGAGCGGCTATCATGGTACTAATTCCACGTGAAAAACGACAACAAGATGTTCAATTTTCTTCTAGCCTAGATCTCTCATGCATTTTTTCTTCCCGTTGCTGGGAGATAAGCCCCTGAAACTACCCAAAGGGCTCCGTCTCACCTATGTATAGCATCTGTCTATATCCATCCACTTCTATTGACCAACCGGCTATATAGAGCTAGGCTGTTGCGCATTCGGAAACGCCACCAGCCCCGCCCGATTCAACCGCGCACTACCCCCCGCAACATTGGGATCGGGCCCCAGCAGCTCGTGCGGGAACCCGAGCTCGAACGGCTTGACCCCTTCCAAGTACCGGATCTGGCTCTCGGTCAGCCGGATGCTCAGCGCCGCGATGTTTTGTTGCAGGTGCTCGATCTTGCGCCCGCCCACGAGCGGGAAGACGTGCTCGGCCTTGGCCCGCACGTACGCCAGCGCGATGGCCGTCACGCTGTCGGTCCCGTGCTCCGCCGCCACCTGGGCCAGCGCCTCGCTCATCTTGATCTCGTCTTCGGTCTGGACGCCGTCGTGGTATAGTTTGCGCAGACCCTCGCCGGCGGTCTGGCGGCGCTCGAGCTCGGACTTGGTTTGGAATTTGCCGCCGCCTAGGACGTCCCACCTGTACAGACGAGGAAACGGTTAGTGTTTGTTCATTGTATTTCGTGGGATACGCCAACAAAAAGAAAGGGGATGGATAGACTTACGGAGCGAGCGCCATGCCAAACGTGCGAGCCATGGGGATAATCTCCCTCTCCATATCCCGCAACATGACGTTCCAGCGCCCCTGGTAGATGCTAAAGGGCGTCTTGCCGTGCGCGACGGCGTACGTGTTGGCAGCCGAGACGACCCAGGCGGGCGTGTCGCTGATGCCCAGATACAGGACCTTGCCCTGCTCGACGAGGATGTGCAGACTATCCATGATCTCCTTGATGGACGTCGTGTAGTCCCACCAGTGCAAGTACAGGATATCAATATAATCCGTCCCCAACTTAGCCAGCGAGTCGCGTACGCTCACGTGCAGGGTCCGGCGCGAGTTGCCCGTGTGGTTGGCGGCTTGGGGCCCTTTTCCCAGCGCGTGGCTGCGGTAGTCGCTCGTGTACTTGGTCGCCAGCACGAGACTGTCGCGGTTCCCCCGCTCGCGCATCCACTCGCCCAGCCAGGTCTCGGACTGCTCCTCCTGGTAGCTGTTGGCGGTATCAATGAAGTTGCCCCCCGCCGCGACGAAGGCGTCGAGCAGCGCGAACGAGGCGGGTTTGTCCATGGACCCCATGAAGTCGGACCAGGCCGACCCGATCGACATGGCGCCCAGCTGCAGCGGGGACACGCGCACCGCCGCGTTGGGCGACAAGACGCGCAGGCGGCCGAGCTCGGTGGGCGGCTCGGGGGCCGGGGCGACGAAGCGGGCCAGGGACATGGTGTGCTACGGAGTAGATATGTGTATAGTTTAGAGCGTGGGTATGTAGGGGTCTTGAGATGTGTCTGCGTTTTGATCAAGACAGGAGCAGATGACGGCGGCGTCGACATTTTGTTGCAGTTGACGGCCCTTCTAATATAGGAATAGGCACGATGTACATATCCACATTAAATGTGCCGTAATTACATGACGTTGGCGGATCTCACGGTGATTAACCGTCTTATTTCCTATCACCGACGACGATGGCGATGTTGGATTGACGTGAGGGGTTGGCCGTCCTAGTCTCCGCATGCGATGAAACATGCCCGTTCTAATGCATTACGAATCTGGCACCTGTATAGGATTCTCAATGGACTTACAGCCTTAAGTCCAGGCAGCGAGTTCCACGTGAAAAGTATGGGTATCTCCAATTACCTAGAAGCCCAAGATTCACCTTGCTGGCGGTTACGGGCCTGTGCTTTGGACCATCGCCCAAAGCAATGCGACTACAATGCAATACGTTAGAACTATGAATATGCTCCATCCCTTCCAAAGGGCCTCCAGCGCCATTCACCGCGTTTAACCTTCATTGGCAGGTTTTCTCGCAGCGCCTTCCGGTGCCGCTGGTGGTGGAAGCCGGAACAAGGGGGGGGCAACTGAACTGTTGGCATAGATGAGCGTCATCTTCTTCGTCGCTACTCTTACAAAGAGGAGGATGCCATAAATGCAATATTCAAACCGAGGAATGAAAAGAACTGTTGAGTGGCGCTCGACTTTCGCAAAGATTGTTTAGAAGTACGTTTTCTTGTTGTGACAACTTCAGTATACAAGGTCGTTCTTCTCGGTTTGATAGGCCAGTCAGTGGGAATGGATGAGCTTCAGGGTCGCTCCTAAATTTTCTCCCACGGACCCGAAAGCAGTATACACGTTCCGATTACTGCCAATATCAGCGATAATCTTATAGTAAATCGTGTGGTCAAATCAGGGCCAACATCATCCCCCTTTACAATGAATGCCCCTTTCGATACACAGTTGTAAGCCAATGCCGCAGCTGTTGTTATCATCACGCTGATAACGGCCCCATTTCCTGGGAGAGTATCGTCGTCAGTTATAGTGAATTAACTTGGATTGTTTACTTTCAACTAATCGTCGCTTGTGAGTCTCATTTGTATCGCTAGACAGTCTAGGCAAAACAGTAAGGCAAGCTACTGTATGCTTATGCTTCGTTCACCTCCTCCCCCTTCATGACATCTTGTTCTCCTGTTACTTCGCCCAGTTGCTCCTCCTTCGTGGTATCTTCTCCTCCTGTTTGCGTTTCGTTCTGCGACAAATCTTTCTCCAAGTACACGTGTTCTTGGATCACGCCTTCCATGACCTCTATATCTCCCTCGGCGGGTTTGTATTCCTTGTAACCCATGTCCCAAAAGAGACAGTGGCCCGGAGAATGGGATTTTGCGTGGGCCACGATCTTTTTCGTTCCTTTTTGCCGAAACTCCTCCTCGGCGTGCGCCACGAGCGCCCTGGCCAGCCCCTTGCGCCGATGGTCTGGCGACACCATCACGTTCATGATCTTGGCCTTTGTCGGATTCACATCGTACACCTCAAGGTGAAGAGAGGCCAAGATATGCCTGGACCCCTTGTCCACGAAGACGTAGACAACATTGGCAATTGGGGGATACTCTCGGTGCTCCCGTCGTCTTCCTGGTGGGCCGAGTAGTGTCTGCCAGTAAAGCTCGGGATCCTCCAGGTAAGAAGCGCAGAATCGAAAAGACGTGTCGGTCGCGTCTGACGGAATGCAGTCGTTCACCAGTTTGGCGAGGTCTCTGGCAAAAGGTTCTATGTGGCGAGCACACAGCATCGAGATGATCCAGCCATTATCTCGATGCTTCTTTTTCGGAGGTGATCCAGTCAAACGGTATCGTCTTGGTCTGGAAAAGTTTAAAAAGTTCATAATGTGATCGTAGAGGCAAGAGCAATATTGAGTTGGTGAATCTAATGATTGAATAAGGCTACCAAGAAGTCGAGCCTGGGTCTCTGAAGGGTACTGCTGTAGCTGAATATGTTCCAAGAAAGAAAAGAAGGACTGTGAATGTTGGATACAAGCTTGTTTGCAGAGTGGAAATGGTTGTTTGGACAGATGAGTTGGGGGTTTCCGAGATGATGAAATGGCCTCGACGTCGTCGGAGGACTGGCAACAATTGATATTGCAATGACCCTTGATGTACCTTCCGTTGTCTAGCACTTTAGTTCCCTTCTCAAGTTCTGCAGGAGATGTTACTTACGTCACAATAGCCCTTTGCACCTTCCTCCACGCATTACATCAAATCAAAATTGCCTGTTCAAGTACCCGAGTCCGTTACCGCATAGTCCTCAACAGCCGTACCTCTGAGCTTTCGTGTTCGGAGTGTGAAAAAATATTTAAAGGTAAAGGTCGTCGCCGCGACCTAGGAACTCACTATCGAACTGCCCATACCTAGAAGCGGCCAAAGATTAATCATGAGTATTCTGCTAGGGTGTACCGCAAACTGCAAACTGCAAACTGCATCCCCTCCCCTACAATGCCCTATCGCCGCCTGTGGGAGCCAAGACGAGTGCGGCGCCGGCACTGCCTCGTTCACCGGGCCCGACGCCCTGGTCGAGCTGCGAGGTCACCTCTTGACCGTTCGCTCCTGTACTCGCGAGCAGGTAGCCGCGTCTTACCCGGAACTCACTTCCCAGCGCGCTGAAGTCCCCCTCGGAGGTTCCAGTCACATGGGTGGCTTGACAGTACCGGACTCCTGGTGAGGCTCCTGCTCGGAAGCAAGCTGTTCGCGGGCCTTATAAAGTCTGTGTGTGTAGAGAGAATATGGAGGGAGGAGGAAGTTGTGATTTCAGTGGTGGGTTAGAGACGATCCGGAAGCATAAGTACTTTATGTAGGACGTGCATCAATGGTGACCTTTGCAGTTCAAGGGATGGGAGCCTTAGGCTGTAAATAGGTTTTTATATGCTACCTCGTCGACTTAAACGATGAGACAGAATACAAAGTAGCAACACTCCGGCCCTCCGCGCCTGCTAGAATAAACCGTACTTTGCCCATCACTGATTACCACAATTATTCCGCTTATCAACGTTTGCCTCTATATATCGTGGAGCAGCCTATTCAGATTTTCACAGCAAGAACCCGACGAAACGAAAGATATGGTGTGTATGTGTGTAATATCAAGAATGAGTGTATCATTAAAAAATAAGTAAGCTCTGATGTAACCATCGTGGGTGATCTGCGCTGGATCTGATATAATGAATGCTCCAGTCCAAAGACAAATCCCTAAACACCTCCCCTTATTTTCATCAAAGCCCGTCGTTTCCATCATCATAAGTATTCGTCAGTCCCATATCATATGCCCAAATCATTATCCCGTAATCTAAATGTGTGTGTGTGAAAAGACCTGGGGCCAGCCTAGGTCTCTTTTTCCTTCCTGGCAGACCAAAGACACCGTCCGTGTGTGTAGTGCGTAGATGCTTTCTAGCAGCCACCGTATCGCACACCGCGCTTGCCGAGTTCCTTGCGTCCCACGGGATCCTCAGGGAGCACCCAGCCTCTAGCCCGCTTAGCCTCGCGCTTCTCAGCAAGCTGGGGCTGCGGCATCCAGTCGTCCTTGGGCAGGGCCTTGCGGCGCGTGCCCTCGGCCGGCGCGCCGATCTCGGACTTCCAGGTGGCCTGGCCGGGGGCCGGCTCATCGTTGGCCATCATGCACAGGCCCCAGAGGGCAAGGCAGGCGGTCATCTTCTGCTCGCCCGCCTCGCTGTTGCCGTCGTTGTCGTCGGAGCCCGTGGCCGCCAGCTGAACGCTGGTGACCTCGAGGTAGCCGAAGTGGGGAACACTCTCGCTTCCGTTGCGAACAATGACGAGCTCGATCTCGGTGAGGATGAAGCCGTAGCGGCAGCCGTGCTCGCGCATGATGTGGTGCAGATGCGCGAGTCCGCGCAGGTACTCGACGCGCTTGATGTTGCCTTCCACGCGCATGCCCGTGTTGAAACGGTCGAAGCTCTTGACCAAGCCGACGACGCGAGCGTTGGGCTTTCCACCGAACATGGTGGCAGCGCTTGAAGACTCCCCAGCCACGTTGGCCACGAAGACGTGGTCAGTGTTGGGGGACATGGACTTGGTAGTGGGGACAGAGAATTGCAGCGGGCGCTGGGAAGAGATTGAGAGCGCCGAGTTGAGCTTGGGCAGGTAGTATGCGCTGTAGATGCCGTGGAGAGCGGCCTCTGTCTCGGGGTTGCGTGCCGAGGTCGACGGCTGGGACAGAAGAGGGGCCGGGACAGGGCAGTTAAGAAGAGCCGAGGCATTGGGCTGAGAAAGGATGGTGGAGGCGTTGAAGGAGCTCCAGGGGCGGATCTGGCGCACATCCCACCAGAAGTGCTTGGTGTTGGGGTCCCGCAGAGGGAATGAGATTGTGCGCACCAAGGACGGGGCCGGGTTGGAGGTGGTGAGGTAGTTCATGAGGGTTGTGGATTGGACAGGCTCGGGGGTGGATGCCATGCTGAGGGGCGACGGAGCACGGGGTGTGTACTGGGGAGCATACATGAACTGCTCAACCTGGGCCTGAGGGGCCGAGGGCACATACGATGGCATCTGGCGGTAGGTGGGGAAACCATACTTCTCAAGGGCGGAGCCGTCGAGGTTGCAAGAGGATGCGCGGCGAGAGTGCATATCATCCTGAGGGAAGATGACGGGAGAGCACATGAGCGACTGGGAGAACTGGTTCTGGTTCTGCTCCTCAGCAGCGGGGGCGAAGTACGAGTTGGCAAAGTGGTTCAGGGTCTCCGGGTTGGTGTAGCTACGAGCATGAGACGGGCGAGTGCCTGCCTGGCGCCTCGACTTGGACTTGGAGATGGGCGTCGGGGTGGTCTTGACACGCTTGGGAGGGTTCTCAATGGTTTGATCCTGAGATCGGATCTTGGGCAACAAGACCGGTCCATGCTGGCGGACGGGAGGGGGTGACCTCGACGGCGTAGTGACACGGGTGCTGATGGAGTCGGAGGGCGACGACTCGATGGTGGAGCAGAAGGAGCCATACGAGCTTGAGCGAGCATGCCCGGGATGATAGGGGATCTCGAGCAGAGACGGGTCAAAAGAGAAGCTCGGCGAGGTGGCCGGCTCGCAGGACGGGAATGTGAAGTCTTGGAAGTCAAAAGACATGTCTGCTGCCAGACTGTGGTGGATATGGTGTTAGCCCAATCATATCGCCCCGTGTAAGTGAGGGTGGAAATAGTGGGACCGGTATACTTACGAAGCCATGTCGAGAGATGTGGATGGGTGGGCTGTTGTCTAGCCTGGACAACAGTTGATAATTATTGGAAACAAGGGTTTGGAGACCAGCTCCGGCGTGAGTGTTTCTTTGCTTGCTTATTTGGTTTTTTTTGTCGTTGTTATTGTCGATGCTGTGAAGCAAGATTTTACGAGATGTGGGCGAGAGATGTTTGTGTGTGTAAGTTGCTGTGAAGCAAGAAGAGGGATATCCAGGGTCGCGTAACTGGCGGCCAACCTCTTTATGGAGATCTAGTAACAAGTTTCAAACAATAGACGACAGGAGGAAATAAGAAAGAATTGTATTGGACTGGAGCAGTTGGATGGAAAGAGCATATGGACAAAAAGGGAACGACAGGTTGAGAGGAGGGAAGTCGGTCCTCTTATCCTCGCGAGGGATAGGCCATCATCAGCCCACTCGGGCACACGTCGACTCGACGAGATGAGGTATGCGTGTACATGAATACCGCATTTCTGAAACGTGGAGAAGAAAAAGCTACAAGCCCATTCGGCTCGCTCTTTTTTCTTCAAGTGTGTGTGTATGCAAGAGCCCGAACCAGTTTTGTGGATGGGTTTCTTGGTCCAGACGGGAGGTCGGCCTCGCTTTGGGCTGGGTTGAGGTTGATGTGCGGTTCCGCTTCCTTCACCTACAGAAGAAAAGATTAGGTTGGGTGGAGCCATATAGTATGAGTACATGCCACATAGGCGGCAGATGGATAGATCTTGGGGGTATTCTACCCTGGTATGCAGTATAGACGGTCTGGCTCCCTGCGACCAGAGCGGAAGCCAATGCAAGCAGCAACAGTACATCGTCGTTCCCCGTTGATAGTCGTTGACGACCCCTGTCCAGCCATCAAAGCCAGCCAGCCTATCAGAGGTCAGGGAAGCAAAAAACCAGCACCGTCCGAGCTCGAATTGGCGCACTCGGTGGATTGACTGGATTCTCACAGGATTGATAGCCTTTTCAGGGTGTTATTTTTCCCTTATTCCCTACTGCCAATACAGTATGAGCCCCATCCGGGTCGGTACAAGTGGCCGCCAATCCCATCGCTCAATGCAGACCTTGCAGAAAATGTTGCATCGTTCCATGCAGCTAGCCCGAGTCTGGCGTCTATGACTCACTCAATATAGACATATGGTGGGTTCGGGCTGCATTAGCCTCGCCTTCCTAGTTGCTTTTTTGTTTTTGTGGGATGGGAAGCATGGGAAGCATCATGCCCGCCAAACGCGCTGTGGGGGACATACACACATCCGGTAACATGGGTGACTGGAGCTAAACTCCAATTCGACACGACCATTGATCGCCGGGCTCGTCCACGTCGCGATGCTGCGATGCGATGCGATGCGTGTCCGTGTCGGAGAAACGGTGTTGTCGCGACGAACCAGAAAACCTCGCGACGCCGTCACCCTTTCCGAGAGGGCAATGGCTAGCGTGACTTGGGCATCAGTGCTTTTGTGCATGCACCTACGCACCTGTTCGTCCATGGAATCCATTCATTATTGACTTATGTCTGCATTGCGCGGTACCGTAGTATCCCTCAAGCGCCAGTACTACCAGTCAAAGTTCCCGTCTAGCTGTGCCATTGAAGAACATTGAAGGGTATGCCTGTGCGTGCCCTGCTGACTACAGCCATTCGATAACTGTCCTTGAAGATTGCGGGTGATTTGCCGCTTCATTCCGACAATGTAATGTAAAGCCGAAATGCATCATGGGCTGCTGCTACTATTTTTGTCGCCCGCTTAAGCTTTGGGGGCAGCAGTCAGAACGGAGACTTGGTAGGGAAATGTAGGCGCCTACGGAAATGAGACTGTCCCAAAGGGCGGCGAGCGACAGTGCAAGAGAGAGTCCGAATTTGCGCTGCACTGCGTGTAGCCGCCCCGCGCGTTTAGTCATTCAGCGGCTACGATATGGCAAAGAGCGTAAGCAAAAACCGGGACCCAGATGGCTCTTACCTGGCTCAGCAATTCAAGTGCATAAGATGGTGGAAATTGGGGGCAGATCGACCGCTATAGCGCCTAAAGGTCCCTGTGACATTCCCTGGAGCATCCGTGTGAGACTACACCGGCCAGATCTGCCAGCGAGCGCTTGTCTCACAAGGCGAGGGCGGGTTGAGGGCACGGGTGCGGTCATGGTCAGCTGCCTGGGCGGTTGCGCATACCGAACAGACCCGTGACAGCATCCGGGGTCCGGGGGCAGGCAGCCCGTCTGATTTTCGTCGTCATCTCATCATCTTCATGCCATCTGCCATCGTCAACCGCGCGCGCGCGAAATATTTTCTTTGCACAGCCGCACTCTCTCACCCGTCGCGGGCGCGTAAATACGTTCGCTCTGCTACTAGCCACGTGAGGAGGTTGAGCGAGCGAGTGAGGCGCGAAGGTCGAGCGAAAAAGCAGAGAGACCCCTCTCTTGGCGAATCTGATTGGCACATCAGCACGCGCCCACATTCCCATGCGGCGCGAGCTTGACTTCAGCCCAATCGGGAGGTTGGACCACCTTAACCCCACCCTCGCGAGCGTGCTTGGCGTGTTGATTTCGGGTCGATTGGCCTGGAAGCCTTCAAGTTGTTTCCTTAGCATTTTAGCTCGCCTGTCCACTCTGGATTGGCGGGAAGCTGCTCTTGAAACATTTTTGTTTCAGTGTTTCAGGTTTCCCATCTCGGCTCTAGAGGCTCTCTCCTGAGCAGCTCGTGGCCTTAGGCTGCATGCAAGTATGACTGGTTTCTACCCGTCGGTGGATATACTACCGGGGTTGAGTATGTAGGGAGCTATGACCAGCAACCAGCGCATCGTCATGATCGTCTTTTCGGGGGTCGGTTCTGCATATTGCGACCAGGAAGAATGACTCACTGACTAGTCAATCTACCATTACCATGTGCATTACCCATGTTCCTAGTATACAACTCATAGATAATCGGGGGCGGAGGAATACGCCGGCTCAAGCCTGGCTCAACACAAACATCATCCCGTCCGGGACATATCCAATATCCAGAAGTCAAGTGGCTGGGAAGCCACGTCGTTCACTACAACTCGTATGCAGGGGGCCAAACCATTCAGATGGTGCCAGTGTCCGCTGCCTTCTAGGATACTTGCCTTGGATCAATACTTGAAGTAGCGGTGATCTTTTTGTCTTATGTGATCTGGATCGGGCTGGTCGTAATAGTTCGGGCTTGGTGTCTGGTGCTGGATGGCGGCCCATTACTCGACCAATTCCGAAACTCAAGTACCGACACTGCCACTTCTGAAGAGCTGATCTTACAGTTCGGGGAATCGATAAAGCCCTGATGGGCTGCCTCTAACTGGCTCTGCCTGTTGTATGCCAGAAGCAACCTCATTGTGGATGGGTGTGGTGTTGTCCCACACACTCGTTTCGCTCGCAGGACAACGTCACTCGATGCCCTGCAATCAGCATGGGAGTTCGCCACCGGCACGCCTCGCTACATGTAGTAGGGGACCTGGGCTTGTAGATGTGGCCCTTCAATATTGGAATGCAACGCCTGAGGGCTTTCGTACTCATGTGATGATGGTGAGCCGAATGGCTGCTCTATTCAAATGGGCCATGTCCAAGTCGCGTTGTCTAGGCGTCTATTCTATCATCATTTCGCCGTAAGAACAACGTTAACCCGACATGCGTCTAAAGCGTAGCATTCAAGGAAGCCCCTCCAGCAGCACCCATGGCACTGGACTCGCCACCCTCACTTGAGCTGGCTGGCGTCCCTTGAATGCTGCCGTTCTCCATGGCGATGAGGGGCTCGCCACCCGGCACATCTTCCTGGGTAGCCGAGGGTGCTCTTACTGCCTGGACCTCCTCATTATCGGCCTGTCCTTGCCTCGCCTTGATCATCTCGAGTTCGTCCACGACGCCGTCAACCTGAGTAGTGGTAGGGTGCTCCACTTCCACTGGGCCCGGATTGTCCTCTTTTAGTCTTCTGAGAGCCCTACGAAGCCCGTCGAGTCTGCATCTTTCTTGGACCACCATGCCCCTGGCGAACTCCCGGATCGCTCGCCTAGCCATCTTTTCATGCATGTCTTGCCAGCCCGCAAGCTCACCTGCCACGACTTGTTGTGTGTATCGGAGCTCCCTGCCTATCTCCTCTACCTCCTTCACCTTTTCTTTGGCGCGTTCCTCCTTTTCTTCGTTCATGCGTTGTCGAGTCTCATCTAACAAGCCAAGTGGCCATCGTGTGGATCGTGAAAGTGAGTTGTATGAACGCTCTATGCTTTTTCGGGTAGAGATGATCTGTGCTACAAGCTGTGGCGGGCGCGCGAGAGCTGCCAGCATTGCAGCGATAGTAGACTGTAAAGCTAGGAGAGAAGTATGTAGGGTTGTGGAAGGTGGTGATGCTTGTGGGAGTAGGTTACGTGTATACGTTTCGATTGCTGAAACATACGTCAGGGGTAAGAATGCTAGGTTGGAGACTTGCTTCGACCATAACGCTGTGGCATCGTAGAGATCTAGTATCTGAGGTTCAGCACGGTTGTCGAACGTAGGAGGGAATGGGTCAAAACTTACCAGTAGCAACAACGCTCACCGCATTAGATCGTCTCGCAACGCTCTTTGTCGAGTAGTTGACACTTCGAACCATGTCCCGCGCATGGTCGACGAATTGTTCCACCTCTCGCATATCTTCCAGTGGTTCCATCTCTTCACGTACTTTTTCCGCCCTCGTCTCAGCCTTCAGTTTACTTCGTTGCTCCATCATCTCAGCCTGCAGATCTGGAACTAGGAAAAACTCCCATAACATCTCATGCGTCGCGAAGGTAGGGTGTGCAAGGAGTATCTTGAGGAACCAATCTGTACGTGTCTGGATATCTTTCAGCACTGCACGAGACGGTTTGCTTGGTATCTGGAAAGGTGAACGTTGACCCGCAGGGTTGGGAATCCAGGATGCTGGATTCTCGATTGAGAGCAAGTGGGCCAGTCGATCAAAATCGGCCATAGACCGCCGACAAGTCGTCACGGTGAAGCTATTGTCGCTGTTGGGGGCCCCAGACTTGATTACGAGGCGGATGGTAGCATCCTCGACGAAGAAAGACCGGACTACGCCCGTCACGCGGGAATCGTCGCCGGAAGGCATCGAGAACAGAGTCAGATCATCGATCCTATTCCGTACCTCGTCATCCTTTGCTAACTCAACGGCCGTCAAGCCTCGTAGCTCTTTGGCGGTGACATCGACACGCGGGTCTCCGTAAAGCGAGCGAACGACATCGAAACGACCATATTTGCTAGCGACCATGAGCGCTGTGAACTTCTTCTCGTTGGTAGCGTTAACGTCCACATCACAATGCTGTAGTATCTTCATAATCAGCAGCGCGTCGTGCACAATATGCAACAACGTGTTGCCTTTAGAGTCCACATGATCATCCAGGTGCAGTGGTTGCCCATCGCCTTGTGCTTCAGTTGCCGCTTCCAGCCCAGCTTCGACCATAGCATAGTAATCTATATGGTCGTATGATCTGCATAATGCAAAGAGCGGCGTCAGACCATTTTTGTCTTTTTGCCTCCAAGGCAGCAATTTGCCAATCCGCCGGATTAGATATGGTGCGTGGAACAGGTAATGCGCAATGCTGCGGCCCATGTTGTCCTGTAACGACAGATAGCTCTTGACTTGCGCAGAGCTAACCGAGCTAGTGATAAAGTCCAATATTATGTCGATGAGTTCGGTATGACCAAGCTGGACGGCGGCATTTAGGAGAGTAGTATTTGAATTGTTGACATCCTGCAAGATCATCTCCGGCGGATAAAACTCGTTCAGCGAAAGAAGATATTTCAGGGTCTCTGGTCGTCCATTCTGAACTGCCATCATCGGTATGGACTCTCCGGTGGAGTCCTGTGTTTGACAAAGGCGAGCAGCAGTTGTGTCACCCTCGAGACCGCTACCTGTTGTCACAACACTTGTAGCTCTGGAGCGATATGAGAACTCTGACCCGCTGGACATACTCCTAATATCCATCGAGACCTTCTTGACACGTTTCCGGAGGGGGCCGTGTACCTCTTCAGTCCCATCGGTTTGAAAAGGGAACACATGGCTGAGTCCAGATCCCTTGGAGTAAGGCTCCGACATAGTATAGGTGCCAGAAGACCTCCTAGAAGCGTCGTTGATCATACTCCAAGTCACGGAAGGGGCCCGGCTGGAAACAGGTGATTGATCGATCTCATCCTCTATGTCATCTTCGACAGCGTCGGCGTCCGGATCCATGATCCTCTTCAATTCCCCCAGTTCGCCTTTGGATGTCGCGTCCCAGAGAGCTTTGTTGCGGCGACTGGCTCGTCTGAGGCCACTGGAATCTCGTTGGAGGTAGGATAGGACGGCTTCGAATGTGCTCACGGCATAGCCCATTTCACCACTTTCAACATCGTCAATGAAAATGAAGTGACGAATGTAGTTCAAGCGAGCCTGTAAGTTTTTGACACCAGCTCTGATTACCACAAACAGAAGCAGCGATACAAGCGTGTCGGCATTGATGGTAAGGGGCGGCTTCTCCGCTCCTGAGGTACCGCTGATCTCTGGTCGCGTCTGTTCGGCGAGATTCGTAACAGACTTCATGGTAGATAGCAGCAGCTCCATCATTTCCTGCGGGCATAGAGCGGCAGACATTTTCCCGAACTCTTCCACAGCTCGACCAAGACGAACCACAAGCTTATGCTTCTCTGATACGCCGCCCTCAATAGCCAGACCAAGTTGCGAAATGTCAATATGCTCCATCTGGCGGATCTTGGCTTCCAATTCTAGATCCTCTTGACGGCGCATAGCTGCTAACCGTGTCCATATGAAGTTGTGAACATTCTCGGCCACATATCGTTCGATGAGGCGCTCAACCAAGGGCCCAGTAAGCTCCGTGGTGGCACCCAACATCGACAGTTGCTGCTTGTCGACATTTTGGAACAGGTCGATTGCTGTGGTCACAGCCGTCTCTAACGAGGCTCTCATAACATCCTCGTCTTCCTCGGAGAAGTAACTTCTGGCCATTTGATGGCCCTCGGTCCCGTTAAGATCCTGAACACTCTGCCTCCGCACGGACACGCTGTTCGACCGGGCCTTCTTCATGGCAGTGGCAATCGGGCCGTCCGGCATGGGGTCGGGAATATGAGAAGCTGAGGGCGGCGGGGGGAGAGGCCGCTCAAAGACGTTGGTGAACTCGCGGAAGAGCTTCTCAAGGCCAGGCTGCATTTGCCGCGCGATAGCGGGAAATTGGTTCAACAGGTCATGAAAGCTCTTGACTTCCTTCTTCCTCGGCAGGCTGGGTTCTCCATTCTCGATGGCGACGGCCTCCTTGATATTAGCCTGTATCGCCTTGGCCATGCCCTCTATGAAGATAGCTCTCGGAATCGGAATCTCCTCCCATGTGCCCACCAACGGCCGGGAGATGTAGTAGATGAGCCATTGTCGCGGTTCGAGCGCGTCAGCGTACCATATTATATCGCCAAGAATCTGGGCTTGAGCAAGCGTTCGGAATCCTGCGAGAATAGGATCAGTCAGGATCAGGCGACGATTGTAAGGCCACGATCGAGGGGCGTGGCGTGATGCCAGAAGAGTTATACAAACCTTTGTTGCTGTAGACGAAGGCGTCCTTGATGACGACACTCCTCCCATTCACTGTGTTATATTGGCGCGCCTTGCCCCTCAGCTCGCGCAAGTTGCCCACACCGGCATCTTTCCCTCCCGCTGTAGCCGCACTGCTGGGGATCTTGAGCACATGGCTTCCGAGGAAATCTTCAGATGCAATAAACTCTGCAGGCGACGATCCAGCCTCGGTCTCGCGGGAGGTAAGAAGGAACTCGGCGGTCGGGACGAGGATGATATAGTGGTGGACGGGCGAGCACTGGCCGACAATGGGGTTGCCCGGTCGGAAGAAGGCGGCCAGGAAAGGATTCAAGGGTTGCATTCAGGCAATTTGTCCTGATGATGCGAGAGGACTCTCTACCATGTTCTCCCAGCTTCAGTATGTCGCTGGGGCCCTGGCTTTTCGATGGCAAGGCTGACGGGCGGATTTGAAGGTGTCGGTTGTAATATGCGAAGGGCCAGGTTGGTGAATCGGTAGGTTGGATCAAGTTCGTTCGATCAGTCGCTCACGTCGTCCGTCACGTAAGGTAGTAGTACCCTGAGGTCCGCAATTGGAGAGCTACCTCCGTAGTAGTCTGGTAGGTACCAAGCTCTCTAGTAGGTTGTTCTAGGTTCAGGGCTTGTCGCCGATGCTTTTTGATGGAGCTGCCAAGAGAGTAGGTAGGTATGCACAGAAGAAGGGCGACAAGGCAGCAACAACTCCTCCTAGTTTCGGGCAATATCTAAGGCGGCTGCAAAAGTTCAATCAGACAAGATAACGCTTTGCATGCGCTCTATGCGTGCTGGATATACATCAGGGGTCATTTGGTGTAAAGTGCATTGATGAGCATAAAGGGTGGTTTGATCTATCAGCCCCCAAGATGAGTGACGCACGGTACGTAGATCTCTCTTCTATCTGCACTAAGCCTCCAAGGGAGTGGGAGGATCCTAGTTCCCACCCCAGGGCGAAGTTTACCTAAAATGGGTAACCACGGAATCCGGCAGCCATTTTCCCCGGAATCATTGTATCACATGTTTTTATCCATAATATATCAACTCGGTTTCTTCTGTCCATGGATTTGTGTGTATGTATGTATGTGTGTGTCTAGCAGTGGGAAAGTGAGAAAATTGAAGTAGAAAATCAATATTGATAATGGTGCCCTCACGAACAATATTCTCTTACCGGCATTACCTGTCATCTGGTAGATTGCAAGCATCATATGTAACATGGGACGAGTGGTACATGGGCGTGGAGTATTTGACGCGATTGTACAATATGATTGACTCATGACCCAGTGCGGGAACAAGTGGGCATGAAGTAATTGAATCCCAATAGTAGCATATTTCATCCAGTCTCAGGGTAGGTCTTGAATCGAACCCCATATTCTTCTGCACACCATATGGAAGCAGCCGAGAGCAGAAACATGGGCCTCTCCAGCTCCGTCTCCCACTCCTGCCTCGCCCTCCGATACTCTTCGCCGGGACAAAATCACACGGAACCCGAAAATATAGGACCTTCCCCAAGGAGAAGTTCGTGGCCACAGTGCAGTGAACCTTCATGATGGCGTCAACCCCTGATCGGGACCTGACCTAGGCGCCCTCACGGTGACGCCCGTCGAACCGCCAGAACGAACCTCCGCGCCCGCGCCGGCGCCGGCGCCAGCTCCATTCTTTTTTATTCTTGTTCGCGGCAGCCGGCGTTATGAATATGGATTGTGAAGCATTAGAAGATCCACGATGTGTGACTTCTGCTCGTAATAGCACTTGGGTGTTTTTGATACGGATGATTTTAGTTGGGTATATTAGGAGTGTAGCTCATTACCACAAAACCCCATCTGGAATACAGTTGCCGCCTCAAATGCCGCCCCAACCAACATATATATATATATAGTCCTCGTACAAATACACGCCAATTCATGTATAATACAAACATGTCCCGGTTGTTCTGTCCAGTATGAAATGCCAGAAAAAAGTTCCGTTCCATTTCACCATGCCGCCCACCCACGCCAGAGTAGAAGGTAGCGCTGCTTCTCGAGCTAGTATGCGAAAACAACGCAAACATACTCCTTCGCTATAATATCAGCCTCTCCTATAAAAGCGCTTCATCTATCCTAGCGCCCGCTCCTATATGCCCGCTCCCGTCGATCTAAGCAGCTGGCTAGCTCTCCCTCTAGCTAATCCGCGAATGCAACACGAGCCGTTCTCGTCCGTTTCCTGGTGGCAGACTCTCCCGGAGCCGGTTCGTCTATCGTAGATCCCGTTGCTCCGCTGCCAAACACTGAAGTGTAGGATCTCTTCGCACCTTTAGATGGTGTCGATTCGGTAAATGACGTCGTCCCTTCCGGATCGTCGTTTCTGCCCCCTCAAGTTGCCCACCGACTTGCCCTTGCCCTTGCCTTCTGGCGATGCAAGCACCAAACCCTCATCCGGGTGAACTTCCCGCCCGAACCCGCGCCCAAAGACAAGTTTCGGTGTCTCCAGTCGTGCTGTTTGGTCCGCGTCCAGTGGATTCTCGGGCATGGGCAAGATACGAGCGTTCAAGATCCAGTCATGGATAGGCTTATCGTCCAGGATGGACTTGATCTTGCGATGCTCTGCCTGGGGTATCGCCTCCCTTCGTTCGACGATCAACTCCTCAATGCTTCCTTTCAACACCAGCGTCTCGACGCTGATCGGCTTGAGCTGAGTCAATCGCCGCGCTCGGCCAATCGCCTGCTGCTCGACTTGGGGATTGAGAACCGGCGTCAGGAAGTAGATCCGGGAGGCGGTCCTCATATCCAGCCCGAAGGCGGCCTGGGAAAGATCCATCAGGCAAACGCGGAATTTGTCGTTTTCTAGGAAGGTCTGGATATATTGCCCGCGGCGTTGAGCGGAAAGTCCCTGTCGGGTATAGATAAGATGTTGTACTTGCATCTAGCCAAATGAGTTAGTCAATCCGTTGTTCAGGGGGTACAGCTAACCTACTATCTCAAGAGCCTGCGCCAGGTAAAATGCAACGTTGTCATTCTCAAAGAAGACGATAATCTTCTCTTCACTCTGATACTTAACAATCGAGTCGATCAGATATGTTAGTTTTGCCGATACCGTCGACACGATTCGAGTTTTTGTCAAGGCCGCTGCAATCTCAATGTCACCGTGCGTAGGGGTATTATCCACTACATCTAGGTCCTGATCTGCCTGCGAAGACATCTTCAGAGATTGCGTTATTGAGTGGTGATCTACACCAACTGCGGTGCTTCCTGCCAAAGTGGACGAGGCCGACTCGCCTTGAATGCTCCCTGCCATTTTCAACATTCTCTGTTTCTCGGAGACACCTTGTCGATCCATTGCACCGGAATTCATCATCACCTGTAGTGAAGTCGGCGCATCGATCATGGGGTTAAGGAATTTCTGCAGAGCTTGAATCAAGCCTGCATCGGTACAGACGGGCTCCCCATCTTGGGGATCCTCGTCAACAAGAGACCAGGCTTGCGCGTGATCATTACCACCGGGGAAATGCTCTAGGTACAGTGGAAGCGCATGGTATGTGTTACTAATGCCTTTTAAGCCATTCTCACTTGCCACTTTCCCAAAAGCGATGGCGTCTGTCAGCAATTCTCTGTCAGTATCGCTGATGGGGACCTTCTTATTCGCTAAGAACTCCTCGGCCCGCTCTAGGGCGTGCTCGATTTCTTTATCAGAGTAGAAGACACCCCCGAAAAAGCTGGCTTGCTTGAGATTGCTAACCAACTGGAGGAGCGCCGAGCGTTGTTTAGGATGGAAGAAGTAATCCATATCTGTCCGCTGTGATTGAACAGAATTGAATATGATCATCATCGAGAAGAGGTTCAAGGCGAGCTTGTCTTGATATGATCCTTCCAGTATGACATTCTTGGTTTGTACTGGCGGAAGGGTCGCTTCAATATCTGAGAGACGGTGTCTGACCATCAGAGACTTCAGTGTTGTCTCAAGGCAATATACACTACCACGGCTTTTCTTGGAGTGCTTAGGTTGTAAAACGTAAACGCTCCAGTCTGCCTGGGTGTCTCCAACTTCATGCTTTGTATTAGACCATGGGCGGACTTTCAGAAACTTGGCTGCAATGTTGCCTAAGCGTAAGAGGTCGTCTCGCTCTTGTCCATCGGGTGCTTCATCTTCACCTTGGGTGGCACCTGTTCCAGTGCCTTTACGTCTTCTGTCCACAAGGATCGGTTCTTCCGAGATCGAAACTCCATATAATCCTTTCGTGGGTGTGCCTGTCACTACCCAGCGTATATCAATCTCAAGCGCATCAAGCAAAAGCATGAAGTCTGTTTTCCACTGTCGGCTTCCATTGCCAAGCCCATGGCCCTCATCAATAATGCAACGCTTGAATCGTAGGCCTTGCAAGATACTGATCTCGTATCCCTGGTCAGTATCGCGATCCCTCTCAATCCTCTCAAACCTGCTTTTGGAGATGAGGATGATATCATAGGTCTTCAGGATTGAAGCGGGTGGAATCTCCGACTTCAAGTCCTCGAGTACTAAAGTCGAAAGGCCGGCGGTGTGTTTCTTGATCTCCTTCTGCCACTGTCGCACAAGATTGTTAGGGACGATGACGAGGTTGGAACTCGTTAATTGAACTTCTCTGCCATACTGCGAGTAAGAATTCCTGGTCCGTTTACCTCTCCTTGGTTGGACGAGAGTGTTGACAGAAGGTTCCAATTTGTAGAAGGCGCGGTTCTTGTACCTCTCCAGGGCTTCTATGCACATGTCGGGGATGTCTCGGAATTGATCCTGATGTTGACGCCATGCAACGGAATGGCGATTCACAGCGGCAGCTGCCATATCCATAAGACACGCAGTCTTCTCGCGCGTCGGAGTCGATACGGTGTAAGGGTCTGGAGTTGTAGTGGGCATGCCTTTCGTGGCACAAATTACAGACAAGCAGATCAAAGTCTTGCCAAGCCCCATCTCTTCGCATAGAAGCCCTCCTCGAACAGCATCGTAATAGCGCGGTTCTCTCAGTACTTCGCCTTTAACAAAGTCTGAGTACCACACGTTGCCATTCTGGTCTGTTCTCTGAAGTAGCCTGGGATCAAGCACACGTCCGGGAGCTAGCTCACGCCGAAGCATTTCTGCGACCGATTTTCGCTGGATAGGTATTAAATTGGTCTTGATCCCAAATATGTCGCTGTTGAGGACATCTCTTATCAATCCTTGATCTGCAGCATTCGTGACATGATGGATTTGAGGATCAGGCGACGGGAATTGGTTGAACCGTTCCAGTAGAGATAAGTGATCGTCTTCCGCAATGGCATCCGAGTCGCTTGCGCCATGACTTTCGCTCTCATTCCATGTAGCGGGGG
Organism: Apiospora sp. TS-2023a; assembly: GCA_038364195.1. Lineage (NCBI taxonomy): Eukaryota > Fungi > Ascomycota > Sordariomycetes > Amphisphaeriales > Apiosporaceae > Apiospora > Apiospora sp. TS-2023a. The sequence continues at coordinate 2,057,756 of JAQQWQ010000007.1, read as the reverse complement.
AGTAGTCCAACTGCTTCAACAAGCCTCCCATCACCTTAAATAGCTTGATGCTTTGGCGGCCGATCGACATCCGATCGACATCATGAGGGAGGATGTAGACACGGACAGTATGATCTCTCACCCCAAGCTGGATCCATTCGGCTCGGAATATGTCTGCAAAGGGGCTGAGTGTTGGCAGTCTCAATAGGGAAGTCCGGAGAGCATTTGGTGCGGACAGATCTGCTGGGGCATTATCCTGGTTATCCCGACCTATGAACCGCCAGCCTCCAAAAGCGGGATCGGTTCCGGTCTCATCGGGTGGAAGTCTGCCTCTCCCTTGTGGGGATAATCGAAGGCACCCTGCCGGGATGTACTTAGAGAGCCAAGGCCGATCCATGATGAAATCTGCCCTTTGGTGAACTCGAAGCTGGAGCTGAGTGGCCTAGGCTGCAGGCTGTGCTTGCGATGCAGCAGTCAATGAAAACATATGCTGAGTTCCTTCTGCAGGTATCATCGATCATCGAGATACATGCATTGCAAATGTCAGCATGTATAAATAGGGGCTCCGGAGGCAAGTCGATGTTCTGAATATCAATTATCAATAACGAGGTTGAGATTATCAGATTGCAAGGGAGATGGTGAGATGCTGTCTGCCTACTTCTCAAAGCATGTGTAAGCACGGCAGGTTTGGAGATGCCACCCACTTTTTAACCCGCGTGGGGGAGCTCTAGGCGGGATGTCTAGTGAGAGGGGCCGCTGGACCTACAGCACCTGCAGCACCTGCAGCATCCATGTCTCAGCGCTCAACGTGCTAAAAAGCAGGGCCTATTACAAATCGATGGAAGGATTAACATAATGGAAAGGAGTTTGGAGCATAGCATTTTTGAATTCAAGGTTATATCTCGCAATAAAGCTTTTCTCCTTACCCTAATAAAATAAAAAATAAATAAAAAAGGCCCCAGCTTTCACTTGGTCATCAACCACGAACTGACTGGGACACACAAAGACTTCTGATCTTTGGACGCATCGCCAAGCAAAGCATGAGACCATCCATAGGCAAAAGCAAAAATATCATAATTTCGATGACATAAATAATAACCTGCATGCAGAGCCGTATGTAATTGCATGCCTCGTGTACGCCTTCCAACTTTCGAATCTTCTCGAGCAATAACCCACCCACCACTCCTCACCACCCAAACAAGCCAGCATGCACCTCCGTACTGACCAAAGTAGGGCACTCAACCAGTCTGGTTGAAGTAATTCCCAGCAATTGGGTCCGCCAACCCAGCCGCCTTCTGAAACGACGCCACGTTGAACCCGGTCTTCCCGCTCTGCAGCTGCGTCTGCGCGGCCTGGGGAATGACCCAGTTCTCCGGCTGGGCCCAGAGCAAGTGGGTGTAGCGATGAGGGTGCGGCGGGTTCTCGGCCGGGGGAGCTGGCGCCTATCCGAAAAAGCAAAATCGGTTAGCCAGCTACCTACATACTTACATGTACTTACCATGCAGATAAGGGGGGAGCGAGGGCGACTCACAAACCACGCCACGGGCCCGGTGGCCCTCGTGCTCAGCGTGAAGACTCCGCTGTCCGTCTTCTGCCCGCTGGCCTTGAAGTCCCTCAGCACCGTGTGAAGGTAGGTGGCTGGCTTTCCTTGCTTGGGATTGAAGGGGTTTGTCGATCTGTGTGGCATGACAAAATAATATCAACATCTTGCTGCTTGTATGGTAAGTGACCACTCGCGCCTGAAATGTACGTACGCATCGAGATCTACACTCATGGTTAGCTTAACCATATGACAGCACGAGCAAAGGGGTGATTTCTTACCGATCATCATCCAAACATAGGTCCCGTTAGGTTCGGTCTTCAGACCGATCGTGGGCGCTCTTGCAGTGTCTGGGACGTGTTAGTCGGTCGTAGACGCAACCAGTGGGTGCACACTCTATACGACACAGCTCTCAAAGCACACTAGTACAGTATAGGGGAAACACTCACCACTTTTCGTAAGCGACAGTCCCGGGGTGACCTCTTTCGTACCGAATATGACGTCCAGGTGCGGCGTGACCGAGGGGGTAAATCCATCGGGAGTCTGTGCCGCGGACAGGCCAGCGAGCACAAGCAGCGTGTAAACACCAGGGAGCTTCATCATGGTATAGATGATCTTAGTTATCAACAGACTTAGGTTTGGTAAGATGGATGGTACGCAAGAGCCCCCATTGCAGAGGGAATCGATGGGTTATATGATATGGTGTCTCGGAATGTCCTTGGTATCCCAGGCCCTGTAGTCGGTATATACTAAAGCATTCTCTATAGTGATGGCTAAATCGGCAATGGCGCGATTGGCTGACATGGCGACATTGGATCGCCCATCACCCGCCTTGGCGAATTAGTTCCAAGTCCTGGCTATATGCACCCCGCTGCGTACTCGGTAGTGTTTTCCTATGAGCTCTTCCGGGCAGGGGACAGCTCTCTTCAAAAAGTCATTAGGCATTCGAACGGGCAAATATGGTCAAGTAGAGGAAAGGTATCATGAATAAGTTTATAAATTAGAAGGCGCCTTGCCAAGAACTACCATGAAAGTCGACCTGGAAGTCCTGTAAAGCGGAACGAAGCTTTCAATCATGTCTTCATCATCATCATCAGTCAAAACAGTAACTAGTACATACAAGACCCATTGACAATAGGACATGGGGCACCCAAAACAAATACAGAGAATCATATCTCCGTCCTAACTCGTTTCTAACACACCCACGGCTATAGCACCATCGCTCATTATATCCAGAAGAGCTCAAGTGCCGCCTGGGTGTGTTTGCATCCACCTCTTCCACGGATGGCCTGCCGCTAAAAGGGTGGAATGTCGGCCTCGGCAGGGCTTGGTATCATAGTGGGCGCCGAATAGTTTTGGACGATACCTAATCGCCCCGGGCGCGGTAGTTGCCCATCTTCTCGATATTGCTCATAATACCGCTCCGTCCACTCAACCCACTTCCTGGCCTGCTTCCCGGTCTCGGGAGGCCGCCGATACTCTTGGTGGTTCCGTGACCTGCGAGCCCACCGATACGACTCTCCGTTTGCGACTTGGGAAGGGCACTGCCGGGTGCCCGTATGCCAGTGGGGCCGGGACGGGTGAGACTGCTTCGGAAGGCTTGTTTTTGCGCAGGCGAGGCAACTCCCGAGCTACGAGTGCTGTTGCTACGCATTGGTGTCTGCTTTATAGGTGTTGTACGAGCCGGGGGCGGAGCTGACATTCGTACTGCTTTGTTAGGTGTACGACGGACTTCCTCCTCGTAAATCGGCTCTGCCCTGGGCTCCGGCTTGGGCTCTGCCTTAGCCTGGTTGGCGGCGACGAAGGAGTGCTGCATCTCCATCATCTCCTCTGCCAGTTGAACAAGCTCGCCCTTCTCCACGCGCTCGCGTTCCAGGAGCACGATGAGTTCGTGGTTGTCTTGCTTTACGCTGGACACAATTGCCTCGAGCTTCTGCACCTCGGCGCCAAGCTCCTTGATTTGCGCAGCATCTCTGCTGGACTGGGCCTTAAGTTCGGCAGTCTCGTTGGCGACTGCCTGGCCGAACTCGACGCGTGTCATAGTTGCATCACGACCTAGCTTGAGGCGTTCGTTGTCGTCGGTCAGCTCTTCGATTTGGCGTTCCAACTCGCGGATCTTCTTCTCCCAGCGTGCCTCGTAACTCTTCTTGAGCGCCGTAACCTTAGTCTCGTGCTTAGACTTGTACAGTGCGTGCAGCTCTCTAGCAACACGCTCCATGTTCTCAGCTTCGCGTTGGGCTGCCACCCTGCTGTCGGATCTGTCGGGGGATTTGACATCGGAGGTAGGTTTCCCTGCGCGGAGACTGGCGATCTTGGATTCGGCCTCTTGAGCCATATACTCAGCTGCCTCCCTCCGCTTCTCACTTTCGTCCAACTTGGATTCAAGCTCGTCTCGTTCATGCTGGTTGTGAACGATTTCCGACTTTACCTTGCGCAGAACGGACTCCATTTCCCGTCCCCGCTTCTCCCATGACTCTTTCTCGTCCGTTATCGACTCCTTCAGGCACTCTGCCTCCCGCAGCTTTTCCATAGTCTGGCCCACCCGCTTCTCTGCATCGCCGACGGCAGTCTTGAGAGAAGTGACCTCGGCTTCCTTTCCGGAAAGCGAGGCCTTTAGGCTACTAATCTCGGACAGGAATGCGGACTTCAGAGACTCGACCTCACGTGGCGTCACTGTGGGAACGCTTCGCGGGGTAGGCATTGGCGGGATGTCGAAGTCAAGGAGATTCGCGTCACCTCGCTTCGGCGTAGAGCTGGGATGCCCGTTGCTTTTGGCCGGGGAATGCGAGCGCGTTCTCTTGGTGGGCGATGAGGGTCTATAATGTGCTGAAATGGCGGACATCTGCTCGGTGAAGTCCAACAGACTGGTTGTATCACCGACATTTTCCCCTGAGGCTTGACGAGCCGCTCTTGCAGTTGAAGGGTCATAACGATCACGTGGCCGTGGTGTAGTTAGGCTGTCAAATTTGCCTGGACTTGTGCCCAACTTCGCGAAATTTGTAAGGTTAGGGATGACCGAGAAGTTACTGAAGGTGCTCATCATGGTGTCTTCGTGGTGTGCAGACTCATCGGCCTTCTCCATGTGATGGTCGTCCACGGTCATAGAGATATCGTCGGCATCATCAAGACCCTCGCCGCTCTCCAGCATGGTGGAATCATCCTCAAATATCTGAATTGCATGCTTCAGCCCGTCGTTTGATGCAAGAGCTTCCTCAAATGTCATATCCTTCTTCACCAGCGACTCATTTGACGACGACTTGGCTGCTGGAGAATCGTGCGGAGTAGCATTCTGCTGTGTTGACTTTGACGCAGGGGAATCTTGCGGCGCAGCATCGTTCTGTGCTGACTTTGATGCTGGTGAATCTTGTGATGCAGAATTATTGCTATCGCCACTACTCACACGCACGGGAAACTTGGTGTTGACCTTGACGGGGAATCGCTTGTCGGGAGAAACCGCCTTTCGCAGGGGGCTTTTGGCGACCGAATCAATGGCCATGGGTGCTAGGCCCCCGGATTCAAATGTCTGAAAGGTCTCCTCGCGCGGGCTGAGGATCCTCAGGGGCGCAATGCCATTACCCGACAGTATTCTAGAATGTCGCTGCTTGCCCGGCGACGACGAGTTCTCTTGCTCTTGGTCTTCTCGCGGAGGGTGGTTTTCTGTTTGCGGTTCCGGTGTTCCGGCATTCACTGGCGAACTCATGTCGGCGTCTCTCGAGGGCGACTCGTTGTTGTGGGTGGGAGTATCCATTACGATGGAGTTGAAGTTGTGGCGCGCTGTCAGAGGGGTAGCTAGTATGTTGAGCGACGCGCTTGGCGCAGTTGTGAGAGGCGAAGCCATATATCGATTCTGGCAGAATATTGTAAAAGTGCAAAGCCGCCTTGGGGGCTATTATTCAAATATCGACAGGTGGTGTGATCGAGCCTCCTATCGTTAAAGCGCGATGGTGTACGCGTTTGATTGGATTGGTATCAGGTTGGTAGGTCGTAGAGACTACCAAATTTCCGGAGAATGGGGGGTGGGAGATTAAGGGAACTGGCCCGAAGGAGGGAATTAAGGTACATATGTAATTTTAAGGAAGGAACCAAGCCCGCCTATCATCGCCAGTCAGTTTGTTTTAAGAAGCAGGGATTCCACTGGGGGGTAAGGTTGCTAGGACGACTTGGGCTCGGTGGGGGTCAGTCAGCCTGGCAGAGCCCGACTCAAGCTTGTCTTCTTCACCACTTTAAACGTCATCTTTCTTGTGCGTTTTACCCGCGCTACGGTACGCTACACTCTCTAGAAAGCCGCTCCCTTCCATGTTTTTGCGCTGGTTGTCTGGCAACTACCGAGCAAGACATATAATGGCGCCTTGAAAGAGGCGGTTCGGCCCCAAAGGCCCCAGTACAAGAACCCAGTATCAACATGACTAGCGCTCCACCGTACAAGCAAGTGGCCGCTGCGCTGCTACGAATGCAACTATGGGTGCCCGCCCGCCTTCACAACTCCCAAAGAGAGCGCTTCCCCTGCTTTTGACACGATGTCTTTCCTGTTTGAGCATATCCAAGTTATTTATGACAAGAGAGAGCCCTTTCGCTCCAATTCCGGGACAACAAACGCTCTCTTTGAGACAGGCAAGGCGCGACAGGCAATCAATCATGTTGGTCATGGCGTACATGCCAACCAGTGCTGTAAGACAAAGAAAGAAAATTAGGTGGCCGTGGCCATCAGCACCTGCCAGAAAGAAGGGCGCTCTCTAACTAACGTACTCACTTACTTTACCAATTGACAATCGCTGCATAGGTGTTCTTGAATTACGCAGGTCTTGTCCTTTCATTTCTCTCCAAAGTTGGTGGTATTTTGTGGCTTCTGGGGCTCGATGTGGAGATGTCCACAAACATCTCCGGAAGATTTACAAGGCCCATGCCGTATTTACCTCCTGAGATATGGGTAATCGTCTTCAGAAGCCTGGCCAACAGCCAAGACTTTGCGGGCATTTGGAACAATGGTCGCCGCACTTCACATTACTTTAAAACCCTTATCGAGTCAGTGTTTCGCACCGACGTCCTACCATCCATGGTGGCCAACCTGTCTCTGATCGGTTGCACAAGCCGGGCAGGTGCCGAGCGGGCGCTGCTCGAGTTCCAGGGACTATGCGACGAGGGCGAGCGAGCCTGCTTCGGAGAAAAAGCCCAGGCTAGCAAAGGAACCGGTGGACCAGAGTTGCAGCGCAACGAGAGCCGCCGTGGCTTGAGCGCGTATCGATTTAGCAACATCATCCCACCACCGAGCTTGCCGTGCAGCCCGCCTGTCCTGATCGAGTGGGCATCTCATTTTTGCGTCTCCGTCGCTCGCGGCCCCACCCGCTTCGTTGGCAACCATGGGACGGAGAAGCCGGCCCACGCCTGGTTCGAGGCCGGGGTTGCCCCCCGACGATGGAGATGCGGGTCGATCATGGGGCTAGGGAGGTTTCGTTTCTCTGGAAGGGCCTGCTGAGCAACCTCGCGGCCAGCCTTAATAACCACCCCGTGTCTCCAGGCCCCGAAGTTTGCCCCTTATGTCGGCCAACCACTCGCTGACAAAGGTAGGAAAACTCGTATGGGCTACCAAGCAATGCGAACCACGCCTCACCGCGCCGAAAGGGGTGCGGATATGGGCAGGGAATAGTAGTGGAAGAGTCGTCCGTAACATGTCCTGATATGACGAGTAACAAGATGCCGGCTGCTGCAGCTTAAGCTTAGCCGACCAAAGCGCCGTCATAGCGGCGAGATAAGAGAAACTGGTGGGATGGAGATTTTGGAGTATGGAGTTTGGCGCGCATCCATCAGCTAAGTCCTTTGATCAAGCGCCAGAACCACCGTAGCAAGATGAGCCAATCGAATTATCTGCGATCATGCGATGGCGATCTTGGGATCGAACTGGTGGGCGAGGTAGTCAGTGGGCGCGGAGCTATCTTGAGTACTAACGAGAATGGAGTATCATGCATATCATTCCTATCAGTGGCGGTGTGAATAATGTGCGCCCAAAAGGTCAACCCCCGCCCTTGCCGCAGCTAGTCTACAACCCCTGTCCTGTGACTGAGACTGGGGTAGCAGGACTCTACACTATATCATGGCTCAACTTCGAGTTGCCTTTCGAGCTAGGCATTGAGAAATAGATACCTTTCACGAGAAAATATCAGAATCAGATACTTTGAAAACAGAATGTTCTTAGTCTTGCATGGGACATTCTTAATGTCCCAAGCTTAGTATTGTCCAATATTGGTTGTAGGTGCAAGTAATAGGAGAATATTGTTTTATTTGTTCAAGGCGTAGTGGGATAATAGACGAGAAAAGCATGGTGATAGAAAAAAAAGGGGGGGGATATAAAAATATAATGCCCCAGGAGGGGGTCGAAAAAGTGACCGCAGAGGGAGTTGAACCCTCTTGCCTTTAAGTATAATATGAATAACAATACTACCGCTAGGCTACACCGGCCCGGTCAAGGGAGTATCCAGTCAACACGATTTATGAGCCCAAGGTAGAAGCTGGTTTGCTTCAGGTGATGAGAGGTGAAACGTTCAAGCTATAGCGACGCCATGGTTCGTTGAGCACATTTTCTGTCTAAGCCAATGAGACCCAATAATTCACTTGAGGGGTCAGCCCCTAACCCCAATACACTGTTGACGACTCTCTTGAAAATCAATGATTGGCCGTTCTGCCTCACGAGATCACTGTTGATAGGGTCAAAGTAGTTCAGCGTCTGGCAAAGCCTTCACAAACCGGACATACAATACGATCAACCTAGGACTGTACGAAGCAGTTTCCTCTCTTCCATAGAGGGATCCGGAGTCTGGATATAGAACGTTGAGATAACTTACCCAAAGAACAGCAAGAGACTTATTATAGTTGAACAAAAAAGCATAAGTGAAGGGCCACGACCCCTTTCTTGTTATCGAATGGTGTATTATGCTTTCTTGAAGCTACAAAATGAGGGCCAATGCTTCAGTGCTCATCAATACAAAGGTAATCGCATTTACCCCTTACTTATATTATGAGAGCGTTCAACTGAAAATCAGGTGCCCCCTAAGTTCCGGAATAGACCTGATCCGGTCCTGCTCCTTCCAACCACACCAATTACTGGATACAAAAGTAGTAGAAGATTCCTGCTAGTTACGCTTGAGAATAGATGGGAGAGAGAAAGCGAAGGACACAATCGATTGTTAAGAAAATTGGGCATTACAGTTACAGAGGGTTCCCAGTTGACAAAGCATGTGTCTTTCAGAATCAACAGGCGCAATGCATCGGTATGGGACGTAAGACCAATTTGAAAATTTACAGTGTGTAGACGAATGTGCTATTCTATTTACAACTCTTATGTTGTATGCGTACAATTTTGTATTTAAGTATATTATCCAGGTCATGATGTGCTGGTTTGCAACTTCCTGTCTCACAGTGAGTGAGTGGAGCTATTACATGCTAATAAAGTATCTTGGGGCCTGTATTCACAATATTTTTACAGATTGCGTAATTTGGTAAAGGCCTTCATTCTCTCTACTCATTCCTATTTCCCTTGTGCTCGATCAGATGTATCACCATAGGTTACAGAATCTGGTCGATGACCTCAAGGAGATTGCATACCCCTTAAAGGCACCTCAGAAGGTTCGAACAGTTCCGCTGCAAGTATTGGCCGTCGGGCCTCCCAGATCAGGCACAGACTCCTTGCGCGCAGCTCTCCTCAAGTTGGGTTACAATCATGTATATCACGGCTACGACATCGCCCTGAACCCCGAAGACGGCAAGGCCTGGTGGAAGCTCTACCAGAAGAAGTGGCGCGGCCGCGGAACCGTCCCAACCCCAGATGACACCACCCACAAGCAAACTGTTTCTTCTAGACCCCTTCTGACCGCCGAGGACTTCGACCCCGTCATCGGCCACTGCGCCGCCATCACCGACCTCGACGCCGCCGTCTTCGCCCACGACCTGATCCGCGCCTACCCGGCCGCCAAAGTGATCCTCAACGTGCGGCGGGACCGCGACGCCTGGCGCCGCAGTATCCGGAGCACGCTCCAGCGTCTGAAGCACGACTGGCGGATGTGGCTGCGGAGCTTCTTCTGCACGGAGCTGTTCTGGGTCGAGGAGAACCTGCTGCGATGCCTCTGGCCGGCTTTCTGCCGCGGCGGCGACTTTGAGCACACGGGCCGCTGGGTCCTCGAGGAGCACTGCGCCATGGTCCGCGGTAGCGTGCGCGGCGAGCCTGGGCGCGAGCTGCTGGAGTGGAGTGTTGAGGATGGGTGGGAGCCCCTGTGCCGGTTTCTGGGCAGGCCGGTACCGGATGAGCCGTTTCCTAATGGGAACTCGTCGGAGGAATTTAGGGTTAAGGTTGAAAAGCTGTATGCGTCTTTCAACCAGAGAGCTGATCGGAATATCGCCATGACCTTTGGGCTTGTGGGCTTGTTGGCTTTGTTGGTGTATGTTTTCTGTTAAGGAAAACACTGTCGAGTATGAGTTACTGGTATATTGAAGCACTATACTCTTCAATAGCCAGCGTAAGTAGTATGTTGCATGTAGATCCTACTTGCATACACGATACTTTAACCCATGACTCGTAAGGTCTCGAAGAAAAAGGGGGTTGTAGACTATTAGCTTAAAGTACTGGCGAGGAATTCCATGAAGAGAATGGACGAAATTCTATAGCGGAAGAACTTACACTCTACTTATAGCCAAGTAGAATTCAAGCCGCATATCTTACCACATAAGCAATCAATGCAGCACTTCATACATACAGGTGATGCCCTATAGTATAGCCAAGAGGGCATTATACTTAACGCACAAAGCAATTTTAGCGCAGACTAAAGACTGCAAGAAACATCCTATCTATTCAGTTTAGTCTTTGGAAGTTGCTATATCTACTAAGCCAAATTAGCATGGAACCGGAACCGTGAATATTCAGAAATCCATGAAAGTTCATCGTCGCACCTGTACAACATATTATTATCACGTGCTCGAGTCTCGCTGTCTTCAATCGCAGGTACTCCACCTTCATGCAGCTTAAAGGCCAATATTTCCCCTCGATACACAATCTATAATCTTACCGCCCAGGCGTCTATATAGCGCGTCATCTTCCACAAGTGTCTTTTGCTGGAATTGCTTGAATCTCAACTCGAAACGCCAAGATGACAGGCTACGTCTACCAAAGCCTGCCTAGCCAGGATACTATACGTATCATCGGGCTACAGCCATCAGAAGCATGCTCGGACATTCATATCACGCTAAGAGCTTATCCCTTGTCGTCTTCGCCAGTGTTCGAGGCGCTCTCCTACGCCTGGGGCACGAGCGTTCGTGGCCACACTATACAGTGCGATGGAGAGGACTTGGCGGTGACCCCGAATGTCCTCCACGCCCTCCAGGAGCTCCGGCTCGCGGCAACGGTTCGATTCGTGTGGATCGACGCGATCTGCATCAACCAGGAGGATCTACAAGAGCGATTGTACCAGGTCAAACTGATGAGGGACATCTACTCCACCGCCGCTGGGGTGATTGTCTGGCTCGGCCCGTCTCAGCCGCTAACCCCTCAAGCCTGGGAACTCATGCGTGCACTTGAAGTGTACGAGAGGGGTCTACTCTCCGGACGGAATCTTATGACCAGAAAGCCAATCCTGGACCCAAACGTGGTCTCGGAGATTGCTCGTCTCTTAGGCAGCCCGTGGTTTACAAGGTCATGGGTCGTTCAGGAGGCCACCTGCGCAAGAAAGTTGTCTCTACGCTGTGGGAGCCACGAAGCCAATTGGGAGACCATAAGATTGACATGCTATTTCCTACGAGAGCAGCGCGGTAGGCATCCTTTGGAACCCTTGCTTCCCTACCCACGGAGGGGTTCCGGCGCAGTTTCTCCCGACGACTTGTGCATCGTGTATGCAATGTCCTGATACAAGACCGCTGACTTCAGAAGGATTCAGACTCGCAAGCAACTGAAATAGATTTCTATAATGCCAACACTATGGTTCTGCTCCTGGAAACCTTCCAAGTACCCAAGGGTGTGGCTGGTGGTCTGGAAAAGCTACTACCGAGTACGAGACATCTGAGCGCAACCGACCCGCGTGATAAAATCTTCGCCTTTCTCGGCCTTTCTCGCGAAGTTGGTGGCCAGGATCCGACCATCAACATTATTCCGGACTACGCCGTCAACGTCGAGCTACTTTACTGCTACACTGCGAAGTTGATTATGCTTAAATCCGTTACCCTCAGCATGCTCTGTCATGTTCAACGGAGGCCAATGTCGAGCTCTCTACCCTCCTGGGTCCCTGACTGGCGCAAACCAGCCACCACCAGGATCCTTGGAGAGGCATTGCCAGGGCAAAAGCCTATCTACACCAGCCCTAAATGGACTTTAAGCAGCCAGGTCCTCGACTTGCGGATGGACTTGCGCACCCTCAAAGTGTATGGTATATGCTTTGATACAATCGAAGAGGTTCGTACGGATCTATGGCTAGCGGACATTTACAACCCGGGACAAATACTTTCGTGGGATTATGCTTTTTTAAAGGCCATGCATGATTTCATGACGATCCCTCTGTCTGCCAGAAGCCACGAGAATGCAACGGAAGGTGCCCTGGCCTTGACCACAACAATGCAGGAGATAGTGGACTGGGCCACAGACCCGACGGGTCTAACGTGGACAAGTCACTGGCTGGTTCGAAGATATCTGGAGGTCCAAACGGCCGGCCTTTCGGTGAACTCGAGAGACCTGGGTCCGGGTGGCCCGGCCTGGCACTATTTCATGATCAAACCCCCGCCAGACATATTCCGAATGGTACAACCCCAACCGCTCATGGACATGCCCACTATGCAACGACAGTCACCCTCCCATCCAATGCAATCACCGGCATCTTATCAAGCGCAATCATTGACACCCTCTCTTGGCGAATCCGGCCGGGAAATCACCGCCGTGCATATGGCAATTGCAGACAAGATCAAGTTTGGACGGGCCATGTTCCGGACTTCCAAAACGGGGAGAGTAGGTTCCTGCCCGGAGTGGGCGCAGCCGGGCGATATGATTTGTTATCTACGAGGCGCCACCATGCCGATGGCTCTACGACCGCGAGGCGAGGAGTTCACTTTGATAGGGGAATGTTATGTTCATGGCAAGATGTCTGAGTCATTTCAGGATACCGATGAGATACAGTCCTTTATCTTGGTCTAGCTACTTCCTAATAGGTGAGTCTGGAAGAGTTGCCTCGGCACTGCTGCACTCTTGGTCTATTGATCCCAATCAACTGTACTCTCAATTGCTGCACTCTATGACTGCTTGGTCCATCGTCCCGTCTCCAAGTTCAGCAGGTACTCCCCCTCAAAGTCGACGGTCTTGCCTCGCTTCTCGCCATCCTTAACGTAGACCTTGGACCCCCCGAAAGCCCCGTCCTTCTCACCCCAGACCCGGATCGCCTTTCCGTCCTCCACAAGGCAGGCGTTGTGGTGGTCGATCCAGCCCGGCTTCTCGCCCGACGTCTTCACGGCATGCATGGAGAAGTCTCGCGTGTCGAGGCGGTAGACGGGCGTCTCGCCCGAGCGCCGCTGGTAGCCGTAGCCCAGGCAGCCGATGATGTAGATGTTGGGAGTTCCCTTGACCAGCGTCGCGGTGTGGAAGTCGGTAGGCGGGAACGCGGTCCGCGGGTAGCCGTAGAGTACGGAGGTGCTGCTGTTCTTGTCGTACACGCACACGTCGTTGTAGATGTGGAAGTCCGGATCGTAGAAGTCCTCGTACTCGCCGCCGATGAAGACGAGGCGGCCGTCGGGGAGCTCGGTCGTGGTCTGGCCCATGCGCCCAGCAAAGGTCCAGGTGGGCCGGGGGTGATCGGACTTCTTGCGCGAGGCCTGCTTCGAGAAGTCGTGCGAGTTGTTGTAGTGGGGAAGCTTGTCTGACTTCATGAGAACGGTTTCCGCGTGATACGGATCGAGTTGCGCGGCAATCATGGCAGACCAGAAAGGCACGGCCATGATCTCAGGGTTGGACTTTCCGAAACGGGGCTCACGGCCGGACTTGTACTCCTTCTCGGTGATATTCTTCAGAGGCTCCCGGTCTGATTCCATGAGCATCGTGTTTGGATTGCCGATCATACAGATGACTTCATCATCAGATGAATCTGCGGAAGTGATCGGGTCTTTGCCACCGGGGGCATTGCCCTGGGGTCCTTCACCTTCCAGCTTCATTGTTTCTGGAGATGAGTGAAGGTTAAAGATTGTGAGGGAAATAGATGTAATGGGTTTGGTTGATTTGCGAGTTGTTCGTGGGCAGGTATTGCTCTTGTATTGGCAATACGTGAAAGTGGTTGCGTCCACAAGTGCTCATTAAATAAGTTATGGGAGCTGGTCACTTGGAGCCATTTCTGTACGGTCTGACTCACTGGCAAGTAGCACCTTATATGCGTACACAAGAAACTCACAAATCAGTCACGTCTCCTAATTGGCTTTAGTTATTGATTGATTGTTCTTCAAGTTTCTTATAACTAACTTGTTATATATAAATACTTAGTTAATAATAAAAAGCTTGTGCAAGGTAAAGCTCAAAGGGAAAGAAGGGCACTCACTACACACTACAATACCTCCCACCCAAGGCAGGACACTTCTCAGCGTATGTAGCAAGCAAAGTCAGAACAAAAGCCCATAATCATGAAAGGGAAACGGCAACAATCTTTATTAACCCAAACCATGAAAGATGGCTCCTACTAATTATACATTAAATTTATGCATGAGTCGCAAACAAGACACCGCAGGCACTGACGCGAGGGAGGAATGGCAGAGATAAGGAGCCATAATGCCACTTAATTTGATTCAAACCCCCTACAATCATATCCCCTCCCCCTCAACCATGCTCAGTAAATAACCTTTTCCTGATCCTGCTGCCGCTGCCGCAACCGCAAGCCCAAAACCACCCCCCGCCGTCACGCTGCCCAGCCAAGCCCCGAACAAGGACGCCATCGCGATCAGGGTGGTGTCCGACGGGTAGCTGAAACTCAGGATGCTGGTACTGCCGCCGCCGCTGTGAGACGAATCGGCGGAGCAGGGACAGTAGGCGGCGCCGACCCCCTCGTTGGTCATCACGCTGGCGAGCGCGGACGTCGGTAGAAACACCGTGCCCGGGGGTAGCTGTGGGGACTGATAGGACTGGGCTTGGGTTTGGGCTCCTGCCGGCGGTGGTGCTGGTGGAGGTGGAGGAGGAGCAGGATGTGGTGGTCCACCCTGTGGCGGCGGCGGCGGCGGCGGAGGCCCAGGAGGAGGAGGTGGTGGTGGTACTGGTGGTGCTGCCGCTTGTGGTCCGGCGCCCGGCGGTGGGGGTCCAGGGTTCACCTGCCGGGAGACCGCCTGCCTGATTGGCGTTGTGCTGTCGATCTCTTCGCCGATATCCTTGCGGACAGGGAGAGATGGGAGCTCATATTCGGCGTCATGGTTACTCGCTGCTGCGCTGTTGCCGTTTTGCAGGGCTATTGCTTGGCAGCACGAGAGAAGTGAGAGCACGGCAACGAATAGAAGGTTCTTCATTGCTTCCTTCTTGATCGTGCCGCAGATTTCAAATACCGGTTAATAAAAGACGTGAGTCTCTTTCAAGTAAGATTTGGTTGGACTTGTATCATCATAAAAACGATGGTTTAAAGGGTAGGCTCCCAAGAAAAAGGTCACGCCGTGGCGGGACTCCTTTTATATTCAGCGAAATTGACGACACGCTGGTCGCTGCAGAGCCGATAACCGTCTCTATCTTGCGACCTACGGGGGACCACCTGAAACACTGCTGACAGAAAGTTGAAGTCGGTGTCGGTTTTCAAGCTGCAGCAGGCTCAGCCCATTTTCCTGAAACTACCATAGCGGGCAACCCAAAGATCCACCCAGATACTGTCAAGACGATCTCGATAAAAACCGTATGGACGAAGGTTTAGGAGGGCTGGGGAGAAGTTTGCGCCCACACTCGGGCGCCGCGGATAGGGGTCGAATGGAAGTCGGTTTAGGCTTTGGGGGTCCATGGCCCGAGCCGTTTCGAAACACGGGCATTCCTCCCATCTTGGGATGAAAGGGGGCTTCGGCCCCCCGTAGTCGTATAGCCAAGCCCTGGAAGCTAACGCATGTCTGCGTTTGAGAAATCAGAGGTCAGAAGTGAACCGAAGTAAGCAATAGTTTCGGCAGTCAGTAACGGGTCCTGTCATTTGTCACACACAGCCCAGATGAGACGGGATGAGTAATCTAGGCCTGTCCATCATTGACACTCCTCGAACCTAAGGCCATAAACTTGGATACTGTTGCAGATTGACAGATTGACAGCAGACGCAAGGTTTGAGCAGTCTTTACTAAGTTGTGCTCCCGTTTTGGGCCTCAAGTCTCAAGTGTATCATACATGGATTGACAGCAGGTTGCCGAGACTTGGGGTTTGCTTGCGATGCTGCCGCCGTTCGCGATGCGGAGAAAGGGTGGGGTTCGGAGCACCGCATGATACCATTATCTCCAAGCCTCTTGATAGTCATTCAACACTGAGTTTACTCTCTTGGGGAAACGTAGAGAATTTCAGATTATCTTTCATCGCGAGTTTTTATATTATCAAGTCTATTGCGATTCGGCAGCCAAAACTTCCTGCGAAGTCGCTAGGGGTAACCAAAGAAAGCGACAAGATGCTCGAGATCCGTTGCTCCGGAACCCCTCACGAGGTACGTAGGACAGACGGATATACTCCGATAACTCCTTATTTTGAGAAAACAATAGACTGACTAGCCAAAAAAAAATAGATCGGGCTGGCCTACGGCCAGCAAGCCCGCACTCAGGTCCTGGGCTCCATCGCCTTCTACCGGCAGCTCTTCCAAGAGACGTGCAGCCTCGACTGGCCCGCCGTCCGGGCCGAGGCGGAGCGCTACGTAGCGCCCCTCACGCGCCTCGCGCCGCGGCACCTCGACGAGATCCGCGGCATCGCCGAGGGCGCCGACGTCGACTTCCTCGACATTCTAGCCCTCAACGTGCGGACCGAGATCACATTTGGTCTCTTCACCAACGACTCCTCTACCGAGGGCGCAACAGCCGGTGCGATGCCAGAGAGCGACGGCTGCACCAGTCTGAGCTGGTTCGCCGCCGCCGACTCTTCAACAGCGAGCTCCTTCTCCTACCTAGCCCAAAACTGGGACTGGATGCCCGCCCAGCGCGCCAACATCATAATCCTGCACATTGACCACCCCCCTCATCGTCGCTCCCCAGAATCGCCACCGTCACCGAAGCCGGCCTCCTCGCCAAGATAGGCCTGAACTCGTCCGGCGTAGGCGTCTGCCTCAACGCCCTGCGGTGCCGCGGCGTCGACCGGACCCGCCTCCCGATCCACCTTGCCCTACGGCGGGCGCTGGAGTGCCGCTCACGCGCGGACGCGGTACGGGCCCTGCGCGAGACCGGACTGGCCGGGTCCGGGCACATCCTCGTCGCGGACGCGGCGACGGGCGGCGTCGGGCTGGAATGCACGAGCCGGTGGATCCGGGAGCTGGACATGGACGGGGCGGGGCGGGTGCACCATACGAACCACCTGCTCCTTCTTCGGGACGACGAGAAGGGGGTCGAGGATACGCTGTGGCTGGCCGACTCGACGCCGCGGCTGGCGCGGGTAAAGGAGCTCACGGCCGGTATTGCGGAGAAGGGAAAGGGGACGTCGCCGCGGCTGAGCACGGAGTCGCTGTTCGAGGTGTTCAAGGATGAGCAGGACTACCCGGCGTCGATCAACCGGCGGCAGAACCTGCCGAAAGTGAAGACCGAGACCCTGTTTACCATCGTTATGGACTTGGCCGCCAGGCGTGCACAGGTCACGTTTGGTAGGCCGACGGAGTTTACTGGGAAAACGATATTGTCATTCTGAGTCTTGGCCAAGTTGGTTGTGGGACATCCCCTTCATCACGAAAGCGCTGCTCTTGGTACAATATATATATTGCCCGTAAATAAGCATGACGCTGCCTAATGGGTCCTAATAATAATGACATACTCGCTCATGCAGTCTTCTCAATCAACCAATTTCAGCCACGATCTATCACTTGAAGACCAAAAGGGCCCCATTCCTTGTACGATATTCTCCTTCTTCCGGTCCAAGTAATCCTGTCAGTTGAACTACTTGGCCGGCTGGGGCGGCCAACGTCCGGGCGCTCGATACGCGCACGTGGAGAGATATACGCTAGAGCCCATTTCGAGACCCTTATCGTCAAGACATTACGGGGCTGCAGCATGGGAGGACCTATTGGGATTTACCACGGACGACATGGGATATATGCCCTATCGCAGATCTGATTGGAATGGCAAACCCACCTCTCGGAGCCATATCTACTATTTCACAAACCCTTAAGTCTGACACGCCCTGGCATGAAACCTCTGGCACCATTGCTGAGCCAACACTCTTCTCCATCCACAAGATCTGTTGCAAGAATAGGTTCCTCAGTGGCCAATCCCCTAGCAAACGGTCAGAGCAAGAATGCGATTTGGAGCGAGGACAGCCCATACCTTTCTAAAGCCCATCGCCTGGAGGTGCCATTGTTCCCTCCGCTCCCCTCGCCTTTGACGAAGCTTCTGGGGATAGGGGGTGTCACCCACCTCCCGTTCCGCCAGAAATACGGAGTGGTTAGGCTAGCCTCCATAATTTGGCCATTGCCTGCGTTAACAAGGAGAACCTCTCTCATATCGGTCGGCCGGAGCTCGACACGGTTTCGCGCGTCATCGTAGACATGGCGTTCCGTAGTCTTGAAGTGAGTATACTCACTGCCCTCCGTGGACTTGGTGTCAACAAGAACTTGCCACTCGGCGCCCCTGATGGCAGCCTTCTCGCCGCGATCAACGGGGTCATCTTGGACATCTGCGCCAAGTGGGTTGGGAAATGCAGCGGGGAACAGGTTCTGAGACGGCACGTTGGTGATTGGTGCGGCCTCGTGGGCGAGCTGGCCATCACGACCCAGCGTTACCTTGACTCGGTGCGGGGCATGGCTAAAGGAGCGGGCGGCAGCGTCCAGGTATTCCTCGAGCCTCTTCAAGCCCTCCTCCCCGGAGATGAGCTTGGCAGCAGCTTCCCAGCGCCAATGAGTAGCAGCTTGCAGCATCCGATCTCTGTGATAGTCCAATATGTAGAATGGAGATGGCCTCTGGTTCCAGCCCAGGTTGGCAAACCCCTGTTCAGGCACAGCAAGCAGGGCTGGGTCATAGCGCAAAGTGGTGAAGAGTTTGAACTCATCCATCTCTAGCAGTGTCGAGATATACCCGGTTGGAAAATATCGGGAGTATAACGCCTTATATTTCTAATGTGAGAAAGAGACCTAGCTGAGAGGGGTCAAGTAGGACACATGTATGCCATCTCATCCCTGGGCAGATAGTACGGTAATGAAATGCATCCGACTTACAAGAGACGAACACGAATAGTTCATCGGTGCATTACTGTACTCGTTGTCAGGCCAGGCCGCGGCGGGCTTTCGGGGCGATGAAACCCCCACCCGGCTGTATCGGGTGGGGGCTGATTGGCTGGACGAGGACCAAGAGGCTCGTCAGTTGGTCGTATGATGGCATACTTCCGATCGTAGGCCTGTGTTGAATCTTTTTTAGTGTGCCTTGCAGGGAGCCGTCCACTAAAGCTTGGTGTGAAAAGTGGTCTGAGTGGCTGGAAAGTGGAGGAGACCAGCAAAAAACAGCCAGCCAGCAACCAGCTGAGCTGAGGGCAAAGAAGCTGCCCGCAAGGGAAAGAGCTCCTCCCGCCCATGACAGCACCTCCAAGGAAATGTCACGCTAATAATTTTTCGTGTTCAATGCTTTTAATGCAGTCCTGCAAAAACGGCATCATCGACCAAATTAACTGCCTGATACTACCGACGGTGCTGCCAATTTCTTTGATCTCGACAACCTCGACATCTTAACCTGACACCAGACCAAAGCACCAATTCCTTCTAATACCTTCCATCCAATTATCCTCGACCCGGACCCCCCTCGGCCTCCACTCTCGCCGCCCACACACACCTGTTATCGCAACCCAAGAGGGATCCTCACACTTCGACTTCCCCCAGTCTGTATACTTGAGATCATTGCTTTGGCCATCGACGTCGGCGTCAGCACCTAATTCCTCTGTTTCTCGACCATGTCTGGCGCATCCGCTGCCCCCGTGCCGCCTCCGGGCACTCCAATTGCTGTCCCAATCGCCGAACATTCAGTATGGGAGCGCATCACCAACTGGGCCTCCGAGAACAAAACGCTTGTCTACACAATCGCAGGAGTCTCTGTTGTCGTGACAAGCGCCGGCATTGTTTATTACCTCAGCAATGATTCTGTGAGTTGCTGCTTCTCGCCAGCCTTTTTGCTGCCCACCCACCCAGATCAAGCCCGACTAACCATCTCCCAAGAAGCCCAAGTCGACACAACCCAAGCTGTCCAAGAAGGAGCGTCGGAAAAGAAAGGAGCAAGATCGCTCAGCAGATCCCGAGAATAAGTCTGACTCGCAACCTGCCGATGCATCTTCCAAGCAAGCTAAGCCGGCAACCGTCGAGGGCGCCGATGAGCTGCCCACTATCACAGAAGAGTCCGTCGAGAGCCTGAGCGCCGAGCAGCGCAAGGACTACGCACAACAGCTCAAGGCCTCCGGCAACAAGGCCTACGGAAGCAAGGACTACAACAAGGCCATTGAGCTATACTCCCAGGCTATCCTCTGCAAGCCCGACCCGATCTTCTACTCCAACCGCGCTGCCTGCTACAATGCTCTGAGCGTCTGGGACAAGGTGGTCGAGGACACCACAGCCGCCATCAACCTGGACCCGGACTACGTCAAGGCTCTGAACCGACGTGCTAACGCCTACGAGCACCTCGAGTCATACAGCGACGCCCTGCTCGATTTCACCGCCAGCTGCATCATTGACGAGTTCAAGAACGAGTCGAGCGCTAACGCTGTCGAGAGGCTCTTGAAGAAGGTTGCCGAGCAGAAGGCTGAGGAGATTATCAAGTCCAAGAACCCGTCAAAGCTGCCCAGCCCAACTTTTGTCTCCAACTACATTCAGAGCTTCCGCGTCAAGGACCGCCCTCTCGGCCTGGAAGATAACGAGGAGCTGTCTCCCGACAGCGGCAAGGGTCAGCTGCAAATCGGCCTGAGGGCCATGGAGAGAAAAACGCACGAGGGCTACGAAGAGGCTGCCATTGCCTTCGAGAAGGCGTTGGAGTTCGGCGATCTCGCGCCTTACGAGGCTCTCGCCTACAACCTGCGGGGTACTTTCAGAACTCTGCGTGGACTTACACAAGAGGCATTGGCCGACATGGACAAGAGCATTGAGCTTGACCCCTCCATGACACAGAGCTACGTCAAGCGTGCTAGCATGCACCTTGAGCAAGGCGCTCGGGACAAGGCTACGGAAGATTTGGATAAGGCGGTCCAGCAGAACGACCAAGATCCGGATATCTACTACCACCGCGCCCAGCTTCTCTTCATTCACAGCGAGTTCCAGGAAGCTGCCAAGGACTACCAGAAGTCGATCGATCTTGACTCCGCTTTTATCTTCTCTCACATCCAGCTTGGTGTGACTCAGTACAAGATGGGCTCCATCGCCTCCTCGATGGCCACCTTCCGCCGATGCATTAAGAACTTCGAAAAGGTGCCCGATGTCTACAACTACTACGGCGAGCTGCTCCTTGACCAAGGCAAGCATGACGAAGCCATCCAGAAGTTCGACACTGCCATGGAGATGGAGAAGCAGACCAAGCCGATGGCCATGAACGTGTTGCCCCTTATCAACAAGGCCTTGGCCCTCTTCCAGCAAAAGTCCGAGTTCACCGAGGCCGAGAAGCTCTGCGAGAAGGCTCTGATTAGTAAGCCAATCCCCTGAAATCTGCCTAACCTTGATTCCACTAACCCGGTCGACTAGTTGATCCCGAGTGTGATATCGCCGTGGCGACAATGGCTCAGCTCCTTCTGCAGCAAGGCAAGGTCACTGATGCCCTGAAGTATTTCGAGCGTGCTGCCGAACTGGCCAGGACCCCCGGCGAGATCGTTAACGCCCTGTCGTATGCGGAAGCTACCCGCACCCAATTACAAGTCCAGGAGAAGTACCCTCAACTGGCATCCAAGCTGCAAGGCATGGGTGGCCCTGGCTTCCCCTGGCCGCTAAGCTCCTCCGAGCAGGACCACGTGTACAGCCAGGCGCCAGTGCATGAGACGTTTGTCATGACACCAGGTGCATATTTTGATACCAGATTATGAGCTCTTTCCACGGTTCTAGTCACGATGATTCTGGATTCGGCTTGGACTCGTTGCCTAGGAGCAGTGTAGTGTATGTATATTTTTTTGTCAGGAAGCAGGCGCATGAGGTTTGCTTTGCCTTGCCCACCCCCCGCTTGTAAGGGCAAGTTGCTTGGTGTTTCTCCTGGCGTTGGCCGCGCGCGAGTCGACTGTCATCCCAACGCTATGTATCTAAAAGGCGGATAAGGACATTCGACCCGGGTGTGGGTTGTGTGTGTGTGTGGTTGGTATGCTGTGTGGATGACGTCGACGGGAACGGGTTGAAACCCACTCAATCTTGATGAAAGCGCCAGGAGAAGAAGCAGTACAAAGACAAGAAAGAGAGCGAGAGAGATGATGATGAAGAGAAAGAAAAGGGAGAAACGAAGCCAAAAGTTTGGGAGGATCCAAAATACCACCGCCCAAAAAGAGTTTACGAAATTCCCTTTTCCCCCCTTTTTGACGACTACTGTATTTGTATATAACGAGAAAAAAGCCCACACACGACGACACACCCACATCCACACACCCGGAACTGTACGTAACCCACGAAACCCTCCATTCCAAAACTCCACTCTATTAGTTTTTTCTTTATCCTATTCGCTCTTCAGCCTTGCCTGCAGTCAACTTATGGCTCCGGTTATGTATGTAATTATGGAAACATTTGTACCCAATGAGATGATGACATGAGACGTTTGACGTCCGATAAACATCCATGATTTGCTTAATAAAAGATAGATCGATTAGGTGTGCGTGTTTGTGGGTCCCCGGGGAGGGGGAGCCAACCGCCTCCCCAAAGAGACGGTCAGTCTTATTCGTGGATGGATGTGGAATGCTTCGTCGTCCCTCTACAATGGCCATCACCGCCAATCTACATAGACGGAGGCTCAACACCGTCCATCTGGACTTAGTTGCGGGAAGTATCATCTTTCCAACTGTATATATGCAATCACGAAACGCATAATGGAGAACAAAATAGTGTAACAATAGAGGGATATCATTATGAGGTATCATAGGATCAAAAGACTCTTGCAATGCTATAGAGGGAAAAAACAAACACAATCATAACCGAAACTCAACCCACACCGCTCTCCCATGTGCCCCTTGAATTCGGGGAAATAGGTCTACCGAGCTTTTTTATACCCCTTTTCAAGAGAAGCCATTTTTATACGTAGTCTCTTTCATCCCCGGCTGTTCAGTTACCCAGTGACCGACCCTGGCCAGGTTTGCAGACGAGACGTTTTCCAAAAAGCTAGTGATACCACGCATTAGTGATCCTTGGCATGTTTGCCTGTTTTCGCAAGGATGTAGCAGTATCGCGCCAGGCGGTCAGGATCTGGCAGAGGACTGAGCCTAGAAGTTGTCCGCATCACCCTATGCCGCGCTCGTAGCCGCAGCCGCAGCCGCAGCCTCGGTATCCACCAAGGAGCTCCTCGCGCTGTTCCTCGCGCTGACCCTCGCCGCCTTGGCGTCCATGCTCGCCCGGCTCATCTGGCTCGCCATGCTGACGCCCGTGCCCTTGCGGGCCTTGAGGGCGCTCTCATACCGCTTGGCGGCGTTCTGCTTGGGGGCGCCCTCGCTGTCCAGCCCCAGCACCTCCATCAGCTCGGGGATCTCGACGTGGTCGCGCGTCGTGCGCATACGGTGGCACCAGGTGACCTTCTTCTCCTCGCTCTTCTCGTCGTCGTTCGGACCCGTCTTCTCGTCTAAATCTATCGTCTTTTCCTCGTCCGATGGGGTCGGAATGGGCGAGTCGACGGACAAGGACGCAGGCTCGAACAGGAACTCGCCGCCGACCTGGCGCTGGTCGCCCATCTTGAGTACCAGGCCGGACTTGACCTGCTTCAGCCCCTGTACGATACCGGACATGACAGTCTGGGCCATTGATTTGTGTTGCATGTATGCCGGTCGGTTGCCCATGGCCAAAGTCCGAACCATGCCAAGTTCGTTATAGAGAACCTTGGTGGGGTCGGCATAGACGGGGAAAGGGCAGTGGGTTTCGGAGATGTACGACTTAATGAGCTCCGGCGCACCACAGCCGATCACGGCGATAAAGGTCGGCACCGGTAAGGCCAGAAGAGCCTCTGGCGTGATAGCAGCAGACAGCATGCGCAGATACTCCTGACAGTTCTGGTTCCAATAGTGTTAGCCCTAGTCTCGCAGTTTACAAGGAATTGTCAATGATGACTTACACCGCAAAAGAAGTGTCGCACGAATATGATCAGCACACGGCGTGCTACATTGGGACCCGAATATAGACTCTTGAATGTATGCGATTTGCGACTGGAGTCTAGCACGGTATGGTTCTCCAACTTCTTCAAAGTGGCCTGGGTAGGAAGGTCATTATTGGTCTGGACCTCGCCCTGGAAGTCGGGCGGGTTGATGTCGTCGTCTTTGAGGTTTACTGGTTTGACCGAGAGATCGCCAGCGGGAGCCGTTGCCCCATTTGACCCGTTCGTGTTCTTCGTCGGTGCTGCCGTTGAAGCGACAGTAGGACTCGTGGCAGAGTGGGTTGTGGCGGTCGGTGATGTCGTCGTTCCGGCAGGTGGTGGCTGGACGTTGGTGTCCAACGGCGTGGGACCGGCAGGTGCTATCTTCTCCGACGGTTGAGAAATGGGCTGTGTCGCGTGCTTTTCCGTTGTTGCGCTTGGCTCGAGTTTGGTGGCTTCGGTATTTCCAGCGTTGGCGTCGAGTGCGCCGGCGGCTTCCTTTGCCTGTGGCTCGGTCGTCGAAGACATGTTTGCAGCCGTTTCTGGGGTGGTCGGTCAAAGGAGCAGAAATACAAAAGCTGAACAGAGATTTGAGGTAGCTGGCGAAAGGGTAGTCTTCGAAGTAGACACCTGGGCTGCAAGGGTGGGTTGCTGGGTTTGGGGTATCTCAATATGAAACAGAGAGACGAAAGGGAGGTAGTCGAAAAGGCCGTGTCCTACGAATATGTATGCTGGGTAGTACCGTGATGTTTCCTAACCTATGCGGGTGGTTGCTGGCGGGGTGGGTAAGGCGGTGGAGGATGAGAGAAGAAGGAAAATACGTAAAGTACCAATGATGAATCGACACGCAAGACCTCAGGCGCTTTGTTGCGATGCGCAGGGAGGACCGAAAATCAGGAATCTTAGGAATCTCGCCATGCACCACGCACCATGCACCATTTGCCCCATGGCTGGCTTGGCCAGCATCGGCTTCCAGAGACAGCGGCAGTCTAGACAACCTACCCCCGCCGACCCAACCAGCAACCGCGACCAATGGAACGCAAGCAAGAGCAAGCTTACCGCAATGGTATCAGGATTGCCCAGGGGGGTCTCTGGTCGATTGAGCTAGCGGGAGGGAACCGGAACGGGGATTGATTACTGATGAGCGCACCACATCGTGCATCGTCTCAGGGATCATCATACTGTACTGTATGGAGGAGGAGGTAGTAGTACAGTACAGAACTGGGTCCGTCAACTCGGTTATCGTGGGTGGAGGCTGAGCTGCTTGAGCACTGATCGCACTTCAAGTCTGTCTGAATCCATCAACCATGCGACAATGCCACTTACGAAACATTTCCAGGACAGTCCAGGCAACAGATATCGCGGCTGGCACCTGGACACTTACTCAGCGCTGGGTGGCTGGCAAAAGACGTTCTAATTTGGTGACTTTGATAGTCGGAAGCTTTTAGTGTAATAATAGCTCGTGGAAACAGGGCACGGCGTTAGCTGAGGTCTGTTTTTTCCCCCTTAGAAAGTGCCATGTGTTTCAGCTGCGTATGAGGTCATCCCCGCTTACTTGCCCAACCCAAATCCTAACCCAGCCAGCCTAAGGCTTACCTACCTAACCTAACAGTCGGGACAAAGAAAGTACCCCCCCACAATCTTGGCTCCCGCTGCTCTTGTCGGGAAAAAAGAGGACCACGAATGAGTGAGTGATACCCTGTAGCAAGGATGGTCTGGCCATGACACTTGCAGATCGAAATACTCGTGTCAGATATCAACCACGAGAACATAGAGTCTTTGAGAATGAAACACATTTCTCTCCTTCTTTCTCGTTTTGATCCTCAGGCATTTTTATGACCCGTAAACATGTCTAAGTCGCTTCGCCTTGGTATTAATAATGCGAAGCTCAAAATAGACATACATATAATCTTATATCCGATAATCTAGCAGAATGTCTTGAAATAAATACGCAGCAATGCAACCAAATAGAAACAGTGTTTTGCCTGTCTGGCATGTCGCCGGCAATCCACAAGCAACCCCTCACGCCCCCTCCAGACCAACCCCCTGAGCAGCGCGCAGGAGATCAACCCAGCCTTCCGGCCGGCTGTAGCTCTCCGTCGTGAGCTCCTCCGCGTCGCACCCGAACCGCATCAACACGTCTTCCCTCGTCCACTCGGCCGTCGCCATCAACCCGACCGGCACCCGACCAGGCGTCCCCTTCTCCGCGACCCGTCCGGCATCAGACGCACCACCATCCCCATCTTCGGGCACCACGTACCCCGCCGGCACGCTGAGGCTCGGCATCCCGCAAAAGTTGGCCAGCCAGACGTACTCCATAGTCTGAAGGCTGTGCCCACTATCACTAACCCCATGCGCAAGCTCCCGCTCCGGCGTCCGTCCGATCGGCCAGCCCGCACCCGCCGTCGTCGGCGTCACAACCAACAAACCCGGGTGCCGCTGCCAGAGCCAGGCGAGGTGCTCCATGAGGACGCGGCGCAAGCGCTGGGCCAACAAATAATCGCCGGCGCCGGTCTCGCGCCCCATAGCAAGCAGGATCCGAACAGCGGGGGAAACGCCGCGGGCGTGCGTGTCCGGGAGGATCGCCGTGGCCATGTCTGCCACCACCGAAAGAGCGTGCGCCGCTTGCCCCTCCGTGAGGAAGGGGATCTCGATGGGCACGACGGTGTAGCCCTTGTGCTTCACCAGCCAGTTGATCATGCCGCGGCAGAGCTCCTGCACCCCCGGCTTGGCGCGGTCGAACCAGGCCTCCGGTACGCCCAGCACCCTGGGCGTGCTGTCGATGGCGTTGGGCGAGAGCATTTCGCGTAATCTCGGGGCAGGCGGGAACGGCGAGGTGGGGTGCGGCTGGCTGATGACGGAGTACACCGTGGCGAGGGAGCCCATGTCGACGGCGATCGGCCCGTTGACTTCGCAGGTGCTGTCGTGGTTCTGGCCCGGAAGATAGGACAGGCGGCCGTGGCTTGGCTTCAGCCCAAACACGGAGCAAAACGAGGCCGGAATCCGGATGCTCCCACCGCCATCGGTGCCAAGGGCAATGGGAATCAGTCCCGCAGCCACGGCATAGGCTGATCCGGAGGAGCTTCCGCCCGTGTAGTACTTTTCGTTGTAGGGGTTGCGGGGGTGCCATATGTGGTATTGATACCAGATGTGTCTAAGGAAAAGGGGGTTAGGAAGCCATCTCCTTTGGTGGAGAGATGAGGGCATGTGTGTATATGTAAGTATACACTGAGCACTTACCCGCCGCAAATTCGTGCATGTTCAGCTTTCCCACAATGATAGCCCCCGCATCTTGGAGCTTCTGGACGCACCAGCTACTGTACGTATTGCCGACGTGCTCGCGACTGGTAAAGTCATGCGGGGAACCGAACGTTGTCACGTAGCCATCAACGTCGTACTGGTCCTTGACCGCGGCCGGGACGCCGTCCAAGGGGCCAAGCGACTGTTTGTTTCGGTAGCGTAGCGTGGACGCTTCGGCAGCCTGGAGAACCAAGTCCACTTTGACATGGATCCAAGCCGTCGAATGGGCACCCGGTGGCGAGACGTCACGCCGGATGAGCGGGAGGAGGGCCTTAACGACGGCCAGCGGGGTCAGATCTCCTGAGAGATACCGTTTTCGATACTGCGCGACAGAGCAGTTTGTAAATATCGGGTTCAATGCACAATCCATCTGGTCCGCTGCATTGATACCAGGGGCAGCTGAAGCTCCTGCTGCCTCTTCGGGTCCGCGGTCAAGTCCGGGTACGTCATGTGAATACACGGTAGGCACGAATCGTGGCTCGGCGGTCCCAATATGCGACCAGATGCGACGCAGCGACCCAAAGCCCGCATTATGCCACACGCTGCGCCTAAAGAAGCCAATGTGTTCAATCCTGGATAAACATACCTTGCTATTAGGTTCTGGCAATGAATGCAAGTTACGCGAATGTATACTTACAGAAATGCCAAAATAAACAAGAGAAAACCTTGGACCTTGTGATCTTGTCTCTCGGCACCGCGATAAGGGACCGAGGGCCTATCTTCATTTGTTAAACAGACGATGGCCATTGTACAACGAAGCCGTCCTGGCGATACTTACCCTTGAATAGGCCGAGGATACGACTCGCCGCGTGCGGGCATTTTGAGAGAACAAGCCTAGGCTTTCGCTATGCGAGGTAGTGGGAATTTTCAAGGCTTCGCTATCTAACAGGCATTGGAAACGAGAAGTAGGGGAATGGTATAGAAATAGATAGCAATGCTGTTTGATTCCCCGACTAAATACTCTGAACTGAACGTGGAGCCCTCGGTGGGAAGAGATCAACTCTAGAACGAAGAAAAGCTGATGGCAGAGCGTGTATTATTATACATTCATACCCCCTGCCTCTGTATATGAGAATCGATGTAAGGGGTAATTGTGTTGTTGGTTGCACACTTTACTTTATTTACGTACAATCCCTTATGCAATACCTCAAACTAGGATTTTTCAAATTGTGCCGAAAGATTGTTACATACGCAGTGTCCCTCCTACACGATCGTCATATCAAACATGGTTCACGAATCACAGAAAAGTCGAGTTTCATATCATGCAAATGAGTGTAAATGAACGAATGTGTATGGAGGCAGCTATGTGCCTACCGCTGTTCACTAGTGAACGACCAAATCAACAACGTGAAGGCCAGAAGCAAAAAGGGGCATTGGACCCGCCTGATTCATCATGCTTCTGAAGTATCTCCCACTTTATCAACCGCCGCCACGAGTCTTCTGACCTTTCGAGGGCTCTCATGAGGAGTCCCGGCACATCCATACTATCACATAATAATGATATCTAAGAATGATGGCCCTGGGTGTTCTGCATAGCAGCTCATAGTGGAGTGTCGACTAACCCCCAACTGGACTTCATGCAGCTTCAAGGCGTCTCAAGGGTTTGGCCTACTCAGCTGGGGGGTAACATCACGAACCGCCTGGTCCCGAGCCCTTTCATCCTTGATGGGCGAAATATTGAGGACCTTTCACCTTCCGCATCGGTCATGTGATTTAACCACAATGTGGCTCTAGGCTGCGTAGGTTTCACCGGCCCTAGATCATGAGATCTCCGTTTCCAAATCTGTTTGGGATCGGGTGTTGAATAATACCGAAGTACACTTTGTAGGTGCGACCCGGAATGTCGGCTTGACGTCATCCTCGCTGTGTTGAGGAATTACGATGATGGCAGAATCGTCTGTCACTGTAGAGACTCAACTCAATCAAAGCCACCACCAATTTGACTGGCAAAAGCTGTGCTGATGCTCTTCTCGTCATCGTCATAGCGACGTCCAAAACCGTTGGTGTAACCAGGTCGACCACCTCCGGAGCTCTCAACATACTGCTTCAACCGATCCGAGTGGGTGTAGGAAGTGGGCCGAGACCGAAGTACGTCTGGCAAGCCAGCTCCGAGGCTGGCCCCGCCCTGGCCAACTCCCTTACCGCCGATGATGCTAGAAGTCGTGTCTGTGTACTCGGACGTCGCAACGCTTTCACCGGCAACACTCTCAGTTCCACGACCGCCACGCTTGCCACTGACGCGACCAGATGATGAGTTGAAACCGGGCAAACCAGGCCACTGTTCAGCGTTGAAGTGCGCAAACATTGGTGGGAAGGCTGTGTTGCCAATGCCAGCACCGCCCAAGGCCGAGCTGTGAAGACTAGAGACGTCATCGGGAATGTAAGACATCATGGAGTTTGAATCAAACTCATGGCTCGGTGACGGGCCATTGAATCCACCGTTTCGGCCATTAGGGAAGCCGCTACCACTGGAAATGTAGGACATTTGGTGAGGTCTCTGCCGGAACGTGTTCTTGGGTCGTCCAAACTGCATGAGGGACGTCTGCAGGTTCGTCAAAGGTCCCTCAACCAGGCACTTCTGCTCCTTGAAATGCACAAGGAGATGATGCCAGAGATCATGCTTGGCCAAGACCTTTGGGTTTCCAATGATGACCAACCCGTATTTGGCTCGGGTCAGAGCGACATTCAGACGGCGTGGGTCAGATAAGAAACCAATGCCTTGATTGTCGTTGGATCGCACACAAGACAAGACAATGAAATCCTTTTCTCGGCCCTGGAAAGCATCAACAGAAGCCACTTCAACTTCCTTGTAGGATTCCTTCTTGAACGTGCCCGTGTTCTGCATGGTGTTCACAATGTAGCTGCGCTGGCCCTCGTATGGTGTAATCACACCAATGTCTCCGGGTCGAACACCAGCTTTGAAGAAACGAGTGACGATCTTCTCGACATTGGATGCCTCCGTTCGGTTGAGGTAAGATGTACCCGATGCGGAAATCTCCTCATTTCCAAGGTTGCACCAGAACATCATGGGAGACTCGGCCACAGGCCACGGGAAATCGACATCCTTGCGGATTCTGTTGGGCGCAGAAACACCGTTCTGAAGAGATCCCTCATAGAACATGTTGGAAGGGAACTTAGACAGACAAGGGTGCATACGATACTGGATGTTCAAGCGGATAGGCGTGAACCCGATTCGGACCAGTCGCTCGAACAGCGATTGGTTCAAGCCAGCCTTAGCGGCCTTCTTGTTCATGATTACGGGTCCGAGCTGCTTGTGGTCTCCCACAAGCACAACTTGCTTGCATCCCAGAACCAAAGGAATCATACACTCCGGTTCGGCAGATTGGGTCGACTCGTCAATGAGAACGTTGCGGAACTTCATCTTTGCCAGTCGAGGATCTCCGGCACCGACACATGTGCAGCACACAACATCCGCATTGCTCAGGATTTCGCGTTCGGCCGCTCGAGTAAGCTGCTTGAACTTCTTCTCATCTTGGCTCGAAAGTTCGTTGGCTTCGTTCTTGAGCTGGGTGAACTTCATCAACTCAGGGTTGCTATCAAGCATGCGCACCTGCTCGTGCAGAGCCAGGAAGCTAACTGATGACTCTACATCTTCCCGCGATTTGGCCGTAAGGCGAACAACCTTAAGTCCGGTAAGGTTGATACGCTCGCAAAGCTGGTCGACTGCGACGTTCGAAGGTGCACACACCAGAACCTGGCCGTTGTTCATCTTGGCAAGATGATAAATAATAGTTGCGGATGTGACCGTCTTGCCAGTTCCTGGAGGACCCTGGATGAGACTGAGTGGCGTAGAGAGAACGTTTTTGATCGCGTTGATCTGGCTGCCGTTCAGTTCTGGAAGGCCGGGAACACTGAACTTCTTAGGTAGGTTGGCCTTCATAGGAGCGACAGCGACTTCGTGACCCAACAGCTTGTGGAAGATGTAGCCTGATACACTCATGTCATCAACCGCGAAGGTCTTCATGGCGGCTTGCATACGGTCGTACGAGGTCGCTTTCCAGACGTAATCGGCGGAGAAGTTATGCGTGCATTCAGTGGGCACTGATTTGTCGTTACCAGTCTTGCGCAATTCCAGGGTGACCTCGTCGTTTTGACTGTTGGGGATCTTAATCACGTAGCCAACACCTTCCCAGCCTGGGCGCAACTCTCCCTTGTACTTGAGGCGCATCTCGTCGCCGACAGCGAGCTTGACGTCACCTGATTCAAGCTTAGGAAAGGTAAAGCTCGCCGTATGTTTATAGTTGAGACCGATATCCCAGCGAACGACCAGACCGTCCTCCGACTGTGCCTCCTTGAGCTTCTTGTCGTAGTCGGATTCCATCTTGACGAGCGGGCCGAAAATGTTCTGGTACTGGTATGGATCCTCGTACTTCAGCAGCACAGGGTGCGGTTCGTCGTCAACGCTGGCTGCCTTTTCGAGGTCGGCCACTGTGGCGTTCGTGTTATCCTTCCACATTTCCTCAAGCTTCGCAATCATGGGAGGTGTCAAGTGCCTAGCTCGAAGTTGCTCAGTATCGCTAGGAGGGGCTACGAGCCATGACAGAAACCCGCGGTCTTCGATCAGAGGTTGCCACCTCGAGATGTCCCAGCTCATGTCCTTGGAGGACGGAGCGGCGCCACAAGGTTGGCGGCACAAGAGCACAACGACCGTATCCGACTTGGCAGGAATGAAACCGAGGAGGAACACATTCTTTGTGCCGCAGTTGTAGCATTCAAGAATGGTGTCGCCGAGGGTGGATTGAGGGTGAAGCTGTACTTCTTTGTGGCGAGCTCTGACTAAATGGTTGACAATGTGAGACGAGCTGGCATTGCCGCGAGCACTGCAAAACCACTTGCTGCATGCAAGACACTTGACAACAGAGCCAGGAGCGTGAATGCCGCAGTAACTTTAGAGTCGTCAGTAAGTGAGGTGTTACGCCTAAGTAGTGACTATGGGTAATTGTATACATACGCGCAGGCATGGTCGGGCAGTTTTTTTTCTTCTTCGGGGGTGTTCTTGAGGTTGAGACCCTTCATAGCCCCAACAGCAGCACTTGCCATGCTCTCGTTGTCATCATCCTCAAAAGCGGCCTCGGTCTCATTGTCGTCATCGTCGGTACGGCGGCGCGCGTTTCTCGTTGTGTTGCGACCACCAAGCTTTCCATATAACAAGCTCTCATCAGGGTCTAATGTCGAAAGATCATCGTCGCCAGCGTTTATGGCGGCGGCAGAGTCGGAGATTAGGTGATTGCCGACATGGGTAAAGGCGCCCTCCATGGCCGCGGAGAAGGTGGCCGGGGTTGACGTAGGAGCTTTTGCTGACCTCGCTTTGCGAGCCTTGGCTGGAGCGTTGCGCTGTGAATGTAGATTAGTAGCCATGCTTGCGATGCGACACATGCAAACTGGACAAGAAGGAAAAAGAAGCGGCCAAGAGGCCGAGCGAAGATTATGGCGCTGGCACAAAAGGGAGAGGATAAAAAAAGCCAGACATGTACAAGAGCATGCATGCCACTCACTAGGTTAATAATTTGATTTCCCTTTGGTTCAGTTCAAGCCTGGATCGGCGGGAGGGATAAGTGGGCGGATGAAAGCGGAAGTTGATGAATGGGACATGGAAGAGGAACGGGTCACATCATCGAGTCGCTCGTCGCACGGAAAAGAGGTTGCCCGGCGCAGGAATCTCCCATTCGCAGGTGGTTCAATGGCGATTATTTTGTTGTCAGCGATGGAGTTTTAAACCAGGTTGGGGAAAAGCCCACATTGGTTCATTGCTAGAATGTCCCCCCCCCAAAACTCCAGAGCGAAGGCTCGTCCCTAAAAGTGCGGCGAGGTCAACTTGAGGTGGGCTGTAGTGGGTCTGGCTGCTCTGGATTATCAGCGATAGGCGATAAGGCTAAGCTGCCTCTGAACTTTTTAGTGGGCCGCTGTAGCTTTTGAAATCATTGAATGTTCTTGACGGCAGCCGTCGCAAACCATTGAGTCCGAGATCCTGCATTGCATGTCAACATCTACCGCCTAATTCCTCACTGAACATACCTTGACACAACTACTATTGGTTAAAGTCGCGCAAGCAAAGCCCCGTCGCAGCCATGATTCGCAGACAAGCACGCCAAAGGCGCGACTACCTGTACCGAAAAGCGTTAACGTTACGAGATGCCGAGATCTCGGAGAAGCGTGCCAAACTTCGACAGTCGCTTGCCACCGGAAAGCCATTGTCGGACCCCAATATTTCGAACGATAAGCAGCTGCGAAAGGACTTCGTATATGACGAATCACGTCCCGATAGAACAGTCGAGGAGGAGTTAGATCTTGACGACGAGTACAGCCAGCTTGAGGGTATCGTGGAGCCTCGAATCTTGGTCGTAAGTCGTCGAAAATTTCACTCGGAAAGGCTATAAAACGGTCTTGGCTAATAACGATTGTGTGGAAAGACTACATCGCGCGACCCTTCAGCACGCCTTTCAGCTTTCGCCAAAGAAATGAGGCTACTCTTCCCTACGGCCGTACGACTGAATCGTGGTAATGTCATCTTACCAGACTTAGTCCGCAGCACACAGTCCGCTGGTCTTTCTGACATTGTCCTTCTACATGAGAAGTCAGTGCTACTCCACGTCCATCTTTGAAATAACACAAATGCTTACATGATGACAACAGGCGTGGTGTTCCGACAGCTCTTACTATATCTCATCTGCCCTGGGGTCCTACAGTGAGCTTCAGTCTCCACAATGTCGTATTGGTATGTACCTCACCTTCAATTCCTCCGCGCTCACCAGTAGGAGGAAAATAGACCACCTGCTAAACCATTCTACGTAGCGTCATGATATCCCAGGTAGCATCCGCGGTACAGTGTAAGTTCTCTTCCAAGTGGTGCTGCGCGCTGCCGCATCTCCCCCGCTGGCCTGCCTGCTAACTTCTCAACAGGAGCGAAAGTTATCCTCATATCTTGTTCGAGGGCTTCAAGACCAAACTGGGCCGCAGGGTATGCAGAGTACTCAAGAACCTGTTTCCTCCGCGTGAAGCATTGACGAGTCAAACAAAACTTGGGTCGAGAGTTGTGACGTTTGTGAACATCAATGACTCCATTGAGATCAGACACCACGTCTTTGTCAAGACAGGATACGACAGTGTGGAGTTGAGCGAAGTTGGTAAGTACCTCGAAACAAGATTTCCTTCTATGTCCCTTATCCCCCAGAGCCATGATATGCAAACATCTCGGGGGGTCATTCCTCCCAACACGAATCAAACGAATGGAGCAATCGCTAATTTTTGGGCAACGAAAAGGTCCGCGTATGACGATGAGGATCTTTGAGATTCGCAATGGATTGCTTGACAATAAGGATGCTGATGTCGAGTGGCATCTAAGCCAGTATACACGAACAGGTCGCAAGAAGGATTACCTTTGAGTAAAACCGTCTTCACGACTTGGACAGGAATGAGGGTCCTTTTCCTCACACAAAGATATGGTTTACTGGGCTATGTTGGATTTCGTGGCGGAACCATTCATATCTTTGCACAAGGGAATGAACAACACAAATAGGTGCTGCAAGTATGGTACCGGCATAACGTCCAGTAACGCACCGCACGATTTCTGTGCCGATGTGGGATATGATTAGATCTCTCATTATGGGCTTGTTGGCGAGAGGTGTACCAAAGATGATGGATGCACTCGCAAGAACCCCCGTGCCAGGGGGAGAGCAGATTATACGACAGCCATTGGCAATAGCATCAAGTACAGCCTGTTCTACCAGCATTTAGAAAGCGGTAGCGAATCAGTAATGACAAATCCATTTCTTCACCATTTGATATCTCTGGTGCGGGTTGGATCAAAGAAGCAAACAGGCACATCATTGGCCCGATACTAGGCTGTATATCAGGGTCTCTAGTTCCCGACCCAGAAGAAGGGGTGAAAAGACAAGAGAAGACTTGGATTCATACATGCAAGAGGTCACCAATGAGGTAGACAATCAGTTACACAAATGCGAGGAGAAGATTCGCGATCGTGTCTGCCGTTGAGTTGCACTTCTAGACAATACGATGCTTGTCTCATGTGACTTTATGGCGAGTTGTGTCACCATAGACGGTATAGACGGTGAGTATTTATCCGTAGTATCTCGTAATATTCGTCTTACCTGGGCGTACGATTCTCTAAGGTTTTCTGCCAAGGTCGAACAGGAACCGTACGTCGGAAAAGGGCGCTAGCCTAATACCTAGCATGCAGGCAGGTGTGGTCCAATACTGGAGCCTGCCAACCTACTTCTGGAGCAGAAAGACTGGAGATTCAAGAGTGTGTGAAATTATGTAGTTGCCTGCTACATTACCTAGGTACTTAACGTAAGGGGGGCTCATGTTATCATACCGACCAGTTGCCAGAAGGCTCTCGTCAAAGAGACGGATTCGGGTGCGAGCCGAGCAAACATACATATAATTGATTTGCGGCAAGTGTTGATAGAAGTTGAAGGAGGCGACGAGCAGCAAGCAACCAGCACAGCCTCTCGGACTGACGACGCAGGCAGTAGCCGTTTGCCATTCGCCATTTGCCCTCAAGGAAGCACTAAACCACTTACATGTAACCGTGGGCTTGCGTGGGCTAGATCGTGCTGTAGATGAGCGGGCTGTGCTTATTTTAGATATCTGACGGACGGGGGTTGTGTTACTGGTGTGGCGGCGCCGGGAGCAGCACATGCAGCTAAGCTTCGCTTTCGGCTAAGGCCTCTGGTTGGCTCCACTGTATCTCTTGTGCCAATATGGGCCCATTTACTGTTGAACCCTTACATTGCTTCATATTGGCGCAGAGGAGCCCATACTTCTGCCCATACGCTGGCCGCCCGACTGGAGCGGTGTTCGCATCAGTGATGCGCAGTTTTGCCCTTGACTCCATCTAAGCCTTCCACCTTCAAGCTGATCCATGCTGCTTACAGCTGACAGTCGATCAACATTTGAAGTATCTGCACACCCAGTTCAATATATATCAATACTTATGCAGGCAACCTACATACGGGGCTACACACATTAAGTAATAAGCAGTACGACGACTCCTTGTGCTTAGATTGAGTGTTGGAGACATAATAAATCCCGAACCTCCCCAACTCCTGACTGTTTAAAACATTTTGTTTTGTTTCCTGTTTCTCTCCTGCCTGCCGTTTCTTTGTTGCCCACATAGGCCAAACCAAAACGCTCTGTTTCAGATTGATCGATATTGATACCCGGATCGGTTTTCGTCTGGTCGCATTGCGCAAAAGCAGGACGAGAAATAAAGACGTCATTTTTTCCTCCTGGGAGACCCTCCCCAATCTAGCCAATCCAGTACTGCATCATCCCAATTTACTTAATCTGGAGGGCGCTGGGTTAGTTGCCAACGACACTACGACCACTACGACACTACTAAGCCCAATCCAACCAACCGCCCCGGATCCGCCGCCCTTCAAGCAAGAACCAGCCTGGGAGATTGCCATTTGATTTTCTTGCTCCACCAACAACAATACCACCAAACAAGGTCGTTCGACGGGCCAGCGAACCATTCCCTCTTCA
Source organism: Apiospora sp. TS-2023a (assembly GCA_038364195.1). Classification (NCBI taxonomy): domain Eukaryota; kingdom Fungi; phylum Ascomycota; class Sordariomycetes; order Amphisphaeriales; family Apiosporaceae; genus Apiospora; species Apiospora sp. TS-2023a. The sequence continues at coordinate 2,021,008 of JAQQWQ010000007.1, read as the reverse complement.
ATTCCTCCATCAACAATATTGTATTCGTTGAACGGGCCCAACCATCGAATCCGATTCAGTCATCAAATTTAGCCCATCATGTCTTACGGCAATCCCTACTCGAGTGTTCCGGCTGCCGAGCAAGGCTACGGTGGTCACCAGGTAAGCCTAGCCAAAACACCAACTTCCTTTTCACGGGGGACCCAGCTTGATGCGCCAATGCGATAATTCGCCATGTCCCTCGAATGCTGCAAATGGAACGGGTCCGGCTCGACAGATGGCAATGGCTAACGATGAACTGTTTCTTGCTTGCAGGATTACGAGATGAACAGCTACGGCGGCGCACAAACCACAACACCGCCGACCCTGTCACAAGGCGACTTCCTGCAGCGCGTCGGTCACCTTCGCAATGAGCTCCAATCCTTCCAGAAGAATGTCCAGGCCATTTCGTCGATGCACGCGCGCGCGTTGGACGAGGCCGACAATGGCATGTCGGCGCAGCAGGTGGAGCGCCTCACCGTCGAGACCCGTGCTCTCATCCAGGGCATCCGCGACCAGCTGAAGTTCTTGGCCCAGGACGCCGCCAACACCCAGGACGGCAGCAAGACGACCAAGGACAACCAAGTCAACACCATCAAGAACAACTTCCAGAACGAGCTTCACGCGTACCAAGATGCCGAGAACGCCTACCGCCAGCGCTACCGCGACCAAATCGCCCGTCAATACCGTATTGTCAACCCCAATGCTACGGAACAAGAGGTGCAGGAGGCAGCTAATACCGACTGGGGCAATGAGGGCGTTTTCCAGACAGCTGTAAGTGTTGCCTAGTTTATCCGGAACCAATTACCAATGACGTGACGTAACTAACCTTCCTCAGCTTCGCACCAACCGTACGGGCCAGGCGACCTCAGTACTGGGCAACGTGCGCGCGCGTCACAACGAGCTGCAGCGCATCGAGCAGACCATCACGGAGCTTGCGGAGATGTTCCAGGACCTGGCGGTGCTCGTCGAGCAGCAGGAGATCCCCGTGCAAACGGCCGTGCAAAACGCCGAAGACACGACCAAGCACATCGACGAGGGCAACGCCCATGTCTACAAGGCCCAAAACAGCGCTCGCAACCGAAGAAAGTGGAAGTGGTACTGCCTGCTCGTCGTGGTGCTCATCCTCATCATTGTCGCCATCGCCCTCGCCCTTTACTTCACAGTTGGAGGGGGAAAGAAGGTGGTGTCGGGGCAACAATAAGCGTCGCCGGCGAAAAGAAGAGCGGATGATAAAGAGATTTGTTTTACGTAAAGTCTACCAAGAGGGAAGACCATGTCGGGGTATCAGGAGGCTCGGGCACGCCCAGCTATGACAATTTGACCACTTGGAACAGCAACCAGCAGCATTCAGGCGGTATTTTATTTGTGTTTCTAAAATGCAAGAGCTGGGGTAAAAGGGGGTTCTTGCAATATTGCGTGCGGGTGTATTTTTTCTTCTTCTGTATGGGATTGCCTCTGCCAAGCTTAAAGCTGGCATGGCAATCGTAATTCTTCCTACATAATAATGGCGCTGCAGTATGATCGCGTGTTGAAGGCTAGAATTCTGAGAGTTGATCTCTGGGTATAAAATCTTGACTTGGTGAACTTATAGTAACAAGGCGACGTGGCTGTTCTTGAACCTTGAGAATATGTACCTAGCTTTCTGCTGTAGAACTGGCTATTCTGGGTAGTGGGAGGGCAGCTCACTTGAGCAATTGCATAAGGGGCATCCATGTATGAAATCGCGAATTGGGTTCAGGATGACAGAGCTCCTATATGTACATCGGAAGCATATGTCTCTGAGTGGTAGCCAAAGAACCTTTACACAACATCAAGATGCGGAAACCTACCTTGGTACCTGCGTACCTACCTAGGCGGACATATTCACTCTCTGGGCATCAATCACATGAGGATATGTTCACCTCGGAACCTGTGGTAAAGTTATAGAGGGGACAAGATGCACTGGGTGCCATCTTTGACTGCCGGGCCATGCGAGTCTGCCCCTTTCCGATGGTTGTACGGCCAGGTTGAGTGAAATAGGGGTCGCGCAGAGAGTTTTGGACCGCACGTGGCAACCAGAATCTGTTGTCAGGGAAGGGCGAGAGAGATATGTACATTTTCATTTATGATGACGTCCACTCTTAATCAATTCGTTCGCCGTACTCTGTGCTACCTTGATAGGGGAAAGGGCAACCCTAATTAAGGCCTCGTGCGCATAGGCTTTCCTACTTACTTATGAACAATGGAAAGGAGCCAGTTTACTTGCAAGGTATATACATACCACGATGAACATAGTCCATATACGGAGCGACAGCGCAGCCTTTAGACTCCGTATGAGTTTGGAGCTATCCCTCTCATCACAGGCAGCATAATAGAGCGACGAATGCCTGCTTTCGACCTCCCTTAGTCTTCTTCGTGTTTACTTGTTGAGCCCACCATGATCCCTCCATCCATCCATATAAGGGGAGTGGGTAGTGTTTCTGTATCAACTGGCATCGATATCGCCCCGCTAACAAGCGATCGATCTACCAGTATGCGTTGTATTGTACCTACGACATATGGCTCGTTTGAATGGGCTTTTGCTTTTTATTCATCTCCCCAAGGAGGGAGGTCGGTCGGTTCATTGCTGCGTGCCGGCACAAGTTAGGAGTCATACCATCTAGCAGGTTTTGTAGGAGGAGCGGAATGATACCTGGAAGAGATAGTCCGACAGGGTATGTGTGAACTTCTCCCTCCCACCCCCTTGCGCCTTTGTAGATAGACAACCACCCATCTATGCTGCTGTGTCAATGGCGGCGCACCAAGCCGAGGGTTCAACAGCAGGCGTAGAAAAACGAGCCACAGGGAATCAACGTTAACAGTGTACTTGTGCTCGAACGTACCAAGCGCGTCATGAGAAGATACCTCGATCAGCTTTCCGGTGCTGTTCATATTGCCACAGTCTGTCCCAAAGTCACAAAGACCGGCGCGCCATTGACCGGATACACTATTCTATATCCTGATTAGGAAGCGCCCACTCTCTGGTGATGACGTGCAAGAGGAAACACTGTGCCACCGGTGGCTGTCAGGGGTTGGAAGTAGGGGGCTGTGACGCAAAAGCTGCGCATACAGGCGGCAAGCGATGCCCTACAGGCGGATAGAACAAGCACGCCGCCGCTCCAAATACGTATCCCCCGGGGCGATGCTTGACCAACAGACAGGTGCGGTTCTCGCTGAAACCCAAATGCCGAGCGGTCTTAAGGTGCCGGGAAGCGTCATGTAACGCTGATGAGAGTGACCAGCGGATGCAATTAAACGACGGTAATGGGAGGTGTGACGAGTAATGTGTAGGTAGCAAATCCCGCGACTTGAACTGAGAAAAGAGTTTGCCGGCCAACAGGCTATTTTGGGAATGGGGCCAGTCGAATATAAGACAGGCCAATGGTATTTTCAAGCCAAACAGAGATGCCGCTGGACAAGCCTTGGTCTATGCTACGCCAGCGAGCCAATGACATGAGAAAGGATGAATGGAAGCAAGTCCTGTCGAGCTGCTAGCGAGGCTGAATGTGTCGCAGATGGGACCAGCCTTCGAAACGACCTGGTATGCATACGTTACTGAAGATATCGCCATGTAGTATATGTTATACTCGCCAAGGCTTGGCTGCTCGTCGAAAGCAACCTCATCTCATCCTACCCTTGGTAGGTATTCTTTCTGCCCTTGCAATAGCAACTATAATCATATTGGAGACCCATGCCCAGAGTAACCCCAGGAGCAAAGCCTCCTCGGCTAATATGCTCTATTCTACTCGCTAATGGTCTTAGGTGGGTTCTGGAAAAGATGCACACTGCCTCGATACCGCTTATACATAATCGCCATGGGTACACCTCGCCGCGAAGGGTCCGTCAAGAAAGAAAGACTAATAGTGGAAGTGCCGGATCGTGAGCCAGCCCACGCGAGAGAAGAAGAAGAAGAAGAAGAAGAAGACACAGGCGTTTATTTCCGTCCAGCACGTTGGCGGGACCAACCGGCAACAGCTACCTACCTGGGAAGAAATCATCGTGTGATGTGGGCCCCCTCTGTGGACACCGGGCAGAAAGGAGAGACATTGCGCGCACACAAAATATAACTACCGCTGGCATGCAGACGACATGCCTCAAGTCCACTGTGATGGTCTTTTCCTTGGTTTGAACGAAGCCTCGCTGCCCAATGCAATGCATCGTGAACAAGAGTCATTGAGTCATCTTCGTTGAAGAAATGCCCCCCTTCCCTCGAAAAAGTACCCTCAGGCGGTGCTTGTCAACCAGTACCACCGGGGCGGAGTCTGGACGTTACACCCAATGTCGAGTCAAGAAAAAGATACAGTAGCCGTCAACATGAGTAGGTATGCATACTTAAACAAACGGGAACGTTCCGAAAGGTCTCCTAGCCATGCCCGCTGGCCTGTCCGTCATCGTATGTATGCGGGTGTCTAGTAAGTGGGTAGTTCAGGCGGTTAACAAAACGCAAGCAAACTCGTCGGTTTCGAAAGACAAGACGAGTCAACAGTGAGTGACATGGCTCGGCCAAACACCGAGTCCCCCGTATGTGCTGTACAACAGTGGGTGCGTTGAATCTTGATCTGGTCGGCCATGCACGCCCATCTCCATTTCCATCGCCCCCGTCTCAGATGCGTTTAGGAGCCTAGTTTTTCGGGAGCATGGGGCCCATGAGAGAAAGGAGAAGGCTGCAAGAAGGAGAGAGAAAGAAAAGAAAAAGCCTCAGATCCCCACGGCCAAATCTGCTTGACGTCATGGGCTGCAAGGAACCCGTCTTCTCGTTCTGGGATATGCCTGGTCACTGTTTATGAATAGGACGAACGGTCACCTGATCAGCATTCGCCAACAGACCCCCGAAGGAGCAAGTGCTCCCGGCAACCGATTGAGTGAGATCTTTGGGCGCGCTTTCGGTGTTGTGACTACTGTATAACTCCGAAAAAGAAAGCTGGCCCGCAACGGTTGGCCGGCAGATCTGGCTAGCACCACGGACAGCTTGATCGTGGAGTACGGCTTTAGGTTACCGGTATTAAGGTGAGATGTGTATTCATGCTTCGTTACTAATCGCCCGAGGCTCTATCAGTTCGCGAGAAAGTCAATTGGCGGGTCCTTCATATTGCCAATGTCAAAAAGGGTTCATTCCTTGGCATTCGCTCTGGAGACAAAATAATTGTGGTCAGATCCGGGAAGCTGGAACACACACATACACGTGCGCATATATGGGAAGTATGTGAGCTATGCCGACAAACTGGAGTGTAAATTCGTAGCCAAGCTTTGGCGAAGCTTGCACATCATCTCAAACGACTAGTTTTCTTGGTCCGTTGAGGAAGTTGATCTGCGAACGACGGAAAATCCTCAACTTGCGGCGGAACAGGGCCGGAGGGGCAGTTCTGCAGGGAGAAAGAAGTGTACAAGAAAGAAAGTCGAGGCGAGGTGAGGCGCGCATTGATCCCCGAATTACCGAGAAAGAAAAGATGGATGGTAGGCCATCATCTCCACCCACCTTGGCAATCTGCGACAGCCCCAGGTGCAAAAAAAGGGCCCAGGGCCAAAAAAGAAAAGGGTCTATGAATAGAAAATCCCCGCTACGGGCACTTGGTCAAACGCCCAGGGCACCGTCGCCGGCTAATTCTTCATCTTTATTTACATACCTAATTTTTACCCCGAAAATAAGGCCAAGAACCCAAGCCTGTCGGCAGGTGGTGGCGTTGCAATATGGGCCACACAGACTACAACGGACTACTGTAGGCCAGACTGCACAAGAGCGCCGACCGACATTGGCGATAGGGCCGAGAAACAGAACCAAAGTGCTTGCCTAGGCGGGTGTTCTCGCGCACAGCTGAGGCAGCGGCATGTTTCTAGACCAGGGAGCCCCCCAGTCGCCCGGGCTCGTTCGCCAAGTCGCCCTGCCGATTCGGGATAACCTGCCTTATGTATTAACCTGCCGTTACCACCACCACATTAGACGGCCGAGTGACTCCAGTTCGGGCGGGCAATGGGAACAGGTCACATTCGCGATGGAGCTTGGAAATAACTCGTTCGTCCCCCCATTGCTTATTTCCTTGGCCAAATGACTGCTATTGCTAGAGAGCTTGATGGCAATCTGATGTCTGAGACAACCCAGCGCGGAGGCGTGTGATTGAATTTCGTCCCCAACATAACATCGTGATCACTGGAGCTAGCTCCCCGTACCTAGGCATGTGGGATCATTCCTCCCTCTCAATCCCCCGGGAGTTGTGGGAGACATGCATACGGTTCTAGGCTCTAGGTATAGTTCACAATTGAAAAACAAAACAACATTGCCAATTCCCGTGATCAAGAAAAGAGATGCGCGCCGGAGGGCCGGGGTCCCAATGTGTCTAATTGCGATCAAAGTCGTAGCTCTGGTGGGTACCCGTTTGCAGATCAAACCACAACGCCTAGCATGCGAAACTTCATCTGAACAATTCCTCCTGCCTCCCCCCACAGGTAGCATCGAGAGCCTCTTTTGGCCAGGAAATCTCTCAAAATGCACAGAACGTACAGGTATCTATAAGAAGCCCCTTGGCACGCCAAGACTTCGGCCGAGGTGAGGCACGCACTTGACAGCGTCCAAAGTCCAGAAGCTGGCAACAATACCCGCTTGACGAGGCCAACGTCCAGGGGAGCAGTCCACATGGGACCCATCAGCGCGACATCAGAAGAGGCACCCCGTGAACGAAACATTCAAAGACATTTAGCACCTGTCATGGGTGTTTCTTCTCCATTAGCTCCCAGATGGATGAGAGTATGGGTGTGAGCGCCTTGGCTTAAAAGCAATGCCGGGCCGCATGTTTCTGTTCAAGTTAACCACTTCTTCCTTCACGGTCTGCGACCATTCTTGACTTTGATTCAGTTTCATTTCTTCTTCGAGCCGAGCTCATTTTTAAAGGGCCAGGTGCTCGCTGTGGTATTACATTCTCTTCATTTCAGTTCGTTGCCGACCAAGTCGTCGTTTTTGCCACCGCCATGTTGAGCTCCAAGTCCGTGTTGGCACTGTGGTGTCTGTGCAGCACCGTCGTAACAGGTAAGAATTTGTATAGTCACCAGTAAAGAAACGGCGCGTTAACACTCGATACTCAGGTCTTGCGATCCCGAAGGTGGAATCCAGGGATGCCGACCCCCGGTTGGCCCTGGTCAGCGGCCTGCCGCTCCGCATAATGCCACTCGGAGCCTCCATCACATTCGGTATTCGGTCTTCCGATGGCAATGGCTACCGTCAAGACCTGCGCAACAAGATCACCGCGTTCGGAAACCCCGTAAACATGGTTGGAAGCCACCCGAATGGAACCATGAAGGACAACGAGAACGAGGGCTGGCCGGGTTTCGTCATTGACGAGGTCCACGACAAGTCGAACCAGAATGTGCCTATCACCAAGCCTAACCTTGTTCTGATCAACGCGGGTACCAACGATGCTCTCCAAAACCGGGATGTCGCCAACGCTGGAGCGCGAATGACCAGCATGATCAACGACATCTTCAAGCAGTCACCCCAGGCAACCGTGGTGCTCTCGTCTTTGATCCCGAACCGCAACCCCGATGCTCAAACTCGTGCGGTCCAGATCAACAGCCAATACGACAACGTCGTCAACACCTTGAGAGGACAAGGCCGCCAGATCGTTTTCGCTGATATGCAAAGCGCTGCAGGCCCTACGCTTGCCGACATCACCGATGATGGCACTCATCCGACCGACGCTGGCTACGTCAAAATGGCCAACGTGTGGATGGATGCCATTGTCCAAGCCACATTGGCTGGGTTCCTGCGGAAGGCTGAGCCATTGGCAGGATTCCCTGATGACGGTGCTGCGTAGGCAAGCTGCTGTCTCTTCCTTGCATATCATCGGCGTTATTGGGACCCTTCAGGGGTCACGTTTGGCTTTACCACAGTGCGATACCCCGGCTTCCGTTTCTTGTATATTGTATGATACTATACAAACCTCTTCGAACGTATATATATAGTGGTGTTAGGTGTGTCTACGAGTCATCTTAGCACTGCCCACAGTTTTTATAATGAATTGACTTTCAAGTCGAATAGTCAGAACAGAATTGATCGGCGATACTTGTCTTTGTACGTGATAGGAATTCACGCCACGCCCACGACACTTGTGTGCAACTTTTGCCGATGGGCCGAACGGCGGAACGAACTCGTTGTTGACTACCGGTCAACGATATAAATGCTCGTGGTTCCAGTAGACTCAGTGGCGCTCTGTTTTACTTGTCAGCACTAGTTACCAGTCTGGCATAGTTAGGTAATGTCGAGTAAGATATAGTATAGTGACCCCTGACCGCCGGGTAAAGCTTTGGAAAGGTGGTGCGAGGGAGGTCGCATGAATGCATATTGTGATCGTGCCAAGCTACCAGAGCGAGGTAGCAGAGGTCAGGCTCGACGGTTGTCTGTGAACGCTTCTGTTAATCTCGATCGCGCTCGCCAGAGGGCTGGCCATGTTCGGACCTCAGCCCCCTTAAGTCGGTGAGCACCTGTCTGTTATCTGTTCTCAGGTCCTGTAGGCCAGGTTTCCTTCATCTCTGTCTCTGGTGCAATGGTGTTGGATGCGTCGGAATGGACATAAACGGGATAGCTCCACTGCGGCTAAGAAAGAGAGTTTTGCCCAGTTGAAGAGTGACCTTCCTTCATTGCTTCTCCTGCCTTCGGGTCGACATCGAAAGCAGGTTATCGAAGACAACGACGAGGCACACGACCTAAAGGTGCGGCCACTCCGATCTGCAAGGTATTGGATAGAAACCAATGTTAGGCTCTGGGCCAATTTCGTGTTCTCCAATGTTGTCCGCTCACATAGTGCGCGTCCATCGCACACGGAGATGAGTCGGTAGGCTGGCTGAAACTTGCGTAAAACCAATCAGAATCCCGAGGGGAGGGTTTTCCCGCTGGTCTGGTTGAATTGGGCACGCGTTGCCAGCCACCCGGCGTCACGAAAGACCTAATGACGTCTGCCAGACGGGTGCGGATAGCTGCGTGCCTCGATGGATTTCTTTTCCTGCGCGTTCCCCGCAAGGCCATGCTGACGCCGGGCGTGCCCGACTGAACGGATTTGATAGCGGCAGACAAAAGGAAAGTTCTAGGCGAGCCAGCACGGGGTACATGCTTGATATGTAACGGAGCCCGCCGTGCCTCTGCCGCGCCCAGAGAAGAAGCAAACCGCGTGCCTCCCGAGCGGAACTCCCGCTCTCACACCGGTTCGTATCGAAGGCAACCCTCCAAAGGTCACTTCTAGGCCGCACCGGCTTAGTTCCTCGGTGGCCATCGTGTGGGGCGATGATGGGAGAAGCACACACAATCAAACCTTATGGGAGCTGTGCCATATGCTTGGTGTGTGTGGCTTCATTAATTTCCAGTTCAGCCAGCTCTCAGGTTTCTTTTAATAGCACACACACACACACACACACACTCACACACTCACGCCACTCCACCAGAAGTGCTTTTGCTTACTTGATGGCTCAGATGCATTGCTGTCCAACGTCTATTGGGACAGCCTCCTTTTTAGATTTGGTTGCCTTGAACGCCTTGTGCCGCCACATTACATGAGCGAGGCTTATCGCTCTGTTGACGTCAAGAAGGAAGGCGGGATCCGAAGAGAGCTGATCAAAGCCGGGAATAAACAGTTAGGGGGCATTGCCGGTTGATGTATGGAAAAGTGTAATTGCGCAAATTCCACTGCAATTCTCCATGTTGTTAGATGTAGATGGCAATATCGAACGTTGCATTGAGAGGAGATAAATTGCCGATCCTGCGTGCATCGGTCCAGGTTCGTACAAACAAACAACGGGGTATTCTTGAAGTGAGGGAGGGAATCCTGCAACCTAATTGGTCCAGATCCGAAATGCGTGGACTGCGGCATTGAATCAATTGACCTTCTGATGTAATGGATGCGTGCTGTTGGACCCGTGCCTGCGTGCGCAGTGTGCAGGTGCAGGTGCAAGCGCAAGTGCGCAAGTGTTGCGCTGCCGCTGCACACTTATTCCGCGCTGTGGTGTGTTTTTAGGCGGTTAAGGTTCATGCAGAATATGGAAGTTGCTGATGGGGTGGGGCTGACTGAGAAAAAAGTTCCATGTCATCGCTAGTCGTCCAGTGGTCCGCCGCCCTCGTCCCTCAAATCGTCGGTCCCTTGGTGTCCCCTTGTCGTCCCTTGTCAACCCCTGTCCGCCATCCCAGTCTTCCCCACCATCTCTCAGCCGCCAAGATTATAGCGCAAACTCAAAATCGACTTGCCATTACCAATTCCGGGACTCAATACGACCCTGGTTAAAGGGCCTGGCGACATCCCACCCCATCCCTAGCCACGGAAATCTGCAATTGTGCGAAAAGGTGGCCCAGCATCCTGGCATCCATCCCGACCGCGACAGGGGTCATGGCCTGCCTGGAGTGACATTTACGGGTCACGGCGAAGGACGGCGAGAAAATGGACGACGCACTTTCGCATTTAGAGTTTCGTGATCTACAAAGGCCCTTCCGATGATACAAATTAGAAAAACACCACCATCGCTTCCGCATTGTCGGGCCAGAACCCGACGCGTGACGGGAGTTTCGAGGGTGGCTACCGAAAGGGAACCGCCAGGCGTACAAAGTCTAAGGGCCACAGAACCCTTCCACGAATATTCCGCCCTGCTGCTACTACGTTACGTGTTCTGGTCTGATTGATACTTTGGCATGGTTCTTCCTGGCAACTCTCCTTTTTCGTCGGCAGTGCAGTCCCGATGGATGTACCGTGATGCTATATACATGAGACCAGGTAGTTCCTCCGGCCATGTTGAAGTTCCTCCGGACGGGTCACTCCGGGCGGGCAGGCGAAGATCAGCGCGATATGAGGCCGAGAAACAGGAGCTGACTCCCCGTCGCGTGTAATATCGCGAAATAGAGGAAGTATTTTGGGGTCCAAGAAGGGGGCCGGCGGCGCCAATGTACATGATCTCGATAAGGGTTATATCCGGAACAGGGGGTAGTGTACACAGGCTCGTAACGTAAATCCGGGAAGCAATGGCTTATACACGCTATACGAGAAATCATAAATAAACGATATGGGCATCATCGCAAGTGCTTACCTCTCTGGCTAAAACAACGAATAGCAAGAAACGGCACTACTCGTGGATACCTTATACATCATACCCAAGCCACGCTGCCACGAGCCAACATGTGCTTCTCGAATGGGTCTTATTCAATGTTGTTTCGGCTGGGGACCCCACCATGAACTCTGACAGAGAATTGGGTAATCCCGACGTGGGGCCCGGTACAGCTAAGAAAGTACCAGCCGCCCAATAGCTGCAAGGGAATACTGCTTTTTCTGCCGCCGCCATATGGGACTAGGAGATGCGCCAAAGATTTAATGAAGGAAAATAATTAATTAAAAAAAGCGTAAGTGTCTGATCCCAGGGAAGGCATCGCCGAGCTCCTTTCTGTTTTCCACTTGATGACGCTTTAGCCGTGGGGTGGCTTACACAGCTCTCGCAATATCTATCAGACAGGGGACTTTTCGATTACCCCATCTATATCCGAGTCTGCCACAGCCTGGGCGACATGGATCCCCCCTTGGGTCAGGTAGTAGTAGAGCCTCGGCTTCTGCCATGACCTGAGCTGACCCTGCGGCCTGCTTGACCATGTCGTCGACGACTCCGCTGCCCTTATTCGTGCGAGATGACGAATGTCGTGAAGTCTGAGTCAAGTCGAAATTTGTACCAAGTTTTCGGAGAGGGAAGAGAGTTTTGGCTTTTCAAGGCAGAGTTCTTCCGCGGGTGCGTGGGTAACGCGGCGATCAGGCACGCATCGTCGGTCCCGGAAAGGATACTGCGCCCACACATGCTCTCTCGGGGCTCGCTCGGCCTCCTCCTTGCCTCCTAAGATTACCCGCCTACCAAGCTACGCATGTACACAGTAAGCTGGTCCGATGCTGTGCCGCCCAGCCGCATCCACGTTGCGGAGGTTAAGGTTTTGCTTCTTGCCCACTATCACCTTGGCCTGGTGGCTATTTTGTTTCGGCCTCTCCATAGTCAGGTAACAGAAACAACTCCCATGGTTCTCGGGTCAAAGGGCCCCCATCGATTCAGGCCCGCTGCTTTTCGTATTTCGCCCACTTCGGAAGGGTCCTAAGGTTCACATGTAGGTCGGGTTCACTGTAACGGGCAGCCCGCTCGTGTGTCTGTCTGTCGACTGTTGTCCCTTCCTACTATGGGAACCCAGAAGTACGGTGAGTTCTGTTTCAAAGGGCGTGCGCGCGCGACAGCCGAATCGACCGTTTGCGGAGATGCCGGATTTGGCCCGGAGTTAAGCGCGCGGCTGTAGTGGGAGCACCGCGCGGCGGCGAACAAGATGAAATCATCAAGACACTGGAGGTGGAAATGATCGCTACCGGACGTGTCAAGCGGTTCCAATGAAACTTGATTTCCCTTTACTGTTTGCATGGCCAATACCATGGGCTTTCCAGTTATCAGACTTTTCAGGACCGTCATGGACTGACAAAGACTCTTTGTGTTGGGTATCATCGTCTCTGTTAGAGGCAGCTTTTAGTTTCGACGTGACCATTTGGCGGAAACCGTATTCGCCGGGCCGCTGAAGTATACGGTATGCGGAGGATGGCATATCCGCAAAGGCAATTTGATTGATTCGCCGCCATTTGAGCTCATGCGACCACGATTTTGGTATGATTTTCCTTAGTATCGCCAGAGAGCGAGAGGGTGTGGGTGTGGTTTGGGTGGTACGTACTATGCGCCACTCCAAATTCCCATCCCATGCGGATATGATCACGATACGTTCTTGATGCAGTGTTGTTTTCAACTAATATAATTGATTGTCATTCGTTTCTAAAACGGGGTATAAATGCCGATCGACAGGCCGGGGACAACGCTTTCTATAGATATTGTGGACATTTCGCTGAAGCCAAGATTGTAGTAAAATCAAAACCAAAGACCCAATTGTGGTATAGGCCACATCAAATGCATGGCCCAATCCGGTACCAACCCTAGGAAAGTGAGAAATAGAAACAGGTTCGACATCATCGCATCCAGCGACCCGACCCAGTCGCAGCAGATTCTTGTCGAATTGCATGACCCTGGAAGGTTTGACGTCAGGCTGCTGTGGGATTTGCACCACTATCCTGATGGAAATGTGGAGGGTGACGAATATGGCTGAGGGCCGTACAAGTACTTGGCACGATTCCGTACCTCAGCCGCAGCCAAGAATGTGCAGAAATCCCCATCTGATCTGGCTGCAGCCGCGTCCAGAAAGGGAATAAACCCATCGTGATCCCTCAGGATCAACTTGTGTCCAGCCAGCCTTGTGGACCCGATCCTCCATACAGGCAGAGAGCGTAGGGAGAGGGCCTGTCGAGTGCCTGCCACCTTCCTCCAAATGAGGTGGCGGCTATGTTCATGAGATCGTGATATGATGAGAGGGGGAGAAAAAAACCAAGGCCGACCCAGCTGCAGAAGACCAAGAGCCAGTCCCAGTCTGATGGTGGCTGATCATTGACCAACGCGCAGCTCACTGGAACGCCATCACAAGCAAAGCGCCATGTGTTCCCAAACGCCAGGAAATGCAATGCAACATTGTAGGGATGTGGGGGTCCGTGTTCTTCATGACCCAACCGAGCTGCAAGACGCGCCAGGAGACAAAGGTCCGGTCGGTAGATAGGGATGTTTGACAATTGGCCTAATTTTCCCACCATAAATCCATCATTGCGATGGGAACGCTGAAAGATTTGGTGGTGGAGACCCAGAAGCGGATCTCGCCAAGATTGAAGGGTCCCTTGCTTCCTCCCCTTGCTTGCGCAGAGTGATTATTCCCGTATGCTGCTGAGTCGCATCCGCCCTAATTGAAAATGGTGGGGTTGCAGAATCCCATTAAGACATGTATGGAGCCATTACGGTTCCATCCATCGGGATTTGTTCACCACCGGGCTTTGATCGTTCAGCTTTCCCCGTGTATCAAAAAAAGCTTCAGGATTGGACCCGGAGAGTGTTGCTTGTTGTCGAGACTGAATGGCAAACTGTTGTTGTCTTGTTTGCTGTTGTCAAGGCGTGGGCGGACACATATTGATGTAAGTCGCCCATACTGCTGGTGTAAGAGCTAGATGTGTGGAAAGGTGTTGGGGCGTTTTGTGTATGGCTGCATGTAGGTGGAAAGTTGGCATGCCGGCATTGCGTCGCAGGTCTGCCGAACATCCCCACTGTGGGCTAAATATCGCCCGCCTCCATAAAGCCGAACGCCGACCACTGGAGAAGAAGTAAAACAAGAGGCCGAATCGCCACTCCGTTTAAGGTCCGGTGGTGTTGTCCCAGTATCGCTTCCGTGCCGCAATCGCCACCTTGTTGCCTGCGAAGCGGTACTGGAAGAAGTTGAAGACGGCGAACTCGTCCCGCGACATCACGTAGCTGTCGGGTTGCGCCTGCACCTTGGTCCAGATCTGGACCAGGGCGTTCTCCAGTATGCTGCTGACGACGGGGTCCTTGGCGCCGTCGGGGCTCTCTCTCGCAATCTCCAGGGCCTGTGCGACTTCGTTCTCGGCCGTGGATCCCACTGCCGGTGCCGGCGAGTCCTGGTATTGCGAGGACATGTTGATGAGCTGAAGGATGGTGGAGGACTCAGAGGGCGGCGTAGGCATCCGGTAGTTCACGTAATAGTGAGAGTGCGACTCCTGAGGGTTGACGAGCAGCATGGTCATTGGGAAGGTAGGTTGTATGGTAATATAATAGTTATGCGAGACTGTGAGGCGAATTCTTGGCTTTGGGGGGCTTGTTGAGCAAAAACGGCTGTACCGAAGACGAACCAGTGTTTGCTTTGCTGCGGAGGCGAATAGTGCAGGTGTGTCCTACGGTAGGGGGGCTTTCAAGCAAATAAGTAGTAGTACGGAGGCGTTTCTGCTGTGCTTCTCTGAAAGTGATAGATCTCGATTAGGAAATCTGTACGGTTGCTCAATAGTTGTCAGTGTGGACTTGTGTGAATCTAGCCGTGATGTGCAAAGGGATCAGCTCGCCCTTTAATAGCAACCTGGTATACGGCCTATGTATGTACGTACGGGCGACGAGAATGCCATCGGCTAAAAGCGACCAGGGACAGGGGCGGAGGTATGATCCGATTCACACGCGAACTCTCTGACCCTAAACTGCGTGTTACAGCAATAGCAGGTACCTTTGGTACGGGCTATGGGTGGTTTTCTTCTTTCTTTCTTTTCCTTCGTTCCACGACACACTATGTGTAGTACTTTGCCCACATATTGATCAGCTTCAAAGTGTGTATTGTGGTCCCCTGTAGGAGCCTGTAGGGAAGGGCCCCCCATGAAAATGGGCCTGCAAGTCAGTCAAGGTCAAGGGGAATGGAGGATTAAACTCGCGGAGCTCTTACCTGATTCGTATAGGTAAGAAAGTATGTATGCGCTCCCAGCCGGCAGGCTGTAAGGGTCCACTCATCAGTGTAGGTTGATAGATGGCAGGCATGTACTCTTTCTGACCCATGTACCTTTTTCTTCCTCCCCCCACCACCATGGGTCCCAGGTGGACGACAGACATGAAAGACGACCACCAATACCAACAGCAAATAATGATATTAATAAAAACCCACCAGCTTGGCCTAGGTAGGAAAGCCCAGCCTTATTTACTAGTCAATGTATGGCTTGAAAAGCAACCCAACCTGTGTGCTATGTATACATCTTACCGGTCGGTGGGTAGAAGCTGTTCACGCTCGGAGGATTACCTACCACCTACCAAACTACTATGGATTGCTGCTGCTACTACCTACTATTACTACTGCATGTACATCTCTGCATAGTCAAGCCAAATCTAGGTCAAGCAAGTTACCTAGTTGTGCGGCGACCTGAGTAAAGAGCAACGTCATGCAACGAACAAGACCAAGGACGACGAGAATGCTGTCAGTCAGTCGGTCCACAGACCCTGACAGCGATACTTCGGGTTAGCCACGAGAACTTGTCTGTTCGCCCAGAAAGTCGAGCAAGTCCATCCCTTGCACCACGTTTTCCAGAACTCTTAATCGCTTTCATCTGAGCTTTCCCCAAGAGCGAGCAGGAGTCGAAACCGCTCTCGACCTGTGCGGTAGCTTGGCGACGCTGAGCCAAAAAGTCATGATGGGCAAGCTGGGCCCCTGGCAGGCCGTGGTCAATGGTCATCCGCCCAGCCAAGCTGAGAAAACAAAAAAACGCCGCCATCCTTCCCCCTCCCTAGTCATCCCTTGGCTCTAGAGTGACCGGCGCGGGAACCTTACTTCAGGGGACCATCTTTATTTTAATCCGACCAAGTCCCATCCAGCAGGTAAAAAGCAGACGCCAGTACGCCTCTGTTGGGCAGGCACGCCAACGATGCGACTAGTAGGCGCGACGCTATCGGTATTGGCAACTACCTGGGAGACTAATGCATCGAACAGGATCGTATTACCAGCGAGGAGCAAAGAAAGAAAGAAAAAGAGTTCGGCGCTGAGTTTCGACTAGACAGACAGCCTAACCACTACGTCATGGTGGTTTCGTCTCGTACGCAAACTCTTTTCTGACATATTGCTTGCAAAGCAAAGCGAGGCAAAGCAAGCAAGTAATTAGAGTGCAAAGGCCCGACGACAAAGCAAATATTGTGTTACGGCTCGGGTCGGGTAGACAAGGCTGGTAGGTTGGCAGGTTGTCAAGTAGGTTGTCTCCTTGACTTCTTGTCTCCTCCTCTTGCAGTGTACGTGCACACACAGCCATACCAGTGAAGCTTAACATGATAACCTTACATTACATAACTGCCCTCGGGAGAGAGAGGGGGGTGGACGAGGAGGTACCCACATGCAGACGGTACTGCAGGCAAATATGTATGTACCTACATACGCATCTACCTACTCTACATACATCAAATATGGTGACGGAAGTTTGAAAGGACTCTCTCCCGGGGTTTACGTCACGTTAGACTGGAACCCGGCACGTTGTTGTGTAAAAAGTATGGGTAGTATGGGTAGTAAGCCAGCGGCTCGTTGAGTTTCGATTGTTCCAAACCCGTGGATACGGTCACAATCTTCGTTGGCTGTGGATTCAGCTTATACGCTACGTGCATATAATCTTGCCCACCATTTGCTGTCATTATTGGCTGGAATATCCAACGAGTCAGTTCAGAGTTCGATTATATGTTAGTCAAACCCGTCCAGAGGCCTTCACCGCCGCGCAAGGCCCTTTTGTTCGACTTCTAGCGCTATGGCGAGACAGGTACTGGTTTTCTTTCCTTTGCGACTAGAGCGCCAAGGTCCGGCTATCGGTAGTCTATAAACGCGTCGTTGGAAAGGGCATCACGTGGCGCAATTAGTGCACGAGTATGCATACATCATCTAGGAACGCCGTGCCCTTTCGACGACAATCTAACCAGCACTCAATAAGAGGTGGGTTGGCGGTTGTGGTTTTGTGACTTGCGAGCGCATCGAGTGGTACCTAACCTCCACAGATCGACCGGTCGGCCATAAGCTCTGGAACGGGTTTCCATTGACGTGGCTTGGGTTTGAATCGATGCGACTCTGGAGCCAAATAGCAAGAAAAAGCAAATGTGTGCTGGCTGGAATCCAACCCGAAAGACACCACCAGGACGCCAAGGTTGGCGCGACGGTTCAGGCTTGGTTGGGTGCGACGGCGCCGATGGCAGCGTCTCAGCTTTTTTTTACCTTCCCAATTGCTGCTCAGCCTCTAGCGGCCGGTGTATTATTCAAAGTCTGTAAGTCGAGACGGGGCGGAATAAGGAATTCTGTCGAGACTCTCGATAACGGCGCCTGCAATTGACGTTAATTGGACGCACTTGGGCCTGCTTAACCCGTTTCAGGACAATATTGCGAGCTATAAACTTCTCCTCAGAGACACACCCAGGTGCGATCACGACTTAATTGTAGCCGTATAGCAAATGGCAGCTATTCACGCGCGAAGCAGCAAGCCGGCCGGAACTCTGCAGCCCCCAATTAACTGGACCCGGTTCGGAGGAAGGGGGGGGATAAGAGATGCCTTACATCAGTAGTATCGGCATCTCATCATCGTTGTCGATCATTCTGAGCATCTGCTACTACGTCACATTTGAGAAGGGCATGTTTTTTTTAAGATTAAACACTTGAATAAGTTACATGCCGCCCTTCTCGAATTGAGGAGCCGGTCAAGTTAAGCGCCCATGAGGATTCACCAGCACCACCAACTAGGTCCATACTTCTAGCGGGTTTGGAAGCTGACGACTTTGGCTGGCCACTAAGTAACCGGCCATTCCATTCTGAGTTCACTGTCAAAACCTTATTGAAATTGTGGCTTCCACATGGTGGCCGGGCTTGGGAGGCGACTTAGATGCAATGCAAGCAAGTACTTTTCCAGGTTCCTCCTGTTATTCCGATCCATCGGGGCTCGTACGCAACGACTATGCTCTTAGCTGAGGGCGGATTTACCAGACGGTGGGAAAGGGTCCTGTAACTGAGCCGGCGTTGCGGTAGAAACGCTAGAAGCCTGCCTAGCGGTAATGGGATTCCTTCTAGCGACTATCGATGACTCGATCATGACCTGAACACTCCTGGGATCTACCGTGTTCCAACGGTTGATTTTGGCCGTCTTATTCATTTTTTGTCAAATGATGCCCTCTTCCCTCCCCAAGAAGGAACCGACCAAACGGGAAGGGGACGGGGGGAGGGAGTGGGAATGGATTGATGCGCGGACTGACTGCCTGTAGCATACAAAGTCACTGGCCGCAAACTCTATTTCCATGTGCAGTCCTCTCTGTTCAGCTCTAGGCCGAATTGCCCAGTACCAATAGCGAGGGGCACGATGGCTATAACAGGTAGGTACTGTACATTTGCTAGTCAGACATGGTGGTCACCTTTTTCGGGACCTCGCCGTGTTGTGTCTTGGAATACACCGCCCTCGCTTCTGGCCCTTTGCTTGGTGCTTAGAGAGAGCTGACAGAGCAAGAAAAGAAACACGAGCATGCAAATGCCCTGCCAAGGTAAGTACCTGTTCTCCATACCTGACGTTATTGCTGTCGTAGGGGCGGCCACAGAGTTCACGAGGATCCCGGTTCGGTGTTTTGCCCGTACGTAAAGTTGTTTGGCCAAGAGGGCTGTTGATGAAGGGAACCGGAAGGCTGGAACCTATATGCTAGCCCTGCAAGTTGGCTGCTTGACGCCGTGGGCTCTAATTCTGTGACGACCGAGTTGGGTGCCAAGCACCCCTCCCCCTTCTAGGCGGAACGACGGAAACGGCATCATGCATGAAACCGGTTAGCCACATATATCTTCTTTTGCGTGCGAGATCTAGGTGAGATCGATTATAATGCCGATAATTTGGGTCCTTTCCCCCCCCACCTGACCGGATTGAAGGATCTGCCCGATGTGGAAACACCTCCGATGGCTGGCCCGGCCCCGTTGTGGAGGGGGCTGCTGCAGCACATGGGAAGGCCCCCCAATCCCCATCCCGAGCAACTTATATGCGCGTGTGTCTAAATGCGCATGCCTAAATGCAACCGATGGTCAAACCCGGCGCGCGTGTCTCGTGTGCTCTTTCAATGGGGGACCCGTAAATGCGGTTATGGCATTAGAGTAAGTACGGAGTCTACCTACATGAGATAGATGCACAGTCGCAGTCCTAGGTACGTCGATCGAGTCCCCCGCCCGCGCCCCCCTCCCCGACGACCCGAACCACCGCTTGTCACCCAGGGATGAATGGGCGATTTCTGGCCGCTACCAGCAATAACCCAACATCTCGACAAACTGCCGAAACTGCGCGGTACAGCCTCTCTTTCACTCTCCTTCGGAGGACCTGAAACAGCCCTCCCTGCCCCGAGATAGTTTATGTTAACCCGATATTAGGCCGCGCAGCCCAGACGGAGCTCTTGTTTTGAAGAATTCCAGAATCCCGGGCCAGATTGGTCGATTGATGCGTTGCGGCGGGAATGGGGGACGATCACTCAATGGATCTCCCCTTGCCTTTTTCCTTGGGTTTCCTTGGGACGACCCCTCCCCTGCCCGAGATGCCGCTTTATCCAGACGACCTCGACAAAATTGCTCCAAAGGGCACCGCTAATAACCAAAAGCCCAGTATTCCTTCCTTCTAGCCCGCGGTAGATTGTTGGCGAGTTGGGAAATGCGGTAGACCGGTCGCTTCGCTCGCCCATTATTTAGCAGCCGGGCCTTTTCCCCCCTTCTTCTTCTGGGGTGCTTCTAGCGTGGTTTACAGTGGCTGTCTCCATCCAGACAGACGAGCAGTGCGTAAGTAGGCTAGAGCTATAGTCTGTATCAGCTCGGGATCGACGCAGGGGTCATCGTTGCATGCAGCACGTTGCACTGAACACCAGCCAAGCACGTCCACCTCCGGGGTTATACCTCCGACAATCCATGCAGATTCCCTCTGCGCTGGACCACCTAGACCACGAGATACAAATTCACGTTTTGGAGAAAAAAATACTGACCGATTGCATTGTGGATACAGGTGTGTTGCATTAGTCTACAAGTGGTACATGATATATCTGCATGAGCAGAATGGTCTAGGTGGGAGCAGAAATCCGTCATACAACTACAAACCTCCATGGATGGCGCCTGAACCCTAAACAAGAGAATGGGAGGCAACCTCCGTCTTAATAAATCTTACATTGAGAGGGCATTGATAGGGCATTGATATCCAGAGTCGCAAATTATTTCTTAGTTTTGCTCACCCGTTTGCCGATATTCCAGCCCCATGATCGGAGGACCTTGACAACCTTGGGTGTGACCGCCGCCGTCAGAGGCACTCGGATGAAGATGAAACTCTTGTGAATAGCATAGGCCAGTGCCAGTTGCGTACCAAGACCTGGGTTTGAAATATTGGGTTAGTGATGGCCATCCACTCACGCCACGTCTGTCGGACTTACTGGCTTCCGCCTTGTTCCGGGCATCGGCTTCCTCGACACCCCAAGTCGCCATCTCAACGTGCTCACTGATCTCGTCGTTTCCAAAGTGTTCCTTCTCCGCGCTTTTCATAGACTGTCGGTATTCATGCCACCAGGTCTTCACGTTTTCGGGTATCACCTTCTTCGCATTCGAAACGACGTAATGCTCCAGAGCGCCTGCAGGGAATTTTCGTTAGCATGCACCGCACCGCACGTTCGCTGGCTGCCTCTGGCTGATATTACCTATTCTGTCCGTCCCGACGATCCGTACCAACAGGAAGCAAAAGGGAAAGTCCAGGATGCTCATGGCCAAGTATACACCCACGGCGGACCAGCCGTATTCCCTTGACAGCTTCTTCAGGCGAGCACTCAGCCCCTGCGGCTCCTCGACCTTTGCATTCTTGCCGTTCGAGCCCTTGGGGGCGGTTTTGGGGTCGCGAAGCTTCGACGTGTGATGGAAGTCGCGGCGCGCAGCCCGCAATACGGATTGTCTAGGTCGGAAAGCGTAACTGGGCAGCTTTTGTCGTACGGACAAGTTCGTCCGCGATGCCTGTATCGTCGACTGTGATGCTTCGCCGAAGCTTCGTACCCCTAGTGCCCTTCCCGATATTTGCGCCGCAGCGCGCGAAGTCGGAGCCCCCGCGGGACTGAGGGCGGTAAAGCAGTGACGTAGCGTAGTTCGAAACATGGTGTACAATCCCGGACAATTGACCAGGCAGTCGTTGTCGATGATACTCGTCAAGCACAAAGGTGATGCTACCTTGGCGGTCCTCGGCGGCAAGTTTCCGAGCAATTAAGCTTGCTGAGATTCCGTACCGGAGGTTCCGGCTTGTACGTGGCCTTCCAGTAGATTCCAACAAGAGGCAGCAGAGTCGGCACGTCGTCGTATCGCAAGAGCACGGATTATGGGGATTTCTAATCAAGGTGAGAGACGGCTGTCTTGATGAAGATTACGGATTTTCGTCATGGTGAGCTTATCCATGACACCTGAAAATACCGATTACGGCCAGGCGAAAAAGCTAAAGCAAATTTTGGCGTACAGAGAGGGATTGAAGCATAAAGTGGAGCTTCACAAGTGATGCGACAATCGAAAGGGCATGGCGAACTGCTAAGGCCAGCGCCCACCTTCCAGCCCCGCGCGCCCTTTGCTGGCTGCAGTGCATGTGGCTTGCAGTGGTTCTCCAGCGCCACCTGCCATCTCAAGACCCGCCAGCTGGCTATCAGCAGTTCATCATGTAAGGTTACAGCAGTCGCTCTTTCTATATTTCTGAAGCGCAGCACATCACCTTGTACTCGACAGTAAGAAAACGAAACGAAAGAAACATACCTACCTAGTCTCTCTATCATCCAAGAAACTTGTCTACTTTCCAACCGGTATATGTGGAATGGTCTTGAACACATTCATCTACAATGACCTGATCTTCTATGGCATATGAACATAAGATTCAATAGTCGTATGACCAAGTCGAGGAAATTGCCTACCGTACGTCTAAGAAGGCTGGCTCAAGGCACGATAACGACACACGGACTTAAGTCTCCGTGATTACCATCACAAACACCTGTACGTTATTCTTTCGTTGCTCTATCTGCTGCATGTACCTATCAATCACTGCTATCTCGCCATTACACATGGCGCTGTATATTCTAGCCTGACTGGGTAAGCCCAACTCTTGTTGCCTTTTGAAAGAGATTTGGTAATGGTACGCATTTGGCATTGCCCAGCAGGGACTTTCGAGAATATGCATGGTATATTCCCTGATCGCCTCCCACGTGCAAAGTTGCAACCTGCCGGAAGCCTTCTTCCTAGTCTGAGACGATGCGATAATCGATGGAACAGATTGGCAAAGTCGATCTCGACAGCGGATGCAGACAGCCTTATCCTCACCACAGACCAGCGCCATCATTATTGAGTCAGGGAGCCTTCCGTCGGCCGGAATCCGATGGTGTGAACCACGTGGTCCATAATACCCTTTTCCCTACTGGGAACTTTGCTGTAGTAGGGCACTCTCTACTCCGTCGAATCAGGGGGCTTCGCTGTCATGCTGGAAAGAAACGAGGTTCTAGCGGCCTTCTAGAAGCCTTGACTCGCCTCTTCCAATTATGGGGTCTCTTCAGATGAATGTTAATCGCGAGTCATTCCCATGGTCATTATCGAGAGCTGAGTTTGAAACAAACCCAAGCGAGCACGCTTGTACGTAGAGTACAATACACCGCCGAGGTGTCCAGCTGGCCGGGATATGAGGGACCCGTACTACTATATGCTGGCTGACGTCTTGCAGAAGGACTTAAGTAGTAATAGGGCGAGATTAAGATGCATCCCTTGTTACGGTAGCAGGCATCTTGCATCTCGGACTTCTGGCCCTGCCCGAGACCGTCGTAGTCGCTTCGCTGTACCTGCAGCGCAGCTGGCTGACGACGGAAATGTCACGCTGTGGTAATTATGGCCACAGCTGATGGCACTATCGAAATGTAACGGGCCGCTAGGAGATCTGGTAACGGATGCATGACGGGATCTCGACACTGCAGCCCGCTAGGAGGATACATAGGTATCTGCGGCATCAAGGTTTGAACCTAGAAGTCTTCTAGAAACATTCATCGAAGGGGTTGACCCTGCTCTGGTAAGGCAAGCCCAGCTCTATCTGTACCAGTATGCCCCTTCCATCTGCGTACTACCATCATCCATACTACTACGCCCTGGGGCCACAAAAGTACACACATTTTGCCTCACTTGATCGGAATTCGACCGATGCTACCACATACACATACACACAAGGTTATGTCCGTGTGGATTCGATGCTGTGGTACAGTAAAAAGCTGGCCTGCAGACTGCAGCAATGACGGAGGTGCCGGCTTACCCGTGACCCTGAATGACATCGGACACGGCCAACAGAGAATCCCGAACATCTTCGTCTGGAAGGGCGGTTAAGGTTAAGTTGGGATCTGCTACGCTACGATGAACATCAATATGCCCAGAACACGCTCGATCCATCCCCAGGTGGGATGAACGGCTATGACCACTGCATAAATCGAAAGTCGTACGATGTCGGCATTGGCTATGACAAGTTGGAAGGGGGGATACTCGCACCCCTGATTCGTGCAACATTTCAAAGGACCAAAGTCAACCCAGAGGCAGCTCATTGTCAGCCCATCTCGCGATTCTCACCTGGTGTCTGCTCGATACGGCAGCAGAGTGTGGAAATGACGAACAGGGCGATGATGGTGGTGTCGTTGCCGTCTACCTACAATAAGCTTTCCCAAATCTTGCACACACTTTTTCCATAAACTTGGTCATGTGTCATACGAACTCAACTTGAACACCCCCATTGTGGTGTATTAGTATTGTGCTCCTTTTTCTTGAGTGAGTGCGATCGCCAGCCGGTTTGGCGATGATGTTCTTGCTCTTTCTTGAGCTTCGGCCCGGATGAGGATCCCACGATCTAGGCTCGGTCAACCTCCGTTACCGGGCTATTATTATCTTGAACATGATATGTCGCAGGGAGCTGGTCACGAGCATGCTCATCCTTGTCACTTATAACCAGTCGAGAGCCCCTGTCCGTTTCTACCTGGCATAACCCCAGCATTCCACCTCCGCTTTTTACAGCACATTGTTTCCATCGGATCCGGGGCCCTCTGTCTGCTGTCGGATCAGGTCCTGGGTCGGATAAAGTTAATATGCTACGAGTTTGACGTTTGGTGTTCCATGGATCGCTCATTCGTTCGGCGGCGTGGAGCCGCCACGGTATTGTTTTTGTTTGGTTGTGTACGTCAGTTTTGCTACCATGATGGAACGAGGATGGCGAAGTCAAGAGAGGATGCTGTCGAAAGGGAAACCTTAAAATCGAATCCAGTAGTGGCTCCGGTTTCGTTCTTGTCCCGTCTGCATTAACAAGTTTGCAGTATGTACGCTTCGAGTAATCGAGACCGGACTGACTTGACCGGGTGGGTATTCTGACAACTGTAAAATAATAAAAAAGGAGATCGGCGCTGGCTGAAACGGCAAGTCACGCTTTGCTTGCTTGCCATCCAGGCTTTTTGGTCAACTGGCTGCGTGCGTGGCACCATTGATTGATAGGTAGCTTGGGGCCGGGTAAAAACTCACCCACATTGGAATAATAAGATGTTTCTCTTTCGAGTTTCTCTTTGGGCCCAAACTCTGACGCGGTCATGCATGCATGCATAGGTATACTTCATGCATATATTTTCATTTCCCCAAGAGGGCATCCATCGCACAGGTGCTGGGACGGTGGGATGCCGTCGTCCCCATTGGTAGGATTGACATTGGTGTCCATGATATAGGGTTCGAAACAACATCCGGAATCTAAAGACTGCAAACTTGTTCAAAATAGCATGTTCTGGATGTTGTCCAAGATTGCCGTGATACTCCAACCCATTGCCCCAAACATGCCATTTCCCTGGGCGATAGGGCGATATGGCGTCCAAGCGTAAAAGATCTGACTCTGTTGGTTGTAAGTGATGAATTGCGCCTCAAATCTACACGTCTGCCGTTCCGCCAACAGCAACAGCAACCAGATGGAGTGAGGCCTCCCGTATCATGTTTTACCGGGTGCCGGGTATCACGTAGCCGTCCTCTTGGGAGCCGCCCACGGCGGCAACCCCTCGGCCACCTGCGCCTGCCAGTTCGGGTCCCCCCTCCAGAGCCGACACTGCCTCTGCACGCCCTCGATCAGCTGCGGGGCGTCGGGCCGGCCCCCTGGGTCCCGCGCGCCCGCCCACTCGATCGTCCGGGCCAGGTAGTCCGAGTACACGCCCCTGGCGCTGAGGTCGAGCCGGGCCGGGCGCGCCGCCCGCCCGAGCGCCGCGGGGGTCCGGAGCGGCAGGCACCGCGGGTCGATGTGCGGGAAGTGCGACCGCTCGCACAGGCAGTACAGCACGAGCGCCAGGGAGCCGATGTCGGACCGCGACGTGTGCGGGCTGGCTTGCTGCTGGTTCGCTTGGTGCGGGGTCGGGCATGGGTCGAAGCAGAGCTCCGGGGCGTGGTACTCCATCGTGCCCGTCGCGGCGCAGGGGAGGGCCGCCGGGGCGGGGGGTCGGTGGTGGTGGTGGTGGTGGTGGTGGTGGCGGTGGCTGCTTCCGGCGGCGGCGGCGTCGTCTTCGCGGCACGCGACGCCGAAGTCGGAGAGGAGCACGTAGGGGGGTTTCGGGGAGTTGGGGGTGTCGCGGGAGCGGAGGAAGATGTCTGGGTTCGGTGTCAGTGGAGGCGCTGAGTGCGTGTCCCTTTTCTGGATTAGGGGGCAGGGTGTGTGTGTTTTCCCTTTCTAGTTGGGGGCTGGAGGGCAGATTCGTATTTACTAGAAATTAATAGTCGGTCAGTCGAGTCCTCTTATACGATCTGCAATGATGTTGTCTCCCCGAAAGATAGAAGTAGAAGTCTATCCAGACGAGACCACTTACCTGTCAGGCTTGATATCACAGTGTATGATGGGCTTCCAATTTCGGGGGTCGTTCTTCTGTAGTTCCACCGAGATGAAACTCTGGCCCGTCTTGAGGAAGTACAGAACGTCTGCCATGCCCAGGAAAGCGTGCCAGATGAAGCTCTCGGGGATGTAATCATCGTTGCCCAGCTTTTTCTGATTACTATAGATCTGGATCATGTCTTTCAGCGAGCCCCGATCGCAGTACTCCATGTAGGCGGACGCTTCGTAGGGGGGTTGGAGGCGGATGTAGGCTTGGACGTATTGGACAATGCCCGAATGCATCAGTCGCTGGACCAGTAAGTCAGAGATTGTCAGTCTTACATATCTATATGATATCCAGGGAAGGAAAGGGGCGTCTGTTTGTTTGGGACTCACCCGCATGTAGCCGATTTCTTCGCGGAAGAGGTTGACCAGGTTGATGTTGTCGCTTCGATACCGTTTCTCAACGTAGAACAGGGGGACGACATCATTACGCTTACGCACGATGTATACGCCGGCGTTCATCCCTCCCAGGCCCCCTTTGCCGTCGTCGATGGTCTTGACTCTCTGGTAGATGTGGTCTAGGGGCGTGTCGGCTACCGGCAGCCGCTTAAGCTGTCCCATACCATCCTTGCGAACGGCTACCGTGCCCGGTGGCGGCCCCAACCATTTGTTGGACCAGTTTTCCATGGTCGATGAGTTCGATATTACCTCGGTTGCCTTCAAGTTGACTCTGTTCCGGTGTCAGCAAGTTCTGGGGTCTTTCGAGGGATGTCGGGGTCGCTTGGCATTACTTAAGGGATGACCGGTGCGTACGATCCTTTCTGAACCTCGCGAGGGGCTCGTTACCTTGCTAGTCTTTCAGTATTCGGATCGGCAGAGTCGAGAAAACTGAAATGAGTCTCTCTTTCTCCTGTTATGTCTGGTTTCTTCGTTGGAGATGCTATGTAGTCGAAGGTTGAATGCCAATTGTCGGCTGTCAAAGGGGCCGAAATAATTATTCGTGCTCAGGAAGCCGGAGTTGAGGCGGAGCGATCTGTATTCGTCAACCCTTGAGTCACCCATTGCGTTATGGGCAGCCACTCGAGTTACTCTGACACGGAGTGCCGCACTCTCGAAGTCTTGGGGCGCCTCCGTTGTCGCTTGTGACATCGATTGAATCGAATCAGAATAGGCATAATTGTACCTGTATCTCTGGAGAAGGGGCGTATAAAGCCCCTTCGAGGATCTCTATTATAGTCGAAAGTCCTCGTCAGACACATCTCCCCAGAAGCACTTGAAACAATTACCAACCATCATTTCCCAAAATGCAGTGCGACACAGCCTATACCCGTCCTCGTCGCCCTCGAAGGCTTTCTTCCCCTGATCCAGACCATTGGCTGCACTGTCAAAAGTATCAACTGCCTGATTAGTCGTCAAGGTATGGATCAGTCCAACTGAGCAATACCTCTGAAAAGAACGAAGTTTGGGTCACTAAACAAGGAATCCAGATGATCAGCTTCAGCGAACATCGTGGTCGATAGTCCGCGCGACCTTGAAATCCGGAGCCTCGTCCCTGTTCTGTCGGGGATGGCCCGGGCCTGTTGGCTGATCCGGGTCGGTTGCTCAAGGGTAGTCGATCGTTCCAGTGCTTGTTGTCAACCCAGCCTCTGGATTCGTAGCTTCGTTGTAAGGCGTCACGCCTGCCTTGATGGGATTCCCATCGCTTGTTCGTGCCACTTGATAGTCAGCCACGTGTTCTGTCTCTTTTATACGAAAGGGGTTCACTCGCCTCAAGGTTCTGTCAAGTCGAGGTGGTTTTGAGAGACTTGGTAAGTTGGTATCACGCCCCTGACAGCATATCGATATCTCGGGGGCTGGCTGCGCAGCTGGATGTTAGACATGGCCAACTGGTACGACAACGTAAGACATATCTTCAGTCTCTGTAGACCCTTGATGATTTGGAAATCCCACGGCCAAGGCATTGTCTTCGCAGAATTGCCATGGAAATCAGAAGAGAAGCACCCCCTACCACGTGGTTCAGGGGCGAGTGCGAGAGAAACAAAGAGAGACAAAAGATCCCATGGGGATGAAGGTTGTTGAAGCGGCTGTGGCAGGGCATGAGGAGACCCTTCACACGCCCCTCGCCACGCACATGCGCGTCCTGTCAAGAACAAGACGTGGGTGGTTTCGTGGCCCGAAACCCCTTTCGGCAGCACAACGCCTAGCAAGTGCACTCACTGCACGAGAATCAAACCAGATGGGTTGCGCCCGCCCTAACAGGAAAAAGTTCGTAAGGGTTGCCGTCGCCCAGGGTGATTACTTAGGTGAGTCATGTGCGGCTGCGCAGCGCCGACTACCTAAGGTACCTTTGTACGTATGTACCATTGTACGCAGCGCCGACTAGGTACCAATGTACGTAGATTGCTGGTTCCTTGACTTGATTCCTCTTTGTACCTTGTGTGTTCTCACCAGAAGTCTTGCAGTTCACGTGCGCTCTCGACTATACGCAGGCTCTCGCCTATACGCGCGACAGCAACCATCACCAAGAGCCTCGTAAAAGGGCGCGACAGATACATTACCAAGATTCCGTTAAAGGGCGCGACAGCAATCCTTACGAACTTTGCCTCCAGAACGACAACCTTGGTAAGCATTCAATTCTAACCCCGTATCACCTATAAGTACTGACTGTTAAGAACACAGAACATCCTACATCCTCACCATGAGCCACAACGCCGAGCACGGACCCATTCCGATGGAGTTCCTGGACGATGACATGCTGGCGGCCAAGTACCCGAATCTCTTCGGCCATGACAACCGGCCCATGCCCACCGAGGTCCAGTCCTGCCCAGCCAACGTTGATGGCCGAGCCTCCGAGGCCGACGGAGAGTCCGACGACGCCGAGGCCCCTGGTCTGACTCGCTCGCCGTTCGCAAGCAACAGCAGCAGCAGCCCCTCCGGCTCCGGCGGCGCCACGCTCCTGTTCGACGAGGCGGAGGAGGAGGAGGAGGAGAAGCATAACGAGTATCTCGCAATGCTCAAGACCGAAAATGCCAGCAAGATGGCCATCGTCGAGGCCTGGTTGGACAGCCTGCCTACCCTTGAGCTCCCCCCTCCCATCCCCCCGAAGTCCGCCAAGAGATATCTGAAGTAAAAGGAATTCGCTATCATGATTAGGAGGACATTCACACACACAAGATACAATGTTCCAGTAGTTATTCCGCTTAGCACTGTGATTGTCCGCTGTAGTAATCGTAGAATAACCCATGTTGTGTAAGTCAAATAAGCAACGGCTCCGGGATTAATGGTGGAATGGGTGGCCGGCAATGGAAGAACTTAAGGCGAGCATAACCATACATTGAACACCAGCCTTCAGGGCGAGAGCAACCCGTCAGTATTGGTGTCATCGGCTGCCCGGCAGCAACCTTCACCAGCTTTTTCCCTGTCAGGGCGAGCATAACCCTCTTGTCTGTTCTTTATAGAAGAGAGCATAACCTCATACCATACATTACCAACCCTAAGAGCGAGCAAAACCTTCTTGCTTGTTCTTAGTGAAGGAGAGCACAAACACACAATCCACCACCAACCTCCAGGGTGAGCGCAACCTTCTTGTCTATTCTTTATGGAGGAAAGCACAAACAAGATCAAGAGCGGGTGGGCTGCGACCACGACATCTGGCGTCCACGCTGGGCAGGGCTTAGGGCTTCGAGAAAGGAATCCTCTGGGTTCTGAACCGGGTTGGCAAGAGAAGGTTGCGGGTCACAGAATCTATTAGTGAGCATTCAATTCTAACCCCATACCACCTCCGTCAAATACAGACAGTCAACCCCCGAGCGACGGTTCCTCGGGGGCGCCGCCGCCCCAGCGACCCCGAATCTCGGAGGACGCTTCCGTCCGGCCGCCGCTGCCCGTCATTCCGGCCAGTGACGTAGCACAGCGCGGCCGGCACATTATCGACAGGAAGGACCTGACTAACGAACACTTCGTGGCCTTCCCCCTCCCGAACACCGACCCGTACCCATGGAGTATCTAGACGATGAACTTCTCGTGGAGAATACCCCGACCTCTTCGACTGTCAGAACCACAGAACACCAACATCATGGACCACAAAGCTACCTTTTGCTCAGGCCCTGCTGGTCCATTCGGACATCCAGATAGATCCCCGGCCGGCAAGTTCGATGACCACCACTTTGACATGAACGGGCTGCCGCACACGAGCTCCATCACCACGGCATCAACGTCTCGACCTTTACACCTTCCGGTCCTCTAAAAGCCGGTCACCCGCACTCCGGAGCTTATCTCACTCCCGGCTGGACTCCGAACACTACTCCAACGCGGCTCCTGGCTCGTCATATCTGGCCTTTAGGGATACGGATCCCAAGCTGTCGGACGGAACCCTTTCGCGAAAGCGAGACTACAGTAAGATGACTTCCTACAAGACGTACTCGCGCCCGCCGACACTCCCGGGGATCCGCGCTACCTCCAGGCAAACGACGAGGACGGCGGTGATAGAGGTACTAACCAAGTCCCCAACCAGCCCGACTGGGATCAAGCCCTCGACGCTTTTGCAGACAATGCCGATGCTGGGCAGGACGACGAACTCCTTGATGACACCGAGGAGGTGGCAGAGGCTTTGGACCTACAAGAGCCGACCCAGGTTCTTGTTTCGCCTCTTCCCGAGTTCGTCCATCACTTGTCCGCCATAAACGCGACAACCTCTCGACTTGGTTCGCTTCCTGGCTCCCTTCAGTCCCGGGACTTCCCGGAGCGCCCCTCCTCGGCCTTCGTGCTACGACTGGAAGAAGTCACTGGATCGTCTGCGTGTTGATCTGGAGCGAGTATTACCATGCATCAATCCATCACTAACAAAACAGCATATGGACATGTAATAGGGGGAAAGAACCTCCTTTTTCTTTGAAACCCGTACGATCGAACCAGGAAAACGGGACGTTTAATTCGATTCCTAGCAAAACTAATATATCCGAATTTTGTTTCTGTAATTGTTGAGCAAGAACGCCTGGATTTCTTGCGTGACTCCACTGAGTACGAAATAGTACTTTAACACATGTATTAGGCCAGTATATTAGGTAGGATATGCATGCGAAAATAGAACCAAAAGATAGAAATATAAATAAACATGGCAAGAATCACGTCGAGAAAGTATTATATACGAATTATCAAGGTCATGAAACGTGTTGGTAAGGCCCCCAGGATGTTCAAGTGCGTTACCTAGACGGCGAAGTTGAGCAGTAGCAGGTCGAACAGAGGCATTGGCATCACTCGCCAAGACGGTGGGTGGTAAGCAGGGGAGCACGGCCGTCAGGAGCTGGAGCCACAAGAGGTTGCGTATAAGTGCCAGTCGAGGGGTTGCCGGTGGAGTTGTTACTGGAAGCAATAGAAAAGAGCCAAAACAAAAGACCACCAGCGCTGATAGGAATTGACCCTATTTTCGTTTATCACGTGTACTCTCTTCCTTGCAATGCGCGAGCTGTAGGTATGGGGTTTGTTCGAACCGAGTTGCTGCTTGTTGCACGGGTCGCGATCGAATGGCAATATCCAAGCTATACGCACGGGCCACATGCCAAGAATCCCAATAAGCCCCTGTCTGCCACCTGGCAGCTTTATTGGTTCCGTAACTTGTACCAAAGCAAGCACGTATCTGGCCTTGAACATTGAAGCTTGCGACATCCTGTAGATCTCAGCATTGCAACAGGAACAACTTGCACAAGTTCGCACGATCCAATCCACCACTACTTCAACATGGATCCTTTCGGCGCCGAGGGCGAGCTCATCAACATCCACAACCACTTCCACCAGGGCCAGTACCAGGAAGTGGTCGATTTCGACACATCCGCCCTGTCCCCCGACAATGCGCTGCCCGCCCGCGTCCTCGCCCTCCGCGCCCGCATCGCCCTGGGCCAGGCCGACGATGTGATCGCCGACGTGCAGGGAGAGTCGGAGCCCGAGCTGGCGGCCGTCGGCGCCCTGGCGCAGCACAGCCTCGGCAAGACGGACGCGGCGGTGAAGACGGTCGAGGAGCTGGCCAGCTCGTCCAGCGACAACGCGACGGTCCAGACCATTGGCGGCATTGTTCTGCAGGCCGCTGGAAAGAGCGAGGAGGCGCTGGCGCTGCTGTCGCAACATTCTGGCAACCGTGGGTCTACACTATATTCTACAAGGGAGAGGTCCCTTCAGGGACAAGGCAAGCTAACCCAGTGATTAGTCGAGGCGGTTGCTCTCATTACACAGATCCATCTGCTGCAGAACCGGACAGACCTGGCCCTCAAGGAGGTCAAGAGCGCACGGAGCTGGGCTCAAGACAGCTTGCTGGTGAACCTGGCAGAGTCTTGGGTTGGTGTTAGAATGGTATGTTCTCCAGGCTTGATTCTACTCTTTTCATGGCAACAAAAACTCATGGCGATTGACTATTTTAGGGCGGCGACCGATACCAACAAGCATTCTACGTCTTCGAGGAACTCGCGCAGGCCCCTTCCACATCATCCATCGTCACCTTGGTCTCGCAGTCCGTCTGCGAGCTCCACCTCGGTCGGGTCGAGGAAGCACAGGCTGCCTTGGAGCAGGCCGTACAGAAGGACCCCAAGTACACCGAAGCGATCGCCAACCTCCTCGTCCTCAACATCGTGACCGGAAAGAGCCCCGCGGAGCTTACCGCGTCTTTACAAAGCGTCGACCCTGAGCACCCGTTCCTTACCGATTTGGCGGAGAAGGATGCCTTGTTCGACAAGGCGGCATCGAAGTTCAGTGCGAAGGTTTCGGCATAGGGGCACTTGAAACGCGCTTTCGGGTTTTGAGGGGAGACTGGTAAACGGAAAAGCCAATATACATCATGAACAGCGGCCTCACAGGGGGCAAAAACTAGACAAACCAATATGATAATGAAGCAGTATGACCACATGGCATGCATCACTAATCGTTCAAAACCCTCGACCGGATGATTAAAGTGTCTTACCTTAATGCGAGACTGTTGGTTCCAATGGGAAAGGGGACGATGAGCTCAAGGTTGTCCCCATCGATGCTCAAGTTGGTCTTCTTGAGAATGGCGTTATGCGATGCTGGGTTGCAAACAACGATTTAATCAGCCTGCAGTGGTGGTTGAAAACTGCAGTCAGTGGCTCGTCGGTCCCATGCAGCGATTACTTCATAACCAAATTCTGCTGATACCTGTAGTCGTAGTCACCGCTCCAGGGCCTTTGATAAGCATCCGGCAGCAAGCAGACGTCATCTGCAATTTGGTAAGATAGAGGGAAACGCATCGTGAGAAACAGACTAGATGTTGTTCCGATTCCAAACGAGTCCCTTGCGATGCGCAATGACGATCCAAGTGCAGGACTGGCGCTAGTGACCTTCCTTCCTCTTCGGCGCTGAGCCATAAGCACCCGAGATATGATTGGATTAGCGGCACCGGAAGAGGAGCGCTCTGCTTAGGGAGTATGAAGTGCAGGAAAATGGTACGATGTACTGATTCGGTGCATAGCTTTGCGCAAGGGCGACGACGCCTCGGAATCCTCAGGTAGGCAGTCCGACAACATGATCGCGATCGCTCATATATTACGTGAGACACGGAGGAGACCCCTTGTACGATATTCATGCAATGTGGCTTCGATTACAGTATACATATTGGATTTGATGCACAGAAGGCACCAAAAATAATCTTCTATGATATCAGGTCCTGGCAGTATTTGTGTATTAGTCTCGAAAATGTCAGTCCAGGCAGTAAAGGGGAAGGGCCATCCCTTAGATTGCCAAGAAATATCCCCTTGTGCCCCTCATTTTCACGAGACATCCACCACCCACACTTCCCCTCACCGCCCACCGTTATCCCGCATACGGGTTCCAACGAAACGAGGGGTGCTGCATGGGGAAAAGAAGCAATGGTTTGCTGGATTGCGGAGCCTTCACCTGCGCCAGGCTCCGGGCAATACTTTGCTAGCGGTTCATTCGTCGGCCACCGAATGTAATGTGCCATTGCAGTTTGCACGATAAGAGAAAATGAGTTCTCAAACCCAGCCATGACATCATTCGTTTCCCGGACGTCTCCTAGCCTACCGATTAGCACATGCGCCTCGAGTGAGTAGAGACTGTCATAGTGTGGCTTCGACAGCATGTAAGGGGATGCTAACTAGATAACGGAGGACGTCCCGTACGCTATGGGTTGCAACCAATTCGGACGCGCCACTTCGCCCGTAGCACAAGCGAGATGTGGACTCTGATTTGTGTCGGTAACCGCGATATTCAGGCACAGAAGATGGGCAACTCCGCCGAGTTCGTTCTCGATTGGTCATATTTGCACACTCGAAGAGGATCGTGATCGATGCTCAAATTGTTGATCTTTAGTTCTATACGAGTCCAGACGCCCACAAACAGCCCCCAGAAAAAATTTGATGAAACCTCAGTCCGCGTCTGGACCTTGGGGGCTCCATAGGAGAAGACATGGGAGCAAGCGGGTTTGACGCCCGCTGGCTGGTAAGAGCCAGTAAAGTCATAGCACCAGACGAACCCGAGCCCGCCTATCATCAGCCATTCGCTGACCACATCGATAGTAGACTGGGCTAGGTTATCTTTGCAAGTCGCCGAGTGGATACTCCTGCCACCGAATGTGGGATTTAGGTCACTCTAGGCGAAGAGATGCATGCGGATACGCTGTCGGCAGGTTGGTGCTCGTTGTCTACTGCCGTTCCCGTTAGCCAGTCCCATGCTTGACCGTTGAGTTCGTGTGTAGTGCCTCCGCGGTAAGAGGTTATGGGAAACATGCCCTTCACACACCCCTGCGAGTGCCACATGCAGGATTACGCTCGGGGGCTCTCTTTGCACGCACTACCCAAAGCAACGATAGTCCACAACCTAACCTCGTCTTCGTCATCGTGAAGAGTTTTGCATGCACTGCTCCTGTACTGGGGGTTAGGCCTCAACATGAATCCGGCAAAGCCCCTGTCTTCGAAGGCACTCTGGCTCTTATATAAGCCGCGTTTCTGCCCCCTTTGCTCTTGATGAACTCCCTTAGTATCAGAGTAATCTCGACTCACCTTATACACTGCATAAGTTAGCAATACTGTGACTTAGCTTGCATAGTCGCTCAGACATCTGCTCTTATCAAAGCTTATACGCCACCCAGCACCATACCTTTATCCAATATGCCTATTGCCATCACTCCCCCGCTGGCGCCTGTGGCCAAGACGCTGGCCATGCCCCAGATCAGCAGCCCGGACCAAAAGCGAAAGATCATCTGCTTCTCAGGTACGTTGCACTACACTGGCAAGCTAGTGCCTATCCTTGGGATATATCTCTGCCACGCCATACCCATTTTACCATCCAAAATATTAACATATTTCAAGATTTCGATGGAACGATTTTCATGCAAGATACTGGCCATATCCTATTCGATGCCCATGGCTGCGGTTCGAAACGACGCGAGGTCCTCGATGAGCAAATCAAGACAGGAGAGCGGTCTTTCCGAGACGTATCAGAGGAGATGTGGGGTTCGCTGAAAGTGCCATTCGATGATGGCTTCGAGGTGATGGAAAAGACCCTGGAGATCGATCGTGATTTCCAAAGCTTCCATAACTGGTGCCTGGCCAACAATGTCCCTTTCAATGTCATCTCTGCCGGTTTGAAGCCCATCCTCCGGAAGGTGCTCGACACTTTCCTAGGCGAGGAGGCATCTGCACACATCGATATCGTCGCCAACGATGCCGAGATCAAGGACGACGGGTCCGAGTGGAAGCCCATCTGGAGGCATGACACCGAGCTCGGCCACGACAAGGCCCTGTCGATCACCGAGGCCCGCAGCGAGGCCGAGCTGACGTGCGAGAACGGCACCGTGCCGCTTATCGTCTTCATCGGCGACGGCGTGTCGGACCTGCCCGCGGCGCGCGAGGCCGACGTCCTCTTCGCCCGCCGCGGGCTGCGCCTCGAGGAGTACTGCGTCGAGAACCAGATCAAGTACTACCCCTTCGACTCCTTCGCCGACATCCAGACGCGGCTCGAGCAGATCCAGGCCGAGGACGCCGCCAAGACGGCCGGCAAGGGCCTGCCCGCCCTCTTCAACCCGCGCGCCAACCTCTGGCGCCGCGTCTCGAGCCAGCAGGCCGTGCCCCGCTTCGCCGTCATGTCGCCCAGCCGCGAGGAGAAGATGTTCCTGTGGCCCGAGGCCTTCTCGGAGCTCAAGACGCCGCAGTTCGAGGTCAACGAGATTTCGGCCAGTGTTGTTCCGGCCGTCCAAGCATGAACGCACTCTTACATTTTCTGTTTGTTCGGGGTTTTTTTTATCTATTTTACGCAAGGGGGGAAGGGGCAGGAGTTCTTCTATTATACATGGCGTGGCGTTTGGAGAAGAATGACGGGTGGAATGACTGCATACTTACATGTACGCACCTACTTCATTGGGCTCTATCGGGTGGATGGTATACTTGGATAAAAGATCATATAGATACTTGAATTCGAATGAAATTGAACAAATGATTTATAAGACGCTGTGCAACAATCTCCCCTGAATCTCTGAAATTGTTGCAATTTAATTAAAACCTTGTTTGCTTAATGGTTTGGGGAGTTTCGTTCATTGATCTAAGCGACGGCCGCTGATAAGATCGGTTACACGGCTTTGCTGGCAACACCCCAACAACGGCTATCCGGCTCGACTTCTCATCTACGTACATGTAGTTATATCTACCTTGCCTACCTAATGACGGATGGATGACAGAACTGCCAATGTTGTCTCTCTGCGCTCATTCGAACAGAGACGCGACCAGCTAGTCGAAGCTAGCTATGAAATCCGGGGCATCCGCTCCTCACGGGCACTTACTCACGGGCACTTACTCACTTGCCCATGTTGTAGAGTTCTGGATCACATGATCCGATATCTTTAAACTCATACTCCGACTGCCGTTGCAAAGACAGCATGGCCGTCGCTTGATTTATTATTCTAGGTGGGTAGTACGAGTACATTTATTCTAGAGTTGTTTGCCCAGCGGTGCCTTTTCCGTCTTGAATTACCCCGAACCTCTGACCAACGGGTATTCAGTGGTTTTCAGTGGTATTCAGTGCTGCGTCATCGGTTGTTGCCGTGTGCCTGGCATGAAGAGTCTGAGAGCCTTGCTTTCGCTTGGGAAGTAACAACGGCTTTCTGTTGGTGAGATACGTGAGCGTGCGGCTGCTGAAAAACTTGGCTTGCAGGAGTCGTGAGCATGCCCAGCGTTGTCAAAGCTGGGGGATGGAGCCGCGTTGCTTGCATTTACTGGTCATGTACGTGGAAACTTGTAATACGGGGGATTTTACGGGGACAACCGAAGCAATGCCAGTGTAACAATTGAGATAGCATGCAGTTTTGACATATCCTCCCGCTGACGTGTCGCAGGTGGGCTTTGCAGCTTGTTGGGTGGTAACCGACCTCTTTTACAGTAACTCGTGATATACACTGCCTGCCAGCTAGGTCTCGAATCCCTCCGGCTCCCGCGCGATGCAGCAGCGAGTTGGAAGCTGGGGAAAAGCTGGAGAGGAGATCGACAACCGGCCAGAATAACCGCTGAGTACGCGTCAAGGTTTCCAGCTCGCTTCGGGCGAGTCATTTGATACGAGTGACGCGCTTGCGGAGCAGCGCGATGCTGTCAATCCGAGGCCGAATGTGCCGGCCAATCTCACCACCATCCAGTATCTAACTTACGTAGGTGGCCTTAGCCATCCAGCTCTCGGGCTGTTCGTGGTGCATACTTAGTAATGCTACTGGTGTGGAACAGACATCAACAGGTGCCCAAGAAGGATAATTTTCTCGAAATGGTATCGATGCCGACGAAAGCACATAGCAAATACTAATGTTATCTGGCCTGATCCGACCAAAGA
The DNA here is from genome assembly GCA_038364195.1 of Apiospora sp. TS-2023a. Lineage (NCBI taxonomy): Eukaryota > Fungi > Ascomycota > Sordariomycetes > Amphisphaeriales > Apiosporaceae > Apiospora > Apiospora sp. TS-2023a. Next base: position 1,982,873 of record JAQQWQ010000007.1, on the reverse strand, counting down.
AAAAAGCCGTTATTGGCTGCGAGACAATAGTAAGTGCAGACACTCCTGACTCTAATAATAAATGGCTATGGGGAATAAAGTAGCGTTTGAAACAGTCATGGCCAACGGCTACACAGTGCATTACGGCAATGCCAACCGATCGCCTACAGGGAAAAGGACAGACGACATGACGGGCGTCTCTGTCTCCATCCACTAAAAACAACCACCCAATACAACAATCTGTCCGCCGATCCGTCCAGCTCTCTAACACTGATACAAACATGTACCTTGGGCTATCATCTGGCCCTCGGGAGGAATTGCTGTGTGCCATTGAGGGAATTATCTGCCTCACATACGGATAGTAGCCTAGGTTACTCGACCTACCTGGCGAGTACACCCTCAACCCAGGCCGGGCTTAGACAGGTTGATGATCTTCACTGGAGCGGCAATGATGCCATTGTTACTGCCACAAAAGATGCCCAGTACAGTACAGTATGGGATATTGGGCTTTTTCTAAAGTTAGCGCTCCATCGCGATCAGAATATCGACATCAGCCCTGAGCATGGCCCGGTAAATCGGCTCTAACTACCCCGCCAATACCAGTGCCAATGCATTATCATTGCCCTGCCCACTGTCCTGCCTGATTTACCTACTTGATCCCTGACCGCGACTCCTGCAACGTCGGACATGAGAGACACAGCTAGAAATGTCTTGAACACCATTGACGAACCATATATGTATCCAGCTCAGGGTGTGTGTCGTTCCAGAGGACTATTGACTTTCCTCCCCTTGCTTTTCTTGACTACTCCTTTTTCTCAAATTTAGCCATCACCAATACGACCCTCTCTGTTATATGAAAGACTGGTGCCTTCAATTTGCCTTTCCATTCAATCTACCCTGTCCCCTTGCCGAGGCGCCCTTTAGTGCCCTGCCTTCCCCCTGGAAAAAGTGGCACGCCTGTGGTACCGGTCCATTTCAGCTGTTGACATCATCAGGGCAGGAGGCGCTTGGACGTCTGGTATTTGGTTGGTGGCTTTCAGCTGATCCAAGCTCCAGCTTCAGTTGGTCCTTGTTTCGTTTTAGTGAGCTGGTCTGTTGCAGCAAGCGTTTAGGGGGTTGCCGCAGGTCAAAGTAGGCAACGAACCCATTCGACTGCATTCAAATAGCCAAGTTTTTTTTTCCTTCCCAGGATATCCAAAGATACGCCCAATAGGAATCAGAGTCCGACTTCATCCACGTCACTGGGCTCACAGCTCGCACATCCTCCCCCCCGCTCCCCTTGTTCTGCCTGCCCACCCAACAAAGACGATCGATCCGCGCGAGAGCTAAGGGGTTACGCGCGTGTGCCCCCCGCCGCCTGTGCAGTTCAATATGGTCCGCATCATTCCATCGCGGCTGAAACCGCATTCAAGCTCCAACACCAATTCTTCCAGCAACAGTCGAAGCAGCAGCCCACTGCGATCAGGCAAAGCAGACAACATGCTCAGTGCAGACGGAAAGAAGGAACCCTGGGCCGGCTTGGTTCTGAAAGTCACCGTGATTCGAGTAAGAAACCACATCATACGCCCTGTCAGAGGGAACAGTGGCTAGTGGAAGAGAGAGAGAGAGAGAGAGAGCAAGAGCGGAAGATTGTACCAAGACCAAGCCCACTGACCCGATTCTCGTTTAGGCAAAGAATCTAGCTGCGAAGGATCGTGGGGGAACTTCTGATCCGGTAAGTTAAAGCTGGAATTCTACGTGCATGACTTAGGGGATGGCGTACTAACTAGACTTCGCGCAGTACCTTCAATTGACCTGCGGCGATTCCAAATTTACGACTCATTGCGTCCCCAAGACACTCGACCCAGACTGGAACGTGATATGCACTATTCCCGTCACCGGCGTGGAGAACCTTCTCCTGGACGCCATCTGCTGGGATAAGGACAGATTTGGGAAAGACTACCTGGGCGAATTCGACCTAGCCCTCGAGGAGATCTTCGCGAACGACAAATCGGAGCAACTTCCTACGTGGTATCCCCTGCAGAGCAAGCGAGGCAAGAAGAAGAAGGACGACGTTGTATCGGGCGAGGTCCTGCTGCAGTGCACCATTTTCGACGCCAACGACAAGGATGCCACAGATCCCCAGATCCTGGAGAAACTGCGCCTGCTCGCCAGCACGGCAAGTGACAGTGGTTCTCGCAACGTGACACCTACAAGAACCCCGGTTCTGGCCCCTACCACTTCCAACAAATCAGCCTTGGAACCCCAGGAGTTGCAGCGCAGTGGATCCGACAATTCCCAGGACGATGATTATGACGATGAGCTGCTAGACGACGACGACGATGCGACTCCCGAGGACGAAGACCCAAACAAGCCCGAAACCATCGAGAAGCGGAAGCGGAGACTCAGAATCCGAGGACTCAAGAAAAAGAAGAGACAGAACCCCTACGAGTTCGCCCATAGCGGCAGCGATGTTGTTGGTCTCATTTTCCTTGAGATCATCAGCATTACAGATCTACCGCCCGAGCACAACCTGACCAGAACCAGTTTCGACATGGATCCGTTTGTTGTTGCCTCACTTGGCAAGAAAACATATCGAACAAAGTATATCAGGCATAACCTGAACCCCATCTTCAACGAGAAGATGCTCTTCCAGGTTCTAGGTCACGAGCAATCCTACTCGTTCACATTCACCGTAATCGATCGCGACAAGTACTCTGGCAACGATTTTATTGCTTCTTCCAGCTTCCCTCTGCAAGAACTGATCGGGAAGGCTCCCAGAGCAGACCCACGGACTGGGTTGTATGACCTCAAGGATCCTCCAGAATATGAGCCCACGCGGAAGCCGTCGAAACTTGGTAGAATAATGTCAAGGAGTCCTTCTCAGCAGAGTCTGAAGGGCCGGCCGCCATTGACCAAGAGCCCTTCTGCGACATCCACATCGACACAGAGAGGTACATCTCCTGGAGCACCAGCATCGGTTCCTAACCCTGCCTTACTCCAGCCTGGAGAGGTCCCTTCTCTCAACGCTGACGGCAGCGAAACTGCCGAAGACGACTCGGATTTCATTAAATTCACGATTCCTCTCAAGATGAAGAACCAGGAGAAATGGGAAGACAAGCATAACCCACAGCTGTACATCCGCGCCAAATATATGCCGTACCCTGCGCTTCGACAACAATTCTGGCGAGCAATGCTCAGACAGTATGATACCGATGAGAGTGGTGACATCAGCAAGGTCGAGCTGACCACTATGCTGGATACGCTCGGTTCAACGCTGAAAGAGTCCACCATCGACAGTTTCTTCCAGCGGTTTCCACACAAGGCCGAAGACGAGTCGCCCGATCTTACTATAGACGAGGTGGTTGTCTGTTTAGAAGATCAGCTGCAGAAAAAGGCCCAGGGTCTTACCGAAAAGATGAAGCATATGCTCCCGGATGCAGATAGGCTCAAGGCTTCGTTGCATATGCAAACACAGCCGTCATCTAGTGAGGCCTCGACCCCGCTCGAAACCCCTGACAGTGAACCTGGCTCTTTCGTGCTCAGCCCAGAGTCTTCCAACGTTCAAGGCCAGCAACCGGCAACATCTACCATTTCTGTGCCCGACCTCAACACGCCCGGGGAGGAAGGCATGAACCTGGAAAAGGATGACCTGAACGACGACAGGGAGGAACACGTTGTCGAAATTCGAGAATGCCCGATCTGCCACCAGCCGCGACTCAACAAGCGTAGTGATGCTGACATCATCACTCATATCGCCACTTGCGCCAGTCAAGATTGGAGACAAGTCAATTCGTTGATGATGGGCGGGTTTGTAACAGCGAGCCAGGCTCAGAGGAAGTGGTATTCCAAGGTCATCACGAAGATTTCTTACGGCGGCTACAAGCTGGGTGCCAACTCAGCCAACATCCTCGTACAGGATCGTCTCACTGGTCAAATCAACGAAGAGAAGATGAGTGTATACGTCCGACTTGGCATCCGTCTGCTGTACAAGGGCCTGAAATCCAGGGACATGGAGAAGAAGCGAATCCGTAAACTCCTCAAGGGGTTGAGTATCAAGCAGGGCAAGAAGTACGACGACCCGTCTTCCAAGTCTGACATTCCTGGCTTCATCGAGTTCCACAACCTCGACATGTCCGAGGTCTTGTTGCCAATGGACCAGTTCAAGAACTTCAACGAGTTCTTCTATCGCGCTCTCAAGCCCGATGCCCGACCTTGTTCTGCCCCTGACGACCCCAATATCCTCGTTTCCCCTGCGGATTGCCGATCTGTTGTCTTCAACCGTATGGACCAAGCTACCAAGATCTGGGTCAAGGGCCGCGAGTTCTCGGTCAAGAGACTGCTTGGTGATGCTTATCCGGAGGACGCCAAGCGTTACGAGAATGGCAGCATGGGCATCTTCCGACTGGCACCACAGGACTACCACCGTTTCCACATTCCCGTCGATGGTGTCCTGAGGGAACCCAAGTTGATTGCTGGCGAGTACTACACGGTCAACCCCATGGCCATTCGTTCAGCACTTGACGTCTACGGAGAAAACGTTCGTGTGATCTGCCCCATCGACAGTCCCAAGTTTGGGCGCGTCATGGTTATCTGCGTGGGCGCCATGATGGTTGGCAGCACTGTCATCACTCGCAAGGAGGGCGAGGAAGTCAGGCGAGCGGAAGAGCTTGGCTACTTCAAATTCGGAGGCAGCACGATTGTGCTGTTGTTCGAGGATTCGAGCATGGTGTATGATGCTGATCTGGTGGACAACTCCAACAGTGCATTGGAAACTCTGGTATGTTAACCTATTTGATCACGGTTCCTTGTGAAGGCAATTCTAACAGTATATAATAGGTCCGAGCTGGCATGTCCATTGGTCACAGCCCCGACGTTCCCCAGTGGACTCCCGATATGCCCAAGAATGCCAATGACATCACTGAAGCGGATAAGGAAGAGGCTCATCGTCGCATCCGTGGAGGTGGCGGCGGTCCTGATGGTATGCATGGCTTGCCTGGCCCTTAGAAAGGCTCCGGGTGGCAGCTGCAGCAGTTGCTCCGCAATATGGGCCAAACTCCAGTTCAGGAAGACTCGACGCCCAGCTCACCATCAAACCATGACGAATAGGGAGATGCAAGGATGGAGCAGGTTGCCAGTTGAGATGGGACCGGTCGTTGTATTCAACTGTCATGAGCATTCCTCCCTGGGAAGCCTTCAATTTTCCATCTGGTCACAGAATTGGCCAGGCAAAGGAAGGGGAGAATACAATGTGCCCGATGGTTTGTTCCAGGTAATAGTGTATGAGGAACCCCAAGAACCATAGAAACGCAGTACGGACACCACCACATTTTCAGTCAACAGTCGTTTGTTATTAGCCTGTTAGTTGATATTGTTCAAACACAAATGAAGAAGAAGAAGAAAAGGACATATTCATATGGACATGAGACCCTTTCTTATCCTGATACTCCTAGAGCGCAGATGTTGTGAATGTTGGTTTAAATCTGGATATTTGACTTGAAAACTGCACTGGAGAAGACAAAGCAGAACTGTAAGAACTACATACATGTACATAAGCTAAGCTTTCTAGAAGTTTTACCCAACAACAAACCACCCCGCACCCAACACCTGTAATGCACGCCAAGAGGAAGACGTGCGGCTAAAATCAATTTGACTGTATCACGGCTATCGCCAATCGGCCAGCACAGTGTCGCCCTCTTGGACCTCGGCGAACCGGACCCCGTCGGTCCACAGTGTCTTGCACTTGACATCGTCCTTGGCCTCCGGCCCGACTTCGCCGACCTTGGACCCGTCAAAGTAGGTCCCGTTGAGCTCCTCGGGCGAAGTCGAAGTGTTGCCGCCGGCGCCGGCGCCGGGAACTAAGCCCGCGGCACATAGTACGTCTCGCGCCGACTGGGCCGTGGTGCGAAAGTCGCCGTTGGGCCGGAACCACGACAGGATGGGCACCAGCCACGGCAGCAGCCAGTCGGCCATGAACCGCAGCAGCGGCGTGCCGCGCTCCCGCATCAGGTTCGACGGCATCGCGCCGGGGTCTACGCCGACGACGGTGAGGGTGGAGAGGGCCGGGTCGGCGGCGATGCGTTTAGCTAGCTCGCGCATCATCATGACTTCGGCGAGTTTGGAGGCGCCGTATCGCCGGTACCCGGCCGCGAGGTCGCCCGGGTGCTCCACCGCCGAGCTCCACCTCCCCGTGGCGACTTTCTCCGTGTCCATGGGCTGGTCCTGGTCCGCAGTAGCGAAGATCTGCCGGTACGGCTCGGTCGCGTATGCGGCGCCCGTGGGGCCCATTGTGTTGCGCTTGTCTGTCGTGTCGTGCGACCAGCTGCCGAGCACGACAACGCGGCCGCGCTCCCGGTCCAGGCTCTCGAGCAGCAGTAGCGTCAGCAGGAAGTGCGACAGGTAGTTGGCCTGGAAGGCCTGGTCGAAGCCGTCCGCCGTCCAGGTTTGCGTGGTGTACTCCTGCCAGCCCGCGTTGAGCACCAGCGCCCGGATTGGGGGAAGTGAGCCTTCGGCCACGCGCCGGTTCACGTCGGCGGCGGCGGCGCGCACGCTGGCTAGGCTACCTAGATCCAGGGGTACTAGGTCGTAGCTGTGGCCGCCGGCGCCGCCGCCTTTCAGTACTTGCTCGACGGCGGCGGCTCGCTGCGGGTTGCGGATGGTATACAGGCCATGAAAGTTCGCAGCTAGCGTCGGGTCTCGGACGATCTGGTCCACAATTGCCGAGCCTAGGCCGCCGTTGGCGCCGGTCACGAAGATGCTGCCTTGTGGGGTTACTGTCATTGTTGTTAGGCCAAAGTTGGTCGAAAACAGGTGCCAATTTTGTTTTGTTGAGTCTGATTCAATCCTCGATTACATAAAGGAGGCGAAGTAAATCTTTTATACGAAATCTACATATGTAACCAATGGCTCATTCCAGCTGCCTGGTACAAAGCTATCAAATATGCCCGTTGTTTACTGGCATTTTCTGCCGTTTCGGTCGGGAATGGGGGTTGCTGTTCAGCCGACCCGGCATGATAGTCGCCCGTCCGACTGGTCTATTAGCCCGACCAAAAAGAAAGGCGCGAAAAGGCTCCGAAAGGTCCAGCCCAGTCCAATAACTGCCGTTCGCCCTATACTAAGTTTTACTCTTACCATCGAAGGCAGGAAGTATGCAGCAAACATGCCCGCTCGCTCTTCCCCTCTCTCTCCTGCCAGTAATTGCATCTCGGCTTTCTCGTAAGCTGGCCCGGACTCTAGAAACAATCATACGATCTCGGGCAGCATTCGCTTCTCCATTGATCGTCGGCGCAATTAAATTAGATTGCACGAAAGTCAGTTCCCCAAGGCGGGCAGCGGCGACCACCCAGCCTGCACATATTTCGAAACGCCACGACTACTTGTCATATCGATCTATGAGGTCAAGCTCAAGCCTAAGGCCCTGCAGCATCAGCCAATCACCATCGCCCTACGTGCACGAGGTTCTCCAGCAGGCACGGCCTCGAAGCGGTCGATGATGAAAAGGACTCAAAATGCATTTCAACAAAAACCGCTCCCTCTCGCCGCCCAATTGCCCTGATTGGTCCCCGCTTCACCAGCCTGCGTTCTGGGCCTGCCGGGAGCATCTTTCGTAGCCAAGTGTTCGTCACTGGACAGGCATGGTCTTCCCAACCTCCATCAAGGTTGGCCTGGGTATGCGCGTACGGTGCTGATGCACCCCAACAGCGTTGATATTACTAATATTCTCCGGTTTGCCGATATGGCATCGTGGGCAATGCTCGCCCTGTGTCTGGCGATCAGCTGACTCTGGCGCTGGCTCTGGCTCTGACTTTGGTTCCCCTTGTCTTAACTGCGAACATACACGTGCCTGGCAGGAACTGGCGCCCGTAGGAAACTCTACACGGGGAAGCCAACCCCGGATTATGTCGTGCCAAGCAAGTCCGTTTTCGAGTACCGACATTGCGTCTCCGAGGAAAGTTACACTGAGCTCAACAGAAGGCCATGCCCTCGAAAGTTACAGGAGCTGTCCGCTAGCACGGCCTCGTATTAAATTTCCCCTGACTTGCCGTGGAAACCCGGTGGAAAGCGCGCAGAGATCGAACTCTTCGCTGGGACAAGGTTTGCCGACTATTACTAAAGAGGCGTACCTTGGCGGGGAACACGGTTCCCCCGCAGCCTCAAGGTGCTAGCTAGGCTTTGAGCCGCATTCACGGACAGCAAGGTTTGAGTTTCATCTTTTAGCGGACAGCTCTCTGGGGCAGCTCAACCCCAACCCTGAAGTCAATTGCACTCCTCTGCAGATCCCTATTGCTATGTCAGCTGCGGGGCCATATGGTCGGACCGAAGACAGAGATGCTCAACAGCAGTCCATTTGTGACCCCAAGACTACGCATTTGCTGGCCAGTCAGATTCGTGAGATATACGAGTCCACCCGGGCCCAAAGAAGGGCTTGGTTGATGAACACTGTACGAGGGAGAAATCCTTGACAGCAACTCATGAGCAGGAGCAGGCGGGTGTCCGGAGAGTCTACGTGTTACTAGGTAAGGTCCCGGTTACGAACTCTGAAACCCGCTGCCTCACAAAGGCATGCAGCGTTTTCAGCTGAGTTCGACACGGCGGCGAGCCATTACGTTCAACAAGTTTGGATACCCTTCGGGAGCCATCTCGATCCTTGTCCAGATGGAGGAGCATCCAATCATGTCCGTCCCTTCTTGGTAATAGGGGTAAGTCGCACTGCCCAAAGTCGTAAGGTGAGCTAGCTCCAGCGCAGCTCCTGGGCAACACCACACTGTGAAGCCATTGATCTCTGACAGCCGTGTTGTCATGGGCCCATCACGAAGTTAAGCACCAGATGGGTGTATGGACCTAACGCGCGTTGCAAGTCTATTCTCCCCTTTCGATGTGCATAGTCCTGCAACCTGTGATTTCCCCTCACTTCCAGCGACTACGACTTACAGGACTTGAGACTCCCCGGCTTGGGAAACGGGCATAAATACCGTCGAGTCTCCCTGTCCAAAGGGGGATTTCTCTTTCCTCTCCAAGTCACCAGCCTTCATCAAACATCGACTGTCTATACCATATCTTACAACATATCTTATAATCATCGATCAAGATGTACAACCAATCATCTGCATCCGGATCCCGCAACGAGGTCACTGTTGACCCGTATGCTCTCTTTGAGGCTCTGACCGGCCGCAAGGTCGAGAACCGGGCTGCCTCCTCGTCCACCATGGACGAGTACGACGACCTTCGGGATGTCCGTGTCACCAGCGGGGATATTGGCAAGTTCCCCGACCCCGACAAGGAGCCCAGCGATGTGGTCGTCGGAGCCATCAACCCCTACGCCTTGGTCGAGTCCATGGTGGGCCACCGCTTGACGCACGAGTCCCGCGACTGTGCCCGCATTGTGTCGGATGTCCTCCAGACCGACTATGACGAGCTTTTTGACCTGAAGCATGACTCCATCCTGTATGCTGGTCTGAAGCTCGACTCGGAGAACAAGACTGCCGAGCTCCTTAAGTCCGACGACGTCAAGATTCTTGACGAGAACGACCTCGTCACCCCCGATCTCTCCCGTGTTGAGAAGCTCGAGGACCTCGAGCAGGTTGGTCTCAAGGGCATCGGCAGCACCAAGGTCAAGCTGGCCCGTCTCCAGAATGGCAAGCTCCGAGTCATCCTTGACGGCCACAACCTGTCCAAGACCGTCTCCAACACCCAGATCACCATGTCTGTCAATGAGCTCTCCACCATGTTCCGTCGCAACAAGAACCAGTGGGCACCACCCAATGCCACCTGGCGCCACGCCGAGGAGACTGCCCGTCACCAGTACCAGCAGCGCATGTTCATGGACTTCGAGAACCGCCTCAGCATGAACCAGAGGCCCACCGGCTACATGAACAACATCATGCGCAACCGTTGTGGCACTGTCGCCAACCGCTTCGATGACCCCGTCCAGGGAGCCACCAGTAACTCGTGGCTCATTGCTGCCATTTTCTCCGTCTTCTGGGCCAACCCGGCCATTATCAACCGTTCCACTCGCAGCGTCAGCCACGAGTACAACGACGAGCGCGATGACAGCCGCCGCCGCCAGCAGCAGTTTGAGGTCAAGTTCCATGACAAGGGTGGACGCAACAACAACAGCACCCAGACCATCAAGGTTAACCACGAGATCCCCGTCAACAACTCCAGCATGGACAGCATCTACGCCCGCTCCAGCGACCGCATGGACATCTGGCCGGCGCTGTATGAGAAGGCCTTCGCCAAGTGGATCACGGGCGACAGCAGCGACCGCCCCGACATTACCCAGACCGCCTACGGTGACCCCATCAAGGCCATGGCCCAGATCAACGGCCGCGACCCCCACTACTTCTTCACCGAGAACCGCAATCACAAGGAGCTGCTCGGCATTGTGCGCGCCTCTTCGGTCAACTTCAAGACCATCAACCCCATGGCCGCCTACACCTACGCGACCGGCAAGATGTACAAGGGATCCAACATTGTCGCCAACCACGCTTACTCGGTGCTGGGCTGGTGCCAGTTTGGCGACCGCTCGTACATTGTCCTGCGCAACCCGTGGGGCGTCACCGAGCCTCTCGGCCTCAACAGCTACCCCGGTCTCCTCGACCGCGTCGACCCCGAGTTCTGGCGCCCCGCTTGCATGCTCGACAACCAAGGTGTTCTGGCTCTCGAGTGCACTGAGTTCCAGAAGCTCTTCGCTTGCATCGGTGTCGCCAATTGAGTTGCCGTTGACAAAGTGAGTGATGATGACTCTAGCTCGCCATTGCCATCATCACCGGCGCCAGCCTTGACTGCCGCTTCCGCTGCTGCTGTCGCCGAACATAACGACTTACGACTCCTAAGCTTGGATGAATCGTGTTCCCTGCGCATTCACGTTCATCACGTCACTCACTCCCTTGCGAGTTACTGGTTGAGCTAAAAGCGAACTTCCTTTTGTCTCTCGTGGACCCATGCTATGTTCATGGTCGTCCGTAATACACATTCCTTACCCTCTTTACTACTAATCATGGGGTTTTCCTCTGCGGGGATGTCTTGTTGGGCTGTGTGCCATCTTGTATTGGGGATCTTTTGGAGGTATGCAAGGTTGTTGGCTAGGTATCTATCTACTCATAGCTTTACTTACATGCTTATCTAGAAGTTGATTGGTATTTAACTTACTTGAAGATCTTCTCTGTGATGTGTGACTTGGTGAATGATATATCTTTGGTTCATCGTCTCGTATACAAACCACTACGAAAGTCTATATTAAATTTGACCTAAACTACCAGTACTATATTCACGATGATCTATTCGTTTTGAATGTGCTGAGGTGTGGTCCGTTGTAAGTTTAACGCAGCATATGTGACAAAGGGGTTGGGTTGGAAGCATCATACGTTGTAACCAGAATAACCAGGTGTTACAAAGTCCATAGTCAAGGTGTCATCTGATCTGGTTCTTTCGGTCCACAAGCCCATGGGATAATCGAACAAACTTATCGGCTCTGCCTCTTCTTCCCGCAGAGAATCCGACGCCGACGTCGACGAGGTCGGCATGGTCAGGATCCCGTTCCCGAACAAGTCGTACCCCTTGGCCGGCAAGGGGGGCCGCACCGACAGGGGGTCCAGCTCGTAGTAACCGGTCCATTTGTCGGCCGCGAGCTCGAGGCCGCGCAGGACGCTGGCCAACGTATTATTCGACGTGTCGCCGCCCCCTTTCTTGTTGCGGAGGAGGGAAAAGCCCCTGAAGAGCGCCGCGCCCTCGGCGGCCAGTTGCCGGTCCTGCGGTGCCCGCTCGTGGCCTGGCTCGTAGGTGATGTTGACTAGCAGGATCACGAGGGCGGAGAAGAGCAGGCAGGTGCTGGACCAGATATCGCAGTTGGGGTTGGCGGTCTTTCGTCCTACGCGGTTGCCGCTGCTGTTGGTGATGAGCTGGACGCTGCGGCGCGAGGCTAGGACGCACTTGTTCCATGCGTCGGGGATGGGCGGCTATATACAAACCAAAAAAGACATGTGAGTGTGGTTCGAGGACGAATCAGTTTACAAGAGCTGCGAAGGGGGAAAGGGCTCACCTGTAAGCTGTGCATGCACCTCTCCGACTTGTTGCTGAAATTCTCTAGCGCCGTGCGGCCGAGTATATCGATATTCTGCACCCAAACCGAGTCCAGCGAGTACAGGCCATGCAGAGTAAAGAGGCAGAAGAGGTACGCGTGGTCCAAGGTAGCCGCCAAGCCGGTATTATTACTGTAGTTCCCAGCGACTATTTGGCCCTCCTGGTGAAGATGATGGACAAGAACAGCAGGGGGCAGACTGGAGCGCCTCCAAGTTTCAAGCAGGGCGTCGAGACGGGTGACTTGCTGTCTGCGCTGTTCCGGCGTCTCCTTTAGCGAGCGCACGCTGTAGAGCTTGTCGTAGATCTGGCCCTCGATGAAGGCAAGCTGGACGCGGGCGCGCAGGTAGTGGAACGGCGGCGGCGGCTCTTCCTCCGTTATGTCGAACATGTTCTCGGGGGATACGCAGGATGAGGCAGTGCCCGGGAGGGCCAGGTCGATGTCGTCATCCTGTTGCACCGATGGTGTGATCGTTCTAAGGCTGATATCCTGAGTGAGAAGTCTTGTAAGCACTGGCTGGCTGATCGTTCACTCACTCGTACACCAGATCGCATGATTATTCTCTCGTACCTTGTCGAGGCAATAGCATATCCAAAAGATATTGTGCCGCTGCTGCGCCTCATGAAGCGGGAAAGACACGTCGGAAGCTTCCGTGTGCATCTGCAGGCTATGCGCCAGCCGCATGGCCGCGCTGATCAGCATGGAGGCCAGCTTGTCGTCGCCGTTGGCCAGGTGCAAGATGATGATGGCCAGGAGGACCTGGATCCCGAGCGTGTCCTCGTCCCAGGTGACGAGGTCTTGGAGGAGCCGGCCGCAGTTCTGCAGACACTGCTGGCTCTTGTCCTCGGCGAAGGGGTTCGGCGGTGGCATGGCAGCCGCAGCAGTGTCGTCGGCGCCGCTGGGCCGGAGCCGCAGCCGGTACCCGATGGCGAGGACGGAGTGGACGAGTGCGAACTCTACCTTTTGCCGCTGTCGGGGCTGCTCGATGCCACCGCCGCCGCCGCCCGAGTAACACCGGTGGAGGAGCTTCATGAAGGTGGGCTCATGGTGCAGGGGCAGGGCGCTGTTGAAGTCTTGGAAGTACCTCTCGATGATGGGCAAGGCCTCGTGGAGTGGTGGCAGCTCGGGGAAGAAACCATCTGCGACGGAAGAAGTGTGGCTGCTGTTGCTGCCGCTGCTGTTGCCTACTACTACTACTGGCTCGGAGCTACTACCCTCGGTCTCCAGCATGCTCAGATCCACGTTGGTGCTGAAATCCAAGGGGTTAACGACAGACGGCGGGTAACCCAACAGCGATGCTAGCGACGCGTCTGCTCCTCCCGAGGACGCACCTAGGGAGTCAAGCCTGGCCTCGATCCCCTTGAGGCGAGCCTCGAGGCTCTCATTAGCGTCCGATGTGTTGTGCAACAATCTTGGTTCCTGGTCAGGAGGCGGTGGCGGCACATCTGCAGGCTTCGGCTTCGGGGCCATCGGGGCCCGTCTCCGTATGAGCGTGGTAGTGCATCGGACCTTGTACAGCTGACAGTTGGAGCAGACCGGCTTCGCCATGTCGCATTTGATCTTGCGACTATAGCAAGTATCGCCTACAGAGCAGCGAGCAATGGTGAGGCTTCATTCTAGTGGATTATCACTCCATGGTATTTCAATTCACGTACATGCCTGCTCATGCAATTAGTATGCGTTGGGCAAGTGAAGATATGCTGATACGGGTTTGCTACTTACTTTTCGTCGAGACAAATTGTCCATCTTGTTGACGGTGCAGTATATGTTGGAATGACTGGCAAATGGATGAGCTTAAGATCGATCTACCACTCCTTGTATATACTTCAAGTAGGTAATAAAGTTGTGATACAGGGGGATACGATATGCAAAGGGGATTGATTATATTGCCGCAGCTGACAAATGTAATACGCTGACGTGATTGGTCAACGCTTCCAGCTTACTATAGCTGGCGATCTTAGTCAGAAGCAAAGGAGGCCACTGGTGTAATAAGGTCCAACTTGATGGCCAAAGTATTCTCACTCTGTATGTCATTAATGCCAGAACCCGATAATGCTCACATGACTGTGCAGGAGCACCTATGTATATACCATGCTGTCATTATATTCATCAACACATCTCCCATGCAACTCCCAAGAATCCCTCCGCCTCAGAGCTCAAAATAGGCACTCTCGGAGCTTCCCTGTGCCACCCAACGTATATTCTATCCACCGCCCAACACCTCGCCGCCCGGCTACAAGCACGGTGCCGGGGTTCATGACGTGACAGCCCTCGTAGGTCACGCAAAACGGCGGGGCGGTGGCGTCGACGAGCACCATGGACGTCGGTAGCGGATACAGTTGCATGGCCGACGAGTAGTCCCAGTGCACCGGGCGGATCTGTTGCCGGAAAGGCGCCAGGTAGCCCTGGTCCATAATCGTCTTGACGAGCTTCCGGGCCGCCTGCACGTCGTACGGCACCTCGGGGGCCGTGGCCTTAGGGGGCGCCGCGTCGACATCCATGGCCTCCTCAGGGGGTGCCTGGTCATCCAGGGCACTAGCACTCGGCGCCATCTCGATGTCCTCCTCATTTAATGTAGCCGGGTCCTCCTCGACCTCTTCTCCTTCCTCGTCGTGCGGCTTCGATGTCTTGAGCCGCACCGCGGTCCGCCGCAGTCGAGCCGACATGTCGTCTCGGAAAAGCACCATCTCGTGCGCCGGACCAAAGACCGAAAGCCGGGCTGGGTTCGTGGTCCAGATAGCCTCGCCGCCGTGCTTCACCCCGCCTTCCGAATTGGCAGAAGCGATGGCTCTCCGTATGCGACTCGTGAACATTTCGGGCACCGCCTTCCGCGGGAGCGGCACCGCCGCGCCAGAAGAGAAACTAGATGCCCAGCCGTCATTGTCGCCAGGCACGAACACAAAGGTGGATGATTGTAGGAGAGTCGGGAACTCGGACATGACAGATGCCAAGGAGTCGAAGTACTCCTTGTATTCTACGCTGCCGCCACTGGCACCACCTCCTGCCATTATCGCATGTTGGGTAAAGTTGCCAGTGAGAACAAAGGTCATCGGCGATGTGCCCTCGGGCTCCGTGGAGTAGATGGTGAGAATCTTGTGCAGAGCCTGCAAAGCGCGGGGCTGGTCAAGATTGAACTCGCCAAGAATGATAATCCGGCCGCGGCCGGGTGTATCAGGATCTTGGGTCGCTGGCTGTAGCATGCGCTGCTCGAGCCTCCGCATCTTTTGACCAACCGCTCTCTCACTTCCAACTCCCAGAAAGTCGATCCAGCCGAACCCACCTCCTATAGTGTGGTCCTGATCACCGTCTGGTCCACTCACGCCAAGCGTTACCTTCCGCTTCTCACAGGGCGGTTGTCCGATGAAGAAGCATTGGAATCGGCCACCAATAATACCGCCGATACCATTACTTCCACCAAGACCCTTGCCGGTAGACTCTTCCTCCTCTTCGTAAAGACCATCGACTAAGACAACCATACCAGGGGTAAACCAAGCCGAGTCTTCTGGAATGGATACTGCATGCGCAACATCTAGCGAGATAGCGCCCGTGAGGTCGTTGATTGTTAGTGTACCAGTCGGTGCTATCGAAAGTAGTCCTAACAGCATATGGTGAGTACCATGACGTCCCAGGAGGTTTGCTATTGGCGTGATTTTGTGTGTTTGTTGTGATGTATAAGCAGAGGAGGTCGATCTCTGCAACCCGGCCGCTGGACCTCTAGCAGCCGCGACGGCTGATGTCTGGAAAGATTCGTTCCGCAGCAGCCTCTGGTGAATGACATTGTACCTGTTCCTGAAGAGGGTGGTTTTGTGAGACGCCGAAGGCATCAATGAAGGTTTTGACGGGTCCCGTTCGAAGTGCTTCTTGTTGATATTGTATAGCATCCGTGGTTGTTCGTAAGCGCTAACAACCTTCAGCCATTTCCTGGGATCCTTGGCGTCATCCTCGTCGTTGTTCTCCTCTTCCTCCATGCCCAAGCTCGACATGCCGAAACTTTGTTGGCTGTCATCTCGCGTGAGGCTTTTGTTGGGCCGTATTCCTAGCCGGGTATTGGAGAAATCGGACTCTTGAAGCGGTTCTATCGCCAAGCTGTTTTGTCGGTTGAGCTCTCGGCCAGTCACTATCCTGCCCCCCGTCATGTTCCCCTCGAGCGTCTTGAGGATTTCCTTGAGCTCCGAGCTCGCGCCGTCCACAATGACGCCCCCATTGCGGTTCTTCCAACCTTTAGCAGCTTCCTCTAGCACTTTCTCGGCCAATCCTTCTTCGCGCCATCCTGAGCCACAGTGCCTTCCAATGAAGGTCGCGAGCTCCTGCAAGGCGGACGAAGTGAGCGTCAGGCTGTGCTTCTTGGTAAAGGTGCGGAACGCAAGTGGCCGTAGGGTCGCAGGCGGCAGAAGAATCGGCAAGATACTGGCCTTGGGCGGTGGCGGTACGAAGGGCTTCAATGTGTGAGCAGGCGTGCCGAAGGCCGGCGAGGAAGACGGAATCGAACTCGAGGGTGGTAGCGCGGGATTCGGGGGTTTAGCGAATATGGGCGCTGTCGGAGGGTTGCGCCTTTGCATTTTGATTTTTCTATGCCCTCGATCCGAGGCTCGAGGAAAAAGCTAAGTTGGGTCGAGTATGTATGGAATTCGGTCGCCCTTCATGCCAATCTCCAGAAATCGGTTGCTTCAGATGTCCTCTACCATTGAGACTGATAAATTGACTGGCACTAATAAAGACGCGTCTTAACGCGATCTAACCCCCCTTGTACAACGATAGTGGCCGTAAGCGCGTAAATGGGCTCTGCTCAACCACCCCACTTGCGGTCAGACTGTACTTGCAGGACCCTAGCTGGAATAAGACAGAGCCGCTAATATCGGCGCAAGGGTTCGGTAGCTTTTAGCGACCTAGATTGTCTTGCGAATACGTCAGTGTCGGCGTCGAGCTCTAGACTCGCACTTTCATCTCGTCGCAATTGCATCGTCTACAAACATCTTCACTTGAGTCTTGTAAGTACTACTGTAGCAGAGACGCCAATATGTTTGCGACAAGGCTTCGGCCGATTTCGATGCTCAATGGCCTTTCGTCCCATCGATTGGTCTCAACTCTATCCAATAATCCCTACATCGTAAGTCTAGAAGCTATCGAATGTGGTGCTTATGTGCATACAGACCCAAACAAGACAGCCGCTGATACGTATTATCCTTGGAACTCTAGAAAATATTCCCCAATGCATCGATAAACAACACGCACCTACTTACCTACCTCGACACGAACCCTCCATCCCAGAGGCTCGCCATCGGAAGTTCGAGCGCCAATCCGCCCACAACCCAGTCTTTCAGCGAAAACCGCGAGTTCCTTTCGATACTGAACGACGTCCTTGCTAAGCACGCCGCACAAGACCCGCAGCTCCAGAGCCAAGCGCAGGCCTTTGCCGGCCCCGGCGGTACTACTTTGGGGTCCGGCGGCGCCTTCTTTCCCCAGCAGCGTCGCAAAGGCCGCTCAGCCGGGCTCGGAGGCGGCGGCGGTGCTGGAGGTGGTGGTGGAGGAGGGGCCAGTGCCCAGGGTGGTGCTGGCGGCGGTGGCATGGGCGGCCACGTCCATCTGAGCGATATGCGCAACCCGCCCGACTACGGCCGGATCGCCTGGCCCGAAGATATCCTTGGGAGTATCGAGGTGGATGGAACAGGCCAGATTGTGGGCGAATTCCAGCCGAGTGGTACTTATCGCATCATCACCAACGAGGGAATGTGAGTCACGCCCTGTCTTCTGCAATGCCCATGCGAGCTTATCAGTAGCTAACCACACATCACGCAAAGTCTCGGCCTGAGTGACTTCATAAGAACCAAACTTGTGGAGAGACTCCAAAAGGAAGAGAAGCAAAGCTAGTTCAGTAGGTAAGGGGTGCGAATGATGTTTGTTGGCCGCCGCTATTCGCCTCGTGTAGGGGTCGATCGATCCTCCGGATGCTCCCGACTCTATGTATAGTATCTGTATGTACTATCACTGTATCATCATACCTTTAATGCGCACTACGTACGTACCACTATGATCTGAACTAATCTACCAAGCTAATGGATTTACCATATGGGCGGTGCATTGGGACCTGCATCGCTGAGGTCAAGTTGATGAGATGGAAAGCACGGTTTGACGTGCTGATTACACTTCTGGCGGCAGAGACAAATCGTTGGGACTCGGCAGATGCTTGATTTGCTGTACATGCAGGTTCTGCCGCTTGCGTTAAATTTTGATGACTGTACATGTGAGGCGTGCGACCTGAGATCTGAGCCGTGTCTGCAGGAAACCTAACATGTGAAGACGCTTGCATCCAATGAGTTGATTCCTGACACAAATGCTGTGAGTTGACACCGCCTTGTTGCCGTGCGACACGGCACAGCAGCGTATTATAATATCCATATCCGTATATAAACCTCATGGGAGGAAAGAGTTTGCTATCGAGTTAGTAAATGTGCTGCGCGCCATTGCTACCGCTCATGGATCTGTCGATACCGATTGTTTGTACTCTGTAGTCCGTTATCCTACCCCTATCTGCATCGTCGTCATGGCGAGCCGAGGTGACGTGAAGATGCATGGTCAGGGGCTTACTCGTGGAATAATCATTTATGCTTATCAAGAACGGAATGTGGGTTTGGCGTTTTTGCTAAGTCCAGGCATTGTTTCCGAGCTCGACTTAACAAACGTGACTGGGCAAGCTGAAGGAAGCCCATCATCCGTGGCCAGCCGAGGGCTGTTCAGTCTGGTGATGTCTCTCAGAAGAGCTACATGTGGCCATGTGCATGTGCGAGGTCATCCATACAGCGGGATATACCCAGCCAATAGCATATGCCCCTTCCCGCTGCTTGAGGTTGCACAAGAATGACATGTTATTTTATTTCTCGTTCTTTTGCGTAAGCAAATACAGTCGACGACTCGCAGCAGCAACCACAAAGCTCTCTCTCCATTTCTCCATGGCCTTGACCGCTCACTAAACACCCACGGACACAGGGCTTAGATACCGAGGCGCTTGAGCTAGGCCTAGGCTGGGGGCTAGACAACTACGAATCGTCGGTAGGATGTATTCAACAACATCTAAGCGCCTCAGCACAGAGCAACCAGACCTGTCGTCAACGGCCTGACGGAGGAGTCAATTCCTTCGATATGCGGGGTTATGGTCAGGTTTCCCTGTAAAACTCAGCTCTGGAGTGACTAGAAAAAAAGAAAACCAATAAAGGGCCCACCGAAGATGGGTACTGGCAGTTGCAAGTACATGATGTATTTTTCTTCTTTCTTTTAATGGTTCGGCTGTCGCTATCGTACATAACTCACGTCACTTTATCTGCACAGTCGGGTAGAACTGTACTGTAGCGGATATTTGGTGCATCAAGTCGATTGAGGCTCGGACGACTGGGAAAATTAAACATCTGGATGCAGTGCCTTCAGCATTAGGTAGCTAATAAATGTTCAGGCTGCCTGGTATCTGGTATATGCGTTGAACTTTGGCAGACAAATAGGCTTGCAAAGTACATGCTGCACTTTAGTCTGGACTCCCGAGGCTCTCTTTAGAGGAACAACTAGCTCTCTCAACCCCCCAGAAGAACGGAGGGGCAGCCCTTGTTGCGCATCCCAATTGGCACCCACCCTGCCCACCACCCCCTCCTCCACTTGTCTACCTTGTCTTTGCCTAGGGGCCTTTACCTTACCAATACATACACTGGAAGGGTAGCAGCAAGTAATTCCAGCCAAGGTTACTTCACACTTCTCATGACGACCTCATCGACCACCGCCCTCCTCCTTTCCCAACCCTCCTCAACCTCGTCGTCATTGTCATTCCTCACGAGTCCGTTTCCCTCGACATGGCGCCCAGACCCTATGACGAGGAGGAACTCTCCATTTCCCTCTCGCCCTCCCAAATCCGACGCCGGGTGCCCGAGATCAATGTGACGTCGCATCCGACATCTGAGACCGCTGCCGCCCGCAATGGCACCAGCAATCCACCACGCATCAGTCCCATACAGCCCAGCGTCCCGGGCCAGCAGCGCGACAAGGTCAGGCTGGAGGCCCGCGTCGGCCAGTACAACATCATCCGCACCCTGGGCGAGGGCTCCTTCGGCAAGGTCAAGCTCGCCGTCCACCGGAGCACCGGCCAGCAGGTCGCCCTCAAGATCATCGCGCGTAAGAAGCTCATCAGTCGGGACATGGTCGGCCGCGTCGAGCGCGAGATTGAATACCTGCAACTGCTGCGCCACCCGCACATCATTAAGCTCTACACCGTCATCAAGACCCCCAATGAGATCATAATGGTGCTCGAGTACGCCGGCGGCGAGCTGTTCGACTATATCGTCTCCCACGGCCGCATGCAAGAGGAGAAGGCCCGCCGCTTCTTCCAGCAGATGCTATGTGCCGTCGAATACTGCCATAGGCACAAGGTGGTGCATCGCGATCTCAAACCAGAAAACTTGCTCCTCGACGACAACCTCAACGTCAAAATCGCCGATTTCGGTTTGAGCAACATCATGACCGACGGCAACTTTCTCAAAACCAGTTGCGGTAGCCCCAACTATGCCGCTCCTGAAGTTATTAGCGGGAAGCTATATGCCGGGCCCGAGGTGGACGTCTGGAGCTGTGGTGTGATTCTATATGTACTGCTTATAGGGAGGCTCCCTTTTGATGACGACCATATCCCTAGTCTATTTGCTAAGATTCAACGCGGTGTCTTCACGATACCTAACTGGTGCCCGCAAGACGCACAGACACTGATTAGGAAGATGCTGGTGGTCAACCCCATGCATCGGGCAACCATTGAAGAAATCCGCCAGGACCCCTGGTTCCTGA
The DNA here is from genome assembly GCA_038364195.1 of Apiospora sp. TS-2023a. Classification (NCBI taxonomy): domain Eukaryota; kingdom Fungi; phylum Ascomycota; class Sordariomycetes; order Amphisphaeriales; family Apiosporaceae; genus Apiospora; species Apiospora sp. TS-2023a. The sequence goes on along the minus strand of JAQQWQ010000007.1, from coordinate 1,962,025 downwards.
GAGAACTGCCTGCTTATCTCGCTCCACCGGTCGAGGAGTTCCTGAATACGGGCGTGGACCCCAACAAGGCTATCCAGCCTAGTGATATCGCGCCACATGCACCCCAGCGGGTGCAGGAGAAGCTGCATAACGAGGTCACAGAAAAGATCAGTAAGACCATGGGTTACGGCAAGAAGGATGTAGAGGAAGCGCTGGGCGCAGATGAGCCTTCGGCCATCAAGGATGCTTACATGATTGTGCGCGAGAATAAGCTGATGCAGGTGAATCGTAAGTTACCCATTGGCATCAAAAGTTTCCTGGGTCTGAGGCGTTTCTAACAATATGGTCAGCCGCTTACGGTACGGGTTCTGATAACCCATTCTTCGCAACATCGCCGCCAACAGTATCTCACGAAGAGAATATGGTAGGCGTGACCGCTACTATGAAGGAGGCGGCAGCTCGGGAGATGGAACTCTCGGAGTCCCAAGCAAGTCCGCTCAATGAGTCGGCACGGTCGACGACCTCAACAATCACTAGCAACTCGCCACGTGGATATGTTAGTAAAGTTGGCATCCTCCCCACCAGTCTGCCGGCTTTACACAAGGAATATCTGGAACGCCAGAATGCCGGTATTGAAGAGCCCCTGAGCACCCAACCTGTCCCAGATATACCGCTACAGCCGCGAACGCCCCAAGAGCAACAGGAAGCTGTGCGGCGCCTGAAACCACATTCCAAGAGTGCTGTGAAGCTCGACGATGGTGCACGACCACAGACCATGACGCCAGTAGCCCCGAAAAAGATGAAGCCTTTGCGGTGGCAGTTTGGTATCCGGTCGCGGAACGCTCCCTGGGAAGCATTGCTGTGCATTTACAAAGCTCTTTCAAAACTGAAGGCATCCTGGATCGTGGACGAGGACTATGAAAAACTACAAGGGGAAGGCGAACAGTAAGTTAAACCCCTAAACATACTTTGGGCAACACACTAATTATTGTAGCGATGGCAGTCCTTACAAGCCCTCACACACAGGCTCCGAAGACCCATATGCAGGCATGTCGGCCAACGACATTGACGTAACAACTTTCGACCCTATCAAGTACTACCGTCTACCGGCAGATCCATGGCACATTGTCTGTCGGTGGAAGAAAGAAGGTAATTCCACCACGTCCATTTGTGGGGAGGAAACCCCATACCCTGCAAGGTTCTTGGATGCTAACCCGATGGTAGATCTTCGTAAATCTGCGGTATCCACAGGCGCAGCTTCCTCGGACACGGCTTCCGAGAAGAACACCCACGTCTACTCGGTGCTCGACAACCGCAAGCAAGACTTTGTCTATATGCGTATGGAGATCCAGATTTACGAAATGGAGTATGGTGTCTACCTCGTCGACTTTAAGTGCACCGGATACGAACGACAGGACGGGTCCATGCTGGAAGAGAAGGACGTCATGAGTCCGTTCCCTTTCCTCGACATGGCGGCCAGGCTCATTATGCAGCTGGCGGAAGCCGATTAAGAATACAATACGATATGTTATGTTATATTTATGCACGGTTCGCTGGGTTTCTTGGGCGTCTCTTTCTTTCGACGGCTACGGTTCCCCGCTGGGTGGGTTTCGCCCTCACTGCAAAACTAGGCGAGCATCTGCGTTGTATACTGTCAAGTTGGCACGGCGTCTCGCTACACCACCTTGATAGGGGAGGGGCAGGCGACGACTGCGGTATGGATGTGGAGTTGTCTTGGGAGGTATCGGGATCCGACACCATCACACACATTGCGTCGGAGTTATACATGGATGGGATCTTGATGAAGCACATGGAAAGGAAACATGCTCGAGGGACTCAATGGCGCGGAGTTTGCTATACCCAAGGTGGAATGATTATGTTTGGCTTCAATTTTGCTGGATGAGCATCTTTGGGGTGTTGTTTTAATGGCCAAGAAAGGGTATTCTTGATTTTTGGGTTGAGGGATCTCTTTTTTTGTTTGAAGGAATGGTGGGGAGAGTGAACAAGGGAAGGGGAAACAACAAGACAGCATACTTGATAGATGGCGGGCAGCTACGATGTGCCATTTTTCAATGGTGTGCCCGGTGTGATTGCATGGGCACGGGCATTAGTAGGAGTATGTCGTATATGCACCGCGAATCAATTGAGAGAATCTAAATGCGCAGATGTATCCTATCCCATGGTGTGTAAAGGGGAAGAGATAAGTGACTACTAATAATACTACCGACGTAAGGATATGATACACCCAAGGCCCCCTGCTTGGGGTGATCCTTGGTGTCAGCATGTATGCTGGAGGCTATTCATTATTCTGTTGGCTAAGGTATTTCGAATGCAATCTGTTGTGGGCTGGAGGGCCCCCGGAGGTTGCATTTGGAACCCCGTCCGTGGCTGATAAGAAGTTTCGCTGCGAGTCATTCATTGTTCACGTGAGTGGCCGGAAAGATTCCGGCCACAGCATCGGTCAAGGCCGGGTTTGAGTGGAGACGGGGCGACGACTGCGCGAAGTCTCTGGAGTCCCTGAGAGGCATTCTATTACTAATAAATGCCAATCTGCGCCCTCCCATTCGATCTCGGCTCCGGCACCACGCGCCCCAGATTATGTGTCACGGCCTCGTCTCGTCTGGGGAAATTACGAAATGGTAATGTCTGTCTTGTCCTACTCGGGATATACAGCCCCAACAATCACCAGTGCCAAAATGATGACCTGCACTTCTGAACCGAAAGGTCGCCTACCGACAAAACGCCACAGTCCAACTCAGCTAGATAAGTTTAGCTTAGTGTATCTTATAAATGTGTAAGTCTGCTTCTTGATCGTCTGAAACTTTAGACGTGAGAAAAACACAAAAGCTGACAAACACGCAGTGGTAACACGGCGCCGATAAGGACTCCCGCTATGGGGCAAGGGACAAACAAAGCCAGCTAGAACCTTGAGGAAAGGGATTGCGCGAAGGGCTTGTTCCGTGCGCGGGTTGCGGTATCGGTGTGGTTGCAAGACCAACGTTGCTAAAAGCCAGAAAAGAATTGGCAATGATGGCCGGCCCCCGCTCAGGCCTTGGTGGTGCTGTGGCCGGAATCTTTCCGGCCACGATGTATATTAGCGGACGCTTCGGCCGGCCGGTCTTGGAGTTTGACTTTCACTTCCATCGAACAAACCAAAAACCACACAATACCCCTCCAGATTCTCACCCTCCCGCCAACTGATACCCCAACCGAACTCAGGGTCACACGAAGTCGCAAGTGCAACTTGATACCCGATCCAGGAATATTACCCCTTTTCACCAATCAGCCCCTTTATTGGCATTCCTTCATACATAGAACACCCAACCAATAGCCTAACCCAATAAACATCACACTTCTCGTCCTATTGTAGTGACAAAGACACACATCGCCAACATGGGTTCCATCTCCGCCCCCGCCCCCTTCACCGTCCTGAAGGACGCCCAGCCCGACAACACGTCGATCCCCGCCTTCATGGTGTCGACGACGCGGGGCTTCCTGCCGCGCATGGAGCCCGTCGTCGAGCTGCCGCCGGCCTTTGCCAAGGTCGAGTCCCTGCTGAACCGCATGCCCGTCAAGACGCTCTCGGGAGAGCCCGGTCTGCTGGCTACCGGCCAGTTCGGCGACGCCGTCCTGGCCGAGCTCGAGGACCTCACCGAGGCCGTCGAGTGCTACAAGGACGACCTCGTCCTCCAAAACGCCCTCTACCGCGACTACTCCTTCATGGCCTCGGCCTACCTGCTCGAGCCCTGCCACATGCGCTTCCTCAAGGGTGAGGGCTACGGGCTCGCGCGGGACCGTCTGCCTGCCGTGTTGGCGAGGCCGATTGCGCGGTCTGCTGAGCTGTAAGTTGGCATCTCCTTCCAACGACTCTAACTTCCTTGCTCTCGTTTCCCATCAATTTCCTTCGTATCCTCGCAACTATCATCATCCCAAAGTTTGAGGAGACTGTTATTACCACATTGTAACCTACTATCATCATGTCAACCTTGCACCTCGCCTGCCCCCAATGTATCAATCATAAGGGGGTTCCAATGCCTTGCTTCCAATTCGTCGATGACAATCCTTATGTTCCATCAACCTCGGGTTTCCCCTTTTCATCTTCCATTCTTTCCTTACCTTTCTTCGCCTCTTGTCCTACCCCATAATATTCTTGTGGCAGGCTTTTTGGATCTCTTTGCTTTCCATCCATATCACAGCGTTCCTTCCTCTATCCCACCCCTCGTCTCTTTACTGACATGAACGTGTTTCTCCCAGGTGCGGCTTCAAACCCTTCATGGAGTACGCCGGCTCCTACGCCCTGTTCAACTATAAGCTCGTGGACCCGGCCCGGGGCCTGGCCTACGACAACCTGCGGCTGATCCGCGCCTTTGAGCACGGCCTGGACCCCAGCTCGTCCGAGGCCGGCTTCGTGCTGACCCACGTCGCCATGGTCTCCCACTCCGGCGCCCTCGTCGAAGGCGTCGTCAACGCCCTCGGCGCCGTGTCCGCAGCGCCCTCGTCCTCGCAGCGGTCCGCCTTCAACGCCGGCCTGCAGTCCATCCTCGGCTCCCTGCTCAAGGTCAACGGCGCCATGGAGGGCATGTGGGACGTCTCCAAGCCGCGCTCCTACACCTCGTTCCGCACATTCATCTTCGGCATCACGTCGCAGAGCATGTTCCCCAACGGCGTCATCTACGAAGGGATCGGCGACGACAGCGACACCCCGCAATCCTTCCGCGGCGAGTCGGGCGCCAACGACTCCATGATCCCCCTCATGGACAACTTCCTCGGCATCACCATGCCCAACACCCCGCTGACGGCCATCCTCAAGGACTTCCGCTCCTACCGCCCGGGCAACCACCGCGAGTTCCTCGAGTGGGTCGCCCACGAGCAGGAGCGCTGCGGCCTGCGCGCCTACGCCCTCAGCGTCGGCGCCAAGGACGCCAACGAGGAGGTCCTCGAGAGCCGCCGCCTCTGGCTCAAGATCCAGAACCAGGTCCGCGACTTCCGCTGGCGCCACTGGTGCTTCGCCCGCGAGTACATCCTCAAGCAGACCTCGCACCCCACGGCCACTGGCGGCAGCCCCATTGTCACCTGGCTGCCCAACCAGCTGCTCGCCGTCATGGAGGACATGATCCAAATGCACGGCCTCATCGGCGGCAGCGACGGCGGCCTCGGCAGCGAGTGCGACGACATCATGGAGCAGGTGCAGAGGCAGCGGGACACCCTGAACAAGGAGGTGGCAAAGTACTGCGCCGAAAGGGGCGTCACTCGATAGATAAACTGGGTTAAATAAATGACATTACAAGTACACATAGTAACAACCCATCCAACCCGTATCAAGTGTTAAATGGCATACATATGTCTACTGCCAATGCTGACTCTGGTCAACGTAGTTGCAGTCAGTGTAGGCACGCGATGGGACACAATGGTACATCACGATGCATGAGAAAACCAGCTTGTTGTTTGTTCATCAAATCTCGCATTTGTCTTTCGCTATTTTACCCCCTAAAGTCTATATACCAGTGCCATCAAGTCATGCTGAATCATCATTGAATTATTTATCTCTACCACGCAACGTCTAAATTTAGATCATCTGCTGGAAAGCGCGGTTGATCGGCGAGCGAACGTTGGGAACGCTCTTCCAGAAGTCCACGGTGGCGATGGCACGCTTGGAGATACCCTCGGCGGTGAACTCGAACTTCTTGTACACATCGAGGTAGGCACCCGAGGCACCGAAGCGGTTGATACCGAACTGCTCGTGAGTGTAACGCTCCCAGCCCATGGTGCTCATGACCTCAACGGACATGGACGGGATACCGTCGGGCAGGACGCTAAGACGGTAGTCCTTGCTCTGGGTATCGAAGACCTCGAAGCAGGGCATCGAGACGATACGGGCCTTGATGTTGTGCTTCTCCTTAAGCTCCTTGACGGCATCCACGCAGATGCAGACCTCGGAACCAGTGGACACCAGGGTGACGTCAGCACCCTCAACCTCGTGCAGGACGTAACCACCCTTGGAAGCCTTCTCGATGGTGGAACCCTCGAGCTGGGGCAGGTTCTGTCGGGACAGAGCAATGATGCTGGGGGTGTGCTTCTGGGTAAGAGCCATGTAGTAGGCAGCGCTGGTCTCGTTGCCATCGGCGGGGCGCCAGACCATGCAGTTGGGCAGAGCACGGAAGTGGGCCAGGGTCTCGATAGGCTGATGCGTAGGACCATCCTCACCAAGACCAATGGAGTCGTGGGTGGCGACCCAGATGGCGCGGATCTGGGACAGGGCAGACAGGCGGACGGCGCCAGCGGCGTAGGAAACGAAGTTCAGGAAGGTACCACCGTAGGGGATGATGGTACCGTAGGCAGCCAGACCGTTCATGATGGCACCCATACCGTGCTCACGGACACCGTAGCGGATGTATCGGCCAGAGTAGTCACCGAGGCCAGTGGAGGGGGGCTGGAAGTCGACAGCATCCTTCCAGCGGGTCAGGTTAGAGCCGGTCAAATCGGCAGAACCACCGACAAGCTCGGGAAGAGCCTGGTGAATCTTCTGGAGGACAATCTCAGACAGCTTTCGCGAGGCGACAGCGGAATCTGAGGGGGTGTAGGTGGGAAGGTTCTTCTCCCAGCCCTCGGGGAGCTCACCCTTCTGGCGGCGAACGAGGTCCTTGTGCTTGGCCTCGTGCTTCTTGGCGTACTCGGAGAACATCTTGTTCCACTCCTGCTCAGCAGCGGCACCCTCGGCAGCGTGCTTGTTGTACAGGTCGTAGACCTCCTGGGGAACGGCGAAGCTCTCCTCGGGGTTGAAGCCGAACTTCTGCTTCAGCTGCTTGATATCATCGGCCTTCAGGGGCGAGCCGTGAACGCCGTGGGTACCCTGGTTGAGAGAACCGAAACCAATGGTGGTTCGGAGCTTGATGATGGAGGGCTTGTTCTTGACCTCCTGGCACTTCTTGATAGCAGCGGCAATGCCCTCAAGATCGTTGTCGCCATCAGCGACGACCTCGACGTGCCAGCCAAAGGCCTCGTAGCGCTTGTGAACGTCCTCAGTGAAAGCGACGTTGGTGTCACCATCAATGGAAATGTGGTTGTCATCCCAGATGGCAATCAGGTTGCCAAGCTGCAGGTGACCAGCCAGGGAAGAAGCCTCGCCGGAAACACCCTCCATCAAGCAACCATCACCCAAGAAGGTGTAAGTGTAGTTGTCGACGATGGGGAAGCCATCCTCGTTGAAGGTAGCAGCGGTGTGGGCCTGAGCGATGGCAAGACCAACAGCGTTGGAGATACCCTGGCCAAGAGGACCAGTGGTGACCTCGATACCGGGGGTGTCGTGGGCCTCGGGGTGACCGGGTGTGATGCTGTCAATGGACTACGGGCAGGGAATTAGTACAAGACATTTAGGGTGCTGAATCTTGGTTGTACATACGCGGAACTTCTTGAGGTCGTCGATGCTCAGCTCGTATCCGTAGAGGTGGAGGAGGGCATATTGAAGCATGCAGCCGTGACCGTTTCTTAAAGAGGGATTTTGTCAGCAAGGTGTTTTCTCGGCCAGTTTGCAGGAACAAGAGATGAGGCTGCGACTTACGAGAGGACGAAGCGATCGCGGTTGAGCCACTTGGGGTTCTTGGGGTTGAACTTCATGAAGTTGTTGAAGAGGACGTGGGCGACCGGCGCCATACCCATGGGCGCACCGGGGTGGCCGGAGTTGGAGTTGAACGTGGCATCGGCCTAGAAACATCGAGGTCAGTACGGTGTCTTTGGATATCTAAGTAGGCAATTGGCGTTGCCAGGCCGCGAAGGCCTCATGACGTTTGTTGAGCAATAAACAAATCATGGAGGGGCAGCCGAGCCAGCAATTGGGCAAGGGCGGGGGCGGGGTGACGAGATTTCGCACCGAAAGCAGAAGGGGGGAATACTCACGGCCAGCGTTCGGATGGTGTTGATGGCACGCCAGTCAGTCTCTGTGTAACCCATGATTGCGGTGTTGACGGTGATTCAATCTGGGAAGTTGTGGTTTTTCTTGAATGAAAGTGTTGGTATGGGAGAGAGGAGAAACAAGAACGGAAAGTAGTAGGAGGTGCGGGAGATGCACGATGGGTTAATAAGGCAAGGCAGCTTCTTTGCCTTGACTCTCTAGAGGGGCAATGAACACACACCTCTGCCACTTCCCACACACATACCTCATCGGATCACTGTGGTCCTGACACACTAACGCGACCATCTGGAGACCCATTGATCCAATCCATTTTCCACCCTGCCATTGAGTGGGGGTGATTGACTTGGTGCCTGTACTCGCTGTACTTCCGCGGGCAGATTTACACTGAGGATATACATGTTGATTAACCTTTTCATGCATCGCATAGCCTTGGCCCTTTTTCGCTGCCGTCGTATGAGACAAGTCCAGTCTTTTTTCGCCCCATTCCGCCAGCTATGCTGCTTGCCTTTGGCGGCCTTTGGCGCCTTTGCAGTACCTTAGGTCGGCTTCCCAGTACTTCCCAGCCTGCCCGAGTGGAAGATAGAGGGGCAGATCCAGCGAACCTGCCATGGGTTCGGAGCTCTATCGTGTCTATACAAGGCACTTACAAGCCGAGTCCCTGTCTAATGGACCTTCTTCGGCAGCTACGGTCCCCAAGCTCCCCTCAATATGACGCACGTTGTACCCATGAATAGCCAACTAGCTCCCATCAACTTTTCTCTGCGCGCGCTCTCTCTCATTCTACTACTGACTACGGTACTGATCAATTTTTCCTTCCTTGCCTCAACCGTCCAATATCGAGTACATGCCCAGGTACCTTGGCGGACTTCACAATGCCAATGCCATCCATGCTTGCTACCAACCTGCCACATACACACCTAGCAAACACACGTATCACCCAGCCCGCATAAGTCGGCCATAGGCGTAAAGCACCAAGGGTCCATCCACCGAGCCACCCTTACCGCCTCACATACAGATGTAGTTGAAACAGCTAGAATGTTACTGAAAGAAGCCATGTTGTGTTGGCGTTGGCCGTCTTCGCCTAATCAAGCGGTGGTTGACGGATTCGGTGGCTAACGGCAAGCAACATTGCTAGGTATCCAACATGCAAAGTGGAAGCTCGCCTCTGTACTCACTTGGGTTTAAGGTGAGATGCGTACCTACATGCAATACCTACTTGCCAACATGCACCTCAGAACTGCATCCGTAACAGCCAGTATCTTGACGGACTCCGTGGACCGCTCTTCCCCGGGCAGCCAATCAATCCTCCACGGTCTCCGTTGCTGCTCACTCAGCAACAGAGGCTTTTGGTTACACACTGTCTCACAAAGCTGTCCCAGAAAGCCCTCTCTCGCCAAGTGCATAGTATAACAGAGACTTAAGCTCCGGCGGTGATAATTACTGATCTGTCGTCTCCGAATTTTTCTGCCTCGTACTAGTCAGCCTGGCCTACTGGCTACTTTGTACATTCACACGGGGGACGGTTCGCCGGTCCATCGTAAGTAGGCCTAACGCCGATATTAGTGACATCCGTAGAAGTTTTTGCGAGTCAAGGAGCGGTGGAGTGCTGGCCACAAACACGTTGGATAGCGAGATCATCTTAGTCTTGGCTGTAACCCAGCCAGACGCCGGCCGAATCCGCCGGGACACGTTTCGATGGAGCTGCCTCATCTCATTGGCGAGGCTAAATAGTCCACGATGCGGGTCGTGTGAATTCAGCCCGAGAAGCCCGTCACTCTCGGAGTTTGCGCCGCCTCAAACAGGGGCCTTATAGCAATGCCCAAGTACTCCGTATGCAATGAAGAGCCTTACTTCTAGTGCCTTGGAGCGTTATACTCGAAAAGATCAAGAATATTGTTCAATTCCTGTTACAATCTCGATTTATCAAATCTGGTCTAGGTGACTGCAGCCTGAGCAATTAGGTCACCAAGGACACGTCAAAGCTGGGGTGGGTGTGCATTGCGTCTCGAGGAGGACGAGAGGCTATTCGCTACACGCCGGATATCTGAAAGTGGTATAGTCCTGACCCGTCATCGGAGAGGGGCGCTACGACTTATCGGCCTGTCTTGGTTCGCAACGACGGAAGCAAATTATCTGTGGACACTATATCGAATGTACATAAGTAATCAGATACTTCCTCATGAACCATTTAAGTGTCTTGTCAGTGACGCTTCCTCAATAAACCCTTGAGGTTTTGGCCTTGGATTAGCATATAACCCTGAGCACAACAATGACTTTACACAGTCCACAGACTTTGTCGATATCCCTCCCACCATTGTTTATACCAACTGTTCCGCCACTTCTTCGAGTCCCAGCAGAGCAGAGCTTCAATATGCTCTTTGTTGAGACATCGCAAAGAGTGGCTTCTCTTGTGTTCCTGGCATGCTGTATTCCGGACGCTGCCCTATTTCCATGAAATGTGACTTCAGAGCTAAAATCTCGGGGCAAAATACACACAGCGATGCAAACCCGGTCATCGCAATCTCAAGGAGCAGGCGACCTTTGCAAAGTTGCTGAATGTTGCGCTATTAGGTTGTTTAATGTCTCGAGGCGTCGATGCTATTAACTTGTCTAGGTCTTAGAGAATTGGGTGAAAAAGATCAGTATGGTAAGGATTTCGCATCAGCTCCACTTACGGTTGTCCATATACAGTCACCATGGTTCCGATGGCGCCTCCTTCCATCCATGATGTCGTGCTCGAGTCATGCGCTGCCGCGATGAGCTATTGGATCTGGGTTCGTCAAGCAGTGTCTGCTTGTTTTTTAACCAGAGCCAGAATCCGTCCAGCTTGACTGAATGGCCTGTCCTACCCTTTCCAGTCGTGCGCCTACCCGCCTGGCTTCCAAAGCGGCCTCGGAAGTGGGAGCGACCACGGTGGTCAGCAGCATGGGGGCCTCGTCGACCCCGCCATCATTCGGAATCTCTGACGGCTGCCCGGCCTGGTTAGGACCACCAAGATTGAACCCGACATGGGCGGGTATCTCCTGCAGAGCGTCGTGTTGGGAAGCAGCGGTTTCTATGAAGGAATGAAGGAGGAAAGGCCCATTGCTGGTATGCTCGACCATGACGCGTTGAGGGCTTCCTAATCCAAGCCGCATTGCCGACTCATGCACCAACAGGGCAGAATGTGTCAAGGCGGATAGAGCCTGGGCTTGTTGCTGCGATCGAGCCGATGAGATGAGAGGGGTCCTCGTGCGGTCTGCGAGGTGTACTGCCAGGCTGGGGTGCTGTGAGGGTAGGTTGGCCATTGCAAAGGATCCGGGCTTGCGGGCGGGACCGATACGGACAGCTCAAGATGAGAGGTATGAGGAAAGGACTCGCAACTCGGACTTGTCGACAAAGGAACAATGGATCGTCAGGCAGCTAGTTCCACGATTTGCACTTGCTACTTTTACTATCTTCAATGTTCGCCTAGGTGATGTGCCAAAAAAATGTATCGGATGTATGATCTACCTCAAAAGAGCTGCAGATGGGTTGCTGCATGATGTCGCTGCCAGGTGTTACCAACTGCGTGACGGTAACATGTGCAGAGGTCACTTGCAACTCCCAAAGTTACCTGCGAATTGTCATGCACAATGACGCCGATGAGACGAGTATTGAGTGAGGGTGGTACTGACTGCTACAGCACACCTTAAAAATTACCCCACAGAGGCTTGACACAGCTGACCGACTCCAGTTGCACTGCTCTTCTGCATTTGCTTCCCTAGCCGCTCCTTTAGCTCTACCTAAAAGTCATTTTAACCGTTCAAACGGCATCTCAGCAAGCGCTTAGCGAGCGGTTTCCTTGGCTATTTTTGAATCGCTTGTTCAATCATCTCCCGTCAAGTTAATGTCGATTGGTTGCTTGGTGTTCGGGCTTGGCTAGGGAGATCTTCGAGTTGATGTATCCAAAGTGGGACGTTAACCGCCGCAGCCCCCGGGTTAGGCAGTGGTCCCGCGCATACTACTAGCAAGCAAGCACCCATATCCATAGCAGAAGTCGGTATTCGATGTATTCCAATATTTGTTGATTCTCCGCCAAGACCTTTCTGGAAGGGTTACCTGGCCGCAATCGCCGTACGAGCAACCAAACAACTCGACGCGAGGCAGCAGCTTTAATTATTACACACAACATACGGAGCATGGGACAATCCGTTGTGTCCTGTACGCGAACATCAGTATTGGAAAGACCGCATGTGTACTAGCTATCGGATGACACGACAAAGGATAAGGACCGACACGACAAGGAAGGACAAGACGCTACCACGATGAGCGGTGGAGCTGGTTCGACCTTACCGGGACCCCGTCCGCCTCGGCGCGCTCGTCCACCTGTGCGAACTGTACGTTTTTGCTTTTCTTCGTTCGAGTCCTTTGACATTTATCGCCCGATATGTCCGCTTTGACATTTTCCTCCGTGTCTTGTCTCGACCATCCCATACCGTGAGACTGACTCGCAATGCCGCCCGCGCGCCGACAGAAACTTCGGAATGGCACCTGGATCATCCCCGGCACAGGCGAACGATCGCGGCGGCAGTTCACGCTACGGGATATCGACTCTGACGGTCCCGGCGACGATGAGCGAATGCGACCGATCCTCCAGCAGCCCACCGTCCGCGAGAAACTCCAAGCTATCTTCGCCAACCTTTGCCTGGGTATATATTGGTTTTGGACATGGCTGAAGTCCCCAAAGGGCCGTGGCACCCTCAAGTGCTCCATCGCCTACTTACTGGCTAGCATGGGCACTTTTTGCCGCCCTTTGCGCGCTTCCTTGGACCGTTAGACGGCAAGCATATCGTCGCCACGATTACAGTTTATTTCCACCCAGCGCGGACGGTCGGGTCGCAAATCGAGGCTGTAGCCATTGCCAGTATAGCAGTCATGTATGCGCTGCTCATAGGTACCATGTCCATGGCCACATCAGTTCTGGTGGGTTCGGTATGGGACCAAGTGACGTTGTCGTATGTTCTGATATTGGTCATCTTCATCGGGGGCGGCATGGGCTTTATCGGCTGGGTGAAGCAAAAGTTAAACAGCCCTCTGGTTGGCGTCGGTGCCAGTATAGCATCCATTGGCATCATCACCATACTCACCAAGGAGAACTCGGTTCACAGTGGTGTTTTCACCAACCACAAGATTATACAGTCGTTGAAAATATTGTTGATGGCTACGACAGGGTCGACGGCTGTCAACCTATTATTATGGCCGACGCTTGCGAGAAACGGCCTTCGGGGTACCATGCGCACTGCCTCTGTATCCCTTGGCGATATGCTGTCTGTGATCACCAAGGGCTTTTTGAGTGGTGCTGAAGAAGACTTGAGCAGCCAGGCATTTACCAAGGCCTCAGCTGAGTATAGATCAACGTTGACGGCCATGAACAAGAATCTGCGAGAGTCAAAATACGAATACTACTTCTTGGGCCAGGAGCGCATCTATCAGTATGACAAGGAGGTTGTGAGATCTATGGAGCGACTGGCACAGTCTCTTGGAGGGCTCAGGAGTGCGGCTAATACCCAATTCGAGCTCTTGAAGGAGATGTCGGCGAACAACAGGCCCTTCTCTTCCAACAGCGGTATCCTATCCCCTACTTCCGGTCGGCCCACGTCAGCCCATCTCAGAAGCGGAACGAACTTTGCAGTTCTATCAGCTATCGATGAATCTCCAGACGAGCGGAGCGAGTTGGATCAGCCAACGCCATTCCTAGAGCACCCACCAGCTACTCCAAATTCCGTTGCTTCTAGTGTAGCCCGTACGCCTTCAGGCATCTTCGAGGTCTTCATTCAACGACTTGGCCCTTCAATGAAATCTTTAGTCCACACCCTCGCGGAGATTTTGCGAGAGCCGCCTTTTGGCCCGCCCGGCGCCCCTATCTGCATCAACGAGAACTTTAAACATAGCGTACAGGATGCTCTGATGCTGTTTAACTCCCATCGGGCCAAGGCATTGGAGGAAATTTACAAGAACATTGAAATGGAGAGAGCTAGGCCTGAAAACGTCCAAGCCGACTATGAGGAGGTGGCGGCTGCTTGTGGGCATTTCTCATTCAGCCTTTTGAGTTTGGGAGACGAGATAGAGAAGTACCTGGATGCACTTGAAGACCTCAAGTTCGCGACGGAGACTCACCGGAGAAGCTGGGATTTCCTGAAGCTATGGCGCTATATCAGCTTCCGGCGATCCAAGTCAATTGGGGATGACGCAGAACGTCAACCTCTTGTCAAGCCAGTCAAGAAGCTTCGCCGGTCTGCTTTACCCAAGGGCATCCCAGATAACATTACGAAGAGACGCGACTCTTTCAGTTGGGATGCGGCGCCTCAAGCAAGCACCAGTCTCAGATGGACATCACAAAAGCTTCTGAAGTTCTTCCGCTTCCTCTCCAGAGACGACAGTAGGTCCATCATATGACCCTCGCATTCCGTGCTGCTTTACTAACACCCCTCTCTAGTCAAGTTTGGTCTCAAGGTTGGCATTGGTGCTGCCCTCTACGCCATGTTTGCCTTTATCCCGCAGACTCGTCCCATATATCAGCACTGGCGTGGTGAATGGGGTCTCCTCTCCTTTATGATAGTCTGCAGTATGACCGTAGGCGCCTCGAACACCACTGGCCTCTCTCGTTTTACGGGGACCGTTATGGGCGCCGTGTTCGTGTTGATTAACTGGTGGATCTCGGGCGGCGAGCCCATCTCGCTTGCGTTGCTTGGATGGCTCGTGTCGTTTGGTACCTTTTACATAATGGTAGACCGCGGCAACGGGCCGTTCGGCCGCTTCATCCTCCTCAGCTACAACGTCTCATCTCTCTATGCTTACTCGCTGACCCAGAAAGTCGATGATGATGACGATGACGAGGGAGGAATCGATCCGATCATCCAACAGATCGCCTTCCACAGAGTCGTTGCCGTATCCATGGGTATCCTCTGGGGTCTGATCGTGTGCCGCCTGATCTGGCCCATCTCGGCCCGGCGGAAGTTCAAAGAAGGCCTCTCCGTGCTCTACCTGCAAATGGGTCTTATTTGGAAGCGCGGCCCCCTCGCCATGCTCCTCCGCAACGACGCCGCGGCGGAGTCGTACATGAAGATGGGCGAACAGGCGGCCATGCAGCGCTACGCGACGCAGCTGCAGACGCTCTGCGCTGCGGCGCTCAACGAGTACGAGCTGCGCGGGCCCTTCCCGGTCGAGGCCTACCGCCGCATCCTGGCCTCGACGCAGCGCCTGCTCGACGCCTTCCACGCCATGAGCCTCGTGACCATGAAGCACGGCCGCCTCAGCGAGGGCGAGAAGGCCCTGCTCTACCACACGGCCGAGGAGCGCGCCCAGCTCTGCTCCCGCATCTGCCACGTGTTCCAGGTCCTCGCCAGCAGCGTCATGCTCGAGTACCCGCTCACTGACGCGATCCCCAGCGTCGGGGGCACGCGCGACAAGCTGCTGGGCAAGATCTTCCGGTTCCGCAAGGAGACGACAAAGCAGCAGCAGCAGAATGAAGAGGTCAATGGCGGCGACGCTGGTGGCGAAGACCAAAGCCGCAAGCAGCCGCAGAATGGGGAGATCCAGAGAAACTTCACGACGGACCAGCAGAATCGCTTGGCGAGCAAGAAGGCGAAGCTGAGCGGTGTCACGGTCGAGGAGCCCGACTATGCTCTTTTGTATGCGTATGCCCTAGTTACGGGCCAGGTGGCTAAAGAGCTAGAGGTCGTCGAGAAGGAGGTTGAGGCCTTATTTGGAAGATTGGACGAGGATGCCCTCTTGTTACAATAACCTGTATGGTGACTCGGATGTAGAAAATACCACCTACCCATCCCCTATTACACACCTACTATAACCTACTACTACTACTATTATAACTATCGCTTACCTTACCTACTACTACTATTACCATCACCAGGTATTATTACTTAATTATATAAGCATAAGTAAGGTTAACTGGATATATTGCTCCCGTCTTTTAGTGAGCACTTGGAACACACCTAGACGGGGTTTAATAAACAGTCTCTAGAAACATTTGAACATACACAGACAGGTGAATCAATAGCAGGACGCCAATACTTCCGTGCAGCATGAACGTATCTTAATATGTCAAGGAAACGAAATCCAGAGAAGTTGCAGTATACCTATCTAGAGTGAAACAATACTATCATTTGTTGTCTCGGTATTGTGACTTAGCTTCTACCTATGTTGTTGTCAATATGTCGTTTCTAGTTGCTGGTGACCGACTAACATTTCCAATCAACAAACTTCCTACGGCCTGACCGCCCACGAGCAGCCCAATTATTAACCGAGAACAGATGTTCCAGGATGCATTGCCTAATCGAACACGGGAAGACATGTCACATTCATTGTAGAGAAAATATAGCAAGTCAAGACAGGAGGGAAAAATCTCATTTCCTCGTCGAAAGCTCTCCTTATATACACAAAGCTGACCCAGCTCCCGGAACTCCAGGGGGAAGATGAAATGACTTTCCCGTAAAAATAACCTTAGATGAAAATCCCAAAGGCTGCTCTGTCTATCTTCGCCTTGTCCGAGTGCCTAATTCAACTCTTTGCTATATCTTTTACATTTATTTCTTGCTCTTATCTTGTTTGCAAGCCGCCACCCACTATCGTTCTCATGTAGAAACAGGTAGGCTGGTTGTGATTTATAAGAGTTACTTGCCACTGACTTTTACTCGTCGTAGCCCCTTTTCTCAACACCAATCATGCCCTGGCTCTGGCCCCTCCGCCGGCGTCCCCAGACCTCCTTGAGCCACTCGCTGAGAGTGAAGCCCCAGTGGCAGGCGACGAGGACGCCCGAGAGGACGTTGATGACCTTGACGGCGAAGGTCAGAAACCCATCGCGCGTCTCCTCGACCGTCAGCATGATAGGCTCGATGTCGTACTTGAAGAAGATGCCGGGGACGTTGAACTCGGAGATCTCGCGGCTCTGCTCCGTCACGGCGTACTGGTTGGTGAAGATGGTGCTCGACGCCGCGTGCGCCTGGCCGACCGTGTACACGGTCGGCACCACCGACATGAAGTACTGGAACTTGTGGAAGTTGGCCGAGGCCCGGTTGACGGTGCGGTCGAGGGGGTTGACGAGGGACGGGAAGTAGGGCCCGAAGGAAAACTCGTTGATGACGTGGGAAAAGTTGAATTCTGTAAAGCAGTGGTTTCGATGGTCAGCAAGTGTGTCTGTCTTTTGCACCGCCAATTCAGGGGGCAAAGCTTGTCTTCGCCCAGACGTCGAGTAACAAGGAGAGCGGCGGCTACTTACGGCTGTGGTCCAGATGTTCTCCAAACTCCATGTAACCGTGACCTCGGGCTGTGATGTGGAAATCACCTTGGACCCTGTTCAGGTCCAGACTGCCCCAGATACGACAGCTGTCAGGCTTGCTTCCCCAGAGGCGCGGCGTCTTGCCCCAGCGAGCCTTCTTCTTGCCGAGGGCGACGATGTCGTGGACATGCTCCTCACCAAATCCCTCCTCGTCGTGCCAGCCGGCGCCGGTGATGGCCTTGCCGTGGCTGTCGAGGCCGAGCTTGTGGACGCCCTTGTGATCGGCCCACTGGTCCCACGTGGTCGGGTCCTCCTGGAGGCGGGAGGCGGCGAGGATGCGGTCGCCGGCGGCGTCCTGGACGTTGACGTGCAGGTCCTTGCACTGCATCTTGAGGATGATGTCGAGGTTGATCTGCAGGTTGTGCCCGATGCTCTTCTCGACGGCGAAGGTGTGATTCTCGGCGCCGCGCCACCACCGGCCGAGTTCTGACCACAGCAGGACCAGCGACACGACATACATGATGACGGACCACTTGCCTCCGCCCGATGTGCGAGTTACGTATTGTGGTTTCGACTTGGCTAAGCGCAACAAGATCCCTTGTTAGTTTTCTGTTTCCTGGGGGGTAGAGAGTCGATTAAGTGCATGGGAGTAGGCCGGGTACGTACGGAATGCGTCGAAAGCCTTGACGAAGCTGTTGGGCTCGGGCTCATCGTCGAAGCCGCCATGTTTCTCGTAGCCGTTCATCATGATGGCGCTGGCGATCAAAGGAACCGCCGACTGCCCATGTGTTTCTCGTCAGACAGACACAAGTAGCGCAATGGAATTGTTCTTGATAAAGCGGCCGTCTCGTCGAGAATTTGGGAAGGGTTCTTGTCGCTTGTCGCAAAGCGTACGTATTGTCGCAACTCGAGCTCAAGACAGACAAGCAACTAACTGCAAGCAGCCGGGTAGCAGAGGTGGGCACGCAAGACTACCTCATTAGGTTATTGCATGGGCGATTGGGAGCAAATGAGCGCAAGAAATCCGCGTCGGTCGAATATGCTGAAAGGTCCTGGGCGTGGTGTTGTACAATTGATCGACCTAGGTAGGCGATTCGTAGTCTCTGACAGTGGGCTAGGGGGTGTGTAGTCGCTATCACTAACAGCTTTTTAGTAATATTGGTAGAGAGGACAGCTTTCACCAAAGCGCGCCCAAGTTCCGAGCCGCAATTGAATGAACCCCTGTTCAGGGTACCTGGACTACCCAGAGTACTACCTAAAGTACCCTCAACCCGGTGGGGCCGGGGTAACATGCCTTAGCTAGGAGCACCCGAGGTATGTAGTGCATCCCGGTATTTGCATTGCGCCTACGGATGTATATTCAACACAATCCGCCGGAGATATCGTGGCTCTTCCACACAATGAGATTGTTTCCAAGGAGAACGCACAACCAAATGGACACGTTTTGTGTAGCAAAAGTGCATGATTTTAATGAGTACTTGAGTACTTCCTAAGGTAGAGTGCAAACAATCTGTGCCTATGTAGTGGTGTCATTCTGGTAAAGGGAGTGTTTCCGCGGCCCTATCCGCCTATCGTATCGTATCCCGCCCGTCCTTCTGCGACAATATGGAAAATTCGCGACTGATTGACTAGGAAAAGACCGCGACCCTCCTCCCCTATGTCGAAAATCAAATCGCGAAAGCAGTTTAGTAACACAAGTCAACTATTTGTTCGCCCCTTTCCAGCGCGCCAGGTCCATCCCTAAAAACAAAAAAGAACCCCTAGAACCCCAGAAGCAATTCCATCCATCGCTCAGCCATGTCGATGGCTTGTCTGTTTACGATACATGCCACACTACTTCTTCGTAGCTGGCTTCTGCTGCTCGAATTGGTACTCCTCATCAGAAGCATCGAGGATATCGTACTCTTCGTCTGTAAGGAATCCGTCGTCCGACTCAGCCGCCCAGTCCTCGTCATCGACGCAGTCTTCGTACTCATCCTCGTTGTCTTGTGTCGAAGGGGCGAGGGTGCTTGTCTCGAAAGCTGCCTCAGCCTCGCTCTCCGACTTGGTCATGTGAAGACTGGCCGCTGGTGACTCGTGCTCCAACTTGGGGATTATCATCTGGCTCTTAGCCATCTCCGGCACCTTGGAGTCCATGATGGTCTCCTCTTGCGTCTCGGGCTGCGAAGCCTCGACCATAACGTCACACCACAGCTTGTGGCCGAATTTGACACCATCAGACGTGGTAAGGCGCCAATAAGAGATGGCCTGGCCAGCACGGTCTGGAGTCCGCATCAACACAGTGAATGGGAATTCTTGGCCCGGTTGCAGCTGGTTGTAGCACACGGTAGACTCAGAGGCAGAGACGAGTTCGTGGATGCCGGCGGGGTGTGAAGGATCAACGGCGCCCATGTAGTCTCCGCCAACAAACTTGACAGAGCATCCCGCAGGCCAAGCCGTGTGACCTTCGTTCTTGAGCACCCAAGTTTGCTCAAAAGTAGTGTTGGGTGACATGACGGTACCATCCTCAACAGTGTCGTGCTTGAAGATGGCGACCAGTTCAGGTTCAGCCTGCTTCTCCTCAACCAGTGTAGTTTGGTCTGGCTCCGCGTCCTTCTTCTCCTCCTTAACTTCCGGCTCTGTCGGCTTGACATCCACGACTGTCTGCACTGGGTTCACAGCAATCTCCGACTTGGGCGACGGGGCAGTTTCAGTAGATCGGCTGCTCGTCTGCTGGCGACGAGATCGATCACCCATGGAGGGCATCCGCTTGCCGTCCTCGTGCTCACCAGTAGTAGTCACACTGACATGGCGAACAGGCGTCTTGAACTTGATCAAAGGATGGGTCTTGTTATGAGGGTTGGACGGGCAGGCCTCACAGCTAGCGCAAAAGTCTGTGTCATCGCATACGGCACACTTGAAGCGGTCACCAGTAATGTACTTGGGGCTGTTGTGGGAACTGGCACAAAGGGGGCCGTCGCAGCAAATTCCATGATGAGTAGCACGCGATACATTGCGGCGCTCAGAAATCGGTTCGTAAAGCTCAACAAATCGGTGGTTGGGGTGAACGAACGATGCATTCTGGACACACTCGGAGCAGTAGTCCCAATCAGGGCAGTCCAAGCACTTGTGGCGAACTCCACGAACATACTTGTCGCAACCGTCGCAAATGGCATTGTGCACCACGTTGCGGCCCGCAGCTAGGCGAGCAGAGACAGACTTTGTGAATACAGTGTCCTTAACAGCGGCGGAGAAGGCATGCTTCGGGTGGTGCCCATGCTGATCCTTGGTAAAGCAAGTCTTGCACAAGTCAAAGTCCTCGCAGGTATTGCAGTGGAGGAAGTCCTGCTCTGGGAACTCTTGCACACAGCAGTTGCACGTGCGAGCAAAAGAAGCAGTCCAAGTGGGCACTGCAGGCACTGCAGGCGCAACAGGTACCTTTTCGGCCTCGCGAATAGGAAGACTCCAACCTTCAACCGGGCACTTCTGCGGGGCACTGGTAACGGAAGCACGGCTTGTTTTGGGTGCAATGTGTGTTGTGCTGTATGCGATCTGGCCATCCTGAATGGTCCGCTTGATCAGCCAGTGCTGTTCATCATAGCAAGTTATGCCTTGATTCACGCAATCTTGGCAGAGGTCGAAATCGCCATCGTCGCAAGTAGAGCAGTGATAATGAGAGTCGGGCACAGCCCTGTCGCAGCTGTTGCAGCAGACAGTGAAGGGGCGTCGGAGCCGACTAGACAAGGAGGGCACATCTTCCTGTGTTGGTACGAAGGCGGTCTTGGGTACAGCGGAGGCTGCCTCGGCCACTTCAGCTTCGTTAACTGTCTCTACCGACTTGTTAGCCTCTGCCTGGGGAACTTGTCCAATCAAGTCGGCAAGAGCTGTCCGAGGGTCAACCGGAGCCGACGAATCGCGGGACTCGCGGAAATCGATGACTTCAGCACCGCTCTCGTCGCGGCGGAGGCTGATCCGAGGCATACCCCGTGCTCGCCATTGTTTGATAAACTCCGGGAATTCGTCGGGCACTTGAGGCGCAAGGATGGTTTCTGGGAGTGCGTTCGGGGTCGGCAGCGGTGCTGGCGTGGATTGCTCGACAGTCTGAGGCGCTACAGCCTGCTCAGATGTTGAAACCGCCTCAGTTTCCGTCTGTTCGGCGACAGGCTCAGGCACGTCCTCGATAGAGACAGCCTCGGGTGCGTTCTCCAAGGACTCGGATTGGGTCGTAACGCGCAACTTAAGCTTCTGTTTGGCCTTGGCAGCCCGGAAAAGCTGCTTGAATACGGGCACATTGCTCGGGTCCAGAACAACGAAGGCACCGGCCGAATCCGAGTATCGCTCGGTGACCGTCTTGATTCCTGCCGGCACCTGGAGGAAGGCGCGAACCTGTAATGACATGACATCAGCATGGCTCCATCGAGACGAAGCAGACATCACCCAGAACATGGGCAAACGGAAGTAGGCGAAACCAATCTAGAGACTTACCTTGTCATCCAGGGTGTTGGCGCCTAGATCACGCAGCGGCAGCTTGAAGCGACGTGTGTTGCCATCGTAGTTGACCTTGAGAGTGATAAGGGTTTCGGGCGTCGCGGTCGACGGGGACGCCATGATTACCGATAACAATTGCTATGAAACAAACGTTTAGTAAACTGGTGGCGATGATTTGATGGTGGTTTGATGGACCAAAGGATGCAGGAATAGCAGTTTAAGTGATGCACCCAGCTTGGTTGAAGTGTGTGGTCGGAAGGGATGGGCAGTGCACGTTTCAGGCAGCGGTATGCCGGGGCGGAAGCGAGGGAGGGAATAGGCTGCGAGAGGCGTCATGCAATCGCAATCTACTTGGTATGTACGTACATCGGACTCACAAACCAATGTTGGAGAGGCAGTTATGATCTAGCTCCGTAACAGGGGCGGTGGATCGGGAATAATGTGTCGTGAAGGGTCTCTCGACCGGGCGGAAGGTGACGAAAAGGAATGAAGTCTTATATTGAAATGTTTCGACCCGCTCAACCAGGAGCTTCCGAAAGCAAGCTATGTTAGAGATGTATTTATGTATGTATGGGGAAGAATGGGGCAATTGAGAAATGGGCCTCGAATGGAGCAGGTTGATGAAGGATGAGGGAATGATTCGAGAAGAGAGATCGGTGAGAGTGAGGGAGAGGGCGAGGTGTTTACTAGCTTGGTAGGTCACGAAACGGATGGCCGCCCGGAACAGATGGGATGGGATGGGGGATGGGGGTGACGGCTTGATGAGG
The DNA here is from genome assembly GCA_038364195.1 of Apiospora sp. TS-2023a. Classification (NCBI taxonomy): domain Eukaryota; kingdom Fungi; phylum Ascomycota; class Sordariomycetes; order Amphisphaeriales; family Apiosporaceae; genus Apiospora; species Apiospora sp. TS-2023a. The sequence continues at coordinate 1,939,647 of JAQQWQ010000007.1, read as the reverse complement.
GGTAGGGTCACTGATCATTGAAAGCGTGTTTACTTACAAGGTGCTGCAATCAATACGGGAATACGTAGGCCTCACCTCACTAACAAAGAGATCTTGGAGGCAGGTAGGTCGAGGTTTGGTCTGGTTTGGTAGATCAAGGTAGTCGTACAACGCCTGGCATGGAGTCGCTCGCAAATGGGCTCGACGGGTTTAAATGGACGATGGGTTAAAGGCAGGCTGCAGGCAGCTATCGCAATCGCCCGATGGCTTCGTTAGTGCGTACCTAGAGGGAACAGGTGAGGCGACTTTGATTGGAGAGGCAACTGTCCTTTTTAGATGGGCACATGTCCACAATTGCGGGGTTAGGGTCCTGAGCTCAGTGAGCTGGAACACGGCCAACACCACTAACATCTGGGGGAGCAGTCCCCTCTGAGCTACTGCTCTGACTCCCCGGCACCTGGTCTACATACATGTAGGTACGTATGCTTGCCTCCATTTTGCCATGCCCAGGCCCTCAACCTCGATTCGTCATGGTCACCGTGAGGATTACCAAACAGTGAACACCCACCCTGAATAGCATTTGCCTGCCAATGTAAGTACTTGGGTGCCCCAGCTGACATGACACGGCCCGCAGTACATCCCGGGAGGGTACTGGTTTGTTCTATTGAAGTCTACAGGAAAGCATTCCTTTCTTTTTCTTTTCTTCCTCTGGGGGACTGCTTATGCGAATGCGACGATACATGTATGTATGTGCATGTAGACGTCATGTAGGCACTCGCGCCGGCTCGGCCTGCACGTGTGCAAAATAGCCGAATACACTCATTTTGCGACTTGTGGCCGCAGTTGTTGTCAGCCTGTAGCATATTGGCAGCGATTGAGACTGTAAGAGCTTCGGTGCATCGAGATATAGGCGTAAAAAGGTACATAGAAAATGCGGTTGTCGCCAGAGCTTTAATTTCTTGTTCGGCCCTCGGGCTAACTGTCGTGAGCACTTGTAATTCAAGGGGCGGGCTGGTTCTCTTTGATGTTTATATCGACTTCACCCAGCCGAACAATGGTGTTGCTTTTGCGGCGTGTCTATCAGCCACTGACCCTCCCCAGTCGAGATCGTCGGACACTGCTGTACCCTCTTCCGCTCATCAACAGCCTCCCGTGCAGCGAGTGGTAAAGGGCGCGTATTTTACGTATCACAGCCTGGGTGACTTACATCAAAATCCTGCCCCCTAGCATATACGGCAATGGCAACCGAGACCTGGTAGGACTCGCCCATGGTGACTGCATCTTGGGCTTCGGGTTATCACGGATCTAGCTGTGCTCACAATACCTCTACAGCCAAAAGGGTCGGCACATACACGTACTTGGAATAAGCCCCGTGTGCTGAGGGCCAAGTTGTCTATAACTCTGCTAGGAAGTGTTCAACTTGGTCAAGTGACCCTACTGCAGACGAGACTCGGCCACTTGTTAAAAGGGTCCTAGTCGTTTCCGGCATATCATTAACATGCATTAGTCAGTCAAACGTACACACTGAGGACGCAATTTGGCTCTTGATGGAAGATCAATGCTCCATTCCCATCAGTTATGCCAAATTCGACAGTAATACTTTCTATACAGAATCAAATTACCGCAACGGAGCATCGTATCGATATATTGGAAGAGCATGCTGCTGAGTATGACGTAGAGTAGGTTGACGGCGATCAAATTTGGTCTGATCTGATAATTGAGGCATGGGTCTCTGACTGCGTGCTCCCGATGAACTGCATACATGTACCTACCTACATATCAAACCTTCCAAGTATGCACATGGTCATTCTCTGGTTTTATCAGTTTATACATGCACCAGTCAATCTCAATTTGTAGGAATGAAAGAAACTTCGCAAGAATAGCAGATTTGGGGGTTGAGTAGGTAATCGTAACAGGGTGATGTATTAGTTTATGTCGATGAGCGCGAGGCAGTCGTAGTCATCTTGGCCTCCTCGCTGGTTTAATTGTTTAGGAGTTCTCGCTACCCCAACCCTTCATATGCCTCATCCTAAGAGTGTGCAAAACAAGTGATGGATGCGATTGGGCGATGGTACTCCTGCATGGGGAGTGGTATGCGATTGGAAATCGTTCATTGAGCTGAGCTGGCAATGTGTGGTGGATATTTGTTGGGTCGCTAAAAGTGCAGATGTGGATGACTCGTCTTCCGTGGACTGATTTCAAATGCTGTGACTTCTGGCCAGTGGCTTCACCAAAAAATAGAACCAGCAAGTGAGTAGTGAGTTATTTGAGGCACTGTTTTCGGGGTTTGGGGTTTGGTGATTGACGAGAGGAATCGAGCAGGTAAGTATCATACGAAATGTCTTCATGCATGTACAAGCAAATGTAGGTACACAGGTAGGTTGCTGTGACTTGGCTTGCTCTCTTTGCTACCGACCTCCACGAACGCAAAGATATTAAAGCCGATGTCGCCGATCTTCTAGTCGACGCAATGGATTTGTTGTTTTGATTAAGTATGCATCTCCGTCACGCATCCAGTGGTGTATGCTCAACGTTGATTGGTTATAGGAGTTAAAAGATACTTTCCCTTTGCATGTGCCAATTGGATGATTGAATATGTGCTGGACGTATGGGAGATGACAGCATCAGCAACGGGAACTACGGGATCGAGAGCGATATCGACCATCATCTATCTACATGCATGTGTAGGTTTTATACCAGTTATGAGAATGAGTGAGTGCATTGATAGAAACGGACTGGTATTGAGCATGTACGTGGGGAGGTAGTTAGCATGAACCTACAATTAATGTTTGTATGTACCCAGATCTTGGTTGGGCTTGCTATCAAGCTCAAATGAATACTTACCTCATTTGATGTTTCTATTATCGACGTGTTTGCTAGGCAGACCGGAATGGACGATCGCTGGGTCCCCGGGACACCGATGCGGAAGCCTCCAAAGCATCAGGGGGGAGGGGGAAGGCCTCATCACTCGCGATCAATCCATTGAAACATGTTACATAGGCCAAAAGTACACACAAACATCTGATTGATTGCTGGGCCTTCAGTCGTTGTGGTTCTGGAACCAACTGGGATTGATCAGGGAGCCTCGTTCCCAAGTGTCTCTGTCTCCGCTCTTTTTTACGACCCTACGGCCTACCCAGGTATACTGCCCAGGTTAGGCCGAGTACAGTTCACACTCGGTCGAGGGTGGTTGCGCTCAAGCTTGTCCGCCAATACCTAACTCTTACGTACTGTACTGTGACTGCAAGCCGGGCAGTCTAGGCTAGGCCCTCCGTTGCTGCCATGCATGGATGCTTTGCGAACTAATCAAGCAGCTTGACCTCTGCTTGTCGGTCGGGACGCACTTGACGAGAATGGTTACTTGTAACCCGCTCGAGTTGAATTGACTGTTGTTGAGCTACTGTAGTTGAGGGAGGTACTTGGGCTAGAGCTGTGGAGTTGGGGGAGGTGCCCGCCCAGGAATTGGAAGATGGTGGATTGGCTCGACAGCCGTTGATTCGATGGACCGAGAGTGGTGCTGCTCTGCTGCTGCTCTGCTCTCTCTGGGCTGGCTGGGCCGTAGCGTCGTAGGATGACTGCCAGCTTCATCCAAACTCATTCATCATTCAGAATTCCCACCTCGACAATTCTATCTTCACAGTCACAACCTACGGGACAAGGCAGCCCACTCTCTCTTCTCCCCCCTACCTCCTTTCGTGTGTGGGCTAGAGGTTGACACTTCTTGGTATCTGCTTTTTCTTTCATCCACGGTTGTTTTGACCTGGAGGTATCTCTAATAAAAGTTGTTGTTCCTTCTGCCTTTTTTCTGCCTTTCTTTGCTTGGGCCGCAGTGCGAAGCTGCACCACACATCCAATACAGCCAACTTCCGGTCCGTCGGTCTGCTTGAGGGGAGGGGGCTTCTGGGCTAGGATCGAGCAAGGAAGGAAGGGAAAAAAGAAGAAGAACCACGGGAACACTGGCTTCATAATTGAATTGCTTTACAGCATTCTTCCTTTCTTTTGGACCACCGCAGGCGGGTCTTCGCCTTTTGCATCTCCCCCATTCGAGTCCTTCGATTCTGTCTACCTAAGGTTGCGTCAGAATATTGTCGTCTCACATGCGAGACATATCCGCATGAGCTTCTCCTAGTAATCCCACGACGATACAGACGTCGGCCACAACGACACAACCGCCATCCAATTCCCAGCTCCATCCCTGGATGCCAAGGATCCTTGTGTCGTTTTCATCCAGTCGATACCTGAGCCTACCAAGGAGTCACCGATAATCCTCGATATCGACCCAACATGGCGGGACCTCGACGGAGAAAGATCGGCCACCGCCGTAGAGTGGAGGATGAAGGTGAAGACGAACTGGACCTCGACGACGACTCGCTCACCGACGGCTCTCTCGCCTCCGATGATGACGACCACGCCAATGATAGCGACACTAGCAACGTCGATGAAGTCTCGCCTACCTCTCCTGCCACCAAGAAAGCAGGTAGCACTGCGAACAGTAACGGCACCGCCAAAGCGGGGGTCGCATCGAGCGATCCCGGGGGAGGTAGCTCTGGCACCGAGAAACCACCCAAATCTACATCACTATCGAATGGCATGTCTGGCCTGTCCATCTCAGACCAGCCCGAGTCCCAGGAGTCGGGACAGGGTAAGGATGCCAACGACTCGGCATCTCCTTCCAAATCAGGTGCACCGATAGTCGTCAGCTCGGCCATTATGGATCAACCACAAGACGGCCAGCCGTTCGAGCGGCGACGACGAGAACACGATGAGTACCGACGGCGCCGAGACGAAGACCCATCGTTTGTGCCTAACCGGGGAGCATTCTTCATGCATGACCACAGACACGCCGGCCCTTCAGCCAACGGGTTCCGACCTTTCGGGCGGGGAGGCCGTGGCAGAGGCCGCGGTGGTGGCATAGGAGGTCCCTTCGCACCTTTCCATCAGCAAGTTCATAATACGGCGGATCCTACTGTTAGCGCACCGTGGGCTCACGATATGCACGAGATTGTTACAGAGCCCGCGCCCTCGCGTCAGCCACGACACACGGTAGCACACAGTGGACACTCAATGATGGATGACGGCCCTCCCAACGGCGACGGGTTTATCCCAACTTGCCCGTCAAATGCTACGCCCATCAACAGAACACTGTCGTGTGAAAAGCATATTGGCAACGTACAAGTTCGAGTCTTCCTTCCACAATACAAGGAGCCCGTCGTGTTTTCTGGACATGCGGTGAAGCAATACACTAGGTTGCCGGACCACCGGCCTCCGCTGCGCCGTGATAAACCTGTCCGAATCTCTCTGCCCAACTTCCCACCCCGCTACATCTTCCCAGCAACCGACAGATCATTTATATTCATCCCCCGAGCAATGCGCCCTAATCAGCAACGCCTGCGGGGCAAGCCAAGATCCGGGCTCGGGTCGATTGGCGGCTTCTCTCGGAGAACCAGTGTGTTCGGTGGGAGTTACTACAACGGCAGTGTTTATTCTCCGAGTGTTGCTCTTAGCAGACGCTCGTCTATTGCACCTGATATGGGCCGTGATTACCTCCTGTCCCCTACAGGGTCTGCTATTTCGCGACCCCCTATGCCGCTGGATGCGGCTCGTCCTGTGGTGCGGCTTCCACCAAGAGTTGAACCGCCTCCAGTGATGAACCCTGTCGGCATGGGCGATTTCTCGGTAGATGGAGCTCCAGCAGGTGCCCAGACTACTATCAATGATCTGCCCCAACCTCAGATCCACCCTCTACCACAGAAGCCTCCGGTGATGCAAGAGAACAAGCACACCCCTATCCCTATGCATCAACCGAAGCCCCAGAAGACGGTATCGGTGGAAACTATCGAGACCCCGGCTATGCACCAGAACTCACAGTCTTACCAGCAAGCCTTCCATCACCAAGTGCCTGTTCACGTTTCCAATGGCTTTGGTCATGATGCTCACGGCCGTCATCCTTCGTACGCTTCTACGGGTACTCCTTTATCGCAAATTCCGGAGCGTGCCATCCATGCGGCTCCTTTCCAACCTACACAGTACGCACAACAAGGCTACGCCCCGCAGTACCAGATGATGCCACAACAGCAGCATGGTTACTACTATCCTCAAGGCCCCTATGGAGCCCCGGCACCCCCCTTTGTGCCTGGCGCTCAACAGCCCCCACCTCAGAGCGACCTGGATCCAAACAACGGACAGGCAGCTCCTGGTTCCAATTTGGTTGCCCAAGAAGTCAATGGTATGGTTTACTACTATGACGCCTCGCAACTGCCACCCGTACCGTCATACCCACCTTACTCGGCCCCGCAAGTCTATCCCGGCGCCGGCGGAGTCATGGGTATGAACGGTGTCGTGGCACCCCCTCGGATGGCTACTACTATCCACACCCTGGAAACGGCACGGTTTACTATCCTCAGTGAGCTAGGCTGCTCGATCGCTCCCATCCATTATTTATTGCGACTACCTATTTAATCACGTTTTGGACGCGGGCCACCGCCACACTTGTCTTTATTCTACCGTCATAGGTTTAGTGCTACCGACCTTGGAGAACACCGCACAATTTCAATGCCCAGAGAATAAGGCTCTTCTTTTTTGGACAGTTTCAACTTCAACATTTGTGCTCTTTGGGCTATCCCGGTCTGCGAGGCTTCCACGCATGTGGGACTGTCTCTGATAACCCTACCTATCGCGACGGCATGTCCTTTCGTGCTCGCTACTCGCTGTCCCCCCCTCTCTGTGCTTTCTTGGCACCCAATAGCTTAGTCTCCGTTACATTGGCATTATCCATTTTCCCATCTTGGAGGACCACACTGTATCGGCGTTTGGTGGAGTTATTGCTTACATGCTGTTTATGCTACGACAAATATGGCTCCTTGGGGAAGAAGCGTGCATAATGGGTGACGGTAGAAGAAGAGCCAAGGCACTTTTTGTGTAGTTAGCATGCGAGTGCTTCGGATCATTTTCTCCAGCTTTGGGGGGCTGTTGGTTAGGGCATTTCTAGGGTCCGTAGCGGAGAGAGGGGACGAGAGAAGGAGAGGAGGGGAGAAGAAAGAGAGAGATGAGTTGGTGGTGGGAGAGAAGCAGAGTTCATGTACGCAGTGTCAGAGGAAGGGAGGGGACCCGACGAGTTGTCCGATAGCCGCCAGCCTAGCGACGTAGGAAATCCTAAAGTGCTTACCTCCAGTGCGTATTTCGCTTCTTCAGAATAGTGATTAATGTCTCGACTTGCTCATGACGCTGCTTGCTTGCATGCTTGCTTGCTTACCTGAATAATGTTGTTTCGTTGTCTTCACTCACATCAGACGATCATAGATGTCTCCCTAGCCCTGGTTGGGACTAGGGATAGGATACGGGTCTATTAAGAACTAATACTACTTGGCGCTGGTCGTCGTGCCTCATGTTTGTTTCAACTTTTTTTGTGGCTGCCATCCCAGCTTTCTTTTGTGCTTTTGCTGTTCTTTTTCTTTTTCTCTCTCATAATCTCTCCCCCTCTTCGCAACCCTCTACTGGGGGCCCCTTTGTTACCACGAGAATACCGATATCTCTCCCTCTCTCCCGATCTCTCCCCCGCCCTCGCCTTCACCACCATAACGAGTTCCCCTCCCGCCTGGCCTGTTCGTGCTGCTGGTAATATTGCTGGTACTGCTGCTGCTGTTGCGCCATCGCGGCGGCCGCGCCGATCCTGGCAGGGGCCGGCGGCATCTTCTGGGCCTCTAGCCGCGTGGCCAGCTCGACAAAGGCCCGATACTTATCCGCGGAGCGGCGGGCGTAGTCGTCGTCGTGGTCGTGGCGGCCCGAGAGCATCTCGCACAGGGCGTGGTGCTCGGGCGACTGCAGGATGCGGGCCGTGATCTCGTCGGCGGTGAGGCGGTGCTGGGACGCTGCTGCTACTGCTGCTGCGGAAGATGAGGAGGAGGACGAGGTTCGGCTGGTACTGAGAAGGAATGGGGCCGGCGTGGCCGTGGCCCGGGTGGTGGTCGAAGCGGGCGTGGGCATGGGCATGCTCGAGTCGGACGACGAGGACGACGAGGCCGACACGATGGAGGTCCTCCGCGTCATGGCCGCGGCCGCTGCTGCGTCTGTGTTGCCTTTCCCGTCACGGGCGACGTAGGAGAAGAAGTCGTAGAGGTCGGATTGGCTCATGGTGGGCAAGTACATAGAGGGGAGATGTGAGGGAGAAAGTTGAAACGAGAAACAGAAACAAGAAGCTTCTTTTCTTTCTGGAACTGGGATGGAGGGGAAACGGAAAGAGATGTTCGAGTTCCGGGGTTCGAGAGAGGCTTTATATATATAAAGTGCTCGATGGACTTTAGACATACGAAAAGCCAAAGCATGCCATGGCGACTTCTTACTACTTACTTACAGTACTACCCTTCCCCCAGGCGGCGCGTGGCTGGTGGAAACTAACACACCACCCATTGGGCGGTATCGAGATCTCACGATTGGAGGGTACGCAATATGGGAACGGGGAGTGAGTGCTGGCCTTGCAGATGGGGAGAATGGGGCGTGCCGCGTCGTGGTTGCTTGGCTTCCTGCAGTCTAGACAATCTCAGGGGCAAGTCATAAGGTGATTTCGGATCGAGTAAACACGGTCCCCCCTTCCACCTCACTGGCTGGCGTCTCCCAAACCCTGCTTGCTTCTCACAACACACGAACGGATTCCAGCCATTCCCGTAAATGCCGCAATATGCAGGAGGAACGCGGTATAGGCGGTTTGGGGAACGTGATGAAACATAGACTGCATCTATCTGACCCCATTGGGGACAGACTAGCTAGCTGGCTGGCTGCTGCTGATGCTGCTTCCGCCGCTACTACTAGAGAGGAGCGAGCTTATTCCCATGACTACGCATTGGTTTGCTTTTCCTGTGGAAACGAAGTGGCAGCTGGGAAAAGGGAAAAAAGAGGAAATGACTTAAGTTACTTTTGGTGCCATGATCAGGTAAAGCTGATGGCAGGCCCGGTAGAAGATCCCCAACTCTAGCACGAGAGACGGTGACGAGCTCTCTCGCGTTAAAACTCACGGACGATGACTTGGAAGGTAGCAGTAGCTCAGGCCGGAAACCCAGGAGACGGAGACAGAGGACCTGATTTGGGGTCACGAACACCCTTACATACCTACCTACTACCTACCATACGCACAGCCTAAAATGCTTGTCTCCAAGCCTCTTGATTTCTGGACGTTGCCCTAGAGAAACCTTGATTTAGGACCATCTTGCGGCTCCCCGTGACGGTTACTCGGTCCCAGCCCAGTCCGGTAACGCGTGGCCAGCCATGGGGTCAGGCCAGAGAAGCTATGGGTGAAAGGCAGGACAAGAGGAATGATTGCTTGTTGCTTTTCCCTGGCCCCCAGGACGAAAAGTAAAGACTTGCCTGCTCGAAGCCCAACAAGGATTACCAGGGGGCTGGTTCGCAAATGGGCGGTAAACAAACAGGCAGGTCTGGAAGGTTTCAAGGCCCCAGAGTGCCAGCAACGATAGCTTCATGCAAGGAAGACCATCGAACAAAAAGACGAGTCGATTTCCCGGCCGCACGATCTGCACGTCAGAATGGTCCGAGTGCCGATCCGCTCTCTCTCATGGGCCGTTTCTTATTTTGTGTAACGGTGTACGCGTAGCATTTTGTGGCCGGGTTACTTCCGAGCCGTTGTGTGCGAGTGTCTGTGATAGCCCCCCGTTGGAGAACAAAGACGTGAGAGAGAGCGTGAGAAGCCAGGAATTGGTAGAAAAGGGGGTGTGCGGTGTGGTGGTGGTGTAGTGGTGGTGGTGGGGTGGAGATTCTGGCCAGCTTTCCTCTTTAGGCAATCCGCGAGGGGCTTGCTGGCGTCTGTATGGCTGCTGAACCAACATATCCGGCCACCTGAAGGCGAGATTGGAGCTAATAATAAATCAAATTCGAGAAAAAGGACAATTACAGGTCTCGGCATCGACAGCGCGGAACCAAGCCATTTGGCCGCGCCAGGAGCTACAGCCCCGGAATTGCCAGTCCAGGAAGCTGTGTGTCGCCGCCGGCACGTTGATCGCAAAAAGTGCCGCATCGATGATTTGCAACCAGGAAAACAAAACTGAGGGGTACGGCGGTGTGGTAAAATCCAAGCACCCAAGCAACAAGGGGGGCATGGCAAGCAGAGCAGGGGGAAATCAACTTTCCCATGCCCAATCCATACTTGCTTTCACCTAAAGCAAAGCTACTACTACCTACCACCCACAGACGTTGTCTATGTACGACCAACGAAACGAAGCACATGCACCTACTACATGTACCTAAGGTAGGCCAAGGCCTGCTGACGATCGGCCGGTGCAGTGCATTTCCCGCCTGTCACTCCGATAGCAAATCAACAAGCCCATCCCCCATACTCTGCCGCGTCAAGCTCCGTGAGGCATTTTCCGTCCTCTGTTATCCTGCTACATCCCTCTTTACGACCATCGCCGCTGATTTTAAGCTTTTCCAAACCCTCTTGACTCCTGAAAACGCCCGCATGTTGCTCACTGCACCGCACCGCGCACCGCGCGGGCTGCGAGCTTCCTCTCTCACTGACGCCCGAAGTATGGCGTAACTGTGTCCCCATCCCACTACGGCTTTTTCCCCTTCAATTCAGGGTATCACGCTCTCCGTGTCACTGCGCCACCTCAGGGCCCCAAGCTTACACTCACTCGAGCGCTCGTCTCAATCCGAGATCCTGACATCCCGTCTCATGTAGCATGGAAACCGCTCAGGACTAACACCAGGTGGCAGGAAAGGGAAGATCATCAGTGCATGTCATCTTTTGAGCTACAGGGCGATCAATCAGTCCAACGCAGACCAGAAAGATACGAGGGATTTATTTTCTCACCTCGTTCAGTATTTTCTCGAGATAGGTAGTTGGTAAACAGGGGACAGGCTTGTTAGAATGCCCATCGCACTAGCTAGTCGTATCTATGTTGTTACACCTGACCCTGTGGCGCCCTTATTCGTATCTTATATAGACTAATCTTGCTCCCAGAGACCCAGCCGTGCATTTTCATGCTGAACCTGCATTCTTCTTTTGACCGCCTACTTCGCTGCTTACCCATCTTCTGTTGTTTGCTGTCAATACCATATAAACACGCTTCTGTCCTCTACCATCAGATACTACCGGGTCCTCCGTACGAGGTGTGAATCCCATCCTATTCTACCAGGAGAGGTCATCCCTGAGGAGGGGGCGTTGTCCAACTCGCCCATTTACGGACCCCCAAGCCCCAAGAGCCTACTCGATACAAGTCAATTCAAAATTGTTCAGGAAACACGATGGCGGAAATCTGGCTGGGTCTCTGCCTCCTCCTCATGACGCCTCTCGGCATGTCCATCCAGCTCCTTCTGAAGCCCACCGACTCGTACAAACGCTTCCATGCTTGATACGCACACGAGTATACGCACACAGGAGGCAAAAGGAGACGAGAAGAAGAGGGGTAGGGGGGTGCATACGAGCGGGTGTCAATCCTGTCCTTCGACACATCGATTCGTGGCCAGCTAAGACCCGAGAGTCAAATATAAGGCTCTTTTGTCCTATCGTCATCGTGCCTCCAGTCCTGTGGATGTCGGGTTCCATCGTGGAAAGCGGCGAAGGGAAAAACTCGAAAGCTTTGACATATTGATTTGCCCAAGTCAAGCGCGAAAAAGGCTTTATTTTCATAGATCCGATAAACCTACAAATGTGACATACAAGATTTATCCATCTAGTCGCATATAAGACTCCTGATTTTACCGATGTGTACTTTCGACACCTATGATATTACACCTATGATATTACTTGGAGAGCCTGTTCATAGCCATAAGATCTTGGCCGTCCAATCTCACAACAAAGCACTGCTGAACGGACTATTGCCAGACCCTCCCTAATGAATAGCATCGCGGTTTGTGCCTTCCAGGGGACTATGCCAATTGACGAGACCAGTCGCAATTACGACGAGAACAGTCACGATTGAACACACGTTTACTTACCCGGCCAGCGCCTCACCTGGCAATATAATTAACGGCATAACTGGGAGTATCGGTAATAACGGATTAAACGGAATAGCTGGAAGTGGATAAGGGGGCAACGGGATAGCTGACGGCTAAAAATGGAGTTAGTGATATATCACAAGCCCTCGTAGACGATTGTTCACGTATTATGCAACGGAATCAGTCAAACGTAATGTGAGATCATGTAGGTATTCTGTCTAGGAGGTAGGCTACAGTCGGTTATCCCATCGCTCGTTCATTCCAGTGCATCCTTCAGCCTAAGCTGCAGCAACCATGTCGACACTGGTCACCTTCTCACCACCACCAACACCTCCTCCACTTCCAGCAGGGGGCGTCAGGTTCTGAGTCTTTTCGATCTTGGGCACAACGCCGAAACGCTTGTTGCCTTGGTCCCAGATGGCATACACGCTCTTGAGGAAGACATCTCCGAGGATGTCAAAGGTCATGTCTCCTCGAGACTGAACTCCGCCGTACCAGTTCTGATCATCGGCAGGCGCGAATGCGAGGTCCTCCTTCTGGATAACGAAGGACTTGCCGCCAACGTCAATGCTGAATTCAGGGAGAGCGTCGACTGATGTACTGATGGGGAAGACGTAGCCCTGGTTCTGCTCGTCGTATTTGGCGCCGGGGATCTGGTCATACAGCGCCTTACAGGCTGCATCAGACATCAGAGCAAGGGTGGTGCCGGTATCAGCGATGGCGAGGTTTCCGCTCTGTTCCGTCGACTGGCCGTTGACAGAAAAGCTTGTAGAAGGGAATTGCCAGAAGCCCTGGGAGTTATCGATCGGCGTCCAGTAGATATCTTGGCCCGACTGCTGAACCAGATCCTGGTCGACGAAACCGAAGGTGTAGAAGGATTCCTTGCCCTGGTCGCGGTCGCTGTAGAATGCAGAAGTAAAGAGCTCAGACTCCTTGGGAATGTCGTTCTGGGAGATCATGTTCTCGACGGGCGTTGCGGCAGGCTCAGAAGTGCCGTTGTTGTCAGTAACGGTGTTGATCTTGTCAAAGGCCAGGCCGAGAAGTCCGTCACCGGTTCCCTGGGCAAACTGAGGCGACATCTGCTTGGCCAGCTCGATGACCTGCTTCTGGATCTTGAGGCCACCGATGACGACAGTGTCAGTGCCACAGTCTCCAGACGCGCTGGATCCGTCGCCGTAGGAGATCTTCCAGGATCGATCAGGCAGACTCTTGAAGGTTCCAGACTTCTTCGGATCGAACACATTGTGGCCCTTGGTGCTGCCTTGCTCAGTGGAAAAGATCCAAAGATCAGCCGATCCGGTATCGAAATCGAGCATGAACTTCTGAGCCGGTGTGCCGATCTCCACTGGGCAGAGATACCTATTATATCAATGTCAGCCAATCCGTCAACTGGCGATAGTGGGATAGTGGGATAATGGTAAATGAGATAACTGGAATGAGGACAGCGGGGACGACGGGATAAGTGGTGATAATGAGAGAAGTGACAGTGGCCTCGGTAGTAGGACCGACGGGATAGTTGGTGATGTGACATGGAATAATGGAATAATGGGAATGGGATAACTGGAATAACAGTGGACGGGGCAATGACTCACATGGAATCGTTCTGCTGGTCGTCTGCAGTAACCTCGCCATGGTTGGAATCACCGCCGGTGTGCTTGACGAGGACGCGGTCCTGGCGGGCACGACCACCGACACCAACACCGAGGGCCTGCTTGACGGCGGCTAGGCCATGCTGGTTGGTCCTCTTGACGTGACGATATGGGCCAGGCTTGGTGGGTTGGAAACCGAATCGGTTGAGAAGGTAGACGTAGGACTTGGTGCCATGGCTCTGGTAGTTGGGGTTGCGAACAACGCGGACCTTGCTCAGCCCCATCGATTGAATGAGGTTTTTCTGAGAGGAGAAAATGGCATCCATGGTGACTGTAGTGAAATAATAACTGATGCAGAAATATTGGTGTTGAGGGAGATGGAGATGGAGAATGGAAGTTCAGGAATGGTGGAAGATGGAGGGGAAAAGCTGGCTTATATGCTTCCTGTCCGTGCTTGGAACAGCAAACGCACATCTGTTCATGCTCTCCATGACAAAGGGCACGGGGAAGTGGCACATCAGGTGGGAAGTGACACACTGTATCCCGAGCGGTTACCCCCGCGCTCCTACTACCTTATACATCAACTGCATACTACATGTATATAGATGTGGATGCTACTTCTCATATCAAGATATTAGTACATGCATGACCTAACTAGATCCCCTATCATGTGCATCTACAGGCCATTCACTCTACCTACATGTACTGTTCTTCAGTATTTCCCATCGCTTTAATCCTCAAGATATCTATCTTGTTCTTCCCTTGTTTTATTAAGAAGGTTGTTTAAACAGCTTTAATACTCGTAAAAATTTATCTTATTTTATCCTTATTCTGTTAAGAATATTGTTTAAACAGTAGGTAATGGCAAGACAGAGTTGATATCTGAGAACCACGGCATAGCATCTCTGATATTATAACGAAGGCATGTAGTGGCATCAATGTGATTAGTGTACCTCAGTGCTACCTGCCTTGCCTGGGCTCAGCTGTCTCGGCAAGGTCAGTTTCACCAGCGACCTTGGATGTCTGGTATGCATCAATGTCATGGTAGGCAGGTAGGTAGTATTTGGTGACTTGTTACTTGTCATGCCTGCTTGCTTCGTGCCTACCCAGGCAGCACCCATGTATCAGGCGTGCTGTATGGACTGTTGTAGATGCACCAGGAAGCAATAGCTGCTTCAGATTTGGAGATTAGTTATCATCCGCGTAGAGAAGTGACAACAAAGCAGAGAAAGGTGCCTCAGTCGACGTCATTCTCATCCCCATACAGTAGGTGTTTGCTCCTGCTCACGCATAGCATGAACGGGCCTCTGGCAGTTGAGTGCGGGTAGATATCAGGGAAACACCCCGGTCTTGGCGCTTCCCCTGGTATCATTCATAAGGAGAGAGTGGGGCCCTCGAGGCAGGTCGATCTATCATCTGCCCCAGTCATAGGCGGACATGGAAAAGCTGCTCTTCCCCAGTCGGCCAGTCGGCATTGAGGGCTGCCTTCCGCATTGAAATCGAGAAGTGGGCACTTGCAGACATGGCGCGTGCATGGGGTCTTGAGAGAGCACACCCATGGTTTCCTAGGTGCTGCGAGGTTGTTTGACTCCGTTGCACTAGAAAGCAGGGCTTGGATGATTGGTGGTGCCATGGTGCCTACTGAAGTTACCTCGTGTCAACCTGGTGTTGCTGTTTCGCGTGTTCCTGGCATGAAGATGAAGGAGCTGCGCTGAGCTTGGATTGATCGTCGATCACAAGTGGAACCTCAGTTGCCGAATGAGGGTGATACCCATTGCCTCATTTGAACCAAACATGCCGTGCCAAGGCCAACAGCCCGGGGAGCTGAAAGCTTGTTTCCATGAAACTACGGTCCACGCTCCCCACTCTACCGACGTTGAGCCTGCAGGTGCTGCATACATGTAGGACATCCCCCAAGGGGGATTCTTGCGTCTTGCTTCTTTGACTGTAGTCAGGTCCATCGGACAGGGACCCCCTCAAGCTTTCACTCGCGCTTTCTGTATCTGTCCTCCTCGAGGAATTTCGCTTCGCTAATGTCAGAAACAAAGGCATTGAACATGGTATTACAGGTGACGAAGCCTTCCAAACATGATGCTCGGTGTTTCTTTCGTGGCCCCGGTGAAATCGATTGCATGCGATCCAGTTGGTGCTGGATTTGGCTCCCTCCGTGATATTGAGTAAATATCTCCAGAAACCGGGCGTTCTTGTTTTTGATGCATTTGCCATATCCATCAGTAGTGTTTCGTATGCCTTCGTCCCATTGCAATGTTGAAGTGGTTGGTGATGTAATCCCGTTGATGCGTTGGCTAGCTCGTAAATGCGCTTTATGCTAGCAAGAAATGGCCACAGCTCACCCTCCCATCAACGCTGATAACACGGTCGTCTCCCTACATTTGATGCTGATAATGGGCATGTAACGTCATATTCCTCAATGAATATTATGCCGTGTCGCTTGGGAAGCAAATACAGGGTGATTAAACCCACTCCATGCAGAATCTGGAACGAGTTTGCCCATGTGGCTGCACGTTTTCTCGTGACCAGCCTGTGAAAATTACCGAAGTAGATCTTCCACGCTGGCAATTGTTCCCTTCAAATACACGAAAGGTATGATCTTCAGATATCGAAAATTATGCCGCCTTACCAGTCTGCTCATCCTGCAATTTTGGTCGATCCTATATGAGCTAAACATGCTGCATCGCCACTACCTGCAGACCTGTAGGCTGAGCGTGTCTTTTCCATAGACTTACATATATACGAGACTATGAGACGGGTATTTCCCTAGGGATATCTTGGGCTTTGGCCAAACTGACTTCAAGAACAGGGTTTCAAGCCACGGAACAGTCTTATAGACATGCATGCTACAATTATGTCTTGTTTGGCGTTCGGAGCACGAATATCTTCGCAGAACAAAAGACTGTTCCGGCTGCATAATACCTAGTAGGATCGAAGATGGCAGTCTTCGAATTCTCGTCCTTTTGCTCGCTAGGGCGGGCTGGTGCAGTTCGCCAGAGTAGGTATCTGTTCTAGGCCGTGACAAGGAGCTACTGGGTAGGTCGTGATTACAGAATCAAGTGCAGTCGAAGAGCCGGCAGAGGCTAGATCATTATCTTGCGTGATGAATAGTCGGTGCCACTGACACCGGAGACCTGATACGTGAGCCTCTTCTCAACGCCGGTACGTTGTTATGATTGGTTGCACCAGGGAGTAGAAAACCAAACTGGGCGAATATTTAACAGAAAATAACATGAATCGTATATCATGTATCGTATAGGCTGCCAGCACATAGTTGCTCTGCCTAATTATTGGGTTGAATCTACTACATAGCAAGCCTGTCTTCACATAAGAAGAACTCATGTTGTCGTGCTTAGAGTTTTATCATCCGTAGATAGGTAGTTAATAGCGGATACACTCTATAACCAATATACGTTTCATGTACTATATGGGGTTGCCATTTCTTGCCCGTGTTCAATGATGTATAATTCGGAGGCATTTATGTGCAATGCGACTGTTGGAAATCCATCAACTCTAATGCTCCGCCAATGCGGCCTGGAAATTGATTACGATATGGCGGTGGTTTTCGACATAACGAGATCAGATATCATTGGAGTGCATGCAGACAGAAGATATTCACGTGGCAACAGGAAATTAATAAGTTGCATACCCAACCCATGACCATGGTGCTGGGATTCCGAAAATTCAGGTATGTAAGCCAACGCCAAGATCAGCATCCCCCGGATATCCGTAGATGACTACATGTCCCATTGGTAGGTTTCACCGGGCACGTGTCAAAACCGACACCGCCGATGGATACCAAGGCCAACAAGCAATGGATGAACACTTGACACTTATATGATCTCTCTCTTAATCCCAGCACGAACACATGCCCCGACCGCTCCCAATCCTCCTTCCTTAGGTATCCATAAACCGTTAAGATAGCGTGCCCTAACTACCTAGGCAGGTAAGTCGCATCGTTGTGTGAATAGTTCAATCGTATCTACCGCGTCACTGGCCGTAACAGCACCCGGAGCTTTTGACCGGAGCCAGTAGAGTTGGAACCTGGGTTACGCTATATCTATGAAATCACAATTATACTGGGAAGGGTATTCAGGATGGCTCCCGTAGTGTAAGACAAGTATTTTTACTTGATTTGGGCACACGCTAGGTATGCCATGATCAGTACCTAAGCTGTGGCTTATTTAGCACGGCCGCCAGCTCCGACGATGAGCCCAACATAAGATACTGCAAAAACCAAAGTCAAGAGGCATATCCGACATGAATGAAACAAGAGCCAGTGCGTAATAAACATATATACCTATGTATATCAAAACAAGCACCGATAGTTGAAGCTGGTGGCTGATTATGATAGGCTCGAAGCCGTTCTTGTGTGTTTGTTCTGGACGTTTCATGTTTCGTGGAGGGCAGCATGGGCAGCCTGCAGCTGTGGATGAATCAAATGGATCTGCCGGCGAGCCGGGGCGCCACATGCTGCTGCACTGTCCGCATGCAGGATGTAGCTCAGAATTGGCAGTACGGGTCTTCGGTACTGCGGGCAGAACTGCGGGCTGGGCCAGAGCTTTTGGAGATGCTTCTGGCGAATCAAGAGCTTGTCTGCGGAGCCCATACAATAGAGTTGGCAGGGATATCGGCATCATTGGGACGCTTTTGGCCCGTCAACCACGCAATAACAAGAAGAACAAGACCTCGAGAACACACCACCTTCGAATCCAACGCGCGTACCTGACAAGGCAGGATTGGTCGAGGAAAACATCGAAATACCAATAACAATTGTGTTGCTGTGTTCAGTCTGTAGGTAATGCAATATAGTGAATAGAGAATCAATTGATCGCATTTAAAAGGACTACGGTCAATTGAGGAACCAAGCTCTACTACTCCCTGAATCTGAATCTGTCTGCACCAGCGATTATTCATCAGAGATCTCGAGGGGCGCTTGTGGAGTTTCTTACGTCCCAACTTGTCGTTCTAGCGCCCAGTCACGTCATTGGCCGCCGAGCTGCGATCAGCAGTTAATCACCGGCATCATCGATTGGCTTTGGGAGACAACTGCAGGGTCGCCCGCTCGACTCTGTCTTAAGAGCCCAATTAATTTTGAAATTCCCGTTGTCTGATCAATCGAAAATCCCATTGTCCCATACCCCCGGCATATGCGAACCAACTGAACATCCTTTATCCAGTTCTTTCCTCCCCTCCCTTCGTCTTTACACCTTCTCAACCTATCAACAGTATCCTGTCTGTTTCGAGTATATTTGTCTCCCAGCATCTTAAACTCGTAACAATCTCATTTTCATACAAAGCCTCACCATCCCAATCCAAGCTCCACTGTCCATATAAGTAAAGGCACACGCTCTTGAGACCCACCACCAGCTCTCACTTCATTTACCTCGACAACGAGAAGCCCTGCGCATCTCACATATCACCTCGATACTTAAACGCTTCAGCAACCCACTCATCAAGATGGAGCTCGTCAACAGCGCAATCCGGGGTGCTCAGTTCCTTTGGACTCTGCTCCTAACTGCCCTCATCGGCAATGTCATTGCTAGCAACCACAATGGCCCCATGGGATCCATCAACCTGGCTATGTTTACGGCCGTACTGGCCTGGCTCGCATTGATATACGGCCTGGTCGCATCGTTCGTCACATCACTGGCCATGCCCCTCGTCATGATGGTACTGGACGGACTCGCGACGCTGTTTACTTTCATCACTGCTGTCGTGCTCGCTGCGCGGCTTGGTGCCCCTAACTGCTCGCACATTGTAAGTAGTCCATTCGTCCACAAGCATCACTCACGATCTCTCGAAACTAATTATGATGATCTCTTCGTGCAGGGCGGCAGAGCCGGAGACTACATCGCATATGGCTCCTCAGACAACACAAAACGTTGCAGAGAAATCCAGGCCAGCGATGTCTTCCTGTGGTTCCTTTTCGCCTGCTTCGTTGCTTCCCTCTTCTTCTCCTTCAAGGCCTTCCGCAGTGTTGGCGGTTCGCACCGAGGCCCCAGCATGTCTCAGGTCGGTGTCTAAAACTCTCACTTTGTTGACACCGCCTTCTGTGACTTCTAGCTGGGAGGGAGATGGCCGGGAAGCCTCTTTGCCGCATAATGTTAGTAAATGCTATGCATTTATTTCTTGGTGGCCTCGGATTGACCCCTTATTTGGGCAACGACTGGATACCTCTGGGGTGATTGTTGGGCATTGGATTTGTCAAACTCCTATTGGCTTGGCCCGGCGTTTTTGTGCGAGGATGGATGGATGAATTAGATGCCCGTTATGATTGATTGGAACTTTACACGTAGTAATTACTTTTAGGGAGAGGGTGGAAATACCGCTGTGAACCTCGGTCCCGCGAGGAACGCTGTATTTAAATAATATGAGCAATATATGGAAGTAGTATTAAACATTTGATCGTGTTGCCCCTAGTGTTTGTTTGTGGCCTTGTAGCCTGGTTGCAATAAGTACATGGACCAAATCCATCGATGTGACATTGGCGAAACCAATCATTGTATGACAGCTGCTGTATTACTCTGCTTCTCGGTAGGCTACAGCTCGGCCAAACGACCGTTCTAGTATTGAGTACGGCGACAAAAGGATGTTGGCCAGGACAAAGCGCCAATATTAACCCAGTCGTACTGATCAATTCAGGTGCTGTACATATAGGACACCACGTACATATTGCTATTTGATATGCCTCCTGTGGCAACGGTGTGTATACTTCACGGCACGTGTTTAGTTTGGTTAAAGTTAATCCAGTGAGTTTTGTAATCCCTCTGAGTCCGGGTGAAAACTTGCGGTTTTGCTCAGTTTGTGATGATATACATTTATTCTACAAGACCATCTAGTATAGGTACACAGTGTACACTCACGACCTGTTCTAAACCCGCTCGCTGGCCCAGATGGCGCCGCGGCAGCCGGCCTTGATAACGTTCGTGAGCAGCCAGTAGGGCTTGGCCTGCTTGGCGTCGTGCTCGAGGGCGTGGTCGAGATGCTCGAGCTCCTCGTCGCGGATGCGGCGGAGGGTGCCGCAGAGGTCGCGGAGCTCGGGGCCGACCTCGTAGCCGTCGGTTTCCCAGCCCTCGAACATCTCGAGCAGCGACCGGATCTGCGAGTTGTAGTGCGTCCCGATCTCGGTCTCGACCGCCTCGGTGCACGCCATGGCCGCCTCCCGCCCCAGCACTGCCGTGCCCCAGCCCAGCCCGCTCGCCAGCACCGACCACACCGGGTACAGCGCCGTTGGCCGCACGCGGTGCTTCGCGATCAGCGAGTTGAAGGTCCGCAGGTGGCCCGCCTCCTGCTCGTACATGTGCGACATCAGCGGGCGTAGGTGCGGGTGCGCGTTCACCAGGGGTGGCTTCTGGGCGGTGTAGATGAGCGTTGCGGCCAGTTCGCCGGCTTGGTTTACTCGGAGCTAGGTCGGGCGCGGGTGCCCTTTGTGTCAGCGGGATGGTTCTCCTTCTTCACGTTTTACTTTCCCCCGCGGAAAACAAAGCGTGAAAGATATTATTCTTGAAGTTTGCTTACAGCCGAGGACAGAAACTCGCGCTGCTCCTTGGTCAATGGCTTCCGTTTTGGCTTCGGGGCGGCGGCGGGGCCATCTTGACTCGGAGGGGCGGTAGATGCGCTGCTCTTCGGGGTCGTCGTGGAGATGCAGCGCCAATTCGGGGCGAAGAGGGCAGGTGCCAGAAAGTCGTGAACAGGTAGTTGTCCGCTCCGGCGCAGCGAGCGCATCAATGCCTTTGAAGAGAGCATGATCAATTGGAGTGTTATTTCCCTTCTCGTTTTCCCCGTAATGTTGCCTTGAACTCCGAGGTGAGCCAGTTTATCGAACGATTGAGAAGCTATTTCGATTTATGATGCGCTCAATGCGACAGGGGTCTCGCCACTAAACTACGGGTGTAAGCGTCCTTATCGATAGGCCTACATACTGTATTCAAATATGCAGCTATAGGAGTAAGTGAGTAGGCTCTCAGAGGTAACAACAAGACTCGGAATATATGATTTTAACGAGTTGTTGTCACAGTTAGCTATACAATAACCACCTATTAATTCTAAGACTTGCATTATTGGCGTTGTTCAGCCGCCACTGTATCTCGCAATGACTCGAACATATGGAAGATAGCTGAGTAGTTACATATACTCCTACTAAAGCATACTCGGATTGGATTGCGGCATGTTATGGGTGGATTATGCCCGTAAGCAGGCAGCAGCGGTCAATCGAATTATAGCGGGCACGCCAAGGATACCCACCAACCAATTAGCTGAGGCTGATGTTTCCAATAAACTGCAGCCGATGCTGCTGAGTTTCCCTGGAAAGAAAGGAGTCTCGCGTCGACCACGCTTTTCTCATACATATTTTTAGCTCCTTTCCTTACCGCCACCAAGATCGCGCCTAGATTAGTATAGAAAAGAGTTGCATTCTTCTATAAGGATCGGGTTCCTCTAACTTGCTTGCGCTCTTCATCAACAAGCGCGTTTGCTATTCAGCTATCGGCCGGGGCGAATCCGAAATCGAAACCTTCAAGTCTCTAGAAAGACACGGACCGCAACCGCCAAGATGAGCGACGATCTTGACGACCAGCTTATGGCCCTGGTGGGCGGGGATGAGGACTCGGATGAGGGATCGGACCAGGAGATGAACATCAGTCGCTCAGGCTCAGAGGAGTCGCCGGATTCCAAGTCCAAGAGGGGCTGCGCCGGCGAAGAAAGCCAAGAAGCGGAAACAGGATTACTCGGATGAAGAGGAAGGGGAAGCGTAAGTTTCATCGGTTGTTCTTCTCCATCATAAGCAACGATTGTTTCTGCGCGCCTTGTTTCCAACCTCAGATGCTCTGGTTCTGCTGCGCAGTACGCAGCCAGGCTGGAACCATTGGGCATCTGACAACAATCAACACCGAGAGCAAAAGCATTGGGCCACCACAGCTTCACACTTTCCTAGTGGGGAACGCCTCACCTCAACCTTCAATCAACCATTGCGATCATGTCTCTCACATCGTCCATTCCTACTTTTACTAAAACAGCTCTCCCTCCTAGATCATCCGACGCAGAGTCTGTCGCTTCCCAAGAAAGTGCACCCATGGACGAGAGCGATTCCGAGACTGGCTCGCCAGCAGGCAACAACAACATCGGGCTTGACGACGAGGAGAACAAATACCCGCACGAAGGCATGTTCGCCAGCGAGCAGGAGAAAGAAGATATCATGGCCCTGCGCGAAGTCGAGCGCGAATCAATCCTGGCCGAGCGCATGCAAGAGATTGAGCGTCAACGACAAAACCGTCTGTTGCGCCAGCTAGTTGGCGACAACGACAAGAAGGCGGCCAAGAAGCGCAAAGCAAACGACGCCGAACTCGAAGACGCACAACGCAAAACCTCACGCCAGCGCACGAAAATCGGGGGAACAAGGTCGGTGAAACCAGTTCTGGTATTGAATCCCTCCGACGCGCCAGGGCAGAGAAGAATGATCGCCAGCGCCGTCTCGCCGAAGATCGCGAGCGAAACAAGGACAAGCACACGTCCTATTCGCGCGGCAGTCCCGATGATGATAGAGATGGCGACAGCGATGTCGAATGGAGCCGTGATGACAGGCGCCGATCTAGATCACATACGCCCGAACAGAAGGAGGCACCCCCTGCAGAGCTTCGTGACATCGAGCGCGTTCGTCTGAGCCGAAGTCGATTCGGTCAGATATGTTTCTTCCCTGGGTTCGAGGATGCCATTTCTGGTTGCTTCGTTCGGATATCTATTGGGCCCGATAGCAGAGACCCTCGGGCTGGAAATGTCTACAGGATGGCTGTCATTAAGCGTATGTCTGATGCCCATTTTCAAGAGCTACGGGAGCCAAGCTAAATCTTTCCTCTAGGGTTCACGACGGGCAAGCCGTATGCGATGGAGAAGAAAACCGGTCAAACATTTGTTACCGACCAATATGTCGTTGCAGCTCACGGCAAGGCGGAGCGCGAGTGGCCTTTTATTGTCTGCTCCGAAAGTAACTTCACCGAGGTATGTCCCGAGGATCCCCCATCTTTCCCTAACATTTATCTGACCCAAACTAGTCCGAGTTCAGTCGATACAAGGCCACCGTAACAAGCGAAGGCGGTATTTGGCCCAAGCAACCTGCTCTGGTTGCCAAAATTGATGATATCAACAAGCTGCTAGGCCGCTCCTGGACCGATGCAGAGCTCGACGAGAAGCTTAAGCGAGAGCGTGCCCTCCGCGATAAGTTCAACCCTGCCGAACGGAACCGAATAATCAACAATATGGAGTTAGCAAAAGAGCAGGGCGACATGGACAAAGTAACACAACTACAAGAACAGCTTGACCAGATTGAGACTCCCCGTCTTGCTTTCAAGACGAGCCTCACAACCAACAAGAAGATTTCTTCAGCCAACAGCCAGCAAGACAGACTTGCTCAGGTTAACGCAGAAAACCGGAAGCGTAATGCTGAGGCTGTGCGGAAGGCGCAGCTCAGGGAGAAGGCCAAAGCGCGAGACATTGAGAATCGCATTGCGCGGGGCGAGGAAGTTCAGGAGGACAGCTCGCGGAGACTGCGTACGCAGCCTAAGTTTCTGCTGGATCACAACGAGGTGGAGGAGAGAGTCAAGACCGGAACTAGCAGCGCTTCAACGCCGGCCAATGGTACGCCTCGACTGAACGCCTCAGCGACTGGTGACAAGCCTCTGCCTCCCCATATCGCCAAGCTGCAGCAGAACCAGAGCCAGAACGGAACAGAAAACGGCGGCATGCCTCAAATCCATCGCCCACTTGTGGATGATGATATCATTGGTTCGCTGGATCTGGACATTGATGTGGAGATCGATTGAGGGATTACACGTATGATGTGGTTTGGGAATGGACGAGAGTTGTACGATCTAGCATTATGCCAGCAGCCCTGGCCGTTTGCGATGGGAATTTTAGCGAGTTTGGCCAAGCGGCCGTTAAAAAAAGAAGCTGGTAGTCTTGGAGACAGTTCGAGACAATGATATACCAGCAGTCAACAAAATGGAATCATCAGACTTGAAAGGCTTGTATTATACTATGCGACTGAATTCTAGTGAACACAAGTGATCGATGCCTGACCGGCACATCTTAATAACAAGAATGAAATACAGCACGTGTAGATCTTTCGAGCCGTCGACTTCTCCTAAATACTGAATGGGAATAATAAACAACTAACGAGTAGGGGGAAGGGAGGAGGCGGGGCATTTGAAAAGTAAAACTCCCGCGGAGCATTTATGTATGCTCAAGATACCTCTGGAGGACACCGACTGGAAAATGATCCATCATCTGTCTCGGTTGAAGCCGAAGAAGTGGCTGAGCCGACGTGCAGACCCCTAAACTGGGGTGGCATGGATGACTAACCGAGTTAACCGCGGCTTGCGGGGCCCCGGATCTTGTATCATTGGAGGGGCTGGTAACCCTTGGTATAGATAGTAGGTCCGTAGTAAGCGACCTACTCGATCTTAACAATCCCAAGACGGATTGCCAATTCTTGTTATCACTACATGCAATTTGCGTGTTCGTTCACCATGAAGAATTTCGAGCATTCACTAGAACAGGCCGTGGCAGATGGGGTGGTTCTGGGCGCCGTTGTCTGCGCTAAAGGTACCGAATAACTGGCAACCGGTTCATTCGTCCTTGGAGGTCTAGATACTGACACTTTCATAGGCAAAGTTAATTATAGCAACGTCTTTGGCAACCGTACGGTTACGCCTAAGGCCGAGCCAATGGAACGCGACACCGTCTTCGTCTTGGCCTCCATGACGAAACTCATGACGAGTATAGCGGTTATGCAACTGGCGGAGCGGGGGTTCGTTAAGCTGGAAGACGATGTCGCTCCTTTACTGCCGGCGTTGGCAAAGCAGCCAATACTTACTGGCTTTGGAGAGGATGGCACGCCCACCACGAAGGAGAGGTCAGGCCCGATTACGCTTCATCATCTGCTAACACATAGTGTCGGGGGCACCTACGATTCTGCAAACAGTGACATCTTACAATGGAAGAAGTACCACGGACTGCTGAGGAAGCCCGGGGTCACTGTTGAAGAAGTGTTCGGGCATCCACTCCTGTATGCGCCTGGCGAATCATGGTGTTACGGAACGGCTTCGGATGTACGTGACTTGATGGACTGATGATACCATACATAAGCTAATAGGCCAACATAGTGGGCCGGAAAAGTTGTCGAGGCACTCAGCGGCCTCTCATTGGAGGACTATATGAAGCAAAACATCTGGTCACCACTCGGAGTCAAAGCCATAACATTCTGGCCGGCCGCACACCCGGGCATGGCCAACCGCATGTGCTCCATGGCGTTTCGAGACACCCGATCCGGGAAAGCTGTGCAATCGCGCAAGCCCATCCCTATGACACCTGGCGCCCAGGAAGCGTTTGGTGGGCAAGGTGCCTATGCTAGCATGGTGGACTACACCGAGATACTTAACTCGCTCTTGGTCGACGACGAGCGGCTGCTCAAGAAAGAGACAACGGCCGCCATGTTCCAGCCGCAGTTGAGTGGCAGTCCCAAACAGGCGCTGAACGAGTCCATGGCGAACCCCCAATGGGCCGTGGGATACTACCCTCCAGGAGAATACAACTGGGGACTCGGCGGGTTGCTGGTCGAGGGCAAAACCGAGTCCTGGAGGAAGCCTGGGACCATGCTTTGGGGAGGTGCCATCAACAGTGCTTGGGTAAGAAGACATGATGATCAACCCAGCTGAGTAATGATTTCTAATGGCAATACGAGCCGAGGCTAACTTGGGTGTGCAAAATTTCCAGTTTATTGATCGGGCAACCGGTGTCTGCGGTGCATTTGGATGCAATTTGCTGCCGGTGGCTGACCCGCAAATAGAATTGCTGATGAAGGTATTCGAAGAGGAGATATATAAAAAAGCATCAGAAGAACGACGGAAGACGCGCTTGTAAATGGGGGCCGAGTAGTTAGCAGTCGTCACCGAAACCAACTAAAGAGATGAGGCGGCCTGGCACGACTGAGGCGCAGGCGTGACATGGGACGGCGGGAGGGATGAACGATGAATAAAGCACCCCACACGGCCTAAACACGGGCTAAACCGCAACGGTAAACCCTGTGTCCCAGCTGCCCAGCTGCCCAACCTTTTGCCTGTGCCAGCACACATGGGTGGTGATATGGAGTTGGGGTCCGATTCCATTTTAAAACCTACTCCATACTTTGATTTCTCCCACCCTGGTTGGCGTAGCAACACGGAATCCCAATTGCAAAATCAACACTCGAGGCACCCGCCCGCTGTCAACTCCGCGCTCGTTGATTACCTACATCAATAGTCCCCTGCCGTCGCTCAAGTAGTCCCCTACCCGAGATACCTAGTAGTAAGCTGCTTGCTACTTTGCCTATTGCATCCAAATTCAACAGCAGACCGACATACTTTATCCACACTGCCTTTCCCGACTTGGCTTATCGTGTATCGGTGGCGTCTGCTTCCTTCCCAAAACAGATCCTTTCCAAATGAGCCCTGTCCTCTTGACCGTCTCCTTTCCCCCAGAACATCCGACGCAATCCCTCCATGCGACAACAACCGCTTCCTAGGGGAAATAACCACCACCACTGACTGAAAATACCCTCACCGACTGTGTGCACGGCTCAAAGCGAGCAAGGTCTCGCCCAGCATGATTGAGTCTGACAACCTCCGCACAGCCTCTCTGTATATCAACAACCAGCTCCTGTCCCGCGGGCTCCTGCGCGATGGCCAGAACATCGATTTCGCCGACCCGGAGGACGCTCCAGGCGGTCTGCAGGACACAATGGGGCGCATCATGGGAGTCGTCAACGACCTGATCCTCCGCCGCGATGTATGTCTCACTACTACCCTGTGCAATTGCCCCAGATAGCGGGGGTCCTTACAATGATTGGATCGCTAACCTTTCTCTGTTCCCTCTATATAGCGTGATGCGGCTCACCGGGAATCCCTCAGTACCACCCTGCTTTCGCTGCGGGCGGACGCTCAGCGAAACGCAGCGGAAGCTGCCCGCCAGGCCGACAAGTTCGCCGACACACAGAGGAAGCTCGACGGCGCCGAGGCCACCGAGCGGGCTCTCCGCCTCCAGCTCAAGTCCACCGAATCCTCCGTCTTCAAGCTCAAGGACGAGATGACCAAGATGAAGGCCACGGTCGCTCAGAACCGCGCCGCTTGCGCCAATGACGTGCGCAGGCGAGACCGCCAGATTGACAGCCTCAAAAGGGCCGTTGTGGACGCTGGACGTGTACGGGGCGGCAATAAGAACCGAGATGTCGTTAGCATAACTGTTGTCAACGAGGTCGGGGTCGAGGAAAGATCCAGCGGCGTTTCTTACGGAGGGACCGACGAGGACGGGTATAGCCTAAGAATGGAGACGAACGAGTTCCTAACGGAGCTGGCTAAGGGCCTGTGCGAAGAGAACTCGACGTTGCTCCATCTGCTGCGGCGTACAGTCCAGAGGCTACGGGAGATGAGCGGCATTGAAGACGCAAATGCCAAGTCGGACCCCAACGGCAATGACACCACTGTTCCGCTACCAAAGAACGCCGACGAGATGGCCGACGAGTTGGAAGGCATCATGATGCACCTCAGATCAATGCTCACAAATCCCTCATTTGTGCCTATCGAAGAGGTGGAAGTCCGCGAGGTCGAGATCCACCGACTGCGCGAAGGCTGGGAACAGATGGAAAGCCGCTGGAAAGATGCCGTGAGCATGATTGAAGGGTGGCGAAAGCGCATGGCCGCTAGCGGAAAGTCGGTGAACATGGAAGAGCTTCAGATGGGTCTTCGTCTGAGCCCTGTGCGGGTTCGGAAGACGGAAGCAAGATTCGACGATAGAGAACAACACCAGGAGCTATCATGTGTCCAAGAAGAAGATGAGGAGGAGGAATACGAAGAGGATGAGGAGGACGAGACAGACTCGCAGAAGTCGGTAATCAGAGCACCCGAGCGACAGCGATCACCAAGTCCCGCGGAATCTCTGCATCTTGTCCCAGCCCCTGGCTACGATGTTGAAGAAAACGGTTCGGACCTGGACTCGGAGCAGTCGAGCATCTTCCATGATGACGTCGATGATGAGGACCTTGATGACGAGGAACCCAACGTTCAGATTCTCCATGCCTCTACGGCAACGACGATCGACTCACCTCCGCTCCCGGCTGCTCCACAACTCAGCCCCTTGAAGAACTCCCCTTCGTCGGGGAACAGGCGGTCTGAAAATGGCTCGCGTCGCAAGCGACCAGGAGACTTCACCACGATTATGGAGGAGAAGACATGGGAGATCCGTGCAGTCACTGATGACGAACCGCCTGCGCCTCCGGTACATGGACCGAGGACGCAGCCTCCCGAGGCATCCCTCAAGTTGTCACCGCCACGATCCAGAGACCACCTTAAACCATCTTCTGCGACATCATACGAGAGCCCTCTTTTCGGTACCTCGATTGAGTCGCCGCTCAGAAAGCAACCCAATCGCAAGCTCTTCGACCAGTCGAGGCCGGGATCAAGGGAAACTACCCCTGACCGAGAATCAAAGCCAGAATCCAAATCGGGATCCAAATCTACCCAAAACAAGAAGAGTGGTACGAGGTCAAGGCCGGGGTCGAGGCCAGGGTCGAGGCCGGGGTCGAGAGCAGCGTCGCCTGATCGAGATATAAACACAGAGCCAAAAGAGGCTTCCAAATCAACCCAAAACAAGAAAAGTGGTACGAGGTCGAGGGCTGGATCGACGAGGGCAGCAACGCCTGATAAAGAAATCAAGCCAGAGCCGAAGGAGGTATCCAAATCGGCTCAGAAAAAGAAGAACACTACCAAGCCGGAAATGGATACTTCCCCAGCTGCAACTGCGAAGCCCGCTCCACCATCGAAAGCAGCGGTACAGCCGGCCAAGAGGACAGCATCGGCACCCAGTGCTTCTACAAAGAAGGATGGCAAGTCCGCGGCCCCGATCACTCGATCCAAGTCTACTACCACGGCCAAACCCCGGGCCCGTTCGCCACCAAACTCCAAGAACAAGCGATCTCGTTCGCCTAATACTTCCAATACTGCCAACACTGCCCGGACTCGCTCACCTGTGCGACCCAACCCGTCCAATCCACCCAACCCACCACCCTCGTCCTCAAAACTTCCCCGGCGCAATGGCCCACCACCACCAAGCCCTCTGACCATGGCCTCCATAGCCGTGAAATTGGCGGCATCAGAGCGCGAGGCTGATGCAGCCCGCGTACGCGCCAAGTTGAAGGCAGCGCGCATGGGACGGGGTGGCCAAAACCAAGTCCCGGCAGTTGTTGCCCCGTCGCAGGAAGCAACCACCGAAGACCCGGACGTCTCTCTAGGTGACCCTGTTAAGAAGGATTTGCCCAAGATAGAGATTGATGCAAGCAAAGCAAATGCATCAAACGATACTGGTGCAGATTCGGATGGAGAGGAGCCCCCGCCGACGCCCAAGGAGCTCGAAATCGGGAAGAGAACGAAGAGGATGACCCGGAGGACGAGCAAGACGGTTTCCAGGAGAAGAAGTACTTTGAACCCTTGGGAGCTGGAGAGCCTGATCCAAGGGAACCTCGATGCTCCGAGCCCGGCGAAGTAACCTGACCGAGGTCCTTTTCTACCATTGACGGCATGTCGATGAAGATGAAGGGCAGGTAGTCTCCTCCACCTGATCAAGTCGTGATGTAAGATAGGTGTATATGGATGGGATTGGAAAACAAATGGGATGGACGAGTTTGGGCCACTGTTTGCTTGGCCTGATTTCCTGCGTTTAGGCATGGAAAGAAAAGCCAGAGTGGATAGGGGCCGATTGGAGTGTTTGGAGTACTGGATGGTGTTGCGTGGTTGGAAATGGGGGACGCCACCACCACCTTCACCTTGTGGTTAATTTTCCATTTTTCTTTTGTTCTCTACCCCCCGTAACGACGGCGCGTGTGATGGATGGCGAGTGGGATTCCGGATCAACGGCCGATAATGAAATGACGACTCGATTGACGTTAACGACAGACATATATAATCTTGTATACTGGTGCGAAAACCCCTTTGACGAACAAACAATACATATATATAGATCTGTTTCATTACATAAATCATATTCACATGGACCTTGCTGCTCGAGCTCTCTGTCTACTTGGGCGACTTGATTGCTCGTGTTGCTGCTACTGGAGACGATAGTGGTTTGGCTATACTCAATGCCATCTCTGTGAGATAGGAAGCGTTAAAATGGCTACCGATGCTACATCCACCAGTTGCACCAGCAAATACGGATGCACATAGAACAGTATCAGCCAACCGCGTAGCCTAGGGAGTTGAACAACAGTTCAAGCGAGTATTGTTTTGGTAGGTCATGCGTTCCTTATATAGATAGGTCCATCGGTTGCTAGCTGACTACTTACAGTATGATAAGAGTTTTTCAAGCAGTGTATTCTTTTGGGGTTTCTTCTCTTTCTTGACCTCCCATCCCTCCTGCTCTTCTTCTGCTTCCTTACTGTTTTACCAATCGTAAAAGCGCTTCCACAGCTCCTCGGACGAGCCCGGGTAGGGCCGCCTGTGCACCTCGCCGAGGTCCTTGTCGCGGACCCAGGCCTGGAGGTCGTAGGTGGGGAGCTCCGGG
The DNA here is from genome assembly GCA_038364195.1 of Apiospora sp. TS-2023a. Classification (NCBI taxonomy): domain Eukaryota; kingdom Fungi; phylum Ascomycota; class Sordariomycetes; order Amphisphaeriales; family Apiosporaceae; genus Apiospora; species Apiospora sp. TS-2023a. The sequence continues at coordinate 1,908,541 of JAQQWQ010000007.1, read as the reverse complement.
TTGTTGTGCCAGAGAGCGCGGACGCCGCGGTCCTTCTTGATGAAGGCGATGACGGTCGCGGTCGCGATGGCCTCCTGCCCGATATCGAGGGATTGCAGGGCGCTGCATTGCGAGACGATGGCCGTCAGCGTGGCGTCAAGGTCGATGATACCGTGCCGGAGGTTAAGGCCGCCGACGGTGAGGTGCTTGACGCACTTGTTGCGGAGCCAGGCGTAGGGGTCGTTGTTTTCCGCGGATTCCGCGGGAGGGGCGGCCGGGGCCCGTCGTTGTGAGGGGAGCGGCCACGGGTTCAGCTGCAGCACCTCGAGCGATCGGCTCTCCAGGGAGGGTATGATGATACGTTTCAGTTTCTCCGGTCCGCCGCCGTTGCAGTTCGTGATAGATAGTGACTTCAGGTTGGCCAGTGTTCCGTCGTAACTTCCTTCGTAGAGTCCGGTATCCCCAAAGAATAGGTCCAGCTGGGCTTTATCGAGGAACAGTTCGGCGATCTGCTCGCTGATGCCAAACAATGGCATACCCGCTGCAGGCAGGTCGGTGGGGCTACGAGCGACAGTACGGCAATACAGCCGTTCGAGCTTAGGCCAGAAACCAGACTCCGGAACGTCAGAATCCTGCACTTGAAGGATAATGCCACTCAGCCATAGTTCTCGAACATTGGGCGTGCGGCTCGCAAATGAGGGCTGGTGACACGTCAGAAACAAGGTCGACAAAACTGGGTATCATGTTCTTACCAAGTGAATTGTGGTGACGCCGCCTGCAAGTCTCAAAGTTTCCACCAGAGGCAAGTCGGGCCAAGAGGGTGTCCAAATGCCGCCGCTAGCAGCTGTGAAGGGCGGGAGGCTCATGAGAGACAGTTCCCGTAGCGTTTTGGAACAATGCGTGAGAAACTTGTCAATACTCTTGGTGCCCCACTGAACTCGATTACCGATATACAAAGTCTCGAGCCGATAAGGGATGGCGGTTGTGGCAAGACTGTCAGCTAGATCAATGGATCCCTTTAAGGTGAGGTGCTGGAGCTCGCCGCAGCAACGGGAGAATAGTGGAAAGTGTTTGGCCATAAACCCTGACTCATCCTTGATGGTGAAGCCCCTTAGGCGCCCGCATGTATACGACTGAATGTAGCGGTGGAAGACCTTACTTGCCAGTCTGCTCTTTGTGCGCGGGAGAGTGTAGGACTGGTACAGCCAGACGTCTCGCGCGTCGGCACTTTCAAGTTTCGCCTTCCAGGCCTTGGAAACTTTCAGGCAGCGGCTGTAGACCCAGGATAGAGTAGTTAGCATGTTTGGCTCTGCATAGTGTAATGCATTGGAGTATGTTGGGAGCCCACCATATTTCTGTCGTGTCTAACATGCTGAAAATCATGTTGATCAACTCTAGGGGCAGTGCCTGTATCGGATCAACTTTGCGCATCACCTTCTCTACGGCGTCTGCTTGCTGGCGCAACACCTCGAGACGCGGGTGATCGGGATATTTCTCCGCAACCAGCATGGCGCCCTGGCTGTATGCATTAAAAGCAATAGCCGGTTTCTGCTCCTTGCGGAGGATCTGTCCCAGGCGTAGATAGCCCTGTGTTGCCAATATATAAGTCAGCCTCTACAAACGTTTCCTCGGCAGCAAAAGCCTATCTGCATATACTTGGCTGAGGGTGGACAAAACGTACGCTGGGGTCTCTAGGGTTGCGCCAGATCATTTCCGCGGCGAGGCTGGTCGCGGTGGCAGATTTGCCTTTGCTCTTCTTCATGGCGACCAGAGTCAGGAGGTTGAGGGCGTCCATATGGCCCTGGTTACGGCAGCGCTTGTCCAGCTTGGCCTTGCATTTGCACCTCGCGACAAGCTGGCTCCTGAGATCATTCTCCTGGAGAGCACGCAGCAAATCTCTGCAAGTGCATGGCCCATCCGTCACGGTCGAGTTGGGACAGCATCCTCTAACAACCTAGGAGATAGCAGTTTGATGAGCCGCTGGGAAACAGAATTACGTAGGGACCGATCGGGTTACTGCTACTCGACTCACCTCTTTAAGGAGCGTGACCGCCACAGTCAGGTTCCCCGCATTGTAGGCGACCTTGCCTCGCTCCAGCGCCGTCTCTTGCGAGGCAGCAGTAGAAGTTGTTCGTCGCATCGTGCAACAAAACAGAACCAGGGAAAAAGGGTTGATGGTTTTGCCTCAAAATCCTTGGTAGCTTGAGTCGTCCTATTAACTTTTAACCTAGCGATGAAAAAGTGACGCTGGCACGCTACGCCCAAGTTGGGGAGGGGAATACAGGAGTTTGGTGAGATGATGTTGAGCTGATTGTCAATGTTGGTTGTGCGACGATTGCTCTTTTACGATCAAAATGAAGTGTGCAGGATCATATTGTTTCTCTCCGGCCAGGGCCAGCTGCAGTAGGCTTCTATAATCGTGCTCCTCGCAGCTGTAAGAGTTTCTCGATATGAGCTGTCGGGTTGCCGTTAAAGATTAATAGGAAGACGCGCCGCGACGCGTCTATGCCAGTTGCCAGTCGCCGTTCCATTAATTGGCCTTATCGATAGTACGTTATGTACATGTAATTGATTGCCCCTCCAATGCACCCACCCACCCGTGCTTTTGTTCTCAATTCTTAGACTCTGGGTAATACTCTCCATATTCCGAAGCCAGAAACATCAAACCCCGACCAATGCATCGATGTACCTATACGTATGATTCACTGAAGATCCTGAGGGCTGCCCGGTCTGTGTCTTTGAGAACAAGTAGTCAGGTAGTCTTCGTCCCCCCGACGATTGGTAAGAGTTAACCCCGGCCTATTTCCATCATTCGCGCCAACCAACCAGGCGCACAGTTAGTCACTAACTGTGCGCCTGGTTGGTTAGTGAGCCATATGGCAGTCAGGCAAAATCCGGTGCTCTGGTAGCGCGGCGGAAGCGGCTGCTGCGGCAATGCTAAGCGCAATAAGAACAGGGTTGAGGACTGGTTTCACTTCCCACCCCTCCCGTATAGATTTCATGGTGTTACCTGGAATCTCATCCCATCTCCCTCAGGGGCTGTGAGCAGTGGTGATCGGCAGTCAGGTAAATGCAACCCGAAGATGACGTCCCTGGAACACTCCAAGGTCACCAGCGCCGTCTCGGGTCCGAAGCTTGGCAACAACACGGCACCGAGCACATGGAAGAGTACAACAGTGTGCAATCTCATTTGGGGTTCTCTCTTCCTGTATGAAATGAATATTGGCGGTGCCGATGCGCCCGATGAAATAAAAATACCCCGTTTGAAACCAGTATACCGATTTAGGAGCAAAGCATCGCCTCGAAGAAGTAAAGTGAGGATCCACAATATACGAGCTCTGGTTTTCCCTGGTAAACCTGGCCGATCTCCATGGTGCACCGATCCTACAAGGCATATTTTGTTCTGGGTGATGTTAATATCGTCTAGCACTCATAAAATGGGTAGCGGCGGCAATGCAGACGCGGTCCCAGCATCTCAGGAGCTGCGGCCCTTGGCGGCTTACTACGTCCGATGAATAACCTACCCGTGCCCGTACCCCACCGACCGGCGCAAGCTAAGTTGGGACTGTGGTCCCCGAATACACACTCACCTTCGTTCGGGTGTTTGCAGCCACCCCGATGCAATCGTAGGCAGATGCATAAATCAACTTCTTGACAGACAACTCCGGATTGTCACCTCATGCTGAAAGTCATAAAACCCAGTATTCCTTCGTGCCCACTGTATTAGAAGGATTCATCAACGCCAGACCACCTACGCCCCATCTTCACGGATGCTACGGGGTCCAGCCAGGCCTGTTCCGACTTGCTGCAGAGGCGGTGGCTCTGCACTAAAATTCATGTCTGTGGCGCCTTCCTTACCACATGTTTCCAGATCTGTCCCCTGATGGCGATCATGCACATCAGTCGATTGTGTGGGGGCAATTGCATAGGCGGATTAGACACAGGCCAACAGCTTCTCGGTGGATGAGCCCTGGGGCTTCACCTATATTGATGGATACCTGGCAGAAAGCTCATTTAACAACAGAAGTCTACGCCTCCCTATAGTGGCAGCCCATATTCTTCATGGCCACAGATGACAGTCCAGAGTGTTCTACGCGGTGATATGTTTGGGGGCGCGTGGCAATGCGAACCTCCCAAGGTCCCGCCTCACGTGTCTTTCGAGTCGAGTCAGCTGCTGGGGGCGGCTCTTCCTGGGACTCCACTGGAGAACCTAACACGGGCCTGCGGGAAGGATGTAAGGACATCGACCAGAGTGCCACAAGCCGCCTCTGGGAAACCAGCTGGTGCCATTAGGTGCTTACTCAGGCCCTGGGTGCTCTGGAGCTTTGGTTGTTCTGACGATGTAGCTTCTGTTGACGGGCGCGCCAGAGTGCCACAGCTTGTTGTCCATCCGCCCTTGTGCGCTTGCCGCCCACAAGATAGTCAGAAGCTTAAGTCCATGGTTGGCACGGTAGAGAATCCAACGCCGGAACCATCCAGGGCTCTAGTGGGCCGTTTCGAGTGAAGGGGCTCGAGATCGAGCAAGTAGTTGCCTTGGGTTCACGCTCGCGCTCATGCTCACACGCTCCTCAAGACCGGAGGATGCCTTCTTGCCTGGAGTGGGCAACGACTCCTTTGTTCACTGCCTCCTCGATCGTGACACTGTCTTTGCAATGGACCCGATGGCTACGTAGTAGGTAGCGTGCAAGTACACTTTCGAAGCCAGTAGGTACTTCCGCCGGGTGTGCCGGTAGTAAGGTGCTGAGGATGTCGGGATCTATCCTTCTCGGTATGAACCCCCTCGTCAGGGAGGCACTGGTAGTCAGTTATTCCGGAGGCTTACCATTGGCGAGAGTCACTGCTGACTTCTGACGAGAAATTTATTTTGGAAGTGAAGCGAAGAAGATTGTCACCACTTGTCGTCGGTCGGGTAAGCGCCCGGATGAACAAGAGTGCCTATGTCTTTTCATTCGTGGGGCTCGTTCAGATTGCTGATTGCAGGTTGAATGGAAAATCGCATTCGCCATGGATGTTCTAATTCGGGGGCATCCATCATCGCTCGCGCTTGGTGCGCACCATGCGGGAAAAGATCCTGACAACAAGCACGTGGGGCGCAGGGATTGCCAGCGCGCACGTTGTCTCACTCAGATGAGCCAAGACTGGGTTGGGCAGAGTCTCTAGTAAGAGCGGCAGTCAGAAAGTAGTTTACAAAAAGCGACTGGCCAGATTGGGACGGGTTGTCTGGAGGGCATCAGCAATGGTTGATGGGGTAAGATCCAAATTTGGACCCCAACCTAGCCGTGAAAAGAATAGGCTGCGGCGGAACCGCTGCCCCGAAGCTTACCACCTCAAAAAGTGTCTCCTGGTGGGCATTGCGTCCAGTCTGTAGCTACTGCGGTCTTTGGCGCTCGGATCATCGAGTCGTCCAGCGTAAGTAGGTGTGCAGATGGGTAATTAAGGAAAAGGTGTGTAAGCCTTGGTAGTGGATCATTCCAGGGAGAAATTTTGAAATATTGAGGTTGCGTCCAGGATGCGGGTCAGAAGGTAGCACGTATCACAACTCTGTGCTGCAAAGATCTGGAAGGAAGAATACGCGCGGCTGGCTCCCGAAATACACGCGCCGCATCCTGCCGACGGCATAGGCCTCTCCAGTCTTCCTTCCAGCTTGGTAGGTTACCATTTGATGTGCAAGTCTGAAGTACATAATGTAGGTAGCCAGCCACGTCAAGTGTGGGCATTTGTGGTTCGTGGTCTGAGGACACGCCAGCAAGACACCCGGCAGGACTTCGTCTGGGTAAAAAGAAATGAGGACTGCCTGCTGGTAAAGGGAAATCCCCGTATCGCACGCCAATTTGGTTTCGGCGCAAGAGACCATTAATGATACAAGGTAGATAGCTTGATGATACTCATGGTATTAGAGGTGGAGTTGCAAGGTCGGGTCGAGATAACCAGACTTGAACGGGTGCTAAATATAGGTCTTATTTTAGGGCCCGTAGTGGCACATCCATTCTGTATTGATGGGGGAAAGGGGAGAAAGAGCAAGTGCCCCACAGGCCACCACCGCTAACAACCCCCCAATCACCATAGTAGCTGCGTATCATTTCCCTAATCACCCCCCACAACGAGCTACTTGCGGTAGACTCCGCCCTCCCATCTTACAACGTCGCCCGGCTTTTGATAGGAGGAACATTTGGATGGTCAACACCATCGAATGCCCAATATGCATAATTTCCCACAGGCTCCTACATATCGTAGCACGTACCTTGCAGCCAGGCTCGCTCGCTTGTTTCCTCCTAGATCGCGGTGTTCCTGTGCCCTGGTAGCGGCCGCAGCCCCTTTACCCATGTGGTTAGTCAGCCCAATTCCGCTTCTTTATCTGTGTGGCACCCACATGTCCTATAAGCAGCATGCGAGGCTGAGGTGAAGGGCAGAAGAGCCTCTTTATTTCTGGGTCACACCAAAACATGGAAAGTCCGGAAAGGGAATCAGGATGAGCCAATCGGGGGCCGGACTAGAACCTCAACCCCCCACTATACAGCACGACGATCCGAAATAGCTCAACCTGCTCCCTTCATTGGGCACTACTTCGGTGAAGATATTGTCGGCCGCAGCAGGGAAGAGCAGATGTTCTAGTTCCTACAAATAGACTAGAGCCAATATTGCCCATATCATACTCATTTGTGCGACCATGAGGAGAGCACTTCGCTGCTGCCCTTTTTTTAATCATTACTTACTGCGTATAAAAATATATCAAGGTATTGTGACCTTCGGAAAGATGTGAAAATGGGGTTTCTATTCCTCAAGTAGGGCAGCTTCTGCGGCCAAGCGCTCCATGGGAGCAAGTTAATCTAACTTCTATCTCTAATCAAATGATGTAGAAAAAGGTCTCCTCTCCGTATCCAGACGGACGAGCTGCCTCATTCTGTGTTAAGTGAAATGTTCGTCCAAGACCAGCTCTAAACGATCACTAAATGAATGTCCTGCAGAGCGAGCCCAGTCGCTCTGCCCAGCATCCTCCGCGAAAAAAGAAGAAAAGACAGAAGTACAAGCCACTGCTGCCAGAGCAATGTGAGATGCGACTGATGTTACATAGAATGCCACCTTCTAAGAGTAGAAAAAGAAAACAGATTCAAAGGGAGAAAGGGAAAAGAAACAAAATGAAAACAAATGCCCAAGCCGGGTCCTTCCAGAGAGAAGAGGACAGCCCACTAACCGTTTAACGCCTGGTATAGCCCCATGCAAAACCCAATCCGAAATGCTGTGGTATGCGAACAAAAACTGTGATCGGGGGAAATATCGCTGCTCCGATCCGACCCTCGCCATCCGTCTCAAAGTTCCTCCATGAGCAGGTCAAACCCTGCCCCCCATTAGCCGTCATTATCATATATCCTTCCTCCAGAACACCAATGCAATCAGTCTTTCGCCGCCGCTATGCTGACCCAAAAACAAATGCCCCAATCGAAGAATGCAGTAATGGAAGAAGTTGCGGGTTGCTGCGCGGCCCTTATCATTGCCGTGTGTTGCAAGCAGAAGCTGAACTGGGAGGCCATATGTTGCCGGTGCTTCGTTGCAGGCGCTAAACGAGACGTGTTGTGCGTAGACGAGGTATCGATATTTGCCGTTGCGTCTTCAATAACCCGTGCTAAGCCCGTTGGATGGCCTCGTTGCCAGTGCGGAAACACACGAGATTGTCCCAAGGATCTTGCAGTTAATCATTGAACAGGAAGCGCCGGAGGAGCCAAGGTTGACATGATGCAATCGTGACCCACAAACAGCAGAGAAAGCTGTGACGGCCGGCGCGACGGCGACAAGCCTCTTGGTCTGAAGGAGTAAAGGTAGGCAGTCCAGTCCCGCATCTCAAACACCAGCAAAGGCGGACAATGCCAGGCACAGCAACCAATTACCGAAGACAGTACTTTTCACCTGTGGCGGCGATCGCTCCTGGAAGATTGGCTGCTGTAGTACCCAGAGTCGGAGTAGGTGTGTGATGACGCATATGAGCCTCCATAGCCTTGTGATGAATGGGCCGCGCAGGCATATCCCACCAGAACTTCCTTTCGGTGGACACGATGACCTGACCGGCCGTAGGAGGGGCACCGGTCGACCGCATGCTGATAGTACAGGCAGCGGCAAGCAGAGTAGAGCTCGACTATTTGATAGCACATGTTGGCCGTGAGAAGACGTGTAGATGGGAGCGGGTTCGTCTAGCAAATATGCAGGGGTTGTGAAGCCACTCCTGTTGGGATGGTTGACTCTGTGCGCGCGAGAACGAGCAACAGGTTCGTATAAGTAAAATCGAGAGTGGATAGTGTGTTGGATGTTGGGTGTTTTTCCTGGTTTGTTTGTTTGCCGGTGCTGTGTCTTGTAAGTGGGTGAAATCCACTTGAGTGAGTGAAGCAAGGAGAACCGAAGTAAACAGAGAGACTGGTTTACAACAAGGGAAAGAGGAATTCGAACGGAGACGAAAAGGAAATATATCAGATTAGTAGGAAACGTGACAGGCGATGTTTGAGTTGTGAGTCGAAGGGTCTTCCGGCATGGAGACGAGGACGGCATCGCAGCCTTGTTATAGCTGGCTTGGTGCCTGGCAGAGGGTACAAGCCCGGAGGTACTCCGATCTACGAGACTGACCACCTCCTACCTACACTGGTAGGCAAGGTACGGTATGCAGAAAGAGGGCCTCGATAGCTTGGGTTAGCTCACAGAAGGCAGCAGTGGAGGATGGCTCGAAGTGACTTCATCTTACAACCAGACATAATAATCGACTAGGGCTGCAGTTCGCATGCGGCTTGCATGCATGTCCTACATGTAGAGAGAAAATAAAAAGAGACAGAGGTACAACACATTGCTGGAAAGAGAAACACAGCTTTGTGGACAGACAGACAGACACTAGACAGACGGACAGACAATATGGCGCAGGGGTTATGCGGCAGGGTGCCTTGCAATGATGAGTAAAAGGACTAGGCGCAGCAAGCAGCGGGAGGAGTAAGAAGAGAGCGAAGAGAGGTTCGTGATGAGAGAGACTGCTGTAAGTACCTCGTTGGTTCCGCTTCTTTTTTTCTGGCCTGGTAAAATATTGGAGGATTGGGTTAGGTTCGTTTTTAAAGGTGGAGTCCCCTTCGTTCTTCGGGCATTCAGGTGAGGAGGAGGAATCTCTAGTGGAAGTGCCATCCTGGAAGCCGTTTGTTTGGTGGGGTGCCAGGCCCGTGTTTGGTGGTTGGAACTAATAAAGTAAGTACCGTACCGCTCCTCCCAGTGGGGGGTGTATGCTGGAAGACTGAAGGGGGCTGTAGGGGGAGCAGTGCACAAACTTCAATTCCAACATTCCTCTCTTCTATACTTGCATACCCCATTGATGATTATTGGCGGTGTTGGTCCGGTCGGGAGAAAGGGCGCAAGAGTGTGACTCGGAATATACTGGGAACCTCGCGCTGGGCGACGGGTATGGCTAGGTGGTTCTGAGTACAGATTGAGTGTTGTGAGATCAAGTATGTATGTAGAGACGGGGGATGAGCAGACAAGGGGGTGTGGGAAAGAGAAAGAAAAAAATATGTCTTGTCACTCCCATGCACTTCAAGCTGTGTGTATAAGCTGCTAATATGAATTGGGAAGAGAGGTAGAGACCGCGAGAGGGCGAGAAGAGGTATGTAAGATGCAAGTATAGTGGTAGGTACTCTCTCTTTCTCTCTCCGATCACACCCCCGTCCCCATTGATGGTCGCGGTTCAATCCGCCAAAGTGGCAGCGCGGGAGGATTTTGATTGACAGCGCGGCCAAGCAGGAGTAGAACAATTTGAAGTATGAATTTAGCTAGCCGGCTGCAGTGTGTCGCTTTCTTGCAGTGCCGAGAGCGATGCATTGATGCAACGATCAGCATCAGCGATCACAGGAGAAATCTCGCAGACCTGCACGCGCTACGCTACGTGTACCTACATCATGTAGGCCAATGTATGCGTGTATGCTGCGTGTATGCACCCTCAACTCCAGTGTTGATGCTTTTTCTAGAAACGCCAATCTGCATCGGCGCGGAAACGGGCCAATCTGTGGGCCACCCACCCGCCATCTTACGGCTCCGGGAAGGACTTAACGTGTTGGCAGCGACATTTAATTCCACCTTGTTAGTCAATTACTAAGAGTCTGGACTCGCTCTTTGTTTTGTTAAGCCGCCCTTTTTTCTGCTTCAGTAAGCGGGCATGTATGTGACGACCAGACCAACGGCGGTTGCGTCATCCTTCGCGTATTTGGCGATGGCGAGGAAAGATGATGAATGATGGCCAGAGTCGAGTGTCAGGAGGTAGAGAAGAAAACAGAAGAGGCACACGTGAATTACAAATACGGTCTCTTGCAGACCACGCTCGCATCAAGTGAATGTACGAGGACAGATACCGTAATGGTACTTTGCCCTTACGGGATTCGGGCTTGGTCCCTAGGTATCCCGCCCTCGAAGTACCGGAGCTTGCGGGAGAGGATGGAAGTAAGGGGGTCGGGGATAGGCGGAATAGGCGGATAGTGGTCGATGGAAACTGCTCACAGGTAGGAGCCTAATCTGAGCCCGTTTCCTCTGCCTACGAGCGTTTCAAGTCTCTACCTTGGGCATTGAACGCCTCCCATTCCGGAGAGTCGGGGTCCAGGTCAACGGCTGCGGCCACTCTTGCTGTCGGACGGTCGCCCGTATTCCCAAGGAGGGAAGGAAGGCACGAAGGAAGGTACTAGGTGGTAGGACCCTTGTAGAACTTGGCAAGGTCGAATTGCACAACACCAAGACCCCAACCGGATCATGCTACCAGGTGAAAATCTGCCTTCCTATCAATAAACCGGAAATAAAATTGGGAATTATTTTCATTGGTTGTTTTTTGCTTTCTTTTTCGGTCTGCCTCAATTGTTTGATGGGTACATGCTTTGTTTCAGAACATATACCCACGCTTGCTTCTTAAGCCCCACTGGTGACTGATGAGGTGCATGCCATATCCGTATTTGTCTGGCAGCTAATAAGTATTATTTGAGAAACAACGAACGAGACGTCATATTACTTACCTGCATGTAGACCAGATGGAGCGGCCCCCACCCGTCAATATCTCTGATCTACTGCCACTTGACGACCGGTACGGAAACAGAAACAAGGTGTGGCTAAGCGTGCATGGTGTAATCGTATATTCTCACCCCTTGTGGCTTCTCTGCTACTAGCTCGCCGTCTTTGGCTGTTCACGATGAAGAAGTCGTCATCTCATCTCACCCCAAACGCAGAAATGCCAGATAGAAGCAGTGGGGCAGTTGCGACATACCAGTGGTGGTCAGCCCCAATAAGGCTCATTGGCACCCCTATGCCCTCCCATGCGACGTCCTTTGGTGGGCATCCTGCATTCGATCTTAGCAGGTAGTACCTAGAACACGACACCACGTGCAAGTATGGATGATGACGCTGCCGACTTCTGGTGGCATGCCGGGTCCCTCTCAAATTAGGGACAGAATGCACTTGGTCCGATTTGGAATAGGGTATGGCCTGGATAGTCGTTGGCGCTGACAGATGAGCTCTTGGGCAGGTACATACCTGCATGCGTCCGCGACAAGCCAGCAGGTACGAATGTGCAATGGGCTGGTTGATAGGGCAGGGGTTGTGAGAGGCTGTGCCGTGTATCCTGGAGGACATGAGGACATCCAGGTTGCTTGGCCTGTCATTGGGCGCCGTACGGCTGGATAGTCGTGTGGCTTTGGCTTGGTTTCAATCACGTTGTTTCTTGCGAAAGCGGAAACAGTTTCATGCATTTGCCTACCTAAGCAGCCAGCTAGCTACATGCCTACATACTTACTATGTGGCTACGTAATGACATCTGCCGGGATATGTTTACAGTATGGCACGGGCTACCATGACAGATCCGCTGTGGATAGCGAAGCCCGTCAAGAATATGTGCATTTGAGGTTTAGAGTGGCATACTTGAATCCACCATATAATGCCAGCCAGTGTGTGTACAGAGACGCCCGTCATTCTTCTCGGGGGAGGACTAACGTTGACTAGTAGCACTTTACCCAGGTATCAGTTCTAGATAACTACGTAGGTAGACATAGAGACGCCGGCACTAACGTATGCACGTAGTCCAGGCACGTATGTTGCCCAATAGAGGTTATCTACACCCCCCAGCGGCGTATGAGTCTTTGGTCTTTGGGCCTCCCATCGGAAACGAACGGTGCCACTCCGTGTCATGTGAGTCGTAGCGGTGCCGGTGTTTCCACTTAACCCTACGTACCTCGGCAACGGACCGGGAGGCAGGAGGGGCCATGGTGTTCTTGCCTATTCCCATTCTTGCATATACTAAGCAAGAATAAATTTGATGGTATGACAGTGCAACCTCAGTACTCGTACAGCCCAATCAGCTTAGTGTGCACATATTGCATACTGGGAATCACGGCCGGCCCTTCTCGGCTTCAACATTTTTTTCTTATCTGCAGCAATGCAGGTTCAGAAAGATCAGTCGCTATACGAAGAAGAATAAGAAGAAGAATATGGCCATGCATCAAGACAAATTTGGAGCTCAGCCTTGGGGTGGGAACTTGCTGACACGGAATGTGTATGGCCTTTGAGCATTGGGGACCTCGAGGTTTACCATCATCAACGGCCCCCAATTCTACGTTGACATGGGAGTCAGTCAAGTTGAAGCACAGCGATGGCCATAACTAGGCGCGTTGGGGTCCATGACTGAATTAAGGCGAAGACGGCTAGATTTAGTAATGTCGAAGCCTTCCTAGCCCGCATATGGTTGCGGGACTCCTAGGTTGACTTTTTCCTTCGGTTGCCATCCAATGCAGGACTTGGCTACATGTATGGAGCCAAGTGCAGAACAGATCTACAGGCCATCCAGCCAGCCCGCCAGCCCTACGCCGTGCTGGCTAGGTCCAGGCAGGCGGGTGAGTCTTTGGGATGTGTGGTCGCACAGCACCGCGCTGTCCCAAATGGCCGGGAGTCATCATCAAGATTGCCGCACCGATTGATTCAGATCTATGCTACTTTGCTCTACCTGTATAGCCAGTCATGTGATGGATGGCATCATCCCCCACGGCCTTATTAGCCTCTTGCAAATTTCACGCACCATCAGTATCAAACAGGACACCAACTCATGACGACCGCAAACGTAATTGAAGCTGGACGAGCATCTTGGGGAGCCCTCAATTTCACCGGTTCTGCCAGCTGTGGGGGATTTGCATCACATCTCGCAAGACACCCAATCAGCCGCACCTAGGCCCATGTTAGCCATGCTGCCTGCATGCAAGTCGAGATAGCTCTCTCTGTGCTGTTTCAAGCCATCCATCCACCCTCGCCCATCAAAGCACGCCAAACCCTACTGCGCCACGGTCACGAAGGGAAACCACTAGCCCGAACTGCACTAACAACAACACCAAAAAGCGAAAGATCACGGCACACCAGCAATCCAGTCTGACGAGAGCCTCAGGAAACAAGGCCGCCTTCTCCATTGGCCCTTCCGTCACGACTATCCTGACCAACTCTGACCCTGCAGGATACCGGCAACGTACCCCCGGCGTTTGCCCCACCGATATCACCGGAGTTGCCGCCTACGCCTACATCGTGACTCGACGTTGTCTCTATTCTTATCATTCATTAGACAAGACCAAGTCGGGCCACATGTCGCCGACAGACCAACTGATTGCCGACGTCCGTCTACATCCCTTAGGCAGCAATATGCAGGAGACTGTTGTTGCTGCCTTTTTCTACGTTGGCTCGGCCTCTTCCTGTCCTGCTTGACATCACAATGTCTTGCCTACAGGCCAGGCAGGTCAATGGCGGAGCAAGCAACTGCGGGTGCTAAGCATCCTTGGTCAACATTCCTGGGTTTTGATCGCGCAATTGCTACGATACTTGCATCGGGGTTTCTTTTTTACCAAGTTTGGCCAATTCGTGCGTTGCCAGTTCCAACCCAGACGCAGCTCAGCCTCAGTTGCGGGCTCGTGGTCAAGGTTGCTTATGAGGAATATGACCTAATTAGGTTAGTGCTGGAATCCTTTAACATGCCACCACAAGGCTTAGCCATGCCAGGCCAGAGAAGAAGCAAGTGCTACCATTCGATCTCTCGCGCAAGGGGATTTCATGCGCTTATTTTCCATTGGCTCTTTATTCTCCTCACTTATCGCCGGTTGCTAGACCGTTGCAGGTTCCTAGATCCACGCACTATGTGAGATCCATCCCCGTTCTCGGCAATGATGAACGGGACTGGCTGTCAGCCCTCGCGCGGCTATTCCTTCTATGCATCTGCCCATCTTACTCTCGCCAAGAGTCTTGACACTACCTCTAGAACCGCTTCCGGTTCACCGCAACGTGGAGAGAGACCAGTCGCAAACATGGCACATCAGCTGAACTGGGGCGAGGGAGGCCTGAGGAATAATATCTGGTGATGGCTCCAGCTATACCGCAACTGAGCCCGAATATGATGACTGCAGCTCACATATCCATCTAGTCTCGTAGCCAAAGCCTTGGTCATCGGCCAGGCAGCCCAAGCAGTTGTTGCAAGTGCATCTCATCAGCTCATTGGTCAATCAATCGCTTCCCCGTAGCGACTCGAAACAACGTTGCGTCTATCTATATCAAGATACGATGCAGGACTCTGCCCGCTGACAGCTGAAAACGCTCCTCGCCTGGTACCGATGGCATATACCCGCTTACCACTCCGGAACTGGCTGCATGAGACGCGCGGGAACATTATCTACTCCCCCTCGCGGCTTTGTTCGTTCGCTGGCGCAGCAAACACAATTCCACTCATACCGAACGCGAATTAGTTTTGACTGCTGCTATTTTGCTGAAACGGTCTTGATTCTGCGAGGGTCGAATCTGCAGTCATAAGGCGCTCAGCCCAGAATAGCTCGGGCCGAATCCTCTAGGCAGTATAGGACACGCCGTACACTGCTCAGCCAATACACGGATTCCTGTCGGTTTCACATTGTCTTATCGGTTGATGCTGTGAAGGCACACCGCAGCCGGTTTTCTTCTTGGCCCAAGGGTTCTTTTTCCACGCTGAGTTTGCTGCAATGCCTGGTGGCAACCCCCGACTGGACCTCCCTTCTGTTACACGAGAGATTGGCGCATATGTTCTGGAAGTCATACACCTCGCCGGCACCTGGTTACATCGGCGATGTCCCGTTATCCCATCATTCGGCTGTCTTGAAGCCTACGGGCTGCGGCGCAGGCGGAATGGAAACTCAAACGCGCATTTGCCGATCTCAATGCTAAGTATAGGCTGCTGCTGTAGCTCAGGTATCGTATTCTGCCAACTCGCCGCCGGCCATCCCTTCATCGTGGTTTATGGCCCGAACAGGTGTGTGTATATTCAGCTCTCTCTTCGATGTGCGAGTACGAGCCGTCGGCCTCGGCCGCGGACTGCTGGACGCGATCCAGCTACAGTCAATCAGTAAGGTCTGATTCATGCCACCGAGTTTGATGGAGATGGTAACGTCACGTAAAGCTGCGGGCCCTGGTCTATGTAGTTTGGGTAGTATTCCTAGTCTCTCCGGCATATCTCCAGATCTTACCCGGTGGCCAATAGGAGATAGCAGATGTGTATATGTATGAGCAGAGGTCGGAGCATACGAAATCATTACTTTAAGATGCCACCCATAGATCTTTACAAAGGGTGTCCGGATAGAAACAGAGTACAGGTACAATTGAATTCCGTATCCTCCATGTTGGTTGGCTAGGCCCATCTCAATATTATATCTGCATTTCGTGTAGTCAATATTGGAGAGTTGGAGATATGTAACGGCCCGATACTTCTTACTTCTCGAACTCGGTGACGAGAACAATGAGTAAGTCATATATTGAGTCACATGTGAGTAATTCAGAACCTCCTTAAGACGCCCCCTTTACAAGATCACAGTAGTGTACTTGCTTGCCACCGCCAGCCAGTCCAGTAGCTAATACCACAATAATTGATGCAATGCACGCTGACAGACGACACAAAAGACGGAGAGATAGAACCGCATCAGTTTTTCTTATCACCTAGGTAGATTTGGTTTCACGAGGAATACCGTTATAGGCGTCCTCGTAACTACATATCTAGTACTTCCTTTCCCAACTTTGCCCCCCTTCCCCCCCGGCGCTCGTGTGAAACCCGTCGTCCCTAGAAGGCCGACCCGAGTAAAGATGAAAAGACGAGGGGCGCAGGCCAGGCAAGGCGAGGAGAAAATTGAATTGCTCTCTCTAGTTGTTCCCATAGCCGCGTGGTAGTAGTAGTTCTTCGAAAAGTACCCTGCCGACTATGTTCTTGCTGCGGCGACTAGTAATACAGAGAGTCTCGAGTGTGCCCCTCCGCCTTCTCCCTATTCCGTTGATGTTGTCGTCAATGAGAGCGTGGGAGAGAGTACCTAGTTCCAAATCTATCATGTCCAATTGTGACTTGCTCATCTCCCCCGGGGGCGCACCGCTTCCTCGGCAGTTCCACGCTCTCTCTCGTCCCTCCCCCTTTTCTTTCATCACAGTGGGCACCGTTCCCACGTGTGCTCTCGACTCATTATGAAAATATTATGATACAGAGTATGTGCAGTTTTCTTCGTCATGAAAGTATCAGAAACCCTTTGCTCCGAAACCATGTGCTTCTCGTTTCACCGTGTCTTTCTTGATTCCTTCGTGGCTCAAGTAGGAGTCGGGAGACGTTAAAAGCGAGAGTTCATGCCAAGGTTTTTCGTTCGTAACCGCGTTCGTCCAATTGTATATAGCAAGGGGGGTGGGTAATAAAAAAAGTAAGAAAAGGTATATTTTGCGCCTGGAACAACATGTCTATGCAACCAACCGACACGTAATACACCATCAAAGCACATGGTCTTTCATACCCACTCGTTTTGGCGTTCAAACTCCGACTGTCCCCTGTCACCCCTCCCGTGATAACATGCCTCAGGCCTGCATACGTATACATAACTGTCTATGCGCGTCTGCTCATTGCAGCACTGGCACCTGCCGAAGCCAAGTCTTTACTGCCGCTAACAGTCCGACCGGCGACCCGAGGCAGGCTGCTTCCGACAGCAGCTGCGGTAGATCCGCCGCTGGTTTGTGCCGTGCCTGTGCTGGTACGCTTCGCTCCAGCCGAGTTGAAAGGTCCATTGATGCCGGATGCTCGTCGTGGCCCGGCTGGCTGCTGCTTATGAGGGCTTGCAGCAGTGACTTCACGAGAACGTACCGGCGGTATAGTCCTTGTGGACGCTGGTGGATCTGGTAGCGGCCGCGCCGATGCAACAGTGTTGTGTCGCTTGATGGGAGACGCTGTAGTATCGCGAGCTCGCACAAAGCCCATGGGCGCCTTCTGGCCAGTAATGAACTCATGGCGGATTGCCTCCTCGGGCTTGATTCGTCTATCAGGGTCCCACCTCAGGCACCGAGCAAGGAAATCTAGGAATGGCTCATCATCACACTTCAGCGCCTGCTGGAGGGTTTTGGACGACGGCCTCCTTCGGCGTCCCTTTGAGGAGACGGTCAGGCGTGGCTTGCCCATCGAGTCAAAGAATAACTTCTTCCTGGTGCTCTTTTCAATCAAATGCTTCTCCGGTGGGCCGAAAACCTCCATGATGCACGCCAACTGTTCCTGCTCGTTCTCGCCTGGGAAGATGGGAACACCGGTGTATAGCTCAGCGAGGATGCAGCCAAGACTCCACATATCGATCGGCAGTCCGTAGGTCATACCCAGAATAACCTCGGGTGACCGGTAGAAACGCGATTGGATGTACGTATAAACCTTTTCGTTCTCGAAGCAACTCGACCCAAAGTCGATGACCTTGATCTCGGAATGCATTGGGTGTCGAAGTAAGATGTTCTCGGGCTTGAGATCGCAGTGAATCACCTTGTGTTGCTTTAGGAGGTTGAGAGAACTGAGCATCTGCTTGGTGAAGCGCCGGATGAGTTTCAACGAGAAACCGCGGAACGCATTGGACTTGATGAATTCGTAGAGGTTCATGTCCAACAGTTCAGTGGAAATGCAGAGATGACCACGGAAGTAGAAGCTATGGGTGAAGTTGACCATACTGTGCTTGTTCTTGGAATCCCACTCGCGGAGCTTCTGGAGGATGTTGACTTCGACTAAGGCTTGCTGATGGAACCTCTTCTTGTTGCGAATAATCTTAACGGCTACCAAGACACCGGTCTTGTGGTCGATACATCGTACAACCTGACCGAAACTTCCTTTACCCAGGACGTCCACAATTTCATAACGGTATGAGAGGTGGTCGCCAACGACTATCGAGTAGTCGCCACGTTCATCATCATAACCGAAGTTGGGCGCACTGGATTTCAGATCGCCAACGACTTTGGCAGCATTCTGTGTGCCGCAGAAGTATACATCGTTGTAATCGACAATTTCGCCTCTTTCGTAAATATTTAGCATGGCAATCCGAATGGCTTCATGCGAACCGACTCTCTCCTTTGGAGTAGCTCTCTTGCGTAGAGCATCCAAAGTTCTTGCGGCGAGCTCCGTCTCCTTGCGTCTCGACGCCAGCTTCTTCATCTCGTCTTCGGCTACCAGATCGTCCTTGTCGAGCTCCGCAGTGTACGGGTCATTGCTCTTGATTGTTGCGGCGGACGGTCGGGGACGCAACATCCTCTGAACCGTTGAAGTCCGGCTAGTTGAAGACGTCTCGACCAGGGAATTATTGCCGGCTTCCTGTGCTTTCTTCGAACTTCTCTCTTGCGACATGATTGCAGTGAGGCTCGAGGCTGAGCTCTTTCTCCTCCTCGTATCCAAGTAGGATCCCGAAGGTTTCGATGCATGACTGGGGCTTGATGCCTTCATCGAGCCCAACGTTGCGGATATGGGTATCCGGGGTGGTGGCATGCTATCTTGGCGGGCATGGCTGGACGCATTCTCATTCGAGGGATGGTTGCTGCTCTTGGAGGTGCTCCGCTTCCACGACAAACTCAGCTTCCGCCTCAATGAGCTCATAGAAGAGGGAGTGGGGGTTCTTGTTCTTCGGGGCTCGCTGGCGCTGGGGGTGGCGACTTGTTTGCTGGTTTGCTCGACTTCTGTGCGCGCGGCCCAGAGGGCTTTTGTTGTGGCTTCAAATCAGGAGCAGCATCCAAAGCAGTCGACTTGGTCGCATCCGCGCTTGCCTTAGCCCTGGCAAGCTCGGCACCGAAATCGGCACTGACTTTGGGCACTGATGACGAGAGAAAAGGTGACACAGCTGGTTGTCGTGCTGCTTTGATTGTGGCCGGTTCCATCAAAGATTCGGAAGAGCTCGTGGCTGCGGCTATGCCCGGACTGTCCAGGGAGGCATGGTTGGTAGAGGTGCTACTGCGGATAGTTGACTTCTCGGTATCCTTCTCGGGGCGCCTCGAGAAAAAGGAGCTCTTGGATGCAGTCATCGGCGTTGTTGGTGTCTTTGGGATCATTCGTTCCGGAGGCGGGCTCACCTTCTCGGTCCGATTGACTGGCTCCTTCAGTGCTGCTATCTTCGATGCGGTAGGAGTACTGAGTGGGCCAAGATTGATGGGTGGAAGTCGGAGTGGTGCCAGAGTCTTCTTCTTCTGTTGAGTCGGGGTTACCTTCATTTCTAAATCCGACGAGGCACCGCCCGCCATCTTCCGTGGTTGCTTTCTAGTATTGGGCGTATGCTGTGTGGGACCAACAGTATCAAAAGAAGGCGCACTAGACAGAGTTCCAGTCGAGGAACTAGCGATACTGCTGGTATCAAACGCATAATTTGATTTTCGCTTATCCAAGAAGGACATTTCTGGAGGGCCATCCTTGGGCGACTCGTAGGCTTTAGGGATGGCAGGTACTGGTGGTACATCCTCATCGCCCTCCGCAGGTGGTGCATTGCTATTGATGGAAAGAGCTTTGGGAGCTGGCAGCCTCGAGCTCGCCGTGTTTTGTGCAGCGGCCCGCTGCTGGATGGACCCAGTCGACGTTCTGTGCGTGTTAAAGCTCGTTGTAGAGTTGACAGACAGGCCGGAGCTGTACGACTTCCTGTTCATGTCGGGGGTGGTCCTCGAAGAAGATGGGGTAGACGTCTTTCGAGGTATCATGGAAGGAGAACGCGAGGTGGCTCGAGTCTCATTGGTGGTTGTCTGTACATTCGTAACTTGCGGCAAGCTCTGAGACTGGTGCATAGACATCCGCTTCATCCGCTGAGCGTCCGTTGGGGAAATAGTTCGTGCACCAAGCCCCGAGAGATGTCCAGGCATGACCGAAGCGCGTTTTGCCGAGCCCGGAGTTGAGCCACCTCCACCAGCTTTAGGTGACCTGGGAAATACGATCGACTTGCGGCTCCCGTCTGGCGTGAGCGTGAGGGCGCTGTTGCTGTTACTGCTCGACACTGCTAAATTACCGGTTATCCTTGGTGGCGGCTGCATGGATTTAGTTTTCCCAGCCCTGGGCACGGCTATACTTTTGCTGGGATCACCTGCCCCGGTGTTGCCGCTAAAATCCAAGGCGACTCGCAGTGATTCTTTGTCCGTGGCCGTCGATATCAAACTAGGACGTCGTTTCGGAACGGTTCTGTTTCCGTAGTCGGACTCTATAACCCCCGGGCCTATGGACTTCCTAGGTGGCTTTGCCACGGTGGAGCCAGACACGGGTGGGTAATGACTTTGGCGGCGGTTTCTCATGGCTGCCGGCGCTGTTGGCGCATCCGCAATACTGGCCGAGACTGGTGGAGTTGACCCTATGCTGGGCTGCCTGCTCGATAAGCTCGGTCGTCGTAGTATAGATCCGGACCTTGTAGGCCTTATTCCGCTGGCAGTAGTGCTTGTCGTAGAGTTTGGCTGAACGGCCTTGCGCGTCGAACTTGCCGTCGGCATGGTGCTGCTGGATTGTTGGCCAACCATATTGTCTGCTAGAGGCTTTTCGTCCAAGATGCTACCCTGGCCGTTCGGTGAAGGGAATTGAGTTAGCTTGAAGTCGGTCGAAGCTGACTCTAGACTGCTCTGCAGATCGTCGAAGCTGACGGAGGGCAAAAAATCAAAGGAAGTTGCCGTCGAGTCGCCTGCATCGTCGTGGGCTGGACCACTGTTATGGCCAAACGAGAAAAGTGTGTGGTTGTTGGAAGACGAGGCACTCAGCATTGCACCGTTAGAATACGAGGGAGTTGTCGCGGTCCCCGTATCGTCGTTCGTAGGTGTCTTGGGGGTCGGATTAATGTTTTCCTTGCTCCTAGTACAGCAAAAACAGGGTTAGTAAATAATTCAGGTAGAATTGCCGTATTGCCTTTGTTATGTGCAGTGTGAGGCCAAGAGACCATGTTTCTCGTCGTTCCGGATTCAAGGCTAACAATTGGGGGAACGTACAGTTGGGTTGGCGTGTGAGGGCGGGATGAAGCGGCAGCCGGTCGGCCAGCAGAGACGTTAGGATCCCTAACCATTAGAGTCGATCAGGCAGACCCAGCCCCCGGTGATGTTCTAGAGGCAGTCGAGAACGAGTGGGAAGCCCCTAAAACGCGGGAGCAGCAGTGGGTGTTGTGGTTGCAACAATGCCGCGCAGCGAAGTAGTTCGTAGTCGAGTTTGTGTTTCTGGGTTCAGACGAAATGCGATATCTCTCTCTCCTTCTAGAATCCCTCTTCTTTCTTGCTTCATGGGCCTTGAGACAAAACAACAGGGCCGGTTGTTTGGATCCAAAACCCCGAACCGGAAGACCGATGCCAGGACCTACGGCCGTCAGAATATCTCAGTCCGACGAGGAGCTGAGTGCAGCGAAGATGCTACCGCATTCCGTTGCAGTACGCGACGAGGCGAAGGCTGTGGTGGTTGAACGGGTGTTGCTGCAGGAAATCCGCGACCGAATACTGAGAGGTAGACGTCGAGAGGAAGGGGGAGGTGTTGTTGTATGGTTCACGACGGGACGGACGAATTGGAAAGGGTCTCTGCGACTCGTCGACTTCCCCTTCCCACTTTGTTTTTGCTGGTGGCACTAAGGCAGGAAAATCAAAAGGGTGACTAGGTAGGTAGGTGTGCTAGGAGTAGACGGCTAGAGGTGCAGGTGGACGGCCCACCTGGACTTGGGGGTCTGGCGGGCTTAAGGTACTTGGGAAGTGGGAAAAGTAGCGGGCGTGCACCTTCTGATTGATTACCATACTTTGCATCCCTTTAGCACCGAGGGATAGTGGGTGTGGGTGCGGGTGCATAGGTGGCGGGTGCGTGTACGGACGGCGGTCGTTGCGAGGTGCAGGCGTGCAGACAGTACCTAATTGCAAAGCTGCCTGGGGGCATGAAGGGTTGCAGGCTGGTGTGTGCATGTGGTGGTGGTGGTGGTGCATGTACCTACTACCAGACCTACA
The DNA here is from genome assembly GCA_038364195.1 of Apiospora sp. TS-2023a. NCBI lineage: Eukaryota > Fungi > Ascomycota > Sordariomycetes > Amphisphaeriales > Apiosporaceae > Apiospora > Apiospora sp. TS-2023a. The sequence continues at coordinate 1,886,329 of JAQQWQ010000007.1, read as the reverse complement.
GCTTACCCGTATCAGATTTATATCAGCGGATGCAGGTTAGGAGAATTCGTGGATAGGTGAATGATGTGCAGTTACGGACTATCATATCGCACAGCAGCTGCATCGTACTGCATCATCATCCTCCTCGAACGACCGGCCAAAGGGCGGGACAGAAGGCTGGAAATCGACCTCATGACATTGACCAATGTGCTACTAACGTAGAGCTAGCTACCGCCATCAAATGTACCTGATGCACAGTTCGAACTGGTATCAGACGGAAATGGTATGTACACTTCTATGTATTTCGTCCCTAAGTACATTATTTACACAATAATTCTTTCGTCCTCATTCCGTCAGGTACGGCCCATATTGGTCGTCTTCTTTGGGACATAGCAAGTCCAGGTTAGTCCATTGCAGGCTTAGTTGAGGGGCCGCCGTGCCGGGATGCGGCCTGTATCGCACTGATTCTTGAAAAAGCGACGTGCCTTTTAAGGTGGTCAGAACCTATGTACAAGTACTGTAGGCCAAGGTTACTGGCATTTGACAGCGGATTTGACATCCGAAAGAGATATACCTATCCACGAAAAAAGACCTCGGGTGGGCGCATGCTTGAGATACATTTTCAATATTCAAGACGACATTGCAAATACTGTTCACAAGCCAGGGCTCGTATCATGTTGACAGCTTTTAAGATATAAGGCCTCTCTGGTGAGGTTGGTTGTGCTCACATGCGTACAATCAATCATCCAACCTCAATTTCAATGCTCCCCAGCTGGAACCAAAAATTTCATATAACATGGTAGATGTAACTCACGGGCGCAGGACGAGGCGCGGCTACCACTGAGACGTGCGGCTAGCCCGCTGAGTTAAGGAATTCCCAGATGCGATTTTCCCGGATGGATCATTAACAATGGAACAGGGAGAGGAGATAAGAGAGTCCATGTTGACTGTCCGTGAGCCGTGCAGTATTACAACTGAAGGCAGCTCGTAAACACATGGTTGATGGGAAGTGCCAATAACCCACTCGATAAACTAAAACAGTACAATGCTGATAGGTATCTTCCGCACAAAGAGAGACAGAGAAAAACAAACCACCGTCCATATCGGGCACGAAATGCCGCCCGAAATAGGGGGAGGGGCGAACACTGCAATGAATTGTATTATTATTACCTTCCAGTTCCTCCATCACTGCAACCAAGGAGCGAGCCCAAAAGAGTCCTTGCGGAGGTCAATCTTGGATTCCTTCAGAGGTGGATCCCGGTTTGGTGAGATCGACGAACGGCGTCATTCTACTGCCAGACTTACAAATATGACCCAGTACGACCCTATCTGTCTCCTCTGCACAGGTATGTAGGGAATATCTGAAACAATTCCCAACGCGTTCTCGGGGCAATAATTTAGTATACAGGGCGCAGGGACGTTGTATGTCGTGACACCCGAGCGGTATATCGCCGCTCAATTAGCTCAGTTCAATACGACCAAGATGCTCGGTTTGATATGTCAATAACCTCCAGCCTCTTTCTCTGGTTTATAGCATTAAAATGGAGAAGAAAATAGAATAACTAAGCAGGCCTGCGAATTTAAGGTGCATGGCGTTTCGTTTTCGCCTCGGCTGTAGGTGGTGGTAAAGCATCTATCGACCCACCAATTCCTACCTATCCCATCAAGCTGCCAGGGCCATCCCGTTCCGCGACCCCAGGCCTTGGAGATGAGTCCGTCTTGATCGATATGCGAATGGCCACATTTTTTATTACCGTATCTCCCTTTCAATGTCATCCTACCTACGACTAATATTACCTACATTTTATGAGTGGATATACATAAGAAGGTAGTATCTGGGGGAACGCGCATTACATAGATCAATATCAGGGTTTTCATCCTGTGTCGTATGTATGTATGTATTTTACCTTGCTGTACCTCGCCTCGCGTATGCAGGTATGGTGGGTGGATGGCCGACCGTTGCCCAGCGTTTCCATCTGCCGTAAATGTTTTGTTGATGCACACGTTCCTGTCCTGGCCAGTCATCGACCGAACCAGTCTGGTCAGGTTGGTGGTTCGTTGCCATCTCACAAGAGTCGTCGTGGGGCAGCCCTTGCAGCGTGTGTAAGCTCTCATAGGCCTTGTCTCGCGTTTTTTTCTCCCTGTCAGTGGCTGCCGATTGGGCAGCGACCGGGCGGGGGTTGGACATTTCACACTCCCCATTATATAGCGGGACGGCGGCGAATTGTACCAGAGACTAATCCGCTCTGTTTTTCTTATTGGGATAGGTATTCGGCCTCTTAAGCGAATTCGCACTTCACAATACACGCGCGAGCCAACCGCGTCATCGAGCGCTTCCAGAGCAACCGTCGTTTATGACTATCTGCTTCGTACGTCAACTCTGGGAGCAAGGAGCCATGAAGAAACAGGGAATTCCCTTAAAACCCCTGGTCAGACTAGGCTTGGGCGGAAGCCTCTGTGAGATCTCCCACTCGACTCGACAAGCATTCCAGACAGCGCCTTATGGAACCTACGCCTTCAACCCTTGGCAAAGCCCATCATCATCTATGTACTAACAGTGTCTCCCATAATCGGGCCTTGAACCCAAAATGCCGACGGGCTGACGTCGTCCAGCTCAATGCTAAAAGCTTACAAGCCTCGATACTTAAAACTCGTGGTTGGTCGAATGGTAGTAAGTTTTGCGCCAAACTGTCACCCACAAACCCTCAAAACTCTGAGCCCAACCGGGCCCCAACAAGCCCTACCGGACATGCGCTGTCCTGCCACGCTCTCCCCATGTTTCGTGGCGGCATAGGCCACATTCTAAAAGAGATGCACGGGCTCGAGAAAAGCACCCGAAGATGTTAGTGGCTGGGACCGTGATCCATCGAATCCTCTAAGAGGAGGAGCTTAGACACAATAGCGCTGACAGGAATCGTGTCTATCCGCATGCATCTGTCAGCTGTGTTAAGCACTCGCTCTATCCACTTGACGAACAAAAAACCCAGCCAGTGGTGGCCGTGTGTGGGCGGCAGACATAACTCAATGCTCTTCCCAGGATTGTCCGTAATGCGACGTAAAACTTTGGCTGTATCATATTGTACCTGAGTTACCGTCATACCCGTCAAATGAGCGTGCGAAAAAATGTAGCCAATAATCCAAATCGCTAAAGGGTTTGAGTAGATGATCATAGCCAGCACATCCCCGCCGTCCCTATTAATAACTTCCAATTAGGTCGGCGTAGATGACCCTTCAACCAGATAGATACACACAAGGTAGAACATAGTCCTTTGCCGTCGAAACCGAATTATCGTCGTGCCAATATAATGCAATTCTAGCACTTCAAACGCCCAATAACTCCAGGCCAGGTTATTCCCATCCTGCCACAAACAACGCCTTTGTTATGCTTTGTATGTTCGTCCCAACGCGCTTCCAGGGTTCCTCGCGAGGAACGTGTTCATCCACCTCAAGTAGACCGCATAGTATTCTCCCGCTCTTATAATGTATTCACGCCCCCGGGAACCCACTTGTCCCCAATCCGCCGCATCTCCTCGGCGAACCTGCGACTCGTGATCCGCTTCTGCTGCAGCTGGCCGGCCTTGGCGCCCTCCTCGGGGTCGTAGAAGGGGTTCTGCAGGAGCCGTACGTACGCCGTCTGCATGGCGCGGAACACGACCTTGAGCTCGCCGTCCCGCAGTCCCACGGCGCCCACCACCGACGAGGGTCCCGTCCCCGACGCCGCCGCGCCCCCTGTGCCCGCGGCACCAACACCGCCGCCGGGAGAACTAACGCCACCGCCAGCGCCAGCAGCAGGCTTGCCGCCAACCCCGCTCAGGATGCGCCCCCGCATGTCCACCACGGCGACGAACTTGACGCCCGTGTTGGTCTCGAAGCCGTACGCGGCCAGCCGGTCGTCGACGGCGTGCAGCAGCCCGAAGTCGCCGCTGAGCAGGGTGTTGGAGGCCACGGCATGGCGCGCGCGCGACTCGAAGATATCCAGCGTGCTCGACAGCAGCAGGCTGAACTGGAGCGGGGTGCGTAGGGGTGCCAGGCGACCCGTCTGCGGGTCGGTCGTGGTCGGGAGGATGGTAGTGTGAAGGGGATTGTTCTGTAGGACCAGTCAGTATGTGTAGTAGCAACCTATAGCATTGAATGGCCTCTTCTTCTGCCTCGCGCGAGCCAGAGAAACGCCAAACATGGGGTTGGGGTTGTTGTAATCATGTATCAGGTGGATGCTATTCGCGACTGCGATTGACTCGTTGCGCGACAACGAGTATATTTTGGGCGTAGGGAAGATGGTGAGTCCGGCAGAGCCAGGCAGCATTGAGAATTGGTGACATACATTACGGCCTATGACGCCTAGGCAGGCGATGGCGGGTATAGCTGTTGCCATGCTCTGGGATGTGCGCGCGTATGTGATGGTGAGTCGCGAGCAAAGGAGAGGTCCAGTTCGATGTAGTCCAGGGGTCCAATCTGGTCTGGGATTGACGTTCGGAGCTCAAACACGACCTGCCGCGGTTGCCCCACCACTACTAATTGAACCGGAATCCGGGGTCAGCCGCATGCACATCACCTCCCTTTCTGTCAGTTGCCTTTCTAAGCAACACCTACCTAACTGCTAGTAACCGTCACCCTTTGAGATCACAATCCTGGTGGAATTAGATACAAATTATTGGCTGGCTATAACGTGTAGCAATGGCTTCTTTGACTAGACCCAATGTATAAGCTGCGGCTAGATGCAAATGCAGAGCGATAGAGACCGTAGCTGAATAACCGGCCCAAGGCATGCATGTATAATAGACTCATGATCTCTCAACCCGTTCCGAGCGTTTAGGAACAACCAAACACCAATCATCTTACACGCTGCTACCCGCATGCTTGCTTGTGACTTGAGCATTAAGGTGCGCCCCTCTTAAGCCATTGTGACCCTCCTGCACCTAATCATCCTCCTCTTCCTCATACAAACACTCTGTCTTCTCGAGACCCCTTAAGGCCTCCTCAACTTCCATCGGATCCGTAATAGCCCACACGCCACCGCCCTTCACAACATCCATCCCCCGCATGCCAACTTCCTTTCCTACGAGGTTTCTCCCTACCTTGCCAGGGCCAATGCCAATCCATCGCCGTACCTTCTGTTCTTGATCCAGGTATTTGATACTGTCCCACCATCGGACAGTCTCCAAGCACTGTCGCGAGAGCAGGTCTCTAACCTCTTCTTGGCTGCCGAAAGGCCTCGCACTCACGTTACTCACGCATTGAAGAGTGCCCGGGAAAGTGATGACATCATCAGTCTCTTTTCCCTTGACCCTGCTCTTGCCGGAGACGAGTTGTCTCATGACTGCAACGGCGGGTTTCATAATGGGACTGTGAAAGGCCGAGTCGCTGTTCAACTTTACCGCGCGGGGATCGTGTCCTAGAAATTGCTGGATGTGTGCGATAAGCTCCTTGATTTTCTCCAGATTGCCGCTGAGAACGATCTGGTTTTTGGAGTTGATGTTGGCAATGAGCACCTGGTCGATCGGATGTATGTCTTCGGCATGGTCGCTTCGCAGGCCGCTCGACCGGTATCCCACAAAGTCGTCCACGGCATTGACGAGGGGCTCGAGGTATTCGGGTTCTGTCACGACCGCTATCATGCCGTAGTCGCCGCCCCATTCGTCCCTGGCCCTCTGCGTTGCCCGGGCCATGGCCTCGGCTCGTCTACGCACCATATATAACGCGTCCTCGAAAGCCAGGACGCCCGCTGCCACCAGAGCGGCGAACTCGCCAAGCGAGTGGCCCAATGACACGTCCACCCGTTCATGCACGTTGAACCCAAACTCTTTCTCCAACAGCCGTAATATCAGAATGCTGGTCGCCATGATGGCCGGTTGTGCGTTGGGGGTTGCGGTGAGGATGCGCGAGGACCCATTTTGTATCACGTCCGACAGCTTGTAGCCCATAAGTTCGTCTATCTCATCGAGAATGTGCTGTGACGTGCGTGGGAAGGCCTCCAGCCACGGGCTGAGCATGCCGACTTTCTGTACACCCTGTCCTATTTGAGGCACCCCAACGTCAGCTTTTCTGTCCGGGCTTGTGACTCTTATCAACAAATCGCTGGTAACAAGCGGTAACTTACCTGGGAAAAATATAGCCGTTCGCGGCCGCGTCTTCTTCATGCTGGAGCCATAACGCTTACTCTCGACGGGCGAGCGGACATGATACCCGTTATTCGCGATAATGCCGAGTTCGTTGAAGCTTGTTGTTCTCTTCGCGAGGGTTTGACGCAGGAGGCTTACGGCTCGGCTCGGCCGGCGTAAGGGAGTAGTGGCTAAGGCGCTCATCACCATGCGCCAGCTTTGACTGACCTAGGGGGAACGGCCAGGAACATGCATTGAACGCAGTCAGAAGCAGCACCGGCCAACCTACTCTCTCTTGCACGGAAGTTGGGGGACCGACCTGGCGAGTGAAATGATGTTGTACAAGGAGACGAGGGAGAGCATCAGTCGATTGCAGCTGAAAGCGCATGACCCCAATTATGGGACCCGACCTCTTGGGGGTTCAACGTTCATACATTGACCGGGGGTAGCTCTCCCTTGTGTCACTGTTGGGAGGGAGAGAGCTACCCCACGCTGTAACGGCCCACACACCCGAACGCCGAGGGTCACCGGCGCTGCGGGGTTATATATGCATACTAGTATAATTCCGCATCGTCTGCGTACTTACTTGCAGCAAATAGGTTATCGTTTCTTGGTATACTGCATTTCTCGGGAACGTCTTGTCTGTCACGGCAAAATTGTGTCGGAAAATATTTGGGTTGGAAAAATATCTATTGATTCAAGATTGTCGACAAGCAGTAGCCGGATGGCCTGTCCTAACGCCGGCTCATGCAATGCATACATATGCCAAGTCCATAACGATAAAGGTCTAGCACCTAATCTCAATGCCTCCTTTACTGATAGTCAGGTATTTGACCCCCTTATAAGGCTTAACACCCTCGCCCAGTCCACGACTTCGCTTCGTATCGACTTGGATCCCCTCGATCTTGATGCCGCTTGGTATCCAGCCTTTGACAGAGAAACTGATTGATGCAGAGCTGGGCATTAAAATCTTGTTCTGCGCAATCTTCTTTGCATCCTTGTCCTCTTCAAGGCCCGGTTTGCTTCCAACCGCCTTGGGCTCGGCACTACTCTGGTAAGGCTCATCGTAGGAATAATCCTTCCCAAAGCCAAAACCACTCGGGTCGTCGTCAGTGGTGTCATCTGCCAATGGCCCCAAAACGGTTGCCTTCAGACTGAAATAAGGCGTCCCTGATGCAAGTTCTTTTTGAGGTATATGCCACTCGAGGAACTTATCGCCAGGGTTGTAACTTGCATCGCCCCTGCTCGGCCGGATATCGGACAAGTTCCTAACGTCTGCCGGTAACGGCACGGAGACAGTCAAGTCATGCATAGTAGGCGATGCTGCCGTACCCGAGTGAGGGCCCCCGAAAGGCCTGGCGCCGACAGCTCCCCCTCGCCCAGACCCACCCATTGCACCCGAAGCACCAAACATTTTGTTTATATTGACCCGAACCTCGAACTCGGATCCAGTTGAGCCCAAGCCGGTCTTAACTTCAATGGTCACGGGCAACTTGAGGTTATTAGAGCTTAAGCTGCCGCTTTTCCCATTGGTAAAGGGCAGAAGGTCCACTTCATATCCTGCAAGAATGAAGCGACCATCCGGCGGAATGAAGCTCAGTTCCCCAGGGCTATCTCTCCAACGATTGAGACGCACGCAAGGGTGGAAAACGGGCAGCTCCATGATACTACCGAGGTTGTGCTTGCCAGAAGGCCCTGTGATACTCAGTACAATGTCCGGAACTCCCGAGACCTTGGCCGTGAATGCAATTGTCCCGTTCGCGAAGGCGGCTATTGGTCGCCCGGAAGGAGCCAACGTGACTGTCAGGGTCTCTACCACGTCTGCGTACAGCTCATTAGAGGTATGACGCACGTTGGCTCGTCTCCATGGTAAGGAAGGGCCATTCTGGGCTAGAAGAGAGGGAGCACTGGGGCTGTTGAAGCTCGTTCCAAGCCCGGGTGCCTTGCTGGGCAAGCTCAAGCTTCCAAGGAACTTGCCGAGAAGGCCTTCGACCTCTACTACGTCTCTCAACGCATTGGGCTCCGTCGTGCTGACAGTGCCAGCATCGCACATCTCCGTGAGAAGCTGAGCAACTACATCGTAGTTTGCCTCGATCTTGTGCGCTAGGACGGGGGCCCCTAGAAACTCTTCCAACGCATCGACGACTCGGTGTAGAAATTCAAGAACCAATAAGGGTTCGATTTCCGAGGAGCTCGTCGCTAGATATAAGAGATCTGCATGGACAAGGCTGAAGACTAGTGTGGGGGGATTCGTGTTGGATAGGTAAATCAAGTTCGGCCGCGGCGCTGGATGCTCTAGGTAAAGTGGCAGTAGGTGGGATGCAGATAGCGGTCGCGATGTGTAGGTGTGAGACAGGATGGCGCGGCTACAATTTTGTCAATGTGAGGCTCCAGTATACTCAGGGTATCAGTTTACTAACTTGTGCTCATCGTAGATGTGTAGCGCCTCTATAACGCCGTTCATGGTGGCCGAGATGCGAATCGCATCGTAAGGCTGAAGGAGACTCGGCTGGCAGGTTAGATCAATGGGCTTCTCTGAGGGGCAGAGAGCACGGGACTGGGCCGCCCCAGCTAGCTGAAGACGTCAACCCAACCAAAGCCTGGACCGCCTAAGACAGAGCGGAATTGAGACCCTGGAGAGCGGAAAGCTCCACTGTGGCTAGTACTCTTTAGGTGCTAGAGCGAGAGTTTAGTGGCCAATCAACTTGGCGCATGGGCAAATTCTGGCGGGGTTCTATCTTATCGTAGGTAGGCTCTCTACTGAAACTTTTTATCCAGAAATTTTGAGGCTCAATCGATAAATCCATCCGAACCTTGAAGAGAGGCAGTGAGAGAGAAGGATTTACCTACAGACAGGAACGTCTTGAAAACCCAGAGCAATGGCAGGAAGTGTCAGCACCACCTCCTCCCACACTCTCACCCACGCCCCCGATATCTCTGGCCACTCATCTACACTTGCCGATCCGTCGAGAACGCCTGGCGCATTCGTCATGTCGACGGCCTTGCTCGAGGCCCTCAAATCGGGCAACCGCCACGGCTTCCTCCAGCCCAACGCCTCCGTTCCGAATGCATCGCTACAGCTTGTCAAGTCAACATTGGACTCCTACGCAGGACAATTGAGCGATGAGCAACAACAAAGGCTCAAGGAGGCCAACAAGAAGAGGAAACGGGCCGACGCTGCGCCCAAGAATGACGTCCTGAAAATTCGGAAGCTGCACATCGAGGGGTTCGAGAGTGGTCAGATCTGGCAACAAGCACGACGAATCATCGCCAGCGCGCTAGAGGACTCCCAAGACGCCCTCGAAGAACTGGAAGCTGCTGATCAAATCGAGACCAATGGCATCCACGAGCTAGGTTCCGACGAGGAGCTGTCTGAGGCTGGTCTTGAGGATGAAGACCTAGAAGCCTTGTCAGAAGAAGAGATCAGCGGCTCTGATGGCGACATCGAGGAAGACGATGACGAGAACGAGGTCTCGTTTGACGAGGCCGACATGGACGACCTGGAGGCTGACATGGAAGAAGTAGAGCTTGATGGCGAAGAGGACGACGATGATGAGGATGACGAGGACGAGGAAGAAGCAGAGCCCCTTGTGGAAGACCCCAATGGCCTTAACGACGGCTTCTTCTCGATTGATGATTTCAACAAGCAAACCCAATGGTTTGAGAACCAAGATGCTCGCGCAGACCCCAACACCGACGCAGCAAGTGACGACGAGGACGAGGTTGACTGGCACGGCGATCCATTTGCTACGAAAGCAAGCAGCAAAGGCGCCAAACCCAAGAAATCGGAGGACGACGACGGTCTGCCAAGTGAGGAAGACGAAGACGAGGAAGAGGACGAAGCTGGCCCAACCTTCGGCAATATGGATCTGGATGCCCCCGAAGGCGAAAGTGACGAAGAAGCCATGGACGACGTGGACGACGACGACATGGACGGCGACATGAATGCCAACGATGTCTACTATAAGGATTTCTTTGCGCCTCCTGCAAAGAAGGGTAAGGATGGCAAGCCGTGGAAACCTAGACAGCCCCGGTATACCGAACCGGGTGAGGCCGAGATTGAGACCGCCATGGCCACTGCTCGCCGCGATCTCTTCGAGGATGAGTCGGAGCATAGCGATTCTGAAGACGGCCTATCTGAGGTCGATCCTGGCGACCCCAAAGCCCGGAGATCGGCTCACGAACGGAAACAAGCCAAGCTTGCTGAAGAGATTCGCCGGTTAGAAGCTGCCAACGTAGGCGAGAAGAAGTGGGTTCTTTCAGGTGAAGCGAGCGCGGCCGATAGGCCGAAGCACTCTCTACTGAACGAAGACCTTGATTATGAGCATGCTGGCAAACCTGTACCGGTCATCACAGCCGAGATCAGCGAGAGCATAGAAGACATGATCAAGCGCAGGATAATAGCACAGGACTTCGACGAGGTTATCCGGAGACGGCCAGATTCTCTGGACCCGAATGCCAATAGGAGGGGCCTGGTTGAACTCGAAGACACCAAGAACAAGCAAAGTCTTGCGGAGATATACGAGGAGGAGCACGTCAAGAACACCAACCCTGACAGCTACGTCAGTAAAGCTGACGAGAAGAGCGCCAAAGAGGAGAAGGAGCTCGAGGGAATGTGGAGGGAGATATGCGGTAAACTCGATGCTCTCAGCAGCTGGCACTACAAGCCCAAGCCCGTGGCACCTTCTCTTACCGTCGTTGCGGATGTCGCGACGGTCAGCATGGAAGACGCCCAGCCTGCTACTGCTCAAGGCGTGAGCGGCGGTGACCAGACCCTCGCGCCCCAGGAGATCTACAAGGCCAGCAGGGACACCGCCGAGAAGGGCGAGATCGTGGCGAAGAGCGGCCTGCCCATGGCGAAGCAGGAGCTCAGCCGCGAAGAGAAGGCTAGGCGACACAGGCGTGAGAAAGAGCGGATACGCAAGGCCGGCGGAAACGACCGGAGACCCCTCGGTGGCAAGGCCCAGGCGAAGAAGGATACCATCGCAGACCTCAAGAAGGGTGGCGTTCGGGTCATCAATAAGAAGGGTGAGGTGCTCGACATGGAGGGTAATAAGGCCAAAGACGCGCAAGCTCTTTCCAGTGGCAACTTCAAGCTGTAATATCCATTTCAATATATACTGGAGTTCTGACAATACAATACTCTATATTCATAAAGTCTGGTGTCCTAAACTTGTCGTGATTACTTTGTTCTTACAAGCTTTAGATTCAATGGTTCCATCAAAAGACTTTGGAGGAAGCAAGTAACTACATAGCATCATTTTCTGCCTCAAAGAACCGACATCCAAGATAGAAATGGAGTGTATTCACGGGTGGGCCTTGAACCACCGGTTTGATCAGGTTGATTGAAACCATATTTGAATAAATCACCAAATGAATATAGGACTTAATCCCTTATGTAATGGAATATGCTACCTGTAGACATTGTTCCTTGTCTATTGATCTGACAAGTGGAATCTTCGAAAGGATTTACAGTTATACTGTCAAATGTGTGGTTAGGTTTGCTAAAAGTATTTTCAATAAATACTATAACTAGATATGTATGTTCTGCGTTACAACAGGAAGACCTATAGGATGTATGCCATCGGGGTATCGAATGGGCTGTCTTGTGTATACTTCCGCAGCCTTCTTAAGAGTATGACATCTTCGGGAATTGTAGACTATGGAGTCCACAAACTCTAGAAGATGATAAGTGATGCCGGTAGCAGAAGGCCCGGTAGCCTGGTGTCAAGATCCAAGGATGATTCATCTGTTGTCTTCCTAACCACCCCACAGCCCCCTGCCCTTTTGCAAAAAAGCACACGATGGCAAAGAGGGAAGGTAACAAAAAAGCGAACATGCTCATTACCGGATTCGAACCAGTATCCGCATTGACTATTGAGTGATCAGAGTCAACGTGCTTAACCATTAAGCTAAATGAGTCTATGTGGCGATGATGATGATGTTCATGCTCGGCGATCATCTTATCCCATAATATAACTTTATTCGAGATTGTTTGCTTACCTTGTACATCGATATTTCGGGTTTGATGTTTATAGAATTCAATAGCGGCTCATCGACAAGCAATCACTCGTGAATCTGATATCATTTTATCTGTGCTACCTTTCCATCGAGTGAATAATTCGGGACGCACGTTTACACCACATCAATCCTCACAGCAGACGACGCCCCCTTTAACCCAACCTAGCTATCTGCAACCCGCTTGCTTTTATACACCAATATGCCTTAACTACCCAGTATATTTCTTAGTGACTTGTGATTACCTGCAGCGCTAGCGATACTGATATGCAATTACTTTGCGCCATGGCGATATGTGAGCTTCACCGATAGGTAAGAAACACAAAACCGTCCAAAATATATCGACTGAGTTTCGCTAGGATATGTCTCGTGCCTCAGTACCTGAGATATAGGCACATATATGATGTACAATGTCAACCTAGTCCCTCATCTCCTTTCGCTTCTGAAAACGCTTTCGACCATTAAGTTCACCTCTTTGGCCTCGACCATTCTGTCAAGACATATTCCACCACTTGTAAGTACCTTGTGTAGCTATTTACTGAGCTGCCATAACACGGTCGATCTGTAAGTATTCTTGCCTTGTAGCCAGAACAGATTACCAAGCCAAGTCAGCAATAAACAGACATGACATCGACAGTGTCCAGAACCAACACCACGGCGTCGTCAGCCTCTGGCCTTACAGCTACTACTGGCCAGGTTTCGAGGAACAGTGGGAACCTCGTTATCTGGATTGACACCAAGAAAGCCGTGGCCGATTTTCTTGACAAGACCATCGATCCTCCAGACAATCCTCCCTCTCTGTATGTTGACCTAGAGGGTGTCAAGTTGGCGCGAGACGGTATGATCTCCATCATGCAGCTATTCGTAGCCCCACTGAAGACAACCTACCTTATCAACATCTATACCATGAAATCTACCGCCTTCACCACCATTGGCTTGAAGAGCAACCGCTCGCTCAAGGACGTGCTAGAGTCCAAGACCACCCAGAAGGTCGTCTTCGACGTACGAAACCACTCGGATGCGCTGTTCAGCCACTACGGCATCCGGCTGCGTGGAGTCACGGACCTTCAGCTAATGGAACTCGCCGCCCGCACGTTCGGCGACCGCCGGTTCGTGAATGGCCTCTCCAGGTGCATCGAGCGGGACCTGGGCCTAGGTCTGATCGAGAAGCGAGACTGGACCCAGCGCAAGGAGAGGGGTCGCGCCCTTTTGCCCCAGAAAAGGGGGGAAACCATGAGGTCTTCAACCAGAGACCCCTCGCCCAAGAGCTCAAGAACTACTGCGTAGCGGACGTCACGTTCCTTCCGCGGCTCTGGGCGCTGTACAATTTTAAGATTGCGGCGGCCTGGAGACCAAGGCTTCGCAGCGCCACTGAGGCCCGGATTCGGGATTCACAGAGCGCTACATACAGCCCGCATAGCCATGAGAAGGCTCGAGGGCCTCCGACATGGGAGTATTACTAGAAGCATTTCGGCTTTAGGAGTAGCCCCGGAAGAGGTTGAGATGCGGAAGCCAAAAAACCGAGACTGTAAATTCTCCCTTCATGAGAATGTAGTGGAGGTAGCAGTGTAATAAGGTGTGGATGAAGGGCCGAGATGTCGGCATCATGTATTAGTTGCAGCTAGGAAGTAGGAAGAGACCCGGCGCGGACGGAGGTGGGCCGAGTGTGCCTGTACCTAATCCTTGCAAATAGCACTCCACTCTAAATCAAAATGTGGGCAGTCGTCAGCTAGGTCATACCTTTATTTTACTTTTATTCAATATCCCCAGTCGCGAACTACATCGATGAGTTCTACCAAAGCCTTGCCTTTGCGATAGTGTTTTGCGCCAAACGGTTTTACCACACGAACTGTAGCACCTGGGATCCCCACAATGGCCGGCGACAAGACCCCCAGCGTTCTTGCGCTCGAGAAGCCCGAGAAGCTTCAAGACCTCCTCAAGGCCGACCGGGGCGACGACTGCTTGCCGTGTCGTGTGACAGGTACGAAACTTGCTAGATCTTGCTGCGGTCCCAACAGCAACAGCCAAAACTTGTTTCTTTTCCATACATAGCTCAAGTATGGTTGCGCGCAAAGAGATCCGGACACAATGGCTGACAGCAATTCTTGCGAACAGGCGGCGGCGCATTCCTCGGTCTCTCGGCGTACTCCTACTGGTCCGGCATGAACCAACTCGAACGCCAACAAGCCAAGATCCTTGCCTCGGGGTCTAGGTTCGGCATGCGGAGCCGGAAGTTTGGCATCACAGCTACAAGCGTAGGGCTCGCATGGTTGGGCATTTGGAGAATGTTCATGTAGAAATGGGAAGATCAAACGAAACATAACGAAACGAAACGAACAAAAGGCATGCCGTCGAGTAGTAATGGTGTTGGGTTTGATGCAACACGCCAATTGGGAAGCAGCGCAAACCGAGATTTACCTGATGATCCGATATGGACAAGTGGTCGATGCGCTTACTTACCATGACGGGGGGGGCATGCTGCTAATAAGGCTGCTTATTAAAGGGCACACGGCCCCAGGCAACGAGAGATTGGATAGCCTAGCCCACGCCCAAGCTATGTGGATGTATCTGAGAAACAGGAGGTTCTGCGCGGACCAGCTACACATCATCGTACATGCATCCAAGTATGACGGGCTGGGCGATCCCTCTGGGGGTTTCCCAAGTAGGAGGAGACTCTTCACCTGTTCAAATTGAAGTGTACCAAGACTGTATATTACGCAGGCGTAAATAACGTTACGCAAAGGGTTCAGCAAAAGCAGGCGTTGCAGGGGTTTGTTAGATATCGAGATGAACTGTATATACTAGCACTTTGCCCACTCTACTCTATCATTATATCCGTCGCTGTGAACTCTTCGCACCCGCGTCTTTCGTCTGGGTATCATCATCCCCTAAAAGGGCATTCTTCATTTCCTGAACCCTCAGCCTCTGAAGCCCAGCCAATTCTTCCAGTTCAACAGTCTCACCCATCTTCGCATCACTCTTTCCCCCATCTTTCCCCCCACCGCTCCTCGATGACAGTGGCGTCGAGGCCGGGCTTTGTTCCCAATGCCGGGCCTCGAGGGGCAGGGGCTGCCACCAGTCGTCGCCGTCCCGAGCGTGCCACTGCGCGCCGCAGAGCTCCCACAGCCGGCTGGCGGCACGTTTGTAAGCAAAACGCTCGTCTTCGCCGGTGAAAGCGCCTGTGTTGCTGAAGTCGAGGCGGGATGCGGCGGGTGAGATACCGAAGTCGGAGTCCTGGTGGTCCGGATCGGGATCTGTGTATGATGAGATGTTGGGGCGGAACGGAGACGTTGTATCCTGGTACACTTCGGCGATGGTCTCGGGCAAGATGGCGTCCGAGTCTACGCGATCCTGCTGTGTCTCCGCCTGGCCGTCTGCGGCGGTCCCGGCTTTGGCTTCGGGAAAGAAGAGATCGTCTGGCCCGGCGGCAGCGCGGACGTGGAGTTTGCAGCGGGCCTCGTACAGGGCATCCAGAAGGGTGATGAGACGCCGGGCTTCGTTCTTCTTGAGGATTGTCAGAACAGGGATCTCATCGATGATGAACGTATGGAAGGTTGACGCCATAGTTATGTAATCAGCTGGGCCATAGGTAGAAACTAGATCGTGGAACTTCCAATATGTTACTCCGTTGTGTTGTTGGGGAACGTGGACTGTCCGGCCGTAGACGGTGAGTGTCGAAGACTTCCATGGCATGGCCTCTAATGATGACGTCCAGTCCGTGTCATCGCGCTCATTTAGTAAAGCGTAGTTTCGGGGTATCGCGAGGCTTTCTTCTGATGAGACTGGTTCACTATCAGGCATATAATCCATACCATGTGGGTTCTCAGTGACATCCCCTGTTCCCATATCTGTAGTGGCACTGCCAAGTCGCAGATCATCCTTTCCGGGTTCTTGCATTTCCCGCCTTCGCCAATCCTTGCCCCCTTCCATCTGCCAGAATTCGCAACGCGCCTTGAGAACTTCGAGGAAGTTGGAAAAGTCGCTAGAAGTTCCAAACATCTCTCCTCTGCCCCTGCTCCGACTCTTGCCAAAGCCAAGCATCTGGCCTAGAAAGCCGCCACCGCCAGGCGGGGGAGAGGCATACTCGAACCCAGTGGCCTTCTCGAGGTCCTCGGGCATGCGGTTTGACGAAGCGACCAGCACACCGCCGAGCTGAAAGAACGCCGTGAAAAGGTTGCTCAGAATCTTGCTCGCGGCCCTGTCGGGAAACTGGAACTCGTCCAGGAATAGAATTGGGGACTTCTCAATCATTTCTCTTGCCATCCACAGTAGCGAGTATTGCTGGTCGCCGCCACCCAGCTGCGGATGGGACTTCCTGTACGTCTCCAGTTGCGACAACGTATACAACATGAAGGTATTGAAATGCCACCGCTTCTTCCGACTCGTGGGCAAGCCGTCTGCCAGGAGGTCTAGCAGCATGGACTTGCCCGTGCCCACCTCGCCGGACAAGAAGAGGCCCCGGGGCGAGTTGATCTGGATGGCGGCCTCATGGCCGGTCAAGACCCTCGTCAAGGCGAGGCTGTCTCGGTCTTCCGGGCTGGCAAAGAAACGAGAAAATAGCGGGTTCCTGCGAATAGGGTGATTTGCCGCGGCGAGTGCAGAGCTGTCCTCTCGAGCCCGCCTCGACTCATCCAACGTGCTGGATATCGCTTTCAGCCTGGCCCCATAATCAACCGAGGGGGAGTAGTCCTTCAGGCGCTTGTAGATCTTCTGAAGGTGGATCGCCAATCGATGCTGCGCTGGGTCAGGGCAGTAATAGCCTGTTGCCAGAAGGCTCTGATATTTGACCAGGGGATCTGTGATGGTGACGGACGTTGCTGATCGTTTCATTGTG
Source organism: Apiospora sp. TS-2023a (assembly GCA_038364195.1). Lineage (NCBI taxonomy): Eukaryota > Fungi > Ascomycota > Sordariomycetes > Amphisphaeriales > Apiosporaceae > Apiospora > Apiospora sp. TS-2023a. Next base: position 1,869,400 of record JAQQWQ010000007.1, on the reverse strand, counting down.
ACCGGAAGTGGCTGGCTACCTTGAACCCGTTGTCGACTGAGCCAATTACACCACGAATTCAATTCCTCAGATTGTCTCGAGTGTAGTGAATCTAAGCCCAAGCCATGAAAGTGAGTATGTTCTTGTTGCTGAAGTGGTCTAGATCAGATGCGCATGTGGTTCGCTCACATGAGGCCAAGCTATATCACAAGGATATGCCTCATGCCCACTTATAAAGGACAGTTACAGAAAGGTTACTGGAAGAGGACAATTAATACAAATACAAATCTATAGGAATACTAAGAAACAAGATCTATTCATCAACAGACGTGGCAAGCATATAGAAAGGAATCAATGTTTAGAAATGCATCTATTGGCAAGAATATGCCCCATAGCCGGGTGTTGAGGTCATCAACTACAATAAAAGCCGGGTAAAGCGAATAGTTGCCCGCTCGGGCCAAGTCGGACAGCCTAGGAGCTAAATGCGTCTGTTGGGACAGGAATATAGCAGACGTAACATGCAATAGGCCAAGCTAAAAATATAGCACCTGAGAGGTACGAGTAACCCCAGACCGACTTCTAAAAGTTCTACCTAACAGCGCAGTGCTGAGCTGGTCAATTTGTGGAGACTTCAGCCTCCAATTGCCAGTTGCATCAACAAGGCATTAGCTAAAGAGCGTCTCCCCCTAGGACCCCCGGAGCCAGTGGCCAGCAAGCCAAGGCTTGAACATTGAAAGCAGGGCCCCATAGAAAAACAGAAGTACCCCAGTACCTGTTCCTGCTGCTGCCATGGCCCATACCCAAAAACACCAAGGGCATTTTTGGATGGAAGCTACGAGCATGAGAGATCCATCCATTGGCTCGCGAAAAAATAAGAAAGGGAAAAGGCACTTTACCCAACCCGAATCTCTTGATTGACTCTCCCATTGCTCAAGTCCTTTGCGACCCAACCGTCATCAACCTCTTCATTCCTCTATTTACTTGCATGCGCGTACTTGTTCTGTTTCCCCCCTTCTGCGTCTTTGTTTGACGTTGACGAATAGAGACTTGATGCATCACTCGCCGGCTCGGCCAAAGTAAACATTGTTGGCGACGGGTTTTTACTTAGACGTCGTCATCCTTACTCAACAAACACACATCTTCGACCCGAACCCGACCTAACCGGTCCCCGACCGACATCCCATTACTTCCTCCATCAAAACATCGTCGAAAATGTTTTCGCCATCATTAAAAAAGAATCCCGAAGCTGCGCCAACGCCTACAGTCACCACCCGCGGTCGCCGGCGCCAGCGGCCCGCGAGTTCGGAGAACACTGCACAGCAGCCTAAAGCTAAGCGTTCGAGGATCGCTCTCAACGAACAGACCTTTGTCAGCCCCGACGCGAATGGCGATAATTTCGAAGTGAAAGCAGCGCGTCACCCTGCCAAGGAGTCGAAGCAAGACGGCATCGAAAATACACCACCGACCATTAGGAAGGAGCTGAGCGTCCGCTCCAAGAAGGCCAAGGGTGGTGACCGTGTTGGCAAGGGAGATGGAAGTGTCGTACTCGTACGTAACTGCTCAAGCGCGACCTAGGGGAGAAATAACTAACAATCTATGGTACAGACGAGCAATTCTGGCTTCGTTGCCAGCAAGCTCCCTGCTCTGCCCGAGAGGCTGCGAGCCGACGCAACAAGTAAGTCGGGCATCTACTACGCCTACCGCCAGGATTGTAGATACCATTTGACTGACTGCTAACATCAAATAGGTCGTCAGCATGGCACCGTCGATGCCGCTACTGGGTTCGCCCTGAGTTTTACCCAAACACATGCAGTCGTGTGGCCCTACACGTCACTATCACACACGCCTGCGGATTCTTTCGTCTTTACGCTACCTTACCCATCGAAGTATGCGACCGACCCCCTACCGATAGGCTCACTCGTATCATCATCTGTCTCGTCGTCCGAAACCGGCTTGGTGGTTGTGATGCCCACCAGCGGCAAGGTTACCTACTGGGAGTCCATCACGAGCGCTACAACATTAGACTTCATGCGCCAACAACGCAATGGAGTCGAGGACACGATACCGGGCATGTACTCGGGTGAGACGGTCACCCAGATTATCCGCGCAGAGTCGACAACCGGTTTCGTGCTGTCTTTCAGCAGCGGCCGTATGGCTTACCTTAGTGTACGTGACGCACATGGTCGACCGCAAATATCGGTTCTGTTCTTGCGCACAAGTCTGGCCCCCAAGAGTGGTGGAATATTTGGCAGTTTACGGAACGTATTGTCTCAAGCAGCCGTGCAAGGTGATATTGCCGCAGTCAGGTCGGACCGCTCCACGAGGCAAGGCGAGCGCACAGTCGTTGCTGCTACGTCGAAGGGCCGTCTGCATGCGTGGAAGATTCACCGGGGCGGACACCACGACTTACTGACCGAGTACGACGCCAAAGACGCAGTGATTGCGGGCATTCGAGAACGCGACTTGCGCTCGATCGCATACCCTGCCGATTCCTTCAAAATTCACGACTTCACCTACACACCCGCTGTTCCGGATGAGAAATTCGTCAATATGACCCAGCTTCGTCATACGCCTGCGTCTGACACTTATCAGCATCTGATGCTGCTCACCTCTTTCTCTGACGGAGACAACTACCGTTATGTTCTCGTGGAGGTTCTTCTTCCTAATGGTGCGTCGCCTGATAGTCCCGTTCTCGTCGGCGCGATTCGACCCATTACCAGCTATTCGACAGCGCCGAACCCTCATGCTCTCGCCAAACCCCGCCTGTACCTACCAAAGCCCGCTGTTGTCGCATTTGTGGTCTTTGACCGTGCAGTTGTTGTGGCATCCATAGCGCAACAAGCGGACTCACCAGATTCGCAGTTGCTTGAGGATAGTCACATCTTGCCAGCCAACTACGAAGATGTTGTGGATCTTCGGCAGGACCCTGTTTTGGAGATTGTTGGATCGGGTACCGAAGAGCCACATGCTTTTGGGAGCGAGGAGGCACGGAGTACACAAGTCAAAACGAAGAACCCTTCAGTGGTGCTACTAGTCCGAGGTGTTGGTACTATTCGAGTACTGACGACCGACATTGACAAGTTTCCAACCGACAAAGCCCCCGAAGTCACCGCAAAAAGTAAGCTTGAACAGGCTGTCTTCTTCGGTGTCAAAGAAGACAACCCCCTCGTGTTCGATGCCCCGCGTGAGCTTCCATTCTCAGATGAGGAAGTGGGTGACGCTGCTCTCGAATTGAGCAATGACATTCTCAGCTCGAACAGCTCACATCTTACGGCCGGCTCGGTGCATTTGGAAAGTCACCTGAGGTTCCGGGCAAGGATGCTGGAAAAGCTCATGTCCCATTTGAAAACCATCAAAGTCAGCCTTAACCGTGTCACACGCTGGAAGCTGTTGTGGAATGCCGAAAAGCTTCACGCTGCAAGTTACGTGTGGAAGAAGCACGAGGAGTTCCTCAACACGCGGTCTGCCGAGGCGAAGAAAGATTTGGCAGCCGAGATTGTCGAATACATCAGGTCCGAGGAGAAACATCAGCCGGACGTCTCACGAGGCGAAATCGACCAGCTTCGTTATTGGTTCACCCATGATACCGACCGTATGAACATTTTCCTGGCCTGGGCGTACGAGGTCATCAAGTACAACTCGAAGGCAGAGCTAGACCAGCCGTCGTTGACGCGTTTCATCTGCGAAGCCATGCAGATGAACATTTATGCCATCCGCGAGGCCATGGAATTCCGCAAAAGGAACCTTCCTCTTTATGGGCTTGAGCGAGAAAAGATGGAGAACGGCATTCTCGCCGAAAACTACGAGGGGCTGCCCCAGCCATGGACTAGCGATCAATACATCACGAACAACCTGAAGCGTCTGGTCGAACTTGCCTCCGAGTGGGCCAACCAGAACTACGTGACAGAAGTCGCTGGGAAGGCGGAGCAGATGCTCGTACAGCAGATACGAACCCTGCTTCCAGCTCTCACGGAGGTATACCTAACCGCTCTGCAGGAGTTGTCTCGCTCGTCGCTTGCTAGTTCCAACTCTAAGACAGTTGCCTTAGGTCAGAGCTTCGAAGAGACGTACGAGAAGGACCGCCACGAGAAGGTCATTCTTCTTGCACAGTCAGAAAACTGGGAGGCCGCCGTGAGATTGGCTGAGCACCACCGTTCTCTTGCTGCTTTGGCAGAAATCATGATCAAGGAGACTGAGTCGCTCCGCTCGAGGCTCTCGACGGGTGCTTTGTCGCCTGAAGAGACTCAACGGCTCGAGGACCGGATGAAAGCCAATGAGAGACAAGTCGAAGACTACTTTGGTGAATATGGCAAGGACTTTGCTTTCCCCTTCTACGATTATCTCTTGAGCTTGGACGGCATTGATGCAGTGCTCGAGTACAACGGCGACAAGGTTTATAAGACCTCATTCCTGCGTATCAAGCCAGAACTTGCAAAGATATCGTGGATTAACGATATTATCGGAGAGGAGGACATTGTCCACGCCGCCGATACTCTGCTTGATCTGGGTCTGGCTAGAGAGCAGCAGATCTGGAACAAGAAGATCGAGCTGAGTCTTGGAAAGCTCGCACGCATGGCAGAGGCATCCCGCCCTTCCAGCAAAGCATCATTCAGCAGGCAAGAAGCCACCGTCAACGTAACAGTGGCTGATGCTGGCGTCGATGCCATCGACAAGGAACTGTCAATCATCAAGATTCAGGACCAGCTCTTTGGACAGGTCCGCCCCGTCGTTAGTGTCGCGCTTGATGAGGCCGCAGAGCTCCCCATGGCACTTGAAGCCTTCCCCATCAAGATCCCCAAGAAGTACAAGATCCTCACCGAACTCTATGAAAATGGACTCGCGCGGCTCCTGAAACACGAAGCGCTCGACCCGATGACTCTGATTGATCTTCTCACCATGATTCAACTGCAGCCGGACCTCAAGGAGATGATTTCGGACCAGTTTTTCTTGGCCATCCAGGTTGCTAATTACGCACTGGTTGATGAAGAGCGCGACCAAGCCGAGCGTCTTATCTGGAGAAGATGTTACCTCAGGGAAGACTGGACCAAGATCAACAACACTTCCCACAAGGACGACAACGATGTCCTAGAGATTTTGGGTAGTACCGACCTTTTCTCGACCTTCTGCGTCCTCTATGCCAGCCGTAAGTTCATTTCTCCACATGAGATCTTGATCGTATTGAGTACTAATGATGTTACAGAACAAAGCGCGGATGGCAAGCCTTACCGTCGTGTCATGCCTTCGGAGGCTCTTGGCGTCTTCACAGAATCTCTTGACCAGCGCTTCCAGAAAATGGACAAGGGCTACGGCGACAGATACTTGGAGGCAATGAGATGGGAGGACAGCAACCTGAGGAAGCACGTCGAGAAGCACCGATTGGAAGACTGGGCCCAAGAGACCCGAAGACTGGCAGAGGATACGGTCAATCAACAATATGACCAACAAACGGTAGAAGGAGCCTCCCAGCTATCTCCCCCGCCCGCGAAAACGACGACGGCCAACGGGCATTCGCAGAACGGCTCACACTAAAGAGATGAGGGTCGCCTGCGAAGCAGTGACCGAAAGAGACGAAATGGGAAGGACAGCGAATCATGAAAGCAGTGTGCTGGTGTGGTAGCGCCAATGGAGGAAGTGTATAGTAACCTAATGAACCCCTTTGTCGGATTATATATCCTTTCTGGGCTGGCGTAGCGAGGACTGGCAAAAGAAACAAAAATCAGAGATTCAAGTGATATCATTTGCATGGGAAAGGGGGCGGCTTTTTGTTTGGTTGTGCTGAGCACCTTTTTATTAAGGCTGCCATCGATAATGGCAATAGTGTTGAAGCTCCGTTATAGTTTGACTCGATAGCTTTTTCTTAGGAACAGCAGTTGCTGCTGGCGTTGCATACAGGGGACGGTGTCTCCTTCGTCATAGGGTTAATACAATACCATTGTTTTATTCGTTACTCAGAGCCTGGTCCAGACGAGAGAGTTTTGGTTTGCGTCGTGACTTCAGGATTTCAAGGGTTGTAACTGATGACTACGGGACATTATATAATTAAACCCCTTGGGCGTCGATTTACATGTCACCAACAATGTGCTCATTCTATTACCCAAGGCTCCCTAGAGGAGGTAGGATACTTATACCATGTACTTTCAGGTCCTCAACAGGTATGAGTCAAATATATGCGCGGTCGGTTTATTACCTACTACTCATACGCGTTTGCAATTTGCTCACTTGTGAGGTCAAATGAGTATAGTTGGATTCTTCGATTCGAGGAATGATATCCGAGGATTTGATCATCGAGGTCCACATGTTTGTAAACTGTAGTATATACTCCTAAAAAGTGTCTGGTGTTTGCAACAGACTCGTCATAATAATCCCAAACCCATTCGTGCCGATTGATATCTTTCAAATTCATTGACTTGGCCTCAGTGGTCGTGCGCCCAACGCCGTGATTCCTAAAAACTCATCATAATGCCAAGGAAGCCCCCGGCGTGCCTGCAAGGGCATCACGCTCTTCTTGCCGCAACACGCTGTTCCAAGCAAAGAAGGTGCGAGACATCAATTCGCTCACCCATGATGCCTCCTCCCTTTGCCCGACCTGATTCAGTCTCTGCACGGTATCTGTCCCTAGACTCACCATCCTCCGTGATAGCCTGTCTGATTTGGCCTGGTTCACCTGCTTCGCCACCGAAGCAATCTTGCCGTCATCGTGGAGGTATTTGACCGCCGAGGTATGGTCAGGGGAGGCGGGATGATGCAGTTCTAAGTGAGCAATGTCTAACTGCTTGCCCCACGGCCTCCCAATGTCCGTAAACATCTCGAAGAGCGGAACAGAAGGCCTTGGCCTCTGCGCCGCTTCCACAGTAGACGTCCAAGACAATCTGGCCCAGCTGTTCTTTACGACCCTTTCCATGTGGCGGTTCTTAGACTCCAAAGTCTGGTGCATGCGCAGGAAAGCCGAGTAGCTGTCATCGAGAGCCCTTGTCACACCTAGTCTGCTCTCGTCCAGTTTAATGATAAACGGTATGAGGTTGTTGATGGCCTGCTGTGTTTCCTTGTCCTCTGGCGAAGCCACAATGCGCGCACCTAGACGTGATAGCCAGGTCCATATGACTTCTTCCAGGCCCTCGGCATACATAAAAGGCGCCAGATGTTTTATCAAGATGGGGTTGTGGAGGAACTCGAGGTTGTGGTCAAGACCCGACGAGCGAAGCCACTGTACGACTTTCAGACCGGCACCCGTATCGCCCAGCCGCACCCGCTTCTCCAGCGCGAGAACGGACTGAGAATTGATAATCCGGGAAATGGAGGCAAGGAAACCGGCGGCCCTTTGTGTAGTCATCATACCTCGCGACGAGGCCGAGTCGAATATGTAGAGTTCCTTCTGGACGTCGGCCTGGACATCCGTTGGCAGCGGCTCTGTGTGCAACGATATTTGTTGGCCTCCTGCTACTGCTCTTTGCGGCTTCGCAAAAGAGGGTTAGACAAGATGTTGTCCAGGTGGTAATCTGTCGGTCGCTGCTTGTTTTGTTGCTGACTACTCGTCGGTTCCTTATTAGATAGGACGGCTTTCTCCAGCCGTTTGGAGATGGGCGTTGGCGGCGGGGCGGCCTCTGGAGAAGAAGAGGATTGCCATGGGTGTTCTTGGTCGAGGTGCTTCCGGAAGGAGGACGTGATGGAGTTGAGCAGCTGTTGCGACTCGCGCTGGTTAAGCGGCAGCGGCTGGTGGATCCGGGGAAGCAATCCCTTCTTGAGGGAGTTGAGCTGGGTGGTCTGGGCGACCATGATGGAGGATTCGGGGGGTACTACAACTGCTATTCATATGTTGTAGCTCGTCGACGGCTTCGCGGCTACGCTACGGCGATGTGGGATTGGACATTGACATGAAATGGTAGTGCGGGTCGCTATGATTGTCGGCAAAGGGGAGAAAACTTGACTTGTTCGGGTGGGTTGTGCGATTTCTAGAGTCGAAGCTGCCTTCGTGTGTGAGTGCGAGTGAGGAATGTGGTTGTTATAAACCGTACCTCAACCCAACATATGATCTGACCGGTCGTTCACGATGTCAATTGTAGCCGGTCGCCGCCTTGGTGGGCTGTTGCTCTGCTTCCCCATACAATCTAATGCGGGCGGTTCAGCAATGCCAAGACCTGACCATGGATCTGTGGAACATGTCGGCACCAGATGATCCGTTCCGATACAGGGTGGGCACCGGAGCTTGCCTGAGCTACCTAGCAGCTACGAGTTATGTAATTACAGTAAGTCGAGAATGACGCTGGGCCAAAGCTGAGATTCCAATCAATTGATGCCTGTCCCGTCCCCCGGACTGCCAGATCACTTTAGTTCCACTGCGTGTTTCTCACACAAGATGTGTTGGTTTGGATGTGTACACATTGACTGACAGCGTGTATTCTGTTATGTACGCCTCAATGAGCTTTGGGCTTGGTGAATTCTCCGGATCCCGAGTCCCTAGGATGCTGATCGACTTGCAATCCCTACCCACCTAGCTGTTCTTTATCATCGATATGCGGCTGTAGCTCCTCAGCATGAAGAACCCACGCTTCGGATACTTCGTAACCTAATTATTGACTGACCATTTCCGGCGAATAAACTTATTCTCGGGCATATTGATATAAATATAGAATTAATATAAGTCAGTTCTCGGAATATCAGGGTGTAATCCCGAGAACTGGCAGATTGGTTACCATAGAGGTCTTTACAAATTACTTGAGTGAGGTGTGTGAGGCACAGGATGCTACACTTTTAGTCACGATTCATGTCGTTCCATCTACTAAACCCATAAAATGTTGCTATTGCATAAAACTTGTCTCGGTGGGTTTCGTCCAGCTCGCTGTTATTCGAGAAGGTTGGTGGAACAATAAGACCTTTCCGATCCATACCATAGGCGGTGCGCGTTCAATATCTTTTATGTGATTGATGCCGAATATTCAACGCTGGACTGAGGTTTGCTTGGCTTCAGCTGTCAGGCAAGGCACGCACACGGTAAGCAGGCTGAAGGCGGGAGACGGTACAACCAAGATCAAAAGATCTGCCTTTTTCAGGGTGGAGTGCATGAGCATGCAATGGGATTGCCGAAACCCAACGCTCCGTTGATTGGCTAGTCAGGAGAGGTAGGGAGGGCAAAGACGGCTGGAGTAGGTATCGTGCTAGCTACTACCCAAGAGCTACCTACACTTGACGGTGACGAGGGACATGACAATTGTCACGTTGCCAACGGTCATACTGCAAACTTTTGCGCGGCACTGGGTCAGATGCACCGATAACAACTGCTTCATACCGCTCGATAAACGGGACTTGGAGAGGACGACAGTCTTCAATACACCGGGCGGATCAACACATTGAATGCCTACAGATAGGAAAACGTGCAACATTTGCGTCATTGGTGCACGCCCGAATGCATTCCAACTGGAGTTGATTGATCACGAGACATGACATGGCCCCAGGAGGTGGTTAGAGCTATCCGGGACTGGAGGTATAAATAAAAATTCCACTTTAAAGGGAACCTCCTGTTTGCTGCAACTCAGCAGCCAACCGCATGCAGCTGGTTTGGGCATGGATTTGTTGTTATTTATGCCTCTTCCCTTCTCGAAGGCATCATGTAAAGTGTGGGCAGCGTGAATGGTCTCTATCTGTTCAGCTGATTTTGGACTTGTTACCTTCAATTGGTGCTGTCAGCCTTGGAAAATATATTAAATAAATAAACCATTCACACACAGCAATCAATTGGCCACCTTTTCTAGTCCCCAGTCCCCCGCCTAGCCCAGTGAGAGGAACCTAAACCGGAAGATCAAGAGAATTGAAGTACATACGGTACAGGAACCAACCAACTGGGTTTGACTGGGCCTAAAACCACCCACCTGTAAACTCCTCCTGTTGCGTTGCCTCGTTCGTTTTACTGGCTGGGTTAGGCATTGGTAGTTGTTCTTGTGACGCTGGGCCAATAGCATCGGCTGGTTGAGCTGGCTGGAGGATTCAATCAATTGATTGATTGACTTATTAGGCTACCCGTTCCCCCAGTGGTACATAACCGCACTGTTACCAGTTGCAGCAAGACTGCAGTAGACCAGACAGACTGGACCATTTTGCTGCTGGCAACTCACTGCAACTGCTGCCATAGCATCCCGCTCTGGGCGACCTGTCGTTCCGCAAATCAGTTCAGTTCAATCCCTCATTCGATCTGAACTCTAATCCCATCAATTCTCATCCCCCCAGGCTGGAATTTTGTATTCTTCACTCACACATCCGACCCCCTTCCTAAACCCACGAATTGTCGCCCATCCCCCATCTGCCATCAGTGCACGTCGTCGCTAGTCCCTTTCCTTCAAGGGACTTTTGGTTTTTTACTAATTCTCCTCCTCCTTCCTCTTTTTCTGCTGTCTCCACACCAAAACACACATTTCACATACACACTTCACACACACATCGAACCCCCCAGACATTCTACCACGCAATGTCTGAGGTCCAGGCTCGATCACAAGCGCCCACCTCCCGAGGTAGAGGAGGTGGCCGCGGAGGCAGAGGAGGTTTCGGCGGTCGCGGAGGCGCAAGAAAGCCCAATGGCGACAAGTCAATCTCTGCAGACAACAGCTCGTTCGACGATGACGGCGACGTGAGCCAGCTTAGAAAGCAGCATGGCGACAAGCTCGACATGATCAAGGCCATCTTCCCCGACTGGTCAGATGCCGATATTCTTTACGCACTGAAGGAGACAGATGGCGACGTTGAGCTTACTGCCACACGCATCTCAGAAGGTAGGTCGTCTCCCGCATACCAGCTCACCTACTTTGCATTGTTTTGACGACAATCCTATGCTTGTCGTTATCATTCCCTTTCCTCCTCTCGGTTCCTCTTCGACGTCGACGTGAAGCTACTCGCCCCGTCATGATTATTTGTCGCTGTTGCATTTAGCTAACCTTGACGTTTTCTCCCTCACCAGGTACCATCTCCCAATGGGGTGAGGTCTCAAAGACCAAGAAGGCTCCTAAGCCTAAGACGAAAGATTCGGCCACCGTTGGCCTCACCGAGTCGACTGGTAACGCCCGGCCTGTTCGAGGCGGTCGCGCCGATGGAGGAAGAGGCGGTCGAGGTGCACGTGGAAGCGAGCGAGCGCGCGGCGGACGTGGTCGAGCCACCACTGCTCACGTCGCTACCAACGGCCAACGCAACAAAGATGGTCAGCTCTCTGTGCCCACTGATGAGGCTTCAGGTTGGGGCAACACTACTTCTTCTGATGATGCGACTACGACTGCGAACGAATGGGGAACCACTGGCTGGGGCACCACATCCACCGATACGACTGCAAACACTACTACTACTTCCACAACCGACACCACCGCTACTCCCGCATCTACATCTACTACCACCTCTGCTCCCGCAGCTGCCCCCGCTGCCATGACCTGGGCCAGCATGCTCCGAAAGTCGACGGCACCTGCGCCTGCGCAAGCCAAGCCCAAGGAGACTTCGGCATCCCAGTCTGCTGATTCCTCGGAAGAATTGCCTTCTTCAGAGCCTACCGAGCCCGAGCCTGAAGCTCCGGCTGAAGAGGCACACGAGGAACCTACTCCTAAGGTTGAGAAGGCTGCACCTGTGCCTGCGCAGGCGCCGGTTCCTGCGATTCCAGTCGCTGTGCCCGAAGCACCCAAGGTCGTTGAGCCCGAGGTTGCTTTACCGCCCCCCGAGGACGACCTTACTAGACGCAACCTGGAACAACTTCCCGACGAGTCTAACCCTCCCGCAACACACACCGTCGCCAGCACAGCTGCGGACTCGTGGGACCCCCGTCATGGTCAAGGAAGCACTGCTACTACGCCGATTTCTGCCTCGCAAGCTCAGCACCAGCAGCAGTCTCGCCCCACTGCCACTCACTCTACCAGTGGATATGCCGCAACTGCCCTCAAGGCTACTGAGCGACCCGTTCGTGTAGCTAGCTTCCAGCGACGCGTCCTTGAGCAAGAGGAGGCTGTTCGCATGCCTGGCAACCGTGAGGTGGATCGTGCCGCAGTTCAGTTCGGTGCTTTCAGCTTGAACGGAGCCGAAGACGACATCGATGGAGACCGCGAAGAGGCTGAGACTAGAGCCCAACCGCCTTCTGATTCTCCCATCCAGCCGCGTGCCGCGTTGCCTCCCGTCACCCAGCCGGCCGCGGTGCCTGAAGCTTTCCCCTCTGCGCCTGGACCGAAGCCTACCGCCTCTTTGCCGCAACCCTCTGGTGCTGCTGGTATGGTGCCTTTTCATTTACTCCCCGCGCAACTACAGTCTACTAACATGCCTTCACCAGCGATGCCGGTAGCGCCCCCTACTGGTCCTGCCGCTGCTGCAGCTGCTCAACGTATGTTGCAATACCCTCAATTTGCACACCCTACCCTACTCATCATGACTAACATTTACCCAGCTCCGCTTGCCCCTTCGGCCAACCAGCAATATGGACGATTCGGACATGCCAACACACACGACCAATCTGCGTTCCCTCCCAAGCAGCCATTCGACTCGTTTGGCCAGCCCCCTGTAACCACCGCTCCCGGAGCTTACGACAGCGCTTACACTGCCGCATCCCAAGCGCCCAGCGCTCCCAGCGCCGGTGGTGCCTTCAGCTCCGCTCCGAACGACTACTCGTCTTACTACACGGCTGATCAGTACGGCAGAGGTTCGTACAACAACTACTACGGCCAACACAATCAGCACCAGGGTGCCCAGGGTCACAACGAGGGTCCCAGCTCGCAAGGCCGGTCTTTCGCTGGCTACAACGCCTCGGCACAAAGCCAAGAGAACTTGAGCCAGTACCCGCAGAGCGCGTCCCAGCAGTCTCGATACGGCGCTGCTGCAGCTGGTGATGCCCACAACAGTGGCCATAACACACCGAACCCTGCTACTGTTCAGGCCCAGCCTCAACAACCTCAGCAGGCTGGTCAGAACAACGGCCCCCAGTCTAACTTGCACCAGCAGCAACCCCCTGCTGGCTCGTACCCTTACGGCCATCCTTACTACTCGAGCCCCTTCTACGCTCAGTACATGAACTCATCTTACGGAGCCGGTTATGGTCAGGGCGCATATGGTGCTGGCCCTTACGGAAAGGGCAACGTATACGGCAACCCCAGTCACTACGGCATGTCCCACAGTGGCCCCTATGATTCATCGCCCGCTACAAGTGGCTTTGGCCAGGCTTCTCTGGGAGGTCGCGATAGCGGTCTTGGCTCGACCATTGACAGCTACGGTCGTGCTGGATCTGCTCAGCCTGCTGCCCAAGGTATGGGCAACAGCGGCTTTGGTGGTGCTCACGATGCTTTCGGTCGTGCTGGCTCATCTTACCAGTCTCAGGGCGGCCAGTCCTACAACGGTCCTGGTGCTCAAGCCGGTTCGGTCAATGATGACCTGAAGCCCTACGGCGAGGCCAAGGTTGCTGGCGGTCCCAGCCCTTCGCTCGCTGCGGCTGCTCGCCCTGGCTCGGCCACGAACAATACCCCTGGTCAATCTGGCCTCCCGCCCCCTCAGTCCGGAGCTCAAGGTATGGGCGGTTACGGCGGCTACCCCAGTCACCTCGGTGGTGGCCACAATGTCCACAGCAACCAGACTGGCGGCAGTGGCTACGGTCTTGGTGGCGCAGGTGGCCAAGGCCACGGCAACAACCCCTATGGCGGCTACGGCGGCTATGGTGGATTTGGCGCTTATGGCAGAAGCCAGGGCCAGCAAGGCTGGGGCAACAACTACTAGTGGCCCGCAAATTGATCTTCGCATGGTTCCTGCGAAGACGACGAATTATTACACGACTAATTTCGACTGACCTCGGGGGAAAAAGAGGCAGCATACAAACCTCTCGTTTCTGACAAGGAAATCAATGGATATCTGCGTCTTTTCGTTGGCTTGACATGGGCTTGCATGGAAATGGTCATGAAAAGTATCTCATTATGCCTTTTTGTCTGCTGTTCCGGAATCAATGCGGAGGCTGGCGGTTGGCCCTTCGTTTTCGATAAGGAGTTGAGAACGAAAAGGGAAGGCAAAGAGAAAAAAAGGAACATCTTGCACGTGTACGATTTTAAGAAAACCCACTCGACATTTTCCTATTACGGTAATCTTTTCCCTTTCTCTTCCAAGGAGTGGTGGAAGGGCACAAGGGAGAGGCTTCACGGCTCTCGTTGCGTTTGCGTATTCTCACGCACTGTACTCATGTGGCTATACCAGGGATTGGTTCAGGGTTTGCTGATGGAGCCAGCATATGAAATAGGATGATACCGACAACAATGATTTGGTTGGTTGTGCATTTGCAAGTCTTCTTCCCCCGTGATAGTGTAGAGCCTCTTCCCCAGACTTTTGTGTGCTACCTGTGCTGCCCTTTGGTGTTGGTCGTAGACTTTCTGTTGGGTTGTTCTCCTACAATATTCCAAACCTGCAGTATATCTTACATTCGAGTAGGTGGCTGCAAGTACCTCTTAGATATACACTAAACAGACCTACCTCGGCTGCCATTTCGACCCCACTCGGTGCATGCCATATGCAGGGCGCGGCACCGGCCCTGCTTGTCGCCGGAGTCGGCCACGGCAAAGAGGTACTATATGGCTTCGGATCACTCAAGTTGACCATTGTTTCTGTTTCAACCATATATCTAGTCCCTTGCTACTGACAAACGTACATGATTGATGTACACGCTCTCGCTGCCTACCTACTTTCCAGGTGTACTGAGACAGCCACCAGTGACTAAATCGTCTGCTACGACTTGAGCGAGTTTACTTGCTACCTACTACTCCAGTCCAAAAGCAAAAACACATTCGGCGCATGGGCTAGTAAATGAGACCCTCTCGAATCTCGACTTTAGTCAGGACGGTGTCGCTACAAATTGAACAATCCTTTGATCGGAGAAGCAGCATCTGGGAGAGAATCGGTTCACTTCGGCGCAGAAACACAAGTATCAGACACGCTATCATTCAAGGCCGGGCTTCATCTCATCGACAAAAAATGGACGGTCTAGATCAGCCGCAGCCGCAGCCGCAGCCGCCGGTTCCAGTTCGGCCCCCCTCGGACACCCACCACAATATCGTTTCCCTCGAGACGTTCTGGGTCCCCCTGCCGGCAGCCTTCCGGTTCCCCGAGGGTCATACTCATACCATGACGGCGTACCCCCTGACGGACCGCAGCCAGGTCGCGGAGCGCATCCGCGACGCCAGCATCGTCATGCTGTCGGTGCTGCAGCTGGACGCGGCCCTGCTGAGCGCCGAGGTCTGCCCGCACCTGCGCATGGTCGCCGTTGTGGCCTCGGGCACCGACAGCGTGGACCTCGAGGCCTGCCGGGCGCGCGGCATCCACGTCGCCAACACGCCGCACGCCAACGCCGACTCGGTCGCGGAGCACGCCTTGGCGCTCTACTTTGCGGTCCGGCGCAGTGTCGTGCTGGCGCACTCGCGCACACAAAGGGGGGTCTGGACGCATCCCACCGAGGGGCCCCGGCTGCTGCACACGCTCAACGGGCCCGATGGGAAGCCGCCCCGGACGAGCGCGCACGAGGTCGTTGGGATCGTCGGCTACGGCGCCGTGGGGAAGAAGGTGGCGAAGCTGTTCAAGGCGTTGGGCATGCGGGTTTTGGTATCCGGACGGAAGGGTGACGACACTACGACTACTACCAAGGAGAAAGAAGGACAAGAAACCAGAACAGCCTTCGATACTGTGATCCGCACCGCATCAGTACTGGTGCTGTGCCTGCCCCGGCTGCCGTCGACGGAGAACCTGATCGGCGCCGCGGAGCTCGAGGCCATGCCGGCGCACGCCGTGCTGGTCAACGTGGCGCGCGGGGGGATCGTGGACGAGCAGGCGCTGGTCGACGCCCTCCGGAGCCGGTCCATCGCGGGGGCGGCCACGGACGTCTACGGGCGCGAGCCGGCGGGGCCCGAGACGGGGACCCCCCTGGTTCCCGGGGACGACTCGCTGTTGCGGGATCTGAACCTCGTCACGACGCCGCATGTCGCCTGGTGCGCTGAGGACACGAACCGGAATTACAATGACATGACGGTGGAGAATATTTGCAGCTGGCTCGAGGGGCGGCCTACGAATACTGTGGTATGAGCAGGCAGGGTGGTTGGTTGGGATGACTAGGTGCTTGTGTGTGGGAGATGGGTACTTTATGTATTTGACTGCGTGCAGACTTACAGGAAGAGCATCGTATATCTTACGGCTAGACACAAATGAAGAACGAAGATTTGCATCTTGACGCTGTAGAGGGCAAAAACATGGCGCGGGCTGACTTCCTGTAGAGTTGGGGATTGGTGATCATCGAAGAAGGACTAGGGGTTTCGACCTTGCTCTCTGCGTTGAACCGTCCAGGAGACCCGGCCCGAAAATCTACTACCTACGTTTTCATGCGCCACGTGTGGTCAGCTCTGTCCCCAAATAGCCAACTGTAGTTGGTACTATTACTATTCACGACAGAATCCTTCCTCCCTAAAGTACTCGATATAGCTGCCTGCTCTTGGGAGTACCTAAGAGGCTTCAGTATCATACCTTGGCCAGAGATCCGTGATTAGTGTGGCAAAGACGGACATTTACGTATGCCATGGAATGAAACAACCCCTGTCTGTTCTTCCTTATCGACCTTCTCGAACACCCAGAATCAGTCTATGTCTGGATCGAGGTATAATTAAACGTACCAAGAAAACAGACATCAATTTGATATAACCCCTGCTTCGATACTTGTGACAGACCCAAAGAATCAACAGCCAGCTTCCCAGTGGTCACTGTCGCCACAAAATCAGGCCACACTGTTTGTGAATGGCATTGACCTGGCACAACCACTCCCAGCTTGAACTGGGTTCACCTCCCGGCCCAAGGAAGATTTTTGAAAATTTCCCGGCGGCTCCAGGTAATCAACAGGCCGATCAATATACACCCGGAGAATCACATCTTCGGCCATGGCCGGAATATGTAATTGAGCGGGCACATCGCCACTGCCAACCCCTGGATCGGATAAACACAACACCAACAACACCTTAAGGAAGATGTTGGAAAAGGGGAACTCCGACCTTGTAGACTATACTCCCTGTCCTACGACGTCATCGTCCAAGATCTAAGAGAGGGCTATTGCAGATGGAAGATCGAAGTGACCTGCCTAAAGCAATAAGGAGAGTGATTTCTGTTGGGAATATGTATGGGTCGGCTCAATTATATCATCATCCCCCCTTCCCAGTCTCTGCAGCATGGGTTGGTGATCGTTGATCGATCGCACACAGCTTTCCCTGATCTGTCTGGTGAACTGGCGGGCAGCTAACTGCGACTGTATCGGATGTGCTGATACACATACAGATACTGTGTGCATGTAGTGGCATGGCACAGAGACTCCGAGTCGGACTTACTGGCACGGCATAGATAATGGCCCCTTTCTGGCAGATGCGCCAATGTGTGCGTACATCTGGGTCCTATTCCAACACCAATTTGGGAGCGTCAACCATCCAGGTAACAGAGCAGTATCGATGACATATCCGAAAAACATATCGGGTGAAGCATCTTTGATAAGTGATATTCTGTCCATCGGTCCGACTTACACAAGTAAGGTGGCGCCATGCAGACCGACGATAGCCTCAGAGGGAAGAACCTATCAAACAAGCGATGCAGACTGGAGCGCAAGTGTTTCCCTGCACAACCTGCCGCGAGTCTGCAAAGATACATATTTGAGCAATCTCGGAGCTCGGTGAGACACTCGAGAGCCACCTTGCCTTGAGTGCTCTTGATTGGGCTTGCTGCTTTATGTGGTTTTGAGGGGTGGCCCCATCGCAAGTTATAGCGCCAATGTTCTGATGCGTCATCGGATTGGGCAAGCCTGGTATTTGAGAAAATATGAGACGCTCCAGTGGGCTTATATTGGATCAAGCATTGCTGACTAGTAAGTAGGTTGTGTTTCGTGTAGCGCCTGTAAAGCGGTATACTGAAGGGACCCCCAGTAACCTAGGAAGGCCAAGACTCACATTTCACCACGGACAGTGATCGGTCACAGGGAGCAAACGGCGGGCACAGACATCGGTGGCGCTGGCGGGAATCCTGTGCCGATATACGGCGGCTGATGACATATGTATGTAGGTATATTGAGTCCCTGAATTCTGATATCTGATCTGCAACAGACGAACCCTTACCAATTGGCGCCGCCTTTGGCCTAGCTGCTTTAGATGTGCTGCCAGCATTTGCCTTTTGCCGCGACAAGCACGTGGAAATAAGCAAGTAAACTGAAACTGTCATTCACGCATCTTAAAGATGCACATCACATCTTAAAAGTCGGTGGGCCAAAATGAGGGATCGGCTCTGATAACTTGCCATGCTTGCCCAGATCTCGCAGATCGTTATCGCGAAGGCGTCTTCATGAACCTCATGTTGGCCCGTGGACTGTGTGGACCGGGGTAATGAGGATCATTAGACATTAGCTCTGGGGTCGTTTATCACCAGCTGCATCTGGTTCGCCCACCCAATACTCCTCGCGCCCAGATAACGGGCAGATTAGTTTGGCAGATTGGGGGCCAGGGACCCTTTGGGCCTCTCTGATCAATCGGTTTAACGGTTTAACGGATTACGTAGTTTGCACGCTAAGGGAGGAGAGAGAGAGGGGCTGCGTGCGGGTTTGCGGACAACGACTTGGGGGAGGGATTTCTGTTGGCTATCCTCATCGAGACTCATTTCCCCCATGCAAGGAGAAAGGAGGGAAAAAGACAACGGCGAGTTGGAGAGAGATCCGGTTGTTGGTTGTAGCTTTCTACTGGGCCCCCCATACCCGTTCACGTCGCCTAGTAGCCTACCTAATCGGTGAGCGTGGATGATGTGATTACTGATCTGATGTTGTTATGCCGACTTCAGTGTCTTTGCCGGCAGCTACAGGCGATTCAGTTGAAATAAAGCCAATTTAAGGGACAGCACAGGAGAGAGCCGGGTAATGATCTGCAAGGTGGGATTGGGATGGGTTCACGCACCTCCTCGCTGTGTGCTGGCTATTATTATTATTGTTGCATGCAATGCAGGCTGCTGGAGCTGTGCCCGGCTTATGTCAAATTATTCCCGAGTCTGCTACCGTGGCATTGAGTCAGGTCGCGACATGTTCGGATCTCGCAAGAAGAACCCAAGATTCCTGGATGTTGGAGCAGCGAATCAAGGGTCCCAGAAAGCCGCTTGGCGTTTTCGTGCAATTCGAGTGTCACCCATGAGACACAAGTGTTCTTTTAGCCATGCAACACCAGTCGGCCATGTTTCACAACCGGCCAAGTATACTGGAGTGCCTGCCCAAGCTCGGTCATACGATGCGATCCCACACAACAAGACGCGATGTACGCAGGCGTGCAAGCAAGGCAAGGCTCCATGGCAAGCATTGGCAGGCGAGGCATTGGCCGCCCTGCTAAAGCCATGTTACAACACTTTCCCCAGTTTCTTGTTCTTTTTTCTTTCCAGAGCCGCCTGGTTTAAGGCAAACCGTATCCGGCAGCAAGCAAGGTTCATCCTCTCTGAATCTCATCTCATTTCGAGGGAGCGAGGCCAGCAAGATTGTCCGAGGCGCGAGAGTCAGTCAAGTCACATCAGTTCTTCCGCCAACTACAGCGAGCCCAGGTAATTGCTACGATAGGCTCCCAGGCTCCGTAGTCATAGCATAGCGCATAAACAAATGGAAACGTCTCGGGCGGGGAGGACTGCTGGGCCTGCCAAACTGTGCATTGAAAAAAGCCCACCGCGCCGCCGGCAAAGTGGGACGCGAAGCCCGCCATCCGTCCCTTTGACCGCCGAATGTTTCGACAATGGATGGAGCAAATACCACCATGCAAAGCGGATATCCTCAGGCTTGCGTCATATAGAGTAGAGGCTTATATTAGGCTTCAGGCTCATGGCCGCACTTCTGTCCCGACATAGGCTGATTCAGGATGTTCGAGAAGGCCAAGAAGGAAGAAAAACAGGCTTAGGCCGGCGTCTAGTCTTATAACCCTCATCAGCTGGCCTCGCTGGTTGAATGAGAGGGAGTGGCCATCGGCCAATAGCCACACCAGGGCTATCTCTGGGTCTGGCTCGGGGAGATGAAGAAGAGAGCTGCGAACCATAGTAGATCCCCACTAGCATCGCATATCATATCATGGAGCCCCGTCAATCTCCCATATCTATCTGGGCCAGCTCGGCCAGTAGCCTGAAGGGCCCCTAAGCCCCCCCCATTCGGCCAACGGTGTCGCTTCGGGCCTAGCCTGTATCCTTTTTAGTCTACAACCGCCTTCTCCCATTGCTGGTTTCATCGGAATTGGAGTTGGGCAGATGGGCTTGGGCAGGCAAGAGACCCAAATAGTAAAACTTGCAATGACGTGCCATACGTGCACACTGTATCGGCAACGAGTCAACAGCCAGTCGGGCTTCAGGAACAAGAGATGAACCATGTCACCCTAGAGACGAGCTGACAGTTTCCGAGGCTGATACACACGCGACACACGCGACACAAGCGACAGCACCACCGCCGCTACCACCGCTACCACCGGCGGACTCTCGACATGGAAAGGCTGCACTGCACGCTGCTGCATTGGGAAATTGATGCAACAGGACACCACGTGAGAGGGGGGAAGAGACAGGAAGAAAAAGGGAATTTTCCAAATCTCCCATTCTTTCAATATCAAGTCAGCCACAAGTGCGAAGGCCAGGCCAACCAATGGTATGCGACGCCGTAAATGGGCCGAAACGAATTCCTGTCAATAAAGGGTTCATACTTGCAAATGAAGCCGGTTCGTTCCAGCGCCAGCCCAGCACAAGCCAGCCAGTTAGCGCTCCCATCCACGGGCATCCCTCACCTGGAACCTGGGAGAAGATGCAAGGTACCCGTGCTACTTTACCGCTTCGAGAAAGGCCTCACTCCTGTTCGGGGCCAGCCCGGGCTAAACCCGTTCGGAGAGGACCCTCCAACGTTCCTAAAATTGCTGGGTGTCAAGGTCGCAAGCTGCGCAGGGCCATTGGGGCACTTTGGGGCACGCTATCGACTATTGCCTCTCTACTGTAACCTATAGTAACAGGCAAAATGTCAACAAGACGGCCGCTACCAGTTCCTAATACGCTTCAAATTTCAATTCGACTGGCAGCAGACGACACACACACGTAGCGCCTAAGGCAACCGTGGCGTGCCTTTGTTTCCTCCCGTCCCGTCATTGGCACCAAAGACATTCGACATTGGGCGGGCTGGGCTGGTCACCTAGGTAAGTCATCGGTATGCATGTATTAGTATGGCATGGCGTGGCCTGCTACCATTGATGGCAAGAACAAAAGGGTGGAGAATATCTCAAAAAAAAAAAAAACACTTGATATTCTGCCCTACTTGTCCAAGACAAAGAAGGAGAAGGAAAACAAGAAGACCGGAGCATCAGACGGAGAAGAAGCAGTACGAGAAACCTACCTGGGATGAACCGACTCGTTGGCATCCGTTGGTTGCTTGCTTGCTACAGGTGCTTTTCGGCTTTGCCTCACTCTCTCACTCTTATTATTATGCCCATTGCATTGCCGAGACCCTTCAGACATTTGCATAGTCTGCGCCATCCTTCTGCCCTTCTTCAGGCCCATCGGCTCATAATGCAGCAGCCTCGAATCTGGGATGCTTCTTCTGATATTTTTACCATCCCTAACGTATATGTAATCCAGCAGTTGGATAATAGCCATCGCTCAAAGCCCCCGAAGACCAGCACCCCGGAGTTCCAGACCAGCGTCCACCTACTCCATACTTAGTCACATACTGTACGGATACACATGCAAACATCGCCTATTTCATCACCGTCGGGCCCTGGCAGCAGGAGCATGATTGATCGATCTTTTGCCTCTTCCAGCCTGAACCCCCCTTGCATTACGAGAAAAGCCGCCAAGGTCCCATTTGGACAGGGACAGGGGCATCCAAGGCTCTAAGCGGCCATCCGTGCATTTTCACTGACAGGGAGCAAGGGAGTTGAAGCAGGGGCTCCGTGGCCAGCCTACCCTGGCCCTTTTTCGAGACACTTGCCGCAACACCAGAAAGAAAGACCCTCCACACCGACCTTCCATACACTCACTTACAATTATCGACACTCATTCTTCCATTCGATATTCCTTCCTTTTACATGTGCCTTGCGACTGCACTTTGTCCTCCTTCTAATTATCCGGGTTTAAAGTTACTAATTCCTGAAACGGGGGTGTCACCTTGCATATCCCGTTGCTTGTTTCTTTCGTACGACCAACAAAGTCGACGGAATAATTGTGTTGGTGGATTGCTACTCGGGCTCGGGAAACAACAACCACCCCAGCAGCCAGTCCTCGGTCTCTTTGCGCATGAGCACCAAGGCCTCTCGTGACCCATTGCTCCTGTCACCCCATTGAAGATTATCCGATCGGCGTTTCAGAAGAAAGTCTTCCGCTTTCTTTCGATCGGACAAACACATTATATGCTGTCATCGAGCCGGTTGGAAACAATTGAGCACACCTGACCACCTACAACTACAATACCAACTATACCAGCGGCTTACAGTCTCCCCGAGAGCTGGACATCATCTCAACAAATAAGCAACACAACAGGGACAAAACCACACCGGAGCACCTGAGCTGGACGACAAAACTATCGGAAGCCGCAATGGCTGTACCCAGACAGTCGGCTTTTATGCCGACGATCAAATGTTCGCAATGCAACAACGAAGTTGAGATATCAATGATGGGCGAGCACATATGTGGTGGAGCGCCTGCAGAAGAAGGTTGGTTTCCTGCCCCCTTCGATCATACCCTTGTCATGCCGGTCCATACTAACACCTATCTCCAGCGGCACCGCCACCACCCGCTGCTGATGTCCTAGGCGGCGCGTTTGCCAGCGTGAAGGGGGTGTTTGGATTTGGTTACGGGAGCAAAGCGGCGGCACCGCCCACGGTAGACACGCAAAGTGCCAACCAGGCGTACCGACCTGACCAATTAACCCCAATCAGCGTGTCAACAGGTAGCCGTGGGACCATCTCGCCCAAAACGCCGACGGGGAGGACCAACAGCACCGGTGGCGACGAATATTTCCCGGCAATTGCAGGTGCCAACTCACCCTCTCAGAACTTGCGACCTGGCGGCTACGGTGGTTTTGGAGACGAGACGGAGCAGACCTACGGCTACGGGACAAGCCCACCGAAGCCTGCCAGCCTACTGCAGCGAAAGATCGAGGGCCTAGCAGCCCCGCCTCCTCTGGAGAGGTCGAACACATCTAGCCCAAAGGATAAGCCTCGCTTGCCACGGAAGAATGGTTACGGCGGATTCGGCCCTCCTCGTGGGGACCTGAGTGCAGAGGAGTTCGAGCCGAGGCCACTGGGGGACCAAAGGGCCGGCACATTCCCCCGGGAAAACCAGGGGCGGTCTGACGATTACGGTGCCCCCGTTCGAGTCCCCTCTGCGCCAGGCGCGCGCCCGGAGCCCACTCGTGCGCCCACGACCGATTACGCGGAACGGCCTTCCACGAGAAACGGGCCAAGCAGACCTTCTACAAGGAACGGACCAGACAGGCCTTCTACGAGGAACGGGCCAGACAGGCCTTCTACGAGGAACGGGCCAAACAGGCCTTCGTATGATGGACGAGAACCCTCGTATGGTGGACGAGAGCCTTCGTATAACGGACGGGAGCCTTCTTATAATGGACGGGAGCCTTCGTATAGTGGACGAGAGCCGCCTCAGCCGCGAGGTTCCTACGGCCGCCAGCAAGAAGCGAAGCGAAACCCTTCATCTTCGCTCAGCCCTTCCGACGGTTATGGCCCGGGCAACCCGTACCACTCCCCGTCTGTATCCCAATCCTCGAGTAACTCGGGGTATAGCCATACCTCGCGTCAACCTAGTATGGCAAGCTCGAACACGAGCCCAGCTCGCTCCTCGCGGCGGCAAAACTCGGGGCCCCAGGATCTTGATGATTTGATGAAAGACCTCGAGTCATCGATGGACTCGTTGGCTCCCAGGGACAACCGTGCACCACCTCCAATGTCAGACCCGCAGTCTGATATGAGGAACCAGCCTCCTCCCATCCGACCGCGTATCGACAGCCTGCGGACGAGTTCTACGCAGAGCGCAAACAACCAGCGTCCGATATCCCCTCCTCCTCGATCTCCCTCAAGATTGGGACCAGCATACTCCCAACCCGAACCGTTGTACTCTGAGCCTCCCCAGCCACCGTTCGCTCAAGCCAAACCCCAGCGAGCGTACTCTCAACCCCAGGCGCCTCCGTACGCTCAACCCGAGTACTCGGACGCCCGCAACAGCTCGCCTGCCGCTGCCGCTAAGCCGCTTCACAACCGAGCGCAGTCGCAGGGCCGTTCGCGTGGCAACTGCAAGAGCTGCAGACTCCCCATTACCGGAAAGTCTGTTTCGTCGGCCGATGGGCGACTGACGGGGAAATATCACAAGGCGTGTTTCGTTTGCACAACATGCATGGAACCTTTCACGTCATCTGAGTTCTACGTGCTCGATGACCAGCCATACTGCGAGCGCCATTACCACAAGCTGAACGGTTCGCTGTGCGGCACCTGCAGCCAGGGTATCGAGGGACAGTACCTGGAAGATGAGTCGACGTCGCAGAAGTACCACCCCAAATGCTTCCGATGCGGAGATTGTGGGCAAGTACTTCGAGACGGGTACTTCGAAGTTGACGGCAGAGCATACTGCGAACAGGATGCGCTGAGGCGCGTACAGCCCCCCAAGCCGCAAGTAGCGCCGCCGCGGCCGCAAAGGGGCATGATGGGACCTCCACCGCCCCGTGGCGGACCCCGACCGCCTATGGGTATGGGCATGGGCGGCCCGGGTATGGGTAGGGGTCCGGGTATGGGCCCGGGTATGGGTATGGGTGGTCGTCCTGGATACGGCCTGCCCCCGCCCGGCAGCAACCGCCTTGGACCTCCTCCTCCGATGGGTGGAATGCCCGGTATGCCCAGGATGAACAAGCGCATGACGCGCATGGGCATGTTCTAAAGTTCCGGCTCGCCTTAAAGCCGGAAAATAATTATTTCCTTTGTGTTTCCGGATGAATCCGATTTCTACATCACACACACACACACATATATACCCCCGCTCTCAGGGCGTTTGCATTTTTGCTATGTTTTCGGGAACCCCTTTTGGGTTCCCGGGACAAATTTGCGTTCTCCCTTGGAGATTGTTTACTATGTATACCCAGTCATTGCTTTCGAGCTATACCCCTGACTGCGAGAGTTCGCTTCACTGTTAGTTGCTCTGGTTTTACTTTTGCATAGCGGCGAGGTTTTGATTTGGTTGCGTGGGCAAGGGCCTTCCCTCCTGGTGCTCACGGGGATTCAGGGACGGGGCGTTGAAAGGATACGGACCGTCCCCGAGACGAATGATGGACAAAGTTTTGGATTTCGGCGCTGGACGGATCGGGGATAGGCAAGACGTGCGGACAAGAGTGTGGACCGGAGCCTTCGCCCAAATCGGGACAGGTTCTCAATGATAGGGTCAGGCCTGGGGAGACGCCATGAACAGACAGACAGACTGAGTTGAGTGGAGCTGATGAAGATAGCTTCAAGTTAGACAATTGGATGCCCAAAGTACCTTACCTACCTATTTCATGTAGGTACTTTACATCATCATACCCCCAAAATCAGAAGACGCCTGTTTAGTAACAGACAAAAACACATAATGCGACACCAAATAACCCCTCCATCTCTTTGTTGCAACGCGATTGGTGCATGGTAATAGTAATGGTTGTAAAGGGACAAGCTGGATAAATCGAGGGTGATACCTTGGCTTGTTTCATGAAACAAAACTTGAAATTTCTCCACCTGCAAGTGGCTTGGTGTATGCACTCATCACATTTCAGGTAGGCATTATACTTACAACTGGATATCCGCCTTACACATACAATACAAGTGCTCATGAAAAGAATGCTTCCACGTCTTCTAGACTGACCAGATTACCCAATTGCAATTACCTTATCTCCCGAGATACGGGGTGTTCCATCGCCCCTCTCCTTTCCCCCTTTGCGGTGCATTACATATGTATAATCACGTAACCGGCAACCAAAGGGCAGAATGCGTTATGAGGTATGCGATGTAGGGTGGTGGATGGTAGGTCACGAAATTGATCCTGCCAATCAGTGGGGGGTTGCATCAGGGGAACGCGTGTCCTGGCACACTTTGGAGAACTTGGGAGGTACGCTAGCCAAAGAACCGACGTTCCAACTGGACGGGAAGGCCGGTACAGTTGCGGTTCTTTCTATTCAATTTGATCAATGATTACCTGTAAGTATTGGTGCAAATTACTGTACCTACTTTCACTTGTTGTGTAGCTGCTTTCATGTGATACCCTAGACTATTGAGTTGGAAGCGCTAGGGTGATCTACGTTCTCTCTCTCTCCTTCAATCCAATTGTTTGCCTTGCGGTGCGGCGGTAAGGACGTAATCTCCAATGGGCAAATGGCCCTCCACGGGGGGCACTGCTCAACTGTAAGCGGACCTTGAAGCCCAGTCGGCTGTTACCGATATAGCGCCCGGATTAGTTCATTGGCTGCTTTTTCTTCTGTAAGCCCTGCTGGTCTACAAGCTACAGTGGGCTCCAGGTACGATCGGTAGTTCATGTTCAACTGCTGCACACAACCGCCCGCTTTTACCCCTGGCGTTTCGTTTCTTTGCTTCTTCTCCTTCCCCTTCTTCCACGCCGCGCCCCCTAACTCAATCAATATGCAGAGAGCTAGGTTCGAGGATGGGGCGGATCATGACTGATGGTAAGAAGAGTCGGTCGGGACTTTCTGCTTCTGGGCAGCCCATTGATATGCTTTGCCGCGCGGGCACTTGTTGCTTTGCAATGTTGATCTGAATGGAATGAGGGTACATGTGTCGTAAGGGAGTTGACGTGGCCAAGAGATGGATCGGGAGCTAGCTTCCTCCACTGCCGTGTCACCTCAAGCCCGCCCTGACGTCCAACGGTCAAACCATGTCCCATGTCGTACATTCGTAGAGCCGCAGGCTTGTGATGCAGCAAGTAATATTACATAACATTGGCGGCTTGCAGATTCCCATACTTCGAAATGCATCCATAGGCATTGGCTAGCGACAACAAAGTCAAAGCTAATGATAGACAGTTTGGCTAGAGTCTTTCGAGGGCTTCTTCTTGCTCAGCGCGTCCGTTTTCCCTCTTTTCCTCACTCTTTCTCTTTCCGTTCTCTCTCTATCTGATCCATTGTACGGGGATTTGGAAGCTGGAAAGATAAGCGCTTTTTTTTTTTTCGACATGTTACAATACGGGTCTTGAGGTGTTCGAACCCCAGCTTCTGGGCCGCCCCTGCCTTTGTGCCCTGCCCTGCCCTGCCCACGGTGATCCAGTGTTGTTGGCTCTGGCTATGGGCCGATCTGCAGGTGCTAAATAAAGGATAGGAGTGTACATACGGATACTGCCAACACTGTATTGATGTATGTACTGGGAGTTGGCGTGGGAGTGTTAGGAGTGCGAGGAGTGCGAGGATAAGTCACGGCCCATTCTGAAACAACATTAGTTGCCCACGCCCCTGCTTTTGGTCTGATCTTGTTCATCCACTCTCGCGATTCTCCCCCTCGACAAATCTGGGGTCCTTCTCTTTGTTTCCTTTGCATCTTGCTGTTGCTTTCGTCATCACTTTTTTTTATTCTGGCTGTTGCTCCATCCTCAATCTCATCGCCCTTTTTCTGTCTTCTTCTCCCGTCTCCTATGTACTGACAGTGACTCCCCTTCCAATCCTGTCGTCGTCCACACGCCTTTTATATATATCGCCAACCGTCTTTCTGCCGACTTTTGCGTACCCTTGTATAATTATTTGGTGTCTAATTATTCCCGACTCTCCTTAACTACAACAACACCTGCCATTGCGCAGTGACGACTTCGAAAACTGGGTGATTCGCCTGGAGTTGATCGCCTGGAATCCGAATCTGGCACCTATAGAATGATATACTCCCTAGTATATATATAAGCTTACCCGACAGCTTTCATACCCACCGCGCGGCGCATTTTGTCTCAGACCTGCACCGATTTTGCTTTTCTTAGCTTTATATTTTTTTTGTGGGCGCCATGCTTGCTCTTCCGCGCCGTCTGCGGTCGAGGCCGACTCGATTCCTCGCCTTCGCCCTAGTCGCCATCACACTCTTCCTGGTGCTGTCACGGGGCACGGTCCGGGAATACGGCGCGTCGCGATGGCCGACCAAGCTCGGGGGGAAGCAGAACCCCCCTGGGGCCGGGTGGCCGGTCAAGAACAGTGGCGGCGGCGACCGGCCGGCGTGGAAAACGGAGATCGAGTCGACGGCCAAGTTCGAGGTCGACGAGCCCCAGCCGCAGGAGCCCATGGGCCCCCCGCCAGAAGAGGCGCCGGAAAAGAGCGCCGAAGACCTGGAGCGAGAGGCACGTGAAGAGGCCGAGCGGAACAAGCGCGCAGAGTTCGAGGCGGAGTACTATGCTTTGGAAAGGTAGGTTTTCAACTTTAGTCGCATGGCAATTGGCTGCGCGCGCGTGGTCCCCTTTTGCAAGCAAACCTTGCGCAGCCAATTGCCGTTTCTCGTGTAGTTCATTTTGGCGTAGCAATACTGACAGCGGGAAAAATAGCCAAGACGGCGCCTTCGCCATCTACGGCAACACCATGTCGACATTGACGAACAGGACCGCCGAGAGGAAGCCGGCGCACGAAGCGGCGTTGAGCCCGGCGGGGCACATCGAGGGGATCGCCCAGAAACCTTATATCTTCAACCCCTATCCGGAATACAACGGCAAAGACTGGATCGAATCGAAGAAGGCCAAGTTCATGCAATGCGATGGCCCCGAAGGGACGCTGTTGGACGACGTCAAAGTCTTCAAGGGCACCCCCAAATTGTTCCCCAAACCGAGCTTTGGCAGCTACGACGTGTTGGATATTGATGGTGATCTGTGCTTCGAGCGAGAGACCCGCCTGGGCCCTTACGGTTTTCTAGAGGACGCCGACCACAAGAGGACGCAAGCCCAGTGGGATGCGATCAACTGGGGCCAGCTGCAGGAAAAGTGCGTTCGTAAGAACAAGGCCCGCTTTCACATGCAGGGCCAGCCGAACCTCTTTATTGACTCGGCGTATGGTCCCTTGGATGCCCCGACCATGAGCGAGCTGCGACGCTCGCGACGACCGAGCATACTGGAAGATGCCAAGAAGCATAACCACAAACGGAGACGCAGCATTGAAGAGGACGAGGCGGAAGAGTCAGGGAAGCATGACCGCCGCGCAGGCAAGACTGAAAAGGAGCAGTCGGGACAGAAAGCCGTCAAGGAGCAGAGAACCGCCCTGCTCATCCGGACGTACACGGGGAAGACGTACAGCGACAACGACAAGCACATTCTCCGCTCCCTCATCTCGGAGCTTTCTCTGCGTACCGGCGGCCAGTACCAGGTGTTCTTGCTGGTGCAGGTCAAAGACAATGATCTTCCGATCTGGGAAAAGTACGAGGCGTATCGACAAGTCGTGCTCAACAGCGTGCCCCTGGAGTTTGCCGACATGACGATCCTGTGGGATGATCAGGTGGTGCGGTCCATGTACCCAAAGCTGGGCGCCGAACAGGCCAGCGTCCACATCGCCCAGTGGTTGTCGGTCCAGAGGTTCGCGCAGGAGTACCCGGAGTTCGACTACGTCTGGAACTGGGAGCTGGATTCGAGGCTGACGGGCCACCACTACGACTTCCTCGAGAAGCTGGTCAGCTTCGCGCGGAAGCAGCCGCGCCGCGGCCTGTGGGAACGCAGCGAGCGGTTCTACATGCCCGCGATGCACGGCGACTACGACACGGACTTCCGGCGCGAGGTCGAGAGCCACGCGGTCAACGGGTCGGTGTGGGGGCCCCCGGCCGTCCCCTTCATCAAGCCCATCGGGCCCAAGCCGCCCGTCAAGATCCCCGAGGACGACGACTACGAGTGGGGCGTGGGCGAGGAGGCCGACGTCATCACGCTCGCGCCCATCTTCGACCCCGTGGGCAGCGGCTGGATCAACTGGGACTTCGTCTGGGGCTTCAACGACGCGACGCACGAGTCGGTCGACGTGCCGCGCCGGGTGACTATTATTACGCAGTCGCGCGTGTCCAAGAAGCTGCTCGACATCATGCACGTCGAGAACCAGCGCGGCAACCACGTCTTCTCCGAGATGGGGCCCCAGACGGTCGCCCTGCTGCACGGGCTCAAGGCCGTGTACGCGCCCATGCCCGTCTTTTTCGACCGGTCGTGGCCGACCAAGTCGCTGGCGCGGTGGTTCAACGGCGGGCCCAACGGCGACGCGGGCGGGTTCGCGAGCGCGCAGGCGTGGGGCCACGAGGGGAGGTACAGCGGCAGCACGTGGTACTACCGGGCCAACCCGCCGCAGCGGCTCTACCTCAACTGGATGGGCTGGGAGGACACGGCCATCGGGGGCCCGAGTGGGAGAAGAAGTGGGGGCGGCCGTGCCTGCCGCCCATGATCCTGCATCCCATCAAGGACGTCGAGCCGACCGAGCCGGGCTACGAGTCGGAGTCCTGGCTCCCTTACGACTGAGGTCTGAGAGTGAGGACCAGGGATTGAAGATGAAGCTCGATGAGGGAGTATCTACGATGCTCGCCTCCGCGTAGTCTGTAACGATAAGATGCCAAAACTTGTGGCTCACGGGTAGCCCTGTGTGACATGACGGGGTATGGGAACCGGGACGAACCTTGGATAATACCCGTTGGATTCTAGGGAGGGAAGGAAGTGTTCCACTTGTTAAGATTATGGGTATTCTATAAATAACTTGTAAGGCGTTATCGGAGTTTTTACTGTCGGACAGTCGCGATTTTGTTTGTTCAAACACGAAAACAACATCGACGAATCGGTTCCGGGGACAGACAGCAGCATCAGCAGCAGCTCGGAAGACTAGTTGCCAGGGCGCCAAGGGAAACGAATTGTACCTATTTACCTTCACATCATACCATAGCCAGTGAAGACTGGAAATATCTATCGTGTTACGACGTATTACCAACTACTTCACTCTTGCGTCGTTCGGGATTCTCGACATTGTGTGTAACATAGATATATTGACATGACGTGGCTTCCAACTCTTGCTTCAGCCTTACCGGTCTTATGCATGACAGACCACGACAAACGTATGCTCAATGCGTCGCCCTATGGGTGCTCTTCCCAAGTTTTGGGTTGAGTCAACTAGGTAATAGTATTCTTTTTCGCCTGTCTTCTACGTCCACCTCTCACATCCAAGCATCAAATAAAAGCAAAGAAACGCCGGGACACATGGCATCTTGGTTCGGATCATCAAAAGGAGCTCACCGGCTGACTGGGCTGAATTGGTGGCCACTTCACCTCAGCTCGTTGGGGGCCAAATGCAGGTTTCGTCTAAGTTATCACGGCATTTTCTTTGCCCGTTTATTGCAGCCAATACGGGTAAGGCTTGGCGCAGCCGCAGCCGCCCCCTGTCCTGCCCATGTCTTTCTCCAAGTGCTCTGCGCCTCCCCAACGGGAAAAACGGGCGAAGCAAGAAATCCATTGTGGGGGCTGTCCCGCTTGTGCAGCCAATTGGGTGGGCCTATGCAGGCTATTATAACTCACGGCTGAAACTTATTTGGGTGCTGGTAGCGACTGGCTGGTCAAGGCTGCGTTAACCCAGATGCGGGCGCGGGCGGCAGGCAGGATTTCGTTGCTGATGTTTTTCATTCTTTGTAAGCCGGCGGGCATGGGTATGACATGGCATGGCTATTATGAGGATGAGATGAGATGGGATGGGCTGGTTTTTCCCCCAGCAGCCGTCGCGTGTGTGTGGGCAATGGCACGCCGAATCTCGTCTTACACACGGCAGGGGTAAAGGTAATAGTAATAGTTGTTCTGATTAAGAGATGGGCGGCTCGACATATCCCCCTTCTTCCTTCTTCTAGTCTCCCACTAGGAGAGAGGGAACGAGAGAGAAGTGACTTATCTCACTCACCGTTGGTGATCTGCCACCTCCACAGGTTGAACTATCTACATCAATCCACTTTCAAGAGGCAACATACAGCAGAGAAAAATATGGATGATTTGGGTAAGTGATCGACGAACTACGCCGTATACCCGTGGGGGGCATTTTGACTTACTCATGTCGTCCTTGGTACCAGGAAGCAGTCACGACGTCGCCCCGAATCTGTCGGGCCACAACAGCGGCGGCTTACTATGGCCTCGGGCATCGTCGTCGCCCTGTCCCGGCGCCAACAACACCCAGATCACCGACTCCAAGGGAATGAAGTACACCCTGCTCTGCGGCACCAGCATCGTGGGCTCCGACGAGAAATCGCCCGTCAAGACGGACAGCCTGGCGGACTGCCTGGACCTGTGCACGACGACGCAGGGGACGTGTGCCGGCGTGACGTACAGCGGCACCACCTGCTACCGCAAGAACTTTGTCGGCGCGTCCGCCCTCCAGAGCAGCGGCTCCTTCGCCGGCTCCGAGAACGACGACAGCGCCGCCGCCGTCGTCCCGGCCCCCTCGGCCGACGACTGCAAGAAGTTGGGATCTTGCTACCAGTCTTCATCATCCTCTTCATCTTCATCGAGTAGTGACAGCAGCAAGAAACAATCCCAGCATGGCTTCCAACTCTACTGCGGCCGGGACTACAAACAAGACGACCTGACCAAGGTCTTCGCCGCGTCCATGACCCAGTGCCTCGACGCCTGCGCCGCCGCGGCGCCCCAGGGCTGCGTCGCCGTCGCGTACCAGAGCGGGAGCCGCGGCAACGGAGTGCTGAACTGCTACCTCAAGAACGGCACCGACACGCAGGCGTTCGTCGACGGCAGTTCGTACAATACGAGCGCGGCCTTCATGCTGTCGGCTTCGACGAATAACGGCGTCTGTCCTTCGGCGTCTCCGGTTCCGGGAGCAGGAGGAGGGGATACGGGGAAAGATGATGCTAGCAGTAGTTCAGTGGCTGGGAGTCCTACGATGGAACCTACGCCCGGATCGGCTAGTTCGACGTCGCAGGCATCGTCGTCGTCGTCTACGTCTACGGGGACTATAGCTGGGGCAACGGTGGGCGGTGTTGCGGGTCTGGCCATCTTGTGTTTACTTGTCTTTATGCTCATGAGGCAGAGAAAGAGGAATACGGGGAGCGACAACAACAAGCATAATGAAGGTGGTGCAGCGCCGCAACAGAACTATTTCCAGACGCCTTCCGCTTCCACTCAGCATGTACCGCCCCCGCCGAGCAGCAGCAACTTCTCCAACTTCACCGAGGGGTACGGCGCCTCGACCCCATCTTCAGCTACGGCATACCATCCACAGCAACAACAACCACAGCAGCAGCAGCATGGATACTACGCACCGCCACAGAACCAATACCCCTACCATCAGCAGCCGCCGCAAGAGCAGCAGAAACAACCAGAGACGTTTGTCCAATCGTATTACGAGGTCGACGCCTCGCCGCGCGCCGTTGAGGTCGAGGCGGCGATGGACCGACCGACCGAGATGGCGGACCAGAGCGTCTGGTCGAACCACGAGCCGAAGACGCTGGTGATGACGATGAGATAGGAAAGTCCTTTCCCGTGACTCTCCTGGCCATAAAAGTAGGATAATGATATTGTATATACCGCACTACAAGACTGGAGGGTGATGGACATGAGATAGGGTACAGCACTGTCGTAAATATTAATCGGACTTAGTTGTCACGGTATCACCGTATGTTTTCTAAATAATACTGACCAAATGCTCTCAAAAGGGACTTGATATGACCTAGAGCTACTCAAAATATGTGCATTCCATCGCGGAATATTTTCCGACATGTTGCAAGACCAAGGGGGATCATGGTGGCATGAGAAGTTTATCGCAACAGGAATGTATATAAAACGATATAACTACACCTTCTCCCATCAACAACAACAGCAACAAGGAACTTTCGTACCTCGTAGCTCAGGGGTATGGTGTCAGATGAATTCTACATATGTTCATCTGGCGTGGGTTCGAATCCCACCGAAAGCGCACTCTTTTTGTTTCCTTGTTGACTTTTTGCGCAAAAGGCAAATACCTGTCAAAGACCGCTCCTGTGTTCAATCACAGCATCACCCGGCCTGCATTCGAAACTGGCGACTAGGAAGATGCATAGCTGCTCTGAGTACCTCCACGTATTCTCACGGAAATATAAATATAGTTGGCATACTATACTGCAAGAGCGGTCGGTAGTGGCGGGCATTGTGAGCCATGAGGCTTATCAATTACAAGACCATCGGGGGCGTGGCTCTATGCGGGCCAAGTAGTAATATAAGGTAGGATTACACATGTTTCTGCTATCAACAAGAACCAGACAATGGAAGACTTTCGTACCTCCTGGGGCAGGTGGTAAGGAGCTGGATGTGGTGCATACAGACAGCGTGGGTTCGAATCCCACCGAAAGCAGCGTTTCTCTTTCTTTTTGCCTTATATTATCCTTCAGCCATATGGTTGGGATCAGAACCCCCACCCCTGACCAGCATGACTTCTGCGGCAACAGTACAAGAACGTTACGAACGTGGTCGTTGCTGCGATCAAATACTGACTGCTTTCATGCTTCTTCTAACACAAGAAGACGTAGGTGGCAGGACCGTGGCCGACACCCAGTCAGTGCGTTTCGCAAACATCTTCGGCATTATGCAGGCAGCGAAGGTTACGGAACAGCACAGCACTCGCACATTTCACGATATATACCAGAAGAAGAAAAGGGGCCGTAGCCGCAAGAGATGAGCATCAAAGTCTTGTGTATTCACAGCCACTCAAACGAGGACGACGTTGACGAGCGTCACTATATACAATTGCGCGTACCTCGTTGAATCAACCTAGAAGAATACCCCATCTCCAACCAATCCACCACCCCATACCATTATCCTCCATCTCCTCCAGAACCCCCAAGATACAGCCGTGTAAGTCCAGCCAGCTTGTACCTTTCCCCTCACGCGTACCCCCATGGGACATCAACGATGACCCTGGGATGTTGCGTCTTCCAAGGCTTATGCCTGGAAAGCCTTGGCAGCCTTGGCAGCCTGGGCATCGGAGCCCTTGCCGCCCTTGCCGCCCTCGGATCCCTTGGCGGCGGCACCGCTGCTGGAGCCAGCATTGGTGGCCGGGACAGGAGTAGCAGTAGTAGTGCCGTTTCCGGCGCCGGCGATCTGCATAGCCACGACGCCGCCGAAGGGGCCGGCGCGGTTGCTGTTGGCGATCTTGACGAGGCAGACGTTCTGCAGGTCGCCCATGGTGCCCTGGCAGGTGGTGCCGGCGGGGATGTCGAAGGCCATGGGGTAGTCCGAGTTGACGTTAGAGGCGCGGCGCATGATGACGTCCATGGAGCGGGTGAAGAGCTGGCCGACGCTGCGGACCTTGGGCGGGCGGATGTTGCCGCCCTTGCCGGGCACCTGGGTCGAGGCCTGGAGGACCTGGCCCTGGCTGAAGGCGCCCGTGCCCGTGGGGTCGATGACGGCCTGCAGGGGACCCGCGCCGTCAGTGGTGACGATGTGGAAGGTGCCCGTCAGCTTGCCGCCATTGGGTGAGATCTGGGGCAGGGTGTCGCCCGACTGGGCCATGGCCTGCTTCATGCCGGCGACGGTGTTCTTGCCGCCTCCAGTCGTCTTGCCGAGACCGTCGGTCTGGATGTTGGTCCGGCCGAAGACGGTGGTGTCGACCTCGGTGACGGCGTTGCGGCCGGGACCGGGAACGACACCGCCCTGGATGCCGAGGCCGGTACCGTTGCCACCCATGTCACCCTGGACGACAGCAATCTTGCCGTGAGCGGCAACAAGAGGCGAAGCAGCCAGGGCGAGGATGAAGGTCTTGCCGTACATTTTGGCGATGGTAGAAATTAGGTATTCGACAAAAAAGTTGAAGAAGGAATTGATACGAATCTATCGTATATAAGAAAGAAAGAATGAATAATATCAAAGTGAACACGAATCAATCGTGATCCAAGGATGCAAAGGAGAAGTGAAGAGAAGCTGGTAAGACTGCTTGATTTATGCTGATGCTGATTAAAGAAGAATGACCGATGACTTGGGATCTCGGCCGGCTTATATGCATTTTCGAGCCGCCACCTTTGATGATATCTTGTGCCACCTCAACGATGGCTCGTCCCCAAACAAAGCTCAACATCGACAGCAACGCCACGCAGAAGACTAGCAGGGATGCCGTTCCCATGAATGAGATGGGGATGTTCCATACGACTCAAGTGTAGAGTATATCGGCTCTCCCTGTGAAGGTATCATCAGCCGCCCAACAAGGTCAATCTTACCCGAACTCACTGGAAGCAGAGACATCGCAGAGTACCTTGATTGCGCTCGGCCACAGACAGCTGCCCGATGAAAGGACCAATCAATTGGTTAAGGCTCAAACATGCTTGTTTCGTGCCGTCCATTTTGCATTTTTGGTAGACTGACTAACAGACCAGCTGACCAACTGGATGGGTTTCTGTGGTAAGAGGGCTCTTCAGACTTACGAATAGTCCGCCCTGTATCGTGAGAACCGTGAACTTTGTGTCTGCACAGATCTCGAAGACCCACATTAGACTAAAGCAGATGTCGTCGCGGATAGGCCCGCGGTTATGGTCCGAGAAGGCGTCTCTGAGGCGTCAAAAACAGAGCTTAATGAAGCTTGTTCATCCTAAAAGTGGACTTCTTTCCTTTCGGTACGGAACCGAAAAGGAGGGGATATCCCACCCTGGACTGTGTATCGATAGTGGGCTGTGCAATACTGATATGCTGCCCGAAGATACCGAGCTGAGGCGGCCGGAAGAGAGGGAGTAGCCGGTCGATCGTCCTCGTCGGCGATGCCACAATTTCTCGTCCAGTTGAGCTTGGGGCGAGTGTGCAAGCACCGCTTGCCTTCAGGTTGCTCGTGTGATGTACTACAACAAGTAAGTATTACGTAAAACATGTCAGAATGGTGAGTGTGTGAATTAGCCATGAGATAAATCTGCGTACACGCCGGACGAAGTGCAGCAGAGCAACTTTCGCCGCGATACTCGGTGAAAGGCCACACGAGTGGTAGGTGCAACACGCCCCCGAAGTCCATGCAGTGAGAGGTTGCGTGGTATCTGTAGCAACCTCCAGGTATTCGCTAGATGGGAGGATGAGAAACGAGAAGGGGCTTCCTAATGCTTCACCACTGGATGCAGGGACAGGTAGCTTTGGACGGAGCGAAGGGGAGCTGAACACATGACGTTTAGCAGATCTTCCTTCTACTTGCATTCGCTTGCGAGGCAGAAGAATGGCTTCATGTTAGATTAGATAGTGGTTGTGTTTGCGTTTCAAGCTGAACTGCTGACAAGCTCGACAGGCGTGGTATGTTCATCTGGTCCTTCTCGGATCATGGTACATATACGCGTAGGTAGTGGTTCGAGCGAAAACGAATTCGCCACAGGTCTTTCCGAGCACAGGCAAGTCGAGACGATCCGAAACCAGGTTTGATAAACTACGATAAATCATCGCAAATAATGGGAGGCTTCAAAGACCACCCAGGAAGACGAAATCGCCCTGTTTAACATGCCAGGGCGACGCGTTTCCGTCTCAGCATCGAGGATCGTGACGTTGTCCAGCTTGGGCAAGTGATAGTCTTGATGTCCTGTGCGGCAGATTGAGTTGAGATCCAAACAGTTTCGAAGATTGAGATTCAAGAAGGGGTCAATGTATTCCAGGTAGTTTGATAGAGACGGAACTTCCGAGGAGGGCTTGTTTGCCGATCATGAAGGATCCCAAGCTTCAGGAATCCTCAAGTGAAAGTGACCACTGATGCAAGATGGTGGTGGTGTTGCTGGGGAGCACCTTAAAGAAACCCCACTATGAGCCTGGAGGGTGCTACCACCTAAAGTGCCTAGTGTGGGGACCTCTGGCAACCTACCCCGCCAAACAACCACCGCCACACCAGCTGCAGCTCCAGGCTATCGATAATCCAATCTGTAGGCAGCAGAAGCTCTTTGGATCGATCGCCTTTGGAAGATATCAAAGCTGTGCATTTTTTGCGTGAAGCACAACATCTTTCGCATCGCCGCATAAGCTTTCTTGATATTCGAATTAGGAAAAAAGCATCTCTACCGTCGATATGGCTTGCGCCAAGGTCTCCGAGGCCATTTCCCAGGCCGGAGCCTTGCCCGACAGCCAGCAGCCCGCCGCATTCGAACAGCTGCTCAACAACTTGAAATCCATCTCATCGCCCCAGACTATCTCCGACGACTTCAAGGCGATCCTCCAGGCCGTATTCGGCGGCTCCATCGGTATCGTGCTCGTACGCGCCATCGTGTCCCAGTTCGTCGCCACCCTGAAGAGCTTCGAGAACGCCGACCTCTGGATCGAAGTCGGCCAGCACACGCTCGGCCTGCTCGCGGCGCAGCAGTCGACCTACCTCGACCAGGCGGCCGAGATCTGCGAGCTCATCGCCGACGGCCACGAGCAGAACGAGGACAACCTCGAGGCCGCCAAGGTCCTCGCCGAGATCCCGCTCGACAGCTCCCAGCGCAAGGTGACCAACGAGGAGCGCGTCAAGATCTGGGTCCGCATCGTGCGCAACTACCTCGAGATCGACGACACCACCACGGCCGAGACCTACCTCAACAAGCTCAAGAACGTCATCTATACCGTCAGCGACCCCGCGCTGAACCTGCACTTCAAGCTGTCCCAGGCGCGCATCCAGGACGCCAAACGGGCCTTCCTCTCGGCCAGCCAGGCCTACCATGAGATCAGCTTCTCTCCGGCCATCTCGGACGATGAGCGGACGCATACCCTCGGAATGGCGGTCAAGTGTGCCATCCTGGCACCAGCCGGACCCCTTCGAAGCAGGGCCCTAGGCAGATTAATCAAGGACGAGCGATCTGTCAACTTGGAGGAATTTGGCATCCTAGAGAAGATATTTTTCGACCGCTTGTTGGTACCAGCCGAGGTCGACAAGTTCGCCAAGGAGCTTGCACCTCACCAGCTTGCCACCACCTCGGACGGATCCACCGTCCTGGCCAAGGCCGTCGTCGAGCACAATCTGTTGGGTGCCTCTCGCCTATACAGCAACATTGGCTTCGAAGCCCTGGGTGTATTGCTGGGTCTTGACGCCGAGAAGGCCGAGGACACCACGGCTAGAATGATCGAACAGGGCCGACTTGTCGGGAGAATAGACCAGATTGACCAAACTATCTGGTTCGAGGGTGGTGAGGCATCAGGAGAGAAGGGCAGTGGCAGAGCCGAGATGACCGTGGGCAAGGAGATGCGCAGATGGGATATCAATGTCCAGGCCGTTGCAGAAGAGGTTGAAAACATCACCAACGCTTTACAGCGGGAGTTCCCTGTAAGTCTGTGACAAAACACCCATTCCTTTTCTTTTTACAAGCCTGCTAATCCCTTCCCAGGACTTCGTTGCCGCAAATCTTGTGGTATAATACTAGCGAGGTGATGAGATAATGATCATGAGGACTGGATATAAGGCGTTACAGGCGTATGAATAGGTGGCTCAAGGAGACTCTACCAAAAGAGAGCCCAAGATAAACTCCATTACTCCGTGGACTTCAGGGACCCGCCAAAACGCAATAGACCCTCTGCTTCTACGCTATAGAATCAGAAATTAGTTTAATCTAGATCGGCTTTCCGCACCACGATGTAACCCTGACTGAGTAACTTGGGGTCTCCCTGTTCCTCCTCGAAGATCATGTCCTCCATCATCCGGCGTTGCCGCGCGTCCGTGACGATGCTGCTGATCTCGGTGTTCTGCGCCTCCTCAAGCTGGATGATCTTAAGCAAGGCCTCGGCGACCAACTCGCCCATACGATCATAGCCGGCTGCTCTCAGGTGGAGGCCATCGTACTCCCATATTCTGCCTCTCTCCTTCGGATCCATAGCGTCATAGGGCAGAGCCTCGAAGAGGTCAAATGTGTAGCTGTCTTGAGATTAGAATAGGGGTCGTGACTTGGCTTTCCTGAGCTGTGAGAACTTACAAATTCCGTTGCTTATGTGCCTTGATAGCCGTGTTGACCAAGGTCCGTTTGTTGGTACTCAAGGAGCTTCCGCCTTCACACTCGGGGATCGTCAGGGCCAGCACTTTGCCTCCTTTCGACAGCGGAATGTTGTAGCATTTCTGGAGGCCCTCAAAGATGGTAGTTTCCGGCAGACCCCATGCCAAATCACTGCCAACCCCGTCCTGTCAACTTTTCTTCTATCCCCTTTCATACTGATCGGTCTGACATCATCACCGAGGTGAGGTACTTACTTAGTTCCACCGAGCACGATGGTCCAATCGTACTCGTCTTCGGCCCACCGGTTGCGCATGCGGCGCCAGAAAGTGCCGTGGGCCACCTGGTCGCCCGGGACACCGTCGACGTCGACGTGGACGTCCAGGCGCGGGTCCGCCGCCTCGAGCACCTCCTCGAGCTTGCCCCCGTACGGGTGCGACTCCGGGTACCCGGCCGTCAGCGAGTCGCCCAAGCACAGGACCCGCAGCGGCGCCTTCTTGGGCGGCTTCTGGGTGGTGGCCATCATTATTTTCTTGCTCGCTTGATTTTCCTTGCTGCGTTGCTTGCTGATTGGTTTTGAGCCTTGTTCCTCGAGCTCGTTGCTTGTTGTTGTTTAGTGTTGCTCAATGCTATTGTTGTTGTGGGAACTGTTTCAGCAAGTAAGCAACAGCCCGATGTCGTGAGTTCAGGATGAAGCTGGGTGGATCATAGGAAGTAGTAGCAACCGATGCACAGCTGATAATTATTCCGGGCTATAAATGCGACTTATTGAGGTTCTATTCACAGCAATCATGAATGATTTCCACCTCAGCAGCATATGAGTTGTCTACCTGATGAGTAAGGCTGGTTAAGGTGCACCCCGTGGGTTGCGTCAGTTGGGCCAGCCCCACCAGATGATACATGATAAGTGGAGGGGCAGGCAGCAGGCACGCGATAAGGGGGATGGCGGGGCATGAACGCCATTGGCCGGCTGGTGCTGGCTGCCACTGAACAAAGCACCGGAACAATAAATCGTTTCCCTGGGGACGCATCAAGATCCATTCATTAACCATAACAATGTGCTTCAACTTTGAATGCATGGTGAAGTGGATTATGCATTCCTGACTCCGTCGGATTACCGATGCCCCACCGACTCTTGTTAAGACAACTTGCCGAGTGCTCCTTTTGGCACATATCAGGCGGACCAGGGATGCAGACAGGTAGAAAGCCACGCCTCAAGCTGGTCGGTTGTGGCTCTACCCCCTGTCCATTGCCTTACACGCCCCCATTAGCCGAACTTGGTGTCACTAAAGGCACCTGACCTTCTGGTGTTGGCCTGAGACTTCCCTTCCCGCCTGAGCCACCTTCTAGAAAGTACATTCCTGATGAGCTTCCCGCATCGAGGTCCAGCGATCGTGCCCAAGTCTCCGAGATGCGCGGCTCGTCCGAACGAGACGCTTCTCAAATGCCAAGATGAAACAATGGCCAGGAACAACGTGCAGATGTCTTGACGTGCGTCTTATTGAGCCCATCCTTGCGGTCGCTTGAGGGGGCCCCACCCATTATCCATTGCCGAACTTGGGGGCCGCCGTTTTAGGTCCTTGGCAGCGAACGCAGCTGGGGCCGTTTCAACTCGGTTCGACATGCTCAACCTCAGATCCATATCAAACAACATCATCGAGCTTACCAGCGGCACACTGGCTCGTCGCGAAGTCTGAGCTCCCATTGCGGCAAGACATGGAATACACAGATTGGGTACCATGAGGCCCAGGTCTTCCGACTAGATCGGACTGATCTATCGGGGTCTTGACTATGCTTTGGCCTCCCGGCTCTGGTTTCTCCTTTGTATCAAGCACATTGCCACTTTGAACTTTCCTACGACGGCATTCGATGCGATCGCAGCGAATGAGGACCATTGGCTACGTCTGGAAGATATGCATAGATGACGAACCGATCCTTGCTATTACGTAGTCTAAGGCTCAGCATTTGACATCTTCGCTGGCTCCCCCTCCGAGGTGTTATGTTTAAAAACGCGAGGTCTCTCCCAACTAGACCGAAATTCTTCTTCTGCTCGAATCCTCTATCCTAATCCATCAGTCACACTTCCCATCTTGTGCTAGTCACACGAAATCGTGCTTCTTCAGTTTACCACAAGCTGTGCTTGTCTTTGCTTCCCATACACCTTCATTTTTGTCAGTTGATCTGTCGATTTCCCACACCGCCAAAATGCGTGTCACACTCTTCGTCACTTCTCTCATTGCCGCCGTGGCTGCCCTCCCTGCCACGCCCGCCCCAGCTGGCAACTCTGCCCTGGCCAAACGCGCCGAGTTTGCCAACGATGATTTTGAGATCAAGGAGGAGCCTGACTTCGTGTAGGTGCCCCAACTCGCTCTTGTTTACCCCTATCAAGTGAGCCTGCACGGTGCTGACCAAGGGGCGCATATAGCAAGCGTGACTTCGCTGAGGATGATTTTGAGATCAAGGCCGAGCCAGACAAGAAGTTCGTTCATGCCTTTTTCAAAGCCCCCGACGCCTAGCCAGGCACCTTTGGACTAACGTGGAACAGGAAGCGAGACTTCGCTGAGGATGACTTCGACATTACCCCTGAGCCGGACAAGAAGTGAGTCACCCACCCGGTAGGCACCGTTGACTTGAGGCGTGCAGTGCGACTGACACGTTGGGCAGGAAGCGCACGTTCGCCGAGGACGACTTTGACATCAAGAGCGAGCCTGATGACTAGGTAGAGCTTTTGCTTGCTTCCAAAGCACAGGTACCACTGGCTCAGCCGTCGGAGAGTTGCCAATAAGTACTCAGGGAATGAAGTTATACCACCAAACTTGTATATATTAGATAGCTTGATTATGAGTACCTCAATTTCGCGACACGACTGGGTGTCTGACTAGGGTGTTCGAATGCAGCAATCAAAATCAGAGTCACCAGTGGGGACTTGAACACACTCGCTACGCGCACGCTTCTATGCCGAGACCAAAATCGATGTGACTGGTGCACAGGTGTTCTTCCCCGTGAGACTACTAGGCTCGTTCGCCCTCTTCGATTGTACCGTTTAATCGCTGTCTTTGGGCTGTGTGATGAGAAAAGGCACCGAAGAGTGAGTGACACGTATTGGTGCGACTGGTGCCATGGGAAACGAGGTTTATGTCACCTCTGAACAACCGTCATCCAAATTGCACCGTTTCAATCACACGTAGGCCTCGCACATACACAGGAGTAACAGTAGACATGGTCGCCCACTGATTTAAATTCCCATAATCCAGAGCGCCCTCGTTCTCGATGTCTTCCTGCCTTTGCAATCTTTAATTTCGGCCAAAGCAACTCTGCTGTACCACGACCACCACGACTGGAATCTGCACATCGATTGAAAATCAAACCAAAGAATACCACCACACCAGCAAAGAAACAAAACTCTTGACAACATGGCACCACTCATCGCCAAGTTCCTCACTGCCCTTCTCTTCGCCCTGGCGCCCCTTTCCGCCACGGCCGCCGACGCCACCACCACCACCACGAGCACCAGCTGCTCGACCTTCACCGTCACGACGACGGTCCCGCCCACCGGCAGCTATACTCCTTCCGCGGTCACTGCCGGCGCCACCCCTATGGCTGACATGATGGGGGTGCCTGCCGTGCTGGGCGTCGCGGCCGTGGCCGCCGCCCTGGTTCACTGATGAGAATGGAAAGACGGAGGAGGCAGGGATTTCCCAGACAGGCAAGACGGGAAGTGTGGGATGTGGAAGACTGATGCATAAGGCTCACGGTACAAGCTTGCTAAGGATGAAGGGGCCTACGGCGGCAATAATGGGGTCGGTAGATCGTGCGGTCTAAATTGTCTATTGCTCGGTTGCCTTCAATCCTCGTGTTGGCACCGATATGATGCGGAACCGAAACACCTTGAGGTACTGGGCTGGGGACTCATCATTCGTCGCTTTCATTACATCCAGTCAGTGGAAGTCATAATTACAAGATATCCGCCACCTGCTTCTAGTCGTCTTGTTGCCTATCAAAAGTCTCCAGCTAAGTCTCTGCTAGTTATGATAAAGTCTTCCCGGCCCTGGATTCAGGTAGTACACCAGTCTATGGGAATCTATAGCCGCTGCGCAATCGTGGCTTGGTCATGCCGATGTTAGAGAAACCACGCCCATATACAGGGTTACATGTTGTCAATCAATACTGCCAAGCAACATACCTATCCATATACTGAGGCAGTCCAGATATGTACATGTAGTTACTACCAGCTGAATATCACTGATTATTGCACTGCTGGCCATTCTAATGTCAGCAGCTCTAACAACACGAAATCTCACGATAACAGCATCATATTATCTACTACATGC
The DNA here is from genome assembly GCA_038364195.1 of Apiospora sp. TS-2023a. Lineage (NCBI taxonomy): Eukaryota > Fungi > Ascomycota > Sordariomycetes > Amphisphaeriales > Apiosporaceae > Apiospora > Apiospora sp. TS-2023a. The sequence continues at coordinate 1,825,233 of JAQQWQ010000007.1, read as the reverse complement.
TAACTACACCCCTAAAACCCCCGGAAATCTACTCGTCATCCGTGTCCCGCACCGTCGAGGTTTGAAACGTAACAGGAAGCCACCTCTTCGCCTCTGCTTCGGGCGTGGGATGATTCTTGACGTCGTCGCTGACGGGAACGACGGACAGCGCGCTCATCTTCTTCGGGAACTGGTCCGAGGGGTCTTCGGGGTGCGATGAATCGTTACCCTTAGCGTCACCGCCGCTGCCGCCACTGCTGGGTCTGGCCACGCAGACCACGTCGCCGACGGCCATGCCGCAGTACCCGTCGGGCCGGATGGAGAGGTGCGGGTTCAGGGCCATGAAGCTCTCCGGGGACAGCTTGTACTTGGACCAGGTGTCGTGGCAGGTGTCGCCGGCCACGACGGTATGCCGGAGGGTGCAGCCGTCATCGTCGGCAGCAGCAGCACTCGAGCTTGGAGAAGAAGAATCGTTGCTAGAGGCGGCGGGCTGATCCGAGGTGGTCGTATGGTGCGCTAATGGCATCGAGGCGAATTCGATTGTGTCTGTCGTACTTGGCGCCGCGGCGGGCCCTGTCGGTATGCAGATCATCTGGTCGATGTAGAGCAGGTCGCAGCTGCCGCTCATCTGGGGGTTGGCCTGCAGGATGTCGGCCGGGGCCAGGTCGTACGCCCGGGCGATGGCATAGCACGTGTCTCCTTTCTTGACGGTGTACGAAGAATTGGCATCGCAAGCTACGGACAGGGCGGGGATTTCGGGTCTAGGAGCAAAGGTGCTCATGACTGTTTACGAGGGAGGTCATCGTTAGTCTACTGTTGGATCTATCGGAGGAGCTGAGCTGGTGGGTCTCGTCATTCATACCTATAGTAGACTCGTTGGTGCCGATGCTCAAGCTTGATATGCTTGTCACCGGCGTGGATGTGGTGGTGGTGTTGGACACGATGGGGTGTACCTCGAGGGCCGTGTACGACGTCATGGCAACAGAAGGGATAGAGCTGATGGTCACTGTCGATGAGCGGTCGCTGTCAGTCGGAATGAGATACTTGATCTCCGACAGATGCAAAGCTATTTCGATATGTCAACACCATTCTCAGTATGGATTGTCTTATAATATCGTATTAGTAGATATGTGCTCTTACGTTCGAGAGAGACTGGATCGTCAGCAGCAGTTGTAGTGTCTGTAGATTGCCCTTGGGCACTGCTGCTGACAGATGGGATAGCAAGGAGCAAAGCTATTGCTTTAAACTTATGCATTAGTGCCATGCTATAAGATTTCGTGTCTGTGATGTGTTTGTTCCGGCTCGAATATCTAAGCGAGGTAGTATCGAGACTTGAGAAATCAATGGAGCAAGAGAGCCAGGTATTATGGAATTTCGAGTAGCTATTTATACTATAGAAAGCTATGATTCACAAGCCCAGGTGACTCGACTAACAATTGCATGAAGCTGTGTTACTCTGACTATGCAGCAAACGTAGTGAACATGCTTGCTTGACGCATGAGTATATTATGCGATCTGCGTGTTAATGATCTAACTATTCCTCCGTAATTGGTGCTTTCGTCACGGCCTCATGGAAGTCATATAGATATCTTCTCCCAGGCCCATCTTAACGGCACTTTTAGATACAAGCATATGTTTGTACAAGACAGCGTTATTTATACTTACTTTACAAAATAAAAGTGAAAATCTGTTATCACTAGGATATGAAAACTAAGGTGCTGGGTGGCAGCTATTGGCTGTTCATAGTGTCACTAAGCTGATAGAAATAAGAATATCTACATGCACGACATGGCTGAATACGATGAAGTTATTGTTCATCGGTCCATGTAGCACGGGAACCTATCTAAATCTCCGATACCTCATGGTTTCCATTCCTAATCCAAACTTAATGTAAGCCGGTGAGATCTCTCACGCAGGTGGGTCTCGAGTTGGATCTAAAAGTTCATATTTGAGCTTTAGAGCCATCTTAAGTAACCAACGAATATTCCCACTAACTTTTCTCACGTACACCATTTGGGTCAAACTGCCCGAAAATAACACAATGGAAGAATGCACACAGACGCTCCAGAACCAGACACGAAATCAGCGTGTGCCATGGAAGAGGGTAGACCAGCAAGACAACTCCTTATTCATGCGTTTACCGCTCGACCTTTTACTATCAGTTAGGGATCACCTACCGCCGGAATCAAGCGCCGCACTGTGCTTGACCTGCAAAGCCGCCCTGGACGTCTTTGAGCCCCAGGATCTGCACGAGGATGATCTCCGACGTATACGTCAACAGTTCGAGAGAGAGATGAGCGAACGTTGTTTCTATTGCGGGCAATGCGGCCATCTCCACCGCTACTCTAAGGACTGGCGGATCAGAGACAGAGGCATAGACGACGAGCTGCCGTGCGAAGCCCCCCGCGTCCGAATCGGGCTGTGGAAGATCGGCTTTTACCATTTCCAGCTCGTCATGAACACGCACCTCTACGGGCCGGGCCGGGGGCTGCCGGCATCCATCATAGAGTCGGGGCGGGACGGCGCGTGGCTAGCCCAAGCGACCATGGCGGTCCTGGATGGCCAGCTCTTTCTATCGGTCCGATACACGCGCACCATCATGGGGTCTGTCGGCTACGTCTGTTTCATAGCCGACCTGGACAGGAAACGTCTGCAGTTTTGCCAGCATCTCCAGTCCCACCCCCTTCCCCCTGGAGCTCCTTCCTCGTGCAGCGTCTGCCCGAGCTCGAGTTGGCTCAGCAGGATCAGCCTCATGAATTAAAGGCCCCGTGGAGTTCTACCGGGTCTTGCCGTATATGCCTGACGGACTACGCTTTTAAGCTGACCTGCGCTCGCCCGCCATTCAGAAACATCACTGGGCCCTCGGGGCTCAGCCAAATCGCGCAGCCGGCCGCCTACAAGATCGAAATCGAGACGTACCATCAGCTGGGGGCGTGCAGGGACGCGTTCGACTGGATGTGGAGGTGCTTCGCTGACGAATCGCCATCGTGTACCACCCGCCTGTCGCAGATCCTCACCGACCATCCTCCCGGCGCGATCAGGGATCGTTGGGTAGAAGCCAGGGCACAAAAAGATGAGAAAAGCCAGGGGGTAGGAGAAGCTTCGGTGGTACCTACAGGGACGCAATGAAAAATATATACGAGAAATGTCAATCGTGAAGTGAGGGATACCATGAAAGATCGAAGATTCCTGTTCCAATCATCGAAATATCATCGTTTTGCGAGGGAACCGACTTGTTACGAGTGGCCAGGGGAGAGTGCTCACAGTTGCCAAAACAAGTCATAGAAGGTATGCGAATCGAACCATCACAGAATCTTGCCTCAACTCTTGGTAAATATCTGTCAACGAGCGGCAGAAGCATTTCCGCATCGTCAAGCCTCATGAATGAAGAGAGAGATAAGTTCGCCTACTAACGCATTTGGGCCTCGGACTTTAGCCCTCATTTGCACGATCAGAATCCCTGTCACCTACTGGCTGCAGCGAGAGTTCGTCTTAACCCCCTGCGCTATTGCTAGCGGTTTGGGCGGTAGCGTAGTAAGCTGTTCAGCCGCAATTGCGGGGGAAACTCACCCACACTCCCAGAACCTCATCGACCCCGAAAGAAACCCATTCAGAGAAAACCTAATAACCCATCGCCTCTCCATCCAATCTCGCGACCCGACTGGGTAATATATGAAACTGTCCAATTTGTAAATCACCACACTCCTTTGAACAGAACAGAACCATGGGCCCCTCCAAGAGCCACCAGTCCCTCGCCGCCGAGCTCCTCAAGACCGCCAAGACCCGCAACATCGAAGCCGGCCTGCCCATCGCCACGCGCTGGATCCCGCGCGCGGCCCTCGCGGCCGGCGAGGCCCTGGCTAGGGCCAAGGGGGGCGGACCAAACCTCATCGAAAAAAGTATGCTGGGGCCCGCCGAGATGATCCTCGTTGGTGCCCCGCCGCCGTCGCATTCGGCCCCAGAGAAAGCCGCCTCCATATCCACTTCACTTATGGCAATGCCGCATCCCGTGACGGGGCGGGTAGACGGGCCAAATGGCAGCGGCTTTACCTGGGAAATGTGCGGCCGTTGTGGGACCAAGAAGGGTATGAGCAACAGTATCGTTCGCGAAGTCGGCGTGGGGAACCTCCGGGTTGATCCGGTTCAGCGGCTGTTGGGGTTGGACGGACGCGGACATGGACGACCTCCATGGAAAGGACAAGGATTGTGAGTGTGAGAGGTCGAAATGAGTAGCAGTGACGAAGGACAGAGCCATTGTAATGTGTTATTTAGTAGTATGATACCCCCCACTCTTGTGTAGTTCTTATTGAAACCAATTCCCCTCAAATCATTATTCTAACCGACCCTTGACCCCTTAACCCTTTGCCCAGTATACAAACAACTCCGTTACCCCCTTGAATAGTAAAAACAGCAAAATCCCAGAAATAACAAGGAGCCCAACCCTCCTCACGACTCAGGAGTCGATTTGACAGGTGGCGGCAGACTGATCTCGCCAGCCAACACCTTCAACGGCCACTCCATGCACCAGCGCAGACGAACCGGCATCAGCTGCTCCATCCCGTACACGTCCCGCTCCATGACCTCGTACTCCCCGCCCCCGTTCATCCACCACGCATAATCCAGCAGCCGCATCAGCACCAGCATCCGCGCGTAGAGCGCCATGGCCCGCGGGTCGTGGTCCCGCAGCCGCTGGTGGTATTCCCGACCTAGCATTAGGGCCATGGTGCCGATGTAGCGCCGCAGCGTCTTGGCTTCGGATCCGGAGAGGTAGGCGCGGTAGTAGAGGAGCACGTAGGCCTTGGCGTCGGCGTACATCTTCTGCTCCTGCTCCGCGGCCTGCGAAGAAGTGGCGTTGGTGGCTACAGGATCGACTGTAGGGGCGGTGACGTCGAAGCGGCTCAAGAGCGTGCTCATATCTTCGTCCAGGGCTTGCAGGGCCGCCCGACGCTCGGGGCCCAGATCCTCGTCTTGCAAGGTCAAGGGCACGATATCATAGCCGAACCATCCGTACCCCAGATTCGTTAGGAGCTCCAGGCGATGGGCGTACAGTCGACTGACGCCTCCCACCATGTCCCAGGCTTCAAGGGGTAACTCATACTTCTCGTTAGGCCGGGAATGGTGAGAAATAAGCCAGTAGAGATTCGAAAGCACGACAGCAGACAGCCAAATCGGCTCCGCTATGTCCGTGTCGATATGTTTCACAGCCTGGCGATGATACACGAGACTCCTGTCCAGATAGCGCGTTATAGCCAGGGACAGCTGGCTGTCTCCGCCGGAATGGCATTTCATGTGCAACGCGGCCACCGAAAGCATCGGGTTCAAGACGACCTCGGAGGTGAAGGCGTACTGAGGGATGGTCTGCTGCCACATGTAGCGGGCCGGCTCTCCGTTGCAGTCGGGCATCGTGTGGCACACCACGGTCGTGTAATGATGCATCAAGCGAAGCTCCAACATTCTCCACCGACTGCCATTTTCGATGGAGCTGGGGTGGAGTGTGGGGCATTTCGAAAGGCGAGTATCACTATTATCTGCTGCCTGCTTACTAGGCAGACTCCCAGCCTCTGCTGTCTCGGGATGGCCTTTCTGGCGAGCCGAGTGACGGGACAGGCGTTGGCCATACTCGCAAGGACTGTTATTTACAAATCGCTTCGCACAGTTCCCGCACACAGGTCGGATTTCGTCACACTGATTTCAAAGTTAGCGGGTTCTCCAAAGGTGGAAACGGAAAGGGGGGGCTCTATGTAGGTAGAGTAGGTAGGTTGTGTACCTACCTTGACACGTCGCTGGCGGCACGTGCTACAGCCCGTCCGCGACTTCCGCAAGAGGGGTCGCATTATTGGGGCCTGATCTCGCATAATATTGTTCATTGCAACTTTCATATGCTATTTATTGATGAATCACTTCTGCGAGAATCAGCGAAACTAATGAGCGAACTTGCGAGGTTCCGACGTTGCTTAACTAGTCCCTGCCCCCCAAGTAAGGGCCGGTGAGTTTTGTCAGCAGCGTAAGCAAGCATGTAGGCTAGCGCACCCTAAGATCGAAAATCATCGAGTCCGTTCAAGCCAAGCTTCCTCTAGTAGCCAATCGCAGCCCAATGCGAACTTGCGAGGGCCCCATCTGCACTCTGGCATCCTGATTGGTTGTGTAACAGGGAGGGACCTGATACATTCCACGACCGTGATGTTTGTTGGTTATATAAGACAGGGGTCTCGGGGCATACAAGTTGTTAGAATATTCAAATATTTCAAGCAAACACACAGCAGCCACTGGACACATCCCTACGATCCCAAATAAGAACCGGTCAACAATAATTACTAAACAAACACTTCTAGCAATTTCCTTCACGATGGCTGTGTTCAACGAGGAGACTACCGCTCAAAATGTCGTCGATGCTTTCGGATCGAATGCCGCTGGAAAGACTTGTATGTATCGACTGTATTCCTCGCCGCGTCGGCTTTTCTTATAACTGACCTCGCACCCATAGTTGTAATCACGGGCCCCAGCCAAGGCGGCATCGGCGCGTCGGCCGCCGTCCACCTAGCCAAAGCTAAGCCGGCCAGAATCATACTCGCTGGACGGTCTATCAGCAAGATCCAGCCCGTCATCGACGAGATCAAGGGCACTAACCCGTCCGTCTCTGTCAACTTCGTCCCCCTGGATCTGCTCGACCGAGACTCAGTCCGCCAAGCCGCCGAGGACATCAAGCGCCTCACGACCGGGATCGATGGCCTGATCAACAACGCGGGCATCATGACAGTCGAGGACTTCGTCACGGCCAAGAGCGGTGTCGAGAGCCAGCTGGAGGCAAACCATGTCGGCCATTTCCTCCTGACCAGCCTCCTGATCCCCGAGCTCAAGGAGGGAAAGGGGGTCGTCGTCAACGTCTCGAGTGGCGGTTACATGTACGGAGGCAACTGGGACCTCGAGGACACGGATTTTCAGGTACCGCTCTACTTGCAATAACCTGCCCCAGCTTTATAAAAGACATGACTGACGCGACGCGATGACAGGGGGGCAAGAGGTACAACTGCTGGGAGGCCTACGGACGCTCCAAGCTGGCCAACGTCCACTTTAGCATCGAGCTAGGCAAGCGTATGACCAAGTTTGGCGGCGCCGCCTTTGCCGTCATTCCCGGGTTCATTCCGGCCACCAAGTTGCTGGCCAACTCGGATGTGAGCGAGAAACGTCTGAATGCTGCGTTCGAAGATGCCAAGGAGAAGAACGGTATGTACAACTACTCTAACTTCCAAAACAGACCCGAGAGAGAAGGAAATCTAGCTACTGACTAACACGACTTCTTCTAGGCGGTGTTATGCCCGTGCAACGTGTGGCCTCGATCGAGGAAGGTGCCGCCAACCTGCTCTTTCCCGCCTTGAACCCCGAGTTGCGAAGTAAGAAAGTCCCTTGTCAAGCATGGAGAGGAATCAGCCTATTAGCTAACCCACGTGATAGAGTCTTCGGGTGCGCTCATTCAAGAGTGCAGAATTGATGCCGTTCCGGATTGGGCTGGTGGTGCCGGCCAGCCTGAAAAGCTCTGGCGTCTGAGCGAGACGCTCATCGGCCAGGAAGTGGTGGTTTAGTTTGCACCGCCTCTTTACTTTAAAGAGAAAATCTGGCTTCCGTGTCAGACAAAACAAGGGATATCAAAGCTGTATCGTATTGTAATGTTATGGAGACGGGGATATGTAGTCATTTCATTGATATTTAAATTACAGCGAATTCTACATTCAAGCTCAGAAGATCCGAAATCCAAGGATGTACAATTCACATTGAATTATGAACATGAACATATTGAGTTCCCGGGAAGAGGTTTTATTTGTGTACGTAAGTTAACGAGAGTAATGTAGACCCATAGAGGACGAAGAAAGAAAAGATTGGACGGTCAAATATCTCAACAATAGCCCGCCTATCTCCCGGCTGGCTAGCCCCTATTTCCCACTCATTTGCTACTCGCGAACAACTCCTGAATACAATTCCAGTCTACAAAAACTTAACCGATCCGACCTGTCCATAGAAGCAGTTGGTTACCCCAGCAGGAACATCGTAATAAGCCAAGGGACGGCTCACTGCACCACCTGCTTAATGCACCACCCCTGAATCGCGTATCGTGAGAGTCACCATAATCTGATCTTAAGTGTATATAAATTAATTTTAGTCCGATTTCTAATTAAATTATATCAATCTAATCTTCTTCTTTTAATCTTTTTATTTAACATTATAATTAACGAGGAGAAAGTATAACGCACGATTTAACTAATATTTTAAGGTTAAAGTTATAAATAAGCCGGTACGAATTAAAGTATATATTATACAATAATAAGTCGATGAATCTAAGGTTAAATAATTAGAAAATAAAGCGCGTAGGTTCGTTAGGTACTCTTTATTACTAAGGAGGATCGAATTACGGTTTAAATTCTTTTATAAATAATATTAAACATTCCCCTTCTATATATTATAGTTTAAATATTCGGTTAAAGGATATTTAAAGCTAACGGTAATTCTTATATTCTCGGCTATAATTAAATCGATAGATTTATCGATAAGAACCCTTTAATTAAACCTCTTTTTTTATATAAAATAAATTTTTAACAATTTAACGGTACTTTTAAATAAAATATTTATTAATTCAATCCCTTACCCTTATATTTAGAATATCGATAAAACCGGCCTTTAATTAAGAGCCGGAACTAATTAAATAATCCTTAAGCTTATAAATATAAAAAGGATTTTAATAAAAAGATTATTTAATTAAGAATAGATATTAATAATTAAGTTTATTAATATTAATAATTAAGTCCTCCCTCCTTTTATTATATTTAAAGGTTAATAGGTCTAATAATAATAATTCCCTCTGGAGTTAAATATAATAATATTAAAGATAAAAAACTAGCTCTTCTTTATATTATCGAAAGGCTGGAGTAATAACGAGATAGCCTTTATATAGCTAAAAGAGATCTTTATTTTTTATATTACCTTAGAGGAAAAGTATTAATAAAAGCTTCTTATTTTTAATAATTATAACTCCTACACTACCGAGGAATTTATAACGGAATATCTTAAATATTAAATTTAATTTATATTCCTTCCCTTATATAACTTTTATATCCTCTAACCTCTTAATATTAAATCCTTTAATAAGCTTAAAGAGAGATATTATAAAAAGGTAAATTTCTATTACCTAACTCTTAATAATATAAGGATAAATAAAAAGGAATTTTTAAATTATTATCTTATAACTCGGAAAGTTACTTTTAAACCTAATATAATTATAAATAAATAGCGAGCCGTAGGTATTTTCTTAAGAAATATTAATAAATCCCTTAATAACTATAATAAAAGGAATTAACCGGAGCCATTATAATAGGAACCGAGAATCCTTTTAAAGAACGAATAAGCTTTTATAAAGATTACTATACCTATTAATTCGCGTTAAATAGTTAAAATTACTCGGATTTTAAATTAGGAGAATATTAAGTTTAATAAAGCGATACGCCGGGTATTATTTTAGAAGGTCTAAAAGGGACTTAATATTATTAACGGTTAAGTCGGTTAATTAACCTATAAAAACGCTTAATTAAAGGTAAATTTCAAAAAAAACGTATTAAAAAAAGGAAGAGAGTTACTTTAAATAATAACCGGAAGTTTATTTTAATAAAAGAGGTCTAACAAGTTAAAAATGAGTTATAAGGTATAACAAAGCTTGCTCGAGCAAGTCCATCTAGATTATCGGCGTAGGAGCCGATAGAAGTTAATTCTAACGCCGAATCTAAAGCTTAGAGCTTAATTAAGGTCGAATTATAATAAAAAACTTATTTTTAACATTTTTCATTATTTTTTAATTAAGTTATTTACTTTATTATTATTCTAACGTATTATTATTTTTAGTATGGTACATTGAGGGGGCGGTGCAGTAAGCCGTCCCTTGGCTTAGTTGCCAGTCTCGTCACAGTTGGAACTGGCATAGGCACGCACTACGTTTCCCGTTAGCTTTTTCAAAGAGATACCCTCGGGGCTCAGGGTAAGCATGTATGGGATGGGAGTTGGAACTTACGAGTGCGCGTGGCGTAGTTCTGCTGGACCATGGTGCTGGCGTACTTGAAAGGAATTTTGTTGACAATACACTTGCCGCCAGTACCCTGGAGCCAGACTGTGTCCTCGACCCAGGTGCCGTCGCAGCCATTGTCCGAGTAGAACTTGGCGTAGATACGGGGGGTCTCCTGGCGTACGGTGAGGTCGGCCAGGGCAGGTGCCGCAACGACGCTGGAGGCAGCGCAAAGGAGAGAGATGAGGCTGGTGGTGAACCGCATGGTTGCGTTACGACTGGTGTTCGGTCTGTGTATGTGTGGTTGGTGGTTTGGGTTGAACGGTATAAGTGATGCCACGTTGCTGGATGTTGTCGGTGAAGATCGAGATTTTTGAAAGAACATCAGCTGGGAATCTTCCTCTTTATATATCCATCCTCTATCGTAAGCCGCTTGTGCTGCTCTGTAGTCTACTACTAGCTGAACCCCGACAGTTGCTTTGATATTCCACTGTTGTATTCTACTGGGCCATCATCGTGTTGTGCTACGGTGCACGGAATTGCGGCACGATATTCACGATACCCCAGTATGCGCCACCAAGCCTCAACATTACCTCTTTTGGATAATGGTAAGCAAATGAGACGGCAACCGCGAAATGTCACTAGGTTGGAATGCTCGAGGGATCGCTCTTCTCAGCCTTGAAGCGCGGACTGTCAGATTATCGAGCTATGTGGCGGGTACATTTCTTTGAAGAATGGATTTTGGGGACAAGCTTCGAAAATACGTGATAACAGACCACCATCATACAGCTGTCTTCAGAGTCATTCTTTTTTCTTTCTTTTTTCGATTCTTGCCAAGTAGCCCCGGCAGAAGCAAAAGACTCAAAAAGAGCAGGTTACCTCAAAATGTATAAACTCAAAAAAGGTATGATACCCCATACCTTTGAAACTCTCAAAAACATCTCAAACAGTATGACTCCCAGTCTTCAGAGTCATAAGTCAGCACATCCGAGAGCCTACGAGTTTTATTTTCAACGCAAATGACTTTCTATCTACCTATCTTGCGTGAAGTTTTGCCCAAATCCCCAAGGTAAAGTGAAAGCAACGTTGGGATATTCTTCCTTCGCAGACTCTGGGTACGCTGGATGTTGAACACATTATTGTCCTCGAATTTTAGTCGACCTATTTGGTGGTCTGATTTCAAGCGGCTTCTGATGTTTCGTCAAGGCACGTGGCATGGCGTCCCTCATGTGATGCTTACCCGGTAAGCAGGGTGGACTGCGTGAATCCCATGATAGAACGCCACCAAACGGATTCCGGCCCGGCAAGCTGACCCACCAACTTCAGCCCTACTGAAACTGTTCCCGAGCTGGGCTCGCTTAGCCCTGCATACAAGACCTATGAACCTTCCGACCGGATGTACAATCGACACGGAAAAGTCGGACGAATGCCTTTATGGCTCTTCCCGAATCATTATGGAGTAGAGCGGTTAACTTCAAACCAATCGGCTACCAGCTTCCTGGTCTCATGCAAAAGAACCCGAATGCAAGTGTTGTAAGATGTCGGACTGGTCTTCCATTGGTGGAGATAGCTCAGGGGTATCGGGCAAAGCGGGTCGCCACCCGTTTGCTTGATGCCATCAGACGGGCTTTCGGACTTTGATGATGCAAGATGAAGGATGATATGTAGGTTTCTCAGCACGGTGCTTGAAGAGAAGACGCATTGTTTGAGAGCCCAGGCCTCGTAAGCGCGGCCATAGAGTTGTTTTTGACGGGACAATAAAGTGAGAAAACCCAAATTTTTCTTTTTGGGAATGTCCACCACGATTTCTTAGCCAGCAACATTACAATCTTACTGCCATGATAGTGCCGTGGCTTGGTGCGAGTTCAACTCTTAGTCCCGCTCATCTGATAATCAAGTCCTTTTACGTACTTGTCAAACTCCTCATGGTACTCTAGTTACTTGCCTAGTTCCCTGATATCCATCCTACTTGTGTCGGTTGGATCTCCCTGAAGAGGGAGGTGCGCTTGGGTATCCGCCCGGCCACCACTTTGTCGTGGTCACGCATGTACTTCCAGAGGTCAGTCGTCTTTATATAAGATATTATAACGATGATTAACAACCTTGCTGCTCCAACAGATTAATACTAAATGGCAGTTGGATCACGTGAATGAAATGTTAGGGGAAACACCTATCCTTCTCGACTGCGCACTGAACCTCCTGAACCCAAAATACACCAGTTTCATGACCTTTCCTTCAGTGAAGCGATCATCTTAGATATATCCGATAGTTTGTCGTAGAACTGTACAGGAAGCTCTTCTTCATTGAGCACATCTTCCAGCGCGGCGTCTATCTGACTCAAACTGGACCATGCTCGCTGCGCCGTCTCGCGCAACTCCGCATTTTCTCTCTCTGTAGTTGTGAGGCGATTCCTTAACCTATCATGGTTCCTCCGCAGTACCGTTTCCGAGGGACGGGAAGTATCTATAGATGGAGCATTGGGAATCGGGGGCAGTGACGATGCAGAACTCGACGTCCAATCGTCTCTCTCCCATAATGTACCCACTGATAGGCTGGGGACTACCGAGCTCAAAGTCGCCCTGGGAGATGCTACGAGGTCAGGGAAGACGGCATCTGGGGCCTCAAAAAGTGGACCCTCAAATGTTGGTGCGGAATTCGACGCAGCGTCTGGTGCCCTGTAGTCGAAAAGGGACCAGTCGAGTTCTATTGGCAATGGGGGGTTGCTGTGGCTTCTTGTTTGTTTTATTTTAGTTAGCAGTGTTTTCTAAGATCTCAGTTTATTGCTTGGCCTAGACCTACTCGTTCGTAGGATTCAATGACCCGGATGATTCTGGAGTTCGCGATGGCTGAAAGACCGAATTGGAGAACGTAATTGCTGGGATCATGAACGAATCTGACCTAACATAATCTGACATCGTATTAGCCGTACAATAAGAAAAAATTGGACAACTAGGGAGTCGCTGTAGAAACGGCCACGCAACCTACACGGCCAGTATTCCAACTTCAAGGAGGTAATGTCGCGTTCGCTCATCCCCGGGATAAGCAGCTGGAATATCCTCCACCAAGACGATTCCGCGGGGCCTGACAATCGCAGGCGCTCGAATTCGCCTTCCTGCGATTCGTTCATCATGGTCTCTATTGGAGGGCTCTCACGATGTTCGCACACCGGCTCCATGGCCTCGTGATCCGCCTTTTCCTGCATCTTGTCGAATGACCTCCAACATCTTTTGCATCTTACTGATGGCATGTGCCTTCTCCTGAGATGTTGCCTTTGGGAACCCTCGATCAGCACCTACATTTGCCGAAATCTCGTCAACATGCCACATACCTAAGCCGCCCTATTCCGGCGCATCCACCCGACGGATTCTGTGCAGAGGGGCCGAGACAGACCTGAGACTTATCGTACGCTTGATAAGGACAAGCCAACCTTGAGCCAACACCAGACGTATCTGGACACTTCCCTTTGTGGCGTCGCCTTTTCTGTGTACCATCTTCATCGTTGTCTTCATCTGCTTCACTTCCAAGTGATCGTTTTCGTCTCTGTGTGGCATTTAGTGTGTTCAGTCCAGTTGACGATGATGCTGCCTCCGAGTTACCACAAGCACTACCGGAATGGATTTCACCGCTGCCGTCCGATTTAGAACTGCTATCCTCAGATTCGCAGATTAACGACTCGGATGGGCTGAGGTAAGCCTCACTCAATGTTTCGATACCATTTTGATCTCTGGTGTCTTTAGCAACCAAGTGAAATCCTTGAGTTCGTATGCAGCCGGACTCTGTCTCGTTGAGTCCTTGTCTGTTTGTCTGGAAGCTCATTGGCTTATGATCCGATCCTTTGGGTAAAACCGGATTTGGAAGTGATCCCTGATCAACATCCATCATATAAACGTCAGCCTCTGTTTCGGTTCCACAATGCTGCTGGTCAGTGTTTTTCTGGGCCTCGTCGCTCAAGGACAATCTGGCCAAGTTTGATATAGTCCATAAAAACAGCTGTTCACTACGGTGTTGAATTTCATGTTTGAAGCGTTCTATCATAGAGTCGCTTCCGCAATGCATGCGCTCGTAAAGTCTGATAGCAGCCTGGGAAGATTCTGGCTGGAGCCTCTTCTCCTCGACACCTGCCATTGATGCGAGGGTACAATCCTTCAAGTTACGAACGTTCTGTTGATCTGTGTTGGTGAAGCTTTTAGCTTCATCATTGTAGTGACGTTCGCATGGACGTGAATGATTTGCGGTTGGGTTGATTAAGGGAATCAATCCTCCATCTCCAGAGCGACTGTCTCCGTTTAGGAAAACAGAGGGTTCTGAGTCTTCTATGACTTGCTTGCAGTCAAGAGGAGAATCAAGGTCTGCCCTCATGGTGTTGACTGTAGCATGCGCTACGGCTGATGAATCCAGATCAACCATATGATCACCACTGATTTCCCCATTCGCATCGGATAGGTGGCTCAATTGAAGACACGATTGCGTAGAACCTGTGCGTTCCAGTGTCCGACGTATCTTTTTCCGATGGTGCTCGTACTGTAGTTGAAATCTGTCCGTGCCAACATCGAAAAGGCCCTCGTCTGCGTCTATGACGCAACCGTCGCACTCCTGGTCGAATTGGTGCTCGTCTGTTTTTGCCCCCTTTCACAGTAACCGAAGACGCCGTTGTTCTCGGCCTCAAGACACGGTAATTCCTGCGTCAGATCGGCCCAGGTGAAATAACGGCCACATTCGAGGCATGAGCCTGTGAATACCACCAGGCGACACATCTTTGCCAATGCCCTGGTTATTATATTCGGATGTTCCTTGGGTAGGGCTTCTAGAAAGAGTAGGATTCCGTTGTTGTTCTGAACCCTTCTAGAGTGTAGTACCTGCGAATGGGACCAATCCTGGTTGATCAAATTCGTTCTCTCAATTTATCAGGTGGCTAGACGTACAGGAACCGTGTACGTTTCGTAATTGAAATTTCACTAGTATAGTATCAGCCGCTTCTATCATCAGCAGTTCAGGTGGCAGTACCTACAAGATGTTTGTCGATGATATCGTGACGATAGAGATACAATGTACAGGACTGATTGAGGGGTACGGGAACCTATTCTAAACTGAATCAGGCTGTCATGGGCAAATCAAGTCGGGAAACACAACTGTGTTTTCCCGTTCCGCCAGTTGTGCTCTGACTGCATTCGTTAATAACCCCCCTGATAGGCGGATGTCTCTAAGCCCCACACAAGCTCAACACATCTGCATCTAACTTGTATTCTCTTGAGTCCTATTCCAACTAACATCACCCTGCTTAAGACAATGAGCAACAACAACGAGAATATACACATAGGTCCAGTTTCTAGCAGTGACACCCCTCCACACAGGTGATACGGGTCCATACACAAGATAGCGTAGTTAACATAGCCAGTTGGGTTGGTAGTATAGCCAGTTGGGTTGTCACGGCGGTAACTATTTGTATGATAAAGCTGTATTTAAATGCTCCACAACCTTGCTTAAAACCTCGAACTATCTTGAGCAACGACAATATACTCAAATCATTTATACAAAGTCCTCCAGAGTATCAAACCAGCACAATTTGGTATCCACTGTTCCGACCATGAAACCCCAATCTGTTACTCCTCCCAGAAAGGCAGGTCAGAAGCGGCCATCGTAAGTATTCTGTAACAACGGCATAATGCTGGTGTATTTATACCTATTCTTATTATGTGTATTTAGGAAGCCTGAACCCAATGTTGGCGCCGATGTCTCTTCAGTCGTATGCGAGTCTGACAAAACCGAATACAAAGGCCCCCAAGAAGACCGGAAATCACAAAAGTCAGAGGCGAGTCGAAGCGGAGACTCGTCTGTCGATCTGCTTGGGATTGGGTCTCAATTTGAGTAGAAAACGAGGCATGGCGTCTCAAGGGTCTGAAGAATAGATACTCAAGTGTGTATGCTCTATAGAATGAAGGCAAAGCAGGTAACTGGCACCTGGGAGCTATTAGCAACAGTTCTTATCATCACTACATCGCTTCCACTTGCAACTTCCGTTCGAATGAAGCGTATATTTTAACATATATGAGAGGCTCTCCATAAATATGTTGATCTCTGACTTGCGAATGATCGCTTTGGCGAAACTCAGTGATATAATCCCGGGAGACGAGTGTGGTATGAGCTAGAGCGCAAGTACTGACAACTAAGCTAATACAAGCAACGCCAATAGCAATCGCCGTGATGGGAAGAGGCTTATAGTATTGTTGGTTCAGAACATACATCGTTGAACTCATTTGCAGGCTGTAGTGATCGTCATTGTGCATGGGGAAGTCGGTCCGATTGCCAAGGACATCGCGGGGACGTCCCCATTGCGGGTCCACCTTCCCCGTGCTGGCCCACACCAAGAGGGAATTCAATTCGGTAGTTCTCCGAGAAACCCTCCACGACGAGTGGTGTATTCACTCCACAGCGCTTAAACGTTTTGGCGAAGCTCACAGCTGGGAGTGGGGGAGCGTGGGGGAACTGGAGAATTCACCACGCGCGACTGAGACTAGATCACAACGCCAGGGATAAGAGATGTGCCGATCCGGAGCTCCGTGTCGGGGCATGGGCCGCCGCAAACAGTCGGGATTCAGTCCGACAAGGGAAAACTCGAGTCAAGACTGACAAATTATATCCACCCTGACCGCTCACTCCCGCCATCTTCCATGGCAGCCTTGCAGCGATCTTCACGACAGCTACTCATTGTGTACACGTTCTCCTTGCATTCGCTCGTGGTAGCCGAGCGGTATGTTGCTTAGCTTTGTGGGATGATATCATTTGGCAGTTATACTGAACCTCGCGGTAACGTCGTGCCGGATATGCCCTGCCCTGTTGCCTTAGTCATGTAGTATATAACCTGTAGGGCCTTCCCCGTGCTTGACACACATGGTTGAGTTATCGGTCAGACGAAGACTCGGTACATCCTCGAAACTTCAAGTCCGCCGCTCAAGATGTTCGGAAAGCTCTTACTCCCGCTCCTCGCACCAGCGGTGGCCGCATCGTATGTTGCAGCACCTACTAGCCCACGGGATAACAATGTCTGCGTCGTTGAGCCAGGCGCCGATGGCTCCGACTCGGCGCCGGCCATCCTCGAAGCCTTCGAGCGCTGCGGCCACAACCCCGCGGGCGATGCCAGCCAGCGCGGCAAGGTCGTCTTCAAGAACGAGACATACCACATCCAGAGCGTCATGAACACGACGGGCCTGTGCAATGTCGACGTCGACCTCCAGGGGACCTTGCTGTGGGACCAGAACATCCCCTACTGGCTAAACCACTCGTTGCCCGTGGGCTACCAGAACCAGTCG
Source organism: Apiospora sp. TS-2023a (assembly GCA_038364195.1). Lineage (NCBI taxonomy): Eukaryota > Fungi > Ascomycota > Sordariomycetes > Amphisphaeriales > Apiosporaceae > Apiospora > Apiospora sp. TS-2023a. The sequence continues at coordinate 1,807,905 of JAQQWQ010000007.1, read as the reverse complement.
AGCGCCTGGCTATTCGGTGGCGAGAACGTGCACTGGGATGGCCACGGGTACGGCACCTTGGACGGCAACGGTCAGGTCTGGTATGACTTCGTGAACGGTACCAACAACTACCCCGGCCGTCCCCATCAGATCACCGTCACGGGGTCTCGCGATAGCGTGTTCCAGGGCATCCGTTTCGTCCAGAGTCAGATGTGGTAAGTGGCTACTCCCCGGCATCGGTAACTCAGAGATCCTATGCTCATAATCGCTACCCAGGACCGTCACCATCATCCACTCTGAGAACATCTTGATGGAAGACATCTACGTCAACAGCACCGACACCAAGCAAGAAGTCGGCTTCGAGTTCTCGTCTCTCAACGTAAGTCCCCCACCCCTCTTCCTTTCGAGTCTGTGTACTTACCTACTGACCAACAAACCAGACCGACGGCGCCGACACCGTCTACGCCAACAACATCACCTTCCGCCGCTGGGTCGTCGACAACGGCGACGACAGCATCGCCATGAAGGCCAACTCGACCAACATCCTGATCGAGGACTGCCGGTTCCACACGGGCCTGGGCATCGCCATCGGCAGCATCGGCCAGTACGACGGCGAGTTCGAGATCATCGAGAACGTGACGGCGCGCAACATCCAGATCCTCGACAAGATGCGCTACGGCGTCTACGTCAAGACCTGGACGGGTCGCAGCGCGGGGTACCCGCCCAACGGCGGCGGCGGCGGGCTGGGCTACGCGGCCAACATGCTGTTTCAGAACTTCACGCTCGAGGGCGCCACCGGCATCTTCGCCGTCACCCAGTGCACGAGCTACAACGACGCGACGGGCGGCTGCGACACGTCCGAGTTCCACATCCGCGACCTCGTGCTCGAGGACTGGCGCGGCACCGCCGTCAGCGACGTCGTGGCGGCCGTTCAGTGCTCCGCCGCCCGCCCCTGCACCGGCATCGAGATCAAGGGTATCGACATCGTGGACACGATCAACGGCACCGCGCCCGCCAGCTACCTGTGTGACAATGTGTCGGGTCCCCAAGGGTTCGCCTGCACTGGCCCAACTTGGGAGGAGAATAACAGGTAGTAACAATTGGCGCTCATTAGAATTGAAATCACGGCCGACATATAGATATCAAAGAAAACAAGTTCCATTTGCTCAGTGTTGGAAATTTGAAACAGCAATGCCGGCTAAATGACATTGGTACTGTAAAACAAGCACGCATAGCTCGCCAGCAACGCCGTGAACGGGAACCTAGAGTGAAAACAACAATGGGCAAGCAAACCGGAAGCACGGCCGTGTGGTCCAACTGCAGCCTAGGATGGCCCCGGACCGATATAGTACATGTTCCAATAGTTAGAGTTTGGAAGTCCGAGCCTCCTTCTTGGCCATCTCTCGGAGCTCCTTTCTCAAGATCTTGCCCGATGGGCTTTTCGGGATCGCAGGGATGTGGATGACGCCTCCGCGCAGCTGCTTATATGGTGCAACTTGCTTGGCCACGAACGCCTTGATTTCCTCCTCCGATACCTGCTTGGGATCTGCTACCACGTATGCACTGTGATGTGTTAGCTCTTGAGTAGAGTGGAAGTAGGGTTTAAGCGATATACATACCGTGGAAGTTCCGTGCCATTCCCTTCGACTCCGATGACTGCCACGTCTTGGATCTTGGGGTGCGTCAGGAGGAGGGCCTCGAGCTCGGCTGGAGCCACTTGAGTGCCTTTGTATTTGATAAGCTCCTGTATTCCGGTTAGGTGCGTGTTCCTCTAGTATCACCAAAACGGCATCGGGTTACTTGCCTTCTTCCTGTCAACAATATACAGCATCCCCTTGCGAAAGACGCCGATATCTCCCGTGTAAAACCAGCCGTCCTTGAAGGCCTCGGCGTCGGCCTTGGGGTTCTTCCAATACCCCTTGATGACCACGGGGCCCTGGACAAGGATCTCGCCCTCCCTGCCAGGCTCGACATCGCGACCGTCGTCGTCCACGAGACGCGCGGAATGGTTCGCCACCAAGGATCCGACCGTGCCGGGCACGTAGAGTTCGTCCTCAAGCGGCACGACCGTGATACTACCCGTTGTCTCGCTGAGTCCCCACGTCTGCCGGAGGCGCGTCGTGCCCTTGCCCAGCTTCTTCCCGACGGCGACCTGGAGCTCCTCGCCCATGGGTGCGGCCCCCGTGATGGCGTCTACCCAGGCGTCGAACTGGTCGGTGACGTTGGGCATCTTGGAGATCAAGAGGTATACCGGCGGCACACTGAAGCCCGTTGTCACCTTGTACTTCTTGGAGTACTCGCAGAACTTGGCAAAGTCGAACTTCTTCATCCAGTACATGGTTCCACGCATATAGGTCGAATTGACGAGATAGCCCATAACCCCCGCAATGTGCGCGACCGGCAGATGCGCGATACCGATGTACTCGTAGTCGGGCCCGCGGAACTTGGCGTTGTACTCCTTGATGGGCTCCAGGACCAAGCTACTCTCAGCCACGAGGTTCTGGTGCGAGAGCTTCATAGCCTTTGGCAGGCCCGTCGTCCCGCTGGAAAAGAGAAGACAGATGACGCTGTGCTCCAGCTCGTGGACGTCGGTGATGCGGCGCCAATCAAGCTCCTGGTTCGAGATGGGGACCTTTGCGCCACTGGCGGCTTCGTATAGCTCAATGTGCTTCTCTCCGCGGTACAGAAGGACGTTGCGCGGGGGAAACCCGACGAGCTTCGCAGCGGCGATGGCGTTCACCTTAGAGTCATCGTTACAGATGATGATATTTGGCGTCGTTTCCCGGAGCTGGTAGGCTAGCTCTTCTGGTGTGGCCGAGGGACTCGTTGAGGAGAAAATGCCCTCGGCTGCTGAGGTGGCGTAGAATACGAGGGGCAGCATAAAGTGGCCGCCAGAGATGTTGAAAACAACATCTTTTGATGGACCTTGGGCACCGATGCCGTACTGGTCACGGAGGACGTGCGCCAGCCTCCTCAGCTGCAAGAAGACTTGAGCCTTGGTCAGGTAATTGGAGGGTTCATCTGTCCCAATATTGTCAATTAGATATTGCCTTACCACGCGATGGGCTGGACCCGATGCGCCGGCAGCTAGATGGCAGAAAAAATGGAATAGGCTTTACTGACCTGCGTCTACATGCAGGACTTTAGTGTCGGGTGAATAGCATTGCTCGGATTCTGGCAGGTGTCAGTCATCCTTTATGTCTCGGAAGGTCAGAAAATAGCTCCATACCAAACAGTAACGTTAGTAAATCGACGCTTGGCACCGTCAAAGTCCGATGAGATTTGTATATCGTGCCTTGGGCTGTCTTCTCAACCACTGACGCCATTTTGAAGTTGATGTTTCGCGAGTTCTTGTCTTTCCGGTTGCTGTGGTGGATGTTCCCAAGTGCAATTGGGGGCGAAGATGGGGACTACGGAAAACAGGAGAGAGCCTCGCGCAGCTTGACGAGAATGGGTGGGTTGGGTAGGAAGGAATTTACAGTATTAATGAGCCCCCGTATGTAAGTGGTGCTAATAGTTGAGAAGGTTTGATTACGGGAAGTATCGCGTTACTGGGGGCTTTGTAGAACAAGGTAAGGAGACCCCTTCAAGTTCTATCGCATATTGAATCGCCGTAATGGCCGATCTCTGTTTTGACTGACCACCCAAGATGTTGAGGCAAGGGTGTATGCAGTGTAGCGGTAAGTTGGTTGTATGCATCGATTGAGTCTCCCCGCACCGTTGATTAGTATTGGTCCGAGCTGGGAACGCAACCGAGGCACCGAAGTGAGGTGATGTTTGCATGACATGACAATGGGTGCACCGCGGGGCATCCAATCACCTCGGCGTCCCATCGATCGGAGTTTTGGAGATAATGAAGGGTATATTTTTCCGGAGAATTATCATGGAACAAATACATCTAAGAGAGCAAGTCTATTAATAGCCTTACATGGCATTTCTTAATGGGCGTATCTTGCAGATAGATCCAGCACCAAAATCTTAAGTTAGTGGGCAGATCAATTGACTCTCATTTGGCTTGGCGCGCCTAGTACCCGTATCTCGGAAACCCCCACACTGAGTGCCGGGCTAGGGGCTGAAAACTACCAACCTAATTGTGACCGATTACAATCCAGCCCAAGATAGGTAGGTATTCAGATCTACGTATCTGAGATACACAAATCAGTCTCACTCTGCCTTGTCATTTGATCAATACAGTCTCATGCCTGCACTTATATTGATATAATAGTCCATATGTACCAATCAGTTACGTAGTCTTGAAGCTCTGGCTCAGACTTGCCTTTACGACCTCATTGCCAGCGGCACCTCAGGTTCGGCGCTTCAAGGGTTACTGCAGAGCAGAAACGCACAATGAGAACGCAACCACCACGGATGTGATTTCGCCAGCTCGGAAGTATCTGATGTATCATCACTGCCAGATTGGAGTAACGCAGCACTAGCTACGTGCCCTGAAGACTGATCGACGCGGTCCCCTTTAGCTTGCCCGTGGAACTCCCCAGTTTTGCTGTCCGGGTCCCGAATTGGATCTTGAGAAAGTCAGTAACATAGTCGTAGTAGATGCGGATGAACGATGGATGGGCTTACCGCTCGCTTCTTTTCCCGCGCAATCACGGGAAGGCTGAGTTGGTCTGCTAGCAGTCTCAAGGCCCGTTTAGCCGGTTCGATGTCGGCAGAATGGGCCTTGTTTCCAAAATCACACTTCTCCCAAACCGGACTTGACATAGCAAAGCGGACGAACCCTTCATCGAGATAAGGGTGTCGAACCTCTTTGCCCCAGTTCGCCAAGACACGGTCGTCTCTCCCCAAGTTACGTTGGCCGATCCGGGCAATGTCCAACTCGAGTTCATCAACCAGGGCTGGGTACCCTTCCCGCTCGAAGGCCCGCACGTGACGGGAATAGCCCCCGAATAGTTCATCGGCCCCAAGCCCCGAGAAAAGTACACGAGCAGGAGTACTGACCAACGGGGCGCCCGAGTCAAACTCTACAGATTCTGTGTAGCTAGCGCCGATACCACGCCCGGCAAAGTACAACGCCAAGGCAATTGACAAATCCATCTCGGTGTCGTGAGGGTAAATCAACGACACCACACGAGGTTTATGTGCCATGGCTTCCTCGTACGGTACGTTTACCTATGGGATCGGTCAGTAATGAGAAAAATTGAATAGACGAACGCGCCTTACAGCTATGAAGCGCCAGTGCCGGGAAGGGCAAGCTCGTTTTAGCTCGGCGAAGGACTTCCTTCCCGTTTGTCTATCTGGACAACGCTCATAGTCATCAGTGACAACTACACCGGGTTTAGGGGCTCCCTGTTTCTGCGCAGCAACGCGAGGATTTCGGAAAGCTACATTGATCAGATCAATTCCCTGTGCATCGGGTAGCAATTCGTCGGCCATCCTGGCCAGAACGGTGCAGTCAAGGCCGCCTGAGAAAAGGATAGCGATGCGGGTGTCAACATCAGACTGATGGTCTGCATGTTTTGGAGGCTCGGGAATTTCGAGCACTCGTAGTTTCAAGGCTTCTTTCAGGTGATGGTGTAACAAGCTGACAGACGGAGATGCGCAATCAAGATGCTTCTCCGCATCCTGGGGAAGATCCTTGTTGAATTTGCCAACTCCCAAAACCTACCGATATGAGTTATCAGCTGCTTTTGGGGAGAGGCGCGTCTGGCACTTACCAGATCCGCGCCACCAGACTCGACCCACTCGTGCCGAGAGACGTGATGGCCCAGAGAAATGGGTTTCTCGCCAGAAGCGTCTGGATGAAACTGAACGGAATATATGCCATTGGCTTGGACTTCCTCCCAGCCAGAAGCTGGGTTGTCGGCGACACTAGAAAACGATAGGGATTGGCCATCTGGCCCTTCTCTGATGAGCAAAGAACGGCGACCGAGGCGGTCGCGGCCAAAGTACAAGCATTGACCGACAGAGTCATAGAAGACAAACGCGAAAGGGCCCTGTATTTTGCGCAGGGTGCTCAGGATGTGCGACTGCCGGTCTTGGGCAGTACTGCCATCGCATTGCGCGATGCGCGCAAATATGGCCTCACCATCGTTGCCGCTGACTACCTCATCATCAAACTTCCAGGCCTCGCCGTTCCAGCAGAGTACGGAGTCAGAATCTGCATTATGAAGGGGCTGCTTGGCGACGTGGTCACCGCGCAACGCAAGCACCGTGGACGTGAAGTTGAGCGCGATGCGGAGATCAGGCGCGACACTGGGTAGCGAAATTTCCCTTTCCACTAGGCCAAGATGGTCTGGGCCGCGGTTTATCAGAAGTTGCCGCAATTTCTCGGACAGCTCGCTGTGCTTGGCAACTGAGATGGTTGCGTGTATGCCGCACATGGTTCCGGGATGTGTGGTGGCATAGAACAAGCCTTACGATCGCAGCTTGTGTAGGACGTGTCGCGGTCGCTTGAACGCAGAAGAATTCAATGGGCTTAATTGGTGGGTGGGGCAGTGTTTTCAGCGCCTGGTCGGAGCTGCGAATGCCTAAACGCCGACGGCCAATTAGCGGCCTGCCAGCTGTATCAAGCTCAGGAACAGCACTCACTAAAACCTTCCGAGTCCGCCCAATTTCTTCGGAGATGATTGATGGGCAACATACGACTGACGATGATATCGTGTTAATATTCGGATCTCCCTGACATACATAGCAATTGTTCTTATGTTACCAGCTTGCAATCCTCCGAGATCCTCCGAAGTCAGTAGTGTATTCGCATGATTACCTCCGTACATCATCTCCACTTGTGGTTGCATCTTCGCCTCTACCCTCACCTGCCTTCTGGATCTTGCCGACGATGCCAGTGCCTCGGAAAGTGAGCCCGACCAGAACCGTGCAGAACATTGCCAGCGCGAAATTGAGCCAGTTTGCATCCCTCAACCCGACCAGTGAGGGAGGATCCCAAGGGAGAACCTTCCCAGATTTCTCAACAGGGACGCCTCGTTCCCGCGCCATGATGGCCGTCTGAGCAGCGGTGGTGATAGCCAGACCAATCGATCGACCGAGTTGTCCTGAAGCATTGATCAGCGCTCCACCCAGCGCTTGGTCTTCCGGCGGCAGCGACGCTGACGTGAAAAGCGTCAAGCAAGGCCAGGTGATGTCAGCGCCTACGACGCCCAGAATCATAGCTGGAAGCCCGAAGGCGAAGTAAGAAGTGTCCGAAGGTATCGGAATCGAGAATAACAGACACGAGATCCCCACGGAAAGGTTGCCAATCATTAGCAAGATGTAAGTCGGCACCCTCGAGATGAGCCTGGAGACGACGAGCGCAACGAGAACGCCGCAGACTCCTGTAGGTATGAAGCGCAGCGTTGTCTGCAGCGGGCTCAATCCTTGGTAATCCTGGAAGAAATATGTTGCGTATACGATCCAATCGTTGAAAACCGCAAAGAAGATCCCCATGATCAGCATAGCCAAGCTGAACATGCCACTTTTGAATACCGATACTTTCATCAGAGGAGATCTTGTGACAGAGTGTGTCTCTAGGTACCACTGCCACGCGGCGAAGATGGCAATAAGCAAGCCGGATATAACCATGAGCATATAGATCCAGATCGTTTGCCAACCCACCACATTACCTTCAGTCAGGGCAAACAACAGAGCAAGCAGTCCTGCTGTAATCAGGAAGCCTCCAAGCCAGTCGACTGATGTCCATAGCGAGCCGTTTTGCTTCTTGGCTGAAGGGTTAGGCGGCTGCGGTGGGATAAAGAGGACACCCGCCACTGCGACCAGGCACGATATCCCAGCAAGCGCTCCGAAGACCCATTTCCAGTTTGCGTATGAGGCGATAATTCCGCCCAGCAGGTTGCCGAATATCGACCCTAGTGGTGCGCCGCTGGCTGTTGGGCAGATATCAATAGAGGTTGCAGTTGCGATATGGATTTCACTCACCATATGCGCTGAAGGCGTAGTTCTTTGCTTTGCCAGGAGGAAAAGTAACTCCCAGAATCCCAATGGCTGTCGGCACATTCGCCGCAGCGCCCTGAAGCTGATCAGTCTATGTTCTAAGCACCACCAAGAACGATGTTGCTTACAAGGCCTTGCAGTCCCCTGAACACGTCGAATGCGATTTCGTTGGGAAGAAAAGGGTTGGCAATGAGTGTGGCAGCTACAAAGGCGCTGCCGAGGATGAAGATGATTCGTTTCCCGTACAGGTCAGCTATGCGACCCCATAACAGCAGAAAACAGCCAAAGGTCAAAGAATATGCCGACACGACCCATTGCAGTCGGCTATCGGGGATACCAAGTTCTACACCCAGAGTCGGGAGGATGATGACCACGGCCTGGATCGAAAGTGTCTAGGGAGGGAATTTAGTCCACATCGCCGACATTAGTCTACGGCGGCGGATACTGACGTTCAGAAAAGCTGCGCCCGTCACAGTGGCCACTAACGCGATACTTTTGCTCTTGGACAACGGTAAAGTCGATATTGTGTCTTCAGTTGTGTCACCAGCGGGTGAGCTGCCCTCGCAAAAAGATTCGTTTTCCCGAGTGTCTGCCTTTTCAACATCCATCGCACCAGACATCGTTGGCTCGGAAATCTTCCGCTCAATCATCGTACATGTAGGGATAGAAAAACTCCGTAGGCCTTGCATTCATATTAAGTACCTATGATGGGTAGTGACGACAAGGCCGTATCTTTCATTCATGAAGAGTGAGACTGACGGGAACCTAGTCAGCATTCAATGGCCTGGCGCATCGTCCAAAGAAATCGCTGATAACACTGCGCATTCTGCCACTTCGCCATTTTTGACCGATTTTCCGAGCGAGGACCGGATCTGGTATCCATCGGTCGCTCCTTCTTCTTCATCCATGGATCGCTTACATGCCCGTTTCTAATCCTCTTTGCTACTTGGCGTTAGTGGTGGGGTGGAGCTGGGGTAATGGATCTGGCATTGGGGGAGCGAGTGCGGCGCCGGCGGGGCTTTAACCGAAGGCGACACAGGCAAGGGTCCCTTTGATGAGCAAAGAAGCCGACTTTCAATCGTTAATAACGGTGACGTAAAACAAATTTCTAACTACACCAACTCTCGCCTAGGTGGAATACCCGATGGGTCGAGCCGGCTGATGTATGCAGTTTGATTGACTTCGAGGATTCGGGCTCGCGAATATGCAGTAGGACTGCGGACGCAGTGCTGGCAGGCAACCGATTGCGCGCTGAGGACCCGTCGCAGCAATCCGAACCGAGCCCCTCGCCTGAGCAAACAAAGAGACAAACATACCCTCGGGCGGGGGAAAAATGATATCTCATGGCAGAGTATGATTTATTTCTGGTACCGAGATGCTCTGGCCTAGTTGACAACCAGCCCCCGGCACGATTACCTTGACATCTCTACCTACGGAGCCTCCCACCCTATTTGAGCCTGGATCTCGGATGCAGTAGGGGCTCTAATAACTCGTATTTCAGGTAGTAGAGGTTGTTCGGTCCGCGTTTTTGCTCACTTGCAGCCCGAAAGAGCAAATTGGGTATTGCGCTGCCGCGCGGACTACTCTCGCCTTGGTTAAAGTGAACCTGGCTCTCGCGACTTCGAGCGCCGAACGCCGGATCCTTTGACCCGCAATCCGGCGTCCGTGTTAAACGTATCCACGCTGGTAGGCCGGTCGATTTGCGCTTTTCTCTGCGCCGTTGGCCAAACGTATGCAAGTAAAGGCTATATCATTAGCTTGAGGATTGGCGGTCGGCTCCGTAGCAGGCGACAAGTTTCGTTACCTTGCCGGGTATTGTGGACGTTAGGTCTCGTCTCGGTTCCCTATGAAGCAAATTTCGCCAATTTTGCGCATAGGCCAGCAGTATCAATTGCTACTACCTTCACATTCTGCCTTCACGAGAACTGATGGGTGTCGTTTCACCCCGCCTGCTGCCCACTGCTCTTGAGCCGTCGGCACAGACAGGGATTACTGCCTACGTAACACCATGGATAGCCCCAGAAGTGGCGCCATAAAAGCAAGTGCTATATAAGGAGGTTGGCTGGGCACGTTCTGTTCGTGTCAAATCTCAACTCCTCTTTCTATCACTTTGGGAAAGCATCATGGGTGGATTTGATGAATTTTCCTTTTCCTTCAACTTGGAATCCGCACCAAGTTACCCTGGCACCAAGAAAAGACGCGCGAGCCCTCGCGTGTCGTTTCTGGCACTTCCTGCCGAGCTTCGTTTGGTGATCTATGAATACTTCATCGCGTCATTCTACTGGGACATCAACGAACTCTATCCCGATAAACAGCGATGGGGAGAGTATGAGATTGGGAAGAAGCCCGCAATATATCTTCAGCTCATAGGGACAGTACCCCACTGCTCCGACGGCTACAAGCGCGATGCGAACGGCGCACTCGTCAGGAAGAAGAGTGGAAAGCCAGGCCGCCACGATTTCCATGAACATAGTCCATGGGCTATGTCGCGTGTTTGCCGCACGGTACACGCCGAGGTCGCTCCCTTGCTGGATGCCATCGACATCGCGGACATTCATTTCGAGCTTCAACAGTTTACCGAAGTCGAGATGCGCCGATGGGTCACCCTGCCGTCAGCGAACCTCAGTGGTGCTGAGCGGGTCAGTCGCATGCGCCGATGGAAAATTTTGACCCAGGGCTACTGCGATCTGGCGACCTTCGATAAAGCGAAAATGTTGGGGAAAGCACGCTGGAACGGCAGTGGCGTTGGTATGGACTTAGACGAGTCTGCTGCGTAAGTAACGCCCTACCGAAGCACCAACAAGACAGAAGAAGAAACAGTAACGCATCTGACTTCTTTATGCATTTAGAGAGAAAATGGGGATTGCCGGTTACTGCTGGCGTGGCATCTATATTAACATTTCAATCCCCGAATCATGGTCAGTAGAATGCTGTCGGGAAAAGAGCATGTCTTGTGAAGATATCACACAACACGCTGTATTGGATGTATTGGACACATTTGAACAGCCTCCAGTGACTGGCGATCTACTTGTAAGCCTGCTAAAAGCACTGAGCGCCCCGGCTCCGCCGTTGAGTGCGGCCAAGTTGATATTGGCGGGCGAGGATTCCTATTGGTAACGATATGCATTTGGTACTCGGCGAGATAGCTATTAAATAATATATTGCACATGTGCTACGGACATAGGACATACAACGTAAATGAAACCTCCATCTTTTAGACCAGCTAAACGATAAAAAGTGAATCGAGCCAACCCCAGGCCGCATTAGTGTCCACCCACTTACCTGACATTTGCCTAGTTGCATCATTACTTACCCCCAAAGATCGTCGACCACCAGGTCTTTCCTCCTTCCTTCTTCCACTTGTTGTCGCTGTTGGCGTCAGCGGGGTTGCCCATGGCCGCTCCGCCGACGGGCGTGATCCCCAGCAGCATGTGCGCGACCTCGACGCTGGGCTTGGCGCCGAAGACGCGGCTGTTGGACTCGGACGACGACGACAGCGAGGTCGAGGACTCGTTGCCGGTCGCCAAGAACACCCGGATGGAATTCTGGATGTACTCGAGCTCCTCGGGGCCGTGGATCTTGACGCACTTGCAGTCGGCCGCGCCGTGCTTGACGCCCGCCGGGATCGCGCTCGCGTCGATGTACACCACGCACCCGGTCTCCGCGCTGCGGACGGCCTTGATGGTGGAAGCGGGGGAGGTGGTGGTGGACATCGTGTTGAGAAGGGGGGAAGTTGGAAGGAAGAAGCAAAAGAGTGATAAGTGTTGGGCTCAAAGAAATAATGTGAGTGTTTGCTGGTGCTGGTGATGATGGTCCAATGGGAGAGTCTCTCGGAGTACAGCAGGGGTTCAGGGGTTCAAATAGGCAAGATATCTTAAAGTGGGACAAAGGGCAACAATGCGGTCAATGGCCGTTGTCTTGGATAAACGGTTTTCTACTCAAAGAGACAATTACCCATTGATTCTTCATAGACCAAGGAATAATGGTTATTGACTCATTGCTCATTTAAAGAGAGACGGCCAAGTGAAGGTGCTCTGGAACTAGTAGATTGACAGAAACTCGGCTTGCAACTAAATACATTACATGGTACAGAACATACTATCAAAGTGCGACGCGGCTGTACTGACTATGCCTTCAACGTATCAAGGTACTCCTTCACCAAATCCTCTGGATTCTTATCCCTGACCAGCCCCAGGCGATCCGGCGTGCTCGGGTCGAAGTCCCGCGGCCAACTCCGCAGTATCCTCTCCATGCCGGGGTTCGTTTCCTCCTTCAGGAACTTTAGCTTGTCCTCGCCGCCGTACTTGGCGAGTCCGTCCATGAGGGCCTGAGTGCTGGCTGAGATGCCGGGGAAATTGATGTGGCGGACGTGGTTCGGCAGCGCGTCACTCTTCATGTTCAAGACACGGACGAGGTTCTCGATTACGCCGCTCGGCGAGCAAATGTACGACTGAAAGTTGCGGTCCTTGAGCGGAATGACGCAAGTCTCGCCGTTCATGGGCTCGCGGATCATGCCCGACAGGAAGGACGAGGCCGCGTTGGACGGCTTGCCGGGCCGCACCACCAGCGTGGGAAAGCGCACGATGAAGGCGTCGACGAAGCCCTTGCGGTGCATGTCGTTGATGATGATCTCGGTCGACAGCTTGTGGGAGCCGTAGGTGCCCTCGGGCGTGGGCGTCACGTTGTCGGTCACGACCTCCGGCAAGGGCTGGCCGTAGACGGCCTGCGAGCTCGAGTAGACGACGCGCACGCCCGGATTGGACTGCCGTAGGTGGAGCAGCAGGTGACGAACGCTCTCGACGTTGACCTTCATCGACAGGTCGTAGTCGGCTTCGGAGCCCGCCGACATGATGCCGTGGAAGATGAAGATGGCGTGCAGGGGCTGCGCGGCGGCCACCAGCGACTTGACGAACCCGGCGTCGCAGATGTCGCCCTGCATGCACACGGCGTTCTCGGGGTGCGCCGCGCCCGCGGGGACGGTCGGCTGCACGATGTCGGTCATGATCACCCGGTAGCCATCGGCGAGCAGGCGCTTGGCCAGCATGGGACCGACGAGGCCGCCGGCCCCTGTCACGATGACGTTCTTGCTGCTGTTGTTGGCTGACATGTCTCTTTTGCTGATGAGCTGTTAAACCATTGAATAAGTGAGAAAGTCGACAACTATCTAGACACGCTTATTTAACCCCCTCCAGGTCACTCTTTATATCAGCCGCGTGCTCCGACTCATTGCCATGCGTCGGACCGCGGTCCGCGTCGCGGGGACAAGAGCGAATGCTGGGGGTGGAGTTGTGTCCGCGTCTCGCGACTAGTGGGATGCGGGGTGACCAGTATTTCGGTTCAATATCCACCGATTTCATGATGAACTGGTCGTACGATGGAGACTCGGTTGACGTTCTCGTGGACGTGGAGGTTAAGAGGGTGGATTCCTCGATTAACATGGCATGGTCTTCCATGTTTTGTCCCCTCAGCCCGGTCAAAGTTGAGCATGAAAGTCTGACTTACATCTCATTCGCCAGAAACAGGAACGCATATGTGTACTCTGTCCCGTCACCAGCCATCCTAAGCCATTGAGATACTGTTAAAAACTCCTGTTCAACCTTGGTTTCCAGACTGGATGTTTAGAATTTATGGGTAACACCCGAGCTGTCCCAGTCAACTCTCTTAGAGATGGTCGCCGGGATCCCAGTTCGTGAACGCCATAGCAAACGAATCCCCCAAAGCAGGAGATCGTACCCACTTAGGCGCAAGGCTTCGTTGACTGGACTCTCCGGTGGCACGATTGGTTATTTTATACCCGCCAGCTGAGGGGACAGCATTATGAGACCGGTTATCTTCCTATCGTTGCAGTTGCCCCCTGAGTGCGATCGAAGCCTGGGAACGTCGGGGAATGTTGGGCCCTAGGCTTCAGGATCGATTTATTGTGGGCAAGCAGAACACGACGAATGAGACGAAGCGCCACTTGAAAAAGATGAGCTAAATAAAGATAGCCAACGTCTCCTAAGGTCTCCTGAGTTGTGGTTTATGGCATGGAGGTAAGCAAAACCAGATTCACCTACTTAGATATTTCTGGTCCTTTTGTCCAGCTTCACTCGTAATGTCTCAATTATTACCCCTTTGGGTTAGTCCATGCGCAGTCAATTCTGTAAATGGGCGAACCATAAGCCAGCATGTAAACCCCCTCAAGTCATACCGAATTTTTCAATACGTCAGTCGCCTGCGGTTTTAAAAATCCGCAACGCCTCATATCTCACCACAAGAGAAAATGTCTACCACCAAGGACGTCAGCGGCAGCAGTGGTGCTGCGTCGCCTGCTCTCCCGGCCAACGTCGCCATCTTCACGCCCGCCGAGGCGAGCACCGCCAAAGCCCTGCTGAACGGCCGCCTCTTCACCCGCCTGACCGTCGGCGCCAAGACGGAGCCCGCGAAACTCTCCAAGGCGCTGAAGAGCCACGGCGCGTACTGCACGTCTCATCGCAACATCGTCTTGATTTTTGACGGCGACTCCTCGGGCGCGGAGGGGGTCGAGGATCTCCACCATGAGCACTTCCGCCTGGTCTGCCTTGCGTTCAAGGACAACGATATCAGCCTTGACGTCGCCGGCTGCATCTTCGATGTGCCCAACGTGCTGCAGGCGGGATTCCAGCTCGATGAACTGAAGTCGGGTTCCGTCCTTGTCATTGATCTCATGGGCGGAGAAGACGATGATGACGATAGTGATGACGATGACGACGCGGGACTTGAAGCGCTTCTGGCGAAAGGCAACGGCTCAGGGGCAACCATGTCTTGAGGAACGCGCATACGAGAATTGAAGCACGACTTAACCAGTCAACCAGTCATACGGTGGTCACCTTCCTCTCTATAGGGCACCATGACCCCACGGGTGAAGCATTTGTAGCTGTGAACCTCCCTTCGCCATTTTTGGACGTGAGGGTGGTTTCCCTCCATCCGGTGGTGTTGTGAGAGAGCCGCGGCGGACGCCATCATCATGTGATATTCATGCCGAGACCCGACGTGGTGGCGTAGAGTCAAACTACGCAGTCAATTATTGACATTCGACACCAGAACGTTCCAATGAGGAGCCCTTGAAGTCTCGATTTGGAGGTCGTGGGAGGAAGAAACCAGGTGGATAAGCAGCTTAGGGGTTTTGCGTCCCATTTAGGTGCAGATGTCGAGATATGGATGCTGAAATGGACCATAGCAGGCCTGGCACTGTGGCTATAGACCTAGAAACTTCAGGCCCATACTACCGCTATTATAGAATGCGCAATGCTCAGAAGTCAGACAAATCCGAAGAAACAGAGAATATTCTATTGAGGCGTTCGGATTTTTTCGAAGCCGATGATGTCATATTATCACAGATGCTTGACAAGCTGTCAGCAGCGCAGTAGTGATTGATGCATTTTATACACAGGGCCCAATACCCAGGGAAGCTTCACCCTAATTGGACGAATACGTGATATATACCGTTGATTTAACATACATACGATCAATAGAGCATATCACAAGGCATTGATTGGGATGTATATTTTTTCTTCTTTTTTATGATACATCGGCGGTGGGAGGTGTGCGATTGCCAGTCAATCTGGGGAGTACACCACTGTAATCAGTGACGCTAGATAAAAATATGCAGAATCGCAGGCATCCTCTGGGACCGAAAGGCCCTCAGGTAAAGATAGTCTTCTGTTCAAAGGCAATGCAATCTCTTGCGCCCTTCCCTGTCATCAATCAAACTCCTCGCATACCCAGCAACTCCGCCTCGACTTGTAAACCTCAAGTAATCGGCACCTCTAACCACCGTTCGGGTATGTTTTCTCAATCCAACAATGGAGGAGCTTTCCCCTCCTTCTTCAAAATTTTGGTATCATAATGTATCCTCGACTCCACTCCAGTTCAGTCACGACTTCAGGCGGTGGCAGCTTCAGCAGTCGGCATCTTCATCGCGGTGCCGGCAAGGTCGGTCTTTCGTGCCGCGGGGTTCTTGGTGTAGTAGTTTGAGATGGCAGACTTGATAGCGTCCTCGGCAAGCATAGAGCAGTGCACTATATAAAGAATTAGATCAGATACTTATTGAGATGCAATTCGGCAACATTGCAAAAGACGGAAATTAGAACTTACGCTTGACGGGCGGTAGGCACAGCTCCTTGGCAATCTCGGTGTTCTTGATCTTACCGGCCTCCTCCAATGTCATGCCGCGCACCAACTCGGTCAGGTAGCTGGAGCTGGCAATGGCGGAGCCGCAGCCGAACGTCTTGAACTTAACGTCGGAGATGGTGTTGTTGTCGGGGTCGACGCGGATCTGCAGCTTCATGACGTCGCCACAAGCGGGAGCTCCGACCAGACCAGTGCCGACATCGACATCGCCCTTGGCCATGGAGCCGACATTGCGAGGGCGGCTGTAGTGGTCGAGAACCTTCTCGTGGTATGACCGCCGTTGCTGAAGAGTGGCATTTGCGACGGGCTTGATGATCTGGCGGGTGGCAATGCGCGGTGCGGATGAGGCGATGGCACGGCGAGCCGTGGTAGCAACTGTCCGGGAGAACATCTTTGCGGGAGTTGTGTGGGGAGGGTCTGTTGGCTTTGAAGCGTTATATCAGGGGTCGCAGAGCGGAATTCGGTCAATCTGGTATCACAATAGGAGTTATCGTGGATGGTCGAGTTGAGGATGATGCAAAAATGGCAATGAGGGATGATGGTGGGCGGTTGGAGGGAAAAGCAGTTGGTGTCGTCGGAATATGAAGGCGAAATGAAATCAGAAAATCGGAGCTTGGCCTCCCAGCGAAAGCGCTATGAAGTCAAGAGCCAAACTAGCCAACCCCGACTTTCCCAAACTCTCCAAATCCCTTGTTCCCAACTGCGCAGCGCGGGCTTTGTCGGCGATCTCGGTCTGAGGCCTTCGTCTACGAATCAGAGGCTGCCTGGGCAAGTTTTTAATGGGCCTGAACCAACATGGATGATTTCATGCAACCTCGGAGATACTCCAGACACACTGTGCTGCGCTGAGAGTACTGTAGTGCAGCTGATGGTATTCTGGGGGCAAATACCTTGGTGCGGGCAAAGCGGACTTTACCCAAATTCATACTGTACCCCACACTTTGTTGCTGCAGGTAAGGCGCCTTATCAATCAGAAACTCTCTTTTTTCCCTCCCCTTCGCTATTTTATCAGATCCGACCGGAGGCGCACAGGTGGACGTCAGACAACGCGGGTCCGGACAGTCAATCAATTTGCCGAGAAGACCACAGACAATGTTGGCAATTCTGCGCAATCCCTAATACAAACAGCATTACAAACATAAACGTGTCTAGCAAGCAAGCGATTACCAGAAAATCATCATGAGTGCCCCGTATCAAAAGATAACCAAACTAAAACTAGAACTATGACGAGGTCAAAATCCCTGCAAATCCTTTGTACGTCTGCTGCGCGATTGACAGTACCTAGCTCCGTGAGTAGGTAGTACTCCGTACATAATGTGATTACAAAACATTTGACCAAGTGAAGTCAACCGAAGGTGCATTTCTTTGCGCAGTCGCCCGCCAGCTGTCGGTTGCTCCTCTCAATTGCCAAACGCGGGGCATTTCTCCTGGTGCCTGGTCATGGTCTTACCTGCCTGATTAGCCTTGTCATCGCGCGTCACACTGCAGGCTAAGCCTAGCTGCCCCTCCCTGACACAACCACAAGCAGCCAACAGTTGTAGCTAGGTCAGCAAGCATTGTGCAAGCTACCATCTCCTCCACTGACCATCTCACCTTGTTGCATTTATCGTTGGAAGCTGGGGAAACAAAGTTGAGATCATCCTCCCTTGTCCCTCTCGCCCACTTACCGGGTTCTATTTCCATATTTCCTCCCAACCCATACAGGCCTACACATCGCCTTGACTCAAGATGGCGTGCCCCCACGTCGAGTCTATCTGTAAGTGCTATACCCAATACTGGCACGCTGACCTGCTGCTCACCTTGGATTGTTGTCGCAGCTCTGAGTCCTCCCACGCCCGCCCAGTCGGTATACCGTGAGGACTGCACACAATGCTTCGATTCTATTGTAAGTTTGATGTTACAACATTTACACCAACCTGCAACAGCTTGCTTCCCTCTCATCGTGACGCCAGGTTTACCACGACAGCTAACTAACGAGATTCGACGTTGCAGGACGACCCTACCGGTCTCGATGTTTGCATGCAATGCTTCAATGGTGGTTGCACCGGCGTGAAGCTGCATTCGCCCCTCCACAATGCCGCCCGAGGCCACCCTCTGGCTCTCAACATCCGTCGTACTCGGAAGCAGGTTACTAAGGATGAGCCTCCTGCCAAGATGACCAAGCTCGCAATCGCCGCCGAAACCGAAGCCGACCGATACGACTACCACACCGCTGCGAAGTGTCTGGAATGCAATGTCGACATTGAGTTGTTCAACCCCAAGATCGCATCCGTTGTCGAAGGCATTATGAAGGCCAACACATTCTCTCGCAAGGAGGAGGTCAAGGCTTGGGAGCAGGAAATGACATCCTGTGAGCATATCCTCATGCTACAGCAACACGAGGGCAAGCAGATTCAGAGCGGCGATCTCGGTCATTGCTCCCAGTGTGACCTGAAGGAGAACCTCTGGCTATGCCTGGAATGTGGAAATTTGGGATGCGGTCGAGCCCAGTTCGGTGGTGTGGGTGGTAACTCGCACGGCCTTGCTCATGCTACCGATTCCAAACATGCTGTAGCTGTGAAGCTTGGCTCCATCTCCCCCGAGGGAACTGCCGATGTCTACTGCTACCAGTGTGACGACGAGCGGTCCGACGAAAACTTGGCTACCCACCTGGCTCATTGGGGCATCATGCTGTCAGAACGGGTCAAGACTGAGAAGAGCTTGACCGAGATGCAGATCGAGCAGAACTTGCGCTGGGAGTTCTCTATGACGACAGAGGATGGCAAAGAGCTTCAACCGCTATTCGGTCCTGGTTTCACTGGTCTGAAGAACTTGGGCAACAGCTGCTACCTAGCCAGTATCCTACAGTGCCTATTTGACCTGCCATCATTCCAAGACCGTTATAACAGACCTGGTGCTGATTTGCCAATTGTGGATGACCCGGCTCAGGATCTAGAGACGCAGCTCTGCAAGATGGGCGACGGCTTGTTATCTGGACGATACTCAAAGCCCGACTCCGATGTCATCCCGTCTGAGTTCTCCCCCGAGAAGTCCCACCAGAAGGGTCTAGCACCAAGCATGCTCAAGCATCTCATCGGCCGAGGTCACGAAGAGTTCTCTACCATGAGACAGCAAGATGCCTTCGAGCTTCTCCAGCACTTGATTAAGCTCGTCACCCGCTCCAAGCATGAGGCACCCCTGAGTGATCCCACTCAGCCATTCCGTTTCGTTATGGAGCAACGCCTTCAGTGCCTTGACTGCAAGAAGGTCCGCTACCAGTCCAACGAGCAAGACAACATTTTCATCGATGTCCCTCTTGAGAAACTGCCTGCTGTCGAAGGAGAGGGGGAGAAATACAGACCAGTTACATTCAAGGAGTGTGTCGACCGACTAACTGCACCTGAGACTGTGGAGCTGACCTGCTCCTCTTGCGGTAGCAAAGGCTTCTCTAAGCGCTCCTTGTTCAAGACCTTCCCCACCACGCTCGTTGTCAACGCAAGAAAGATGACAGTAGAAAACTGGGTGCCCCGGAAGGTTGATGTTCCTGTTATTGTCGGCGACGAGCCATTCGATATGGATGCCTACCTCTCCCCTGGTCAGCAACCGGATGAGGAGGTTCTATCTGACGAGCCGGCGGCTGCTGCTCCAGCCTTTTCGCCAAATGAGGCTGCCTTGGAACAGCTGATGTCCATGGGATTCCCAAAGAACCGCTGCGAGAAGGCCTTGCACGCCACTGGCAATGCCGACGCGAATGCCGCGATGGAGTGGCTGTTCGGTCATATGGAGGACCCGGACATCGATGACCCGCTTGTCCTTACAGCGGCAGCTGGTAGTGGTGGTGCCGGCGCCGATGTCGACCCGGAGAAGATGGAGCAGGTTTGTGCAATGGGATTCAGTGCGCCACAGGCACGTAAAGCGCTACGTGAGACGGGTGGCAACGTTGAGCGAGCCATAGAATGGATCTTCAATCATCCCGACGACCAAGGCGATTTCGGAGGAGACTCGGAAATGGCAGGTAGCGCACCAGCCGAGAAGCAAGAGCCTGGAAGTGCAGACCTACCAGCCAAATTCCAGTTGCAGAGTATTGTCTGCCATAAGGGTACTAGTATCCACGCTGGGTAAGCCAAACCAACTCTGACTGCCCTTATCCACGCATACTGACGTATACAGACATTACGTTGCGTTCATTCGCAAGATCATCGACACCCAGGTGCCCAAGTGGGTTCTGTTCAACGACGAGAAGGTGGTCGAGGCTGTCGATGCGGAGGAGATGAAGAAGACGGCATATGTCTACTTTTTCAACCGTACCCGCGTAGAGTAGGGTTGTGCTAGCTCGACGCTGTCCTTGATTGCATTTGATACTTAGCTATGGAAGACTGATGCGAATACGTATTGCATCAATGAGAGACGAGAGATGACAGATTAGCTGCGGTCCTGTTTACAGTACAGGACCCAAATGAAGATACCAGACAGGACGAAAAGAATAGAGTTCAATGCGTCGTGTTACCATTGTCTTGTTAAGCCACACCTGAGGAAGTCTTATACCATCTACTTTGCGCCCGTTAGTGAAGGCAAGCTGTAGATTTGAGATTTGAAAGGAGAGCGAGACTGAGGAAGTGATGGGACCGAGGTGGTTATAAACATGACTTTGGTGTGACAAAGACCGCCCCTGGCTTATAGGACATGTCTTAGCCGAACAATAGCCCTTACCCCTGACGCGGCAGATTCCCTGTTTTTGAACAATGGCGAAGCTGAGGAACAACAAAGGTGATCTCGATCTAATTGGGACTAAGCGAGATGCATAAATATAACCTGACGCAGGGACCTCAATGGACCAAACGAACGATTCCTTTTGTTCTCCAGAGACCTGCAGCTACACCGCATTGGCCTGTGAAACCATCGCCGACACTTTTGGAAAGAAATACCTTTTTACCAAGTACCTTCGTGACCCCTGGTGAAATGAGACATGGCCGGAGGACCCAACCATTCCCGCCGGTCCTCAATAGGCCCAAAGACACGATCGTTTCTAACATGGCTCGCCGGGGGCGGGCCGAGCCGGCCCGCCCCAAGGAGGAGGAGCCGCCGTCACTCGACCTCGTCCGCGGGCGGAGAGAGGAGACCTGATGCCGAGCCTGGCGGGCGCCACGATGGGGATCATCATGAAGAAGAGCAACAGACACATCGACATCATAGTACCCGTCACACACACTCGAGCAGTGGTGAGCGAAGAAGCGGTAACAGTCATAATTCGCATTCTTCCTCGTCTCATCACCATCACCACCGCTCCAATCACCACCACACCTCCCGGCACCAGTCGAGCGGTGGCCACCATCACCACAGCAGCAGCAGCAGTAACAGGAGCGAGAGGAGACGGCATCTCCCTCGCCATTACACCTCGACCTACTTTTCTGCGCCTCGGGATGCCCCACCGTCCGACTCCGTCCCTGTGTCCGAGCCGGCCTACGTCCCGTTCCGGACCGAGTTCGTCTCGACCTCGACGGCCCCGACGAGGATCCCCGAGGAGGACGAGTACGACGCACATAGGAGGGAATCGGTGGCGCCCTGGGAGAGCGTCTCGGTAGCCGGGATGGACGAGACACAATACCAGACCTACATGGCCGATGCAAGGATGAAGTTCAAGGAGCCTCCCGGCGACGCTGCTGCTGCTGCCGCCGCAACCAATCCGGGGCCTGCATACTCTTCCTCCCAGGGGAATCAGCAGTCTCGACGCCATCACCACGGGTCCGCCTACTCGTCGTCCTACCGCACGACCTCCGACCCGCCGCCGCAGTACCAGCACGGCTCCGAGGTGCCCTGGGAGGACAGCGCCTACCACTCCGCGGGCGGTTCGCGCCCGGTCTCGTCTTCGTCGAGGACGCGGCGGACGTTGCCTGCGTACACCAGCCACGACTACGTCCAGCGGGGGCTCCAGAGCTCGGAACAACAACATCAGCAAGGGGAGGATGTAGCTGCGGACTACATGGCCGTGGATCCCGACCCGGCGTACACTATGAACAGCGCGTATGCGACCATGCCTGGGTGCCATGGCGGAGGCGGAGTGGAGGAAGGCCATGATGCCTCTGTGTGGGAGGAGAGCGACCGCATGAGCTTCGAAGTTGAGGAGGAGGGGGATCGGCGGCGCGTGAGGGGGAGTCGGACGATAACGTCCAGGGGGACGTACTAAGCTGAGCAATGAAGCGAAAGAGGCTTGAGCTTTGCGTAAGGTATGGAGCGTTAACAGGAAGCAATGATGATACGTAGTAATAATTAATACGCATACACCTACCTCATACAGATGAGCCCTGAACGTTGTTGAATTGTGATTCGTGGCAGGACTTGCTGCTCATCCGTGTTGTACCTGTTTTTTTCCCCTTTAGTTCTTAACTTTTGGTTCGATACCAACCAAAGCTAGTAGAAAGAAAGAATATTGAACAGCATAATCCATATTGCTTGCAGAGACGGGTGGAAAGGTGTACGGGGTGGTGATAGACAGTGAAGACGCTGACTTGACAACGTCGTCCTTTTACCTGCATAGCAGGGTTGGGGACGGGATGGCCGAGTTGGTTAGAGCACCGGTAGCAGCACCGTGACAAAAGAGGTAGCATGACTCTCAAGGACCATCAAGCGTCCTTGGGCCCCCCTCTCCACGATGCCACATGGCGCGTTGCTATTTTCGGGTCTTCTGTCCCCTTTCCGTCTGACCGTGGATAAAGGTGGTGGCGTGCCGGGAATCTTTGCGCCATGCCCCTTCAGATAAATACACTTTCACGACGGTCCGGGGCAGACAAAGAACCAAGACTGACCCTGGCTGAAGGTGGGAGGCAGGACAAAGGAGATGAGTCACGCCGGGAGAACTAAGAGGGGATGAGTCACGCCGGAGGGACTGAAAGAGAGTTGTGCGAACACATGGTCAGGTTTAATGATGATGATAACAATGAAGTGTGTCTTGATTTTATGTCTAAACCAATAGTAGTTGTGGTAGGTTAGGGCACTAGGCCTCATGACTCTTTGTACATGTAGCCTCTTTTCCTCTTTCCTCGTTCCAAAATGCCGAGTCAGGGGTATATCAGGTTACCAAAAAGATGGAAAAACACAGTAAGGAAATAAACATGCTAGTAAGTAGCCAGCCCCCAAACATCCGTTGCAATGCCCAAAGAAAATAGATTTTCCCAGAAATCATAAAGTCCGAATCGTTACTTTTTCCTCAAAACGCAACAACATTGCCACACCGCAATGGTTGCACTGGAAAGAATGTAGTTGTAGTTGTAATTGTCATCTGCTTAGAAAGCAGCGGCGAAGATGGCGCCGGTCAGGGCCAGGACGCCCATGAAAGTGGACGCAGGGCGGAACAGCGAAGACGAGGCGCCCGAGATGATGGGCTGGCCCGTGGGGCTGGCACCGGCCGTGCCGTTCTTGGGGGGCATGCCGATAGTAGGGTAGGCAGAGCCCGAGCCGGCACCAACGCCGCAGCCTGCGCCAGTGCAGCCAGAGCCGGAACCGGAACCAGATCCAGATCCAGAGCCTGATCCAGAGCCGGAGCCACCAGCACCGCCGCCAATAGAGCCGGAACCACCAGCACCACCGCCGATAGAACCAGAGCCACCAGCACCGCCACCGATAGATCCAGAACCGCCAGCACCTGCGCCGCCACCAATGTTACCGTCGGCACCACCGCCGACGGAACCGCCAACGGGAGCCGGGCCGGAAGTAGGAGACGAAGTCCAGGTGGTGGTCCAGCTGGAGTAAGTAGCGGTAATAGTGTAAGGAACACCGCTAACACCTCCACCAATAGAGCCAGAGCCACCAGCACCACCGCCGACAGAGCCGCCAGCACCGCCACCAATGTTGCCGCCAGCTCCTCCACCGATCGATCCTGAGCCACCTGCACCAGCACCGGGAGCACCAGGGGCGCCAGGGGTACCAGGAGTGCCGGGCGAGCCGGGAGTGCCAGGGGCACCGGGAGAACCAGCACCACCACCGATGCTTCCACCAGCACCGCCACCGACGTTGCCACCTGCACCGCCGCCAACGTTACCACCGGCTCCTCCACCAATAGAGCCAGAGCCACCTGCACCAGCACCAGCACCGGGAGCACCAGGAGCACCAGGAGTGCCAGGAGCACCGGGGGAACCAGGCGCACCACCAGTAGGGGTAGGGGCACCAGGGGCAGTAGTAGTAGTATCCTTACCGCCGCCGGAACCGCCACCGATAGAACCAGGAGCACCGGGGGTACCAGGAGTACCAGGGGAGCCGGGAGTGCCAGGGGATCCAGCACCGCCGCCAATAGAGCCGGAACCGCCACCGCCGACAGAGCCGCCAGCACCAGGAGCACCAGGAGTACCGGGCGAACCAGGGCTGCCGGGAGTACCGGGGGTACCAGGAGAGCCACTGCTAGGGGACCCGGGAGCACCAGGGGTACCAGGAGTACCGGGGCTTCCAAAGTCACCGCCGGTAGAGCCACCAGCGCCGGGAGTGCCAGGGGCACCAGGGCCGCCAGGGGTACCCGGAGAGCCAGGGGTACCAGGGGCTCCAGTGTCAGGAGAATCGGGAGAACCCGGAGCACCAGGAGTGCCGGGAGAGCCAGGGCTACCCGGGGTACCAGCACCACCAGTAGGAGCAGGGGCACCGGGAACGGTAGAAGTAGAGGTAATAGGACCAGCGTGAGAGCCGCCGTTAGGAGCAGAAGCACCAGGGGAACCAGCACCGCCGCTAGGGGCAGGGGCATCGGGAGAACCAGGGGCACCAGGAGCGCTGCCAGTGGGGTAAGTCTCGCCAGGGACCGTAGTAGAGCCAGGACGGCCTACAGCATCGTTGGCCGAGGTGGTCTGGGTAGGGGCAGGGCCGTTGCCGCCAGCAGGGGGCGAGGTAGTAGGACCCTTAGAGCCTCCAGCACCGCCGCCCACGCCGCCGTTTGCGCCACCGCCGATTTGGCCTAGATTCGTCCAGTGTCAGTACGCTTGTTGCGAAGGGGGAGAAAAAGGGACTGGGGGGAATGCTTACCTCCGGCACCTCCACCAATCTCGCCACCAGCACCACCGCCGACGCCGCCGTGAGCACCTCCACCGATGTCACCGCCAGCGCCGCCGCCGATACCACCACCGATACCTCCGCCGATACCACCGTGGGCACCGCCGTTAGCACCGCCACCGATGTCACCTAGGTAGAGTCATGTTAGTCGATTGCTATAATGGCTGAAGAGGGGAGCATAGGGATGCTTACCACCAGCACCGCCGCCAATATTGCCACCGGCACCAGCACCAATACCACCGTGGGCACCTCCACCGATGTCGCCACCAGCACCAGCACCGCCGTGAGCACCACCACCAATCTCACCGCCGGCACCGCCGCCAATACCTCCACCAATGTTACCGCCGGCGCCGGCACCACCACCGATGCCACCGTGAGCGCCACCACCGATCTCACCACCAGCGCCACCACCGACGCTGCCTCCAGCACCAGCACCAGCACCGCCAGTAGCCGAAGGACCGGCACTAACAGCGTCAGTAGCCGAGATACCGGCAGGAACAGTAGCAGTCACCGTGATGCCGGGAGCGTTCTTGCACTGCCCGTTGACGAAGGCGCCCAGGCCAGAGCTGAAGCTGGCGCTGATACCACCGAGCAGCTTGCCGAAAGCGTCGAGGTTGACATCGGCCGAGTGCGATCCGATACCGATGTGAAGGTCACCCGAAATGCCGCCAATGGCCTTGAAGAAGGCGTCGGCCTGGGCCTGGAGACCGGTCAGGACGTCGACCATGAGGTCGCAGCCGCCGAGGCCGGCAATGATCTCCTTCTTGCCCAGGAGGCCGGTGATGAGGCCGCCGCAGGTGAGCTGGAAGGGCGCCATGTGGATCTGCAGGCTGATGATGTCCATGAGGTTGAGCTGGCCGGCGCCCTGGACGGACGCGGAAGCCTTCTTGAGCTCGGCGACGAAGTCGGCGAAGGCGGACAGCGAGGCTTGGAGATCGGCGCTGGCGCCGGCCTTGAGGCCACCGACAGCACCGGCGCAGCCCTTGGCCTTGCCGTCAAGGCTGCCGATGAGACCAGCGACGACGCCGGCGGCACCACCGAGGTTGCCACCGAGGCCGAGGCCACCGCCCAGACCACCACCGAGACCACCACCAAGGCCGGCACCAAGACCACCACCAAGGCCGGCACCGAGACCGCCACCCAGGTTGCCGCCGACACCAGCGCCGCCGCCGACGTTACCGCCAGCACCGACACCAGCTCCAGCGCCACCCTTGACATCACCACCAGCCCCAGCGCCGCCACCGATCTGGCCACCAACACCTGCACCAGCACCAGCGCCAGCTCCGCCCTTGACATCACCGCCAGCGCCGCCACCAATGGCGCCACCGACGTTGCCGCCGGCACCGCCACCAATTGAGCCGCCGAGGCCGCCTCCAAGGTGGCCGCCAACGTCGCCGCCAGCACCAGCGCCTACACCAGCGCCAGCACCGCCCTTGACGTCGCCACCAGCACCAACACCGGCGCCACCTCCGATTTGGCCGCCAAGGCCGCCTCCAAGATGGGCACCGGCATCACCGCCAGCGCCGGCACCTACACCGGCACCAGCACCACCCTTGACGTCACCACCAGCACCGACACCAGCACCGCCGCCAACGTTACCGCCAGCGCCGACACCAGCACCGCCACCAAGATGTCCGCCGAGACCTCCACCGAGGCCACCACCGAGACCGGCACCAAGGCCGCCGCCAATTTGACCGTTGGCACCGCCTCCAATGTGGCCGCCAACGTCACCACCGGCGCCTACACCTGCACCGGCACCGGCGCCGCCCTTTGCGTCACCGCCAGCACCGGCTCCGGCACCACCTCCGATTTGTCCACCAATGCTGCCGCTGGCACCGCCGCCAATCTGGCCACCGGCACCGGCACCGGCATCGCCGCCCGAGGGGTATGTGCGCTTCTGGTAGAGGGTGTGTGCGTTGCTGCTAAGAGCGAGCGAGAGGAGGGCGAGCTGCGAAGTGGGCTTCATCTTGAATGTTGAAAGAATGTGTGGGAATAAAAAGAAGTATTATGTGAGGATACTTGTCGTGGGGAGGAGAACGTAGCTGAGTCGATCAGATTAGGTGTGTGTGTATAAAAAAGAATGGTTGATGGAGTTGGGTAAGTTTGTGTGTATGTCTGTCGATCTTGAAGAAAGAATGAACGATAGTGTGGAAATTCAGAATAGAAGCGAGTGTCTGATTACTGAATTGTAAGAGAGAGAGGGGGAGAAAGAAGGTGAGTTGGAATAGTTAGTTAGAGATGGAATTTCCTTCTTGACAAGAGGTTCGAAACACACCATCTCTTATACCTCTTGTCCGTCTGGTGCAACTCGGGCCCTACAGGCGCTGTCGGGATGCGCAGGGAGTCCGAGCTGGCGCCGCTGGAATTGCCGGCGCGTATGTTGCGTGGAAAGGAGGTTTAGTTTCCCTCGTATCCTGCTGTCGCCTCTCTCGATATGCCCGAAACACTAGCGGAGGCTCCATGCTGCAGGTGATAGATAGAGGGGACTAACACGTTCTCGTTCATGCTCCGGGGGAGAGGGCCACAACGGGGACCCTGCGCATCCATTGATCTGTGAAGATCTCCCGCCGCCAGGGCATTGCATTGTGTGTCTCCCACCAGTACGGTCAGCCCACTTCTTCCGGGCACGTACCCACACAATTAGGCTTGACGTGCTTCCCGGGATCAGGTCCGCCATACATACGATCTTGGGACCAGGGGACAGGGGACCTGGGGTTGCCGGTATGGGCATGGGGAGGCCACCACACTCACCTACGCCAGCGCGGGTTTGCCTCCGAGATCCTCTTTCTGTCGCAGGTTGCAGGTGACAGCAGATTTCGACCACCGCCCTAATGGTAGCGCCAAACCCCTGGTGCCATGTTGACAGCTGGGCGGCAGAGCCAGACAAATAGATTGTCTTCTCAACTCTTGCATGAGGTGAGACGCCCGCTAGTCGGTTTTGCAGGTGGCTAGTCGCAGTTGGGATAGAGTGCAAGAGGAGGTGCTGCCCCTGAGGCACAGACACCCGAGCTGACCTGACTGAGCTTGGCTTCCTTGGGAATTGCCCAGATGGGGAGTGGAGTCAAGAGGCAACCCGAGCTAGAAGCCAAAAACAAAAAAAAACATCCGCGACCAATCACCAGCTCTTGCGTCAGCTTAATTGGGCAAGTTCCTTTTTCGTGAGAGGGCTGAGCTTAAATCGACTGTTTCGAAACCACTGCCAGTTCAGTTCGACGTCCTCTTCTCCATGGAAGCGCAATCTCTCCCGGGTGGGGATCAGGAGCGTGGCCGGCTCCACTTGGCTCATATAGTAGTTACGCAGACTACTTTATTAGTTCAGGCTGGACTCGACGAGTCGACTCTAGACTCACGGTAGACATTGCCAAATACAATTCCTGACTCGAAAGTGCCGGCTGGAACGGGCATAGCTGACGGTGTTTGGAAAATCATGCTTTGATGCGGCTGAACAGAAATCGTTCGATATCGCATTTCTGGGAGTAGCAACCTCCCACGCGTCCCCTGAGGCTGAAGGCAGCTAAACAGATGAACCTGCTCGTCCGATATGTGCATGCAATCATCAATATGATCAATCAGTCGGCACTCGAGTCCGGCATAATCCGGATACGTCATCATTGTCTACACCGCCACCATAGATGCGCCGCATATATCAACAATACAGATGCATTTCACAAGCCACCGCTTTGACTACAGCCACGTCGTGTCGATGCACAGCATCGGCACTTCCATTTCTAGTTGAAGCCCCATGTGCCGAGTGCGTGAAGTGAAGTTTTGCTGGTGCGATTGATAATCAATCATTCTGTTTCCATCGGGTGCGGCCGACTAGCTCTCACGCCGCAACACCCGGAATGACCGACACGACCGATATTGGATCCACATAGACGGGAAACTAAGACCTATTCGTACAGCGGCAAAACTACGGGAGATGAGTGGCATGTCACAGTTCGGATCTACGCCGACATCCAGCATCTCAACTTATTCAGATGGGACCGAGCATGAGGAACGAAAGTGTTTTTGGCGAGATGCGTTGCTTAACGTCAAAGTGGAATCAACTTCAAGCCATTATTGTTTTTGTTTTTTTGAACTTCTTCGAGCACACTTGGATCGACATATTGTAGTATATTGAAGTCTTTGGTGGAATGATATGGCATCGAATGGCATATGTTCGTATCGGTGAAACCCAACAAGGCCATTCCTATGTTGAGTCTCATTGCCGCCCCTCCGTCATCAGCAATGTTGTTCAGCCAGTCTCTAGTCCAGCCCTGACACCAAGCAGTCGATGGCCTTTGGACTAGTATCTGTTGTTCCGTTGGTTTCCTGAGGCCTGAGACGGATATCGTGAGGAAAGCACCGATTGCACCTGCTAAATGCGCGGCGGCAACCCCGCAGTGATGTAAACGGAAGGACTTGTAGACGACTGTCAAAGGCCAGGAACTGAGAGGATGAAATTTGATGCTTCTTTCAGCCGGGCAAGAGCGCCCATGGTGAACTGAAGATTGTTGAACATGGTCGCGAACATAAATATGACAAGGGTTAGCCATCCGAACAATATAAGGGAGAGAAAATGAGCCTGAAGGGTCCAGATCAACTAAGCCGGAGGATTCCTCTGACAGCGTATACAGGACCTGAAGGATGGTAATCGCAATAATAGGGAAAATAAGTGTACCGAAAACCACAAAGCGCCTTGCTTCTAACGGCATCCAACCATGTCTCTTCGGGGTAGTTACTCCAGCATAGGGGCCAGTTGAAAAGTGGCTCTCCCGTACACGATAGCTAATAGAGCGAAACCTGCGGCGATTGCCCAAAGGCAAATTGGAACGAAATGTAATTTGTCCTCGCCCACAAAACCCTCCACCTTGAGCAGAACGAAGACCATAATCGAACCAGCTACTGAGTTGTGGCGCAGCCGGATGGCCTTCAAAAAGGCCTTGCTAAAGGAAGGAGATATGTAGTCCAGAAGAACACACACTCTCCGAGGCCGGTATTGGTCGTCCCGACATCAGGTGCCACCAAGGCTGATTGAGTCTATAGAGACTACTGACACGCCGCCACAGACTCAGCACGACGGCGAGGAAGGCCGTAGGTGCATAGGTCCATAAGAAATGAGTATCAATCCATCGGAACTGTAAACCATCGTGGTATAAGGTGTATCGATCCAGTAGAACAAGTGCTATGATGCAGGATACAAAGAGGATGAAAAGTCCAAACACCACCGAATTTCTGAGCCAGAATAGATACTGCGACATACTACGTTTGCGCTCGTTGATATCTAGGGTGTTGATGATTGAGCGCGTTTGTGGGCGAATTTGGGAAGGAGAAATATGAAGAGAGGAAGGCCTGCGTGGCTGGAAACAGGACAAGTGTTAGCTGATCGAAACCATGATACATGTAGTTATATCATCTAGGACACCAAATTCAATAAGGCGTATTCTATTCTTTGTATCTGACATAGGGCCGTTTGTTTAGCCTTCTACCATGTATTTATGTATTTAGATAGCTAACCCCGGACCACTTATAATAGCCGGTAAAATACCAGTAGCCACATACATGAGATCTTAACAGGATTACCATTTCTTCCCTTCTTACTTTCTTAGTAGTATAATCGTTATGAATATTATTATCGCTTTTTTATTCTAGTTGTAGTCCACCTTGATCGTCCAAGTATCGGCCGACTCGTCGTGCTCCATCAAGGTGACAGTGATCCCCAACTCCTCGATGGTCTTGGAGGGAGACCGATATTGAACAAAGGACAGGGGCGCCTCATTCAGGCTGTAGCCGCCACACCAATGCAGCTCGGACTCGAGCGTGTTGACGACGCGGACGGGGCCGTAGCCGGAGCGGACTTTGGTGTCGACGGTGTAGAGAAGCACGCCGATGCCGCAGAAGGAGGCGTCGTTGCCCTTTGTCGTGCGCGCCTCGGCGACGAGGGCGGTGGTGCTGCTGGTGGGGATCATGACGGCGTCGGCGTCGGCCTCGAGGGGCTGCAGGACGTGCGTGGTGGACGAGTTTTTGGTGGTGAGGCAGTGCACGGCGCTGTCGTCGAGCCAGCCCAGGCGCCACTTGTCGAAGGCGAACATGTCCGGGGCCTGCTCGCCGATGGCGCCCATGATGCTGAAGCCGCCGACGTACTCGCCCTCGGTCCGGCCGTAGCACATGGGGTAGTAGTCGGGCAGGCCCAGGGTGTGGGCCGTCTCGTGGACGAGGACCTTGGCCGGGTCCCAGCCGCTGCCGTCCTCGCGCGTCTCCTGCCGGAAGAAGCCCGTGCCGAAGGCGACGTATGCCTTGGACACCTGGGCGCCCTCGACCACGCGGCCGTCGGTGCCGTTGTGCGAGCGCGTGTGGGCGGCGAAGCGGGTGCCGTACGAGGTGTCGAAGTTGGGGGTGCTGGGCGGGGGCACGACGTAGAGCACGTCCATGTCGGGCAGGTGGGCCGGGAGGTCCTCGGCATCAACAATGCCGTGCGCCTGCATGTAGGCGTCGAGCGCGTCCTCGATCAAGACCATCTGGTGGTAGCTGGTGCCCGTGTTGGCCCAGTCGTACGCCGTCGACGGCTTGGCCATGCGGTAGACCCGGTCCACGTCGGCGCTCACGTTGAGCGACAGCCGCCCGTACGACGACGTCTGGTACCACACGCTCGCCGCCGGCACGCTGTTGTCGTACACGCCCTACGGAGTGTAGCCCCCCGCCTCGGCGTCCGGGAAGTCGATAAACATCATCTAGCCCCGCACCACGCTCGAACCGGGCGGCACAGCGCCTGACGAAAGATCAAAGCCGAGGTCAGCACCGGGCGGCGAGCTTGCAGGCTTCAATAGACGGGTTGGCGGCGGCGGTCGAGGGGACCGAGGGCGCGGCGGCCGTTGGCATGGCGTGCCAGAGGCCAATGGCCGCAACCACGGAGCTGAAATGGGAAATCATTCTCTTAAAGAACAGATAGCAGCGTAGAAAGATGGTCCACTAGATGCTGCTGCCTGGCACTGCTTTCTTGATTGAAGCGGTGACATCCTATTTATACATGAGGTCCCTGGTTCCGTAGTGGATCATGTCTTTGGCATGGCAGTTTTACTGCCGGTGCCGAGCTAAGTAAATTGAAAGTCAGGGGTTGGCTAGGGCCGCCAAGCATTTTCTCGTATCTATGTAAAGAATTAGAGTCATATGGGGCCAACCCGTTTGTGTGGGTTTTGACGGTTTGTAAGGCAACATTTTTATAGCCATATGCTTTCACTGTGTCACACATGACTGGATGCTATCATCGTCAACGCTTGCCTTTTGCTACGAAAAACTCGGAATATGGTGACCGAAACTGACGAAATTCTTTTGCCCAACTGGTTCGTGCGCTGCACGCACGTGACGCCCCTTTTGGGCAGTGCTAGCCCCTGAGCTGGCTGTACCTTCATCATCATATACACAAGAGCCTCTAGAGTAATATCGAGATACATTGACTGTTGCGTCAGGCTGGAGTTGGATTGGTACATCCGGTTATTCACCTTTACGGAAACAACATGATCAACCATTTGAACAGATAATTTTATCGACATGAGTAGTATAGATTGAAAGACTTTATAGTTGCTGATTAGCTGTGTATAAAACACACGGATCGGCTTGGTCGCTTAGTAGTGTCCTAACGCAAGCTGGCCGTATAGTACAACAGTGAAATCACATAGAAATAACCGCAGTTACAGTTGCACGTTATCCTGCCAAAGTTGGATTCCAGCCACTGAATTATGGAAAATTAACAAGAATCGAAGAGGATGTAACACGGGATTATGTGTAACCTTCAGAATCCAGGTGGGTAATGTATGCAATAGACCATGATCACATGCACTTCCAGCTGGTGGTGACGTTGAAGTCGGAGCCCCCTCCTATGTATTGTGCCCTTTGGGGATAGGGACAGATTGGACGCTGGGCGAAGTATCCCTGATTGACGGTCGAGGCATCCCAAGTCGTCGCTGTGATATCGTGGGGCCTGTGACTGCTATTCTCAACCCAGTCGACCAGAGCGGCAAACATATCAGTTGCAGGCCTTCCTACCAGATCGACCGTTCTGCCGTTTCCGGCAGCGCTCCCTTGCGTCGCCCCAGAAAAGAACCAAGGCGCTCTATATTGCTGGAGCTGGGCTGGAACACCCGATATGTTCACACTCACAGGGTAGCTGTCGGACCAGAAACAGTGGCCCATCCCCGGCACCTGGTAGTAGAGCATGAAGTCATCCCGCTGTGGTGTGGCGTTGCCGACTTCTTGATAGTACTGCAGGCTGCTCTTGGTCGGGACGATACCGTCGGCCAGCCCGTGGTACATCATCAACTTGCCTCCTCGACTGTTGAATTCGGTCCAATTAGTAGCACTGGCGTTTGGTGAGGCATTGCCAGGTCTTTCTCTCTCGGCGTCTAAGACGATTTGGTCGGTATAGTTGTATCCGACCTCGTAGTTACTGAGGAAGTTGATCGGCCACTGCCAATCGAATCCATACGGCTTGGCTGCCGGTGCATACTCGCCTCCCTGAGGAGTCACCAAGACGCCCAGCAAGTTGGCCTCTGCGCCTATCTCAGGGCCCGGAAAGACATCTTTGGTCGAACCATCAACCGTGATGGTCAAATTCTGATGTAAGGAAACAAGCGTGGAGACCTGCGCCTGGGTAAGGCAGTCAGGAGAGGTATTGATCGCGCAGCTGAGATTCGCAGCGATCTGCGTGATGTTGCAGGCAGCAGGGTCCATGATCACCCCATCCGCCAAATTATCATTCGCATCACACTCGTTCCGGAACCCGTCGACAAGGAAAGCGTACTGAGTCGGGGTTTTGTGTACACTTCCCGGACTGTCCGGTGGGTCAATGTCGGCGAGCTTCGCCACCCAGGGCATGAGGTGCTCTTGATCCCAAGCTGGGGCACCGATCAGTAGACCGTCGAATGATTCAGGGTCTACCTCTATTTGCCGAAGTCCTTGTCGGCCTGATGTCGAACACCCTGCAAAGTAGGAATGATTGGCAGGTTTCCCATAAAAGTGTTGGATAATAGCCTTTGCGACCGGAACCGACCCGCTCAGAGCGCGGTATCCCCAATCTTCGCGGGCTCCCGGATTGCCTTTCGCCCACCTCTGATCTGACATGCCGCCTTTGTGGCCCTGATCTGTGGACATGACGGCCATCTTGTAGTAGTAGGCACCAGCCCACATCTCCCGCCAATTGATCCCGCCGGCGAAAGAAAAACCACCGGTTGCCATGAACGAGTTTCCCCAGACGCCGCTTTCCGGCATAATGAGACCAAATCGGTAGCTGCCCATCTTTACAGTCATGGCGCATGACGGCGGCAGGACCAGGGCGTAGTTGCATTGCGACTGGGCTATATCGGCGAGGCTGGATGAAACAGCGGGACACAGCCCGTAGAATACGTTGTCGGCGACGTCTTCGCCATAGCAGGTATTGTTTAAGACTGGATTGATCCTTTCGATGGTAGCGTTATATGGTCGCAACACATCCTCGAAGTTGGCGGGACTGCAACTGCCGGACGGCGGTCGGCCTGGGCAGAAGTTCCGAGCTTGGGAGAATGGGAAGAGGCTAAGCACAAAGAGTGCGTGGAGTATGGGGCGAATATTCTCCATATCGTGTACCACTAATCAAACGCTGGCCAACTTGGAATACAGTAATCAACTGGGTCGGATTAAGACGAGAACACTGTTCAATGAGGATGAGAATACCCAAATTGTCACTTGTTGGCATCATAAAGTCAACATCCCATTTTATAGCCATATGCTATCATGACGACTTTTCATTTTCACATATGATTGCATGCTAGCATCGTCAACTCCTGCCTTCTGCCATGAAGGAGTCAGAGTTTGGTGACCGAACCCGGCAGTATAAGTATGCTGTTATCCTCGAAAATGGCATAGTAGAGACAGGTCGGCAACTCTCATGATCTGACATCCCGTGCTACCCCGAAGAGCAGTGGTCACGATGCTTCAAGGTGTGCCACGAGTAGGTTTGTCGGTGTGAACTCGCGCTATACGGCTACTAACGGCGCATTTTCCGTCGGTGACCGGGAGGTAGGTTTACATACGAAAGCGACATCATGAGGCTAATACAAGGGGGTCCTTAAGTCATGAACCAAGCAAGCGTGTGACTGTCTCAGCCCACTGTAGACTGCTGAAAGTACGATAAGAATCACCAGATTAGCTCGCTCGGCACCGACCAAAATGCTGTACGAACCATGTGAGGCATTCACAGTTTCTCAAACGGAAAGGTCTACATAAGGGGGTGGTCAGATAGCTGCTTAGTTCCCAGTCAAACTTCTACAAAAGGGAATATCTCTCAAATCTGAGCTTGAAACCGAGTGGTTGTCGGCACAATCTTACTCAGCGCTTGTAGCATCATGTTGTGGCCGGTGCACGGGGACGCAGTATCTTTGTCAGCCGACTTCGCCTTATCTGGGGAAAGCTATTTTGCGGGGAGTTGCGGACTCGCCCAAGCTTCGAGGTTTTGGTTGTTTCTCCCCTTGGAACCGTGGGATCGAGACTTATCCGGCAGAGAACCGTGCGCAGTAACCGGCAGCAAAAATGGCAAAAACATACAACACCGAGGATTCCCAGGTCGTCACCGACCCAAGTACTGATTCGGCTGTCTGCTGCTTATATATGGGAGAGCGGACGGGATCCCTAGTGTTCAGCAGGATATGGTCGTATGTGAAAGAATTAAGCTCTTTGATGGTAAATATAGCAAAGGAGAACAGGTAAAAGACTGACGTTGCTCATCCATAGCAATCTACATCGTCGGCTCCTAGCCAGGTTTGTGTCGAAGTCAAGATTAATGCACCTAGCTTAATCCAAGTGATCAACATGGTCTGGTGTACCACTACGATCCTTCATCGCGCCATGTCAGAAAGTGCCAGCTCCGGCCAGTGGTTTGACAAGTCCAGTACCCGATGCCACTGGAATGGTTCGTCCTGCGTCAGTCCGAGCGGAGCTTTATCATCTGAACCGACAGGGAACAACCAGAAGCCAAACGCCGCATCGGCCTCGCCCGGCGACCAGGTGTAAGGGGCCTTGTCTTTGAGGAAACCGGACACCGTCGCTAGCGCGGCCTTCCACTGTTTGCTTTCCTTCTCCAAGTACCGCTCCGCGTCCTCGTAGCCAAAGACGGCGTCTCCGTCTGCGATCGGCCTCTGGGCCAAGAGGTAGCGGTACTGTACTTGGTCGGGCCGGTGGCGAACACCCGCGTTTGCCAGCAGCTGGTGCCACGGGTTGATGGTCTCGCGCGGGTCGGGCGTGGCGATGATCACTTTTTCGAGGTCCCGGTTGATCGGCCTTGGATCGTTGCGCAGACGATCAAAGACAGGCTCCCGCGTCATGATGGGAAACCCGTCGCTGAATCGGACGCCGACGCCCCGAATTGGACTCAAGGGTCCAGCGTTTGAACGAGCAAATGAGGTGACGGTGACCCAGAAGACTTCCCGGAGCTGTGATAGTGTCTCCACATAGGCTGTTCTAGCTGGCGGGTCTAGATGTTCAGGCAACAGCTCGAGCCAGCCAGACGCATGGAGGGTGTCTCGGCTGACGGCGAGGTTGCAGAGACCAATATCCAACGGATCATATGCTTTGAGATCAAACATGTAGTCCACCACCGCATTCGCGGCTGGAGATTTGGTTTCCAGGTGCAAGAAGTCGTACTCGGGATTTAGATAGAGTATCGATTCTTTTCTCGTCTTCCCCCAGGGGTCCTGGATGTAGCATGGAATGTGGATGCGGTAGAACCTCAATGCTTCATACCTGGCCTCGAGACTGACTCGTAAGAGCTTGCTGTGAATGTGATAGCCTGGTGTCGTGGCCTGGTAAATGCCCCCAGTGACTGGTTTCCCAAGAGAGTTTCTCTGGGAATATCGGGTAGAGGTGGTGTCCGCATCCGGCTTAGTCGATCCCAAGTCTATCCTGATGAGCCGGTTTCGCCTCAACGACTCGCGCCATATTTGCAGCCGAAGCTCTGTCGGGAGACGAGCGAACTGCGGAAATCCATCCTGGGATTGCGGTCCATGATGAGAAAGATTGTAAATCGATTGGTATTCTGTTGCAGCCATATTGAAGTAGCAAAGTTTCAACAGCCTTTAGTTCGAGTGTTAGACAAGGATAGGCCATGCAAACAGAAAGATTTGGGGTACGATATGTGAAATCTCTTGCCTATATATAAATTGTTGCCTACATTGTAACAGTGTAAGCACTAGCCGGCCCCTCCCGAGTTTGCTTCTCCCGATTGGCTTATCAAACAGTGGTGACGTAGTTACGGCGCAGTGATGCGCAGCGAATATTTGCTTTGTTTCCCATGGTTCCCAACTATCGGCTCGTCAGTTCGGGTATTGGCTTCGCGCTTGCTCCCCGCAAGACCCCATGTAAAGTACGATAAAATGGGGTTGCGAGGGTAGGATGGCCCCACCGTATCTAAAATAGTTCAGTAACCTGGAGTTGGGTTTCCGTATTACGGCGCCTACCTTACTTATTTTGTCAACTAAGTCAGCCTTCCTGTCCCCAACTGGCCAGAAGGACAAGGTTGTTGTCAAGTCGGCACCTTGGTGGTCTAATCAAACTGACCACTGACCCCCTACATTCCGCTTTCAATCCATCCATTCTCCTTGTACGAATAGAACATGGATACCATCGGAAAAGTAGTTGCTAGATATTAGCAGGTCTGAGTTTCAGTATAATCCAGGGTAAGATTACATTTTATAACATCCTGTTTAACTAGTGAGCGTCGAAGAATATAAAACCGAATCACTCGTTATTAATATCTTATTAAGTCCACTTATTATTAATATATTATTTACAATCGATATATGTTTACCTTAATAGGAAAATCTCCTGCTAATAGAAAGCGAGTGTGACCTAACCGGTAACGTTAGTGGTTTCATTCCAGCCGTGTACGATATTCTTCTGTGCTAGCTGAAGAGGAGAGGCTGCTTCTTTTGGTTTGTATTAATAGAACTAAGAGATGACTAATTGTGATTGACTATATGCGATGGAACTAAATGCCAATCCGACTCTACTCCGAGCTCGGTTGGTGGAAATGGGCAGTGTTACCAAACAGGAGTACAAGATTACCACCATCAGCAACATCATACCACCGCCTCTCCAAAGCCTCCTCAAGCTGGACCGTAGTAGTAGAGTTCGAGCCGGTCTGTATGATTGACAGAGCCAGAGCGCGCTCAAACCACGTCTTAGCAAGACTCCAATCTCGTTGCTGCAATGTGAGGCCGACATGTAGGAAGAACTGGATGGCAAGCTGTGCTTTCCCAACAACTTCTTCGTTGTCCTCCAGGTACTCTGCAAGCAGCTGAAGCACCTCCTCCCCTTTACCCATACCAGGAAGTAGAAACCCGAATTTCTCTGCTTCCCGGATAAAGTCCAGATCGATTGAGGATCGCTGTATCCGTCTGCAGTGACTCTTAACGGTTTTGATGGCATCTTTGAAGACCTCGTTAACTTCTTCTTCCTTGTCTGAAGACAAACGGAGCCTCGCAAGACAATGGTAGGCCCTCAAAAGTCGTACTGGACGGTCGATGACACTGTCAACTCCGACCCTGGTATTGTCTTGGTGTAGGAAGCTGATGTCGCTTTGAAGGACCCTTTCCAGAGCATGCTTCTCTTCGGACCTCGTGGCTAGAAGTAGCTCAACGAGTCGCAAGTGAGTGTCGACCTGAGTTAAGTCTCTTGGAGGACTGAACATGGCTTCGATATCAGAATCGTCGAGACTCTTCACTAGATAAGTCCCAAGACCAGATCCATGGATCTTGGGGATGTCTGCCACACTGCTATTCTCATTGTCAAGTATATCTGCCAATCTCCAAACCATCAAGTCGGCAGCTTCGGTACGCAGCCATGAACGAAGAAGGTTGACAACGCGGATGAAATGCTTGACAGTATGAGTGCTGTGAAGCCCAAATCTGTGCGCAATCTGTGCTCCAACCCAGTTAAGCACTGAATCAGCTTCTTCGACTCTATGATCTTGCTTCAGAGCTTCGGCAAGTACATAGGCAGTTTCCACAGTGCGATCGTGGGTTGGGGTCAATATTTGTTGCAAATCCGAAAATACTTCATTGAGTTTTTCAATAGCTTCTCCAAATCGCCCCTCCTTCATTAGAGATTGGCCATAAGTCCTTTTCTGGTGCAGGTCCGGTAATGATATGCCAGGGACGCGAAAGGAAGAGAAATGAGAAGGCGGTGATGGTAGCCCAGTCTGACGTGGTGGATCTGCGTTATAATTCAGCCACGGTTGGCTTACTCTCTCTGGAGGGCCCATGGTAGACGGCATTATCTGTCTTGACGACGACGAAATTGAGGGAAGGATGTTGGTAGATCCACGGCGTGGCATATTGTGTGGCCGGGGAAGGACATTTGGACTCCATGGTCTTGATATAGCCCTGAACTGAAAATGTGGGCTTTGTGACAATTGTCGAGCACCCCCAAGAGACATTTGTGACAGCATAGGAGAAGTTAGAGTGGGTGTGCGGATAACAAGATCAGATGGCAACGAAGGAGAATCTGAAAGACCTGGTTAGTGGAATCAATAACGATGAAAGGGGTGGACGTACACAATCCTATGTCGTTGTTGGACTTCTCCCATTTTCTTTTGACTTCTTGCATGGTCCATCTTTTGGGTCCAATCTGGAACACTGTGTCTTTTGGCCGTCGTTCCTCCGCTAGCCGCACCATCTTCGGTGTCCAACTCTGAGGCAGATTTTTCACCCAACCCCATTCTTGGAACTTCTGTTTATAGAGATTTGAGCTAGTAAACTCAAGGTGAGCTTCGTGACTCGGGCAATACAGGGTTCCCAGTGGCACTTACGAAGCTTCGAAGTTATGCTCGTCCTTCATGGCAATCCGTGTCTCCTCTAGGGTCTTGTTCTGCTCATAGTACAACTCGCGAATCTTTGGTTTCTGTCTGTTCCAGTCTGGTGCATTTGGTGCCTTTGGTCTCGGCTTTCGTGATACCTCCTGTGCCGCTGGAGTTTCTACACTTTGGGATTGCTCTGGTGCCAGGCTGGGTTCAAAAGAAAGTGCTTGGTTTCCCTCATTTAGGTGATTACCAAAGTGCAATGGGGGGACCAAAGGCGCCTCCAAAGGGGGAAGCGAAGCAACATCAGGAAAATGAGCATCGTCAATAATTGGATCAAAGACATCGTCAAAGAAATTGGGGTTGGTGAAGTCAAAAGAGCCAGTAACGACGTTGGAAGTGTGACCGTTGTCATGGTCATTGAACACCCCCGGAAAAGTATCGTTAGCCCCGGATCCTCTGTTGTCCATGCCAGGGGCAAGAAAGTCCCAGAAGCCATCGGCCATCTCATCACAGTTTATACGCAACTTGCGAGATTTTAGAGGAGCATTAAGAAGATCCGTGCAGTAAGTCGTACCTGTTTTAGCTACATAAAAGAAGAAGAGAGCTTAGAAAGTCAACCTTGCTCCGCTGCCTTTTGGACAACGCCCCCTCCCCAGCCAGAAGCCTGCCGGGGTAGTGAAAGGCGGGGCGGGGCACAGGCCATCTGCCAAGCTACCCAAGCTACAAGAGCCGAAGATTGGTTGGAATCAAAAGTTAGGAAAGGTTCAAAAAAGTTATCTCCACATGCAAAAGTTCGGTGTGGCAGCTCAGATAGCCAATAATATAGCAAAGTACCAGTTTGTCAAAAGTTGCCAAAAAGAACTCCAGATGTTTACCAAAGTTGACAAAAGAGAGGAAAAGTTAAAAAAATATTTTGGCAACTTTTAGGTACATATCATAGACCTGATAACTGGTAGGTCCTAGTGTCTCCTTACTACTATATAAGGTAGGTTATCGGGGTTGATTCGAATATGAGTGAAGCAGCATACCAGTCCACATAAATCTATTCAGAACATCATAATAAGTCAATCGACAAATCGAAGCCACCAAGTTTTCTACAGCGGACACTGTTCCAATCACCTCTATCGACCTAAAGTTCGACTCACTGTAAGAAAAAATAATTCCTTTTGGCTAATGCAGCCTCATCCAGTACTTATCCCATGTATGCAGCAGGTGCTAGTCAGCCCTGCTAAAGATAGGTGGTTTGAGTCTAATGTGGTTGTGTTGCAGTTGATTAGAGAATGCCTAAAGTGACAATTGGCGAGGGCGTACGAGCCCCCCAGGGGAAGAAAGAATGCCTTGCAGGGGCCGAAGCAGGCAGTTCTGTGGCGTTGGAGAGATGGCTAAACGAGCCGAAGACACAGGGGCCTTGGATTGCGCTGGCAACTGTGTATGCCGATCCAGGCTCCAGCAGTAGCCCGCGCCCCGAAGCTAGAAAAAGCAGCCACCTGTGAAGAAGTTGGACAACACAACACTGGTTGCCTTGTTGCCTAAGAACATATATACAGCAATGCAAACATTTCAATTGACCCATACCCAAATCTTGCTACTCGTGCAGAATATCTTTTCTCTGCAATCTTTCCATAGACCCTGACTGTGCTATACTTTCCCCCGATCTTTCTCATACCACCATCATAAACTCCTGCTCGCTACGTTTGCATCATCATCATTTGCAGCTAGTGAGTTGCTGCAATGCAACACGAAGAACATATCGACTCCAACAGCTCTGGTGACGACAGGGACCCCGCATTAGCAGGCTCAATTTGCGAGGTCCGTCAATATGAGTCCGTCTTCAACAGCAAAGGAGAAAAGGTTCTGTTGGCCAGTGGCGCTCGACGGTCAAACAGACCTACAAAGCGTGACAGGGCCTCACATTGCTCCGCTCTAATTTTGACCAAGGAGTGGGAGCGTGACAAAGTACATTGTCGAACCCAAATCGAAATTCAGTCCCCATACATGAAAGAGGCCTTGAAAACATGTGTCCCTGAATTCAAGGATTACGATATCGAACACAAGAACATCTTTCTTCAGGACGAGCCACGTTGTGTTTTCCACTACAGGCAGGAACTGATCACTTACCGTCAACGTTGCATGTCCGCAAACAGGGGCGAGGCCGGCCAGCACACCCAATATTTGATCGACTACATGGCAAGCAGTCTAATTACGGAGATCTACCTTTTCCCTCGCCTCGCGCCCGGCGGGGAGCAGCCTCCTGAGCTTGACTTCAATAACCTGTGGATGGCATTTGTTCCAGGAGACCTTGTTTATGTTGACAGCCACAAACAGCAAGACTCAGCTAGCAGGGCGGTATACCGATTTGATAGGATGGAACGCTGTTCTTGCAAGAGCGCTATGTCATGCGCAGTATCATCTTGGCGTATCATTGTTCATTCTATCATGAGCGATGGCACAGATTTTGGTCACGAAGAGGAACTGGTGACAATCCGTGCTTACGATGGCTTCCGGTCTTTAGCAAGTTTGCGTGCCATGCCGTTGAAATATCATCCGGATCAGGAGAGCATCAGAGAAGAATTTATCACAAGGGGACAGAAATACCGAACTCTGGCAATTGGACGACATCATAAGAATTACGATGGATTCGCCACTTTTGTTCGGACCAAACAGACTTTCCGAAACCCTTTCGACGAACAAAGAGTACATGTAAGAACGACCCAATAAACAACATGCTACATAATGCTGACGGGTCGATAGGTCCGCGGACGGCTCATGCTTGACTCTAACGCAGGCCTCCAGTATTTGCCCAGCCTTGAGCCGGACTTCAGCACGGATAAGAAAATATTCCGGTGTGAAAAGGACGAACACCTGGAGATGACTGATGAAGATCTAATCATATGCACGGCTGAAGTCGCAGCCTATTCCCTCGACACCATGAAGTGGGGAATCTTTAAAGTCGACTGTGCAATGGACGTGGTCTTTGACGAAGAGGCTTTTGCATCACTTCTGATTGACCAGGACCATAAGGACACAATCCTTTCACTGGTCAGCATTCATGCAGATGAAAGCGCTATGGTTGACGACGTAATCACTGGAAAAGGCAAAGGGATGGTCATGCTACTACACGGTCCTCCGGGTGTAGGCAAGAGCCTTACTGCAGGTATAACTTTTCAAGCCTCATCGTGAAATTGGCCCTTCTAACGGACAATAGAGAGCGTTGCAGAGCATACAAAGAAGCCTCTCATGCGACTACAAGCAGGCACTCTTGGCACAAGCCCCGATGAGATAGAAAATGCCCTTTCGGACATTTTCACGCTGACCGTGAAATGGGATGCTGTGGCCTTGTTAGATGAAGCCGACGTCTTTCTCGAGCAGCGAGACTCTGAAAACTTGGAAAGAAATCGTCTCGTATCTAGTGAGTATCGAATCATACCCTACTTGTAGGTCATACCATACTGACGACTCAGTCTTCTTGCGCGTACTTGAGTTCAACCAGGGAATTCTCATACTTACCACAAATAGGGTATCAGCTTTCGACATGGCGATCATGTCAAGGGTGCACATTGCTATTAGCTACCCTAATCTAGATCGCGCAAGCCAACAACGTCTATGGGCTCTTTTTCTATCACGGCTTCCAAAAGGCGCTGGAAAAGCTCTAATCGACGACGACGATCTACAATTCTTGGATGAGTATAATCTGGATGGTCGGGAGATCAAGAATGTTGTTCGCACGGCGCATTCTCTGGCTGTCAGTGATTCATCCTCTTCAGTCAGCTTGATCCATCTTCGAAAGGCGTTAAAAACGAGACAGTTGCATATCAACATGGCATTACCTGGGTTGAAGAGTCAAGATGCTCAAGATGTGCCCGAGCCCCGAGGGGTAAAGCGACAACGTCTGCTCAGTACAAGTACTGAAGACGAATAGATGAGGGATCTGTCCAAATTTGGGCCTGTGTGTTGTGTTCATTTGGAGGATTCAGTTAGACATAATTGAAGACCAAGCAAGATGGCCAGGTTTTCGAACAATGGACCAGGGATGGTGGGCTTCATTCATGTTGGAAGGTTTGATTTTGGTGGTTTTTCTAGGCATGTGTATTTCAAAAGTATCTGGCGCTATCATATT
The DNA here is from genome assembly GCA_038364195.1 of Apiospora sp. TS-2023a. Taxonomy (NCBI): domain Eukaryota; kingdom Fungi; phylum Ascomycota; class Sordariomycetes; order Amphisphaeriales; family Apiosporaceae; genus Apiospora; species Apiospora sp. TS-2023a. The sequence continues at coordinate 1,763,944 of JAQQWQ010000007.1, read as the reverse complement.
ATCTATTAAGCCAAGGGACGGCTCACTGCACCACCCCCTGAATGCACCACGTTTTACCACTAAAACCACCCATTTTCGACTAGTAATATCTCCACGATTTTCTGTTATAATAATAAAATAAAAATCTAAATAAAATAGAGAAAATTATTATTAATAATATTCTTATAACCTTATAATTAAAAAAAATCGAAAATAACGTTAAATATTACCTTTAAAAATCCCCCGCGAAAATCGAGATTTATTATTTAAATAAATTTATATAATACTTTAAAAATAAAAAACGTAAATAAACTTAGAATATTTTACAATATCGATTTTATATATTTTAATAAATTTAAAAAATCCGGATTATTTTTATTTTTACGATATAAATTTTCTCTTTATAAAAATTAAGCGAGAGAAATTTAAAAGCTTAATAATATATAAAATAAATTTTTAAATAACTTTTAAATATAATCTTTTAATCTCTTTTTTAATTAAATCTTAATTATTTTAAAAAGCCGTTAATTTCTATTATTAAATACGTTGTTATTCGAAAAAATTTAAAATTAAAATATTATGTATATTTTATATATATTTTAAAAAAAAAGAATTAAGGTTAAATTTCTTTATATTATAAATTTTTTAAATTTATTAAAAAGTAATCTTATCGATAAATTTAAATTGTATTTTTAAATCAACTTTTATTTTATTTTTACGATTTTATTTCGATTTTCTACGGATAGGTTAAATTTGCTACTTTTAGTGTGAAAAGCCGGCGCATTGAGGGGGTAGTGCAGTGAGCCGTCCCTTGGCTTACATTACATACATCCATTGAATGAGTTTCGTTATCTAATGACCCTCGACAGTAGTCTAGTCATCGATCCGAACAGTATAGCTCGACCCCAAACTCTGCATCGACGCCGTATCCAGCGAATCCCCCAACCTAGACCCCCGGTCCGACCTCTCCTCAATCGCCGGCGGGATGTACACATAGCGCGACCCCAACTGCGTCTGCGTCTGCCCGCTCGGGGACAGCGGCCAGTGCCTCGTCGTGATATCGGCAGCATCTTCCACCACGTCGAGAACAGCATCATCATCGCGTGCCTCAAATGTGGAGCGGCTGGCCGCAGTGGAATCTCTGCCATTAGTGTTAGTGGCAGTGGCGGTGACCTGTTGGTCGCTTTGCCGATGATTCCTCTGTGCCGCGAACGCCCCGATGGTGCGGCCCCGCCCCGCGTGCTTGAGCTTGTTCCGCGACGACCGCGACAGCGCCGTGAGGCTGAAGAAGTTGGCCGGGAGGCCGGTGGTGGTGGGTGCGGCGGGTGCTATCTGCTTCTGGAAATGCTGCTGCTGCTGTTGCTTTTGGTTTGGCTGCGGTGGCGGTGGCGGTGGCGGAGCTTGTTGCTGACGCAGGGGAGCCAGAGGGCGCGGGGCGGCGCGTTGCCCACCGCTCACGGAGTGCTGGTTGTGGATCAGACTGGTGGCCGACCCGTTCTTGCTCGGCTCTGGGAACTGCGATAGGATGGGGGAGCTGAGGGTCTCGGACGACTTGCGGGGGCGGACCTGCTGTGACTGTGGTTGCAGTTGTTGCTGCTGCGGTTTGGGCTCGGTTCTGCGCTTGTCACCATTTCCGTTGGCGCGACCGCGGGTAGCCGCGCTGGGGGGTACGTGCGTCCGCAAGTGAGAAGACATGGCTGTCTCGGGGCGTGAAGGGAGGTGTTGCGCAGACGAGACATTGGCCCCGCCTCCACGTAGACTCATCTCGGAGTCGTCGTCGACGAGGACGATCATCCATACCCCGACTTTGCCGTTGGCACCCAACAAGGGGGTGCAGTGGAGCCAGCGCGACCGGCCCGTGGCCTCAACCTCTGCGTCCTCAAAGTCGTCGTCGAAGTCCAAATGTGCTTCCAAGGGGTGATGATGCTGACCATTGGCCACTTGATGCTGCCTCTTGCGCTGCCCCTTGTTTTTCGAGGAATTGTCTTTCTGCCCGTGGCTGATGTTGAGCCACTTCACCTTGGCCGTGACGCCTTGTCCCTGAGCCAAAGCTTGGACGAAGTCGTCTCGCATGCGCGCCGAGCCACCGATCCTGTCCACCAGCGGCGATTGCAGGATTCCCGGGACGCGCATGGAAGGGCTGGTGAAGAGGATGCGGAGGGATGGATACGGCCGCACTAGCAGGTAGTGTTCGTATACGCCGGTGAGGCGGCCGTTGTGTCTGGTAGCTAGAGAAGCCGCAGTGGACGAAGGCTGGGCTGGATTGCTCAGACCATTTGAAGGCGCATTTTCTTCCGTCGGAGACTCCGAGTCTCGCAGCACCACCCTTGGCTTGACCCAGTTTCCCGCGTGGTGGCCTGCTTCACTATTCGATCGTGTCTCTCTGCTGGCTCTGGTTGCGTTTCCCGCATCTCGCTGGGGCTGCGTTTCGTTCTTAGTTCGGCCGCGGTGCATGTCTCCGCCACATTGGCGCACGATCTCCAATTCCCGCGACTCGAAGATCTCGGCCAGCTGGGTGAACTCGTCCTTGGCGTCAGACTCATAGCCAGGGTCCTCACGTCGGGTCTCATCGTCCACCAGACCCTTGAGAGCATCAAGATCGTAGGACTGTTTCGCGAGACCGGATACATCAACCTGAGCTCCGATGAAGTATCGTATCACGCCACGACTGTCATAAAGGGGGGCAAGCTGCATCCGGGTTGTTAGTGTGGGGTTGGCAAGAGGCAGAGCTTTCTTTTTCAGAGCGGATGATGTAACATACCATAAGCAGGTTCATGAATGGCGACCCATCGCGGCGGTAGTTCAGGAACGTCTCGTAATGTTCCATACCAGCATTCAGCTTCTGTCGTATCCTGCCGACGCTGAACGGGTTCGTGTTGGGGCCCTGAAGAAACCGACAGTTACGCCCAATGACGTAGTCCACCCCGTACTGGGTCGTCCGGTGGAACTCGTCGGATGTGAACACAATCGGATTGTCCGTTCGGGACGGATCAGTCAGGCAGAATACTTCAGCGAGTCCTTCCGACACATGTGGGAGTGTCCCCATGATGCGATGTTTGATCGACACCGACACCGTCTTGATCCAGACATGCGTGATGTACATGGGAAGGTCTTCACGTGTCAGGTGGTCGAATGCCAGATCAGCTTGCATCTGTAGGTCCTCATTGTACGTGCCAGGTAGCCCGAAAGCCTCCCCCTTGTCTTGGGTGACATCGGTATCCGGTGGAGGGTGCAGCTTCTGCGTCACCGAATTGCTGTACTCGATGGCGCGCAACGCTTTGAGAAGTCCAAGATAGTACTTCAATAATGCGATCGACGCCGGCCGGTGTTCGTACAAGAAGCTGGAGAAGCGCCGCAGCGGTGTCGGGTCGTCGAAGATGGCCTGCAGATGACGGCGGGAGAAGAGCAGGTCGGATCGTGTCTCCAGCTCGTATTTGCATCGTTGCCCAGTCTCTTCATACGCAGGAGCCACCAGATCAAAGCTCCCCGGGTCCAATTCTTCGTTTTCCAGCGGATCGAGGCCATCGGGCTCGCTGCCTGCTACTTGCAGCTCGGGGAGATTTTCCGACGTCCCATTGGCCATATCAGCATCGACCGTTCGGGTTGGCCGCGGCGGCAGAGGCTTCACAGCAAAATCTTGTTCGTCTGTGCTATAGCCATTTTGACTGGAAGACAAGCCGCAAGGTTAGCTTGAATGTCTGGGATCCCGGGTAAGATACAGGGGAGCTACCTTAGTCTTGGCGATTGGGGTCGCTGGGAAAGGGGAGGTATGCTTCGCTCCATGTCTGCTACAAGGTAAGACGGCTCGCCAGGGGTTCGAGGAGGAACTGTGTCAAAACGTGGCAAGACGCGACAAAAGAAACCACCAGGAGAGACCAAGGCGGGAATGCATCTTAAGTACGAAGCTCATGCTGTCGAGTAGAGCAACACGAGGGCAGTTTCAGTCAACGCCGAGTCTCATATGCTATTGCCTCGTGCATTTTCAATAGATCTGCGTCGGTGGTATTGAAAAGCTGCAGCAACACAGGCCTTCTTCTGAGCAATCGGAAAGATACCATGTGGACGGTAGGTGTTTGCTTGCTTTAAACGGCCATGCGGCGCAACGATCAACGGTTTTCCGCCAAAAGGAGGTCGTAATTCGTCCCGGCAGTCGACCTGTCAATTTGGAAAGCGAGTGGCCCTTGCATGAAGGAACCCTGCCCGCATGGCTTACCTTGTGGAAGCGATATGCATAAGCAACAATAGTCACCTGAAAACCCGTTACTTTTTCTGCGTCACAGCGCCCGACCACGCGAAGGCTTGGGATGTCGACTGCAGCCGACAGCCGGGACCCCTATTCAGCCCGATCCGGATGGAGACGGTGAGCATGTTGGAATCGGGCCTTTTGCAGAGTCATCGATGGTTTGCAATTCGTATAAGGCTCGTGGTGCGGTGATATGAGAATGCAAGGATATGGGACTTGGCCGACACGGTCTTGGTAATTGAGGCTGAGCGCTGAAGGTATCACTTATCAGCCCAAGCTTCCTGCGTGAACGTCGAAGCATCCAGCCACCAGCCTCTGTGACTACTCCGTACCTAGACTGGTATTCTGGCATTCATATAAAGCCGCGGCCAAGGCATTTGATACGTGCATCTGACTCGCAGCTGTTTTCAAGCTGAAGAGGAGCAGAGGTACTGTTCGTTAGATGTGCGCCTCCAGGCGATGCGGTGCTGGACGCGACAGTCCGATTGGGTACCGACGTGCTGGGAACCACCACCCACGTCCATCCATAACAGCGTCGCATTGCCTCGTGTACGGCAGTAACACAGGCAACACAAGCTCATAACGGTGCACTCAATGACATCAACATTGGATCAAGATCATCGTCAATCTTATGCGGTGAGAGGTGAGATAGATGCAGTGGTTGCAATGTCGTGAAATTGGCCGCTAGGACGGAGCACGCGAGCACGCCGAGGCTTGAGGCTAGGTACGCCTGCCTGCGCAGTCAAGGATTCGAGGCAGAAGAAAGGTGACAAGTCAGATGGCTTCGGTGCCACGCTCGCCATCAATCCCCCATTCTCACCAACATGCATCAATATTGCTGGGTGGCTTTTGGACACGTTATTCCTTCGAGCTGATACGAGTGGGTTCGTCAAGGTGCCCCTTTTTCGAACAATCCGCGTGACCATTTGACCTGGGTGCTACTCACGGCTGCCGCCCAGGTGGTAATGACGTCAGACTGAAGCACCGTTCTCTCTTTCCACCAACCACCTCCAACTCTATCTTAGTACTGATGCCGCATAACTGCGCATTTCCAATACGAAGCAACAATACTCCCTCAATTACAAGGAACTCGCTTCCAATGCGATGCTTCAAAAGCGCGCCCAGTGTATCAGGCTGGGAAGCCCCGATGGTGATGCCTGATGCATACACCGGCGGTTAATGTCCAGATAGTCATGACGACACATTGACACGTCAATTCGAATCCTCTAACAGCAGTAGCCCTTTTCCAATTTCAATTGATCGCTTCATATACTTCAATATCATTTTGCCTCCTCCTGAGCAAATCCGATCGTGATCGCAGAATGGCGACCGAGCAGCAGACCCCGAGGCGAAGATCCTCAGGCAGCCGCTCCCCGAAGCAAGTCCACTTCGTTAACAACAACACGAAGCCTGGTGCCCCCAACCACGAGTCCATGTCCCCGCTGCAGCGCCACATCGCCTTCTGGGACCAGGACCAAGACGGCATCGTCCGGCCGCTCGACGTGTACACCGGGTTCCGCGCCCTCGGCTTTTCGGTCCTGTTCTCGATCGGGTCCCTGCTGATCCCGCTCTTCTTCTCGTACCCGACCGGGCTCGCGCACTCGCTGATCCCCGACTGGCGCTTCCGCATCCACGTCTCGAGCATCCACAAGGCCAAGCACGGCAGCGACACGGGCGTCTACGACATCGACGGCGGGCTGCGCGAGGACATGTTCGACGAGATGTTTGCGCGGTACGACGTCGACCACACGGGCGGGCTGAGCGCGGGCGAGCTCTGGCGCATGATTGGCCGGAACCGGTGCGCGGCCGATGTCGCGGGCTGGATGTTCAGCTTCATGGAGTTTTGGACCACGTGGCTGCTGCTGCAGGAGGATGGGCGCGTCTGGCGGGATGATCTCTGGGCTTGCTACGATGGGAGTCTGTTCTGGCGGATCGCAGAGGGGCGGAAGAAGAGGGATGAGGCGGAGCCTGTGTGGCAGAAGGGGTATGGTTTCGAAGACTTCGTTAGGGGTATGTGGAATGGTGGGACCTGGAAGACGTGGGAGCTCAAGGGCCAGAAGTCACCAGGCTGCTCGGACGAGGATGCTGGAAAGGAGTCCGACCAGACGACCCCACTCATCAACCGAGGTAGCTAGCTCAGCTAGTTGATGTCTCAATACCACGCATGAACACCCTTATCAGTCTTAGATATCCTAATTCGAGCCTTTCTACATGCTAAACCGGGGTGGATCCCGCCCTACAGAGTGTAGTCATAGGCCGGTTCAGTACTGTGGGACTGTTCTATTTCCAATTGTCCGCTGGTCTCCGCGTGCCGCCGGGACCGGTTCGCCATGTACATAGTGACCGCCATGACCACCGTGCCCCCCACCACGATCCAGATACACGCCAGCGCCGTCCCGTAGCCCGCGTAGTACCGAGGCGAGTCGCGCGCCATGAAGATGTTGGACGCGACGATGCCGCCGAAATTACCAATACTGTTGATGGCGGCGGACCCCACCGCGCGCGAGCTGTGGCCCCGCAGGTTGTTCATGAGCCAGGCGTAGGCAAAGGGCGTTGTGGGGATGCCCAGGACGATGAGGAAGGTGGCGGCGTACTGCGCGCGCCGCGAGAAGGCGTCTTGTCGCAGGAGCATGGCGTAGCCGATCGTGGGCGGGATGCATAGGCCCAGGATGAACAGGCTGCGGTGCTGCAGCCGGTCCGATGCCCAGGATACGATGGCCGCTACCAGGAAGGCGACGGCCCAGACGGGGATGGTGTGGAGCTGCACGGCTACCACGTCCCAGCCGAACTCGTTGAGGATGGTCGGCAGGAAGAGGGTCATCGAGTAAGCCGTGACGATTCCGCCGAGGGCAATGAATGCGCTTTATTGATCACGTCAGCCATATCAGGGTTTTTGTCCAAGTTTTGGGGGTTTCATATTCACTTACCTTATCCAGATCTTCCAGTCGCGCAGAATGGCCCCCACTTTTTGGAGATTCAGTCCGTCCTCCTCGGTCGTGGGCTGGTCAGCTAGAAGCCGCTGGCGTATCATCTCCTTGTCGGCCACGCTCAGGTACTTGTTCTGGGCGGGCCAATCGGGAATCCAGAAGACTGCGACCGATCCAAAGAATGCAGTGACTGCCCCTTCTATGATGAATATCCTGGTAGAAGATAAGGAAGCAGCGTCAGTCAGCAGATCCGAATCGCAAAACCAACAGGAAAATTGAGGGCGTCAAGCTTCCTTCATACCATCGCCATGCTGCATACCCAAAATGGCCGTCGAGATGCGCGATTGAGTATGCGAGGAGCTGCCAAACGGGGGGGTCAGTCCTCTTATTAGTACTGAGAGTGGGAGTGGGGGGCGCTGGAATTGTTATTGCTACTCACTCCCCCGAAGGCGCTCGACAGGATCACGGAGCTCCAGATGGCCGTCAACCGCCTCTGGAACTCGAAGCGCTTGTAGTACATGGACGTCACGTAGACGATGCCCGGGAAGATGCCGGCCTCGAGGGCGCCGAGGAGGAACCGGAGGCCTATCAGGGCCTGGTAGGTGTTGACGAAGCCTTCGCACATTACCACGATACCTGAAAATCGTCAAACATCGGACCTGGTTATTTTCTTTCTTCTGGTCTCCAAGTTTTCGCCAAGGTCGGCAACGACGTACCCCAGGAGAATATCAATGCGGAGAGATAGTACGACGGCCGGACGCGCTTGACGATGAGGTTGCTGGGGATCTCGAGGAGTATGTACGGGACGAAGAAGACCTAGCAACCAACGTCGAAGTGTCAGCAATTCTTTCTATTTCTCCAGAGCCATGTCTTTCATAACATCATCTCCTTTCTGTTGCTTACCACGAGGACGATGTTGTACCGATTGCCTACGTTCAGCCCCAGGTCCTCGTCCATCCCCTGGATCTTGGCATTGCCGATGTTGGAGCGGTCGAGGATGCTGGCGAAGTTGATGAGGAAGAAGATGGGGCAGATCATGAAATCCAGCTTCCGCACCAGTCTCTCCTCGGCTACCGTGACGTACTCTCCCGGCGTCCGCAGCGCGCGCTGCGCCCAAGAGGTCGCTTTCCCCAACATACTTGGACGGGCAGAAATGACAGATGAGGATCATCACATCTGGATTGAACGAAAGTTGCACATTATCTAAGTACTATCGGTTTTTTCAAACACCTCTTCTCCCCCCCACAATGTCGTCCACGACGCTGTGGCCCTGAGACTTGGGATGAAAGCGCTAGTCATTATTTATGGTCCGATCGCGAATGCCAGGCGAGATAGTTTCTTCACATGCGAGCACGGCCATCATTTGGCTCAGCTCTGTATGTACAAAAGCTGAAGAGTATTGTCCCCTGCCGATAGTATGATACCGGAGCATCCTCGTAAATACCTCCCAAATTCGCCGAGCCCTATCAAGTTAAGAAGGAATTGATCGTTCCTTGAAGGTTTCTCCAGAGAGCGGGTACGACCGCCCCCATCTGTGCGCTCTCCCTCACGCGTTTCCACATCCAGCCAATAGCCTGCGAACTCTATTTTGACTCGAAACGCATTACTCAAGTCAGGGTGCCACGTTAGCGGCCTGCGGCTCGGCTCATAACCGCAGAGCTACTGTCCCCAGCTCAGAGAATTGCGAGGCGGTTCGTCGTTGGTCCTTTGATGTCTCTTCTCATATCCTCTTTCATTTGGTCAGGGGTAGGACTTTGCCAACCGCGTTGCTAATAATATATACTTAGTCATCAACTGCCAAACCAACGAAATATCAATCTCATGATTGCTAAGCGGTCCCCGATTTATTGATTAGTACGGGAATAGGGCCATGTCGACCAGCTCTTGGCCATTGGTAGTATCGGTGTTCCATCCGCAAGGGGTGGTCGTTCCCGGTGCTCCAGACCCAGCAAACAATTCAAGGCAAACACCCCCTTACTATAAAATAAATAAGGGGGTTTTTAAAATCGCATTCGAGTACAGTTTAGGCAAATTGCAATTTAGTAATCGTTCGGTTGATGGGGAACCGAGATTTCCTCTTTGGGGGACGAAGCAGTCGGGAGGGTCTATAAGTACAGGTAGTGCGCGCTGTTTACATATGGTATTTTGACAGCAGTGTGGCATTATCTTGTGCTTTCAACCGTCCTTTGGTCCGAATTGCCTCTGTCCATTCGAGAAAGATGCAGATCTCCACCCTGCTACTGACTGGAGCCGCCGCTGCCGCCGCCCTCCCCGCACCCAACGACACTCCGAAGAAGCCGGGTTGGTCCTACGAGGTCTACTACTGGAACATTTCGAACTGGCGAACCGCGGAGCTCGATGGGGCCACTACTCGGTACCACTACGGTGAGTTATCACCTTACTGTCATGTATGTCAACTAAGGCTGGCAATGTTAACATGAACCGTTCGTTGTTACTAGTGTTCGATATCTCGGCCCCGGTCTTCGACCCCCAAGTGTCTACGGGGCGCCTTCTATCCCATCCTTTGCAGGCACTTGTGAGGGAGAGACCACCGCCGAGTCCCCGGACCAGTCCAGCTATGTGGACTGCGCCGCAAGCCGAACGCCGGGAGACATCTCGGAGGGTGGCACCTTTCGCGGACTGTCCGCTAGGGTCCAGCCGAGCCCCAAGAGGCCCAAGCCAGACGTGGCCATCGCCTTCCAGTGGACACAACAGATAAGGTACATAAAGAAAAGCGTGGACGTTTTTTTCCCGTACGAGAACCAAATTCTAATCAATAAACCAATCCCCACAGCAACAAGGACTACACCATCTCGGCGTCCCATGCGCCTTCGGTAAGTGGCCTGTTGATGGAATCATTTGACCCCTACTCCAAAACGCCCAACACGTACTCATTCCAGCACTGGCTTCCCTAACTTGGCCGAGATGATCAACGACTAACTCGGGAGTTGTAGTGGGTGGTGGGTCAGCCGGGACCGGAGACGTTCGACATTCTGGAGCCGGATATGCTTTGGGAGCCGACACACGTATGATTGAGACCTCGTTTGAGCGATCCAACGTCTGCTTCAGTATCACTGGGGGATTCGATCAGTTCCTGTTGTATTTCCTTACATGTCCTGTCCTGAACATCTAATTCCTATACTACAATTCGTACCATATTAGTGGCACGATACGAGGCACTCTTTTCAATCATTCATTATGCCAGGGCCACATCTCTCGTACCTTGTGATGTATGTATGCATTCTTGAGTAACGGTAGTTAAGGCGTCAAGGAGCCACAGGCTTTTAGGGCAAACTTTTGGCCTCCCCAAAGTACTACGGCAACAGTCACTAACCACCCCTTTCTCCAGGTACATCAATGCATGTTACCTGCCTGGATCTTTCGCCAGTCGCCGATGGATGGGACGCGAGTGACGCCAGCTTACTTTGGTCATGCAACACGAAGCAAGGGGTTCCTCCGCGGCATAACATGACATGCAAGCGAGGGCGTCATCCTGTTGGCTCGGATGCAAATCCAATCAGCTTCTAGTGCAGGACACCAGCAATAACACTCGAGTTGCGAACATAAATTTCCATTAGATCTCTGTCTTCAAGTTCCTCCGAAATCCCCGCATTCTTCTATTTACCAGAAGTCCTAGGTCAACGGTGTCATGGCTCCCAACGTGAACTTCTCTTGGACGCAGTTCTTCCCTCCTACGCCCCACTTCACCGAAGATGACATCCCGAAAAGCCTGCAGGGAAAGGTTTACGTCGTGACGGGCGCCAACTGCGGCATGGGCCAGGAGCTAGCCCGTGTGCTGTACCACAAGGGCGCCAAGGTCTACATCACCTGTCGCACCTCGGAGAAGTCCCAGCAGGCGATTGCCGACATCAAAAGAGATGATGGAAAAGCTCAGCCTGACAGTAAACCTCAGCATGAGCGTGGCGAGCTTGCCTCCTTGGAGATGGACCTGGCCGACCTGCCGACCGTGCAATCTGCGGCACGAAATTTCCTGTCTCACGAAGCGCAGGTGCACGGCCTCTTCAACAATGCCGGCGTCATGGTAGGGGCCAATTCCGGCAAGACGGCCCAGGGCCACGAGGAAGCACTTGGAGTCAACTGCATCGGCCCCTTCCTCTTCACCCAGCTGCTGACTCCAGCCCTCGCCGCGGCCGCCCGTACCCAACCTGAGGGTACCGTCCGCGTCGTGTGGGTGTCCGGTTTCGGCTTGGAGCAGTATGCCCCCGAGGGCCGCGGCGTCGACCTTGAGAACCTCGACTACCACGTACCGAGGCCCCCGATCGACCGCTACGGTATCAGCAAAGCGGGCGTCTGGCTCCTAGCCGTCGAGTATGCCCGTCGCTACCGCCAGACCGACGGCATCGTCAGCGTCGCCATCAACCCGGGTAACATCCGCACCGAGCTGGCCAGGCACCAGGGCATCGCGCTTAAGCTCATCGCGGGCGCCATCGTGTACCCCATCATCCGGGGCGTGTACACCCAGCTATTTGCGGCGCTCGCGCCCGAGATCAGTACCGGATTCGACTACACAAGAGAATGGGGTAAGTTACGTGAACTTTTTCCCTGTCCCGCAACTTTGCAGTCTACGTCTTTCAGTCTCTATCAGTTTTGGCCTGGAGTGCTCACATGCATGCAGTCATTCCGTTCGGACGAATTGCACCAATTCGTCCCGACCTTGTCAAGGCGACGATGACAGTTGAGGAAGGAGGTAACGGCAACGCTGAACAGTTCTGGGCGTGGAACGAGGGTGCGGTTCAGAAATATCTCATCTGATTACTTGATACACTATGCATTAATTCTGTCGTCGCAGTCCATGGTCTGCTGGCCATCCCAAGGTTAAAGGGGTCAAACGTAGGATCTGCGTCAAGCCCGATAGTGTCACTTTTCGTTTGCAATGCTCTTATCTTTACCATCGAAACATATTTATCTTCTTGTGCAGCCGAGGTCGTGTAGTGCTAACGCAATGGTTGTGGCACCCAGAACATGGAAGATCCATGTAAGTGGGCCATTCTAGGTAGACTTTTGCCGAGTCGTCAAAATAGAGTGTGCTCAGGTGGCAGGGCGGAGGCCGATCAAACGTTTCGCCCTAAACTATTCGGACTTCCCCGCAAACGTGAAAGTTGATGGCCCCCCTTTCAGACTTGGCCTATGCAGCCCATGGATTCTTAGCCTTTGATACATACTTCAACGCAAGCATAGGGCTGGGCAGTTTCGCAGCCCACGGTTTCACCTGCCTCTTCCCCTGGCGTATATAGAAATAAGCTTAAATCTGGCGTAAACTGTACGCGAGCCTGCGGGGTGGCACTTCCCATAGCACACTACGCACAGAAGAATAAGAACATATCAATGTTCGATGTGTTTAGACTGATGTTGCCAAGTTGTGCCCCTTTGCTTGGCCTGAGACCCCGTGTTGGTATCTCGCCCAAACGAAATATCGAAGACGATAACCACAATTCCCCACCAGAGAATGGTACGCATCCCTGCAGACGGGTTGCATATATAAAGCGATGTCCACTGTGCACTATATCTAAGTTATTTTCAATAGACAGACACACTCAGTTTAAGACATATTCACTATATCACACTCTCATTCATTATATTGGCCGGCCCATTAAAAATATCTTACTTTTAATAATTACCTACCTATACTCAAACTAGTCCCACTCCTTTTCCCACTTTCGCTATGCAGCTCCAAAAGTTCCTCGTCTTCGCCTTCCTTGGCACCGCCATGGCCAGGCCTACACCCTGCAGCAACGCCGATAACAGTGCCGTTGCCGAGGTCCAGGACGCCAGTGCTGCAGCCAACGACAACGCTGCTAATGCTGACACCGCGGCGGCAGAGGATGCCGACGCTGCCAACGCTGCGGAAGAGGAGAATGTCGACGAGGCGGATAATGTGGATAACGCCGCTGCTGTCGATAACGCAGCTGCCGCTGATGATGCAGCCGCTGTTGATGATGCAGCTGCCGCTGATGATGCAGCTGCTGTTGATGATGCAGCTGCCGCAGACGACGCAGCTGCCGCAGACGACGCAGCTGCCACTGAGGAAGATGATGAGGAAGACGACGATGAAGATGACGATGACGATGACGATGAGGAGGATGAAGATGACGATGAGGAGGATGAAGATGACGATGAAGATGACGATGAGGAGGATGATGATGAAGATGACGACGCTGCCGCCGACGACGCTGCCGCCGACGACGCTGCCGCAGACGACGCCGCAGCTGATGATGCTGCCGCCGACGACGCCGCAGCCGACGATGCCGCCGCAGATGATGCCGCTGCCGACGATGCCAATGCGGACGCCAATGCAGATGCCGATGCCAACGCTGACAACGCCGATAACGCCAACTCTGCCCAAGCCGACCGCGTGGCCGAGAAGGTGGCCGAAGGCCTCAACTGCCAACAGGATGAGGATGGCGGCGTCTTTGTGTGCAGCGACGAGTCGGGCGCAAACTGGTAAGTCAAAGACAAAACAGCGTGACCCCTCGTGTCATGTCCCAATATCTCAGAAACCCTTGACTGACTCGAACCCCCACACTAGCATCATCAACTCCTCGGGTGGCGGCACTTGCCTCTAAGCTCCTAACTGAACGCACGTGGAAGAATTGGATTAGATTAGATGACAGGGATACATCCATGACAGGACAATAGAGGAGGAATTCACAAGAAACAGGAGCAGATGCAGATACAGGTTCTCCGATGTCACAGGATCCTCTGCTTGCTAAACCGCGCATAGTGCTGGGTCACACGCAGAATGCAGATCAACAAATTACTACTAGAATCTAGCATACCCCCAAGGAATAGATAATAATATACTTATGCATAAATTTGATGCTCGACTTTGCCAGTGTCTTTCGTGAACAATAGACGTAAGATGACCAAGTAGGGCACTTGGTAGTAAGTTGATATACCAATCAACAGTAAAACTGTTAACATGGGTGTGAGGATGTCAAACTCGCAGTTAAGAGACATTCATCTACGTAACTCAACTCATTATTCACTCATTAGACTGTTGCACATTCAGAATAGTGTCGCCGTATTCATTGCCGGTTCGCGACTAATGACATCACCTAGGTATATCCATTGGTCTTACTAGAATACAGGCCATCACCTGCCGGGGCTCCACAAATATCTTAGAGGGATAGTCCTTGAGGTGTCATGGCTGTCTGTACTACATGGGCACCAGCAGGTTGGCAACACTGAAGCTGACACTGCACTTTGAGTCTTCTGGACATCTTACTCAAACACCGTTGAATCTCAGGGAGGGCGCATATCTAAACCCTTCAATTGCACTGCGCAAAGAATCTAGATCTATGACACGGGAAGAAGCGAGGAAAACGTACTTGTACGCCCGGTATATCGGTGACGGCGCCGGCGAGCCAGGGATGTGGCTGCTTGTTTCGAAACCAGCCGATCCACTTTTGCATATCGATGAGGGGATGTTCAGGGGCAACAACATGGCTTTGCGGGCCAAGCCCCCGGCATGAGCGTGTAGCCATGGCCAGGCCCGCCAAGACATAACGGTTCCTGCAATAGGAGGGAGAAGGGCTTCCATAGGGTCGAATGGAAGACGTCTAGCCCTATTTCGCGCTTGACCATAAACGGCCAAGCCTTGGCGCATCATAAACAGGAAACACAGTCTATTTAGATGTCATCGGAGGTGCTCCAATCTGCAAGGAACATATGGGCGTAGCTGGTTCATCCCCTGAGTATTTTCCCGGCTTTTTTGGAGGATAGTCGCGTTGGATAAGTGAATTGCCGCCACGGGTGACCAGGGATGTGATGGCATAATGACATCACTTGGCAATAGGTCGGGAGTCCAGGCGAACAGACACGGCGTCGGACAATCGCTTGCTGAGCTTGCTCGAATAAAGTTACTCAAGTATAAAGACAAGAAGATGTCTCCCTCCTTAGCTGTTGTAGTTCATCTCATCCCACAACACAAACACCACATCATTCAAGACTACCAAGGCTTCTTATCCCAAGACAGCCACGTTTCTTTCATTCACTTTTTTACATTCTCACCACTAACGCGGGTTCGTGTCTTCTTTCCTATTTGATATAGATCATCAATCTTCATTGTCTCTACCACTCTCTCATTCTTTCACTTTACAAAAGCAACCACCACCACCCACCACCATGCATTTCCAAGACCTCTCCGCCGTGGCCCTGACCCTCGCCCTGGCGGCCAACGCCATGCCCATGCGGGACGCCGCCGCGGACCCGGTCCAAGGCCTGGACCCGCGGGAAACCGACATCCGCCACGTCATCATCGAGGGGCGGAACGCGCCGGCAGCACACAACCCCTTCTCCGCCGACTTCTGGAAGCGTCAAGAAGGGGGCACGACGGGAGGCGGCGCCGCTCCTGCACCACCACCCGCGAAGGAAAGCGCCGGTGCTGGAGCTGGAGGCGCAGCTGCCCCACCGCCCCCAAAGGGCGACGCTGGGGCCGGTGCTGGTGCTGGAGGCGCGGCCCCGGAAGGCAAGGGCAAAGGCAAGGGAACTGGTGCTGGTGCTGGTGCTGGTGCGGGAGCCGGGAACGGAACTGCCCTACCGCCACCCGCGAAAGACGGTGCCGGTGCCGGTGCCGGTGCCGGAGCTGGAACTGGAGGCGCAGCTCCACCGCCCGCAAAGGGCGAAGCTGGTGCCGGAGCTGGAGCTGGAGGTGCGGCCCCTGAAGGCAAAGGCAAGGGGACTGGTGCTGGTGGTGCTGCCGGTGGTGAGGCGCCTCCTCCCCCGCCGCCTGCTGCTAGCGGAGGTGCAGCTCTCGATAGAAAGGGGAAGGGCAAGGCTGGTGCCGGCTGTGCTGGTGGTGCTGCACCCCCTCCTCCTCCCGCAGCAGGTGGTGAAGCCGGTGCCGGAACTCCTCCTGCTGCTCCCCCTGCCGCTGCTGCCGCCGCGGGCGCTGCACCTGGAGCCGCTGATGGAGCTGCTGGTGCGCCTGCTGGTAAGGGCAAGGGTACAGGCGCCGCGGCTGGAGCTGGAGGAGAGGCGCCTGCTGGCAAGGGAAAGGGAACCGGTGCGGGGGCTGAGGCCGGTGCTGGTGCCGCTGCCGGAGGTGCTGGAAAGGGCAAGGGCGCTGGAGCGGGTGCTGGTGCCGGTGCGAAGCCGGCAGCGAGGCGTTAGATATGGGTGGGATTTTGTTGCAGTGGCATCGGGGGTAGTGGGTTCATTAACACCTTCCTGTGTCGCTTTGATCACGGGAAACTACCGACCGGCACGTCGACGATCATGACGAATATGTGCTTGGCACGATTTATAAGTTATATTATTTACTAGATAGACTGTTCTTGTTCTGTATTATTAGTTTCATAAGATATCTGTTCTTTTCTTCATCCTACATTTGTCCCAAAACCTCTACGTGAAGACTAGTCTCGGAGATTTCGTCATTACATTGTCCGGGTGCTTTCCCACAGCAAACTCTCCTCATCTAGATCCGCTACTCGGATCGTGTGGTCAGCTCCCGCGTTGCGCCCCTCGCTGGCGCTAGGGGAAATGCTAGGACTCGGCGCTTCGCGTCGGCTGTGATCGGAGCTGGACAAATCCGGAAGCTCGCGAAAGCCGGCCCTATCGCAGTCCATCAGGTCCGTGCAGTGGCCATTCGAGTGCCACGGTGGCTTTCTGCGGCGATTGCAATAGTGGAGGTGCAGAGGTTTGATAGAGGGGACGTTGTTGGCCAGGATGGCTGCAACCTTTTTGTTTCGCATGCGACGGTATCTTGTTAGTTCGAAATCGCGGGGACGGGAATTTCAGTGTATTTAACTTTAAACGTTTGAAAGCTTTACCTAGTATACACGCTTTCTAATTTAAATAAAAGTTTATATCCCTACTCTTATTAGTAGTTTTAGTAATGAAGGGGATAGCATGGAATTAAGATACTAATCAAGTTTCCAGATGATTGGCTTTTCAAGGCAGAGCAGATGGTTTCCCTCAACAGGCCAGACTACCGGAACCTGATGGACATATGGCCAAAGAGGCACTTGCGGTGGAGAATTCACCATCAGAAAAGGCATAATCATGGACGCGACCACTGGCGCATCATCGTGTTTCGGACGCCCGGGGAGCTTTCTCACCCCTTATATTGTTAAAGTCAATACTCTAAATACATGACTCCCGCATTTCGCGTCGACAAGGCCCATGTCTTACTGTGATTCCTCCTTCTTCTCTAAGTAACCTGTGTGCCCCACTCCCCTAAATGAGTTGTCACCCCGATGGGAGCTGCTTTAGCAGTAAATGGACCCGAACCGGTTGCGGGTGGCCTCGTACCAGGCGGACGAGACCATGCCGGTGGTGCAGCCCGTGGCGGCCTGGAAGCGCCACTCGATCCACCCCTCCTTCCCGCCGCACCAGGTGTCGGTGGGCCCTCCGCAGTCCGAGAAACGCTTCAGGTTGTCCCAGAGACCGCCGCAGATGCCCGCGGGGTCGTCCACGCCGCTGTCGGCCTTGATCTTGTACCCGTGGGCGAAGCCCCCGGCGGCTTCGCCGTCGTACTCGCAGGTGGCGCCCGCGTAGGAGGCGGCGGGGGCCAGGGCGACGAGCAGCGCGGCGGTGGCGGTGGCGATTTGCATGATGATGGAGTCTGGACGTGCAAAACCGATGGATCAGTATTCATCTGCAAAGCCTTTTTGTGGTGGAAGCTGTATTGACTTACTCTTGGAGATGGTTGGGTGTGAAGATGGGGTGGTGAGCAAGGCTGCTGTGCTTGAATTCTTGAGGGAGATGAGGAGGGAAGTGTGGAAAGAAATACGATTGCCCGAGGAACTATATATACCCCCTTAGAACACGTGAAAGGCGAGGTTCTCCTATTGCCTGCCCCTTGTTGGGTTCCTTGCGGGCGTTCAGTGTAGGCAGATGGGTGGAGATGACGTACCTCCTTGGTCTGGACCGGACGTTTCGCTTCCAAGTCGCTGCGTGTCCGACCCGCTTCAAAGGATCAGCGTACCACTAGATCACCCTATGTTGCGATTATCACCATATTGTAGTTTGTAGTGTAGCGTTGATGTACCGCGGCGGATCCACCAAACCCCAGGTTCTGTTGTTACAGCGTTCTCTAGATTGTGCTGCGCCGCAGTGGTGAATCCAAGTGGGCAGGGCAATTCTGGTTGCCCCGGAGGATTCGAATGAGCCGATGTTAATTAACTATGGATATAACTATTATGCCGGAGGATCATCCTGGGATACAATAATCTCTAGCGGTTCGCTGGGGTCATGCTACGCCGCGTTGAAGGATCCGAGTAATCGGCCATTGTTTTTAGTCACGCCGAGAACACGTCATATATGAGGCATAGGGTTAGATAATACTGTCTATACGATGAGAAATACGAGCGTATCGGAGGAACTCTCTCTAGCTGAAGACGTACGTTTCAGTGCCAAGATGGCGCAGGGCCATGGGACAGGTCATGGCCCACCTATCAACGAAGAGGAAAGGCCCACGACGACACGCCTTTGGCACAGACATCAGCAATCCAGCAGGGAGATAAGGAAGAAGGATGAGGAAGCTAAGGTCATGGTGTCGTAAGTGGTCATAGGATTGCGTACAGAATCCCTACCGGACAACACGGGCGTCGAGAATGCCAGTACAGCGGAGGAACTCCTCCTAGCCGAAGAGATTCCGTATCCGTGACATTGGCACAAAAACTACCATTGTTACTCTCAAAGTGGAGGATGTCTTGTCCAGCCAGCACTTCTTGCGTGCTGTGCAGGGCTTCTTCGGCGGCCTCTCATGAGATCTTTGACCGCCTTCTGGCTGTTCCCCGCCAGCATTGATCATATCAGAATTGCAAAATACGAAGTATCATTGTACCTGTATAACCAGATAAGAAAAGTATAAAATCCCCTTCAGCTGTCGACCTTTTCCACTACAACTTACTTGTCACACACACACACACACACACACGCACGCACCTCCCACAATCATCATCTTCAGAATGCAGTTCACCAGTATCACCTCTGCCGTCCTTCTCGCTGCTCTCGCCGGCTTTCCTTCCCTAGCTGGAGCCGTAGGCTGCACCATGCGCCCAAGGGCCCTCTTCTTTGAATGGACCGTCTTTGATGTCGCCGGTGTCACTGACCCCAACGGTCTATGCAATGGTCTCAGGGACAATATCCACGGCTACTCGGATTGCACCGAGAGCAGTTGGAGCTGCCGGATGGTCGGCGACAGGTTCGAGTGGCAGTTTCTCGTCCCGACCACATGTGATGTTGGTCATGTGCGGGCGACGTGGTGGGCGGCGACAAAGAATGAATTTGGTGCTATTCCAAACACGTGCCCACAGCCTTGTAAGTCCATGCAACACTCTGTTATTCGTCTAGATTACGTGCTAACAGGATCTAGGAATCGGTTGAACAAAGTCTATAGGGGTGGATCAGGAGACAGTATTATGGGTGAGAAAATGGTTGCGGCGGATCTAGGGTTGAGCTTGAAGCGGTTGATGCAGAGAGCTAGTTAAGACGTTATAAAAGATATAAAACTCGTTTATATATATACGACATTTATTATAACTAATACGTAGTATTTAAATGTTTTAAATGCAGTCGTCTAGTGTCACGTGGTCAGTTCCATAAGCCATGGATCCCACTGGGGTAGGATAATCGCTATTATACCTCCCGCGTACGGGTATACCTGCCATAGCTTGCGGATCGGTCTGCAGTGATCCGTGATCACCGCGATGGTGGCCACATAAGCCGCGAGGCAGATGACAGAGACCCGTCTGACCAACCGTGCCTCGGGTAGCTTTTCGCTATTCAAAACGCAGTCAGCATTGAAATGATGGCAGTGCGTACCGGTTTTGAACTCACGTGAGGCGTGAAACGAAAGCAAGCATGATCCCCTTCAGACTCCAGATCATGCTGACGTAAATGTACCAGCCGGCGAACAGCCACTTGGCCCCGGCTTCGGCATCGTCTCGTGCTTGCTGCGTCATGCTCAGCGCCACTTCCTCCGTCACCCCTGTCGTCGTGCCGAGCGTTTCTATTACAGTCAAAGTTAGCATACTTAGTCAGCAGTGGGTTCGGGGAAGGTAGCATCGTGGAGATCGAAGCGTGTGGGCATACACATGAACTGGCACACGGTTACTTCCATTTCGGTCGGCTTCGCGTTAGCTTATAGTAGCCCAGCCCACGGTGGGCGTTTCTGCCTATCCTCGACGCACCGTGAAAAGGGCAATGGCCAAGACAGCCAAGTAGTCATCCACCTGCCACTGCCAGCCCACAAGGATCTTGCACCGGCTGAAGACCCGAATAACGAGCGCTGATATACCGATGGCATACTCCACCCATACCTCTTCCATCGAAGTCTGTGTTGCCGATGTTTTGTTAGCGGCCATCTTAGCGACTGGTGCTCCACGTGTGTAGTAGGTCAAGCTTCTTTTCAGGTAACTGGATGATATGTTTCCGTTCCACGTGGCAAAAGGAGATTTTCGAGATTTACCTTAGGACGTTTGACAACCCCGCCCACAATCACAACGAGCGACATTGCGGCTCACTCCGTCGGGCGGTCGAGATAAAGATAGGGTTTGTTCGGGTGTGCAAGCGTACAGCATGCCGGCGTTGGACAGGCGAGCACGGACGACCCCTTACTCAAACTTTCCTACTGTATTATTGCGCACGCCATTCGGAGACTTTGCCGGACCGTGCGCCAAAACTGTAGTAGTACAGGGTCATACCTGTTCAATATGCGCTACGCATCTGATATTTAAGGCCTTGACAGGGATATTAGGCATATATTTACCTCCTGCGTAGGTAGAAAGTGGAGGAAACTCTCCCGAACGGTGGTAAGGGAACGGTGCCTCACTGTCATGATATCTGCTTTCGGCTTCCGCCGGCCGCGCACCGAAAAGGGACCATGTGCGGCTCAGGGACAGCATGAACCTCCTCCGTAGACGATGCGGAGGCTGAGTAAGCATTCGCTGGCTGTAATGACGCTCTGAGATGATCAGCCAGCCTCCCAAATCAGAGCATCTAATCCTTCTGTCGCCAATCAGTAACGGACCCTTCTTCGCAGTTCAAAGAGCCACAACGTTTTGGTCGGAAATATACCGCCTGTCTACCCAATGCTGACAGATGCGACGTCACTAACCGCCACGAAGAGGGGTGCTGGGTGTCAACTCCAACCCGAGGATACACATTCCGACCCCCTCACTGATGCATCAAATGGCGGGGTTGTTGGTGGTATCATAAAAAAGCAAGGTGTGTAGCAAACGCCAATCTGGCCGGTGATTAGCCAAGGCACATTATTTTGGCTGCAGCCGCCGTGAGACTGGCTGGAAAGAAAAACCATTCTCGAGATATGCGGCACTGTTTTCCGTCTCTCTCTCCGTTGGTGTGCACACCCTTGTATCCACGAGCGTGATTGATCACCCAACGCCGGTACGTACGTACCGTACTAGGCAGGTCTTTCGTGCCTAAGTCAACGGTTGCAGGAATGGGAAAAGATGATATCGACCCGTGTAAAGCTAACTCTCCGAACCGGAATTGCAACAACAGCCAACTTAAGGATGACCTCCACGGATGCTGCAAAGGTGACGGGGGACGCTTTCGAGGCATCTTCCAAAACGTCATCGTACGTATTATGTCTACTTCGCTTAGGAGAGATTCATTTGACTCGGCGCAGCATGCCGTGTCCGTCACACTTGCAAAGTGGCTTGGCTCTGTCATCCAAGACAATCACCAGTTGATCCCACGGCAAAATGCTCGGAGTACGCCGGTCTTGGTCACATTCCAGACCCCTTACATTCGTTGGATACAAACCGAATCTGACGGTGGTGCAACCACACCCGACTCCCGTCACTTTCCACCTGCACAGAAGACAAGTACTTGATAGATAGGACAAGACAATGATTATGTGAGATAGATCTTGTGACCACTGCCATTACACTGTGGCTGCATGGAAAGACGTTATCACATCCCTCTTGTGAACCGCTTAGTCCGTAAGATCTGTCGCTTTGTTTCAAAGCTCATGATGCATCCAGTTACGAGATTGTAAACTATCACCCCCTCAATATGTTCCACGCACGATTCCCAAACGCTCGCCATTTCACCGCCTCTCTCTTCGGGTGCCAGTATCACGGCTCCTCGCCCAATGAGTCGAAGCTGTCCCTAATTGGAAAGTTCGACGGTCTCCTTCGCGACGGGGCAATCCATGTCGAAGCGTTCGAGCAGAACGACCTGCCCTCCAAGGTCTGGATGAGCCACTGGGAGTCCCCGCAAGACTTCAAGGCCTGGTGGGAGAGCCCCGACGTCGTCTCATTCTGGGCGGCCCTCCCCGACGACGCGGGCTTCTGGCGGGAGACGGTCAGCCTCCCGGCCACGAGATCCATGTACATGGCAAACAAAGAGACGCCGCACGGCTTCGGCCATTGCGGGGAGCTCATTCCCCTGACGGAGAAGATGGGGTACTGGGGGGCTTATAGATCGCGCCGTATGTTCCCAAATCGATCACCTGCCCTATTAATGCGCAAGCCACTGGAAGTTTCTGAACCCGCTATAATATACAGTGACTCCGGAAACCCCCGATACCAAGTTCTCTTCTCCTCTGTCCGCCCTCCCGAAGCCCAAGCCCCCCTCGGAAGAGATCCGGCCTGGTCGGATCCGGATCACCAAGTTCCCCGACAACATCTGCGTCGTGGTCGAGGGCCAGGACTACGGCGCCATGCGCCCTCCCGAGCGCGCGTACTGGGACGAGAACTTCGACGGCCTGGCCAAGCAGTGGATCACCAACGTCATGACGGCCGGCTCCGCTCAGGGCCTAGTTTCGGGCCGGGCCTGCCACGCCTTTGGCAGCGGCAAACAGCAGCTCGGGGCATCGTCCAGTGGCAGTGGCACTCTTACTAAGGTTACCTCGCACGATACCAGCGGGCCCGAAAGTTCGGATGACGATGTCGATGTCAAGTCCGAGGGCTCTGACGGGTCGTCCTCCCTCTTCCCCGGCCTCGATTACGTCCGCCAGGCGCAGCTCCTCTTCTGGCTCGACATGTCCTACATGGAGCACCTTGGGCGGTGGGACAAGGTCCACATCAAACTGCGCAAGGACTTCATGTCCGCCTACGGGCCCGGCGGCGCAATGGCTGGCGGCGAGCTGTTGCTGTGGGTCGACCTGGGCATTCTGAAGGGAGACGAGATGGACGCCGAGTACGTGGGCTGCTACGAGGGGACCGGGTTCATGGCCTATGATCATGACGCCGCGTTCGAGAGCAGGAGAGACGCCCAGTCCGCTGGTTTGCCTGCTTTCTTTGACGAGCCGCGCGGGTCGAAGCCGATGGAGTGGTAGTGTTGGGGCTATGTGTAGTGACGCTTCTGCTCTCCTGATTTAAGAAAACACCCCCAAAAAGACATCAAGGCGTAATTACTCCGTGCACAGCACACGCCCCACGAGTATGTCAACTTGGGCAAGTGTGCCAACCGACTGAGATCACGTGTGTTATATATATGCATGCAAGTTTAATAAGTGGTAACCTGACACAAACCTGGGGTTCCATCCTGTCGGTACCTTATATTCACAATACCCAGTTGCTTACGGTGAAGGGCACCTTATGAGATGCTCGAAATTCGACTCTCAACCAATAGGCAGTACCATTTCCAACCAGGTCTCGAACTTGTTTATCCCGTTCTAGAACAACCATCCTTCTCAGTCCAAGGAACACGGTCAATGGATTAGTGTATTTGGCCATAACCCAAGGTGCACACGGACCTCAAGGTGACACTTGATACGTAAATAACACTTGCTCTCTTTACTTTGCAGTGGTCAAGAACGACACTAAGAGTAAATCTTCTGACAACTCCATTTGGAAGAGAAGATGTCGTTAGGCTAGACTATATGCATCGGAAGATTCTCGGGCGAGGCGTCGACCAAAGTTGACGTATGGCTGGAACTGCCGAGCCCCTACCGTTTCCAGTTGCTCCGGGCCCCTGGCTCCATGAGGCCCGCCCGCTCCACCCAGGGGCCACCTTCGTCGGCTCGTCCGCCGATTATCAGCCGCTTGCAGCCTAGTCGGTTCCGTCCCATCCCCACCCCCCGCCCACATGGAATCTATCTCGAAGCAGATGAAACTCGGTCGCCTTGCCGCGCATTGGCGCTTGTCAGCCCGACTTGCCTGTTTTGCACGCCCAATCAGCCGATTTGTGGGGGAGGCCCTCCACCATCGCGTGGCCGATCGTTATGTCTCATCGCACATCCCATATCGTGTTTTGACAGAAGCTTGGTGCCCTGCTGCTTGGGACCAAGAGCTTGCACCGAGCATGTGGTTTTCAGTTGGTGGAGCGGAACCGGCAAATATACATTAATGGCTTTCTCCCGCCTTCCGGTTCCATCTCAGCTTCCGCCTGAAGGTCACGTTCACTTCTCACCATATTTTTACCTTCACCCCAAACACTCTTTCGTATCAAATAGATATTAGCAGGACTAACTGTCTTCTACCTTACCTATATTCAACCACCATGCATACCCCCTCGATCCTCGTCTCCGCCCTGGCCCTGGCGCAAGCCGCCGTAGCCGCGCCTTCGGTGATGCATCCCCGACAGGCCAACTGCACCAACGTGCAGGTGTTCGTGGCGCGCGGCTCCCTCGAAGAGATCCCCGGCCGGCAGGGCAAGCTGGTCGACGCCGTGTGCGGGACCATGCCGGCGGGCACGACCTGCGGGTCCACCGACATCCAGTACCCGGCCACCTTCGACGCCTACTGCAAGTCGGTCGGCTCCGGCGTCTCGTTCGCCCTGAAAGCCATCGAGGCCTACGCGGCCGCCTGCCCGGACTCCAAGATGGTCCTTACGGGCTACTCCCAAGGCGCCCATCTCATGGGCGATGTCCTGAGCGGCGCCGGCGGTCTCATTCCCAACCAGAACTGCACGCAGGCCACGACGGCTCCGTTGGCTGCTGCGGCCGCCAAGAAGGGTAAGTCGATGTCGTCGTCGTCGTCTTTTTTGTCTTGCTAACTCACGATTCTCAGTCATGGCCGTGACGCTGTTCGGCGATGTCCGCCATACCGGCAACCAGACTTACAACCTCGCCGAGGGTGCCGGCAAATCTGGCGTAAGTAAACCTTCCATCACCATGGTCTTGCCTAGCTCGAATATTGATCATGCAACTAACCATGGGGGAAAAACAGATCCTACCTCGCAAGGGTGCACAGCTGACGGGTCTGAACGTCCACTCGGACAAGATTCACTCTTGGTGCAATGGCCAAGACCCCGTGTGCTCGAGTGGCAACGACATGGATCAGCATCTGACCTATTTCGACCAGTTCACTCCCGACGCGGCTGCCTTCATCAAGAGCAAGCTGTAACCTGTCTAGGGCGTAGAACTAAGACGAATTCTTGTAAATATTGTCGATGTATTGTATGATAGATAGTTTTCGGGCCAAGAACTAGATTGGGTTGCCCGCCCTACGTGATTTCCACTAGCCATTCTCACATGCCCGGTGCTCTTGGGATCCTCACCCCGTCCTGTTTCCGGGTAATCCCAATGATTTGGTATCCACGGCGCAACCTGGTGACTTGCTCTCACTGCTTGCTGATCTCTGGATTCTTGCTTGCAGATCTGCCACTACAATCTCTTGCCGCTTCGCTCAGGGGCGGCGCTGTGATTCATAATACACTGGTGAACTCTTGGTTCTACCGGTTGACTGCTCTGCCTCCTCGATAACACCGCCGCTGACACCCGATGGGCCAGCTGCGGGTGTTCGCTGTCGTCTCGAGATCCACCATCAGGTTTTCCGTTGCACTCCAGATGAGACGTTTCCGGTAGAAAACAAAAAGCAAACAAAAACGCGTCGAATTTCAGGAACCACTTGGGATATATGGCATACGTGTCAGCAAGCCGTTGTCCCAGCTGCACTACATGAGGACAACCACCTCTTTCAAACATACTCAGGTCGACAGGTTTCATAGAGTAGGCTTTCAAACATCAAATACATATATACCAGATATAACAATCTAGATTGTTCCCAGTAAACAGGCCCCTGTCAAGACAGGCCGCAGGAGCAGACGGATGCATCATCTGGAAAATAGCAAGATTGGGAAGATCAAGTGTTTGGTACGATACGTCACAATTGACGACAGAAATTTGCCCATCGTAGTAACGTATAAAGCCATTGTGGATTAGAGAGCTGGCTTGGACTGCCTGGCTGAACCTCTGGGTCCAAATCCAGGAGGATATGCAACTTCCATTACCGTCTAACAACTCCGATTCCACGCCAAGACGGTCAGAAGAAGATTATGGAATGTAAAAAGAATGATATACCCACTTGATATTAAGTCGACATCACCAGTATTCATTACGACAGAGTCGTCTTGATGGTCATGATACACAGGGCCTCCTGCTTACAAGGCGGTTCTGTGGAATTTGCCAACGTTAGTTTTTGAAGAACCAATGACGGTTATACACCTGCTCTTCCCGGCCTCAACACCCAGTTAGAGGTGGCTCTCCTACGAAATTTCGCTGGCAAACCCCGGGCTCAACTTGATTATGAGCCTGTTCTTAGAGAACCAACTCTTCAGGGAGGCAGGAGACCTTTTGGGCCAGAATCGAGGTGGACAGTGTCTGGGTACTGGAAGAGTACCCATCTGGAAGTCATTTGCGATTACTTTACTTCGATATTCTTTCGGTTCATGTATTACAGAAACAAATGCCAGAAAATGCAGAAAGCTTAAGACGGGCGGCAGAAGATTGTCTGGGGTAAACATATACTTGGCTAGACTGATGGATGTACCACACCCAGGCCCCCGACCGACATCTGAGTGGACACCGCCGAGGAGATACAAGGTGCAAAGTGATCACACGGAACAGAGCCAGTATCGTGCAGATCAAGAATATCAGGTCTGGAAACCTAGTGCATTTGTGCATCATCTCGTATCAAGTCCTACACCACAGCCCTTGTCGGCCTCGATGCCTTTTGCTCCAGCCCCAAAGTTGACGCCGCCATCAGAGTACTCACCGAGCTAACAGGATTGTTCGGAAGCGGGCTCAAGGGTGTCGATGCCATCCTATACTCATTCATAGCTTGCCAACCGCCCCTTAGATCCTTGTCGGGATAGCCATCCTCCCTCTAGGGAATCTTGAGGCACTCGCCCGATATGTTTTTTCCCCGGGGCTGTTCACGCATTATCTGCTCCAGTATTACCCTCTCCAAAGTCGTTCGGACGTGGTTGTTTCGTTACTTTCCAGGTCCAGTTGGCATGCGGATCACATTTGAGGATCAATATTCCCAAGATTCCCATCGGCGGCTCCCATTGCCCGATAGGCATGACACCTCAAAGTATCTTTGGTCTTTAGAAGGCGGAGAAAACATACGAACAAGGCATTGGGTTCATCTCCGTATAGTTTGATCATCCCGATGGCGGAGACGGTTTAAGCCAGGAACATGGCTGCTTCAGCAGCGAGACCGACTAGGGATCCCTCTTCTCAATTGAGGCTTACACCTTTCTGGCTACACTTCATCGAGGCGGGCAACGGGAACGAAAAACTACCAATGACAGGGGACGGTGGTTTCGAACTCTTTATCTAACCTAGGTAGCAATACGATAAGAAAAGGAGAGTTCTGGAAGTTCTCCCCTCACGCATACAGCTAGGGATGCCAGTCAAAAGTGGTGTGCGTGATCATGCGAAAGGTGGAGAGCGTGGCTTATCGCTAACAATGGCGCGCCGGATGCCGGGTAGACGAACCTGACTGGCAGGTGAGAAACGTCTTATGTTGAATAAAGTAGAAACAACCATAAAATATGTTTACAGAAACCGACCTGCACGTCGAGATGGGATTTTCTCAATCGTGGTTTGTCGGACCCGAGAGAATGTCTTGCGCTACGTCTGCATGGTAACTTACTAAAAAGAAGTCCAGCGCTGAGCTGAGAGCTACTGCTAGATCGGTGCAGGGTCGTCGTTCGTCCTAAAAATAAGTGATTCCCTCACACGCTAGGAGAAATAAAAGCAAAAGACCATGGTCAGCTTGGGCAAGTGGGACGTCATCTTACCGTACCATTCGTGGCGGATTGGCTGGCAGGGAGCGCTCTAACAGTAATCACATCCAGACAGCATCTGAAACGCTAAACCGGCCATCGCGCTGCGGTGGATCGAAGCCAGGGCACCGTCGCTTGACCAGTCCAGGAGATGGTTCACTTGGAGGCCATGTGCCACGGCTTAGGGGGCGTCGAGCGGTTCGTTGACTTGATTGAAGCTAAAGTGACGAGACGAGCTGAGCAAACGGCTCGACGGCTCAATGGCCAAGAGTTCACCTCTTATTTAGCGGTCTATGGCGTGCATACATATGTATAGGAACTTGGGCCGGTGGGTGTTGTGAGTGCGTAGGCTTACCTGTAACTAGCCACTTTATTCTGCATTGATGGGATGAGAACGAATGTTTAGTTTTCTCGTCTTGCAATGCAATTGCAAACATGGGAAAGTTGACAGCTTGACAGCTTGACAGATTACCTTGTTGTTTATCATACATTGAACATCAATCAAACCTTGTTAGCAAACCCGGGCGCTGGCTTGATTTTGAAACGGGTGCCTTCCTCCGTGGAATTGAGGGATGCTTGGCGAGAGAAATCGCGACAACACCACACTACACCACACAGCACAACGCAATGCAGGTGTCGCATCGTGTCTGTCGTGCCTCCTCCCACGGACGCCAGAATCGATAAGCCAAACGCGCCTCGGTTATTTGGGCTTTGCTGTGTCGGCTTGGCGGCACCGCCAAAGACTCAACGCCCATCTTACAGGCTCGACAGGTAATCTAAGAATAAAGTAAGACTGGAGTCTGATTGATTGATGGTCGAAATTGACATGGGGCATTTCTGTAACGGCTCGGTGGGACCAACCACGTCCCTCCCTGGCCTAGCGCTGGACCCGTATTACCTAAGGTACATAGAGAGAAAGTCCCATCCTACCATTGCGGATTGAGAGGGATTGGTGTGTGTGGTCGCAGACCAATTCCCATATGAGGGGAACGGAGCTGCAAGCGCTGTGATGCCTCCAGAACTCCAGAAGTCGATTCTGCGATGCTCGCTCATGGACTGCTGAGTGGCTGCTTGCTGTCTCTCTTTCGGAAGACTGTCACAGTGGAGGCGCGCCTGGTTCAACGTTCGGATGGTTTCGCATGAATGTTTGCGCCGGGCATGAATGATGAACGGCGCTCTTGTCCTGACAAGAAACACAACCCGGCTCTGCTTGCTCCTGCTCCAGCCGGGTCGGCGGTCGTGATTGATCCGAGGTTGGGTCAGAAACGCTTCTGCCAGCTGCCTCTTTTGGGAAATGCCTTCGTCGTGTGCCCTTTATGTGCGGCGTAGGATTCTGTGCATATAGTAGCATTTAAAAGAAATACCGAGCCACCCAACGTGGAGGCTGCCTACCGGCCGGATCTCGCGACCAGATCCTGTCGTTGGCTTGGTGTTTGCTAGGCACTTCAATGCCTTCAATGCAGTAATGTTCTGGTCTGGTCTGGCCAGTCCCAACGAGCCACAGCCGCTGCGAAGGGTATTTTCCGGATAATGAATGATGCGATCAGGAAAAGCGATCCCTTTAGGTAGGTAGGGGTCGGGATTGGCGAGCGCTTGGCCAGAGGAAGTCGAGATGCGAGGGTGTTGCTCGTGGGTGGTCAAGGGTCCCGGCGTGCTGACAAGCTGAGTGGTCGGTCCCCTGGGGGCGATCACCCACTTTGGGCTGTGTAAGCGAGTTCCATCTTGATTGAGGGGTCGTTGGTCCCCGTCCCCCGTATGCGAGCACTCGTCTCTCTCACCTCCCACTCTGCCATCTGCTGAAGAGACGGATGACTTACTCTGCTATGCACTTACTCTGCTGTGCAATTTGTACGTCATTTGATCATCAGTCTCATCGAAGTTGCTTAGTTTAACTACCTAATTGCACACACAAACATTCATCTATTCACTTGCGAATCGAGATTACAGGCCTTTGGGTATAACTTTTTAGCAGCCAGGCAAGTAGCCACACGCCCTTCGCGGCCGCCCATGACTATGGGGTAAGAAATGAAATAAGGAATGGGGGCATCCGGTTGCCATGCCATGAGAGGTGCTTGTCGCGACCATATTACGCCGAGGCAGGTAGCCAGAAACAGGCCATTGCCCATAGTTTGCACATATTACATTGCTGTCGCCATTATTGTCGCCCCTCAGCAGTCCATCTGTTGAGGGCACAGCAATCGATCCTTCGCAGCAAACAGCAGTTCGTAAAATATCCGAGCTTCCTCTCGCGTGGCGGGTGAATCAATGGTTCGGCTCGGGAGCACGGAACACACGGGGGCATGGTAGCAACGGGTTTGGGGCCTCCACGCTCCCTCAAACTCTTTGTAGAGTAGAAGTTTGAAGTTGATATCATCGTCGCGGGAGATCATGTCTGTTCCCGTCGTGCTGAACGGTTACATGGCACCACATCCGTCATAGTCAAGGGCGCGGGCTCTTTCAGCTTACCTACCAGCAGACGTGCGTGAGCCGTCTGTCCCCAACGGCCATGATCACCTCAGCACCCAAACATAGATCATCGAGTGACTTTGATTGCACAGATGAGCCAGGCAATCATGTTTCCCAGTAGGGCCAACAACAAAATTGCACGTGGATCATATTTCATCTGCGCAACCATAGATTTCAAAGACATCGAGGATGTTCTCGATTTCTGTTCAATTAAAAGCGCCTTGCGAGGTGATCGGAGGAGTGCGTTTTCCCCCCTGGCATTCTTAACCCCCGTCGCATGAACCAAGCCTACCAGCAAGCCCCCCACTAAACAGCCCACCCACAGGCTGGACAGGCCAGTTGGGCCCTTCTGACTTCTGACAGCTAGGGGAGCTAGGGGGGAGCCAACCGCCGCTAGCTGGGTCCCCAGGGGATCTCCCGGTCCCCTCCGCAATGGTCATCGCTGTTGACCCTTAGGAAAAATACTCCGTCGTGGTAGTAGGCCTTTGATTAGCGTGCAGCCAATTCCACCAGTACATTCACTGTTCTCACTTGCAGCGCTGCTCGACTTATAGAAAGAGCCAGGTAGCCCACCTGGCCCGGCACCCTGTGAGAAATTGGGCTCCTTTCCCTCCCTTTCTGGCTCTTCTTCAGCTTCGTATAATAATTCGGCAGTTCTTGCTTGCTGACCTGCCTTGCATCTCGCCTCTCTCCGTCGGTGTTGCACACGTATCGAGTATTGGAGTTCCGGTCCTGCCTAATCAGCATCACCACCCCCGAGCTGCCTCGCCCGATCTGATTGACCGATCTCAGTCTCCATCTTTCAACCTTTCCAGCGCACCTGACCACCCGACCTCATACCTTCCTTATCTTGTTCGCAACCTCCGTTGGCGACATCATCGTTCTTCGGGGTCGATTTCCACTTCTCCAGTCACTCTTTTATCACCTTGGTCGTCGAGATCCGACCCCATCGTCCACGGAATTTTACTTTCTCGAGCGGCCTAGCGCTGTCACTTTGACCTGCATATACATACCTATTTCAACCCGCCTTGGGACGACAGCATCACTCGACACAATCTTGAAGAGGCATAACCCACCTGGACTGCCGCAAGGAGGAAATAAAACACGACAGTTTTCGATTAACACCATCTCACGACCGATCAACGTATCTCGTCTTTGACAGCTCGTTCCTGGCCCTAAAAGTGCTTGTCACTGCCAATTCCGCCGGACGCGAAACACGAACGTCACCGACTGATTGGACAGCCCTTAGAAGCGCTGTCATACTTTGCTGAAATTCGTCCTACTCACGCTTCGTCCGTGTCGTTCATATTCAGCTTCAATTATTTTCGTCAATCGGGTTCTTCCTGACCGGACTCTTTTTCGAGATACCCCCTTTCGTATTCCAGCGTCTTTTTCTTTCTTCATCGCTGGGCGGTTTCATCATCTTGATAACCTTTCCACCTCTTTTTATTACGTCGTCTGACTGCGCCTCCGAGCCACCATTCACACCAAACAACCCTCTCCTAAACCGTCCCACCCGCGTGAATTCCTACTCAGGAATCGCCGGTTTTATCTTCCATTCTACCTCTTTGACCAGATCTCTTCACCTTCTGGTCGTTTGACACCATGGCTCGCAGCTTCGCATTGGTCGCTGCGACCATCTTCTGGGGCAATGTCTTGGCCCAGGGTGACATGAACGCTTGTGCGGTACGTCCTTTTATCGATTGTCTCGTTTTCCCAGTTTAGCACTGCTCCCCGCCTTTGATTGGCCCGTCGTCGCAGCCGCTAACACATGCGCTACAGAAAGGCTGCGTGGTCAACATCTTTACAGATCCCTCCCGTCTGGGATGCAAGCCCGAAGATAAGAACTGCGCTTGTCATTCAGGCCAAAACCTCACTTTCGGCGTTCGTGACTGCATCACACAGGCTTGCAAAATTAGTGGCGACGAATTGGCCAAACAGATCGCAGCCTCTGATCAGTACACGAATGAGATTTGTGTGCCGTTCACTTGTAAGTGACATCAATAACCATGTCGACCTGTTTCGGGCTGGTTTACTGACTCGGGTAATCACTTGTAGCTACTGCACCTGCCGCCCCTGCCACCACGGCTCCTCCGCCTCAACCAGCTCCGGCCGCAGCACCTGCAACCACGGCTCCTGCTGCTCCGGCTCCCACAACAGCCGAGCCAGCCAAGACTACTGGCGCCGCTTCGCCCGAGGTCAAAGATCCTCCCGGATCTAGCATCCCCGCGACAGCTACTCAAGCCGGCGCAACCTCGGCCGCGAACTCTCAGCCAACCACCGGAGCATCATCTGCGGCATCCGCCGACAGCCCGAGTGGCACGGCCAATGTCAACGCGGTAAGTTTACGCGAGTCCATTTGTGCATGGTTGCATTGTACTAACTAATTGTCTTAGGCGGCCTCATCCCATGCTGCCGGCGCTGCCGCTGCTACCGCGTCCCCTACGAGCAGTGAAGCTGCTGCTAAGGAAAAGGAGGACTCTTCCGAAGGCGGGCTCTCCATCGCCGCCAAGGCTGGAATTGGTGCCGGTGCTGGTGTCGTTGTCGTCATGGCTGCTATCACCCTTTGCTGCATCATGATGCGACGCAGGAGAGATAACCGTAACGCCGGCGCCAAAGGACCTGCTCGACCCGCACGCAGCCCACTGCCTGCCATCTCCAAGCCGGTTGCAGGCGGAAGACACTATGCGGAAGATGTGGAGTCGCCGGCCGCCCTGAACTTCCCATTCCCCGCCGCTTGCAACGAGAAGCGGCCCCACCCATCGGCACAGTCGCCCACGTCGCCCTACAAGAGCTCGCGCGAAGACCACTACAGCGTCCAGGGCAACAAGTACGAAGACATGCTGCCACGCACTCAGCCTAGAACGATGATTTAGCGATTGCAGTTTGTCCTTCCTTGAACTTAGCGGCACCAAACTTACACAACTGGCGGCGGCCGACTCCCAAATATCTAATGGCAAGAATATAACACGGTGGCTTACGGACTTCAACGGCATGGGGGCGAGTGTAACTCGTGTTACCCCCGACTGACTGCGAACAGTCTGGGAGATTCGCAGCTCGTTTTCGATGGTTTTAGTTTGGTGGCTGTTTTATTTGGTGGCAATGTCACGGCTTGCGATATAACCCATTCGTGCGCGTGCCTCGAGAGTTTATCTCCCCCGGTCTCGTCATAGCTAATATAGTGGAGAGAAAATACCAAAACAAAGTCCCAGAGTAAAGGTTGCTTGGTTACACTGTGATACAGGAATTCCATTTTAATAGTGAACAAACTGGTAACATGACGGGTCATTTTCCTTGTTGTACCTGGCAGTAGATATCATGTCACCCGAGTTCATGTTCACAACGATCAGATATGAAGGATTCCATTCTTCCTTATAGGTCAACCTGCTCACAAATCCACTTTCGTCATATTGTGGGAGAGCCCTGTTGTACTAGAGCATTTAAATAAACGAACCCCCTTCTCAGAAGTCAACTGAAGAGGGGCTTGTTGTCAGAACATCATCACATTTGGGGCAAGTATCACGTCCTGCTGGTTAGTACAGTCACGATATT
The DNA here is from genome assembly GCA_038364195.1 of Apiospora sp. TS-2023a. Classification (NCBI taxonomy): domain Eukaryota; kingdom Fungi; phylum Ascomycota; class Sordariomycetes; order Amphisphaeriales; family Apiosporaceae; genus Apiospora; species Apiospora sp. TS-2023a. The sequence continues at coordinate 1,729,825 of JAQQWQ010000007.1, read as the reverse complement.
GTGCGCACAACGACCAATAGCGACTGGTCTATCAATCCTGTCTCAGGCAATAGTTCCTAACATTATTATCAATACCTGAGGTCTAAACCATGAACCGAGTTACATGCAGACAGCTATCGATCCCATTTCCTCCCAAAGACTGCGCTCTCTCCTCTCCCTCCAAGGGGGCCATTGGTTGCCTACAACTAATTATCGACAGAAGAAGAGACAACGCTTCTTATCCTTGAGTCCCTTCTTCCTTTCCTTCTGCTCTCCGTGACACGTGCTCAAGGGAAGACAGAATTGGTTTTGTCGGCAGGAGAAGGCACAACTCCCCCACGATTAGACGAGGGAGCTCTTCTGATCACCGCCGCTTGGGGCCTTGTCACCACTGGCAGGAGCGGGTACGGCCACCTTGTCCTTGTCGCACTTGTCCGCCGTACTCTGGGCTCGGGAGGCGAAGCTGTCGGCTGGGGTCTCGCCGGTGCCAGACTTCTTGGCCTGGAGGGTCGACGAAGAACTCGCACTGTTAGTATTATTGTTGCCTTCGTGATTCTAGTCATTCATTCTGTAAAACGTTCGCGGCTGTCTTTGGTGCTCACGGGCGGGCCAGAAAACAAGAGGTTCCTCTTCGCGGGCGACATGATGCCAAAGGTGCGAGGGACGTTCTCGGCTGCTGCTTCTCCTGGTGGTCGTGGTGGTGGGCATACATAACGGGTGATGGAGCCGCGGTCAGGGTTGGGGTTGGGGTTGCTGAGGTTGGCAGTGTTGGTGTGGGTAGTGCGTACCTCGGCGGCCTGGATGCGGGCGGCATCCTCCTTGGTCATGGGGTTGGTGTTCTCCTTGTTGTTGGCAGTGTTGTCGGAAGACATGTTGGTGGTTGTTGTTGAGTTGGTACGTTGGTAGAGAGTTTGTTTTGTTGAATCGTGAGTGATGTGGGAGGTTGAGTTGGCAAGTTACAAGTAAGCAGAGATCTTGGCTTTGTAAGGTTGTCTTGTGAAGAAGAGAGAGTAAGGGAAGACATTTCGCGGAAGAAAGGCACCGACTTATACCACACTGAGAATAGCTGCTTCCTATAGCTGTGGTGCTTGATAGAACCTCTTGGAAAGCAACATTGACTTTCGGAGTCATGGGCACAATTTTCCTTCTTACTAGCAAATGCATATGCATCTATCATACCATACATACATAAACAAACTGGAGGAATCACCGCCCATGGTGTGTTAGCAGTATGGTTGCAATAAGATACAAACCAATGCAGATGGCATCAGCTTGGGCGGGATTCGAAATCAGGACCGATTATTAGAAAAAAACCATGAACTGGTTCACTGCCATTGGGCTATCTTGCCAATGGCTATGAACCAATTCATATTATTCGCCGGCCATGTTAGGACTTAAGAGGTCTCACCGTATAGGTAGGTGACTTTCTTTGTTAGCTGATAGGTGAATACAGACTTGAGCAATTAGGGAGGGGTACGGGCAATAGGGGTTCTACGATGTGATACAACCCTTGCACAGTTATGTCTATGTTGCATTTCCCAAACAAACAAAGGAAACATTGCCTTTTCTCTATGATGCTATTAAATACAGCTTTTCAAATGATCCATAACATACAAATACCAAACAGTCAGCACGCCATGAATTGCTAATTACAGATGTTGGCCAACTGCGTATGAGCTGCCCCTATCTCCAAGGGGGGTGTGAAGAAGATGAATAGGTGTGGGGATAAAACAGCTATGAGCTACCCCTATCTTCTGAAGGGTGCAAAACACAAGATGCACACCTACCTGCTTAAACGTCCTGCAGTTTGTAACAGCAAACCAGCCTGCATTCTGGCAGTAGGGCCACGACACCGCCCTGTAACCTGGAATGAGCCAACGTCTCTCCAGCCTGCAAGAAGAAACCTCCAACGCTACCGCTTCTTCCACTCGGCCCTCCCCAACAAGGCAGAGCAGTTTTCAAACTGCTATCAGTAGCTCAACCTTTTCCTCCTCCCTGCTTCAATGAAGTGAGTGACATGTACTAGATCAGACGCTAAGCTGAGTGTGCACACAGACCGAGCCGTTGCATTGATGGACTACTTCTGGAACAGATAGCATCTAACCATCTAGATTGTACCCGACCACCTTATTTATCTTGACAAGTGAACAAAACCGCGCTGCGTGTATTGCACCGGAGGTTGCCGCAAACGATGTGGGCATATTTGTTGCCAACAGTTGCTTGCCGATGATGCCAAACCAAGCAACTGCCACTTGATCTCCCGAGAGATTCTGGCCTTTCCACAATAATCGACTGATTCTGGTCCATGCTGTTCAAAGCCAAGCAGGTAGTATCTCATCAACACAGATGCCGAGGTGTGATTACGAAGCCAGCATTTAGGATTTGACAACTTGCCACCAGTACAGCTACCAGTCGAACCTTGGTTTGGGATCTGTGGATTGAAAGGTCTGCTTGAACCATAAAAGTTTCACATTACTGCCAACACAAGTCAGATACCACGCTTGTGGTGAGCGGTTATCAACACCAACAAGGGCGTACATACCCAAGTATCACCCACAGGTAGGGTGTGGGAAGTTGAAGCACCGACTGTAACGTATATATACTGTATTCATGATAGAGCAAGCAACTACAGAGATAAGTGTGGACGAAGCTGTGCCGTAACTGTACAACAAAACAAATCATGACAACATACAATGTGCATTTTCCCAAAGACCCAACCAAACATCATCGACCCAAAATCAAGCCCGACCCAAAGCAGAACAAAATCTTAGATGTCATGACTCTCATATTTCATCACCGTCATCATCATCACCATCTTCTTCTTCATCTCATCATCATCGTCATGATCGAACAGAGCAGAGCAGACTCGCGCGCAGAGGGGAGATCGGCAGTCGTTTCCTCCTCCTTCTTACCCGTCTACCAACTTCCTCCTCCTTCTTCTACTTCTTAAAGCGTCGCTCCATCTCCTGGCGGAGATACTTCTCTCCTTCCTGCTTGATAATGGGCACCGCCGTCGACACCAAGAACCCGCCAGCCTTCTTGGCCCACGGCGGAACGGTGCGCTCCTTCTTCACTGGTTCGGCACCCCGACCGCTACCACCAGAGTAGGTCTTGCCTCGGGGCCGGCGAGGATCTGCCACCTCTTCGTAAGGGTCTCGCGGGTCGCGAGGGTGGTGACGCGCACCCCCTCCCCGTGGTCCGCCGCGACGGTCGTCAAAGTCGTTATACGGATCCTGGGGATACGCCGCGGATCGCGCCCGGTGCTTATCCTCGGGACCGCCACGGGGGTGACGCGTCGAACCGCTGCGCGCCGGCACCGGCGCACCACGGCCACCGTAGGGGTCGTCATCGTACATGGCTTTAGGCGGGAGGCTGGCCCCTCGCCGGTGACCAGGGCCACGCGAGGACGACGAAGGGGCCGGCGGCGGTGGTTCGTACCGACCACCGCCGCGCTCTGGCGATGGGCCCCTTGACGGGCCCTTGTAGGCCGCTGGGGGCGGGGAGCGGCGTCGGGACGACGGATGTGGCTCGCCTCGAGGAGGTGGCGGCGCCCCAGCGTAGCGATCGCCGCGGTAATCCGGCGGCAGGCTCTGGCGCGCGGAACGATCCTTGTTGCGTCGGCTCTTGGGCGCATCCGAAGTGTACCCTCGGTCGCCGTGATCATCGTGGTAAGCGGGCGGTGGCCTGTCGCGTGGTTTCCGGGGCTCTTCGTGCCTGCGTCCAGAGCGCGCGGATGCGACGGCGGCGGCTCCAGCGGCTCCCCCAACTCCTGCACCCATCGCCACATCGTATGGGTCGGGCCCACCTCTGCGACCTGCCGCAGTAGGTGGGGGCGCATGGCTTCCTGGGCCTCCTAATCCGTAAGGATCATTCTCGTCGCCATCGTCGTAAATGGCTCTGTCGCCGCGTGACGACTTGAGGTTGCGGTGCGTCCTGCCTTCTTCCGCCTCGAAGCCGTCTCGACGGGCACGGAAGTCCCGGAATTGCGGTCCGTCCTTCTCTTCCAGATCCGACACGCGGGTTCTGGGTTTGGGTCGGCGGGCAGTGCTGCTCATCTTCTTGTCGGCCTCGTCGGGCGCGTACTCGACGCGGCCGTCGCGATGTCGGACCTTGCGGCCGGCATCGGGTGGTGGTGGTGGTGCACCTCCGACACCGCGGGGTTTGCTGCTGTGGTGGTAGCGGGGGTCATCGTCGTCGCTGCTGTCGTCGAGGTCGGGCTCCTGGAGACGGACTTGGGATTGCGAGCGGTGCCTGCGACGCGGGGGGCCGCCGCGGTCTCTTTCGGCGGGGTCGACGAGGATCGAGCCTCTGCGCGGTCGTCTCGTGCTACCGGCGGCCTCGGGGTAGTAGGGATCGGCGGCAGTGACGGGAGGAGGGCCGCCGTAATCGTAGCCGCGGTCACGCGGGGGTGGGCGGTCGTAGTAAGACGCCATGTTCTTTCTATGTAAGAGTAACAAAAGGAACAAGGCTGTAGTATTTTGTTATATTTCTTCTTTTCGAGGTTTGGAATAACGCAAGCGAAGAAAGAAATAATAGTCAAGGGTAGGGATGGTTGGAATTGTAGGGGCGGTCAGATCAAATCATATTTCCACCGTCGGCAGTTCGTAATGGGATGCCTCGTTGCAGCCCGATGGAAGGGGAAAAGGAAAGAAGTTCGGAAGTGGTGTGGGAGCTGACCGCCTGATGGGGGTGATCGGCTGCCCATCTGACGTCATTTTGCGGCATCTGGCCAGGGCCCAGATCGAGTCTCAAGTCTCTAGTCTCAGACACTGCCCAGAACAATCCATGGTGCTTATTGTTTCTTTCTCTATCTACCTAAATTTGGCGGCAATTGATCCCTTAGCCGTGACCTTGGTCATGGGTATGTTGTTTCATCAATCCAGATGCCTGGGTGCGTTTCAAGCATCCTGAGAGTGGCTTTTTCCCGGGCTGAGTTATTATATCGCAAGCTCCTAAGCAGCTCCATCTCGATTGACCTTCTCCGCATCTTCTGTCCGCATCGTCTAAGGCCTGAGTGCACTGACCCAACGAACCCCGGAGGTTAGGCGCTAGAGGCTGGGTTCGGGGGCTGGATTAGTGGGTTCGGAGGCGAGCAGCAGTGCCCGAGCCACCAGCTATCCGCCATTGGAACAATGCCAGCGCATGAATCTCCCCTATCCTATGAGAAGGCATGCAACTGCATGTCATCGTCGTCATTCTTAAGAGCGAGATTTCACGACAACGCAATAACCGTTTATCAGGGCCAGTAAGGTCCCTCCCGCTCATGCCGTAGCTGCAAGTAAGCGATAAACCCAAATTCCATAGGCGCTTAGCAGCTACGTAATATCGTGGGGTACACGGTCACCCATCAATCAGTCATCTCATCGCACAACGTACTGTTCCATTTTCCATTGTCCTGCTCATGGCCATGGTACTCCCAAGTCTCCATGCTCTGCTTTACGTGCTGGACGTTGAAATAAACCCAGTGCACTCGTTACCAGATAGAAGGCCATCGCAACTTCACGGAGACTGGCAGGCTACCAGCGGCCAGAGCCTCCTTCAGAGCGTGTGGTCTGGTCTATGCAGCGAGTCAAGTAGGTAACATTGGTACCCAAGCGTAACCTAGTCTCGTGAAGAAGGCATGATAGACGCTGCTTGTTGACGCAACTTCTCATGCAGGTCACTTCTATTCTTTAAAATTACCCCGACAAACGGTTTGCTCAACCAGGTAATGAGCAAACTCCAGCGGTTGGAGCCCATGCTCAAGCCTCTTTCATCAGTACAGTAGTCTTATTGCTAGCCACACCAAAACACTAGAAGAAAGCCCTATGGTGATACAAAACTGCCAGCTTCTAGAGTATGCCATGCGATTTATTGCTTCATGGTTTCAAGGGGGAACACTTCATCACCATTCCGGTTGATGAGTGACTGACTGGAGTATTCTATCCGAGTTCGGCTGGGATCAAAAATGTTAGATGTAGGTGTGTATTCCTTCTACTTGCCCACCTTATCTAGGTTCCAGATTCTGGGCGCCCCTGATATATCCGAGTACTTGGGCAAATGTTCCTACACATTGGCTATAGGCTTATATCGCAAAAACATGTAACCATAATATGACTATCTAAAGTAGTGGTATCAAGGTCTTCAACTCTCCCTGAATATTTGCAGCGAGGGTAGTAGTTACTGGCCAAGGGTAAGTTGTAGATGACTGCAAGATTTGTAGCTGTTAGTGATCTTGTTTCTAGGAATATTAGTAGAATAAGGACATATCTATACCTAGATAGAGCGAAACATGTACAAATAGTTATTTATATATTTAATGGAAAAGGGGGTGGACTTGAACACATTCCACATCACGATGGTGTGTGAGGGAGAAACCCCCTATCAAGGGTTGAGTTGTATATTAGGTCGCTCAGCTATTCCATTACCAACCAGTCCGACATTCCCTTATGGCCGAGCCGAAATAGCTGAAAAATCCCTTGGTAGTATGTGGTTTATATGCCTTACAACTTATACAGAAGGGATCGGCGGCCAGGGGGAAATCCCAATGCCCCTTCAGCATTGGATACAAATAATCTATGTAACCATGAATACGGGTGCATCGAGATCTTGTGTTATCCCGTGGATGACGAAGTTGCTCTTCATTTCCCGAGACTCCAAGATATAATGTAGGGGATGTAGAACTTGACTAGGTAGCCACCAGCAAATATCTTCTGGTCTTACTGGCACATTATGGTTGACATGTAACACTCGCTTAAGAGCCACCCATGTCTTGCTGAAAGTTTAATCTAGGCGGTGAAGACATATTTATGCATGCGCTGGAGGAGTAGATCTCTGAATGCGTATACATCGCCGATGATATTAAGTGTCACATATTATACTGCACAATGTCCATTTTGACTGAACAGATCGGAACTGAATTGAACTAGTAGGGTATATGTATTGTTCCAACAAACGCCTCGTAGAAAACCACCGCCATCATAATCATCGTCACAGGTCCCCGGGCAACTCCCCGAACATTAGTGTATGTAAGTATGTACGATCTAAGCTAGTAAGATGCTTCTCAGAAGCGTCCTACTTCTTCAAAGATCCGCCTGTGGATAGTCCGCGCTCCTCTCTTATCTTATTGGTCTTTTTGATGGCTTTTCAGATTTCGTTTTTCTTTTTCAACGGGTTGTTTCTCGTGATATACTCGCCATGTTTGCTTTTAACATGAGTCGAGCGGGCAGCCGATCTGGGTCCCCTTAATCTTGCCACCCACTTTGGCCAAGGTGAGGATGGCCTGGACGACACCTCCAAGACCCTCGCCCGCCACCAGGCCACCGGCGATGGCAAAGCAATAACGGTCCCAGGTAACGGGGTTCTTCTTGTTCCACACGTGGGAGATGACGGCGCCCATCAACATGGCTGTCGAGTACTGAGTCGCAGGCAGCACGAAGGCGACACCGACGGCCATCCAGTTGGGAAGCCACTCGCGGTACTTTTCACGGGGACCGACAAGGTAGTAGCGCTTGACTGCAACCTGGATCACGCAGATGACACCAAGGACAATGGCGAAGATACCCGAGCTGAAGGGGATGTTGAACTGGGGCGCGGTGACGGCCTCGGCGACGGCTACCCAGGCGGTAACGGACGGGACGGGGAACTCGCAGTGATTCTTGTATATCGGGTTCTTGAGATCGATGATGCAGGGGTACGCTTTGCTGAATAGAACGAAGATACCAGGCGCAAGGAACATGGCAACGATGCAACCACAGCACTGTGCATAGAATTGCAGCTTGGGAGGGGTGCGCAGGAGGAAACCAGTTCGGAAGTCGCCAGTCAGGGCTGTGGACATGTCGGCACCGGAAGACGCGACGATACCGGCAAGCAAGTTGGCAGTCTGCGCCGCATGAATTTCATGACCCTTGGTTACGCCGCCGAACACCAACTGGGAAGCCTTGGACGAAGCGGTGAGAGGCGTGACGTCAGTGACTGCACCACCGTGGATGGACATGAACGCAAAGATAAGAGCAAGGATCGAGGCCAGAACAGCAAGTCCGCCATTGATGTGGAACTGGACCTCGAAGATGATGACGGAAACGATGATAACAGATAAAGCGCCAAGAGACCAGGCCCAGACTGGCACCTGCTGACTGGGGGTTGCGAAATCTTCAACAATAGCGCCACTGTCGTTGACGGACTTGTTGGACTGCTTCTCGAGCCAAGGGCTGGCCTTACCGCGCTTGGTCAGGGAGGCATTGATCTTGCCTGTTGTGTCAACCCAGGCGTACTTCATACCGAACCATAGAATCCTCCAGTGGAAGACGAATTCAGCCATGGAATAGCAAAGTAGAACCATGACACCAGGCCACAGGAGCCAGTAACGGGGACTAGGAGTGACAGTCGGATCGCCAATGTCGTTCATGGCGAAATAAGTGACGACTTGGTTCCACTTCTCGTGGAGCTCCCCATCTTCCGGGGTAGTTTGATGAATACCGACGCAGGTGCCAGTGTAGACAAGCAAAGGCCCGATGACGCCCCATGCAGCGAAGCTACCGAGGAAGTAAGAGATGCCAACATTAAGACCGACCAGAAGACCAGAACCTGGGGAAGTTAGTTAAGAGGTTTCGACTCGAGGGGAATGTACTTGTGAGCATACCGATGAAGGCGGGAGTCCATTCAATCCACCATCCCCAGTTTTCAATGACAATGGCGTAGTTGTTGTAGTTGCCCCAGATGAAGAACCAGGTGAAGATGTGCCAGTCCCACAGAATACCCAGGGCATAGTCAGAAACGACGCGGAGAGTGATTGCTCCAGCGAAAGCGATACCCAGTGCCTTGACCTTGGCCAGAGCTTCGGCGGCACCGGATCCGACGGCGTGCATAGAGCGAATCGTTAGAGCGGTAGCGGTTGCTATCGTTTAGGTCAGATTGCGATTGCACATTAACCAAAACCGGGTGGTGCGCAAAACTTACGAGTGGGGAACATGAGCTTCAGCTCTCGAGCAACGTTGATCACGAAGAACTTTCGCAGGGGGACGGCAAAGAAGAGTCCGAAGAAAGAGCCAATCAAGGTGAGAGTAAGAATGCGGCCAAAGTCTTCCTGGGGGTGTGAAGCAGCTTCATGTTGTACATGGCAGGCAAAGCGGCAACGAAAAGCCCACTCAGACCACCAGCACCGACGGCGGCAGCTTGAATGATACTGTTTTCCTGCGGACCGAAGGAACCGCCCAAAATCGGGGTGTTCTCGGGCACGGCCTTGGAGATGGACTTGATGATGGCGAAACCGAAGATGGAACCGAACATTCCAGCGGGGAACGTGAAGCCCGTCTTGAGACCTGTACATGCGCCCGGCGGTTAGAACGACAGTGGTTCTGGAACGGGGTGGCTTCATGTGTTCTTACCCAAGTAAACATTGGCGGCGTTGATCAATGAGCCAAACATAATACCAACGGCAACAGCACGGATGGTGAATGGGTACGGCTCCTCTTTAACGCCTTTCAGAGGCGGCAGGGGCTGGTATAGATCGAAAACCTCGACCTCATGTTCGGCCTCGCTGACCCTCATGATAACATCTTTCTCATTCGTGTCGTCGGACAGACTTTGGGCCGAAAACATCTCTTTTTCGTTGGTGGCGTGGTGGGCGCCATCGCTATCGTCCGAAATGGGCGGCTTGGGCGCCAGCGACTCCTTGTGAGTGTTGGCATCGCGCTCCGTGACGGCGGTGTCGGCCAACGGCACGGTGTGGTCCGGAGTAGCCATGGCGTAGTGCAGAACCAAGCGTCGCCGGGAGTGCTTCGCGGGAACAAGTCGCAATTCAATGCGACAGGTGGGTGTACTGCTCTCAATATCTTATGAGGAACCCAGCAAACAGCGGCAGCATCGACAGCTTTAAAGGAAGCAAACGGCTGGAGATTCGCGAGCCACCCATCTATAGCGTGGGTACCCCAATGGTTTTATATATACAGATGCAAGCCGAGATCGCGTGGCAATCTCTCGTTCTAGGCCATAGTACTGCTACAATATTGGTCCAATCTCTTCTCCAATCCCAAAACGGGAATTGATAGAGCAATCAATGCTGGCTACCAAGGATAGAAGAGGGACGATTGGAGGGTGAAGATCCCTGTCACTCGTATCCCAGAGGTCACTTCAGGTTAAACCCCCATGGCTATCTAGGGCTCCCCAAGGCACCCCCCTCTTCATCCTTCCGGCGTCCAACCCGCATGGTGGCCCCAATCTGAAAGGGCCCATGTGGAACTTGCCCCAATGGGGAAGGTCTGCGAGCCCATTAGTTGTAGAGATTGGAGGTCATGGCCCGCTGCTGGTATGCAGCGGCGATTGAAGCACCGAGTGATTTTGGAAGATTCGGTGCAGGAGTATCGAGACACGAGAAGAGACGAGCCAAATCGATCGTCTCGTTGCATCACAGCCTGTGTCGCACCACCTAGATACCTCTAATTGAACAGAAAGGTACGTGCTACATGGCGCATGTGGGATGCAGGGGACTGGAGTCGTGGTAAGTGGGTGTGGTTTAACCGTGCACAGTGTTCAGCTGGTTTGCTCCTCTTCAACCGTGCTTCAGCCTTTTTCGATGGCGCGGGGAGATGCAGGAGACGCAGGAAACAAGACGCTGTACCACGCGAGCGCAGCCGGTTTTCGCTGCATTTTATAAATATGACGAGCTTCATTGGTCGCATCCGCCCTTTCGCGCCGGGACTTGCTTGCTACATTCCTTCAACTGCAGCCCTTGACTCAGCTGGGGACGCCACAGCAGGTCACCGGTCAGTAACGCCCTCGCGACAGCCGCTGCCGCCGCGAATAGGGATGGGGATGGTGGGTGGCTGCGCTCCCTCCTATGCATGCATCTTGTAACATAAATAAGTATCATGTTATTCCGTACAAGTAAAGCCTTCAATGCGAGACCCGGGAAGCATGCTGCAAACAAGCAAATTGCAGTTGGATTTGAGATGGCGGCTAAGGTGTGGGATAGGTCAGTTGGATTGATTGAGGGCATCCACTAAATGGAGACCGGCCGGACTCCTGAACAAAGTGCAGGTCCAAGTGGGTGAGGGTGGGCATGGAAAGCGGGACAAACCGTACATGGTGCAGAAGCAGTCAGCAACAGCGGCACCTTCCTCCCTCGCCCGCTGTTGTAATACTACTGCAACCCCTACAGCACTAACGCCCTACTAAAGAGTATGTCCGGAAGGGTTGACATCCAACGACTTCTAATCATCATGCTCTACATGTAGCTACTGCTCCAATACTGCCTGCCCCCTTTAGAAGACGAAACGAGCTTCAATAGTTGGCTGTTTCAAAGGACGCCTCGTTCATTCCTTCGGATTGCTGGTAGTAGGTCTGCATCCCTTCTTTCTCTTGCTGGTGCACGTAGCTGCAGTAAGAAGTATAATATAGGATTCTTAGATGGTATCACATATCGCAAAACCGCCGCCTGGCCCTGGATTTCTTCATGGCGCGATTTAAAGGGCGTGAACGGACGATTTACTCCACCGGTCCACCAACTGGAACTGCCAAAACCAGGGCGCGCCGCTTTCTGCATCAGGGAGCAAGGGAGAGCAAGCAACATGAAGCTATGACGGATTCGATCAGTGAACGTTGGGACCTGGCCACGGCCAATGCTTGCTCCAAGCAATTAATCAATAATCAATCTTGATCCATCCTTGCTTTCTTGCTATCCGTTAACACATCGGCGGATCGTAGCAAACCGAGGACGGAGGTTCTGGACAGGGTACGACTCAGCTACCTACCTAGGTAGCCGGACCAGATGCCTCTTTTCGAACAACTGCGCCATTGGCTTATCTCTGCTACCTGCTGTTATCGGCAAGCGCGAAGTCGCTATTGGGCGCAACGGGATGGCCATCATAGCCGCCCAGGAACTTGGCTCGACTCTAATAACCGCAGGTGCCTTGGCGTCTATAGCTTCGTAATGGGGGCGTCGCCGTCTACCTCTTGCTCTCCCTTACGTCGGGGTCGCCTTGGGCACGATTTAGCCGAGCGGTATTGACCTTCTCCCTATCCCAACCAGGTCGCCCCATCTGGCACAAGCCAGCGGTGGTCGCTGATAGGTGGCGCCCTCCGCTGCACCTCGGCACCAAGTTTAGTTGCTTTCGCGAGAATGCGACATTCATCATATCACTTCTCCTCCATATCGGGAAAGTCAAGTACCCAAGGCTGCAAGGTCTCACAACCGTCCCGTCGGTTTGGTTCTAAATCCTCCCAACAGATACACACCATGAGCCAGAACGGAAGGTGGTTTTGGTTTTGACGTTTCATTGTTCCATCATGAAAACCTGACATGCGTGCGCGATCGACAGATGAGCGTGGGATCTAAACGGGAGATGCAAGTTGGCTGTCTGGCCGTCAGCATGTCAGATGTTTATCTTCATCTCTGCCATCTGCTGTGGTACCGTGGCACGGTCGTTGGAAGATCCAAACAAAAACCGGGGGTTTCTTCTCTCTCCAATGCTTCCTATCAGCTCTTGTTGGAACATATCTCATAAGGTAGGTGTTGAACAGCAGTAAATGCGGTTGGCAATTGATGTTCCCATTGCTCTGTCGCGCAATTAGCAAGAGACATCAATGGTATGCTGAATTGACCTCGGCTTATGTGGGCTTGTTACGTAGTATACGCTATGTTAGCGACCGGCACCCGGGTAATATCTGCCCGCCCGCCAACTACCATCTAGTAATAACTACATCGCGCATTTTGTCGCTTGAACACGTTGTCGCTTGCCGCAGCTACCATTGCAAGCTCCCGTCTGGTTGGATTGAGATGATGCAACGTCGAGCTACCTGCACCGGAGGAAGCAGGAAGCTTCTTTCAAACGTTAGCTTGAAGGGTCCTCCAAGAAAACCAAGCTGAAGCAATTGATGGAGCCAGCAATGGTTGTGGATTGAGCTCTTGAGATCCGCCTCCATCTTCCGTTTCCGCGAGCCCACGCATGCCCACTCAATCCGGGCCACCAACAGCAAAACCATTGGCCATGCAAGGTATGTGCATATGTGCGCAATCGATGTTGGAGACAACCATCGTGCACCGTCAGCACTTGTACGAAATGGACATACAACCATCAAAATTCACCCACTCACTTCCCAATCAGCTTCCCGAGACCCCCGAGCCATGCCGAGTGCCTGAATGGTTGGACGGGCCAAAAGGTAGATCCCCAAGATATTTATATGAAGTAAGCATGTGATTGACTGGGAGCAACCCCCGCCAGGCGTCCAATTTTGGCCAGTGATACGGAGTAGACGCCGGAGCTTTGTCCACAATCATCTCGTCTAACGTTAAGTATTTACGGGCCCGTAATCCTGCCCACCTAGCTACTGACCTAGCTTCGTACCGTGCACCGAGCTGCCAACCTGCGAACCTGCCAACTATTTCGTAAGCAAATAACACTAACTGGCCACCGGCTATGACATCCGGCCGATAGAGGATCGCCACTTTGTATCCGCATGTCACTCACTCAGCTTCCCCCTACTAGCCCGCCAGCACTAGCCCCGACGACCGATGTAACGAGCAAACTGCGCGCCATGGCTCCATGGGCGAACAGCGCAACAACAGGGCGAGCAGGGCTGGCAGGATTGGCTGCCGTCAAAACAGAGGTCAGAAGGCCGTTGTAGTAGGCGGGTCGGAAGCAGTGCAACCACCACTCCATTGCTAAGCATCCGATCAGCCGCAGCAAGTGACCATGGCGTATTAAGACATGCCGATCTAGGCTTGCATCGCCGGCTGTGAAGAGGGTTGGTTGGGGCAGACGCCAATCGACACTGGACGAAGCCACGAAACAATCATGAAACTGGACGACATCGGTCAAAGTACTCGAATCATCTGTGAACGTCTTGTCGTAGCGTTCTTTCTGTACTTCACGGATACCTTCGGGTGAACGAATTACGGAACGAGGCCCGTCTGGCAAGCAACGTGTGATTGCGTTTATGACCTGTGTTGTCCGGGACATTGGCGATTTACTGGCTTCCAGCTGACATAGCAGTGAGTGCACCGATGAGATCCACAAGGGCAGCAGCCAGGTTCTACCAGTATAAATACATACTTACTCACGTCGTAGGCATCCCGGCGCGGCCCCCAAACTGAGTGCAGTTGATGAATCAATACGCATGCATGAAGCCAGTGACGAGTAACAAGGAACGAGAGACCCATGAACCAATTCCCATGCGGTCGGGCTGCGTAGATGAGCTTCATGCCTTTAACTTTGCCCACTGCCATGATGGCTAGGGAAGTTGTTGCGCAAGCAACGGCTCGGCAACCGATGCTCAAATGGAAAGGACGGCGCCATCATGCGCACAGCACAAAATGCTGTCGATGATGGGACTTGTCTAACTGGTATTAAAGTGAGGGCAAGTGGCGTGACCTGTATCATCTTTCTGGGACAGCGTCATTTAGGAGGGACAATTTGGTCTTATTCTAGACCACTTGGTTCGCGTGAGGGTCGAGTGTCAGTTTTCAACGATCTATGATAACATTGTCTCATATGATGGATCACAGTTGCACCGCAGTACCTTCCATCGCTTCGATTTCCAATTTGTATTATTGCCTCACTTGAACTACCCATATCCACGAGGGCTCCCGAGCAACACTTTTGCCAAGCGCCAAATTTCGATGACCTCGCCTGCGAACAAGCACACACTTGCAAAAACACACCACACATCCCCATAGCCTTCGCAACGCTCCATGAGCCACTCTGAAACGAGACCACTACTCCTGCTTGAACTGCGAGAAGAAGGCCCAGCTTTCGTCAGCTGAGAAAGTTTTGCTACTTCCCTTGTCCATGGGCTGCGGCGTGTGGGGTCCGTCGAAGGCGACAAACGTGGTCGCGTACTTGCAGCCGTCGTACACGGTCTTGATGTGGGTGCCGGACCCCTTGGCGGGCTCCGGCGCCGTCTTCTTGGTGCAACCGTTGTTGGTGACGAACTGGTCGCGCATCTGGCGGCCGAGCGCGAACGGCAGCACCTGATCGCTCACGCCATGCTGGTTGTACCAGTTGATGGGATCCTTGCCTCCCGTGCAGCCGGACATGGGCCCGCCGCTCAGCACGGCGACGGCCTTGAAGTCCTTGGCGCGCGCGCAGGCGATGGCGTAGGACATGGACGCGCCATAACTGAACCCGGTCGAGTACCGGTGTGCCGTGTCGACGCACAGGTCCGCCTCGACTGTCTTGATCATGGCGTCGGTGAAGCTCAGGTCCTCGCCGCCCGCGTTACCCCAGCCCTGGTTCAGGCCGTTGGGCGCAATGTAGATGCCCGTGTTTTCCGTGTCGAGCGCCGGCAGGCCGTACCACGGCAGGTACCCGCCCGTGCCCGCGACCACCTGCGAGGCCTGCCCGCCGAGCGCGTGGAACGTGAAGAAGAGCTTGTAGGGATGCGTGTTGTTGTACGACGGCGGCAGCTTGATGTAGTACTGCCGCTGCTTGTTGTTCACCGTCAGGCTGTACGGCGACGTGCCCGTCAGCGTCGGCTCCTTGCCGCAGCCCGCAGACGCCGCGGCCGACGCGGTCTGGGCGAGCAGGGAGGCGGATACCGCCGCGAGGGCGAGAAGGCTCTTGAGGAGGGTCATGGTGTTTCGTCTTTGGCCAAGTGAAAGAGTGGTCCGGGTCAGCGCGATCTCTAGATGTCCGATGGCGATGCGATTGGATTGAGATGCAGCAATTTATTGCCTTTCGTCGCCGTTTCGCTATCCCATATATATACACATCGAAGTCCTTCATCTACATGAGGATGTCTCCGGTAGAGGTCTGCGGCAAAGTTCCATCCGACAGGGGGATTCTACCGATTGGCTGCGATGGGGTCCCGCTGACCAGATTTGGCGAAAGGAGCCAAACTTGGCACACCCCGGAAGATGAAGCGGCAACCGCCCTTGGGCCAGGCGAATGAATTGCTAATATGCACCCCGCATGCACAGGGGCGAGGGCTAAGTAGGCTTAATGAGTAACATGTCACGCTTTGGAGGTTTCGGTAGCATCCCGCTGCATGAGGCCTGAGATAGAGTGCGAGGCGCTGTGTTACGGCATGCTACATCGGCTCTGGAGGGCCATATACATGCGCTGCCTGTCATGCCAGTCCTCCTGGCCGGGTATGCGCTCGTAGTCGAAACGGTGGATGAACCGGGCCACGATAAACCGCATCTCCGCACAGGCTATGCCTTTGCCCAGACAGTCCCGCGAGCGGAAGCTGAACGGCTTGAAGGCCTAAATTCACAGTCATTTCATTGCACGTAGTCAAGTGCTATACCCTGCTGCGTTGGGCGGTTGGCCAGGGTCGGCTTCGCACTTGTTGAAATATGTGATATGATATATACAATGTGAGTCAAATGGTGAACTATTTACACGAATCATTGTATGCTGCCATACTGGGGAAAGGTACAAGAGTTCAGATCTGTGTCGAGACCCGCAATGGTTTTCTAGAAGCCCTGTCCTTGATGGTACCAACGTCGACCCACGTCACTTGGGCGGCCCTTTACACTCCTGGCGACAGCTGCTTCTGTTGGCCTTGCGATCGCATTATATCTGGGAGCAGGAGTCTTGCGGACGAGGTCGTCGACCGTGATAGGTGTTCCCGACGCCGTTGGGACAGGGTGGCTAAGTGATGCTGTCACCGCATCGCTGATCAAAGTCGGCCCTGGGATCGGATAGCTGTGGACCCCCGTGCTGATATTGAGCTGGATGCCGGCGTC
Source organism: Apiospora sp. TS-2023a (assembly GCA_038364195.1). Lineage (NCBI taxonomy): Eukaryota > Fungi > Ascomycota > Sordariomycetes > Amphisphaeriales > Apiosporaceae > Apiospora > Apiospora sp. TS-2023a. The sequence goes on along the minus strand of JAQQWQ010000007.1, from coordinate 1,713,180 downwards.
ACTCGCCCGGTACAGATTCTCTCCGGGAGTTCCTGCGGGAAGCTCGGTCCCGAAACCCTGAATCTCCAGATTGAAGCACTGGGGATAATTCTGGATGCCGTCTGCGTATGACGCGTTGTGCAGCGCGATGATCTCGGTGCGCAGGACGTAAAACCCTGGCTTGATGCGAGGTGGGATCTCCACAACCCACGAGTTGTTGTTGGCGATGAGCTGGTCGCTAGCCCAGTACCCGAAGGACGGCGCACGGCCTTTTTCATTCGTTGCCGGCGTCACCAGGCCAGCCTGGCTGATCTTGAAGAACTTGAGCTGAGTCTTGTCGACCGCCTCGCAGCCAGAGTCGCCGCAGTCAGCCAAGTAGTCCAAGACGGGCCCGCGGTGGTTTTGCGGCCATCCGTTCCACTGGACGTGGATCTGGCCGCCGGCCCTGACCGGGGCGTGGCCGTGGCCGTTCGCGCCGCCGCGGTGGCAGATGATATCGGGGCTCTGATAGCTCGTCTGATTGACGTACCCTTGATCCTCAGCCGTCGTCGACCACGCCGTCAGAAGGGCCGGGTTTTGGTACCCGGGCAGTGGGCGGAAGCCCTGGTAGGAACGCCCGTCTATGTTGATATTGGAAACGAAACTGTGCGCAGAGACCCAGGTTGATCTTACACTGACCAGGGCTGCGAGGAGCTGGATGGAAGTGAACGGAGACATAACGTCTTTGAATAGCTAACACCGCTTATAGAGTGTAGAGCTAAATAGAACGAGAGGGGACTGCACCAGGTAGTTGATGTGAGGCAAGCCAGGGTCATAAACGAGAAACATTAAGTACATGCAGAAGATATAAGAAGTGCCAACAACCCGGTCGAATTGCTGGCAGATGAAGGATCAACGACAAAAGCAACGAAATAAGCAGTCCACCCCGTCGTGCGACCTTGGGCAAAGGACATAATTAAGCCACCTGTGCGCAGCCGTCTCATGATCCTTGGAATGGGGCCTGCAGAGGACGAGAGGCCATTTTGCCTAATAGCCTCATGTATATGAAGGCAGGCTGTTGGTCGTTCGTGAGCACGCTAGTCCGCGCAGATCCTGTATTGCTTGCGGTCATGGCCGTGAGGTTCTCATGGAATGGGCGTTGTTGCATCGGTATCTTGCGGCCCCCGGGCCTTCACAGACGAAGAGCTCCATGATCTCCACGACTTGAGCACGCTTTGGGTGGATCGACCGGGTTTGCTTTTACATACCTACCTTGGCGCGAGATCTACAACGACAGAGACAGCGAGGATCTGCAGGAGTATCTGGCCGTCGGATCTCATCCTCTCGTAACATGTGGTCAACTCGGCCGAACATTCGGCTTGGCAGTATAGTCCACATTTCAATGATTTCTGCATGGTGAAAAATGGGACGGAATGATGGGTCTTCTTTGCCTTGGTGATCGTGAGGCATGCAGCATGCCTGCGTTCGTAGTGAGTTGTCGGAAACCTGACGACGAAGTCACATTGATCCCTGGCCCAGGATCGCATCAGATGCGATGTGCATCTGGATATTGGAGGACTGAGTAAACGGCGGCGAGGGAGGAGGTGTAGGTGTCTGGTAAATGAAGATCAATCTATTTGAGATGCCGTCCCATTCCAGTTGGCTGTGGAAGTGCCGGTTTTGCGCCTGGCTTTTACAGGGGGTTCCTGACAAGTTGCAGTCCCCTCTTGGTGGTTCGCGGGTCTCTCCTCCGCAACCTCTTTCTGGGGAGATCTTCGTCGGGTTACGCAGTGATTGACTCGCTAAGCCATGCTCCCTCCCGTGGCCCACGGACCTTACATAAGGTAAAACTTTTGACCCCTAATGTGGCAGATTCCATGCGCTGTTGTGGCTGCCACTGAATGCAGAACATCTTCAGTGGCATTTCAGTGGCCTTTTTGTGGCTTAAAGCGCCCTAACCTCAGCTGTCAGCTTCTAGTGCCCGTTCGCTGACATGACTGCTTGTTCTAGCGGCTTTAGGTGCCCAAGCTCGCCCAAAAAAAACGCGCCTCACCCAGGGCATTTGCACGGGAAGGAAGAAAAAATAGGGCGGGCGGAAACAACGCCTCCTTCCAGCCAATGACAGCGGTTTGACGTCAATTGTTGACATTTTGGCTGTCGCATGGAGCTCTCCCCAAGCTAGACGCGTCCCCGGCCACTAAAGCGAGCTCCAGTTTGCAGTTGCTGCTTCTGTACGTACGTCAAGTCAACTCTGTTTGCACTTGCTCTTTGCGATTGAAGTTCTTGAGGGGACAAGAGAAAAAAATAGTCTTCGTGCGCGTCTGCCTATTTTCATCCTGTATCTCGACTTCCATTTCAATTGCATCCCACCAAACACAAATATAGTGACACGATTTGCAATCATTTTCAATTAAAGACAGCTCCCCATATCACTGTCTGTCTCTCTTCCAATCTGAGACCTGGTTCTCCTTCAACTTATACAGGGTTGGACAATTGGATGCACGCGGCAGCGCAATCAGCAGGCAAATCGATTTGATTTCCACAAACCGGAAGCAAACCAACAAACAGGAACACAGTCAGCCATGTCTTCTTCCGGCTGGTCCTGGGACCCGGCCCGACCTCTAGGCGACGGAGACGTCAACCGCCTGTGGCCGAGCTTGATGCCGTCGGCTCAGAACTCTGCCAACGGCATCAACGCTACCAACGGCACAAACGGCATCAACGGCTATCATCATTCCTTCTCCGCACCCGTGCGTCTTCATCACATCCCTTGCTCCCAGAATGTCTCACTGACACGCACCCCCATACAGCCACCACCCCAGCCCTATCCCGACAACGGAAATGAAAACGAATATGCCGTAGCTCAATCCCCCAATGGCGCCAAGCCGGCAGAAAGCCCCAAGCAGAGTCCCGACTCCGACTCCAAACCAGCCAAGGCTCCTGCCCCCAGAAAGCGCAAGTCCGACGCCGTCGTCATCGAGGAGCCCAGCCCCGAAGACCTCCCCGAAATTCCCGACGATGATCCACGCCTCGAGGAAGTCGACCAATCATGCAACCAGATTCGCAGCAAGATCCGCCGCTTCATCGATTCGGGCGTCATGAAGGTCGGCGAGTTCCAGACCGCCATCGATGTATCGGCCGCTTCCTATCGGCGCTTCATGAACCAGACGGGCGTCCGCCAGGGAGAGGGGTCCGATGCGTACCTGAACGCGTGCCGATTCTTCAAGAAGCGCGAGCTGCAGGGCTTGAAGGCCGTCCCGCCCAAGAAGAAGGCGCGATCCTCGATAGGGGGCAAGGATGCCGGCAAGACGGATAAGCAGAAGGCTGCTGATGCCGTCGACACGGGCGACATCAAGCTCGAGGGCGAGGACGACGGCGACGTGCCCGTCTACGACACATGCGACGAGTTGCGCAAGAAGATTCGTGCATTCCTGAAGAAGGACGGGATCACACAGGCGGCTCTCTGTCGAGCCATCAGCACATGTCTCCCCGGCGAACAAGTCGTGCAGGCCCGTCAGTTGAGCACCTTCATGGGCAAGAGCGGACCAACTGTGGGAAACAGCAGCCCCGCCTTCTACGGCGGCTACGTCTTCTTTGAGAAGCTGCGCATCAAGGAGGAAAAGCCCAAGAGCAAATTCCGTCTCGAAATGGAGGACATCTATGGCCCAGGGCGAGGTGGTAGTAAGAAGTCGCTTAGCCACCGTGAAGATGGCAAGCCTGGAATCGAGTGCAAACACGACCTTAATGGCCCCATGTTCATGATGGATAACGAGCGCCTGAGCGAGGACAAGCATGGGCAGCTGCACCTTATCACAGTGGGACGGTAAAAGGTAAGTGGTTTTCTCACTGGCGGCGCAATCGGTTTATGGGTGTTATAAGTGTCGAAAAAGCGTTTAAGCGCGCATGTGCTATTGCTGCTCAACTTCTTTATTGTACGATACCTGCACGAATATCGCTGCTGTAGACGATACATGGGTCAGAAGGTTGTTTCAACGCAATAGGGCCATCTTAAATCTTAAGTGGTGCCTACCACTCTAGCTGGGCCATAGCAGACTGGGTCAAAAATGAAAAGTGTGTATTCACAACCTGCTCTCCTGGAGGCAAGCTCAACCGAACTACGTGTCATGTATGCGTGATGCAGATACAACATGGTCAACCTTCCACCGTCCACCTCGGGTGTCGGAGAGGATTGTGAACTAATCAGTCCGTTGTTGAGCCATCGCCACCCTCAGATCAGTCAAAGTACGACGTCTTGCTGTCGGGGTTGGCACCGGGGGTCGGGGTCGCGGGAAGGGCTCGTAGGCCGACCATGAAGCCCATGTTGCTCAGGATGCGCATCTGCCGATCACGTGGGATGTCGTCAGTTGTGACGCAGCCTTGGCTCACGGCGCCGTCGGAGCCGCAGCACGTCCAGTTGTAGCGTCCTATGACGGAGCCGTCGACGTTGATGGTGTCGGGGAAGAAGATGGCTTCGCCTGTGCGAGTGCGCATGGGATAGGGTCAGTCAGTGAGTGTGGCCAGGGTAGAGACGGGTTAGGCTAGGGCAGAGATCGAGACGGAAACGGCGGTCAAGGATAACACACGTGTACTTACCTGTGTGGTAGACGAACTTGCCGTCCTCGCCGCGGTACTGATCGAGGCACCCGCCGGAAGAAGCGTCATCCTTGGCCGTCAGCTCGCGGAAGTCGGCCGAGGCCACCCTCGGCAGCGGCGTCGACAGCTTGATTCGCATTTGCCGGGCGCCCGGGCGCCCTGGCCGGTCCGGCTTTTCGGCCTGCTCGGCGCGGTTGCGCTCGAGGATCGCCAGGGCGAGTTGGTGGGCCGAGGCCAGCAGGGTCTTGCTCTTGTCTTGGGCGGCCAGTTTGAGGACCAGCTCCCGCAGGTCGTCTTGGGTCAGCTGGTCGAGGTCGGCGGTGATGGAGGTCATGGTGGGTGGTGCTGATGGTGCGAAAGGGAGTATTATTAACTAGACTGGGATCACCAGTATGCGAGCTTCTGGAGTTGTTGGTTGTGGGCTTGGTTACGGTGCGTGGTTATGGGGTCGAGATGTTGGCGTATTTGAGTTGAAATCGCTTGTGCTCTCGCATTCAATTTACGGCACAATGTAGATACAGGCTGATACAATTCGACGAGTCTTATAGAGATATGCCATAAGAGCTGATAGTACTTGACTCGCATTGAATCATCACGATTGTGTATAAGGACTCCCAGTCAGAACCAGCATCAAAACGGAATGAGATGCGCAAATATCATTTCTCTCTATGGACTAATCTCCAAGCAGATTCGTCATGACTCCGACACAAGTAGGCTAGATGGTACATACTGATATTTTATTCACAAGGTATGACTGAGTATCTCGCCTCATATATACAAAGAAAAGAATACCGGCCTTGGCTGACCGGCAAGCGACCGCTGGAATAACCCGTACTTTGCCCACTAACAGCACCTTTGCTTCATTGGTTATCCCACTCTGATTATTCCAAATTACTCCCAATTATGCCAGGGAAGTCTTTTCACTCCTCTGTCTGCTCCATTCACGCCAGGGGAGTTGTGCGTGATGATTCGATGTTTCTCTGCTGTAGGAATTGATCGATGGACTTTTGGCTTCTGCACGGTGACGAGGTTGGCACCGTCTTGCGCGCCTTCGCGCGGGCTCTTCTACGGTACCAGGCTCGTCGTCGCCCTTGGCTCTTGGGCCTCTCGATGCCATAAGACTTGGTAGGTCCATTCTCGCAGGGGCTTGCCGGTGTGTACAGTGCCGGGTGCTGTCGTCTAGTAGATGCCCCACTTCACAGCCTGTTGATGGCTGTTACCGTTGCAGTCCATGTCGCCCTTGGCCCCAACGCGGCCATCGCCACCAAACTGTTTAATGGCTTCGTTGATGATATCGATAACGTCCTGTCCACCAACGACGAAGTTCACGTTACCGTTCGTTTTGGTAGCCTCGACACCAAAGTGGCAGGTGCCCGACTTGGCAATCTCGCGCTGGTTATGTCCAACCACCTGTCAAGTCGCGACATCAGTGTTTACTCTTTGAAGTGAGTAGGATCTCTCAGGAGCTGATGGCTCGTCCGGTAAGGTGAGAGAGACGGAAAGAGAGGGAGAGGGACGAGAGGCGGAGGGCTTAGGTGGAATGTGGCTGCTGTATAGAGGGCGACATTTGCGTGTGCACACACGGGACAGGAAATAATAGAAATTTCGCGGAATAACAGTTACCCCTTGCCTTACGAGGCAATGGGATAACAGGAATAAACAGTGGGATAGGGAGGAATAAAGGTAGTTACTCATCCCCTGCTGGGATACTGGGATAATGGGAGTAAACACTGGGAAGGGGAAGGAATAAACATCGGAACGGGAAGGAGTAAACATTAGGAGAGAGGGGGATACACAGTTACTCCTCCCCTCATGAGTCACTGGGATAACGGGGCATAAACGCCGAAAATCGCTTACCTGTGTGGTCCAGTCGGTGCTGCCATCACCCTGGATGTTCTGGATAATCTGCAGGCAGTCCTCGACCTTGGGGGACGCCCCGCTCGACTGGTTCTCGAACGTGGAATCACCGCACGTATCGCGTCCGGGCGGGATATCGCATGGGTAGTTGGGGCTCGACCCCTTGCTGGTGGTGTCCCAGGATTGGAAGGCACGCTCGGGGCTGCAAACGGGCAGGCGCATGAAGCCTGGAGTAGTCACGTCGACCTAACGAGTCGTGGTGTTAGCATTTACTTATCTTCGGGATAAACAGGATATCTCGAGTAAGCAATGGGAGTTTCTCGAATAAACATGGGAAGAAAAGGAATAAACATTGGAAGAGAAAGGAATAAATATGATAAGAAAAAGAAATAAACATCGTAAGAAGAAGGAGTAAACATCGAGTCGCTTACCTTGAGCAGGTTATCAATGGTGCCGCCGTCAGTAGGATCAGCAAAGCCCCCGCCGTTAGCCTTGCCATTCTGCATGTACGTGCGAACGGAGCCAGTAATAAGATCCTCCTTGGTGATCCTACCGAAAATACTGCCGTCGAGCGAGTCGAGCCCCGGCGGCGACGAGAACTTCTGGTCGCGGCAGACGCGCTCGCAGTGGCCGTTGTCGTAGTAGTGGCACTCGCACTTGTTGGCGTCGCCGTCCGGGTAGGCCAGGTAGTAGCGGCGGCCGTCGACGCAGGCGCCCGTGGCGTCCATGGTGTCGTCGTCGAGGTAGTCGCCGAGGGGCCTGTCGTCGTCGCAAGAATACCCGGAGTCGATGACGAAGGCGTAGCTCTTGGACACCTGCCACAGGGCGGGGATGGCGTATCCGAAGAAGGACTTGGCGATGTTCTGGCGCAGCTCGTTGTCGGCGTTGGCCTCGTCGTCGGCCCGTTTCTTGATGTTGGTGTCGTCCGTACCGTCCCAGCCCTTGACCAGCTTGCCGTCCGAGATGACGTCCCAGAGGATGTCGAGCGAGGCATCGTCGCCGTTGAAGATGCGCTCGAGGCCGAGCGAGGTCACGTTGCCCCAGCCGGTGATGGTCTGGCCCATGTAGTTGGTGAAGGAGTCCTGGCTCTCGGCCGTCCAGTTGGAGCCCGGCGTGGTCAACAGGTCCTTGGCCAGGGTGGTGCTCTGGCCGATCATGTTCATGGTCGTGTCCTTGAGGTTGTCCAAAGCCCCGCTGTTCTTTTCCGCCTGCGCGATGAAGTAGGGCAGTTTCTTCAGGAACGAGTTGAAAAAGGGGCCGGCCACCGACAGCGTGCCCACGGTGATGAGGTCGATGAGCACGAGGAGCCAGGTGTTGTCCTCCTCGGCGGGGATCGGCGCGAACTTGTTCTCCAGGTCGTCCAGCGCGTTGCTGATCTCGGAGCCGGCCACGTCGTACAGGGCCGTGTAGTAGCTCGAGTACATCTGGTGGATGGTGACGAGGGAGTTGTAGATGAGCTGGGCGGCCGGTCCCGAATAGGGGCCATCCAGGCCCTTAGTGCACTCCCGGGCCTCGTTGCAGTTGGACGCGGAGATGGAGCCGCAGTCGAGATTGGCCCCCTCCTTGAGCGTCTGCTCCACCGACTGCATGAAGGTGCGACCGTAGTGCCGGTCCGTGTCTTTCCAGATCCGGACCAAGTCTTCCCAGGCCGCATCGGCGTGGAGCTCCTCCCAGCGCTCCGAGGGGTAGTGGTCGTACGGGTGGAGGATCATTTCGTTCGTGCAGTCCAGGTCGGTCCAGGTGTGGTTGCGTGAGTCGTCCGATTTGGGGTTATTGCCCGACTTGGCCTTCTGCTTGAAGGTGGCCCAGTCCTTGGACGGGATCGGCACGTCGTGGTACTCCTGCAGATCGGTGGCCCAGTCCGAGGTGCCGCCCATGCCCCAGGCTTTGTAGAGCGAGGTGCGCGTCTTCTTGGTGGAGGCGCTCATGTAACTGACCCATTGGAGGTCGTCATAGACGAGGATGTCGCTGTTGCTGCTCGAGTCGACGAAGCTCTTGGTGACCCGGCTTCCGCCCCGCTTTGAACCCTTACCTATTAACCCTTGGCATTAGTACTTGATCCTTTAGGAATAAACGGGATTTCCCAGGAGGTAATAAACGCATTCTCCAAAATAGACAATGCGATTTCTACGCCAAGACGCTGGAATAATAAGGAATAACCACCAGTGCTGGAAGGGATAGCCGCCGGAATAGGGACGAATAAACATCGAGAGTCACTTACCAGACATAACCTCAGCAATCTCGGCATCAGCAATGTAACCCGCGGTGGCGGTACACTTGCCCGGGGTGGCGTCCGACTTCTCGCGGGAGCCCGTGTAGACACAGTCGGGCCCCCAGCAGCCGGCCTCGGCCATGCTGTAGGAGCGGCCGTAGCTGGTCACTCCCACAATAATCTTGTTGCCCGGCACGCCGGCCTTGGTGATCATGGCGAGCGACTGCTTGGTCTCGGTCAGGTTGACCTGGCTGCGCAGGCAGTTGCCGTTGGCGCAGCCCTCCTGCGAGTTGGCGTTGTCCGTGTCCCACTGGCCGTGCAGGTCGTACGTCATGTAGACGATGTAGTCGACGACCCTGGCGATGTCCTTGATGGGGTACTGCTTGAGGTACCAGTAGGACGAGGGCGCGGCGATGGAGATGGACTTGCCCGGCAGCAGGTTCTTGAGGACCACCAGGAAGGCCAGGTAGTTCTTGCCGTCGTCCTTGCTGGCCGCCGGGATGCCCGGGATGTCCGGGGCGCCGGGGTACTCCCAGTCGATGTCGACGCCGTCGAGGTCGTGCTTCTTGATGAAGTTGGCGATGTTGGTGGCCATCTGGAGGCGGTTGCCGGGCGTCACGCCGTTGCGGAAGATGGAGTAGGTGGCAGGCTCGGTCGAAAAGGCCCAGCCGCCAAACGAGAGGACCCTTTTGGCGCCACGGAGCTCCTTGAACTGGCTGAACTGGTACGTCGACAGAACGTCGCCCACCTCGACCTGGTAATCGGTCGTGAGGGTGCCAAAGCCGAAGTGGACGTGCGTGTACTTGGAAGTGTCGACCTGCGAGGCGTCCTGGAAGAGACAGTCGCGGCCCATGCCGTATCCTTCGAAGTAGCCGATGCTGATGGCACCGCTACCGTCACCCTTGACGACGTCAGTACCGCAGTTGGAAATACAGCCGTAAGTGCCTGGCTTCGCCGTGCCCGGAGCGCCCGTGTTGGTGTCGACACAGAAGTCCTTGGTGATGCCGCACTGGCCCCAGATGTTGCAGCACGCGTTGAGGGGGCAGGGGTTCATGTCGGCAATGTCGGAACCATCCGTAGGGGGCGTGGAGCCGGGCTTCTGGGGCCCGCACAGGGCGTTGGCGATCGGGGCAGGGAAAGGGGCCGTGCCCTTGCTAAGGCACATGACGGTGTCGATGAACAGGAGCTTGCAGCCGTTCCAGCCCCAAGTGTTCTTGTTGAAGTCCTCGAGATCCTGCTTCGTCAGGCTGTACTCGGCCGCCAGGTTGTCGCAGTTGTCGTCCGTCACGACCTGGTAGCTGTGGCACGTGCCGTCGGCGTTGGGCTTGGGGCTGAAGTTGGGCATGTTGCCCATGGAGCAGCAGGCGTGCTGCTTGGGCTTCAAGTTGCCACAGAAGTTCTTATCCGGGTTCACTTTGGTGAAGGCAGCAGGCGGGATGCCACACTTGGCAGCCAACTTCTCGCACGTGTCGTCAGGCTCCACCTGGACGGTTCTGCACTCGGCGCGCGCAACCAAGGCACTGTCGAGCGTGGTAGAGTTGGCGTGAGCGGTGCCATTGGCGTGCGTCGGCGGGCTGAGCGGCGTGGTGAACGAGGCCCGGCCCGTCAGGTTGGTAGACCCGGCGAACTCGAGGCAGGTTCCGTTGCCCCAGCTCTTGACGGCGTCCTGGATGGGGCCAAAGGTGCCGTTGCTGGTCACCATGACACCAAAGGTGTGGCTGCTGTCGTAGTCGGCGCCGCAAAGCTGCATGGCGAGGCTGGGCGTCGAGACGTTGACATTGGCCAGGTTGTCCTGGAAAACCTTCAGAGCCGACTCGCTGAGGCCTTGGTTCAGCAGACCTTGGCCAATGTAGAGACCGATGGCGGCTTGGCCAGACTGGCCGAACATGATAAAGGGCCGGTCGGTAGCGCCATGCCCGTGGTCCGCATACTTGCGGATCTGCTTGGTCAGGGAACGAAGGCTACCGGCCGCGAGACCGAAGCCCTCCTCCCACCATCCCATCTCGAACTTGACTTGAACGGACGCGGCGGCGATAGTGACGCTGGTGTCGTTGCTGGGCAGTTTGGCAAAGTCGGGGCCGAACGACGAGCAAGCGTGGATGCGGTGGGTCACTCCCGCCTCGTCCACCCGGTCATCCAGAGAGAAGTCGTAGAACATGGTCTCCTTGCATCTCTTGATCTGTTGGAAGTCTGGGTAGACGGACCAGTTGCCGGGGTTGGGCCCAGCGACGCTGCATCGCTCGGGACACTTACCCGAGCTGCTATACGTTGGGCTAGCCGACTTTCGGAAAAAGGGGGAGCCGGACTTGGCCGCCACCTATTAACTCATGGCGTTAGTATTTACTCTTTTTTTTGATGGGAAAGATATCTCAAGGAGGGGATAAGTGAGGTTTTTGTTTTTCGAATAAACGGTTACTCCTTCCTCATGATACAATGGGATTCTAGTGAATAAGAACAGGAACGGGAAGGAATGAACACCAAAAGTCACTTACAGCGCCATCAGGAGCGAGCGAGAGGCCGACGGCGAGGGGCGCCGTGAGCCACGAGGGAAGTGCGACCATAGTCACAAGAGTGAATAAATGAGCGTATAGAAGCGTGGGTAGGCTTCATGGGGATAACTACGATACTTTGGCGGCACGGCGATATCATCTTTATAGTCCTCGAGGATTGCCCACTTTCCCTTGCCCTCCCCCGTCGGTCCCCATTGCGGCCCATTGCCTTGGAACTAGAAGCTTGAACCGGCCAGGCAATGCTCATCAGCTTACGGCCTGAAAGCGTCCCTAGCAGAAACAATATTGCTTCGCCGCCGGGCATCGTCCTTTTCCAGCGAGAAGCATCGATAGCCCATCGCAACCTCGACCAAATCGCCACCGGGCCTCGAGAGCCTGGGTGAGCAAATCCTCTGTAGCAATTTCCCGAACATGCAACTTGTGCCTAAGAATAAGCACTAGCAAGATATCACGAGCCCCGCAAGGGCCTCGCGCAAGGCTGACTGTGTTCGGCCCCAACTCGTTGCGTGACGGCGTGCCGGTAACCGCGTGGTAGAAGTGATCGACATGCTGCGACGGGTCATCGATGGTTGTTTCTGCCAGGGAAGCTTGGTATGAATTGGAAAAGTAAAAAAGAAACAGAAAATGCCCCTTACCAGAAAAGGACGATGCCCGGCGGCGCAGCAACGAGACTAGATGCGCCGAATATCCCGGGCATGAGGAATCAGTAAGGGGATAAGTTCAGAACTTCAGAATTGCACAACGCCAAAGAGTACTCCGTATATTTTCAGTTGCGTATCTAATAACGCTCTCAGCCCAATTGAGACTATTCTCTTAGGCTTAATACTGGCTCTGGCCGTTAGGATAGGCGTCGAATCGTCTGAATACTAACATCGCTGAGTGGTGAGTCGTCTGAAAACCCGTCGAGGGATTCGGTCTACCCAAGGTACGTGCCCCTTTGTTGCTTGGTCCCGTCAGATCTAAGCTCTCGCTTAGCGGGAACTCGAGCGCCACATCCGCGGGTGGGTGGCTCCCGGCCTGTAAAAGTCCACGAGAGGAAAGGTGGGCGCACTGATGATTGGTGACGGGGAATCGTCCGCCCCCAAGCTTTTAGTTTCCGTCCCACCACTGTTCGCTTCTACCCGCATTCGTTCATGCATCCGCGAGCCGTGAGACGACTAGTGCAGGAACAGAGCTTGTTGAAGAAGATGCATATTGCAGTTCCCTATTACAGGACTGAGGAATATGCTTACTGCTGTAATCTACTGGTCAATGGTGTAGTGGGCTGGACAAGGCAGCAACACCCCACAGCGAGAGACCTTTTCTGCTTTGGGCAGGCTGTCTCCATCGGCATCAGCCCGACGATCACCGGTGCTACGTGAACCCTGACGGTATTTGAGATGGGCCTGATCTAATCGGGTTGACAGTGGATCGACAACGCCCAAAAAGGCAACCAAATCACATTGCTGACCGGAAAACGGCAAAATGATGCATACAATTAATTACCAGATGTTGAAATATCCTCTCATTGATCGTACGCTTCCAATACATTCGTACATGTCTAAACTAAGCAATTTACAGAATACAAAAATAGACACACCCCCACAATTACATCAGAACGAACCCGAACGCTCCCATGGTGGCGGCCAAACAGGCAATGCCCGTCACAACCAGCTGTTGCGCGGAGCTTTTCTCGTCGGGCGGACACTCCACCCCCTTTGGGGGAGCTACATCCTTGTGCGCGCACGCTTTGGCAGTCATGGAGGCGGCCATGCTGGACGCCGCCGCCGCGTCGATCTGGACCCGGCAGGGACTGGGCTTGGGCATCGACTCGGCCACTTTCGCGCACTGGTCACCGCCGGACCAGTCCCCCTTCGCCCAGGAGGGCACCTTCAGGGTGGCCGTCACGTCGAAAGCGAGCCCCATCTCCTGGGGACAGTCCTTGTTGTCCGTCGCGGCCGCGAGGTCTATCTCGGGCGCCGAGTCCTTGGTGGCGAAGCGGACAGACTGGGTGGTGGTCTGGTGGGTGATGCGTTTGCCCGTGTTGGTCAACTCGAGCGAGTCCTTGGTGCAGTTGTCCCAGCCCACGGTCCACGTGAGGAGCCAGCGGCCTTCGGCCTCGAACCCCGGGAAGTACTCGTACTGCAGGAACGGGTCGCGGCTGGAGAGGTTGGCGGCCTGGCCCAGGTCGAAGCTCGAGGTGACGACGCTGTTGCGCATGTCGTCCAGGTTCCAGACGACGAAGGAGACGCGCGCGTTGAGCGCCGTCGCCAGCTCCGGGTTCTGGTAGCCGAAGACGATGGGCAGGCGCGCCGCGGGGGCGTAGGTCTGGTTGCGCGGGAAGGCCAAATCCAACTCTATGACGCCCGAGGTCGGGCTGGCGGCGCGCACGCCGCCCATCGCACAGGCTGCGAGCAGCGCGGTCGTTGGCGAAAAGACGTGCATTCTGGTTATGCTGACGCCAAGCAGTACTAGTCAGGGGTAAAGGAAACTAAGTGGCCCTGTCTGCGGCGCGGTGGTGAGAGCTGAGCAGAGATAAATGGAGAGCAATAGGCAGGCTCGTCAAAGCAGAGGTAAGCAAGTAACAGCTGATTAAAGGGAGGGAAAAAGTATGACACGAGAAGGATGCTTCTTGTAGTGGGATGCGTGAGGGAAAAGGAAAGAAAGGGAGTCCGGGCGTGCTTTTTCGTAGGGGCCAATAGACAGGCATTCATGCGTTTGGCCAATGACCTGGGGTATCGGCTCCACCCTTTCCAATCTGTGTACCAGGAGGGTGTGCCGGTGTGCCGCTGAGCCAGTTAAGCATCTCGGTGCGCTTTGTGGGCCTCTGACAGCCCGTAGTGTACTAGCGTCGGCCTTATGCCCCCATTCCTTAACGGGCCGGCGTCTACCTAGGTATATTCACGACAATCTTCCATGCCTGAAGCTGAGGCTAGTGATGCTGTCAGCAACATAGTCCTTTTCGTTACTACTCGCGCATTCGGGATTTTGTAGAGAGGCACAAGGCTCGTCTACCTGGCGAGAAGACCATCGGGATCGGGATTAGGCCGCCTGGCGAGGTATAGGAGGAAGTTGACGAAAGGTATATAACATGCCATCTTGCGTCTGCCTCATAGACAGTTTCTCTTGTTGTCACCAGTGCGCCAGACTTCATCCATACACTCCCTCCCTCCTCCTACACTAATAGTAATCTAATTCCCCAATTCAACTCTCACCCCAATCCGACAAGATGCAGCTCACACACATGCTTGCCGCCGGCCTCATTCCCGGCCTGGTCTCTGCCGCAGTCGAGTGCGACTTTGCCACCAGCGCCGACAACGGTGCTACGTGCGCGAGCTTCGCCGACAGCTGGGGGTTGTCGGTTGCAGATCTCAAGAATCTGAACCCTGGCATCAGCTGCCCCGGCATCGATACGAGCAAGTCGTACTGCGTCATCGGCACCGTCACGGACGCCCCGGCTCCCACCACGGCTCCGGCCACCACCTTGAAAACCACCACCAAGGCCCCTGCCCCCACCAGTGAGCCGAGCAACTCCCCCAAGATGCCGGGCCTGGCCCAGAACTGCGACCGCTTCTACAAGGTGTCGTCCGGCGATAGCTGCGACGTCATCTCCAAGAAGTACGGTATCAGCACCGCCCAATTCAAGAGCTGGAACAGCGAGATAAATGACAGTACGTAATCAACCTGACTTAAAACAGCCCCTGAATGAATTTGCCCGAGATGATTTCATGAAAGCTGACTAACGCGCCTTGTGACAGAGTGCACCAACCTCTGGCTCGACTTCTACGTCTGCGTCCACGTGCCCGGCGCGACCACCACCACGCAGGCGCCGTCGCAGCCGACCAAGACGCCCTCGGGCCCCACCCCCCAGATGCCCGACATCGTCGACAACTGCAAGTCGTACCACCAGGTCCAGTCGGGCGAGAGCTGCTGGTCCATCTACACGGACGCCGGCATCACGCTCGCCCAGTTCCGCTCCTACAACAAGAAGATCGACGCGAGCTGCAGCAACCTGTGGCTGGGCTACTACGTCTGCACCGGTGTCTAAGCGGGCGAAGAGAGACAAAGGAGGGAGGGAACATCGCAATACACGATGACATCAACAAGGATCTGCTTTGTAGGAGAAGTGAGAGTATCTGATGTCTTTCAACGGATCGCTGGCTGGCTGTGAACCGAAAGTGAACAGCCAATTAATATACAAACAAGTTTTAACAATGAAAGTCCCTATCACCATCAAGTTCAAATGAACCTGATCGAATCTAGACGCCCGATTTATGTTAAATTTAGAGATGCCATTTGCAATCATGCCTGACCGGGCGTGCAATGCCACCATGTAAGGCCCTTGTTGTTATTCTCCTCAACCACTGGAGAACTTAAGCAAAGCCCAACATTCCTAGCTGTTGGAGGCACCATCAGTCATGGTCAGTCCCCTACGAAGGCTGCCGGTTAAGAACTCTTTTGCCACTAATCTATCTCAACGTTGTTGTTGTTGTTGCTGCTGCCCCTTCCGCCATAGGCTTCGGTATTGCCCGGCTTAGACGGCGTAGGTGTCCTTAGGTCGAGATACATGGTATTGCTCAACGCAGGGGAAGCAGTTGGGGCCGACACCGCCGCAACATGTCCATCGAAAGCCGCGCGGGAACATCTGGCGGCCATGCTCGTTATCCCAATCGCTGGGGACAGAACCGTCCCACAAGGTACTCCAAACGTACGTGCCGGGATCAAGGACCAAACTTCCTGCGGCCGCGTTAGCAAGATGACCACTTAAAGTATTTAATCATAATATGCATGAATATCAAAACCCGATTCGCACTTACCAGGGTGAAATTTGCACGCTTTTTCGGCATTGTCGATTGCTGTGAACCAGAAGTCGCAGTTTTCGCACTTTTGGCGGGTGTACGGCGTCGTATGTACCGAGCTTCTGCGACTTGTGGGCCTCTTGGTGCCTTCTGGATTTTGACTCTGTGCGCCTGGGGCAGCCTCCGCAGAGTTGGTCGTCGGCTTTGATGACTGCGGCTGAGCCGGTTTGGCTGTTCCCTCCTTGGGAAGTAGTTTGATGTGCTTGGCCACCGCCTCCTTGTTCTTCGGATCGAGACACAATCCCAACACTATCTGCCGCAGCTCTGTAGCGTCGAGCTGGTAAATCTTTTCGAATAGATCGTCCTCCATTGTGGAAGATTTGCTGGACCAACGCAGAGGTGCTGGGGGAGGTTGTGGTGATAGGTAGCCGTGCACGGATGTGATACGAAAATGTCAATGATTGATACCCAGTATATTGGTTGAATCTTGATGCTGGGAGGAGCGATCATGCTCTGGGGTGGCATGGCAAACCCAGTGATGGGTTATTTTGGGTCACAGTGTAGGTGGAAGATGTTACTTCGGTGAGATCAAGAAGAAGTGATAATGGGAACCGGCTGGTAAAGATCAGATCCACCTTGGCCCGGAAGTTCACCAAGGGAATTGGCGACTGAATCTACGCGTAGTATGCCTAATCAGTTTTGAATAGATTCTATTCTATTCTGTAAGTGGGTCATTATCAAAACCCATCTTAGATGTTTCTGTCACATGATCTTCACGATTAAGGTCGCTCCAAGCTCAAATACATTCGAGGCCCTTGGGAACAATGCCCTTCTGGGCCTAATCAGTAGCGGCGATGTTACGCTCCAGACGCCGCCATTTTCGGTCAAAGTTTAAGTAGACATCGGAAAACTTCCTCTTGATTTCTCACGCGGGGACCTGCTGCTTGCAGGAGGTAGCCTGCTCCCCGCGGCTGGCAGGCAGTCGATCGACTGCAGACGGCGATGTGTCCCTGGCCATGGACTGTGACCCTATAGGTAGTAGGGCGGGTTGCCTTGGCATTTGTTGGTCGTGCCGCCGCTAACAAGAGATCTCCTACGTTGCTGACTTTGCCGTGGCAGTGGGCTGTTTTTTTCTGGAACGTGAGCGACGCGCCCTGCGAGGAGGGCTGTGACCAAGTTTAGGGGAAAGCTGGCAGACACGCCGGTAGTCTGACGCGCTGTCGGATATCTTGTCCCTTCAGGAGTCGCTAGAAGCTTTCGCTAATAACCTCAATATATTACTACCTCATGTCAGACAGGAATCCCAACACCAGTCAGCTATATCGTCCTTCAGGTTCCCTGATTTCGCGAGTGTCAGCAGGGATGTAATACGCCTATCCAATGATATGTATGCACTAAGGCGTTGTAACGTTACATATCGGCAATTGCACAGCCTACCACCTGGCGGCCACTTGTCCACTGATAACGCCCTCTTAATGTTGCTTAAGGCTATCTAAAATCCTTTCTCACAAATTACCTTACAGTTCGTCGCCACGCCTACCCGCCCTTTATCACTAGATACATCTCAGAACAATCCTTTCTTCGACACCCAAAGTACACCATGTCTAAACGAGAACTGTCTCCTCAACATGACGAAGTGAGAACCAAGAAGCAGCAAGTTGGCACGATTAGTCTCGCGGGGGTAAATTGCCACATTCATAAACCGCTGAGCAGTGCGGGGTCGATCCGTGTTGTCGATGTGCTTCCCGCAAGCAAAGACGATCTCACGATTGCCTGCAAGCTCCGCGAAGTGAATCTGAACAATCTCGGTGCTCAGTACGAAGCCGTATCGTACGCTTGGGGGGACGCGAACGACAGAAAACCCATTCGATGCGACGGCCAGCTTTTGGAAGTCACCGTGAATTGCTGGGACGCATTGTACCATTTGCGCCAGGAGGACAGAGTGAGAACCCTGTGGATCGACGCGATCTGCATTGACCAAAGATGCGACAAAGAGCAGAGTGTCCAGGAGCGCAACCATCAGATCGAGTTAATGGGAAGGGTCTATCAGATGGCATCGCGAGTCCTCGTGTGGTTAAGTCCACGAGATGAACGTTGGCGGATTCCAGAGCTGTTTGATTTCTGTGAGACAGTCAGCAACCTAAAGGACGACACGGCTCAGTCTACAGATGACGACGTGGACCTGATCACAGAAGACATAAAGACGCCTCTTCGGGATCGTGCCATCAAACTTTCCTACAGTTTCATGCTAATAACCAACTCAGCATGGTTCTTCCGGATGTGGACATTGCAAGAAATCGCTTTCGCGTCTGAGGCAAGTCTCATATGCGGCCACCAAAACCTTGATTGGAAAGCTTTCTGGCATGGATATGACTATGTGAATGAGCGTACCATACTCAATGGTTTCAATTATTTTCAAGTCGACATTCGGCGCGATGCGAACATATCTATTCAAGACTCTCCTACCAAAACCTTCGACATTCGGCACCTTCACGCTATTCCTCTGCTCGAATGCTCGCGACCTCACGACAAGATCTATGGAATGTATGGAATCCTAACCTCTATCGGGATACCTCTGGAAGCTCCGAATTACGACCAACCAATTTTAGAGCTACTTGTGAATGTCACGCTCTCGCTAATCCAGCATGAACAAAGCCTCAAGGTTATAACGCTAACGCTTCCATCTGTCAATTTGGAACAGCCATCTTGGACACCAGATTGGCTGACAACGCTGTCCGGTGGTTTTCGTGGCAGCCTTTTGGACTACTCCGGTGTATTCTCCAAAGTTCATCATGGAAATAACTCAATCCGCGCCAGTAGAGACACAAAGCATTGTAGAGTCCATCATGTGCAGTGTGGGAGATCTCTCACGGTCACTGGTAAAAGTTTTGGGCGCATTGGCAAAATGTTCGCAGCTGCTCCCCCGAGAGACAAATATGTTCCACCATCATGCATGCAGGAGTTCAGAGACATGATAAGCGTGTGCAGGCAGTGGTGCTAGTATATGCTCCATCATGGCGGCCGTTTATCAGGAAATCGCTCACCAATACAAGCTGCATGCCTACCGTTACAAGTTATCGGAGAATGGGATCACCACCTTCCGGAGCTCAGAAACGTACACTTCGAAAGATGGGTTAGCCTGATGACGGAGCCGAGAAGCAGCCCGGCTTTCCTCGAGACGCTACATCGACTTCAGTCATCAATTCAGGAATGCGAGCGTAGTGCACGAGAGAATGAGGGTTCTGAAACACCCAGTGTCGACGAATTGCGTGCGAGGCTGTATGCTTTAGAAACCGATGACCTGTTGAAGCTGATCACAAACCTGCTCGATGATCCTGAAAACTCTGAGGAGAGAAGCGTACAGGTGTACGCCAATATAGGCGTCGACTACGCATTTATCCACCTCGATAGCGGATACACAGGCCGCGCGCACCTCACATGCCTTGAAGGCGACGAAGTTTGGTTGTTGGCAGGCGCTGATATCCCTGTTGTATTAAGGAGACAAACAGAGAAAGGATTGTTTCGGGTCGTCGCCCCCGCTTTCATCATTGGTGCAATGGCCGGCGAGCTGTGGCCAGACGAAGGCAAGGACGAGGAGTTGGAAGATATTATACTGGTTTAACGGTGAACTTGATGGACGAAACTCGTCCGCCAGGTTATATTCGGTATGTAATCTGTTATCTCTTTATATAAAGGGGGAGCTCCGGTCTTCTATCCGGGCATAGATCAATGCCCACCGGCCACGCTGCCCGCGTGTTCTGCTGGCACTGACAAAATCCAAATAATAACGCCTATGTAAGCATATATAGGTGCCCGTAATTTACACAACTGTATGTTGAAAAGTAGGTAGTGGTATCACAAAAAATATCATCAAATCATGTCCAACGTCCCGCTTTCGAAAACAACCTGACCCGTATCATTGACTACCTCCCGTACGGCCGTTCGTATTGTCCTTGACCGACCAAGCTCGCTTGATGTGGATGCCTAGCGACGGTTTCCTCAGAAGATCCGACCTCGAACCGTCGTCCGCGGCACCTTCCACCGCTATGCTGTCCCGCGAAGGCCCGGCGCTGATCTCCGTCCTCACACCCGCAGTCAGGCAGAGCTTGTCCACTTGGAAAGATGGACCCCTGTGGTGTTCGAGAGGAGGACCGTACGTCGCCACCGGAGACGTCGGTTGTGAAAACGGCGATGCGGACATGATTGTTGCCGTCGGGGACGCGTCCGGAATCCCATCTGGTGCTGCGGCGGCGCTTTTGCCGAGGTGAGCGGTCGCCCGGCTGGTGCCGAACATGTCGTGCAGCGTCAGTTCCTCCTCGCTCCCTTCCACGTTCGTCATTATCCGCGGCTGGGTGGGGCGCGACGTCGACCTCCCCCTGTGGACTGGAGCTTGTAGGCCTCGCGCCGCCCGAACCGGGACGGGTGGCTCGGGCCCGTCCGCCCCGACGAGGGCCCGCGCGAGAGGCCGAGCATGGGGGCCACGCGGCGGAGGAGCGGCCGGAGCGTCATGAGGCAGGGGCAGATGAGGCCGGCGGTCAGCTCGGCCAGGGTCCAGGAGGCGGTGACGGCGGCGGTGTAGGTGACGTCGTGCGCGCTCGGCAGGAGCACCAGGCGGAGGATGGAGACGACGCAGGCGAAGGAGCCGACGGCGAAGATGCCCAGGGTGGCCACCTTCTGGGCCGTGCCCATGTTGAGCTGCAGGACGACGGGGATCGGCAGGATCAGGATCACGAAGTCGGTGACGATGTTGCCGACGCTGGCGACCAGGCCGGTCGAGAAGTTGCACGTGAAGTTGGGGATCGATTTGTCCCAAAAGGCTGCGATAGGGGCGCACGAGAAGGCGAGCAGGCAGATGGAGATGAGGGCCCACAGCACCGAGATGGCCATGATGGCCATGTACGGGATCTTGTACTCGTCGATGAGGTAGACGAGTCGGTAGTATTGAAAGAGGAGTGTGAGCTTGATGAAAAGCAGGTTGGCGTGGTAGAGCACCTGTGTCGCGTACAGCAGCTTGAAGAAGGTCACGACGATGTCCAGCCCCGATAGGTCCCAGCCGTGTGTGCCCATACCGAAATACGTCTGCGATATCACGACGGCGCAATTCGCATAGACAAAGACCTGTTGGTGGTCATATTAGAACGTGTCGCAGTCTCGTGGTTCGGGGGTAGGTTGCATTCCGTGTCTTACCAAAGAAACAATGGCAAATACGTCGTCCATACCGACTTCGCCGCGCATGATGTAGCGCCGGGTATACAGTCTTAGCGACACGGCTAGCGATGACAAGGCGATGCAGATGGCGGCGACGGAAAGGGGCAAACTAGCCATGCTGTCGTGAGGCAGACGCGCCCACAGAGCTGCCCATTCCTCATCGCTCAAGCTATTGAAGTCCGGTTTGGTGGGTATTGTCAACGGCGGCGGCGGCATGGTGCTTTAGTGCTGCACCGCAAAGGAGCGGGCATTCGGATCTGCATAAGATCTTAGTGGCCGGCAGTTGGGAGCGAGGGAATAAGTGATAGGTGTCACGGAGAAAAACAAAACATAAAAACAAAACACAATCGAAAAGAGCATATGATGTACGTACATGCATGCGACACGTCGAGAATTTTCCCACATTGGGAGATGGGCAGCTGGGGGGCTGAGCATCCCTCCCTTTCTTTCTCTCCCCACGATGCGGAACTGTCGATCCAAGGCGATGCGACGGGCTCCACCCCTTTGGAACTTGTTTATCTGAAATTCAACGGCAAACGGCCACCAACATTGCCTGTGCGGGAAATCATGATGGGATGGCGGCTGATGATGGCTGCAACATCGAACGGGGGAGGCAAGCGACGGAATCCAATCAAGTGGCCCGGCCGAGCAAACCAACTAGATTAAACCCCGTTCGGGTCGAGACCCGGGACACCATCAGCGTGTTCTAGCAAGGATGGTTCCCTGAGAGGCAACCTATTTCCGTGTCGGACCCGACCCATCCCGAATTTGGCGGCAGGGAATTTCCCATCACGCATTAAATGCGCGATCTTAGATTGCCTTCTGCACGAGCTGCAGCAGGGCGGGCAGGGGTCGCCTAAGCGAGCCCAGGTGGGCGCATGTGGGCATTTGTGGGCGCTATGACGGGACGATCTAACGCCATTGCGCCCTCGAGACTCGAGCCACAGGCTATTAATGCCAGCCACCCCTGTTGTCAATAGTCTATTTGGCTTCTGTCCAACTCTTGTTTTTCCACGCCAAAGTTCTCGACATTGTTATGCGACAGCCCTAAAATAACAACCTTTACCGTCGTCGGCCTGGCAGCTGATGCTGTCATTCCCTTCCAAGAGAACGATAGTTTAGTGTTTTAGCCGCACATCGGGAGTCTCGCCGACCTGCCCATCAAAGTGGCTCCATGATCGTGCGGTGGCTTATGCGATAGGAACGAGAAACGTCCACTGACTCGCGCCACGGCCGGCCGCGGACGAACTGCTACAGGGGGACTCATGCGCTGCCAACTTGAGCCTAAAACAAAAACAATACAGGAGTCTTGCGGCCCCCCATGACGCCAAATTTAAGTTTACCATGGATGATGACTTGCATATGAGCTGAAAATCCGTACTCAAATAGTCGTGTACACATGGTCTGCCAGTTACATCAAGCGTTGCTGCCAAGCGGTAGGACGAATGGTATCCGCAGTGCAGGAAAGTTCCGCTTACTACACCGGGCTGCCGGGTCTGCTGCAAAACATGGTTGGTTACTCCATTCGTACCACTGATTTGGTCTCCGCAACAAATCATGGGTATCACTCCATTGGGCTGCCGGACTGCCAGATACTGAATATCGACACAAATGTGGTATTGATATCAAAGATCATTTGATCATACTGATTAACTGTACACAAGACATAAGTGTTTTATCGCTCAGTAATTAGCTTTCTCTCACTCGACTTCCTAGCTGTGGATGTCTCCGATATAATTCGTGTAGCTCCTGGCTACTTACTACTTTGCCGCTGCTGCCAGTATCCTCGATAGCGTTGTTGATGATGCCAATCATGTCCTGCCCGCCGCTCATGAAGTTCGCGTTGCCGTTCGTATAAGTGGTCTCGACGGTGAAGTGGCAAGCGTTGTGCTTGCCCATGGGATTGATCGGGTAGGAGATGACGTCGTGGTAGGGAGAAATCGGTCTTCTCGTCGGCCTGGATGTTGCGGATGATGGTGCGGCAGCTCTTGGCAGGTCGCACGGGTCGTTGGAGCTCGTGTCGGGGCCCCCGTCCCACTGCTGAAGGCCACGACCGGGCTGCATACGGGCATGCGAACGGAGCCAGCCGCGCGCTCTTCTCCTCCTCTGTGTTACCCACGTTGATGAAGCCCGTGCCGTCCCCGGAGATGGTGTGTAGTATGCTCTGCTCTGAGATTTTGCTAGCTGACTCGTGCGCAGCAGGTGACTTGGGAGAGTATTAGTCATGCCCTAGGATTTCGTTCCCAAACATATGCTGACATTTAGAACCGTCTAGCCTCAACACTAATGCAAATCCACGACAACTAAATCGGATGTGACGAGGAGACGAGGTGAAAATACCTGAAGAGAACATACTTAAACAAAACTGCTTGAGAGACTATTCCTCAAGCCCAAGAAGTTCAATCCCAAACATATGCTGACACTCAGAACCGTCCAGCCTCAGCACCAACGCAGAGTCCAAAAACGACAACTACATCGGGGTGACGAAGTGAAACGAAGAGAACAGATAGGTACCAAGGCCCACGTCCATTCTTTATTCACATAAGGTTCTTTCTAATGTTTCTGAGGTGTAAATTTGGGCCAATCTTGACCAAAGAGTTATTGTAATCAAATCTAGATTGGCGTGAAGTCTATTAAGTATGCGCTGAGACGTCCGAGTAAACGCCACACAACTAGAGTTATAGGCGCTAGATCGCGCTTGGTTTTGGTTCGAAGCCAGAGTAATAGGAAACGAGCGAATCATCTTATACCATTCAATACAATTTGATATACCACGTATAGTACCGGATCGGTTTCTGCTGGGTCAGGTGACTTGCAACCACGCCCTTCCGGCATCAAATAGGAATGGACTTTTGGGATGCAGCTGCGCGCTGCACGCTGCCCGATCTGGCAAGGCCAAAATGAAACTATTTGCTCTTCCTAAGCTCCTTCACTCTAGACCTGATCTGTACGATAATACAGATTCTCACGCGGGGTAAGCCCACTTCCCTTATGCAGGCTTCGTAAAGAGGTCACGATAAGGGATTACGATAATGCCGCACCCATTCTTGAACGTCTGATCAGTCGGCGTCATGATCGTAGATAATCGGTCATCTTCGTCTTACCTCCTTGAGCAATCAGGCCACACGTTACGCAGCTCAAATTCTATCTACCATGCACCGGGATACGTTGGTAGACTCACTGCTCGGGGACATCTCGCAGCTGGGAGAGGCCTATCAGAATGGTGAACAGGGCGCACGAGAGCGCCTCATGAGGAGCTGTCAATCCCTTTTCTCACACCTCATCTTGCCGGCCGAAAGCATGACAATGACGCAATGGGCCCATCCCACGCACAACGCCGTCATCAGGCTGGGTCTCGATATTCACCTGTTCGAAGCGCTTCAAGGAGATGGCGCTATAACTAACGACGATGCCGACAAGTCCGGTGCACCCCAGCCCCAGCTCAATTCCCAGTCGACGTCCGCTATCGCGGCGCGTACTGACCCCAAGATGGAGCCCGCGCTCGTAGGCCGTATGTTACGGCACCTGGCCGCCATGGGAACGGTACGCGAGATGGGTCCGGACGCTTTCGCGCCCACTCCCTTTACGCGCGCTCTGACGCGCGAGGACTTTCGAGACTCGGTCATGTACATCCAAGACGACTACCAGCCATGCCTTAGCCAATGGCCGGACTTCTTCCGGGCTAACGGCTACGCGGCGCCCGCATCCAGCCTGGACACGCCCTTCACGCACACTAACGGCTGCGAGGGTCGCCTCAACATGTTCGAGTTCTTCGGGACGCACGCGCCGCGTATGGGAAAGCGGTTTGCCGGGATGATGGGCGTGTGGAGCCGCGACCGGCCCAAGTGGTTCGAAGAGGGCTACTACCCGGTCCGGGAGCGGCTGGTGGAGGGCGCTAGTCGGGGTGGTGATGAGGTGTTCCTGGTCGATGTCGGGGGTGGGTCTGGGCATGATCTGCAGCAGCTGCTGGAGTCGTTCCACGGCGACGTCCTCCCCGGAAAACTTATCCTGCAGGATCGGCCGGAGATCGTAGAGATTGCTCATTCGGGGGCGGGTATTGAGAAGATGAGCCATGACTTCCTGACTGAACAGCCGATCAAAGGTGAGGCGATGCCGCTTTCCCCGTCCTCTTTTGTGTCCCTTTTAACCAAGTAATACTGACAACAAACTGGGTCTCAGGCGCCCGAGCTTATTATCTGCACTCCATCATCCAGGACTGGGACGACGAGACCAACATCCAGATTCTTCAATCCCTCGTCCCGACCATGAAGAAAGGCTACTCCAAGATCTTGATCAACGACTATGTCATTCCAAATGAGGGCGCGCACTGGCTTCAGACGTCTCTTGACTGCGAGTTGATGAGCACTCTGGGCGCGAGACATCGGACTGAGGCCGAAATGTGTCAGATGATCAAAGGGGCAGGGTTGGCGGTTGTTGGTATCTTTCGGCATCCATTAAGCTTGGATTGCATCGTTGAGGTTGAGTGATAAGGCAAATCCACCATTGATATAGGTAGATAGGATTCAAGATATCAAGATGTTTGTGTTCAACTAGATGAACAAGACCTTGCGTGAGACAGCGTGTGAGTTCTCAGAGGAAGACCATGTTCAAGTCCAGAAGGATTAAATTGTAGTCTTTGGCCGGGCTAGCACGTAGTGGTGGAGCGCAGTCTCAGGACAGAGAGTTACAAGGATACGATGTCGAATCCGGATGAGGTGATGTAGTACCGAGAGTCCTGCATTTGTTTTATTGGTTTCTTCTTCTCAGCTGGGATGTTGTGTAATTATCGACAGTATCGCCTATCTTAACCGTCGAGGTCTGGTTAAATCATAGGCATAACTACCATACTTGGTCTAGTAGGATATTCGGCTCACGTGGTGCATCAAGATGGCGCGCGGCGCGGCGCAGCAAGCACACCAACATACCCCTGCTTTTTCTGTTTGGAACTAGCTGGAAGCACATGTGATAGTGATCAACTTGCTTTTCAAATGTAATTGTGGGACAAAATGGTGCCAGGCGAAAACAGGTACGGGAGCTTTGGGGATGTCGGAGTAGATGGGTAGGAGGCACAGTCCAATGACGATCCGGGCCGACGCCGACTTAGGAGAAGACCCTATACCCCACAGATTGCGGCACAGGCGGGTCGGCCCACCCCCGTAGTCCCCTTGGAGCAGGTCGGGTCTCGCTGTATTTGACGTTGTTCCACACCGGTCAGGCGACTCCTTGGACAGGTCCAAATGCCCACTTGACGCATGTCGTGACCCCGGCTTCTCGGCATTCTAGAGCATCAAAGAAAGAAGTTGACAGATAGATCACATTCAAGACGCTTTTGCGAACTGCATCTTCCCAGTTACAGTGCTTGGAGGTGCGAGACGCTGTTGGGCCGTAGATGGACGCACTTGACTGTTGCTTCAGTACAACCAAGAGGGATGAAAATACTCTTGACTTAGGTAAAACTCCGATGGCAGGCGAAAGAAGCAGCTCAAAAGGCTGTAGTCAGTTGTGGTCCCCGAAGATTTGGCAGCTGCAGGAAGAAGGGGCCGAAGCAACCCCTGCTTAGCGGTGTAACCCTGCGGGCCAAGACTACAGAAAGGACATGGCTTTCTCGGCCTTAGGGCTGGAATGCTACCAGTCCCTCCCATGGCAGAATCATCGCGCGATGGACGATGGAACTTTGGGTATTTGATCGAGTTAGTGCATCCGGGGATTGCATTCCGCCTTGGCTCGTATGCGCCTCCTTGGATGTCAAACGCATAGTACACCCCAACTGGAAACCACCGCATATATCTCCATCAATGGGAAACATGACCCGATCTCTATTTTGTACTGACTGCTCTGGGCCATGACATAGTTGAAGCAGAATGTCTTTGATGACCTAGAATAAAAGCAACGGAATCGACTCCCCGAGTGTCCGAGAATGCCACTGTATTCGCCAATAATGACGTTCGACTTACAGGACGTATACCAATCATTGTGACAATGGTCAACCAAATCGCGGGTTCGGGGCTCAATCTGTTAACATAATCGCCAAGTGGCGCCCCTTAACCGTGGCTGCGCTCCAATAAACCAGGTCGCGGTGGTGGAAGCGGATTGGCCATCATGGTCATCATGCAGCTACGATTGCCTAGCGTTGCAGTCGACTACGGCTATAAGCTGCAGCATTCGTCTAGGTAGCATTCGTCTGATACATAAAAGCTGCACCCCCGCGGCGCAGGTTAAGTGCAATGCTCGAATCACGGCCGATCGCACTTGTCGCTCGTTTGCCCACCTTTACATTACTCCGATCGGCGCTACCATTAAAGGGAATTTCTTTCTCCTGTCCTGTCATCATGAAGTCGAACCAAGCTTTCCGTGCAGCGTTTGCCGTCACCATGCAGGCTGCCCTCGCACTCTCTGCCCCTGCCGGCCTCAGCAGCCAATGCGTAAGCCTTTTCCCCTCCGTTACTTTAAGACCGACTTTATCTTCTTGACTCACTTGGCTCAATCTCACATTTTCATTGAAATGTAGTGCAGTGCTCTGAAAGAAAGTTCCCTGGGGGATAGAGTCTTCTTCCCCGATGGAGCATCTTACACCGAAAGGTTGGACACGTATTGGTCGGTCAGCGCCGCCTTGGAGCCGTGGTGCATGGTGATGCCCGCCAACGCCGAGGAGGCGTCCGAAGTCATCAAGATCCTCGCCAAGAACGAGTGCCCGTTCGGCATTCGAGGCGGTGGCCACGGCGCCGACGCCTACTCCAACGGCATTGACGAGGGCGTCACCATCGACATGGGTAAGCTGACTACATTCCACTTCCCCCGCAGCGGGAGTGTCCGTCGCAGACTCGAATGATATGGAAAGCCCCACTAACGTATCCCTAGGTCTCATGAACGAGACCACCTACGACGCCGACCGCAAGATCGTCTCGATCCAGCCCGGCACGCACTGGCAGCCCGTGTACGACACCCTGTCCCCGCTGGGCGTCACCGTAACGGGCGGACGCGGCGGCACCGTCGGCGCGTCCGGGTTCATCTCGGGCGGCGGCAACTCCTTCCACTCGGCGTCGCACGGTTTCGCCGCCGACAACGTCCAGAACTTCGAGGTCGTCCTGGGCGACGGCCGCATCGTCAACGCCAACGCCGAGGAGAACCCCGACCTCTGGCAGGCGATGAAGGGCGGTTCCGGCAACTTCGGCCTGATTACGCGCTACGACATGTTCGCCATCGAGTTCCCGGACCCGTCTTCTACTGATATTGTAAGTCGCATCACTTAACCTACCTCTTCATTGCATCTTGTAGAGAGCTGGTCACTAACACTCACGTTACTAGTGGGGTGGTCTTTTGATCTTTGACGTCGCCGAGCAGGAGGCCGTCATCGACAGCTACGTCAAGTTTGCCGAGAACAGCGGCAATGACCAGAACAGCACCTCGATCATCTTCTGGGGCTACATCCCCGCGCTCGGCGGCATGGTGATCAACCTGGCCCTGGAGAACACGGTCAACGAGGTCGCGCCCGCGGCCTTTGACGACTACCTCAAGACACCCGGCATCGTCTCCAAGACGCTGCGCTCGGCTCCCATGGCCGAGATTACCTTGGAGCTCGGCTCGGGCCAGCCCGCGGGATTCCGGTAAGAACTATGCTCTATATCTCACTCCGACCAACCTCGCGGTATCAACTGAAGCTGACCCGGCCTTTCCCGCAGCAACATTTGGTATACCGGCGCCTACGACAACGACGCCCGCATCATCAAGTTCGCCGTCGAGAAGCACGCCTCCATGGTCGCCGAGCTCCAAAAGGTCATGCCGGCCGACAGCGGCTTCAACACGCTCTGCATGTTCCAGCCCATCACGCCCAACATGGTGAGGCACGGCCTCGAGCGGGGCGGCAACATCATGGGCCTCGAGGAGCGCGTCTTCGGCAACGCGGAAGGGACCGGCCCGGGCAAGACGGGCGTCATGTTCCTGGCCACCTTCGCCGTCCAGGGCGCCGAGAACGAGAAGAAGGCGGCGCCGCTCGTGCAGGACTGGCAGGACTCGATCGATGCGTACGCCGACTCGCTGGGCGTCAACTGGAACTGGCGCTACCTCAACTACGCCAACCACAACCAGAACCCGGTGGCCTCCTTTGGTGACAGGTCTGTTGCGAAGATGCGCGCGGTTTCGGCTAAGTACGATCCGGACCAGGTCTTCCAGAAGCTGAGGAGGACTGGTCACAAGATTCCGGCGTAATTTGCTTGAAGTCTATTTCATACCTGATGAGCTGATGAGTAGAGCACAGTATAATAGAGGATGAATATGAGATCTTACCCAAATTCTTAGTCCCGAAATCTGCCAATACCTGAAACTTGGTATAGTAAGACAACGCACTACTGGTTAGAAACATAAGGTGAGTAGCTAAATATCTGATAATAATGGATGATTCGGATGTTAGCAGAAGGTATCGCTCGAGAAAACCTATGTTTGTTATGTTTGTTATGTTGGTGAAGCAGCCCAGGACTCACATAATCATCTAGTTACCAATAAGAATATGGCTTGCTCATTGTTAGTGTTACCTGACGTGCGTTGAACATCCTATAGATCATCCGTCGTTCGGCCCGACGGATTGTCGACTAAATGTTTGCGTATAGCATGTACGTGGTTACGTGAGGTTTCGGGAAATTGGACGTGCGACGTAAAAGAAGTACCTAGACCCGTCTAAGCTTACGGCCGAGAGGGGGGTCGCACCAAACTACGGTAGCACCGGTCCAAGCCGTTGATATACCTCCAAGTCGGCACGGCCCGAGACAAACACCCCACCCCGATTAAGGAAACACACATCACGACAATATCCTTTCGAACGAGCTTGGGATAATCTTGGGAACACCAAGAGTCCCTGATCCCTACTCTACGGGCCGTGGGCAATGTACGACGTTAGGTGAAACAGGTCACTACCGTCCCCGAGGTTGATATGCAACACCCGCGAGATCATCGCAGTCCTGCACCATGAAGCTTGGTAGAGCGAAAACCTCTTTTACCAACGTAGAGCATACAAGGACTGTTCTTTTGAGGACATCCAGAAGCTGCTGTAGCTTCAAAACCACCGAAACGACTATAAGATGGCGAGATCATCGCTCTCTCCAAGGCCCGACGAATGACTCTGCCAAGAACACTTCTTTACTCGCACAGATAAAAAGCACGATTTACCATTTACAGAACGCAGCAAACTCTGAGACCCTGGCCAAGAACTCTCACGATGCACTTCTCCAGGCTTACCCTCAGCGCCGTGGCCATTGCGGCTTCTATCGCGAGTGCTATGCCACCACCGGGTCAAGATGCCGATGTCCAGAACCTCGTCATAGGGGACGATTCCGGTGACGACTTCGGGGTACGCACCTTCAATCTGGGTCCGGGGCCACACGGATGTATGGCACAGTGGCTAACGCTGCGACACCACAGTTTTGCAACGGCTTCAGCTGCCGCTACGAACTTCAGAACATCCATTGTGGAAACGGAACGAGTGTATGTTTCCCCCTGTCATCATCATGATAGCTACTTGTTAACATAAATTCTTTTGCAGTGCGTAAGGGATCACCATCCATTATCTACTTTATTCCAGGCGTTCCTTTCTCGCCGTGCTGCCGTTGTGGCAGATAACACTACTATACCGATGTCCCTTTGCTGACCATGCGTGTACGACCAGGCCAAGAGCAGAGGCGGCGGCGACGGGAAGCCCTGCACCGTTTACGACTTTGGTATTACGGGACAAGGCGCCTACGCGATCTGCCCCGGTCACGAAATCAGTGGAGATGGAGCCTAGGGAGTTGGGCTTTCCTTGATTGCCGTCATTAGGTGTCATTGCGTGATGGACGAAGAACCAAGGGTCAAAAGATTGAAGAAAGCATGTTTCCGCACTCTTATTGTCGCTCGCTGTTACATTCGATCCCAATGAATTGATGGAACTAACTGATATGACCTGTGTTTTGAACTGAGATCGATGCTGGGTGCCACCAAAGCAAAACCAACGCTAAGCTAATATGGATTGTATGTCACCGGGATTGTACCGGCCCCGTCTCGAACCATCATATGCCATGACCTGCTCCGATAGCCTCTTGTTCCGCTGCTCCGACTTTTCCCCTAGCGAACTGTCTGGCTGCAGCTACTCTAGGTACTTAGACAGCAGCCCAGACAGCTACCTAGCTGCCCTATCTAGCTGCCTTACCTGGACAGCCACTTTTTTCTTTTTCTCTTTCTTTTCTTTCCATGCATGCCAAGTGGCCCCGGCAGAAACAAAATACTCACAAAGAGCAGGTTACCTTAAAACGTATAAACTTAAAATGGTATGATCCCCATACCTTCGAAACTCTCAATAAGCATGACTCCCATCGATCGGCAAAAGCTGGACAGCCACCAAGGTAGCTACCTGGTCCTTATAATTCCCAGTAAGAGCTTATTCTTTCAGCGGACCACTCGCAGGCATCATATCCAAAGGGGAAGCCCCCTCCTTTGGGCATGATGGCCGAGTGGGAACCGCTCCGAAGTAAAACCCCCCAGGGGGTTTTCGTAGGCTGCAACCTCGGGTTCGATTCTCCTCATGGGCACGGGAGGACACCGACCCGGGCTTGCAGCTGAGCTTTTGCCATTTTTTCCTACTCTTCTTTCTTTTTTCTTTTCTTCTTTTTTTCTTTTTGGGTAATCGTTCTACTTTTCCGCATTTTTTCAGCCTCTCCAGCATATTCCCGCTCACCACAAGCGCCGCCACCGACGCGATGCTCGTCGACGCCCGCGGCAGAGTACGTCTGGTGCATAAGACACCACTCCACGACCTTAAATGGTGATCCCACTTATAGCTTATGTTCATTCGACGGATATAGATTCAATAGACTATCAACAATTAAAAAACCCTCAGAGCTTAGAATCCGACCACTTCAGCCGGATCAGCGCTTCCTGCTCGCACGTCATGACGAGCCGGCCCGTCTCCAAGTCCCACGTGCGCTGGTGCATCATCACCCTCCCGTCCCCGCCCCACGACGTCTCCCGCTCCAGCACCATCCACGCGTCGGCCCGGGCCGTTGTGCAGTCGTGAAAGGAAACCCGGTGGTGGAGACTGGCGGCCATGGCCAGGTTGCGGAACCGGTCCCCGAGCTGGTCCAGGTTCCCGAGGATGGCGATGGCCAACATCCCCTCGTCCGACATGTACGCCAGCGCCGCGGCGTGCGTGGCGGCGCTGGCATTCGAGGACAAGGGCTGTGCGGCGCGAACGAAGCTGCGGACGCGGTACTCGGTCGGGTGGTCCGCGGCGATGACGTTGAAGAGGCGGTAGTCGAAGGGCTCAGCCTCAGAACTGAGGGCCCGCGGGAGCGATTCCGCGCTCATGGCGTCTTCGACTAGTTTGCGGTTGGCGTCCGCGGGCACATCCGAAGGCGCAAGGCCGTCGAGGTCGGGCAAGGGCGGGCTGTAGGCTATGACGTTTCCGGATGCAGTAGCATCGTTGCGCTGGTATGCGATGGTGGCCATATACACACAGGCGTCTTGGTCGCCCTGGGTCGCGCGGACTACGCGGGTGGCGTAGGAGCGACTGTCCGCGACGCGGTCTACGTGGTACAGCACGCGGTCTCTGACGCTGGCCGTGACGGGGCGGAGAAAGCTCGAGTGGGACGAGTAGACATGGAAGTCCGGCGGCACGGTCGCGCTGGCTGCGGATATTGCCTGCGAAATCAATAGGCCGCCGAAGACGGCACGGCCGGTCGGCTGGTAAGTGAGTGGCCTGTGCGCTCGCAGGATGGTTAAAATCGCAGTGTTACATATGGGTTTGCCCGAGGGACGACGTACTGCTCGCTCGTGTATGTATCAGGCCCCGAATCCGATAGAGGCTGAACACCGATGCGCCCCTCGATAGTTGCAGCTGGCCCCATGATGGACCCTACTAAATGGAAATTGGGACGATTAGAGTTTTGCTGAGATTTGACGGTCGCTCATCATCGGATTTTGGAACTCATCTGTTGATTTTACCTCGGCTCGGTGCTGTCAGTTGAACCCGACTTGTTGGTTCATATTGTACCCCTTGCATGCGGGAGCGTTTTAGGTAAAGATCGCGGCATCCAAACCCAACTGAATTGCTAAATTAGAAACAGATGCTACCTTCCCCGCTCCTCCCAATAATGCTCCGGCACCACCACCATAGAGCTTAGTACGTCGGATGATTCTGGTGAGGTTGCTCCGAGAGCCCTACAATATTTTATTGTAACGCATAAAAGCTTCTCATCGTGGCAAGACTCAGTGTCTCAACTCCAACTGGCTGACCAAAACTCCCAATACTGTGACTCAAAAACCAAAGATGGAGTCCTGGAAGGAAACTGCCGAAAAGAAGGCAAAGTCGCTCCTTGCCAAGATACCGAAGCAATGGCTGGTTCCGGAGGCCCTATGTGCCACCCCCACCACACCGGGCGACCCGTATCTCAATGTCGCGACAGACGCTTTCATGACCGAGGTCGGATTGAGTCCTCGGGAGCTGGAAATTACCGCCAAGACGAGCATTCCTGATATCCTTGCCAGCTACGAATCCCACGAGGTCTCGGCGGAAGAGCTCGTGACCGCCTTCTGCCACCGAGCCGCCATCAACCACCAGACAACCGAGTCTCTCGCCGAGATACGGTTTGCGGAGGCCATCGCCGAGGCTAAATCGCAGGACGAGTACTTGCGCATGCACAAGAAGCTCATCGGGCCTCTTCATGGCATCCCCGTCAGCCTGAAGGACCAGTTTCGCGTTGATGGCCTGGAATCCGCCATTGGCTTCATTGGGTGGCTGGGCAAGGCCGACACTGTCGAGTCCGAGAGTTTGATCACCCAACAGATCAAGGAGCTCGGAGGGATTATCATTGCAAAGGCAAGTTCGGAACGCACCCGAATGACTCGGAACGCACCCGGCTAGCTCGGAACGCATCCGGGTAGTATGATATTCAGCCAATTAACTGTCCTTTTTACAGACCCATGTTCCGCAAACTCTGCTGCTATGCGAACTGCAGTCCAACATGCACCGTCCGGGCATGAACCCCCACAACCGTCTTCTTTCGCCCGGGGGCAGTTCCGGTGGCGAGGGCTCTCTGCTCGCATCCCGCGGCTCCGTCATCGGGATGGGCACCGACATGGGCGGCTCGATCCGGGTGCCTTCGGCCTACAACCACCTCTTCGGACTGAAGCCAAGTTCCGGCCGCTTCTCGTACCGCGACCTCAACTCGTCGCTCGATGGGAAGCCCGTCGTGCCGAGCGTCGCCGGGCCCATGTCCGCCACCCTCGAGAACGTCATCCACATCGCCCGGCTACTCATCGACAGTCAAGGATGGCGCCGCGACCCAGGATTAGTTCCGCTGCCGTGGCGCGCGCCGGTTCTGGACCAAGTACGCGCTGATGCCGCGACTCCCGGGAAAGGTCTCTGTTTCGCGACGTTCCCGGGCCGCGGCGACGACGGCATCATGCGCCTGCACCCGCCCGTCGCCCGCGGCGTGGCCATGGCCGTGCGCGCCGCCCGCGAAGCGGGACACCGGATCATCGACTGGACGCCGCCCAGCCACATGGAGGCGGCGATGCTCTACGGCGGCCTGTGCTTCCCCACGCTGTACGACATCGAGGACGCCCTCGAGCTGAGCGGGGAGCCGATGGTGGCGCCGGCCCAGGCGCTCATGAAACAGGCCCAGGAGTACAAGCCCAAGGACTTCCGGGAGTACTACGAGCTGAATAAGAAGCTGAAGAGGTACCAGCAGGAGTATGCTGACTACTGGGAGTCTACCAAGGCTCTTACTGGGACTGGTAAGCGCCGATTAATGATTGGACCACGTTCGGAAGAGTCCCGGTGATTATGCATGCTGATTACATGTTCTCTAGGCAGACCTGTGGATGGGATCATCGTCCCGGTGACTGCGTCGGCGGCCGTCCGACACAACTCGTTCTATGCCTTCAGTAAGTACCCACACAACATCGAGTTGCCAAAACATGGCCGTGATGCACGTATGTCTAACCTTTCCAGCCTACTCCATCGTGTACAACGTCCTCGACTATTCGTCCCTGACCGTGCCGGTGACCTTTGCCGACAAGAGCATCGACGTGGCCGATCCGCACGACGCCCCTCGGAGCCCCATCGACGAGGCCAGCTGGATCCCCTACGACGCAGATGTCTATCATGGTGCGCCGGTCGGAGTGCAGATTGTGGGTCGACGACTAGAGGAAGAGAAGGTCCTTGCTCTCGGCGAAGTGTTGTCCAATGCATTGAAAACGATGAGCGCTGAATGATGGTAGTTGGGGGTTAGCAGATTCGTAGATTGCAAGCAAAACAGTAGCAATTGACATGGACTTCATCAGACTCGGCTTGTTTCCCCCGAAAATGCAATTTCTGGTGGCATTGCTGTCCGGTGTCATTGATTTGGGGTGGGCCATTCTCGCCGTCGACGTCGCCGGCAAAAAATGGGGCCGAAACACCAAAAAGTAATTGTGTGACAAGAGTGGGATTCGAACCCACGCCAGTTTCCTGACTACGATGCTCTGCAAACTCGGATGAATTTTCCTGAACGTAGCGCCTTAGACCGCTCGGCCATCTTGCCTTTTTATTCGATGAAAATTCTGTCCTTGCTGCAGGTCATACTACTTGGGTGGGTGTCGTGGTGGAAAACTGGTCGGGACTATTCATTCTGATCCGGTGGTGAGCATAATAGTCTCGTACCCTTGGCATACATACAGCGTGGCGCGCTCGATAGTTCAAAAAAGCTCAGACAGAGGGCGGCCAACAGAGTAGATTTCGAGGAACGATCGCGTTATTTTGATCCGCATGGACGAATCGGGCTTGATGAGGACATTTGGTCTGAGAGAATATTTCGAATGCAAGTACTAGTTCTCCTCAGGAGGTAGAAAAATATATGCATATGAACAGACATATGGAGGTCTCACGGATCCAAAGTTATGCCTGTGTGCGTCTGTGACCCCGAAAACCAAATGAAATGGGGATATTTCTTTCCCTCATATTTGGTCGTAGTACACCGAAATCACCCCCGCCAGTCAGACAAGGCGACGAAATTCCGCAACAGATGGAAGGGCGTATTGAGCTCGTAGCCCTACAGCCAAGAGAAGAATGGGGCCGACCTTTGACGCATCAGGCACTCCGTGCACATGACCAAGCCCACCGTGTGCCGTCGCCCCTTAATCGCCTATCCCACCAACAACATGAACTCAAAGAGGCTACAAGCGAGGTGATAATACAGAGAGATGTGTTCGGCGAGGACAAATTCAAGATAGTCTATCGAGGTCAATACATCGCCGGACCCCGAGCCGGCCAGCCCTGCGTCGCCAAACGCTTCAAGCCGGGGCACGGGTCTTTCCAGCAGCAACTAGATCACGATATCCAACTCAATGGCATAGCCGAATCCATCGTCGACGCCTGGAACGCGGCAAGAATCATCGGAATGCCGGTGCACTTTCTCGTCCCCGAACTCATGGCCGACGAGGGCGGCCGTAGGCATCGGCTGGTGGAGCCTCTGATCGACGGGAAGTACCGGAAGCACAACAACAACACTGGCTGGGTCAATCGCTCGCAGGACCCCTGGAACGAGGTCATGCAGGCCTTGAGCCATTTCTCATATCATCATTGCCGCGGGAGTCGCTTGCTGTGCGACATCCAAGGCGGCGTCAAACATTACTCATAGTAAGTGCGGTCTGCATCCCCACGGCGTCTTCTTCCATCTAATAGCCGTGAAGAAGCAATTCCTTCATTAATGTTCGCCACAGTATAATCACGGACCCGGCGATTAATTCCACGACTAAACATCAATTCGGCCCAACAGACCTTGGCCAGGAGGGCATCCTAAAGTTCTTTGCAAGTCATCAATGCAACGGGTTTTGTTTGCCCGACTGGATGTGGCCGGCGGAGGTTGCTAGGTGCCCAGCCCCCAGTTGGGTTGCGCCAGGCCAACCGCGTTGGAGGGCACCACATCGGCGTTAAGACGATTCGGTGTCAAGGGAACACTTCAGTTGAACTTGCAGGGCAATAGAGGTAGAGAGATGAGCAGCGTTGGGAATTGTTCCCATTTCGAGATGAGCATCCTCAAAGAGCAACCCCTCGGAACTGTGGCTAAGCTCATATCCCGGCAAGGCAATTGGTCTGCATATCGATTGATCTGAGTGTTCTACATTCTATGATCTAATTAATCTCTAAAATTATAGTTGAAACTCTTACGCACGGGGCTCCAGCTCAGCATGCAGCGCTGGGTCTTCCGGAGAATGCTATCTTTATTCTAACGTCGTGCGTGCCTGTACGCCTGACAC
The DNA here is from genome assembly GCA_038364195.1 of Apiospora sp. TS-2023a. Taxonomy (NCBI): domain Eukaryota; kingdom Fungi; phylum Ascomycota; class Sordariomycetes; order Amphisphaeriales; family Apiosporaceae; genus Apiospora; species Apiospora sp. TS-2023a. Next base: position 1,675,804 of record JAQQWQ010000007.1, on the reverse strand, counting down.
AGCTGGTAATATTGACGGTATTAGTCCAGAATCCTAGCCTCGACACACTCAGCTCAATGAGGGGGCGTCGGAGAAATATTACCGCCAATCAGCTTTCAGTCAACTGTCAGACCCCGCAGTGTTCTTCGAGTGTACACATGCGTTTTGAGATCTCTTTTCTCTCTCTTTCTCTCACGGAAGTACCCCCAGGTAATTCATTACAGCTCTATTCAAAGACCCCTACCTGTTTTTTTCCAAAACAACTAAAAGGAAACGAAACACTGTAAGGTCCGATATGGCCGCCAGCAATGCATCGTCATACCCACACCGTATCAACTCGCATCCCTTCAAAGAGGGCGAAATCCAGCAGGCAGTGCCAATCAAAGACCCTTCATTTCGTTATGATCTAAATATTGTTTGCCCAGCCTGCTTGGAACTGCTAAATCTGTGCCTTAATCTGAAAAGGGACTTTGGCCATATAACGTCCTTCGACATCCAAACGAGCTTTACCTTTAAAGAGGTCTGTTGTTCAGCTACATGGGGGTGTCACTTGTGTTCCTTATTCTACATATCAGTGCAGTGGTTCCCTAGGAACTCTGATGAGACATCAGCAGCTTCAGCTATCAGCTACGCATACAATCCCCGCCGGACATGGGCAGGCCATTTTGCCCTCAGCATGCACTTAAATGGAGATCTGCGTACTATTGGACCCACACAATACATATCTGTACATCCCATCGACTCGGAATCGCTCCAGGAATATGGCCAAGAGCGGGGAGCTTGTAGACTCGTGTACGAGCCTAGGAAGAAGCACGGGCGACCATGTCACTATTTCAATGGCCAAAGGTTGGCTTGATAAGTGTCTACGAGAACACCAGGGATGCTCGCAGCAGGATGACACATTGCAATATGCGCGACCAGCAAGACTTCTCGACCTCCAACATGGTGTTAGACTGGTCGACTCGAGCAAAGCTGAGGTCGCGCCGTACGTGACCTTGAGTCATTGCTGGGGAGACCCGACACACGTGACCCGGCTTCTCAGCAGCAATGAAGCCCTCTTCCGACAAGGGCAAATACGTGGACTACCTCAGACCTTCCTCGATGCCATCTACGTGACGATGGAGCTGGGATACCGATACCTCTGGGTCGACTCCCTGTGCATCATCCAGGACTCCAAACAGGACTGGGAGATACAAGCCAAGACCATGGCCCTCGTCTATGCCAATTCGGTATTCACTATTGCAGCAGTCAAGTCCTCTGGCAGCACAGAGGGGTGTTTCACCAAGGATCGCAACCCTCTTGGCCAACGAATCTTGCGCCGCCCTGATCTCGGCATCATGGCCTTGCCTATAGATGAACTGCTGATGTGGTTTGTAGAAGTCGATACGATGGGACCTGATGATGCCTCTCCGCTACATTCCAGAGCATGGGTTATACAAGAGCGGCACTCGTCTCCTCGCACACTTTTGTATGGCAAACATGGGATCTACTGGGAATGCCGGTGCGCAAAGGCATCCGAGCATGGTTATATAGAGGTGGCCTGGGATAGCGGGGACAACAGGAAGACGTGGCTTCAGAGACTTCTTCAATTTGAGTGTGAGCAGGGGAGCTCGACCTCGCGCCAACCCTGGGTCGATAAATGGAATGGCATGCTAACGCTTTACTCGGGCTGCCAGTTGACCGTCAAGGGCGATAAGATCATCGCATTCACAGGCCTCTTAGCAGAAATTGAGCGACGCTCGAGGCCTGCCCGCAGATGCATCCTGGGCATCTGGGACCACGACCTCCCACGAATGGCGCTCTGGAACCGGTGTCAGAACTCGGACCGCCCCATACAGTTGTTCCCCCGTCTGACCAACGGAATGCCGACCTGGTCATGGGCCTCGGTGGAAGGTTCCTGCCACTACATGATATACGACGTTAAGTTGCAATGGAGGGCGGATATTCACATCGATGAGTCGCCCACGCCCGCCAGCATGGTGATCCGATCCTGGCGAAGAAACGTGCTGCAGAAAGGTGCTGCGGACGGCAACAGCGACACCAACACCTATCCTTCTCTCGCCCTGGGCCCTACGGATGGTCGCATGGGCGAAAAGGGGAAGGGTGGGAACTCGGATACGGACTACCGCTGGTGGCCCGACTGCGTGACACCAGACGAAAGCACCCCGTTACAAATCGTTCAAATCGCACGGTTTTCGATGTCCGAGGGGGGCACCACGAAGGCGTGGTGTCTCGTGATTATGCCCAAACCCCCCGGGGCCGGAGAATACGAGAGGGTTGGTCTCACGGTTTTACGATATAGGGAGCCGCTTGATGACCCCTTTTCGAAAGAAGAGGGCCTGTGTGAGACGATCAGGATAGTGTGACGACCACCTGGGGTTTCGTTTCGTTTTGTGGCTGGTATTCCTCTTTCTCTTCTAATTTTCCTTTTGGCCAAAATACATATCCGCATCTCGAATATTAGCTTAACACACCAGTTGTCGCTCTATGTGCCCCGAACCCCTTGACAAAGACGACAAGGGCTATGATGATCTATCTGGGTGTTGCTAGCTCTTGGTTAATTTCAGGTAGCAGTGGCTGTCCTTCCCTCCGGAGAGATAGCTGCTGCGTAAGTATAATAGGCCATGAATAAGCGTATTATTAAAACCCAACTTTGAACTAGATATGTCACGGGGACATTGTCGTTGGCCTCGGCTAGGAGTATCGCTTTATACGGGATCTCACTGCCGAGGAACACTGGCTTGGGTCGTTAGAGCACGTTAGTGTGTTAATGATTTGCGGTATCGTCCGTGTGGCACCCGAGCGAATGCTGAGCCTGGTCCTGCGCGGGCACGTCGTGGACCAAAGCCTCACATCATCATGTTGTAGTGTGACCAATATATACGTCAAGCCTATGATACATTGTAAGCAGATTAACATTGAATGAGATGACAGAAACGCAGCCAGGAGCAGGGCAAACCCCCTAAGAAAGTGGGTGATAATCTAACCAAGTATTCACATGCAAGTAGTGACCCTTAATACCAAATGATCTCCTCGCTATCAGCACCCTGCTCCTTCCACTTTAAAAATGCCCTCTTGACATTATCGGCCCCCTTTTCCGCGTAGCCGGGCCCTGGGTTCGGCGGTGGCACGATGGAGGGGTCCCCCGCGATCCAGGCGATGGGACCAGCGCTGCTTCCGCAGTGGAGGCGGTGCATCTCCTTGACGTCGTCGGCCTGAAATGCGCGTCCGAAGATGACGGCCCGCGGCGGTCGGCTGTAGTCGTGAGACCCGATGTGGTTTGGGGTCGACGACTTGGGCCCGTGGCCAGCGAGGAGGTGGCCCAGATCGGACTTGGCGTCGTCGTACGAGTTGATGAAGTGGATAACTTAAGTGGCAAGCTTGGGTCAGCAAAAATAAAAAAGTGATGGCCTTGCAAGCGGTATTCGAGGGGTGGGGGGAGCAACACGCAAGCACGCACCATCCATCTCTGGTTGGATCAAAGGTGCGACCTTTTCGCCGACTTCCAACGATTTCCCGCAGAGGATGATGGGAACTTGATCGTCTGGGATAGGTTGACTCTGCGCCATTGTGTTGGTGCTGAATACCGTTAGGTAATCTGTATTGGCTGGATTGAGAATGAGCGAAGAAGAAGAGTGGTGTCAGCAAATGAGGACCGGCATGCATGTGAAAGCGACAATGATTTGGGGGCTGACCGATGCTTTTCAACCGATCAGATAATTCGGAAGGATCGCGGACTTAAAGGGGTCTTCGCGTTTCGGCGTTTCTTGCGAAGATCTCCGAGAAGATTGACAGAAACGGGGGCCTTTCCCATGTCTGTGAGGTGCAGGATTGGCGAGCCAATCACGGCGATCAAAGTCTCGACGACAAAGCCCGACATTTTATCTCCGGCTCCCTTTCAGCTTCGGTCTCTTGCACTAACCATAAGTTAAACGTCAAGACTTCCGAAATGCATTAGTTCCAGCTAGAGCTAACGTACTCGCTATTCCTATTCCTAAATTCAAACCACAATGTCCAACCAATATTCTTATTATTCCAAACCGTCAAGCAGGGTGGAGACTCTCTATTAGTAATCAAGTTTGCATTTGATCCCGAGCTGTATCGCTCAATGCCATTGACTGGAAGAATCTGGAGTCGTCGGGTCGGAGGACTAGTGATCTGTGCATTACCGGTACACGCACGTGACGCCCCCTTTTGATAGTGCTGGCTGCGCCTGAATCGGCTGTACGTACCAACATCATGTCGATATCGAGGCACATTTTATGGAAGTCGCAATCATATTTCTTTGCGTGATTACCAACACTTCTAGATATCGAAAGAGAAAAGAAAAGCAGCTTATACAAAGGTATAGAAATCATATTAAACAAAGATCAGCCCTTCCGCACTCATACGGCCCCGAAACTCTCATCATGAAGCAACTATATTGGTCAGAACTTGACCTCGAATGCCCTTGGAATGTCCGTTAGCCATTTGTGTCTATGGCACCCTAACAAGCAGCGAGTAAGAGAGCGCCGAGGCGGACTGGTCATCGTCCTTGATCCAGTACTGGACGTGCGTGATTTGCTTCTTGATTGTCTTGGCGCGCTTTTGCATGTACTGGCCGTCAATGTAGACCTCGAAATTGCCGCCGGCCTCGCGAATCTCGAACTTGGGGCTGGACGTCTTGAACCAACTACTGAGGAGTCGGTAATCGTTCTCTCGGGCCCATCTACCGTGTGCTTCCTTGCTGTTCAGCCGGAAGATGTTGGGTCGGCGGATGGAGATGCTCAAAAGCACATCGTAGTTATCCTCGTTACGGCGGTCTTGGCTGCCGGAATCGTCGAAGTGCATGAAAGAGATGCCGGTGCTGTCGCTGGCCGGATTCAAGTCGATGGAGGCAGACTCGACGATGATGGTGCCCCCTTGGGGAACTGGTCTTTTGAGCTTGATCGTCTTATCCAACGCGAGGTACTGAGTGTCAGACGGGCTAGTCAGGGAAAAAGAAAAAAAGTCAGCGCCGTCCTCGTTTTTTTATGTCATCAGCATGGGAACCTCACATCTGGGTTGGGTCGGAGGAATGGCCTCCGGTCGAAGTACCACTAGCAGGAGGATCGCTGTCGTTTTGAGATCCGACGCCGAGCGAGGGAATGACACCGAAGTCGGCAAAGCCAGATGGCTTGGAGCCATCCTTGAAGTGAGTGGCCGTGTTCGAGGAGACGACAATCTCAAGATCAAGACGATGCAGTTGGTCTTGTGGGACCTCCTTGCCATACTTTACAGTTATGCCAGTCAGAAAGAAAAGGCAAGCGACGGACACAGAACTCTCTCACCTTAGTGACTCTCCAATAGAGACGTTGCAGAAGACTGCTGACGTCCGCCTTTTCAAGAGAAGTCAATGACTTTTCCTTGAGGAGTTTGTTCAGCAGTTGATTGACCGGGAGATAAGCCGAGGATTTGACGTTTTGCCCCTCGAGGGCAGTGCAGTTGCTACAGACCTCTTTGCCGTCATTCGTGGCCGGGCTGCTGAAGTTGTACACACTGCCGACGTAGTCCCTGGAGGGGTCCCGGGGCTGCGAAGCATCGGCCGGCGCGAGACAGACCTGGATGTTGAACGGATGGCCCCCAAGCGCGAACCTCGAGAAGCGAACACTGATGGCGAAGTCGTTGCTCTCAATGGCGGTACCCCCGGCGACAATCTTCATGCCCTTCGGAACAGGGCCTGGCGTGGCCGGCCTGTCGGACGGTTCAGAAACCGCCCTCGCGATTGCGATGGCCGGGCTTCCCGTAGACGTGGCAACGGCGACAGCGTGAGCAAGGCCGCCACCGCCTCTTCCTCCCTCGTTCCCGGGCCGGAGAGCCTCGTCCAAGACCTCGATGGCCTCCTGTCGGCACTTTCCGTACAGGGTGTTGATGCGCTCCTTGAGGCTGCCGATGTACTTCTCACGGTCAGTTTGGCCTCCCGTCTGATACTCGGGCTTCCAGGGTTGTAGCTCTGGGTAAGTATATCCCAAGTCTTTATGGCTTCGGACTTCGTCTGCCGTCCATATGGCACCGTCCTTGTCTTTATGGAAGGGACGCAGGGGAGTAGTGCTGAACACCTTCTCCTTTTCATCGATGCCAACAATCTTTTGAGAAAACCATGCTTGATCGGCCTCGGTGAACCACTTGTCCGGGTTCAGTTGCTGCCAGATGGCGAAAAGTCGATCGATGTTGCTGTCATACGTTAGTCAATGTGTTCGAAAACGAAAACTAGATAGGCCGGTGTCTGTCATTACCAGTGGTGCAGCCAGAAGATCGGGTCAAAAGTCGCCACCGGAATTTGCGACATGTGGCCGCCTTCACCTCCCGCCCAGTAGTGAATGTTATTGTGGATGAACTCCAGGTTGATATCGCTCTGCACTCCTCTGGCTTGGTCGCCGCTGTCGGATACAGTTGCGAATTGCGGATAGGTCAAATCGTATGTCAACAAACGGTACACCATCTCGCCTGCAGCGCCGCTGTCCTTGTCGTTGACGTCGATGTGGCTTCCCATCAGTCTTTGGACCTCTTGATTGTTGACAATCCCCTCGATCCAGTCCTTGCTGGCCGGCTTGGTCTGGCCTTTGTCGGGATCAGGACAGCGACTGGTGGCATAGCAGGCGCCGTACTGCAGGATGAGTTGGTCAACAGCCGGGACAAAAGATCAGGGGGAGAATTGGCACATACGTCCAAGATTATCTCTTTTCCGTCTTCTTCAATCGTTAATTTTCCCACCGCTTCTGAGCCCATGGGTCTGTCGTTGGGCATCCGGAACTGATACAGAGGGTTTTCGATCCGGACCTTTTTACCAGGTGGTGCCGTTACCGTGACTTCGGGCTTGTCGGCAAGGGCGGGAACCTTTGCATTCACGCCCCAATCCCAGAACGGAAGCCTCCACGAGTCGGCAGCCTGCTTCCAGGACTGGCGTTCGCCGTCGGGGAAGTTGGGGATGATATCTTTGATCATGATATCGTGTAGTTGTTGCTAAGAGATGTAAGCTGCCGAAAATTTCCTACTTAAACGGGACCGGGGGCGAGTTGGCCAGTCCACCCACCTCGTACATGAGCATGTACGGACGATGCCATGGCGGAAAGAGGACATTGGCATGGGTGCAATAACCATGGTTATCGGCTTGGGCGTCCTTGGCATGGGGCTCGTCCCACGACTTGTAAGGCATTCCGTGGATGCCTGTGGCCAGCAGTGAGTCATCGACTTGTCCATTGTTAGCTGATCATGGTATCGTGGGGGCCTTACCAGCGATCTGGAAGAACGAGTCCCGTTCGGCTGGCGGGACATCTTGGAGGCGTCGTAGCGCCTGGAGAAAAAGATCGACCTGCTTCTCATTCTCGGCCTTGGACGACCATTCGTCAATTTCTTGACGTACGGGTACCGAACCGGGCCCATCCAAGCCCCACCCGGCCTTGATGCCAGTGACAGCATAGTGTGCGTAGGACTGACCCCGAGTCATCTTGGGTATTAATTACCAGGTTTAGAGTGTTAGGCAGATTATGGTGAATCGGTGGAAAAAAGAGATGGGATTCATCGTACTCGCCATGATGCTGAAATGGGAACCCATGGCAGCTTTTATAACGATAATAGGAGCCCAGATATCTCCTGTAGCCGCTTTAGACATAAGTCTGTTGTTCTTCTATTTCCACTCAAGTTTGCCAACGCTCTGTACTGGGTAAGTACCGACGTCTCGTCGCTGGCGGTGGCATGTATACACCCGATAACTAGAGGAGGTTCCTATGCCCGTTCAGGGCTCTGAGTCTGCAGGGGAGGAACCAAATCATCATGCCCGATATGCCTAATATGGTAGATCATCGTGCCTCACACCATCCCCAGATGACCGCCAGGTATGCGTTTTGCCTTATCATCCCCCTCACGACGATAACAAGACAATGTAAGGTTATGGTCTACTTTCTTGCAAATCGCATCTCTGGCCGGTTTAAGGCTCGGGCAGTGTTGTTAACAAACCAACCAATATTAACCAACTATCAACCAACCAACCAACACCCTGTTTTTAATAAACCAACCACGACCTGCTGGAATGCAAACTAAATTAACCGATTTATCACTTAGTTATTAATCTGGTTAATATGGTTAATATAGTTAATATTATTAATAATATCGCCGATTTTTCGGTATATTTTAAAGTCTCTAAGAATTAAATCTCACGATATTTTTTAATGTTTTATAAGGAGCTAGTAGGGGTCGGGGGAGCCGGTTCGAGCTCCGTAATTTAACGTTAATAGGTTAAAAGATAGTTTTAACGCGAAATGCGATTTTAATATTATTTTAAGTAATAAATAACACGGTTACTTTACGTGTTTTTTAATAACTTTATTAATTTTTTATTATATTAGATTTATTACTTAATATATGCCGCTACGATATTTACTTATTAATTTACCGATATAATTAATACTTTTTTTTAAATGACGATTATTTATTTACTTTTATTAATAAATTTAGCAACTAGACGCGTACCTTAATTAGGAAGGGCCGATCGGCCTAGTGTTAAAAATTTAGTATCCCTTTTTAATTAAAAGGAAAGAAGTATTAAATCTATAAGATTTACGTAATAAAATAACTACCGTAATTAATTAAATTTATTAGAGATAGCCTATTAAATTTAATAAGTTATTTTTATATATATTATTATATTAAAGCACCTTTTAAAGATTACTTTAAGTTAAAGCGAGAGCTTAGCGACGAATCGAAATCTAATTAGCTTTAACTAATTATACCCTTTTTAAACCTTAATTTTAATAAGCGTAACGATATAATTATAATATATAAAATATATAATTCTTTTAATAAAATATATTTCTAACGCTTTTTTATTAAATAAATCGTTATTAAATCTCTCTTTTTCTACCTTATTAACTCGTTTAGATTTCGCGCCTTTTATTTTTATTTAAACCTTAAAATTAAGATTTAATAAATAATCCTTTTACGTAATAATATTTAATCACGTATTATTATTTAATTCTATTATTATTATAAACGTATTATCGATATATTACGACGCGCTCCTAGTTAAATATATTTTACGTTTAATAGGTAAAAGTTAAAAAGTAGGTATAATATATATAAATTAATTTATTTTTTTCGCGATGCCTTTATTAATTAACCTCGAAAGATCGTCTTTAATATACTAAAAGTAAAAGGTAGTTATAATAAAGCTGTAATTAATGTCGCGATGGTCGACTTAATTAATTAATATAATATCGGTTATAAGGTTAGATATTTTACTTTTAATAACGCTATTAATATAAATACGGCGATAAATTTTATTAGTAATGTTTATAATTTTAATAGGCGTTGTCGACGAGGTTGTTATTTCGGTTATATTTTTAATTTAATAATAAAGGCTTTACTTAATCCTTTTAAAATTAAAAGTATTCGTGAGTTTAATAATATCGATACTTTTACTAACGCCGATTATAAGAGTTAACGTTAATAAAAGCTTATTAATAAGCTTTATATTATTATTCTCGCGATCGATTATAACGATTATATTAACGATCTATTTTAATTTATTTAAAAGGCTGATTTTAAAAGGCCCTTTAAGCTTATTAAAGATAATTAAACGCGTTAATTAAAATCGTATTATATAATTAAACGAGCGCTTTAATTACGTTAATATATTAAAATAACGCGTACTAAGTATAAAAGAGACTGGACCGATTAATATATATTACGCATTACCGGCGCCTTTTAATTTTATACATCTTAATACTAACCTATCTTCCTTTAACCTGCTAATTAATTAATTAACGCTAATTGGGATACTCTTATAAAAATCGTGTTAATTTTAAGCGATTTCGAGGATTATTTTATCTAATTAAAGGGCGACGGTTAAATAAAGCGACGATTAAATAAATTTAACATTTTTTATAATAATATATATAAGTATTTATTAAGCTTTAAATTTATATTATAAAAGCTAGAATAATATAAGGATAACTTAGTTAATTACTTTAAACTAATTTAATACGTTATTAAAATTAACGTCGTTTAAAAAAGATTAATAATTATTATAATAACCTCTATATAATATTAATATATTACGCCGTTTATATATTTTATTTATTATAGTATTAAAAATCTTTCGATTGCCTTTAAAAGGCGAACCCCGATTAAGTATATAATATAAAACGTATAATTAAGAATGTATAAAATACCGAGTATAATATTTTAAATAAGCCGAACCTTAAACCGGTAATACTAATAGTCCCTTAATTATATATAAATAGTTTTACTTTCTTTTTATAATAATAATATAACCGAGTAAGCCGATTTTATAATAACGAACGCGATAATAAATATATTTAATAGTACGCACGCGGCGTTAAGCCTAGAGTAAATGCTATATTTAATCCGATCTAATATTAGTATAATTAACGCAACCGATACCTTAAACTTTTACGAATAGCTTTTAATTTTTTTATAATCTAATTAATATTAATTAAATATAAAAGATTATTCTTATTAGCCGGTCGGTTATAAAATCCTTTTTACTCTAAGTTTAATATTAAAATCGTAGATATATTAATAATATTAAGGTTTTAATATAAAGCTAGAATTATTAATAATAATAATCTAATATTCCTTTATATTATAATAAATCAAGATCGACAGGATATATTAAATCTTATAATAAATAAAGTTAAAAGCAGGGCTATTAATTAATTACGATTAAGCGATATAAAATAATACGATATATAAGAGACCTAAAATACTAGAAAAACATCGTAAGATCTTAATATATCAACCAACCATCAACCAACCAACCAGAGCTCTCCCAACCAACTTATCAACCAACCAACCACCGTTAGGTGGTTGGGTTGGTTGGTTAATTAACAACACTAGGCTCGGGTGGTTTTAAGGCTCGGGTCGTCAAGGTTCAATATTAAGTTGGCAATTAAGGTTCGGGTGGCTCGAATTGGAGGGTTGTTTTAGTATGAGACAACCCTTATGACTCTTGGAGTTGCCGTTTCTGGTGTTAGCCTCTGATACATGACTTTATCGCCGAAATGTACAAGGCAACTATCCCCGAGCGACATTATGAGTAACGCCCTTGCGCAGCGGGGAGAACCCGAATAAACATGTATTCCGTCGTTGCCAGTCGGTGCGTTGTTATCATGTATGCGCTTTCGCAGACTGCCCCTTCAATTCCGACACCCCGCCTACAGCCAGAGTATCTCATACAGAAACTTCCATCATGCATTGCAAGTCTGCCATTGCGACCATTTCCCTGGGACAGGCCAGTCTGCACGATGTTCGCCACAAGCTTCGCGAAACCGTCGCTCACGGGTTCCGAGGCATTGAGCTATTCTACGACGATCTAGAGGCGCTGGCTCGAACGCTCTCGTCCGACCTGTACGACACCAACCAGCCCCCATCACGCCATGATCTACTCGAGGCCGCGAGGGCCGTTCGGGAAATCTGCGAGGACCTCGACCTCGCCGTCCTGAACCTGCAACCCTTTCGCTTCTACGAGGGACTGGCGGACCGCGCCGAGCTGAGCCGTCTCCGAGACGAGGTACTACCTCTCTGGCTCGAGATTGTCCAGATCCTAGGCACCGATACTATTGTTGTTGCCTCCAACTTCCTGGTGCCCCACCCGGTCACCGGCGAACCCCGGACACTCGGCGCCCCGGAGCGAATGGTGGGCGATCTGCGCGAGATGGCCGACAGAGCGGCGCAGTGTTCCCCACCAGTCCGGATCGCCTACGAAGCCATCGCGTGGGGCAACCACATACGCACATGGGAGCAGGCCTGGGAGATGGTCCAGCTGGTCGACCGCCCCAACTTCGGTCTGGCTCTCGACACCTTCAACACGGCGGGCGCCGTGTTCGCAGACCCTACCACCAAAACCGGCATGGTCCATGACTCGGTCGAGGCGGCCCACTCCAACATGCGGGCGTCGCTGCACCGCCTGGCGACCGAATTGGACCTGTCCAAGCTTTACGTCGTCCAGGTCGCCGACGGGGAGCGGCTGGCCGAGCCCCTCCGACCGGGACACCCGTTCTACGTCGCCGGGCAGCCGGCCCGGATGAGCTGGTCGCGCAATGCGAGGCTCTTCTTGTGCGAGCCCGACCGCGGGGGTTACCTGCCGGTCGTGGAGATGGTGCAGCTGCTGCTGGCGCTCGGCTGGCAGGGATGGCTATCCTACGAGGTCTTCTCCAGGACGCTGGCGGACCCGAGCCCAGGCACGCCGGCGGCACATGCGTCGCGGGCGGCCAAGTCCTGGCAGAATCTGGTGGCCGTCTTGTCGTCGAAGAAGGGCGGGGATCGTTTGGGGGAAAGGCTGTGATTGACAAGATACCTTAGTTTAGGGGGGATTATTATTGGAACCAAGTTTTCCAAGGAGTGATGATATTACACAGTTCTACTGCCTTCTTGGAGCCTCAAACTTGATTCAACTCCACTGAGGCCAGGGGGCTAAGTTGATATCATAGTCTTTATCAGCCAAGGACGATTTGTACTGCCCACACAGAATTGGATAATATGAATTATTTATGAAACAACAATAGCCTGCATCAAACTCTTGGAACTCCAAAAGACGAATGCCTAGCTTACATTGGTTTATTTATGTTGTCAAAATAGATAACCTTTTTCTTCGGGCCTTTGGTGAATATAGAAGTTTGCAAGCCCCGTCCCTGTCCAAGTGGCCGCCGGCCTAGTTCCCACATCTCGCTTAAACTTCCAAGACTCTTTACACACGGACTCAAGATCTCAACATAATGCCAACGGTGGCGATGTTCAGGATCCCTTATAGCAATGTTAGACGGTCATTACGAGAACGGATGCTCTTTTTGCGTGAGTTGCAGCACGGAACTCACCAAGAACCAGAGTTAACCCAGACCACGCATACTGCGTCTTGAGCCATCCAGCTGTTGTCACGGTTAACATGGGACTCAAAGAGGTCGCGGGGGAATCCTACCTAACAGAGGGCCGATGAGAACACCACCAGAGTACGAGAACTCGAACAGACCGTACTGCATATCAACATCAGTATCAATCAAGCCAAAACCTTGTGATATGGGGAGACGGTAATCATACAGCCTGGGCATATGCGCCATATGGGCCAAACCGTCCTTGTCTTTCGGCCTCGAGATCTTCGACCGAGTCAAAGATGTCGCTCAGTACCGGGGTCATGATCATACACATGGCCACGCCAATGCAGGAAAGATCAGCAAAGGTGGCTACTTCATGGAGGGTGTCGTTCCTGTTGCACAACCGCAACAGAATAAGCATCACACCGCAGATGACGTAACCCGCGGCAGCGACAGGTCGGTTGCCGATGCGTTCGCAGAGAAGGCCTGAAGAAAAAGGGTCAGTTTTGAGTACATGGTCTGCATGTTCCGAGACTACGACTCCCGGACACGAACCGAATATGGGGGAGACTAAAGCCGGAACCATCAACGGGACGAAGACGAGTGCCGTGATGAGTGTGTCGAAACCAAAGGTTTCTCGAAGGTGGATTGGAAGCGTCACTTCAAATGCACTCATGGTGACGGCCTGAATGAGTGCGCAAGTCAGGTTCACGAGTAGTCTGCGAGACTTGACCAGTGTTTCGAAGGCGAACTCTGGTGCCACTTCATCCTCAACCTCTGTTATCTCCTCGTCAGAGTCCACAGAGCTTGTCGATCGTTCTCCCAGCAAAGGAGTGAAGATATCTGGGGCGGGGTCGGCAGGCTCGTTGCCATCAATCTGGGTGGCCAAGGCGTTGGTGACCACCAACATGTCCTTCTTCTCAACTAGGAGCAGACGTAAAACGACGTCCAAAGCCAGCAGGCCAACTGCCACCCCCATGGTAGCATTGAACCCACCAAAAGAGTAGACAAGACCTCCCACGATCGGACCGGTAACAGTTCCGCAGCTGAAGCCGATGTTCACGTAACCCATGGCCACGGGAACTTGGCTCTTGCCCACTGTGTCCACAAGCAGAGCGAGACCAACACTCCACACTGCCGCCGACGCCAGGCCTTGCAGAAACCGGCCGATGCACATCATAGCGATATGTCGGGCGGCCCACATCATGGCCGTTGCGCCGATGAAGACGGCGAGTCCGAGAAGCAGTGATGTGCGACGATTTCGGACGTGATCTGTGATTGGTTAGTTAGTCATCTCCGCGGCTGAAGCTCCAGCCCATGATTCCGAGTACCAACCTGCCATATAGCCAAACGCAACTGAGGTTGTTAGCTCTAGGACCCCTTTATTGTCGGGTTGGACTTACAAGCTCCAGCGAGGTTACCTGCGCCAGATAGGCCGACGGCGACCGACATGAACAGCTGCACTATACATGTGTTAATAGTCGAGAAGAGTGCAAATCAACTCTGATGCCATCACCTTTTTCTTCGGGTACCGAGCACCTGTCGCGAAGCACATCGGGAAATACTGGAATGAGTTGACTGGCCACCGTGACCGCGCGGTTAGCCGACATCAGCATGGCAGCTTGCCTTATCAACGCACCCATAGAGGAAAGTGTCCTAGGGAAACATGGGTTAACATCAGATAAAAGGAGACTCCAGTGGCTAGAGGACCTACAGTGAAGACAGCAATGGCGACCGAGGTTATTACGAACGCATCACTCGAGCGCGCTCGCAGGTGCCAAGGCAGCTTCACGACTGGTTCCTGCGACATTCCGACTTTGCTGCAATGGCCGAATGTAAAGTGGATAAATTCAGAGAAGATGGAATGCCAGATGGACCAAAGGGGCCTGCACGGGAATCTTTCCTATGCTTGTGTGTTCGCTACAAGATTGGTTCTTCATAGACAGCGACTATTTCTGGTTGTTTTGCATGTTTAGGCACTTTTGGATTTAAAAAGAGATCAGCATGATCCGTCAGGGGAAGCACAGGCCGTGGTGGATCGGGTGCGCTCCGGTGTGACTGTGCAGAGTACCCCCTTGGATTTTCCGAAGTCAACGATGGCTTTAAAAAGCGCTGTATCCTTCAATGGTGACAGGTTGGGGTTCGGGTCGATTGGTTAGGGTTCGGTAGGGCTCGAATAGGGTTCAGGTTAGGTAGAATTCGGGTTTCTAGTATTGTCGTCGTGAAGATAGGGAGGAGTAGCGGGACGAAGCGGACCCTGCACAGCCAAAAAGGCTACCCTGCGCAGTCGACGCGGGTGAGCTTTCATACCACCCAATCAATCCAAAATAGTCGAGAGTTCGACCATCCCCGGACTTGATCAGATAGTGTCGATCTGGTCTGAAACTGTGAGACATTACACATATTGGCTCTGTTACACATACCACCCTCGACGTACTCGGTGCCGTGTATTGTATCCAGCTACTCTTTGGCCGCGTTTTTTAGGATCAGCTCCCGCGGGTTTCGAGGGCCAAGCGCGACCAACCACACTCGTCTAACATACCCCTTAACGCCTAACAGCTCCGTTTTCAGTGACGATCAGCGACGTCTAGTTGATCCAGAAACATTAGAGTTCCGGTCGGCCAGCGAAGAACTGCCGCTTATTACCCCGGAATCGAACTATATTGAGCCTACTGAAGTGAGACATCATGTAACATGTACCACTGACGGCCTGAAATAAGACCTCCAGTACTCCACATGAAATGGTGTCAACTTCATGGGATTGGAGCATATGAATACCCCCAGCGGAACACGCATATCTTTACAATTAGAGCGTGCTGTTTGAGTCCATCCAATCATAGAAACACCAAAATACTTCATCACTTTCCAGGTCACGCTCTTTCTGAAAATGCCGGGAAAAGTCCTGACAGAGTCTCCGCTAATTCGATTCCCTCCCTGCTTGTTCCCCGTATCAGCGACGACAGCATGCGACTCTGGGTTGGCCAACCGAGAAACGCTCAACTCGACTCTGAATGGGAGGTGGAATGACTCCGAGTCGCGGTTCCGAGACCGGGGCATCACGTTTTCTTCCATTGCCAAGGCTGCCTGGGCCATAACGCTGCAGTGTTACGTGTCTTCCGAGATACTCTGCTTTGAGTACCATGGCCGGGGAGACGATAAGGGAGATCCCGGGAATGGCGCTGGTTCGGACCCAACGCTTGCTGGCCCAATGCTATGTATCTTTCGACTGGACGACACAGATAATCTTCTTGACTTGATGAAGCGACTTGAGAGGGGACGCGTTTCACGCTGCTTGTTCTCCCCGACGGGACAAGAAATACTCTACGTCTCGCCCATAGTATTTGCGGATCGCTGGAACACGTCGCTCACCTTCCAAGACGAAACGTGTCAATACATACATCCGGATAACTCCATGGTACGTTTGAACACGGTGGTTTCTTGGGTGGTGAAATTGACAAGTAGGGGGGTTAGCTGGATCTTTCAGTCACTGTCAGAAAGACTCGCAACTGTCGCATAACCACCAGTATCTCCTACCGCCCTTCTTCTGTGACAAGTAAGTTGGCTAGTAGCGTGCTGGGGACCCTCAGCCACATACTTTCCGACGCACTCACCTCGCCGAACGTGGCGGTACGAGACCTCGAGCCCTGCTCTTACGGAGACCAGCAGATCATCCGACAAGTCACGTCTCGGGTCTCTCCCGTTGCGAAAGTGTGCGTCCATGACCTGATCCTCAAGCAGTGCAGGCTACACCCTGGACGAATGGCGGTCTGCGGCTGGGACGGGGATCTGACGTACGGCGAGCTGGACGACCTCTCGTCGCGGTTGGCACACCATCTCGTTGCCCTTGGCGTCCAACCCGAGACGTTCGTTTTCAGCTGCTTCCCCAAGTCCACCTGGGCCATCGTCGCGAGGCTCGCGATCCTACGTGCGGGAGGCGCTTACATCTCCATCCACGCCACGAACCCGCCGGCCTACCTCGGTTCCGTCGTCCGACGGACACAGGCGCGCATCATGCTTACTGATCCGGCCTACGCCGACCGGTTCCGAGGCTTTGTCGATACCATAGTCGAGGTGACGCCAAGTTTCATCCACAGTCTGCCGGAAAAGAAGGGTTCCGCCTGCACATCCGTCGGTCCCGACAATGCCTGCTTGGTGCTGTTCACGTCTGGCAGCACGGGGGAGCCCAAGGGAATCATCCAGGTGCACCAGTCCTACAGCACCGCTTGTCTCGACTACATTGGCAACCTCGGCCTTGGCCCGCACACGAGATTCCTTCACTTCGACGACTACGCATTTGACATTAGCAATCTGGAACTGTTTGTGCCCCTCGTCACCGGCGGCTGCTGCTGCGTGCCCAGTCCCATGAAGACGGCACAGGACCTGGCGGATAACATCAACCTTCGTCAAGCCAACATCGCGTTCCTCACGCCGACCGTCGTGATTAAGCTGGACCCAGCGACTGTCCCCGGCCTCCAGACGCTTTGTGTAGGAGGCGAACCCCTGCCCAGAGATGTCATCAGCAAATGGGCCAACAGCCGTACCAAGCTCATCAATCAGTACGGCATGGGAGAGGTGGCCATCTGCTGCGCGTTCAATGACCAGGTCACACCCCAGACCAACGACCGGATCGGGCGAGCTGCCAGCGGGACCATCTGGGTGGTGGACCCGTCGTCGCCGCACCGTCTCATGCCAGTCGGGGCCGTCGGGGAGCTCTTGATGGAAGGGCCCCATCTGTCGCGGCGGTACCTGGACCAGATCTCGAGACGCAGCGAGGCCGTCTTCCTGAGCGAGGCGCCCGTCTGGATGGAGCAGCTGCACCCGGACCGCCACGCGACGGCGCGGCTGTACCGGTCGGGCGACCTGGGCCGGCTCCACCACGACGGGACCGTCCAGTACCTCGGCCGCAAGGACACGGTCCTGAAGCTGGACGGCTGCCGCGTCGAGGCCCTCGAGGTCGAGCACCAGGCCCGCCAGTGCCTCTCCTCCAAGGACGCCGTCGTCGTCGACCTGTTGGGCGCCGTCGACGGCGTCACCGACCCCGTCCTCGCCGCCTTCCTCTACCTCGACCATCACCCGCATAGCCGCACATCAACAGAGCCCAAGCCGGACGCCGAGCCCGCTCTGCGGGACGCGTCCGCGGACCAGTTCGCGGCGGCCAAGGTCGAGGAGATCAGGCACTGCATCGCCCAGGCCTTGCCGGCCTACATGGTGCCCAAATTGTTTATACTGACGACGTGGCTCCCGCGGACGGCGTCGAAAAAGATGGACCGGAAGAAGATTCACATGGTCGGCCAGAAGTTCTACCTCAACGAGCGTTTGGAGAAGGAAAAGCGGTTTGGGGTTCGGGTCACGGTCATGGACGTGCCATTACCGGTATAAAGGGGGTTGCTTGGGATACGAGCAAGTGGATGGTGAGATTGCTCCGTTTAGGGGTCGGACTGCAACATGTATTAGGTGACAGGGTTAAACCCCTAGGAAAGATGTTATATTAGGACATGGCACGTAAATTGCATTCTACATCATCATAACCCTAGGTTATGCGTCTCGGCCTGTCCTATCTTAGACATTTTGTCCTAGATATACAATCTTCAATAATCCATCAGCTGCACCGTCGTGGCTCCCTCCAATTTTGCGTGGTCAGCCACCTGCGTTTCCAATTTGCAGGAAAACCACCAGTACCGCTGAGTACCTGCGTATGTCATATCAGCATGTGTATAGGCCACCTGGATACAGTTCACTTACCCTGCTGTTGCTGCCAGAATCTCAAAAGGCTTGCCGAGGGTAGCTGATGTGAGAACAGCCAGTAAGACTGCAATGAACGTCGTGATAATCCCTAGCCGCTTATTCATGTCGTGCGTGTTGGCGAGGATCCACAACGGTGCGATGAGCAAAATAATGCCCACCACAAAGATGGTCACAGCAGCCATGGTGTCCACTGGCTCGTCACTCCCGTGTATGTTGGTTCCGTCGGGGCCATCGCGTGAGCCCAAGAGACCGAACAGTCCTCTCGTAGGCATTAGAACAAACTTTTCAAACAATTTTCGCAGAAAGGACTTTCGTGAGGGGGTGACGCTAACGAGGTCCCTAGCCTCCAGAAATTCTACCTCCTTCTTCTCTATGGGAAAATTGGTATTGTATAACCACGTGTTAATATTCTTGACATTGCGCTTGGGAGCAGTTGGTAAGGATTTCAGCTCCCGGTAGCTTAAGACCATGTCGGCTAGATTCGTTAGTAAAGCCAATGGTCATATTTGTAGTACCCGATGAGCAATTACCGTATGTCTTCAACTCCCTGGCAATTTCCTCCACTAGCCTTTGCCTGTCTGGCTGGTCTTTACGTACTGTTCCATTGTCGACATCGGGTGTTCTGCGGCGAAGAGTCTCGTCCAGCTGTTTAAGATCGTCCTCCAGGACAGCAATCCGCTGCTGCAGAGTGAAGAGCACTCTGCAATGCAGTTCATCGTACCTCCGGAGAACAAAGTATTCATCTGCTAATGATGAATATTCCGCAAATCCTTTGTATCCGATGTGCTTCCTGTGTTCGACAAATGAGACTCATGAAGTTCGATGAATGAATTCAGTCTGGCAATCGCTTACCATGGCCTCCGATCCAATTCCTCTTGGCTGATGCTGCTTGATTCAATGTCCCTATCTCCAGGGTCCTGTAAGGACCCCATTATTCGCTAGAGCTAGAGAAAAGGTTCTTTCTAGCTTGTTGGTCGACACAATCTTCTCGGGGCAGAGGGGCAAGCGGGCGCTTTGTGGAAAGAGATCAGGCTGCGCGGGTGTGGTAGAAAAGTCTGCTGACCGCTCGGACAGCCCCACGTGGCGCCCTGGTGTGGTAACACACGCAGACACCAAGGCCCGATGTTATGCATTATCTGCGCTCCATATCCAACCATTTCCCGCCCTTATGCAATTCTGCCTAACAACGAGGCTCTGTGTACCACATTCCAAGAGAGCCTGCTCGGCAATGGCAAGACACCCCAAACCTTGTCGCCAATGTCATCCCTTTTCAAACTTTACAATTCAGCAGGCAACATCTACGACCTATCGTCAGGCACCCGACAAATGTGCAGTTGTATGCTCTATATGAAGATCGTCATTATCGTTTCAGATGCTCCTGCCGCCCCGGACCCAGCAAAAACAATTTGCTGCATTCGTCCGAGCATGTTCTGGGAAATCTGCGTAAAGAATGGGGTCAAGCGGGCATGGTAACAAGGGCAAGGATCAAGGCTCAAAATCCAGTGATAAAAGAATTCCAGAAAGGCCAGCTCCCAATCTGCTTTGGGGGCATACGAAACCTCGTCCAAGTGTGCCTACAAAGTCTGATGGCCGTCCGTCCCCTACACAGCAATCTTTGGAGAGCTCACACCAGAAGAAGAAAAGCAAGCAACGCAGCAGCTCGTCTATAGAAGACAGCCACGAGGATAGATCGAGCCGGGGAAAGAGCAGGACTTCTGAAAGGACTCAAAGAGACAACCGGTGGACTTGTGTAAGTATCATGAGTCTTTAAGGCTTCATCGTGACGAAAACAGCTGATTGACCCAACTAAAGTCAAACTGCAATGTCGCCAACCTGAGTCTCAAGCGTGATTCTAGTTGTCCCGATTGCCATGTACAACGCAGCGCGAACGCTGTAACGTACCCCGCAGCATCCGATGCATCGGAAAGTACAGTCGGTATGGACAACAGCGGCGATTATACTTCAAGTTTTGTTTATTCAGCCGGACCTTTGTCTGCGGTCGATGACCGTGGTGATATATACCCGCCAACTCCGCCAATAAGTATGTCCGGGAGTACAATCAGCCAAGGCAGTTATTATCAAGCTTCGGACCCATACGGGGATACGGTTAATACGACTGGTTTCCAACAGAGCGGGTACTACAACGACCCCAACCCGCTACCAAGCTATCCAATGCCATCAGATAACATGCGGGCCAGTCCGGTCGACCAAAACAGCGACGGATACTATATTCAGCCATTTGCAGAAACAGAGGATACGTTTGATTATGACAATTACGATTATGGCGACACTACTCACGGGGCGCACTACGACGGGTACTGAGGACGCATTGTGTGGCTATGGAATTACTGTGCTCGTTCTGTTCGTTATCTGGTGTCGCCGAGCCAAGACGTGAGCATGCTGTGGTACCCTGCGTCCTTTTCGGCGCATCACGGATTTCTTTTACCGAAGGAAGGAATGGAAGATCGGCTGTTTTCGCAGCTGAGAAAACAGCGCATTTCTATGAGGTTTGATATGGACCAGTGCTGCGTTAGAGAGTTATTTCACGCGGTATGGCTGTAGCTTTGTGAAGAGTGCTCTTCTCAGCGACTACGTATAAACGGTTGCTCTATCCAGGCTGGGATTACTGTAAAGCATCTGATGCCTTGAATTCATATATATGAACAGGAGAAACCCGTGGGAATGCAGGTGGCGAACTGGTTCAATCGTCGGCTGGAGGCTGCTGTTGGGCTAAGTGATTCGAGCAAAGCAATCTGGCTTAATCCAATGCAAGGAATCACCATAACCATCCTGCTTAAAGATTCTCTGCCTATATTATACCATTTGGACGAGACATCGGAAACCTCCTTTCCGATGTGTTCTTAGACAACCGTAAATCCAAAAACAAGAAGGGTTACTCCGGGAGCCATATTTATTCAGACTTAATGGGTTGGTAGTCAATCTAGGTCGGGTTCTGGTCGTAGTAAATGATATTCTATTTCGGAATGTAGCCTAGCGATGTTCAGATTTGCCGGCATTAGTGCCGTTATTCGGAGTTATGAGGCCTCCGTTGGAGATGCTGGGGAGCCCAACGAGCTTTAAAAGATCTCAAGTTAAGTTACACGAGAGTGACCCCACCCTGTGACTCACCATTTATATTAAAAAGGGTGAGAGTACTTGCTGCATGTAAGCCTGCAGTACATTTGGTTCCCACCTCCCATAACCGCCTAGATCAGTTCAATCATCAACAAAGTCGCAAAGTCTAGCGAAGCTCCTCAGAATTACCCACTCGAACTTAAAGAACCTTATTTACTATATGTACGTAGTGATACAATAACGAGAACAGTGATGAACAGTCCAGTTGATCCAGACAAGCCAGATACCCAGAGAAATGGTGGGCGATACGAAGTCGGGGGAGCCAGCTTGGGGTGGGACAAAGCCTCGATCCTCGAAGCCAACTAAACCGGTTGCTCGAGCGAGACTTTAGCAGTAGATAGACGGATGTGAGTCTGATTGGAAGCTCATATTATGATTCTGCCTTGATTTGCTGATTCTCTGCTACTAGGCCAGACGCGCACCAGGAGTCCCAGTCATCGTGCAATAAGGCCGCCAGTATTCATAAGGTCACCCACCACCAAGTATGAGCGCCGCAATGCTTCCATGCTAACTGTTCCAGGCATATCGATTTCACTTGTATATTGAGCACCTAGGTTTCGAATTCAAGTTGGACAGTCCACTCTAATCTCTGTTTGGGAAAGCTGGCGGTTTTGAGAGCTGATGAGAGATTGTACCCGTGGCAGTGGCATTGGCAGTGGCAGTATGAATCAAAACGCCCTGCGAACTTCAAGATGTACATAAGGTTCATGTAGGATCATTATGTCTAAAAAGTGTCTTGCTCTCTGAAGCCCGACCTGTGCCAATTGAATTGTAATGCCATTCAAGGTTGGTGTAAAGTGAATATTTGCTTGGGAAAGTGAGTACCTGCCTGCTGCTGTAGGCCCTGGCAGCCTAACTGTCACTGGCTCTCCCGCTTCAGTGACCTGACACCGAGCGTGAGGGACCTACCTAACCGCACTCGGCTCCTTGGAAAGCCAACCATTCACATCATATTGAGGCGCGCATAATATTTGAGAGACATCAATTTTACTTCTGAGAAACCTTGCACATCGTCGAAACTGGCATTTAATCATTCTGCAATGAAGATACTGGGCCTTCTTGGGGCATGAGTTGGGAGTCGACAGTCACCTAATGCCAGCAAATCAGTCGGCGCGTGCGCTCCGTGAAAGGCGGCCTCCACTCCGCTCCGTGCTTCGTTTACTCTCACGACTTCGCGTATATCGAAGCAGCTCCGACACGTCGGAGAATTGGATGAAGCCGGCCGATTGCTGGAGGAGGCGGCTGCGTTTCTTCAACGCGCGGGCGCTGAGGACATCATCATGTGCACCAACACCATGCACTCAGTCTCGTCGGGCATTGAGAGTGCATCGAGCCTCCCGCCGCTGCACATCACCGACCCCACTTAACGCGCCCATCGTTAGTGCGGGCTTCCGAACCGTGGGCTTGCTGGGCACCCGATTTTACCATGGAACAGGAGATCTACGCGGTGCGCCTGCGTGACAAGTTCGGGCTTACGGTGGGTGGTGCCGGACAAAGCGGGGCGCGGGGCGGTACACGACATCAACTACCAGGAGCTCTGCCACGGGATCGTCTAAGAACCCTCGCGCGAGACGTACTGCCCACCGGATCACTGCGGGCCTGAAGTCAGGTGTTTGACCCTCGGTTGCACCGAGATTGGATTGTTGCTGGATGAGAAATATGTCGAGGAGCGCTGTGGATTGCCCCTCTTCGATGCTACCAAGATTCATGCAGTAGCGGCCGCCGACTGGGCGATGGGAGGCTGGTGAGTAAGACAGGGAGGCTGATGTGAGCAACACCCAAATGACACAAAGATAGAAGACGCTTGATCGACGTGGTCGGGGTCTAGCTCTCAACTTGAGAAACGAAACGAATCTTGAGTTTATTTCGTCCCATGCCTAACAGCCAACCTGCTTTTGGTGCTGATTGGCGTCCTGTTCTCGAGGAATTCTTCAAATGTTCCACTGACAGGTAGAGTGGAACAGGGGGTTGCAGTACAGTGGGGTTGGGGGCTCTCTAGCGCCCGTCAGAACAATGCGAGCCCAGCAGAGCGGGCGGCTGTGCAAGGGGGTTTTAAACTCCACCGCCAGCTCGCGAGCCCCTGACGCAGAGTGTCTCAGGACATCAAAATAGAATGCGCTGGCCGACCTTTTCCTTTTTTCTCTTTCCTCTTCTTTCCTACCTCCATTCCAAGCATCACCGTTGACGGTTGAATTGATTTCAATACTCAACTTCTTTTCTTCATCCCCTCTTTTCCCCCATCTTTTCACGTTCTCTTCTTTACTCCGCCAGTCGGTAGTTCTCCCCTTCACACCCCTGTTCATTCACTTTACCAGCAAAACCATGGATCCCCACTTCTGCCGCCATGCCGATGCCTCGCTCGGCCCCGTCATTCCCGCAGGCTGCCGGATGGCTTCGGGCGAGAGCTTCGACTTTACCATCCTGTTCGAGCAGGTCGCCCTCACCATTGTGCCCTGCGGCCTGTTCCTGACCGGCGCGCTTCTGCGCATTCAGCACCTGCACGAGGCCCGCCGCGTCTGCGAGGTCGACTGGAAGCACCAAGCCAAGCTGACGGTGGCCTCGTTCTACGCCCTCCTCAAGGCGGCCGCTCTCGTGCTCTTGTGTCTGCCCTCCTCGGGCCTCCTCTCCGGCGCGTCGGTGACGTCGGCCGTCTTCGCGCTGCTCGTCGCCGTTACGCTGCCGGCCGTCTCCCACTACGAGCACACCCGCGCCGCGGACCCGTCCAACCTCCTGGGGGCCTACCTCAACTTCACCTTCATCTTTGATGCCGCCATCGCGAGGACGCTCTGGCTGACGCAGACGTCGCCGCAACTGCCCGCCGTATTCACGGCCGCCTTGGCCGTCAAGGGCGCGCTGATGCTGCTTGAGGCGTGCGTCAAGACGCCCCTGACGGCGGCGCGCGGAAAGGCGTCACCGCCCGAGTCTCTGGGCTCCGTGTACTTCCAGGGCTTCTTCGGGTGGACGACGCCTCTGGTTCGGTCGCGATCCCGCGGCGCGATCGACCTCGAAGACCTCGAGGCTTTGGACGGGGCGTCTGAGAAATCGGCCCGTCCCCAGGCGTCGAAGGTGTGAGCAGCGTATAACGACCATACGACTTTTGACTCTTGGAGATTCCCCGTTCGGCCGGATAGGCTGCAATGCGGTTGAGTCCATTGGTGTCCCTGTAGCGCGACCATGTGCATCAGGCCAGACTCCACGACGCAGTCTCCCATGATGTACCCACATTTTGGACACGATAGTTGGCTACCTTCCATAGCGAAAGCCGACACGTTCAATCAGATAGATGCGGGTCTAGCCCCTATCCGGTATCGCGACTGCCAACCCCTGTCAGCCCTAGCTGAATGATGACAATGATATTGCTTTTTCCAAAATGTCCAATGTGTTCTTGACTTTCCGCTCTCCCGCGTGTTTCTAAATAGGAGCGACCAGATACTTGATGTTCCCCAGGCTATAAATTTTTCTGGTTTTCTAGCCTAGAGATTTCCTGTTGATCAATCCTTTATTTTTCCGTGCTCGCCGTTATGGCCTCTCCACAGACGGATGACCCCAAGCTCTGCCAGTCTTGCATCAAGCTAGACATTGCGTCGCGGTTCAGGGTGGAGCTCATCGCAGATTTCGACTACGATGACCCCGAAACCTGGAGCATCAAGGACTATGAAATTACCACCAGCGATGGCACTGCGAAATGTTCTTTATGCAGGTTTTGGTTGGACATTAGGACTCGAACTGGCGCGGCTCTGCAGCAGCCGGGCAACACCCGCGATAGCACCACCAAGTTCAGCCTCGTTTCTTTCCCTGTGTCTGAGGTCTATCAACTTATGAGCATTCCCGCCCCCGAGCAGAGGCTACTCCGCCAATTGAATTAAGTGACAATCATTTGGAAAAAGTCAATCGAAAAGAGGAAGAAGAATATGATGCGGGTAGCGTCATCCTACTCTATGTCAACGGATTCGATCGTCTACAAACTGCAACGGTCGGACACGAGCTGACTGGCTCGTCTTCAAGTCTCACTTTCCATCCGGATCTGGATCTATGCGATGCCATCTATAATTTCATAGACAAGTGAAGATACGACTGTCTAGTGCTGGATAGTGCTACACTCATGGTTCTCGTCTATGCTTCTGACGCCTACCAAAGAGTGGGCTTGCTCAAACGAGATCGCCATTACGACGTGGGGGTTTTCAAATCAAACAAGCCGCGGACTATGCGACTGAGATGATGAGCAACAGTCCCTAGAGTTGAAAGAACCTTCACATAACTGTGGCAGGCAGATCGGCCACTGCTGCAGAAGATGTTCCGTTGCTCTTAATGGGCACTGCTTCCGTATCTGCCGCCGCCGCCGCCTTCAACCCCTGCATCCCTTTCTGCAACCTCCTCTCCGCCATCGTGACCGCCACATCGAACGCGTTCTGCATGCTCGTAACCGACGCCAAGTTCTTCCCCACAATATCAAACGCCGTCCCATGCGCCGGCGTCGCCACAGGGATTGGCAAGCCGCCCTGCACAGTGACGCCCCCATCGAAGCCCAGCAGCTTCATCGCAATCTGGCCCTGGTCGTGGTACATGGTGACGATGGCGTCGAACTTGTCGCGCTTCAAGAAAATGGTGTCACAGGGAAAGGGGCCCTCGACGTCGATGCCCCGGGCGCGCGCCAGCCCCACGGCAGGCGCAATGTGGTCGATTTCCTGGCGACCAAAGGCCCCCGCCTCGCCGGCGTGCGGGTTCATCGCGCACACCCCCAGCCGCGGCTTCGCGATCCCGGACTCCCAGCGCAGCCGGTGCGTGAGCTCGAGGGTCTCGAGGACCGAGGCCATGGTGACGCGCGCCGCGACGTCCTCGAGGCCGACGTGGCTCGTGACTCGGCTCGTCCACAGAGCCGGGCCGGCGATGTTGATCTCGCTTGTGCGGCCCTTGTGC
This sequence comes from Apiospora sp. TS-2023a, assembly GCA_038364195.1. Classification (NCBI taxonomy): domain Eukaryota; kingdom Fungi; phylum Ascomycota; class Sordariomycetes; order Amphisphaeriales; family Apiosporaceae; genus Apiospora; species Apiospora sp. TS-2023a. Next base: position 1,649,183 of record JAQQWQ010000007.1, on the reverse strand, counting down.
TCCAGCTGGTTCGCGAACCAGCGCAGCTCGTCTTCTTCCGTCATCCCGGCTTGCTTCAGAGAGCTCTTGTTCAGGGGCGCGAAGACAATGGCGTCGACTTCGCCCGCCTGCGCCAGGTTGAGGGCCCGTTTCAGCTGATGCAGGGACCGGGCGCCGCTGTCTTTGGAGACTTCTGCCCGCGTCACGTCGGGGTACTCGGATGCACTACCGTCGTCTAGGACCTGGACGCCTCCTTGGGGTCCCGCCTCGGAGTCCAGGGGTATATGGACCCCGCCGGCGTCCTGCGTGGCCGATATCAGTTCGGACTTATTGACCAGCACCACGATGTTGGCTCGTTGATGATTGGCTGGATTACTGAGAAGTTTGGCGGCGACTTCGGGCCCAATACCTGACGGGTCGCCGAGGGTGACGGCGATCCGGGGTTTGCGTGGTTGTGACTCCAGGTCCATTTTGTTCTGGCTTCCAATTGAGTTGGTTGTCGTGCGAGCCGAACGTCTGACCACAGGTTTGGCGACTGGACTTCAGAAGGCAAAATCGACCGTATGGGCGGCAGTAGACCAATTCAAATGTGCTTTTCGAACGTTGGTCCTCTTAGGTCACAACTTCAGCGCTGTATATGAGTGGTCGTTCAGGTATCAGGGTCGCCAGCTATGCGAAGTTCGAAATCGGACGAAAATATCAGTGGCGTCAGCATTTTCACCGACAAATGCACAACACCGCTGCCCTTTTATTACCGAATGCCCATCCCTGGGAGGACCCCCAAGGGGAATGACATAAGCCGTCTGCATGAAATCAATGCTTTGCATGCACATGATTGGCCGATACCCCTCAGTAAGCACTCCCGTGCATCTGGTGTTGGTGACACGACGGGCTTTCTCCAGCGCAGCAAGCGACTCGGCGGCCTCGCAAAACAGCCGATTCCCATCTTTCGCCAAGTGCCTGGTCGAACGTTGCACTGCCTGCCTCACCCCAATCCGATGCTCTGGGGAAGATACCAGACCGCGCGATCGGGTACTACCCCACAGTCGAAGGGACCCGCAAAGTGTTACCAGGACTGAGTTAAGACGTACATTCCACCAAGGAAACCAATATGGGAAGGAAAATGACTTTTTATCGATAGTATTTGCTGCTGAATTGACCTTCAACCAATCCATCCAACTACCTAAGATCGCATTAATTTGATCATTATGACAGCGTCTATCGACCCCATCGACGGTAAGAGCGTTGGAGAACAAATCGAAGTCAGTGCCTCACCCGAAGTGGGTGGAGCCTCCGCCGACGCGGATCATGCACAAAGGCTGGCTGCTGAATGGGTCGAGGGTACGGCCGAGGAGAGGGGATTGAAACAGAAACTGGACTGGCGCATCCTTCCATGCACATGGATTCTCTATCTGCTTGGATATCTGGACAGATCAAACATCGGGTTCGTATACTTCACCGTTCTCATATCGTGTGAGCATTGAAATCTCCAGATATTGACTGTCCTGCTACCAGAAATGCGAAGACGGGTGGTCTAGCACGAGACTTCGACTTGAGCTCGGATCAGTACTCCATCATCGTTCTGGTCTTCTTCATATCATATCTTATCTTTGAAGTCCCCGCCAACATGGCCCTCATGAGGCTTCGACCGAGTGTATTTCTTCCTGGCCTAGGCGTCATCTGGGGTACATTCGCAGCTCTGATGGGTGCCACCCAGACCTGGGGTCAACTGGCGGGTTTGCGGTTTCTCATGGGTGTTGCCGAGGTACGCATCACACCGGAGGGCACTACTATTGCATAATGTTCCAACACGGAGACTGTATCTGACATTTGGCAAGGCTGGATTTGCGCCTGGCTGTGCCTTCTATCTCAGTTGTTGGTATCGCAGATACGAGCTCGCAACGCGATACGCGTTCCTCTACACCTCAGTACCAATTGCGGGGGCCGTGTCCGGTTTGCTGGCCGGTCTCATTACGCAATACATGGATGGCAGCGCCGGACTGGCGGGTTGGCGTTGGCTTTTCGTAGGTGCCTGACTCTCATATTCACGAGGGGCACTGGTGTGTGCTAAACAATATTGCAGATCCTTGAAGGCGTTGCATCCGTTGTAGCCGCCATCATCATCTTTCTTCTCATGCCGGACTTCCCCTCCAACAGCAGGCGGTTCCTGTCGCAGGAGGAGTCACTGCTGGCCTGTAACCGTCTGGCGGTCGACGGTATTGCGTTGGCTCAGGGTGCCGGTGACGAGAAGACACCGCATTGGGAGGTTTTCAAGATGACGTGCACCGACTGGAGAGTATGGCTCCAGTGCTTCCTCTTCGTGCTCGTGACCGGCGCGCAAACCATGCAGTACTTCATCCCCACTCTGGTGGGAAGCTTCGGGTGGACTGGGCACCTTGGCCAGTACTACACCATCCCCGTGTACATGGCCGCCCTCGTGTACGTCGTGGCCTGCTGCTGGCTGGCCGACAAGTACAAAACCAAATGGCAGTTTATCTGCGGTCTGTCGGGCCTGGGCTGCATCCTCTTCATCGCGGTGACGACGACGTCACATAATAAGATGGCGCAGTACGTGCTAACCATCTTCGCGTTCGGGACCATCTACGGGTGCTCCCCGCTGGTCAAGACGTGGGCCGCGGACGTGATCACCCAGCCGGCGGCGAAGAGGGCCGTCGCCATTGCGCTCATCAATGCCATCGGCAATGCCTCGTCCATCTACTCGACCTGGCTTTGGCCCGATAAGGATGCACCACGCTACATCCCCGGCTTTGTCACCACCACCACCTGGTTGGGAGTCCTCAGCATCGCCACCGTCGCTGCAGCGTACTTCTTCAACAAGTATCCAGTCCAGCGCGCGAGTCACTTAGATACCATGGCCGCGGAACTAAAGGCGCGAAGAGCCGTCGATGCGAAAGCCCCGCGGGTCTAGGATGGCGATGGCACCTTTGGGAAAACAGGAAATGCATGGGGCGTTAGGTAGGTTTTCTGGAATATCCATTCCCGCGTCTTTTGTTTCTGCTGGCCTTGGCTAGTATCGAATCGAAAGTTAAACCACAAAAAAGAATATCCATTCCCGCCTTGGTAGTTGAAATAAAGATAGAGTTTCCCGAGAGTATGAGCGTGGCTTTCAGTGATCTTATTGGACCATTAAAATTCCATAACAAGGACTACCTCGCATTCAACAGCCGCGTCCCTGTCTACAAATGGATTTTGGCTCAGGCGATATCTGCCACACATCTATATCATACACAGGTATATATGCTTCTCAAAGCTTGCTCCTAGAGGCAGTCCAGAATTTCTCAATGGCAGTTTGCGGTATCGCCGGGCCTTCTTGTTCTTGTTCAATGCTGTACACATCGATCTCGCCTCCGACGTCCGCGTTGGCACCTCCCCCTCCTCGGAACACGAAGGCCGCCCGGGCGTTGGGGGCCGCTCGCACGGCCTCCTTGAGCGCGGAGATGAGAGGCGGCAACCTCCCCAGAGCCTCATATTTGCGTGGGTGGCTGGCAAACTCCCGGATTTTTTGTCGTACGTCTTTCAGTTTCACCGACTCGAAGCTGCCGCCACCGCGGGCGTCATAACGACGGCCTACGAGTACATGGCCGGTGCACCCAAACCAAAACCTCAACCGAGTCAGCCCACCCTCTAGAGCTGGTCGCCATTTTGTGCCCGAAAAACTCCGTATCTCGACTGCGTGCTCCTGCTTTGTCAAGTGGCCTCGCCGAACGACGACGGCATCGGCTGCTGACCTCTCGACCCGAGCCATCGTCTCGGCACCTTCTCCAGAAGACGTGGTACATGAGTATGGCTCGGTTGTCGCATCGGCCTCGAAAGAGACCACGCATTCCAGAGGACCCAGCTTGTACCGCAATACCCGGTAGTGATTGTAGCTGTCCTCTAGTCCCGCCGGGTAGCCGGCCACCGACTTCTCGCACTGCAAGCCCAAAGAGGCAGATTGTGGCCAGGGTTCCAACATGCCCGCCACGGGGCGGTACTGAAAAACTAGTGTGGAGTCCCGCACCAGCGAGGCGTCCACCCGAAAGCCCTTGGAACCCATTCCGCAGAACCGCACTATATGAGCAAGAAGGCCACGGCTTAGCACGACGTCGACATTGTCGAATACGTGTTCCGGCCTGGTTACCGCGAGAGCCTGGAACATTGCCTGAATGGAGTGGGTCTCTGAGAACGTCAGGGTGCTGTTGTTGAGAGACGGCGCACGCGCCTCCTGTGGCATAATAGTCGGCCCCAATGGAGACCGCACTATTCGAGGCCCTCCTGCTCTCACAACATATTAGGTTTCGCTCTTTCTTCTCTTCCTCGTTTTTAAGCGGACTTCACTACTGTGGCGCGCCCGCAATGCCCCTTGCCAGTCCCAAGTAGACGCTTTCATGGGGTTAAATATGCTGAAAGAAGACGGCACTCGTACCAGGAACAAATATGGTGGGTGTATCAACGGTGTTGGCCCAGTTGTAAGATGTGAGAAGTTCCACGTCACTGATCTCAATGGGCTGGGCGCGCCCCCCAGGTTGCCAGTCCGAGGTAGGCCGCCTTATGGTCTGGATCCGTGGGCCAAGACCCCGTAAAGTACGGTCTGGCGTAGGCGTTTCATGGGGCCAAGTGGTGGATGAGATGGCACCTCCAGGAAGCAGGCGTCGCGGCGGTCCAACTGTTGTCATGTGTTACCTGCCGTGAAGGTTAAGTCAGTTTTGACAAAGTCAAAGCGTCCAGTGCTTATTTTACATCCGTGGCTGTGCTGGGCGCGCCGCAGCTGTGGCGGAATGGGTTAGCCACACCTTGTACGTCAATACTGTAGACACTAAGGAATTAATACAGGAGCATTTCTATAAATATGAAACATGTTTGTATCGATTGAGAGGCATAACGTAAACATTCAAGTGATATTCACTCTGCAACATGCATCCGCCTGGTGCCTTATTCATGCTAATAGATGTCTGTTGACAAATGATACCATCCTTTCCATTATATCCTCGACATGCTTTCTTTCAGTAAAATGATGCCCCTCCTTAGGATATCTGTGTCTCCGGCTTGTTAGCAATGCTCAGCTGGGATATTTGGAGACTTATGGGAGGGACTCACGTCACAAACTCGGTATGGTGCATTAATCCTGCCTGATCCAACGCCCGTCGAAACCCGTGCGCTTGGCTGACAGGGACTCTTTGGTCCTCCTGGCCGTGTAGTATCAGCAGCGGGGGAATCCGTTTCGCCTCAGCCGCCTCCTGGAACTCCCAAATCGCCGAACCGGATCTGGACGAAACATTGCGCTTGTCAGTGGCCGCCCAGGGGGCCCCGCCAGCATACTGGGCCTGCTCGTAGCCGATGTCGGACGTCATGGCCATCGTGTCCCAGTCGGTCACGCCGGCGCCGCAGATGGCGCCTCGAAACCTCCAGCCCAGGCCGTGGGCGCCGTTGCGGACGGCGCTCAGGTACGACAAGTACCCGCCCTGCGACCACCCGCCGACCACGAGCCGGTCCTTGTCCGCCCACCCCTGGGACGCCAAGTGCTGCGTCATGCTGACCACGTCTGGCTCGTCGTAGGTCCCCATCCCACCTCTAGAGTAGCTCGCGAACCGCTGGCCCCGGCCGCTGCTGCCGCGATAGTTGGGCATAAGGACAGCAAATCCCTTGCGGAGTAGGATGGGTATTATGAAAGTCAGTGGATCCCATGCTTCAAATGAGTCGGTGCGACGAGCATACGGGCCGCCGTGTAACAGCACAAATGTCGGAAGTGGCTTCGTTGGCCTCCCGTCCGTCGACGCGAACTGGCTGGGGACCAAGTGCACTCCCTGCAGCGTCTCCTTGCCATCCGCTGACTTACAAGATACAAAAGAGCAACAACCAAAGCTTTTGTCGCTTAGTAGTCGTCCATGATCCGATAACTGTACTAGACTGCCCGCCAGAGAGGAGAAGACCTCGGTGGGGTTGTTGACATCGCCCAGGGCAAGCGCAACAGCAATTCCCCCGTCTGGTGCCCGTCCCGCATCGAACTGGCGAATGGCTTTCTTCATGGTCACTAACGGTTTGGTCTGACTAAGCAGCCAGAGCTCGTCCTCCAGTCCTTTCTCTGTCTTTACCAGAGTATCACTCCCGACCTGTTGCAGCGCTGTTAGACAACAGTCCAGGCCCAAAGAAAGTCGCTCGTAATTGCACTGGTCGGCATCGAAGCCCTCGGAACGCGACACCGAGTAGACTGCAAGCCCGGAGGTGCCTTGACTTGGTATATTATTGGCCAAGAAGAACAAGGAGGATTGCGCCCAGGTTATGTTTGAAACACTCCCCGGGACGTGAGCAACGACCTTGGCCTCGCCCGATGCAATATCAACAGTAGAGATAGTGGCGCCGTGGACGTAGTGGCTCTCGGGGTGAGGAGTCTGGTGGGTAATGACAGCCAGTTTGCTAGAGTCGGAGCCCCAACAAAAGTCCACCACGTGGGCCCGATCGTCGGAGATAGTCTTGATTTCCCCGGTCTCAATATCCACGAGCTTTAGACGCGTATACTCCCAGTCTTGACCCCAGACAAAAGCCCCGCCACTGGCCTCCTTCCTTGCCTTGGCTTCCTCGGACTGCTCGTTGGTGGTCATGTATGCAATGGCGTTGCCATCAGGGCTGAAAGTAAACTTGGGAATGGCCCTCTCATTCTCTACCGGCGTGATCGGACTAGGCGTTGCCGTACCCAGATCAAGCAGATACAGGGCTGCCGATTTCCCACTATCGTTAACCCGATCGGAGAGAAAGGCGATCTTGGAGCCTTGGGGGGACCACTGGGGCATGCGGTCGTTGTATAGTCCGTCAGTCAGGTGGCGGGCAGACTGTTTGATGCCCATATCGGCGATCCAGATGGGACTAAGGACACGTGAGCTGCCTTTGGGCTTGTGATACCATTTCAACCTCGTCACGTAGATGACGGAATTGCAGTCGGGAGACAGGTTGAGCGCCAAAGGACATTCGATATCCAGAAGTTCCTGAATAGACGCTTTGTCGGCCGCAGATGCAGACATGGTGGGCGAGTAGCTGAGTATAGTCGTCCTGTCAACGCATGGGAGACGAATTGAACGTTGCTAGGATATCGAAATTGTGCCAAAATCAGAAGGAATGGCGATGAGAATGGAGTAGAGCAATTCAACCCCGCTTGGAGTTATCGGCCACCCCTGTTCCCCTCCACCAACCAAACGCAAGCCGTGAGTCTTTCGGCAGTTTTTATCCCTCCAGATATAGGTAACTCACATTTTGAAATCCCATGGAGGTAGGGAACCGTGACTCGATCTTTGGGTCATCGTGGGATTGGCCCACCCTCTGAGTGTCACGGAGTATATCACCGGAGGCTCTCCGTAGGTGATGTCTTGCATCTCTTCCAAGTCCCCAACTGACCTTGTTCTAGGCCATTGTAGAGAACCTCGACCACCCCACCGACAATCAGAATTACAATGAGCCATGGGTGCCTTACTACCGAAACTTGCTAGCTACTCCCGTGCGAGATACACCACAGGCACTTTCGCATCCCTACGGCGATTTGGAAGATGTAAGCTATTTTCATCGTCTCCTTGGTGCAGAGAAGTTCATGTTCACATAAGGGCCACGTATTCACTGAAGGGTATCGTAGCATCTCCTTAAGCTTATCCCCGGACACCTACGCTTACTACGGCCAGTACACCAACTGGGACAGGTATGGTGCCGGGGGCGAGGTGGAATGCCACCATTGGATGGGACACGACGACCGGGCTCGGAACGCCAGACTTTGTGAAGTTGGAGAGCCTGGTGTTGGAACTATAGAGAAGTACAGTCAGGGGGAGCATGTTCCCGACTAGCGGGCCGACCCTTGGAAGGGTTCGTATCAGCCCGATTGGTGGGTCGGTAAGTCCGGTGTGAGAAATTTGGGCGTCGACAGGTTGGTTGGTGGTTGGCTAGGTCTGGGGGCCGCTGAACTTGGTAAATTGTAGGCCGAATACAGGTATCTGCATGCATTGGCATATGCAGTTTGCATGCCAGATCTTGCACCATTGGACAATCTCACCTTCCTAGATAGGTCCGCCCTCTTTGATCTTCGATCTCGATCTTGTATTCAAGTCTAGTGGGATCCAACGCTGTGCAATTACTCCGAGGAGGAACGCCTCGTTGCAAACAATATATGATCTGACTGAGATGGCTGTCTTGGCTGTAACTCCATCCAGGCTGAAGCAAACAAACATATTGGTTGACACTACTTTCAGGCTGATGGGGTCTTCGGCAACTGCTCCCCAACCAAGGGATGAAATGTCACCAGTCTTCAAATTACACGATGAGAAACACATATCCTAACAGTCTAAAGTAGTATAGATACATATGAGAGATGGAGTCTTGGGCCAACCCACAAGCAGAGCAGTCATTTTCAAATGCTACTAGTACCTTCGACTTTATTCAAGCTTTACAGGGCTTTCTGAGCCGAAACCAGATCGCCTGCATCGGACCAGTTCGTATCCACCTCGAGGCCTTGGGAAGTTATGGCTGGACTCTGAACATACGAGGGCTTGCCACTGCGGCTGCTACACCAACTAGCCCACCCGATAGCCTTGATGCATTAATGGACTGTACCACTTCACACAACATAAGTGGCATTAATCCGGCGGGCCAAGCATCGGTATGTCTGAAGAGCCTGAGGCTTCAAGACAGAGTCTACAAAGTCGCTAACAGAACGCACTTGCCAGGAACCGGATGCAATTGACTTGTCCTTATCAACCTCATCAACCCATCTCTACACAGATTTGACATTCGGAACACACTGGCTCTCTGATGTACAAGACCCTTTTGCGTCTTGTCAGTCCGGCTTGCAAGGTTCATCCACCTTTTCACCAGAGGCCATTGTGCGAAACCCTACTAGCAGCAGCCATAGCACCACCATCATTCCTGATGAAATCTCGGTCGATCGAGGTACGAGACCCTTGGGGGGTCGAGCGGGGTTGGACAGTCCAGCGTTGTGCGGCTCGAGTCACGAGACTCAACTCAGGCTCAGGTCCAGCGCGAAAAGGTCCGTACAGGACCGCGTCCACAAAACCAAGGTACAACCACGGAGCTTCGCAGAAACCACCATTAGATCGATCTCCCAGGATATTCTTTGCGAGGACTACCATGCCTTTCTGGAGTCCGAACTCCCGCGCTGGACAGCTCATGGCGTCTGGCAGGAGCCCGCAGAACTACTGGGACCCACAACAAACCTCCCAACAGCCATGGCCACGCTATCTGACTCTTCAGCTACATCGCCAGAGGGAAAATTAGGTCTCGAGAAGGCCTACTTGGTTGTTTGCCAGTTGGAGTCACGCATGGGCCACGATATGATCCATAGTCGTATGGCCTTGATACAACTTCACCTGGAATACACTCGGACGCACGAGGCGCGTCGACGGCCAGAGAGCGACGTGGTTTCCACTTCTACTGTTGGGAGAGGGGGCTCTTCCCGTGTTATTGATGGGATCCTTCAAAAGATTCATGACAACTGGGACGTCTTAGACCAGCAACGCCAGTCAGACCTGCGCGACAAGTTCCACTACAGGAAGAAATGCGGCAAGCGATGGGCTCAGCTTGCTGATGCGTTAGGAAGGGGCATCCTACTCCTCGCTTCAGCGAAGCTGGCTAGTGCCGTGTAAGTGCATATATTTTACTATCAATATATCAACAAAAAAGCCCCTGAGGGCTAACCAATGGCTTAACAGAAAGAACACTAAGGTTACATCGAAGATGCTAGATGGCATAGCGGCAAGGACCAAGACGACAGACACCCAGAAGCTGAAAGTCTTACGAGTACTCGATCCCCTGGCTGGTAGTCTTTTGGAGAATGAAGGGTTCGCCAAGTTTAGAGCCGCAGATATCCTGCGAGACCTTTGATGGGACAGAAGAAAGGGAAAGACAGTGTAATCCAATTTACTACCCATAACACTTATATGCAATACTATACAAACCTGGCGGACATAACAAACCCTTAGCACATGTTGGCAATCCCTCTCACTACCCACTATTACGTTTTGAAGTCGCATCTATCAGCGAAACATATCCCCCAAAGACTCTATCGTTGAAGAAAACCCCTTTGTACTTGTGTCCGTTTAACGTTGTATCTGTCCCTGATCATATCTACCCTATTCAATCCCATAACCGGAACCTTGAGATCACAGGACGGCGCGCTTCCTGGTATCACTGCCCTTGTCAGATTCCTCAACGTCACTACGCTTCTCGCCCTCCAGACCATAATTCGTTTCAAGCTCCGTCCGTAACGGCACATGCTTCTCCACGGCGACGGCGATCAGCCCCGTGGCGCCAAACGCCATGGCCCCGAACCAAACCGCCTTAAGCACGTCGAGGTACACGCCGAGGACTTCCGACTTCACGCCGGGGCGCAACGTCTGGACGTAAGGCCCGCTCGCCAGCTCGTACGCGCGGCCACCGCTGAGGGTCTCCCGGACGACAGGGTCCGAGATCCGGAAGGACAGCTGGCTGAAGCGGTTGTTGAAGATGATGCCAGGCACCGTGATTCCCCAGACGAAGCCGAAGCTGCGAAGGAAGGAGTAGACGCCTGTGGCCGCCGCGACGTCCCTCTCTGGCAGGCTGGCCAAGATGGCTGGCAGCGTGGTGGGAAGGATGCAGGCACGGCCGAGGGCATCCACGATTTGGAGCATGGCCCAGCCGCCCGCGTGAGTGTTGATGCCGAGCAAGGTATTCAGGCCGGGCCCGAGCGTGGTCAGGATAAAGCCCACAAGATGAAGGCCACGGTAATGTCCCGTCTTGGACAGGATGATACCGGCAATGGCAGAGCCGGGGATCAGAAGGAACATGAAGGGCATGAAGTCGACGCCGGCCTGGAGAGAGGTCGTGCCTCGAATGGCTAGGAAGTAGACGGGCCAAAAGAAGCAGACCCATTGGAGAAGCATCGAGGTCACGAAGACCATGTAGAAGGCGGTTGTCGAGGTCCTGTTGGAGAAAATATGCGGTGGTACACAAGGGTTCGCGCTCCTGATGAGATATTCGTAACCGTGAAAGCAAGTCCAGCCAACACACCCCACCACGATGGGGACGATGGTCTGCCATGATGACCACGGATACACTGTCCCGCCAAACGTGAGACCAATGAGTAGCGATACGATGGACCCGATGAAGACAATGTTGCCGACCCAGTCTACCTTCACCACTGCGTCACTCAAGGCGTGTGGGATGTGCTTGATTCGAAGCAGGAAGAACATAACCGGAAGAACAATACCACATATAGGAAGGTTCAGGAAGAAGCACCATCGCCATGCTCTTTCTGCGATTGCACCACCAATCACGGGGCCTAGTATAGAGCCCAGCGCAGCCGTAGACAGCACGATGCCCAGGTACTTGCCCCTCTCTCTCAGCGGGACCATATCGCAGATAATCAGCTCGACCAGTAGCATGATGCCGCCGCTTCCCAAACCCTGGACCGTGCGGCCCGCGATCATGGTCGTGGTGTCGTTGGCGCCACCCGCGATGCCGCTGCCGAGCGCGAAGATGGCGACGGAGATTATCATGGGCCAGCGGCGCCCGAATATGTCGCACAGCTGCGCCAACCCGGGCTGCACCACGGTCTGCGCGAACACGAAGCAATTGGCCACCCCGACGTATTTGTCGCCGATGTTGAGGGCGGACGATATTTGCGGGAGGGCAATGGCGATGATGGATCCATCGAGGGAGGCCGTCAGGGCAATCAGGCAGAGGGACCCAATCACCAGCCAAAACGATGCGCTCTTGGGGGCGGTGTCCGACCCGACGCTCTGGTCCGCGTCGGGCTTTTCGTGTGGGGCCACTGGTGTTGCCATTGGCAATGCCGTAACGTGAGACGAGGATATTTGGATTTTCAATCAAGAAGCACAATGTAACTCCGCCCGAGGATAGGAGAGAAACTGGTGGCGAGTTGTTTGTAAACAGATTAATTGGTAAAAGAAAAGTAACGAGTGTGGAAGAACGCTGGGATGGTGCCGTCGTAGCTAGGGGTGGTGCCTTGACCCCCAACCAAAAAGAAAATGGCAAGGCAAGGGATATGCCACATACCCTCGCCAACGAAATTAAAGGTAAGCAGGCTGCCGCTCAAACGATTAAATTGTGATGGAATATGTCAGCACCGCATATCTTGATCACTGCACCAGGCCGCTGCGATAATACACCGAGCGTAGCGTTTCGTTTATTCCACTGTCGTAATTAAGAGTAGGTGGAATAATCAACACAGGTGCTGTCGGGGGATAAAGTACGATTTATTTTCAGGGTCGATTGACACCCGAGCAATACGCGGAATTGATGTGGGCGGTCGAAATCAAGAGCCAAGTCAACTCGTATTTCAGTGCCGAGTTTGGCACATCGGAGGCAGCCAGCCTGCCACCTAAGGCAAGTCACACATGGACCGTTTGACAGCACATCAATTGATTAGAGTATTGAAGGAAGGTACATTGGATGAGTCATGTAGGTAGCCGATATCTTCCACTGCCCCAAGTTCCTTGCGGCTCTTCATGGGTACAATTATTTTCAACATTTCATCGGCGTTCTGTCACAATCAACCAACCATTTTTTCTGACCGACTTCAAGATCAATCAAGGACACTACACACCATCATGACCGAGGCTAAATTTCTAATCCAACCGATACAATGTTTACCTATCGGCCGCATAATGTTTTGGCATGCATCAATCTGTCCGACCGCTTCGTAAGTGATCATGCTTTACTTTGACGTTGAGTGCAAGTCTAATGTGCGCCATAGGGAATTGGCAGACCACAGTTTCTTCGACTACGAGACCCATGAGTATTGTCTCGCCCCCAGATGGTGTGATCCCTCAGCGAACAACGCGCACCTCTGTCAGTGGCTCGAGTACGCCGGCAACACGAAAGCAACTTACGTTTCTTTCACCGAGAAGGACCCGACCGGAGATCGCCACCAGAAAGCACCTGGGCTGCAAGCACGGATCAGACAAGCTTCGATATCGATATAGAACCAAGTCTACCGCGGAGGATGCGCCGGCGGCGTTCGTGGCGGTTTCGGACGAGTTGTTTCCGTAAGTCACTGAGGGTCGTTATTAACATGTTTATATGTAACTAACTTGATGCACAGTTGAACCAGAACGAGTCCCGAGTACGGATCCCCCATTTTCAACGTCTTGTTCGGGCTATAGTATTAACTAGATTTAATATAGGCACTCCAGCGACTCGTCTCTGGCCAGCCAGCCCAGCGCCAGGTAAGACAGCCCCGTTGATGTGAGTGGTGATACACCGACTGTGTCCAATTTTGCCAACTAAATCCATTGTTTCAAATACAGCTGCAAGGCACATACTTCCCCACCACACCCATTTTTAAGTGTGTACCTGGAGACTTTTAGTACCCTTACCTTCCCAGTCGATGCGGTTCATCAACGCCGGCCGATGTGGTGCATCAACACCAAAAGACATCACGACTAGGAGGACAACCCAGAGCCCCCGGTAAGTTGTTCTCAATCTCCTAAGCATTGTACCGGCTAACACATTGTTGCAGAGAGACACAGTTGAGGTAACGACAGGCACATCTACGTCTTGCCGGCTAGTGTTGTACTAATTGTGCGAAATAGTGGTTCAACTGGAAGATCGCGCGTGTCGATCGAGGCGCTACCGTAAGTTAACCCTGAATGGATACCAAGGTTGTCATTGCATCAACTAACTCGCCGATAGAAGGAGCGAGAGCAAGTCGAGGTCAGTATTAGCCTCTGTTCACACATCGTTTTGCGATACAAGGCTTTACTGACGCGACTATCCCTAATAGAAGCATCAAGCAATCCTCGACGTAAGTATATCTGACTTGAGCCTCGATTCTTTATGCTAACAGGGCCACTAGAAACTCCTGGACCAGGAAGCCGTAAGACATGTTCATGCCTAGTTACTTACACTAGCTAACACGCTAGCTATAGGAACTTGTGTTACAGCGAGATGCTGCAGTGGCCGCTGGCGCCACGGTTGAGGTGAGTATAATCATACCCGAAATTTGATATAAAAATATTATCGTGCTACGTTCTAACTCTAACTAGATATTATAGAACCTCGCTAAAAAGAAGACCGAGCATAATAAGAAAAAAGTCGAACAGAATAAGAAGAAGGCAGATTAGAGTAAGAAAAATATTAATCGCTATCCGGAGTTTCACCCGTAGCAATACAGTCTAATTTAAATTCACGACGGCTCAGGTCGATGCTCTCGTCCTAGGGACAGGAGGAGAATGTTAAAGCTAATGAGTACGAGGCTAAGAAGAGTGAGACTATCGCGCTGCGAGAGGAAGTCGAGAACTTGAGAGCCATGCTCAAACAGAAGGAGACCATGAACAACGCGCAGTCAGGAGGTAGGGGGGAGAGATGGTCGACGTTGACGGAGAAATGTGGCTATCGGCGGAAGAGTGCTAGCATCAAGCTAGTCGAACTTTACAACCACAACCAAAAAGCCATCATATCCAATTCTTTGGAAACTATCCAGCAATTACCTGACTCATCCTCGTGTTCTTCTGTCTTGGCACGGGAGACTGCGTACATCTTGTCAAGCTTCTCCTTCTCCGTCATGTCGACGGGATCGTCTGCCTGACCAGTGTGGTGTGCGGCGAATGGTCAGACCGCATCCACAAATTTCAGTCCTTGCTGCCTCGCCGTGTGTTCCCAGCATTTAGGAATGATCCTGTATTGGGGGTCCACCAGCAACCAGTCAAGGCCGGCGGAGGACAGTCGGGAGGAGACTCCCGAAGGTAGAATACCCAATCCGTCCTTTGGATCTCCATTGATTCCGAGGAACTTTACCATGTAAACAGTCCCAGGGTTCGGTAAACGCTAAATACTAGCTGCCGGAAAATGCGAAAATCTAACGTCAGATGGCACAGCCATGATAATGATATGCCAAGTGCGATGGTATTTCCGACAAACCAACATGCAGTTGGTTGCCTTCATTGGCCGGTCACCTGGTGCGCTCGTATGATTACCTAACATAGGACGCTACGGAGCCCACCGAAAGGGGTGGTTGGGTGTAATTACTGGCTGTTTGGTGTGTCAGATCCCTGCCACACTGTCCACTCAGGCGGGACTCCGATGGTGCCGATCCCTTCTGTGGCCATCTTCGGGCAGTGCTTACCGCGTGGCTCTCGCGATTTGATCCAACGTCAGACCATGTGCCACACAAACTTAAAGTAGGTTGTGCTTGTCCGACCAACTTCTGCTCTGGCTAAGTACTTAAAAGAGCTACCCCGGCAGAGTCCGGACAGTCAGAACATTATTCCTTCTCCAAGCCCCCTCATCGTCACATAAACATCGACGATCAGAAATCCATCAACATGTCAACAGTTACAATCAATGAAACCGGGCTATACCCAAAGGGTACGTATCACTACTTGCAACCCCAGGCCAATTAACCGGTGCGAAGAGAAACTGATTCGATGCTAGGGAATATGCCAAGGGTTGTATCTGCAAATGCAGAGGCTGAAGAGCGTCAAGATCCTCCTCGCCCAATTGCTGCATTCTTTCTTCGGCTACTGTTCCCATCATCATACCTCCCGATCCTACAGCATAGGACTAATGCCGAGGACCATCGTGCGACGAGCATCGACTGATTTCCGAGTTTTGTGAAAACGTAGACACGGGTTTCAGGTGGAAAGCTTTCTTCTTCGACCCTTTGAAAAAACGACGACCTTTGCGACTAGAAGAAACAGCCAGCTTGGGTTTTCTATTTTTGTCCATCTTGAAGATGCTTAAAGATATGCAAATACTGAAATGATTCAAAAGTGATCCGTTCAAGTCGAGAGCCGGAACTGGCCGGTTTAGCTTGCAAGTAGATCACAGAAAATAACAATAAGCATCGAGGATTCTAGGCGAAATACCAAATAAAACATTAAGGCCATCAGCAACCATATACATCTTCCATGGATTGTTGACTGATTAGATGCTCCAAGTCGAAGCAGCGTGTAGGGGTGCAACGGTCCGCAGTGGATCAGTTGGTTGGCGTAAACGATTTATTACGGGTCATGTTTTTCCCTAGTAGAATCCAGGGAATAGGTACGCAGCAGACGTCGTGTGACCAAAGGAGGCGCTGTGCCGCAGGAGACCCCGCCTTTAGGTTGTTGGTTGTTGGCCATACCCCTGATAATCTGATAAGTCATAATTCCCGCCGCCCTTGCATCATTTTCGACTGCAGATCGCTTAGCCTCCGAAGCCAACAACATAAAGTATGGTCCACAGCTATTCAGTACAACAAGAAACTTTCCCAGCTGGAATATTCCGAACCTTTCCCAGATCTATCACTCCCTTCCTTTCTCAAACGCATCCTCTTCTCTGCCATCGCCAACTGATACTCGAAAATGACATGGTTGACGATTTTGTCTACAGCAGGGGTCCTGCTAAGTACTGCTCTGGGATATTTCTTCCGCTGTTTGTACATCCATCGCCGCAAAATTAACGAGCTTCGCAAGCGAGGGGTGGTAAGTTTACGATCTTGTGCAACATCGTATGCAGTTTGTTGGCTGACATAACCTGAAGCCCATGCCCGAGGGCTGGAGCTGGGTCACGGGCCACCTTCTGGTGCTCCAGAAATACGTCGAAAGAATGCCTCCCGGCGCGAATGTCATGTTTGCAACGCGGGACATGTGCCAGGAGCTGTGCGCCGATACGGAAGTGATATTCATGGACATATGGCCTGCCTACAGTGCACATTACATCGTTTCCGGCCCCGGGCCAAGCAGTCAGATTTGCAAGGACAACCTACCCAAAACAGCCATCATGTCTCGGCTCATGCGGCAGGTGACTGGCGGTCCCGATATGCTCACCATGAATGGAAATGATTGGAAGTACTGTAGATCGTTGTTCAATCCTGGCTTCAGCACTGGTGCGATGAGCAACAACGTTCCGCATATTGTCGACTCCATGTTGGTCTTCCGCCAAAAGCTAATCGACACGATCGGGAAAGGCATGATCCGTCTTGATGATTTCACCAACCAGCTGACTGCCGAAATCATTCTAAAGGTTACTCTGTGAGCTACAACCACTGTCGTGTTACCCTGCCTGACCTTGCTGACAAAGATAAAGTGATGATGATTCGAGCTACCAAAGATTTCCTAACGCTCTCGTCACGGCACTCAGACGCATCCTCAGCTGGCATTCCTTTTGGGACCCTCGCATCTTACTGAATCCTCTCCGCCCACTGGTTCAAGCGTACAACAGCCGTATAGTCAACAACTATATCCGCAAGGAGTTGGACAGGCGATACCAGGAGCTCAAGGATGCCAAGGTGGTAGACGGGATTGAAACGAACTCCAAGGCGATCAAGTCCGCCACCACACTCGCTCTAGAAGCATACTTGGGAGATGCGAACACCTCTTCTCAGAAGGACGTTCTCAATGATGAGTTTGCCGACATGCTCGCGTCTCAAATCAGGCTATTCCTATTCGCCGGCACCGATTCCACTGCCACCGTCTTGGTTTATCTGTACCACATGCTCTCTAAGCACCCTGACCAGCTTGCTACTCTGAGGAAAGAACACGACGAGGTATTTGGGCAGAACCCCGATGACGCTTCCCACCGCTTGAAGCAGAAACCTAGCCTCCTCAACAACTGCCCACTTACCGTGGCTTTCATCAAGGAGACGCTCCGTCTTTACTCGCCCGGCGGGACCATGCGCTCAGGACACCCGGACGACACCATCACCGACCTTCAGGGAGTCGCCCACCCCCTCCTCGATTTCTACGTGCACATCCTACATTCATCAGTGCATACCAACCCCCGCGTGTGGCCGCTACCCAAGAAGTTCCTGCCCGAGCGGTTCCTCGTCGAGCCGGGCCACGAGCTGTACCCGTCGGATCCGGCCGCGTATCGGCCGTTCGAACAGGGCCCGAGAAACTGCATTGGCCAAACCCTGGTTTGGAATGAACTCAAGATTGCTCTCATCCTCACATGTCGCGATATCAAGATCACTGATGCCTATGAGGAGTTCGATGCCCTGAAGGAAAGCGAGATGGGCGGTTTTGCGAGGCTCCAACGTCGCGTGTTTGGCGAGCCTAGCAGGATCACGACGCTGGACGGTGATAGAGCGTATCAAACGGACACTCCCGGTGGGCACCCGGTCGACGGGTACCCTTGTCGCGTCGAATGGGCAAACTCAAAGTTCTGAGGACAGGTCGCAGCTTTCCAGTGTTATTAGAGAATAGTCAAATTTCGGCTAGCCTACAACATCGTAACGGCCTGAGGAGTTTGCAACGAAAATATGCCCATACGTTACAATTTGTCCTGCTTACCAATTCCACAGTTGAGACGTGACTCGTCACGTATTTGCATTAGTTATAGTATATCAAGTCATCATTTGGAACTTGGGAGCCAGGAATTTGCTTCAGCTCAACTTCAACGACAGTTCTTTGATATCTATAGAAGGTATAAAGTATACGCAGCTATACAGCAGTTTACACATCGCTGATTACGGACAAGCCGAGCCAGAGACGCATAATCAGACGGCGTTATCCGGTGAATGTTCTGTTTGCTAGCAATGTATGTATCAAGTCCTCAACGTCACTTGTCCCGAGGGTAGCAGTGCCGATTCTCTCATCATGCATCAAGTTTCAAATGCTTGCTCTGCTCATCTTCAACCTCCTTTTCGATGCCGCGTTGTCTCTTGCTGCGCGCGATGTTGCAGTGGAATCTAGCCGGGTCGTACATCTGTTCTATACGTGACCTCGACGTTGTTAGGTTTGGATCTTCCAAGTGTTCCAATTGGGTAAGGAGGAATTTCGCATCTCCAAACCAGTTGGGCCAACGTTCTGTATCGATCCAGAGGTGCGATGGGCCGACAAGGTCTTCTCCAGTCCATCCGTGATCCCGCAAGTACTTCATGTCTGTGTGACTAAGGCCATTGTTGTCAATCCATGTGGGGAGCGGGAGATTCGGATCTGGGATGATACCGAATACCGATTGCTCCCGTTTCTCCATCTCTTGCACATACTCAACTGCCGTTTGGAGTGTAGTTGGGACAATGGTGGGCTGAGGTCCGCAGTTGTCACCGATGCTCAAGTCTAGACCCTTAGCGTAAATCGTATCGAAGGACAGGGGGGCACTTAGCCCTTCGACATTGCCCGTGAGAACGAGGTAAACCTGCATCTGCGAAAAGTCGTCCTGTACGCCTCTGGGCAGTTCCTTGGTAACAATGATGATGGATTTGAAGAGAGGCATGAACTCGTAGTAGTCGGTATTGGCCGTGTACACGTCATCGGCATCACGGACAATTTGCTGGTGAAGTTGAATGATATCCTTCATTACCCTGTTCAATTCTTCGATTGAGTCGGGTTGCGAAACGGCTCGATGACATTCACCGAGGTCGATGTCAATGATCTTGGCAACAAACTGACCATAGTCGATCGGGTTCTTGAACGGTCGCAGCCATTTGCGATATAGGTAGTGGAATATTGGTCGAGTGTCGTGGCCAATGGTGTACAAGGCGACGGACTTGTTGCGGCAGTCTTCAGCGTGTCTTCTTTCCATGCCGGTCGGGCTCCCGGTCGGTGGGAATTGTGGTCTTAACATCCGACCTGGAAATCCCTTGATATTATTCCTCAATAGGTCGACCAGATGGATTTGCTCATTTTGTCCTCGCTCCCACAGCATAAGCTCTTCCTGAGTTGGATTCCGGAGCATCTCGTTCGTATCTGGGTCCTTCCATGGGCACGACTCCAATTTTGCGTACCATTTCCATGTCTTCGGCTTTTGCTTGATGGCTCCCATCGCTTTGGCTGACACGAATCTGCCGTGAACGTCTTTGGCGACAATGGCTATCGAGTACGTGTCAATTAAGGGCTTGAAACGGATACTCTAAGAAAATGGTGTTGGGGATAAGGGATCAATCGATTCGTAATTTTGGAAGAAAGAGGAAACTGACCCAATGTTAAAAGGTGAATTGTTGCGAATCTCTCTAAAGACTTCCTTCTATCCAGCCTGACAAGCTTTCTCCGATTACCTTAGCTAAAGGTGGGGGAGATGCGCCATGCTTTAGTAAACTTTGACAGCTCCAGGTGACCAACCAAACATAAGGATACCCACAAGTAGAGATATGCTTCAACTCAGGCTAACAAAAATGTAGACCAGACTCTTTACCATTGTCTCTGGACACCTTGACGGCCCAGCCGCAGCATCGATATCTTGCTCGAGCGCTTGCAGCTGGGGTACTGCGGCAGATCATCCTGCTTGATCTTAGGCATTCGCGTCCTCGGGTCCAGCAGCGGCATCACCTCAGGTCCTCCCGCTTGATATTGGGTGTGGGCTTCTTCAGGTCCTGCGAATATCCGACAAAGTGCCACCATACTACCCCCAAGGCAACATCATTAACATGAATGCTGATATATTACAACCCTCCAGTGCACTGCTAGACAGTGAGACGGGTGGCTGTTTGAAGTTTCGAACTTGGGTTCGCAGTTGCTACCACCTCGGCATTTGAGGGGGAGAAGCGCCTTTTTTATGCCAAATCTCACGGTTGCTTCTCCAATAGTGATAGATTATTACAGTCGGCTGCAATACACATGCCACACTGTTATCAAGAGGATATAAAAATAACATACGTGGAGTTCAGTATAGTAACTCCATACTAGGCGTGGAACCATAGTGTAGTAGGTATTGAATAACGGGGTAATACACACGGAATAACTGTCTCACATTAGGATGATCATCCACGGGATACCTACATAGTAATGTTATTGCCGTTGATGGGACACCCGTTGTCAAGAAATACCAATGGGGGCTCACCATATTGAACTGGAAGTCCAAGTCGGTTTTTAAGCCCCATATTCGAATGACGTCACTTGTTTCATTCCAAATATATCAGCTGATGATATTGAGTCCTTGAACCAATTGATGGAAGTATATGTGGTGATATCCATTGACACGAAACATGCGACAGTGTCTACCCACTCGTCCTTTGGCCATCTGTCAGGAACGGCTCATCGCCATTGGGTCCGCCCGGACCCTACTCCTCCTTCTCCTCCTTCTCAGCCTGTTCCTTCTCCTCCTCTAGCTCCTGCAATACGTTAACTGGCTGAGACAAAAAGTATGCGTACGTTTGTCTTATAGCGAGGCGCTCGACGTGTCCCTGTCACCACCATTAGCAAAGACTTATTATGGGACAGTAGTATTCTCTTTACCTCGTAGATTGCCTTGAACTTCTGTTGATAGAAGAAGTTAGTATGTCCAAATGCCCAAACACAGTTGAGGATACATGGTCTACTAACGTCCAGCTGCTCCTTCGCGCGCTGGTAAAATGTCAGTCACGGTAGAAACCATATATGGCCAGGGATAACTTACACCGGCATCCTCTCGCACGTTGTGCATCTTCCACTCGTGCCGCTAGTGGGGCTCCTCCTTCTCTTCCTTCTTTCGAAGCTATAGTATTATGTCAGCCATAGTACCTGTGCTCAAGGCAGTTATACATACGCGGGCTGCTGCGACGTCGTCCTGATAGGCATGTTAGCATCGCGTATTGCTTCAACGATAAACAGCAAATAGGGGTACTTACGGCGAGCTGCTTCTGCTTCTCAGCCCTCGTTGCCTATATGACGATTGGCATGGAACACCGTAAGGCCATACTGACCCAGATAGTCAATAATACTGACGAAGACAGATCTGGCGTCCTTCTCGGCCTTCTCCTTCCTCTCCTCGAGGTCCTACAGTCGGGGATACCAGGTGTAATAACGTCTCGGTGCTGCTTCGCGTGCTCTGCGGCCTCGGTGCTCCTTCGCCGGTTCCATGCGCGTCTCCCTACTACCTTGTTGCGATCGTGGCCAGAGGTAGCTAAGCCATCGGGTGACTTACTTGGCTCATACACAGCATTCAAGCTCGCGCCCAGATGCGTGTGCAGTGTCCCCGGGTGATCCCACGTGGAGGTGGGGAGTCCGACTTCATCACCCTGGCCTCGCCGCCAAAGACAACGTGAGTTGGTCAAGGGTGACGATACCACCGTAGTGGGGCCAATCAATGGACTCCTGCGGAGGGTTAACCCAGCAGGTAGCTGCGCCGAAGCACACCAATACCATGTAGCATCATCCGAACTCTTACACCAGGACGCCAAGTCTCCGAAGAGAGCAAGACTACCGAAAACGGCCCTACAGTGCACCGACCGTGAAGCCTGAGCGAGTTTTGTTGTTCGCCAGTGCTTGCGCAACTGGGACAAGGATGTGCCATAGCTCATACCACCAGACGCCCGGTCTCCGAAGAGAACCCGACTACCGCGAACGGCCTGATGGAACCCACCGTGAAGCAGGGATTGAGCACCTGGAACAGTGTTTGCACATCTGAACGCAGGATTTCGCCAACACTCTACAACCTGTACGCCCAGTGCCAACGTGACGTGAGTCAACGAAGGATCAGGCTACCGAGTTTACGGCCAGGAGGCGCCAGCAAGCCAGCAGTGAGTTTGGTATATTCGTCCCAGTGTTTGCACATCTGGGTAGAGAGGATCGAGTCCCCCAAGAAGATATGTTTCCTTGTGTGGATCTTGTCGTGTGTTCGTGGCACTCGTTGCGTTCGCTCGCTCGCTCGCGCTTGCTGGGTTTCTGAACACTGCCCTTCGAGAAGGCATACGTGATTCAGCAGCATTGATGTACAAGTGGTGGACCACCTGCTCGAACTGGACGACGTAGATCGGATCGAGGCAATATGCTGCAATCATTGTTGCTGTCAGCAAAGAAAAGACAATCCGCCATAGCTGGCAAAGGAAACTTGGCACCGAGAAGCATGTTCCCATGTCTGATGATACCCAATGCCGTTTGCCATTGTGGCATCGGCTGTGCTGACCACGCTTGCTGGTCCTCTGAGCAAGCAGAGTGGGCATCGGGCTGGTGCCGGGATAGGTGTGGGATGTTGAAGTCAAAATGACAATACCACAAATGAGAATGCTTGAGATGAGCGAGAGAGTAATTGGGCTGTCCAATCAACCAGTTGGTTTAACTGGTGATGATGAAGTGATAAAATTGGATAGAGTACTGTATGAGGGCAGCTTGGGAGGAAACTGGAAGGTTGCAAGCCTAGGGTGTGTCGCCGGGGTTGGATGCCTGACATCGTATTCACGGCAGGTTGACTGACACCTGCTCTAAACTGGAAGAAAACTTTGATGCAAGACAGCCCGAATCGGGTGGATCCTTGCCATCATCTAACGGACATATTATTAATCAATGCGAGAAATTGGGCGGCAGCTAGGTAGATCTCTCTTGGACTTGAACGAATGCAGGAACGTGCCTTCCTACATAGTGGAAGTGGTTGATACCAGGCGTCTCTTTCAAGCGTCCTTGAAGTCGATTGGAGCTGGCAAGCCCCGCACTTGGAGCATCGACTTCCTGAACATTAGGTAAACATCAATTCCATCACACGTGAAAGATGTGTCAGAGTTGGTACAACGAGCCAGCAAGGTGCCCGATATTACGTCAGCACCCGTGGCAGTGAGTTAAGCTCGCATGCTAAGTGCCCATGGCAAACCTACAGGCTGACGCATTGCGGCTCTTGCCAGTCGTTGGCGGAAAAACATATTACAATGCCCTCACTCGAGCACAATACTGTCAGAGAAATATCTATAGCAGAATAAGCTGGATAAAGTCCAGCGTAGAACTGCAGTACCGATGTCTGGAAATATTTGCACACCAAGTCAACGCTTAAGGGACGTCTAACAGACGGTGGAAGTAGAATCAATGTTCGGATATTTTTCAACGCTTCCGATTTTTAACGATGGAATAACTGTTGATTCCATTAGTAACTAATAGTTCGGGGAGTGTTTATTCGAGTGTACTATAATTAAACTGCAGTTAGGTCGTGCGTTGATTACATCCAGCCTTTTCGCCTACGGATATCTAGATGGATATGCATTTCCTACAGATTACGCATTCATCTCTAGGGCAATCCACATTAATACTAAAGTTTGTTAACCATATCACCTTCCCAATTCTTGTTTCGAATCACGCGGTGACATGCAATAGTCGTAATCAGTCGTCGCGATTTTGCTGCCACATTGAGATATGATTAAGCCAATCACGTAGATGTTCCTGGGAAAACTATGGCAGGGTATAACCACCATCAATGACCACGTTCGCTCCTAATCTTCGTGTCAGCGCACCAAATTGCCCGGAATTGGAGAGTATTGGATAGAATCACTCACCTGTCATGTAGCTCGAGGCTTCGCTAGCCAGAAAAACGTAGGCCCCCTTCAGCTCGGCGGCATTACACATCCTCTTTCCAGGGATCATGTCGAACCACTTCTTTCTTCTTTCTTCGGGGTGGGCCGAGATCACTGTTCACATGTCAATTGGTTACAACTCATCAACACAGTTATCCGATGTGCCCAACTACCAGGAGAACTCACTGTCGGTAGCAATGAAGCCGGGCGAGATGCAATTGACTCGCGCAAAGTCGACCCACTCGACGGCCAGCGACTTGGCCAGGTGCGTGACGGCGGCCTTGCTGGCGTTGTAGGCGGCCTGCTGCTGCGGCACGTTGACGAGGATGCCCGAGACGGACGAGGTGAAGACGATGGACGCGCGGCCATCGCCGCCCCTTTTGAACTGGTCCTCGAAGATCCGGGCCGCCGCCTGCGCCGTCCAGAAGGCCCCGTGGAAGTTGACGTCCATCATCTCGCGCCACTCGCGCTCGCCGTACTCGAGCGCGGGGATGTGCGCCGCGATGCCCGCGTTGGCGACGCAGATGTCGAGCCGGCCGCCGCCGAGCTCGCGGGTGACTTTTTCGACGGTGGCCCGGACGTCGTCGGGCGTCTTCACGTCGCACTTGTAGGCTTTGACCTGGCCTTCGTGGCCGCCGCCGCATTGGGTGGAGAGCGAGGCGGCGATCTGGTCGGCTTCGGCCGGGGCGGTGCTCGTGTACGTGATGGCGACTTTGGCGCCGGCCTCGGCGAGACCGCGGGCGGCTTCCAGGCCGATGCCGCGGCAGCCGCCGGTGACGATGGCGGTCTTGCCGGTGAGGTCGAAGTGCGAGAGCACAGGGGCCGAGGGTTTGGAGTGTTCGGGTAAGACCATGATGACAGATGCAGAACAGGACAGGACGGGACGGGAAAGTTGCAGGGTTTCACT
Source organism: Apiospora sp. TS-2023a (assembly GCA_038364195.1). Classification (NCBI taxonomy): domain Eukaryota; kingdom Fungi; phylum Ascomycota; class Sordariomycetes; order Amphisphaeriales; family Apiosporaceae; genus Apiospora; species Apiospora sp. TS-2023a. The sequence continues at coordinate 1,624,134 of JAQQWQ010000007.1, read as the reverse complement.
TTCGGATGATTGCCAGCCATCATCCGGGCACGGGTGTCTTGGCCGGGCTTTAATAGACACGAAGATAAATACACGCGATCAAAGTATGGTGGGACAGTGTCGGCATCACCCCCCACGTCGGGGCAGCAGGTAAACGAGGTGCCTCGAGACGCGGCCCCGTGGCGTCATGCGTCGGGATGCGCCCCGCTGGTGGGGCTGCGGACCACTGTCGCCCTGGTCGACCCCAAGTCAACCCCAGACAATGTTGGGGTAGCATTGCTGGGGATGCCAAGGTTTGGCAGGATGGACATGCAGGAAAAAAGGTATGATTCATTCGGAGAACCCACTTACACCGATCGTGTGCGTAATTTCACTTGATGTGAATGTTTTGGTCAGAGTGCAGATGCAAGTTGGTCGTAATGTCTGGCGTGCAGGATTGGATGCATTCACTTGACCTCTATGGGTTTCGGTACCATATTTGGGACTGCTCAATTATGCGGAAATCCAATTACATTATGTTTATGTAATAGTCTTTTATACAGTGAGGGCTCTACACGTGTTCCTGGTGTTCAATATCTGACAGGATCTTCTTGTCGTCGGCGTGACTCCTTTCCCTTGTCACACCGCCGGTTGCCTGAGGTCCATCAAATAGAACCGCAATCTCTTCCAGACTGTACCCCTTGGTCTCGGGAAACAGAAACCAGGTCAAGGGCAAGAACACGGCCAACAATACCACAAATACAATGTAGTACCTCCAGCCGAGCTGGTCGAGCCCGATGGGGTTGACAAACGCCATGAGGGTCAGCGAGCCGTAGATGGCAAAGAGCTCCACGGCAAGCCCCTTAGCCCGGAGGTTGTAGGGCAGGATCTCGGTCGGGTACCCGAACAACAGGGGCGTGTACGAGATGTCGTAGTGGAAGTAGAACGTAAACAGACAGACCACCACCACCACGCCCGCGGGCTTCGACCCCTCGGCGTCCACGACGGCCGAGCACGCGGTCCACACGACGTAGCTCAGCAGCATGCCGATACCGGACCACAGGAAGAGGGTGCGCCGCCCCAGCCGGTCCACGAAGAAGGCGGCCGACAGCGCAGCCCCGAAGTTGAAGATCTGCAAGAGGCCGTTGATAAGCGTCTGCCGGAACGTGTCGCGGATGCCGATGGTGTCGAGTACGAGCGCCAGGTAGTACGACACCACGGCGATGCCGTTCCACTGCGCCATGAAGCCCACTAGGAAGGCGATGAGCGTGCGCCGCCGATTGCCCGGCGTCGAGACCAGAGCGCCCCAGCCCGTGGCGCTCGCCACCTTTTCCAGCTGGATCGCTTGGACGATCTCGTCCATCTCGTATCGCACCAGCCGCGACGGTTGTTTGTTGTTGGTGGGGGTGGCAGCGGCATCAAATGACTCCCCGGCGTGGTATTTAGATAACAGTGCCATGGCTTCAGCAGTACGGTCTTGCGCTACCAGCCATCGCGGAGACTCGGGCACCCACCACCAGAATACCAACTGGATCAAAGGGAAGCCCGCCTGCAGGAGGGAGGGGATTCGCCATGACCAGTCGGTCTCGTGGTTTTGACATCCGAAAGTCGTCCATGATGCTAGAATGGCTCCTGTAGAAACAGAAAAGTTAGTAAAGCTACGATAAAAACGCCTCCGACGTGTGCCATCGTTATGTGCTTACCCAGGTAGTACATGGTCCAAAATGCGCATGTGTATTTGCCGCGGTGCGTCGGGAAGGCCAATTCCGCGATCAGCATCGGGCTCGGGTGGACCGCAACTACATGTGGCATGAAATTAGTAACTTCCTTCTCTTTTTCTCTCGTCTTTTCGCATCATTATCATTGACGGTTGAATATCAGTCATAGCTGGAAAGGAAGAAACTTACACATTCCACCGAAGCCAACTACTAGACGTGATACAACGAACATGGGCAGGTTGACAGAAGCAGTCTGGATGATGGTGGCAATGATGACCAGCAGGATACCGGCCAGGAGCACGGCGCGGCGGCCGTACGTATCGGCCAACCAGCCGATCATGGGAAGAGCCAAGACGGACCCGATAGACTGGGCAGCGTTGACGAGGCCAAGCGTGGCACCGGCAGGCTGACCGAAGAATGCGCGCCATTGGTGGAGAGACTGGAGTCCGTTCATGAGAGAGCCTAAAGCGTTGAGCGATGTGTAATCAGCAAACTAGTACTTCCTCAGAGCTGGCAATGTTGGAAGGGACGGTTTCTTACCATCGTATCCGGCGACGGAGGAGGACAAGAGAGGAACGAGGAGCAAGAGGTTCAGCTTCAAGAGATGGGACTGCTGGTACCACGACTTGCTTGTCTGTGGCAGCACCTCGGCGAGGGCCACGCCTACGATCTGTGAGTCTTTCATGGTCTGGGTGGCATTGGTTGATCACTTCAGGAGGCTTCAAGGATAATTGTAACGGCAGAAGACTAATCTCTTCATCCCATATGGTGGAGATGTAAGATACAGCTAACACAGATGGATGTTCGTTCAATCAACCAATTATATAGAAATACCAAATGCTTATACGCAACGTCTACGATACAACCGCACGTCGCGTGGCTCTCCATCCCCCATCACATCACGTCAGTATCAGCAGAGGCCGACCGCACCATTCCTCATCAGAACAAAAGACAACCCCATGGGGAACTCTCGTTGTTGCATCATGCACCCCGCAAACGGCGCTCTCCCCACTCGTTGCCGGCGCGGGAGGTGGAGATGGCGTCCAGGGTGTAAGTCGGAGAAAGACAGGCTAAGTGGGGAGGCGGACGACAGTCGCCCTCAACTAGAGAGCAGAATCTCACCAAGTTGTATGCTCGATGACATAATGACTTGGGATAGATTGGATTTAGTGGGTCGATTCTGGGACGACTGAATATTGGCGCCAAGGCACGACTGTTTGGTTTGGTGAATGTCTTTGAGAGTGGTAACAAGCCATTCAACATTCGTTGAATGAAATATATGTCAATTGTTCCCTGGTATACTAAGTCCCGTAGATAATTGTGTTGAAGTACCTTGGCAATAACGTGTTGATGCGGCCTTATCTCACCTGTTCGATTCATGGGCTTGTCGAAACGCTCTGTATTCTCCCAAATTTCGACTGATATCGACATAGGGTCGGGAGGAGAGGTATCTTTCAAGGATGCAGAAGACCCGACGGCAGCTTTTAGACAGGATAGCAAGACTGCCCCTGCGGCGTTCATGGCCTCCTGCTGGCCATGAGACACCGAGACGAGGCCGACGCCCGGTACCAGTGCGCGCTGGGCACCACAACCTCGACGATCGGGCAAAAGTAAAACCCATCGGGGTCGGCGACGTGCACACAATCTCAATCCATCGTGTCGTCACCTGTCAGCACTGATGGCCTTCCAAGGTTGCACCAGCACTGGCCATCTTCAGCCCCACACCAGCATGGTAGTCGACAAAACCTGGAATAGCTTAACGATGCCTTGCCGTCTAGCTCGTGAACACGAAACAAACTCGGCACCCGGTTTCTCAGTAATACGGGTTACCGAAACGAGTAGCTCCGACAGTTCGTGCAGGATTGCGGCCGCTTGGCGTCCGAAAGCATATCTCGTGTTCTTTGCGTGGGTAGAGGGCGAAGATCATTTCCAATTATTACCCCAGGTTGACGTTGGGGAACAGGTTGAATGCGGAGAAATGGAGTAGTGGGGTCACCCCTTTCCCCAGTAGGAGAGGGGGTGATCAATGGTTGCCGCAACGATATCCCCGGGCTTGGCAAGTTGGGGTAGCTTCGCGATCAAGTAACGACATACACAAAAGGGACATGCCCAGACGTGGCGACTGAGCCCCGGAGACAGACGACCAAAGGGCTTGTACTGTGAATAGAGTGTCGTGAGACAGATCAGACCAAGCCAACATCATGCCTGAAAACGTACGTCTCCCAAGACTGCTTCTACCCCCATCTACACCCCTGCCTGCTGACTTCGACCTCGCACCCCAACAGAACCCAGCCTTCGTCCTCCAGGGGGTCAAGAAAGTCGCCTTCGAGGACCGGCCCGTCCCTCAGCTGCGGGACGCGGAGCGCGATGTCCGCGTTCACGTCGAGCAGACGGGCATCTGCGGCTCCGACGTGCACTACTGGCAGCGCGGGCGCATCGGCGACTTCGTCCTCGACAGCCCCATTGTGCTGGGCCACGAGAGCGCGGGCACCGTCGTCGAGGTCGGGTCCAAGGTGACCAACGTCAAGGTCGGCGACCGCGTCGCCATCGAGCCCGGCGTGCCCTGCCGCCACTGCGACCACTGCCGCTCGGGGGCGTATAACCTCTGCGACGATACCATATTCGCGGCGACGCCTCCGTGGGATGGGAGTAAGCTCTCTCGACCTCTTTCTCATGTCTTCTGAGAACTTAATTTCAGGCGAACAGGTAGCTAACATTGGTAAACAGCACTCCAAAAGTACTACATCGTTGCGGGCGACTACACCTACCCCATCCCCGACCACATGACCATGGAAGACGGCGCCCTCGTCGAGCCCGTCGCCGTCGCGGTGCAGATCTGCAAGACGGCGGGCCTGCGCGGCGGGCAGACCGTCCTCGTCTTCGGCTGCGGCCCGATCGGCGTGCTGTGCCAGGCCGTGGCCAAGGCGTACGGCGCCAGCCGCGTCGTCGGCGTCGACCTGTCCGAGGCCCGCGCTCGCTTCGCCCGGGACTTCGCGGCCGATGACGTCCATGTGGTGTCTCGGGAACCAGGAGGGGACGGGGACCCGGTCGAGGCCGCACGGGCACTGGGCGAGAAGATCGTGCGCGAGTACGGGCTCGGCGCCGGCGCGGATGTGGTGCTCGAGTGCACCGGGGCCGAGGCCTGCATCCAGGCCGGCGTGTTCGCGGCTAAGAAGGGTGGGATGTTTGTGCAGGCGGGTATGGGGAAAGAGGTGAGTGCCGCCGCAACCCTGCAAATTTTGCTTCCACCGTTTGATGGAACCGCGGCAGAACTGACTGTATATCTTCTCCCTAGAACGTGGTCTTCCCAATCACGACAGCGTGTATCCGGGCGCTCACGATCAAGGGCAGCATCCGATACCAGACCGGATGTTACCCCGAGGCGGTCAAGCTGGTGGCTTCGGGCAAGGTCAACCCCCGCAAGCTCATCACGCACCGGTTCAAGTTCGAAGAGGCGCTCGAGGCCTTCGAAGTGGTCCGGAAAGCGCAGGAGGATACTCTGAAGGTGGTCATCCAGGGAGTGCAGAGTTAAACGAAATTGTCAGGATACTGTGGGATCGGATTGTCGTGGTATTCTTGCGCAGGTAGGTTATACTGTGCTCATCACAAATTAGCATAATAATGACATTCCCACACATGGGTCTTGCCAGTCTGGTAGTAGTGCACTTCGATACGAAAATATCACTTGTTTGAACGCAGGGTTGGGTATTGTTGAATGGGATTTCTCCCATTAGATTAAGTATGTATTCTTTTGTGTAATCGACTTTTGTTACATGAAATCAAATGTTCCGCTATTTGAGTCATTATTATGCCCGTCCTATTTCAACGGAGCCTAGTGCAGCGATATGGGCGCACCCTCGGTATACTCCTGAACCAGGTGCGTTTGGCACTTGACCAGGGTCTCGACCATCTTGCCGACCTCTTCCAGTCTGGACAAGATGATGCCATTGCCCTCGGCGAAGCCGTAGCAGTGGTACTCGAGCTTCGTATCCTCACAGAACTCGCGCAGCAGGACCTGGCCCTTGCGGAGGTTGTGGCGGGGAACACGGGGGAACAGATGGTGAACAGCCTGGAACTGCAGGCCACCGTGCAGGAAGTCGAGCCACTCAGGGCAGTCGACGTCCATGGTGGTGCGGAGCTGGCGCGAGACGAAGGACTCAGTCGGGCCCAGATCGGCCGTGGACATGCCCCAGTGCGACAAGGTGATCTGCACGTGGATGAGCATGGTGACGGCGTGCGAGAGCAAGACGAAAGCGATGCGAGTGGGCCAATCGGGCAGTGTCCGCCAAACGAGGCAGTAACCGAACAAGAACCAGTAGACAGCCATGCCAACAACTTCAAGCTGGCGGGCCCAGCGGGGAGCACCGGAAGCCTTCTTGGCGGAGCCCAGGATGACGTGGCCCCAAGACAAGAAGTACAGGTTGAAGCGCGCGACGGCCATGATGGGATAGTAGGTGTACTTCTGGAAGGGGATGGCGACCTCGCAGACCTTGTCCCAGACGAAGTCGAAGTCGTAGTAGGTGCTGCGGACGCCGCGGAAGAAGGTGGGCGACCAGGCGAAGAGCGGGAGGTACTGGGTGTCCGGGTCGTGCTCGGGCATGTTGGTGATGAGATGGTGCACGTTGTGCGACGACTTCCACCAGCCGAACGAGAGACCGCAGCAGAAATCGGCGATGAAAGTGCCGATGAGAGTATCCTTGGCTACGGAGCCCGTGATGCCGCGGTGGCCGGCGTCGTGGGCCGAGAACATGATTTGTTGCCAGAACCCGCCCAGGAATAAAGCGGATGTCAGGTACCATCCGATGCTGGCCAGGTAGAGGAACGTGCCGAACAAAGCGGCGTAGCGGGCACATTCCTTGCCGTACTCGATGTAGGGGCAGTCGTAGAGACCCTCATCCTTGACGCGCTGGTGAAGCGCTTGGTACTTCACCCGCAACTCGGCTTGCTGCTCCATGTCCATGGAGGGGAGGTTGCGAATGTCGTCTTGACGCTCACGTTCCTCCATGGCGGCAGTGTAGCCCTCCTTGGTCAACTGCTCCTCGATGGCGCCAGGGCTGGGAGAAACGGACTTCCTTCCGTTGCTCGTCAGCTTGCAGGGGCCAGTGGCCGCCTTCTTTTCCGACTTCTCGTTGCACGTGGTCTCGGCCTTTTGGCCGGGGAGTGCGGGCACATCCGCCTGGATTGGCGGGATCATGTTGACCCAAGGCAGGTCGACGGGACCGATGCTGAAGGCCTTCATGGTCTTGAGCGTCTTGTCCGTGTGGTAACTAGAGGGGGCGCGTTAGCAAACATGATTCTCGGCCAGTTCCACCTGTACATACACCCAGTACGTGGCGACACCGTCGTTCTGAGCTTACGCTTTGATTTCATCGCCGGCATCTCTGCCGACCATGTGGAGAATAGCCAACCCTCCTCCCGGGTGCTTGTCGAGCCATTTGTCGAGCTTGAGGGCCTGACCCTCGTAGATGACGATGATGTGGCCTTGAGAGATCAAGTGTTCCACCTGCGCCGGCGAGACGGTACCCTTGGTGTCCATCATCTTGTGTGGTGTTGTTGGTTGAGAAGCCTCAACCTAGAAGTGCCAATGACAATGGCAAAGAGACCGGTAACGGTCTGTGAGAGCAAGTATGTCCCACTGGTTATGCACTGGCTGAGTAATAAAAGTTGGGTAGATAACTTCAATTGGCCGAAATGAGTGACATAAATAATAGAAAAACAAAGTGCATCTAAAAACAAGCAGGACAGGCGAACACACAGTTAGGGAACGCGGGTAGGGGAAGGGGGCATTACTTAAGTACAGGTAAACGGTATCATCTGTGCGGAGGGGAGGAGACAAACATCCGTCGGTTTCCTAGCGGCAATGTTGAATACAGCAACGCCTCTTGGCGGCTCCCTGTTTCAAGAAAAAAGGCACATGCAAAAATACGGGACCAATACGGGGAATTCCATAGTGCCAGACGGGTGGACAGAGTGTCTGACCCTGAGAACTGAAAGGGAGTTGGAACGGAACACTACACACAGCAGCAGCAACAACAGCAGACAGTGGCCGGTGTGGCCAGTGGCCTCAGCCGAGCCGAAGCATGCTAGCTCGCAGGGAGCGCAGAGACGCGCAGAACCAGAAAATGCAGAAACGGGCAGCGCGCCCGCAGCAGAATAGGGGACGGCCATGATCCCTACTAGCGGCGAATGTTTGTGTGGAAAGAGGATACAAGAGGAGCCCCAAGAACACGGGAGGGTGTTCTCAGTCTGGACACGCGTTCCTTGGCGGTCCGTGGCGTTGAGATGATGGATACGTGAAATCTCACATAACTGACAATCCCTCCTTCTTGTGCTCGGCAAGTTCCAAGTTTTCTCTGGGCTGGGTTGATTGAGAGCGAATTGAGAGAAGCTTGGGAACTAGCCCGGCCTAGCGTCCCGGGGAGCAAAAGCCTCTAGATCGGCCCATCTGGTCCCAGCCAAGGCGTTCCAAGATTAGCTACCAAGCCCCAAGACCGCCCAAGGGCCTCAGAGCCTGCCAAAGGCCTGCCAGACGAGACAGTGCCTGCGGAAAGCCCCTAAAGCGCCCCTAAAAAGGAAACCAGTAGCCCAGAGGAGCGCCTCTGGTAGCCCCCCTCTGGTAGCCCCCCGTAGGCGTGGAGAGCTTCTAGAAACGGCCTGGATCCAACGTCATTTGACTGGGGTTCAGCAAATGAGCGATTAAACCTGGCCTCTTTCTGGCTCTTGCCTCTCCGTGCCAAGCTCTTTGCCCCTTCTCAGACTCGCACTCGCACTCTCACATCTTATTACTGTGTTGCATACGTACATTATTGTGTCTTGACCATTGCTCCTTCTAGCTCTCAACATTTCCAACCGTCAATCAATTCCCCATTTCTGCAGGTCGGACCTGACCACGCACATAAGCTGCTAGGTCGACAGAGTACTTTTGGTGGTGCATTCGTATTCGCTCTGCTTGCGATTGTCGGTTTTGTTTGCATCAATCGCTCTCGCTACCGTGCCCCTCTGCAAGGGTTCCGCAGTGCAAGCAGCAAGGGCCCTTTTCTCACATAAAACATTTCAAACACCTGCCGACATAACAGCAACATGGGTTTGCTTGGATGGGATGCATGCATTCGTACGCAATCGATTGATACGATAACTCAAAATTACGGTCATGATTCAGCTGCTGGCATCGCCACTGCTACGGGCAGCCCAGCCTACTACCTGCCTACTACAGGCTACGGCTGCAGCACTATGCAAGATGAATTGAATTAGAATCTAATAGTGTGCACGTGGAGGGCACTGGGGCCCCTGACTGCTGCCCTGGCGCTAACGTTGATTAGCCTAACGTATGCGAACTGGGCTGGCTGCATGTGGGGGAAAGCTGTCCCTGGCGGCCAAGTCCCTGGACAAAGCAAGCGAGCAGGCAAGATTGCGACAAGAGCTGAGTCGTACTGAAGATCAGGGTCCTCCCCACACACTTTCTTTCCAATCTCGCTGATAACTTAAAACTGCACGCCTACAGCGAATGATTGGCGTTTTTGCTTTTTTATCAATCGATACCACAGTGAGGCATTCTTTGCAAGTACATAGCGGTTATGCCCGCACCCGAGATCCTCAATCTCTTTTCCAGCGCGCAGAATGGATACAACAACACACAGGGCTCCGTCTTCGAATGTCTCGATTGTCTTGCACAAAGTCTTGACGTCAAAATGAGACAAGTCAAGGCAAGACAATGGCCACCAGAGCCTGCCTGCTGATGCTGATCAGCATGGTGCAAATGGATACGCGCGTTTTGCAAGCGTAAAAATGCGACAGTGTGCTGAAGGAGGGGCCCCACTCAAGACGGCTGTGCTTGCTGCAAGATTTCGAATTTGCATCTGAACGGAACGCCCTTTTTAGCGGCTCGATCCACTAACCCATCCACCAACACCCGAGGCTCGCCAAGTAGGCCCGGAGTCTATTGGTACCGCTACCTCACGTTAATCCGATTCGTTGGGGCGTCTCCGGAGCTGGTCCGACCAAAGGTCGCATTCGACACCCCTGGATTCTGACATGGATTTCCATTATGTCTTGGGAGCCGGATGGGGGATTGCATTGCTTTCGCGCTCTTGACTTCACCTTTACCGCTACATCGAATAGTTCTTATCTAACTTTTCAATCATGGCGCTTGAGTTGGATGCATTTCGAGTTTCGAGTCAAGAAGCTCTCGACTTTTGCTTAACTTGCTGTTGTCTGCATTCTTGAATCTTGAGGCGTGTATGGTCGAACACACAATATCCGATGTTTTTCTCTCGGGTCCAGAACTGACATTGGAAAAGTCTACCACCACCATCACACCACGGCATTTGCATTGCCGCACCTAAGCGTCTTTTGAGTTTTTATTTTTCTAATTCTTGTTCCCTGCTTTCTGTTTCTCTTTCGCAATTCCTGATTGGAACGGAGCTATGCACCGAGGCAACATGGCCAGCCAACCCACCCTCTGGCAACCAACCAGCCGGCCCGCAATGGCCACGGCTCGGGTCTTCTGCAACCTCTTTACCTGAATTGGAGTTCATTCCATGAGGTTTATGCATGTCCGTTGATGTCAGACGCCACCCAAGCCACATCGTTACACCTATCGTCGCGCATGTGTACGTATGGTGTCACCAGAATAACGTCCTGTTTTTCGTGAACAGCACGTTTGCCCATGCCCCCCGCATTGATACTTTCGGCTGCGTGGCATGGGCCTAAGCTTTCGATATTAGGGCGAAACATCGCGTTGCTAACCCCGTGCCAAGACATGCCAGGTCGCAAGCCCCAAACGGATGCGGCAAGCTACCTGGGAGGGCCCAAGGGCATCCAAGATGGCGGAAACACGCTCTATCCATGCAGTGACACCGCCCGAGTGGCGTAGAGAATTGACCAAACATCGGTGAGTTGTCAGCATGTTCGGTACATGCTGCCATGTTTGGCACGTGTCACCATGGAGAATGCGTAGAAGCTCCTACGTTTCCCGCCGGTTCAATCGCTTGGCTGGCCAAGAGAACTCTTGTGGCGTGACAGACACGGCCGACAAGTAGCATGTGCAATGTGTGGTGGTAGAGGTAGCTTAGGACCAGTATTTGTGCATGTTCGTCCCTCGAGACCAGCAGATTCTCGGCATGTCGTTCCATCCGTGTCTAATTATTGGGGCCTGGGCTTCAGTAGTGGACAGAGCCATCCGTAGCAGTATCATGGCTCGGCTCGGCATTGCTCTCCCTGTCCGCGCTCCTTGTCGGTATTGATTATTCTCGGAAGATGGACAGGCTCTGATGCTCAGACGATGTTCGGTGCCTTGCATCTGTTTCTTACTTAGCCGTTGTGCATCTCCGCTACACCACGATCTCCATTTGGCGGCTGCCGAAAGCTTTTCAGCAGCTATTTTCGTCATATCGAGGAGCGGTTCCCCTCACACATTACATGCATGTGGCACTAGATCTGCTACTTGCTTGAAGATATTCCTCTTGCCGTGATCGTGAACAGTAGCAAATGCTCCGTAAACGGTCCTAGGGGAAGAGCAGGGTATTGGCCCGGGCCGTACTTTTCAGCAATACCCCGCTGATCGTTATCGCTGGTGGTGGTCCCCTGCTTCCGATATACGGTGGATTCCAATTTCGAATAGTCAATTCATTACCCCTATCGATCCCCTCCACTATTGAACCGTATGAAGTGGGTCTGGATTGTGGCATGTCCATCTTCGGCGGGCACCGAGCAGGTGGTTCGAGTATCGGCAGTGTCTGGTTTCTAGACCGCCTGGCAACAGCTCACGGCGATCCGTGGTACATACCATAACGCTCTCGTATACGGATAGGGGTCCTAGATCTGGACTGGTTATGACTATCTAGGGTTTCTTTTATGCTTGATCGGCCCGTCGATTGCCACTCTTTCTTTCCTGAGCCGTCAGATCTTTCGGCGATCATAAGAGAGTATGACGAACTCCAAGACATGAATGTCGTCCTCTGCAGACAAACCACATCTTCAGACGTATCTTCATAACATCTCTCAGCCTCTGTCTCGTCCGGCTCGACTTCTCTCCATGGGGCTCGACAAACTGCTGGGGTGCTGTTTCTTTGCGGAGTTATCATGGCCGGCTTGCCTCCGAATTCCTTTTCTTCGTCTTGCTCGCTGAGTTTTGATCTCGTTTGATGAAGTTTTACCTCTATTCGTCTGCAGATGGCCCCATCGAGGAGACACAGACGCGTCTACAACGACCTATCCGAGGCTGTTGATCCCATCTTGACGGAGTAGTATCCTCCCGGCACTATGACTCTCCTCTCCATGGGATCCAGCCAACTCTTGGCGGTAACTCGTAACCGGAGGGGGCTCTCAATTCTCTTTGTAAATTCGCTTGTTTCCTTACGTTCTAGTAATCTTTCCCCGGGGTCCCACCGTAATCCATCCTCCCATGTCAACGGCATGCAAGCCGGAGCCTCGAGACTCTCGTCGTGCTTGCCTTGGGAGGGCCCAGTGGTGTGAAAGGGGAATATTGTGTTCTTCGTAGACATGCGTTCGGTCGACCTCCAAGTCGCCACGGATCGTGTAATCCACGGTGCAGTGCTTTTTGCGGTCGTCCTTGCTAGCATGCCAGCCGCTACTATAGATAGAATAAGACCATTAGTCGTTAAGTTCCGCTGGTGGAATGATGTTGCGGCTTATTCACTCACATAATCATTGCTTTGGAAGTGCTAAAAGGTGCTCGAGCAAGCACGAGCTCGATGATTCTCGTTCGTTCGGCCCATTTTGATTTCGATGTGTACATCTTTTCAGGATGGAAGACCCCAACTATCGACATGGTGGGCGGTTGTGCGCAGGCCGAGTGAGATGCCGAGGGCTCAGTGCGTTGCCGAAGGCTCAGTAGTATGTAAAGGGAATATCCTCTTCGTCGATAGTGTGTTGGCGGTTGACGTCTTAGACGTTCAAGGGTCGTATAATTCTATTGTGCGGTGCTCTCTTGGGCCACAGTTGCTGATATGCCATCTCCTTTTAGGAGGTGACGCAGATGCTGTGTAAAGAAAATAATTGTGATTCAGTAGAATATACATCGCATAGCTATCGGTCACATAATCTTCACGACTACCAAAAAGAAAAAAAAGTCTAACTCTTTATCCTCTCTCTGGAATTCCATATATTACCTGTGCCTGTTTGATAGAAATAGCAACAACAACCATGCATTCGCCGGCTGCACGGTTGTGTGCTCATCTCGTGAGGGCAGGGAGGTCCCAACGTCCAGAATTGGGCGCTCGGGGGATAGGACCCTGAGAGCTTGGTTCCGTCCCACTCGGCTGGCTTGTTGGTGGCTCCAGAGGGCGCCATTGTTTTCATCGACAAGACCGGAAAGTCTTCATCGTCCACCACGTGGAGTTAATCTCTTTCCCCGCGGCCCCACCAACACCCATCCTTCCATCTCGTCGGCATCACAGCCGGAGCCTCGGTGCTCTCGTCCTGGTTGCCTTTCCTCTGTTTGAGGAGCTCGATAGCATGTTGTTGTGTGGGTTCTCGCCCCGATGGCTTCCCAGTCTCTTATTATTGTAACACTCGCGGTGGGACTGGCCCAATAGCAGGTCGTAGTGTTGATAAACATCGTGTCGACCACGTGCTCCCGGCTGACTTCTAAGCCGCTCAGAAATTTGTAGTCGACAGTGCAGTGCTTTCGTTTATCGCTGTCGCTGATATGCCATCCGTTGCTGTAAACAAATAAGACCATTATTAGTCGTCAAAACGCGCTGGTCAATGCCGTGGTTCACTCACACAATGATTGCTCCGAAAGCTCCAGAAGGTGCTTGGTCCAGTACGTGTTGGACGATTCTGTGACGCTCATGAAACTTTGATCTCGACGAGTACATGTTTCGGGGACGAAAGACCACCATGTCGGCCCCGAGTGACGACATGGCGGGCGGTGGTGAATAGGTTGAGTGTGATTCCGCAGGATCGGTGGTGAAGTGCAGTATCGACAGACACTGTTTGTGCTAGAAGCACGAAAGAAATTTGATCGATTGGTAGAGATCATGGCTGAAAAGAATTGGGGTTGCATGGGGGTTGATCTGATTCAATGCAAGAAGTGACTTTCAGTAGGGTTGGTGAATAGTAAGTCGCGTCTGATTTTATTTAATTTAAGGAAGAAATTTCAGTAGGCCTGCTAGGAATTGAGTTGTCTACCCTATCTAGAGCTTCTGTGGAAGTTTAACACGTCTTCCAGGGCCTGAGCATATCGGCATTTGCACCGTAAGCCAGTGTTATCAAGTAAGTGCTTATCTCTATAGGTAATTAACATCTTTGAATTGAGCCTTTATAAAAAACTGCAGTGGGTGAGGATTCTGACCAGTATCAAGGTGCAAAAGCCCTTCCAATGCTCTGTACCTGCATTAACCAACTTTCTCATCACACGCATCCCTGGCTCAGATACCAAGTTTCTGCAGACCAGGCCGGTTTGGAATAGTGATGCCCTAGCTATAAATACCTACAGCCAAAGTGGTTGCTCCCCCTTTACTGCAACTTCATAGCATATGACTCAGGGTTTGGGATCGCTAAAGCTGATGTTTCCCACGCACATAGGTGAGTGGTCTTTCATCATGATGTGAGGATCGCGTCCCTCTTAGTGAAAAGCTCATGCAAGCCGATACCCTGAATAAACAAACATGGGCACCACAGTCACTACAATGAGTAATTTTATCTACTGTAGCCTATCCATTACCAACGTCCAGTTGCGTTGTTGTAAAACTAAATAGCAGTTATCAAGCCAGTTTCCAAGGGCCGTGGATCTGAACACACAGTCAAAGGTTTGGTGCCTCGGTTTGTGGCCCCTATGCAAGCCCATGGCAACCACGCCAACAGGTCTTCATGATTGCAACAAACATAACAATCAATAAAACAACAGAATGGGATGTATTCGCAGACAGAAAGCAAATTTCGTCCAATGAGCAAACAGTCGCAACAATGTAGCCCTTTGGCTAGTCCTACTGCGCGCAAAATTGCGGACAGCGTCACCTAGGTGAAGCAACAGTCAAGAGGAAGGGCCCCTACCGATGCAAGGTTTCCTTTACTGGTAAAGCGCGATCTCACGAGCGTCGTTCCGAGCGTTCCGAACGTTCCGGGCGTGGCTATTTTTGACAGCTGGTCCGTCGAGTCCAACCCCTGACGGGCCCCAAAATTTAAGCTTGATATGTGGGAGATGCGGCCCGACGATGTTAGTGCTTACCTACATGAACTCGCCTATGTATCTCATGCAGTGAGAACTGGGCCAAAACCTTGACAGATTGTGATTCAAGGGGGTGGCCCCATTGTGGGTGGTGGTGTGTGTCTGAAGCGCGGCTAATGGGGACTGGGGCTGGCGCACTATCCGCGTCGGGTAAGTTGCAATGTCCGAAATGTCCGAATTCGCGCGAATCTTATGCGAGTTTTAGCGTCACTCGCATAAGAATTAGATAGCGTATACAAAAGCTTGCCATTGGCTGCAACCAATTGCGCCAAGTCTATCCAATTGCAGGGCGGTATAAATCTCATCATGTCGTCTCTGAGCCCAATTGCCTGCAACAGTGCTAAGAGCCTCACTCAGCTGGCCAAAAGCCCCCTATCGGGTATCTCGGTTTGCGTCGTGGGTGCAGGACCCGCTGGCGTCTACACAGCGTTGCAATGCTGGCGCAGGGGTCACAATGTTCGCATCCTCGAACGCAGCCCGGTTGCGCGCACCCAGGGTATGGCAAATCAACCCTCCTTGTCTATTTCAAGCATCACCAAGCGGACTAACCAGTGAGACTTTACGCACTTATCAGGCGATTTCTTCATGATCGCCCCCCAGGTCATCAACCACATCAAAACCTGGCCCGACATGGCCGACGAGAACGACCGCATCGCGGCAGACCCGCGCGTCTCTTTCCACCGAAACGCGGGCGAGCGCATCTCCGGCCCCTTACCGTTCCGGTTCGATAAGGGCGCTGATGCTGGCGCTGAGCTTGACCCCGCCAAGCGCTTCCACTTCCACCACCGGCCCAAGTTCCTGCAGATGCTCATCTCGCAGCTCGGGCGCGTGGGCGTGCAGATCGAGTACGGATGCCGCGTCGCCGAGTTCTACGAGGCCGCGGACAAGGCGGGGGTGCGGCTCGACGACGGCCACAGTATCGAGGCCGACGTCGTGGTTGCCGCGGACGGTATTGGGACCAAGTCGCACACGCTGGTTAGCGGCCAGGACATCCGCGCGTGGCCGAGTGGGCTGGCGGGTTTCCGGGCAGCATTTCCGGTTGAGATGATTGCCGGGGATGCCGAACTCTCAGAGCGAACTCGGATTTTGGAGGATGGCCACCCCCATTTCCAGATCTTCAATGGGTCAGTATTGACGGCACATGTCTTATGAATAGGGGTTTGGCTCTAACACAAGGAACAGGCAAGGACTGCATATGACCCTGATGCGGACAGAAGACATCATCACTTGGGGAATGACACACAAGGTACGATGAAACGATGAAATCTCGTTTTCTACCACGATTGGGCGTCAAACTAACGTGTCACCAGGACGAAGGCACTGCCTCGGAATCTTGGTACGAGAGCGTCGACCCTTCGACTGTGCTGGACTACGTCTCGACCATCCCTAACTTCCCATCCTTCCTCAAGCACCTCATAGAGGCGACGCCCAAGGACGGCATCGTCGATTGGAAGATCATGTGGAGGAACCCGCAGCCCCTGACCACGTCACCCCTGGGCCGCGTGGTCCAGGTCGGAGACGCCGCGCACACGCTGCTGCCGAGCTCCATGAACGGTGCTAACCAGGCCCTGGAGGATGCCATCTACCTCGCGTCGTGCTTAGAGCTGGGCGGCAAGGAGAACGTTCACTGGGCGACCAAGGTTCATAACAAGCTTCGGTGAGTCGCTGCTTACCCTCTTAGACCACTCTTTTCAACTAACATGTGTGCGTGCATTACCAGATTCGAGCGAGTATCGTGTTGCCAAAAGCTCGGATTCGTCAACCTCGCCAAGCGCAATAACCGGGACGCCAAAACGGCCGACACGAAGAAGACCGAGGACATGGTGCCCGAACAGGGAAGGTGGCTCTGGGGACACGACCCGGAGACGTACGTGCGCGAAAACTTCCCCAAGGCGCTGGATCACCTGCAAAGGGGAACGCCGTTCCAGAACACCAACATCCCGCCAGGGTATGTGCACGAAGAGTGGGCGGTGGACGAGCTCATGGCGCGAGTGGAGCGGAATGAGCCGCTGAATCTTGGGGGCGACTGGTCCTAGATCTGCATCTTTTGATTTGTTCTACTAGTCGAATTGTGTAATTGTGCGAGTTATTACATTTGGGCGATATTACCACGTCGCTTCTTCATCATACGCAAATACTGCAGACCATCACCGGCTTGAAACCCTCGAGATCGTGATCCGAGATCGGCTGGCTGACTAAAAGGAGACTAGGAGCTCCGGGTTTTTTCGACCCCGGGTGGGCCCCAGGACTAAACCCTAAGAGGATGCCAAGCCGCCGAAGTTATCTTATCAGATCCGAATCAGCGGCAATTGTGATGCCCACCACACTCGTAATCGGATGATCTTTGGCCATGCCAAGTCTCCCACGAGGCGAACGTGGGCTTGGCTTCGGTGAGGGGTTTTGCTTAGGCCCAAACCAAATACCCCATCCGGCTCAAAGCGTGTGCCTCTTTTTTTTCTTGTTCCGCGGTGGACCTTTGCGAAGTGACGTGACGTACAAAAACCAAATGGTGCCCCCAACTCCATCTAGCCCACACTCTGGTTTCGCAACCGTTACCAACTCTTCCCCTTTTCTGAAACTAAACCGTGACACAGCATAAGGCTCAATCACGAAATCTAATCATGGCCAACTCGGAAAACCCAACGCTCGAGAGCCTCGCGGCTCAAATCGCGGAGCTCTCGGGTGCGCTGTCGAAGCAGATGAAAGAGAACAATGTGCCGCCCGTCTCCTTTGCGGCGGACAGCCCGACCAGCTACTCCAACCTGACGGGGGAGATGTTCATGATCCGCCAAAAGCTGCTGGACTCCCTGAACGACATGTGGTGGCTGGCGCAGGGCCCGAGCGAGAGTATCTTCAACTACTGCCATTCGGTATGATCACTGCAGTTGAAATGAAGCAAGCCCTCTTGACATGCGCTGACACGTCCCAGGCCATCCCCGACGCGACGGTGCTCAACACCCTCAACTCGTTCGGCTTCTGGGGCGCGGTGCCCCTGACGGGGTCCACGACCTACGCCGACATCGCCCACGAGGTGAAGCTGCCGCAGGGCGTCGTCTACCGACTGCTGCAGCACGCCATGACGCAGCGCATCTTCGCCGAGGAGCCCGGAAAGGACGGCAACGCCCCGCGCGTCAAGCACACGTCGCGGTCGGCCGCCCTGGCCCGCACCCCGGGTCTCCGCGCCCTCGTGTCGACGGTCATGGACGACGCGGGCGCGCCCCTGATGGTCCTCAACGAGGCCCTCCGCCGGTACTCGAGCGACAAGCCGGAGCTGACCCAGAAGACGGCCGAGACGGCGTTTGCGCTGTTCCATCAGGGCGGCCAGTACGGCGGCAAGTTCGAGAACTCGTGGGAGTTCATCGAGAACGACGGCGAGGGCGACAAGAAGGGCTGGCGCCAGCGCAACTTCGTCCAGTTCATGAGCTACCTGAAGGACATCTTCCACCTCGAGGACAAGGTCCTGGCGGCGTACGACTGGGCGTCGGCGGGCAAGGCGTCCGTGGTTGATGTAAGACTCCACATCACATCTTGGTTCTATTTGGGGGGACACTCACTGACAATAATCTGTGATAGCTTGGCGGCTCCGCCGGACACGACGCCTTCGTGCTCGCGGAGAAGTTCCCCGAGCTCACCATCACGGTGCAGGACCTGGCGCAGGTGCAGTCGTCGTTCGAGGCCAACCGGCCGGCCAGCGTGGCGGACCGGGTCAGCTTCCGGGAGCACTCCTTCTTCGACCCGCAGCCGGTGCAGGCCGACATCTACCTTATCAAGCTGATCCTGCACGACTGGCCCGACGCCGAGTGCCTGCGGATCCTGCGCGGGCTCATCCCGGCCCTGCGCCCGGGCGCCAGGGTCATCATCCTCGAGTACCTGGGCAACGTCAACGAGGAGGAAGAAGGAAAGGAAGGAAGCGGCGAGAAAGCGGGGGAAGAGGAGGCTATCCCGCGGTCGATGAAGCAGTATGGCACTGCGACAGACGTGCGGGTCATGGCGCTGTTCAATGCGAAGGAGAGGCCCGTGTCTAAGTGGAAGTCTCTGGTACAAGAGGTCGATCCGCGGTTCAAGATAGAGAAGGTGGAAGCAAAGCCCGAGGCCTTCTTCGCCTTGATTGAAGCTGTATGGACCGGGTAGAGGGCATGGATGGGTAGTACCCAAGTTATGAAGCAAATGAGATTTTCAAAAACATAATGCTGCAAAGTAATCGAAGAGATTCACATGAGAAGCGAGGAACAAATCTTTAATACTTGCTTAACGGTAGTAGGTCATGTCACGTTGATTGATGGAGTCGGTTTCTTTTTGTCAGTCACGATATTCTCTATTCATTGCTAAGTAAATCATACGCTATCTGGTGACAAGTAATACATATCAAGTTCGCGCTGCAAGGCCGCCCAATCCAGACGAAAAACGTCTGGTGGCAGCAACAAGCACGCAAAGTAAATGATGCATATCAAACATGGCACCCTCAACGGGAACCAACCGAGGTAAGAGCAACCAAGGACAACTAGAAACAAAGTCGCGCGCTTAAGCAGATGGTGAACCTATAGCAAATTGTGTTGGGGTCTCAGGTCGAGAAGCCTAAACTTCCGGCTCGTGGCTGCGCTTGAGGCAGCCATCGTCCTGGGCCTCGGTGTGGACGTTCTGGCGGCAACACGACCACATGGTGTAGGCGGGCAACACCAGTTGGGCGGGTCGCCAGCCGCAGGCCATCTCACGAGGCCCAGTTCGCATGGCCATGGCAATTTGACCAGCGGCCGGGTGTTCGACTTTCCGACCCGGGTGGTAAGGCTTCCAGGATAACAGTTCGACCCGGGTGGGGTCGTACGATACTCCGCAGTGCTTACAACGCACGAATTTGCCCTCGACGGGCTGGCCGTCCGAGGTGGACGGGCGAGCCACGCCGAGTGGGCCCATGAATGCTTGGGCGCTGTTAATCGCTGCAGGTGCTCTTACATTCGAGGGAGGCATGGTACCCGCACGGGGGACACGCAAGCCACAGGCTCTCGCAATGCGCAGAGCCGTCTCATGATCGGCGTCGTCGACCAGATCCTTCAGCACCTGGATGAGATGCTGCCGGGTCATATCTTCGACACGATCTTGAACGTCTCGCTTGACCTGTTCGTCAGACATGTTGGCGGGTTATCTGCTTCTCCAAAAAGGTTAATACGTTGAGTTAAAAAAAGGTAGGGTATGGGCTTTGGGCAAAGTCAAGGGAATCTCGAGTCTTCCGAAAGCGCATGGGTTCCAAATCTCATCTATCGGGGGTTTTCGGCCATATTTATAAGACACAATCCGCATACGAGCATTGTTGGTGTTATTTGGGAGACAATGGGGAAGTTCTTACACAATGGCTTTGTTTTGAACAGAGCAGTTGTTCCAAGACCATGCTGTCTGCCCAGAATATCGAGGTTATACTCTTTGAGCCAACCTGCTCTTTGTGAGGCTTTTGTGTCTGTCAGGGAGGCTTGATGTGAGTCGAAAAACAGAAAGAATCGCATTGATATTTTGCATAGCGCTCTGCTTGACGACGAAGTAAATTTATTACAGACCAGCTAGGAGGTAGGCATATATCGTTGAAGGAGATGGCCTAGAAAGGAGACATCCATCTACGCCAGAAGAGAACCAAACCAAAGGATTGCTTTCCTCGGATGAGGAAGACTGCCTACCGATGTGTGGTCAAAGTACTACAATTCTATCAGATGGTTATCTATGTTGGTGATGAAACTGAAAACGGAGGAAGACTAGTATACACCAGACTAGCACATCCTGACGCCCCCTGGGAGGCTAGGAGATGCCCAGCCTCGTGGCAGCTCCCCTGACACTAAACAATACAACAACAACAACAATAAGTTCATTTCACGTTGTTGGCACTAATGCCCGGCCTTTTTAAGGTTTTTTTCTTCATCGCTTTATTCATAGCTCTATCAAGCTAACTAGGTTGAATCATCGGCGACAATTATGACCAAATAGCAACAGTCAATTCATAAGCGATCCGCATATCATCAGCGAATAGCAATTCATAGGCATATCTTACTTAGCTCAGTAGCAGAGCCATCCATGGTCAGACCGTGTACAGTCTCCTAAAGGTGGTATGGTTTTACCCCTTTCTTTGGGAGGTACACCCACGGCCTAAGAAAAAAGGATACATCAGCAAAGGATCATCTCGAGGGACTTACCTGAACATGTGAAGGCGAGTTTAAGACATCTCAGAGTCCAAGTTCAGCTGCGAGAGCTCGTCTCGGACCGAATGCATACTCTCGTCCTCAGTATCACTGGCCAGCTGGGCCTCGGCATCAGACTCATCACTAGCCGGCTTGTCGCCAGCAGGTGCATCCTCGAGCTCCGACTTGGACTCGGACTCCGAGTCGTCGTAGACGACGCCAGGAGGTCCCGGACGTGCAATCAGCGGGGCATGTCTGCCCACGCTGCAAGGGTTTTCCCACTCCATTA
Organism: Apiospora sp. TS-2023a; assembly: GCA_038364195.1. Classification (NCBI taxonomy): domain Eukaryota; kingdom Fungi; phylum Ascomycota; class Sordariomycetes; order Amphisphaeriales; family Apiosporaceae; genus Apiospora; species Apiospora sp. TS-2023a. The sequence continues at coordinate 1,602,819 of JAQQWQ010000007.1, read as the reverse complement.
CGTCCAGCTCCTTCTGGCGGCAGCAAGGCCAAATCCAGTATTGTTGGGAGAGCATCTCTCCCGGGCCCGAGGCAGGGTGGAAGATGGGCTCTCCCTCGTGGCGGACGCAAGCCTGGTCGTCGGTATTGTCCTTGCGGAAATACCGACAACGGCAGTATTTGCAGACGGCCTCGCCAGGTGCCAAGGGCGGGCCCTCGACAGTCTTGGCGCCAGTGCTAGAACCACCAGAGAAGGTGAAGACCTCCTCCATAGCTCCCTCCTCGCGGAGATGCCCCTCAAAGGTAAAGACGTCGTCGGCAGCTCTCTCCTGGCGGAGATGTTCGATCACGACTTTACCCTTGTTGATGGTCTGCCAGCTTGACTGGTGGCCCTCTGCGAGCATTGCGGCCTCCTCCTTGCGAGCCCGGTCGCCGTCGGCTTTGGCCGCTTCGAGGACCTTGTGAACGCGCGCGGCGTTCACGCGGTCGGCATCAACGAGGCCGACGACAAGCTTCTCGAGCGCGTCCCGGCTCAGTTGTTTTACGTCCTCTCGAACATGCTGGTGGGCTGGGTCATCGAAGACCCGCATACCGGTCATGTTCGTGTCTTGCTCGAGATCGGCTTGATCAAAGAGATCAAGCACCGAATGGCCCTTTTTCTCCATCGTTAGTTCTGTCAGTGACTGTCTAAGTAATGTCTGTATGAATAGGTTAGCTTCCGCTGGTGTATGGTAAATTGATGGCCAAGCGAACCATCTTGGTGGGGGAAAGGTCGCACTATTCATATAAGAAATGGCAGCAAAACAAAGCCATTGTGCATGAAGCTATTGATGGACACAGGTCAAACAGATGATGGAAAACCCCAAAGACTGAGTTTACGCACTGCATTGTTTCATTTCGGAAAACGCGTCGGGCTTGATATGTTCTACAAAGTCAAAGCCAGCTCGGTACCTAAGCAAAGACGTAGTGTGCGGAATTGAATTGTGTCGAACGAAGCCGCCCCGGATGTTCTGGGCGCCCGCATCGCAGCCCCCGGGAAACAGCGTCGCGCCTTTGCTATTATATCGACTGCATTCAGCTGATCAATTGCAGCATTCATTGGGTACAAGCCCGCAGATTTTTGTTATCATAGCTGAGAGATCTGATTGTCTGTGGTTCAATATCCATCCCCAGAAGCCAACGCCTGCTGCCTCTTCAGTGAAGGTGGGGGTTGCTACATTGTGTTTTCAGGGCATGCTGGTGGGGGGTTTTTCCTCGCTGAAAAAGATTTAGCGGGCAACGTTGCGAGCTTAATTCGACGTCACTGGTTTGGCTCTCAACCGAAGAACCCCGCCTCCCTTCAAAAAGCCCCTGCCTCCTTTTTCCAGCCATGGCCGACTCCGACATTGATCAGCGGCTGGTCATATTTCGTCGGCAGTATCTGCAGCTATTCGAGCCCGATTTCCTGGCATGGCCGCCGCTGAAGCTGCTGAAAAATGCCGACGTGCAAACTTGGCTGTACAAGAACCTGTTTAACTCCAGTCGCGTCGCGCATCTGCCGCCCCCCGCGCTACCAGGTTCGCGTCCTGGAACCCCTAATCGCTAGAATAGAGAAGGCAATTGGGACTTCCGAACAAGATGTAAGTCATTTCATTCCATCTCCTCTCATCGCTTTCCATGTTTGAGTTTCTGACGCTGTTGTCAGGTGGTCTCCAATTCGCTCTTATTCCATCTCAGGTCGCTGACGGCCAACGAGAGTCCGTCAGAGCCGGGAGCTGTACAGGAGAACTCCTACGTGACTTTCACCTGCCTTAAAGAAGGCCCGGACGAGGTGGAGTCCACCGTCACCATCCTGGAAAGGCGGCATCTCGTCTCAGGATCCAAGACGACCGGGTTCCGGACGTGGGAGGGTGCACTGCACCTTGCCGCGTATCTGCTCTCCGCGGCGGGGCAAGAGGTCATTCACGGAAAGAAGGTCCTGGAACTGGGAGCTGGCACCGGTTTCTTGGCCATCCTTTGCGGGAAGCAGCTGGCTGCAAAGCACGTCACGACCACGGACGGCGACGAGGGCGTGGTAGAAGCGCTCAAAGAGAATCTCGTGCTGAATGGCCTGGACGAGCAACGAGTCCAGGCGAAGCGGCTGTGGTGGGGTGACGACTTGAAGGGGACCTGGGTCGAGCGTGAATGCGCGACTACACCCTACGACGTCGTGATCGGGGCTGACATTGTGAGTATTTGCCATTTCATACCTGTCGTTTCGCCAGTCTAATTGCTCCATGACCCAGACGTACGAACCCGAAGCTATCAGGGCTCTAGTCTCAACATTGCGTCAACTCTTTGACATGAGACCGAACCTATTGGTGATGATCGCAGGGGTGGTCAGAAACGCTCAGACATACGAGATATTCAGACAAGAATGCAGTAAGTTTCGATTCCCCAGACAATATAAAGCAGCAGCTAACCCATTCACAGTGGTATCAAAGTTTACTTTGCAAAATATCAGCTTCCAGGCCAAGTCCATACGGGAGCAGTCCTCGTTATTCTATGCGGCGGCGATGCCTATCAAGGTACTCAAGATTACTCGAGCTGGTAAGCGACTTTCGGTGTTTATTCCTTCCCATTCCAGTGTTTATTCCACGCTATTCCAGTGTCTTGTAAGGGATGGAATAACCGCTTATTTAAGATATTTCCAATTATTCCCTCTTGAGACATCCTGTTTACTCCGAAAAAGTAAATACTGACACCGAGAGTCGATAGGTAGCCCATAAATTTAGGATACATAGATTAGGAACACTTGACGGATGAGAGTCACAGGCTTAGAATGTGCCTCAGTGTATTGGTATCAAGGCGTTTCCTCGCCATTCATTGCTTGCTGTGCTTATCTTGGGCGAATCTATCAACTTCCCTGCTCATCACCCTCCATCCTTTGTAGTTCCTCATTCATGGCTGAGAATGAACTATTGCCGCCCTCTGAAGCCACCCATATCACTTTCCGAGGCCGGAAAGGAAGGGAGATGTGGCAAATATCCCACGTCTAACGACTGGGCCCCGGGGATTTGGATCCATCAGCTGGACATAGATCCAGTCGGCAAGGTCGTCCACCCAGGGAAGAATATCCGCCTCTAGGCGGAAATGAAGAGTGTTCTGGCCGCGGGGCTCGGTAAAGAAATTCGAGAAGTGGTAGAGCTTTTCAAAGCTGTAAAATACTCGTTCATACCGTATACCATCCGGGCCGTCGCAAATGGTGCAGCTCGTACCCTCTGGCATGGTGGTCACGTCCACGCAAGGGTCCACGGGGTCAATGCCTTCCTCCTGGAGATCCTCATAAGTTGCGAATTTTGACAACATATTTTTGACTGTTAGGGTCGGTTAGTTAGCATGCAATTTAGAAAGAAAAGCGATTAATAATAATACAGGATGGCACAGTACCTTCTTCCTGATGGTGGTACAGCACGGGGCCAAAACTGGCCGCCAGACTGATCTCTTCTTCGGAGAAACGACCCCAGAACTTAGTAGCCCAGCTATCGGGCATGATGTCGCTCGAATCCACATCGGGCACAATCATTCCAAAACCGCAGACGCGCCTGTCGTTGATTGGTGCAGTCAAGCCGTGGCAGAGGTTGGAGAAGATCTCGACAACGTAGTAGGTCTGTATCAGGCGTATCGGGTCTATGGCGGGGTCGATGCCAGATCGGATTGTATTTCAACATTGAACGCATTTGAATCGCGACTTTGGTTCTGCAAGGCGACGATGGCGTGGTGGAGGGAGGGGATCTTACTCGCGACTTCGAGGCCGTACTGATCGTCGCGAAGCTCGTCGCGGTTCATGAACTGGTCGAAGAAACCCTGCATGCTGTCGTCATCCAGAGGGTCAACTGAGCGGGATTCGATGGCCATCACTGCCAGCTTTGCACACTCGGGCGAGACCAGGTGGTTGACCAGTGCGCGGACGATGGTTGCGTAATGTGTATGGAGGATACTGTGGAAGGCTTTCGATGCCAGGGCGAGGTTGCGTACAGACAAAGCATCGGGAAGCTGACAAAAGATCTCGAGCTTGAGCTCGGTCGCGAGGCCGCTGAAGTGGTCCTGAGGTTGCACTGCGGATGCCATTGCTTCCTACTGCTTGTGATCAGCCACGACTATATGCTTGAGGAGTCTCGGCGAGAAGAGGATGGTATATGTTGATTGATTATCGGCGACAAGGGAAAGTGTGATTTATTTTATTGTCGGTGAGAAAAGGATGGTGTAGCTCGAATGGCTATCGGCGAAAAGGGAAGGTGTGATGCATTTGATTGTCGACGAGGAAAGGAAGTTGCTTATCTAGGCGGTAGATGGAGTGTGTGAATGCATACCTTGTCACAATCGCATTAATGTATTCAATTTTTCCTTTTGGAGGATGGAATTTAATCTTCTAGAGCAGAGTACTAGAAGTGAAATTTCAAGGCAGATTCTCCAACCAATGAACCTAGTGAAAGGCGACTTTGCCTCTGAACTGGAGAAGAGAAAGGGATTCGGTGTAAGTGAAGCAATTGTCTATATACAAATACGTAACCGACGAGTGAGCGAGTGGTGAAATGCTGCTTGCTAAAAGGGTAGTCGCTTCTGTATTAACAACTACTTAGGGAGGTAAGGGCTAATACATTCAATTATCTAAATCTAAGTTACTTATATAATAAATAACTGTGTCCTATTACTGACTAACTGGTATAATATATAATGAAGATGTTATCGGTTCAATTGCATACCCTTTCATAGTCTTTCAGACTGCTGAACTTGAGAGCAGTATCATCCAATAGTTAGGCAAAGTGTGCTTATGAGAAGGGTGTTGTATGGATGAGATGTCCGAGCGTCCTAAATTTACAAATCCCAGCGATAAGCGTGCAAGTCTATATGGTGCAGCATGCTGTAGGTAGGAGTAGTCATGAGCTAACCAATAACATATAGAAGCCGTTTCCTGGAGGAGCAATCCTGGGCTATGTTTCCCTTGTCTGCCAACCTGTCTCTCACTCCATCCTTGACTCATTCTCACAAACAATCTCAGAGTAGACATGTATGACTCCCTGTAGTCGAGTAACGCGAGGGGCCATGCTGCAATATGTCTGCTACAGCCTCCTCTGAATGTACCCTCAGCGTTTGGGAGAAGCTGTTGCAGATGGCATAGGCACCCTACAAGTTGATCTTCCATGGAACTCACTAAGATGTCCTGGGTCACACCCATTGGTTCCGACGCGATTACTAAGCTTCTACGCTTGCACTGCGCCAAGCACATTGGCGTGATGTTCGTGACTGTTCTGAATGGAATTGCATGGCGGTCCTATTTCGTCCACGCGGGCAAACCAGCTTCTTACGGCTCAGGTTTCTTGGTCCCTGGCTTAAGGTTATTGGGCGCCCGAATGATTACGACACTTTCTCAGTGTTGACGTGTTCTTAGTTTGCTCCGGATCTGTTGTGGTCGCCTCATCTCTTTTTCTAAGATGATTACATGTGGCTGCCTCTTCAAGACAACGTTCGCAGGGGTTGGAACAATCAGCGGCAGTCAATCATTTGCCGGCGCAGTTTGTCCATGGTTTCACTTTCAACCCCGCAGAATGCCAGAGGTGTTCATCTCGGTGTCACTATTCTCAGGGGAAATACCGAATGTATGTGTACTGTGCCTTGACGCCGATATCGGATGGACTAACTTAGCCCTGTGCTGAGCATGAACAATGGTCGCCGACCTGTATACTTGGCAGCGGCGCACTGACAGGTGTCCAGCAGCTTTCTACCCTGTTCAGGGGAACGTTTACAGAGGAGCTCGGATGTCTCCGGATCTTGCTCCGGGCATGGTTCGGGAATCGAGCCGAACATGGCAGCACACGCCAAAGTAAGCATGCGCTCGTTAGCCTGGCCCATTTCCGAGGACCGTAACCCAGTTCTAGTATAAGCTAGGGAATGCGAACCCCAAGTCCCCTCTTAAAGCCAAGATGACCATAAAGGGATCCAATGCTATCTCTTGATGTAGAGCAGGATTGGCTATCCATTGGCTTGAAGTACAATTCATTACTTTCCAACTCCATTGATTGACCACCGAGCTCCGTCTACACACGTTAAACGCAATATTTTTTCTATTACTGCTGGACAATTTATAAGTTGTAGGGGTGTGGTATTTACTGCCGATTAGTGATTGCCGCTAGCAGCTACCGTTTCACCACTAGCTGCCTCTATACCCAAGTAAAAAGATAATTCCGAAGATATTATTCCGAGGCCACAATTCCGAGGCTAGCTACTCAGTCAATGGACCAATACCAACAGCTACTAGGTATCATGAAATCGACTGCTCCAATAGAGACATACTTTCGTGGATAATGATTACTCCGCTAGCACGACATATTTTTTACCGCGGAGCTCGGTCCGTGAAGACTACGATCGATGCCAAGAAGGCGGGAAACCCTAGCCGGAGTCTAAACTACACGTTTGTATGGTCTTGTTGAGTCGAATTCACCCACGACCATATCGCCGATGGCTTTCGAAATTTACATGACGGTATTATGACCAATTCTTCATGTCATTGGCAATAGGGTCTTGGGAGTTTTCTGCGATCAGAGCGGCCGGTCCTTGGCATAAATGATTCTACATACCAGGCACATACATAGTCGACCACACGGACAGAACCCACTGCAATAGGTACCCCCCTTTTATAGATTGGGTTAGATGGTGGTAGATTGCGCCTTAAAGCATAATCCAGTCCAATGCACTTCATCCGATTCATGACGGCCAGGGCCAGCATCCAGACGCTATGCCGAGCCAGGTCTTGCTTTGCTTCATGCCATCTTGTGCTGCGAGGCCCAACTCGTACATGAGCCACTGCTGCATGCAATAGGGCGGCCGCATATAGTTTGCGCATGTAGATCATCTGGCCTTTGCCAACCATGTACTGATTGATGAGGACACATAGGGCAAAGCTTGCTTGCTGCATCAAACCAGGCGTGTATTTGTAAGGGTCGAGCTGATTTGTTTACTGTTTACTCGCACAAGGGACGAGCCCTTGGATCCTAGAAGAGGCACATAAGACCAGTCGAGAGAAGATCTACCATTATCCACCTACATGGGACGGCCAAGTTAGTCAGGGGAGAAAGCAGGACGCCGACGTCTTGCTTTCAGCTCACGAACTCCTCGACTGAATTTACTTTTCATGTTACATCTTCAGCCGCAATGCAACCTAGAAATGGCGAACAGACATAAACTACATCTGTCACGGATGCCCGGCGCAGCAACTGCTGGGCAATTTTTAGTATGATGTCATTACGAAAGAAACTAGAGCCCAATTCGGCGACCACACTTTGCATATTGGCCGAAAGGATTACGATGGCTTGCGTTGCTTCTTCTAAGACGTTAGCGGCCCATTCGCGGGTTGTTTCTTCCGGTGATAATCAATGTTGAGGTTTGCTACCAATTTCGAGGGTGAAGTGAACTGCTGTGCCGCAAGATATTACCGGAGATGGAAGCGAAGTTGTTCTCAATAGTGCTAGAATTTCCTCGTCCGGAAGTCCACCCGGCCAGATGTTCCTGGCCGAGACTAGCACTTAGTCGGCATCTTGGACTGGGAGAGTGGGCTGTCGGTCTGTCATGTGAAAAAGCCACCTCCAAGTGCCATCAGGGCGGGTAGCGGGAGTGCATTGATTTCCCTTCGGTCGGCCTGGGTGGTTTGAACCACCGTCGAGTCTGTTATGGGCGTGGTTTTCCCGTTCCCCAGGAGGGTCTGCTCCCACACTCCTCCCCCCGCCACAGCACGTATCAGGTGGTTCAGGAATCTTTGTTCCTTGGGTGCCTGCGAGAGCTCAAGATTCCTCCCTCGCCTTGATTCTCCTTCGCCTTTGACTACCTATGTCGATAGTCAACATCCAAATCATCAATGACCCGTCCAGCCACCTAGACTACGATCCCACGGGAGAACTATTGGTCGAGGGTGAGTATCTAGACAATCACGTTAGGAGGCTCTCCGGTCCGACAGCTAGGTTTGCCTAGGGATTTAGCTTCTTCTCGAAGAACCCCGCTCCTATTGGTAAGTTATCAAACCCGTCCTCCCAAGTTCGTGATTAGCGACAATCGCCAAGACGTTTCCTTTTCAGCCGCCAACAGCACAAGGGTCCCCGCGAGAGAATATCTAATGAGAAACGAGTTTCCCAAGTTCCCAAGTCTGGCTGCGATAAGCAATAAACGATCAATCTGAATTAAAACCAGCTGAAAAGTAGGGACGGGGTGGGCCCCGAGCACTTCTGGCGCACCCAATCAGCTGGGCCGGATTTGGCGGAACGCCCATCCCCCCTAGCGTCGCAACCACCTTAGTCATCCCGCAACCATTGCCCGCAGATGAGCGGGCGAGTTCCGCACCCATTGTTACCAATGTCAACGCCATCCAATGCACTGGCAAGCTGGCCTAGCCGCAGGGGCGGACGGACGAAAACCTGCGACCGGCGCGTGGCGCTAGGCTGTGCGGCAAGCCTACTACAGCGCCGGATCAGGGACGAGAACGTGCAAATAGCGTGGGCAGGCCCTTCTAGCTTCCGGTGGCGCACCATCTCGCATGCGTCAACAGAAAAGCGTTGGCGACAGCGCCGATCGACTGTCGCTTTTCCTTTCTTCACCAGATGCCAAGATGCATACCTGATAGGCGAAAAAGGGGGTAACACTAACCACACCTCATGACCTGAGAAGACCCAGGCTACATCACGCCAAAAGTGGAACATGCGGAGGCTTTCTCTCGCGACTTCAGCATTACTGATTTGCTTAAAGCGGAGCGGACCACCAGCCGCTAGCCCTAAGGGTGCATCCAACCCGCCGCGTAATTCTCCTGACAGCTCCGCATGGGCCAAGCCAAACCGAAAGCCCAGTTTCCGCCCGGCGCAGAGCTGCCCTTCTAGGCCAAGCAGAACCGCTAAAAGATCTGTAGGTTAGCTGAGGCACAAAACATGTCCAGCAAAAGTATTGCTCGGTCAAAGCGGCAACGGCATAGATCGCAAGCCCGCCCCGGCAGTAGCAGTAGTCTCGCATTCTCTGGTCGATCTTTTTTAGCAGCAAAGCACGTATAGATTCACCATAGCGTCTCTCCCTGGGTTCCGGGGGCTTTCCTTGACTCAATCCTAACCTACAAATCAATAGGCCTTTTCTTTCTCTCGTCATTCCGTCGTTCACGTCCAAAACATCTCCCGCTCCATCTCTCTCCAACAAATAACCTAGGTACATAAGGTTTCTGGTCCGGCTGGCAAAGAGCGATTCGTTTCCCGCTCCGCCTCTCACCCCTTGTGTCCCACCAACCATGCACGGGTAGCGAGGATCATCCATCACCTGGGATTTGCGCTGCATCAAATTCGACAGCAGAGAAGCCGGCCGCACTCGAGGGCTCCATCTTTTCCCACCACACCACACTCGTTTCAACATCATTTGGTCGGCACACGCAGCCGCCACCCCGACGACAACAACAACGACGAACCAGGACCAGGACCAGGAGAGTAGCAGATTGGGTCGTCATCAAGGAACGAGTCAGCAACCCCGACGACGGAAATTATGGCGGACCAGGAGACGACAAAGACCGATTACCAGGTGGCCTCGCTGGCGGCGGGTTTCACGCTGGGCTTCGGCATTCTCACGGTCTGGGAGGCGTTCAAGCAGACGCGGCGCAACAAGAACCCCATTCGGAGTCCGTACATATGGATGATTTGGGGTGAGATCACGGCCAATGTGGTGCTTGGCATCCTCGCTTATCTGTATCTTGACGGTACCGTCACTCCGGGGTAAGCTTCTTTTCTTCTTTTTCTCGCTTATCACTGCGCCGCATACGCGCATCATGCATGCATCATGCACGTCATTGAATGGCATGGGAGTAAAGGGGAGAAAACGATGCTAACCAGGCCTGGAACTTTTGTATAGTGTGCCGCTCTTCTTCATGATTTTGCTTTGCTGGGTGTTTGAAATACAGCTCCTGATGCAAATCATTGTCAACCGGATTGCCGTCATCTCAGAAAACCCCAGGACGGTCCAGTACATAAGAGTACGTGCCCTGATACCGGCGATAACATACCCTTTGCTTGTGGCGTGAGACTGACTTTTGCTTCGTGCAGTGGGGGACCGTGGTCGCCATCTCTTCCGTCAACATTGCCGTCTTCGTCATCTTCATTCCTGCGCATTTGAAGCATCCTCCCACCGAGGCGTAAGTACTATCTATCCGGGAATATTGTTCCGAAGCCTATGATGCACGCATGCTGACTAAACCCCTATATAGTTTCATCGAAGCCAACAAGTACTGGGACAAGATATCAAAGTTCCTTATCTGCTTCATGGATGCGGGCCTCAACTGGTACTTCCTGCGCATCGTCAAGCAGCGTCTCGTCAAGTACTACGGCCTGAACAAGTACGCCCCGCTGGTGGCCTTCAACGCGAAGCTGATGGTCCTGTCGGTCGGCATGGACGTGCTCCTGATCGGCCTCATGTTCCTGCCGAACCAGGTCGTCTTCATCCAGTTCCACCCGGTGACGTACATCGTGAAGCTCAACATCGAGATGGCCATGGCGAACCTGATCCGAAAGCTGGCCCAGAGCGGGCACGGCAGCGAACTGCCGGAGACGGTGACGGGGGCGTCGAGCGGGAACCACTACGGCACCGAGTCCTTCGGCCGGGGCCACAACCAGGACCGCGAGCTCGAGACCTACACGCGCACCATCGACAACAAGGGGCCCCGCCCCAAATCCGACGCCGACTCGGACGACAGCGGGTTCATCGGAGGCATCCAGAAGACGGTGCACTACGGCGTCACGGTGGACAACATCCCCGACAGGTCACAGGGGCAGCCGTCGATGGAGAAGGGGTCCGAGGAGGACGAGATTTCGCTGGCCAACCATGCCGGCCCTCACGCCGCCTAGGGAGGAAAGGGATTAGGACCAACTTCTTACGATTATCATGGAGTTGCCCACCCCCTCTCTGTTTTGGATAAGCCACACAACGACTCATCATTACGGCCGGCTTGTTTTGCACCAATGCTTTCAATTGCGTATACCCAAGAGCTCCTAAAACTATAATGTCTCCAATACATAACACAAATAAACAAACTCAGAACCAACTCCTAAAAGTCTACATGCGTGTCGGCCTTCGTTGCCCAAAAACCTGCATTGCCATCCTGCCTCCCATTTTGAAATCTTGGAAAACCCCAGCGACCAGCACGTCCTCAAAACAAATCGCGTGCTTAACTCCTAAAAACGATCCACACTGTCACCGCACTTATCCTTACGGCCGACTCTCGCACGGCCGGGCCAGCCACATACCCACTTGTAGGTCTCCCCCTCGTCACGCCCCCGTATTAGTAACCGTAATGGTATTCGCAGGCCGGCCATCACGTGCATTACGTCGCACGGACTGCGGAGCTGCTATTTACTTGCTGCTGGCGGCTTTCAAGTTTATGCAGTGTGACTTTTCCAACCTTCTTTCTTCCTTTCCACTTGTTCTATTTGCTCATCGTCGCCAAGTGCGGGAAAGATGCGACAATCTAGATCCAATATATGATTGCGAAGTTCTGTGGTACCAGACGGTTCTCTTTTTGAGCAAAATTATGGTTCGAAGATATAGGAGATCTCAAGCCGCAGGCAAGACGGGAGCAACCGTCCAACGTTGACAAAAATAGACCAATTCAACCGTCCCAAGTCCTTGACAAGAGGGATAGGAGTAGTCAGCACCCGCGTTATCGCTCTTCTCCCTTCGAGGTTCAGGGCAGGTAATCTTATGTAATCGCATTCTCCGGCTTAACTGGGTAATCACTTCGCAGTTCCTCTGGTCGTTAGTATAATGATCGACAGCGATTCCCTGCTGCACGGTGGGCCTGTCGACGAGGTGACGAGACGGGCAGCGTTTCAGTGGTCAATGCAACCTCATGTAACATCGACCAGGGCCCAACGGTGTTTCGGGCGTGGAGCCCAATTGGGACCATTTCGACCCCGACTGGCCAATCACGGCAGGGGTTCGGTGCGAGTGGCCCGGTAATGGCGTGCAATGGAGTGTGCAAGGCTCTGCTATTCTTGAAAAGTTTCCAGGTTCCCCCTCGGGCTTCATTTTCCGTCCCAAGTTAAGGATGACGAGAAACCCCTGCCGGCAACCGCTGTCACGTTTGTCGCCCGCCCAAGCTGCTGGGATTCCGTATGCCGAATCCCCACCTGCCATCCACTGCAACCCCCACAGTTCGCATGATGAGCGCCGGGACCCTTCCTGCCAAAAAGTCAAAAGTTCGTCGCAATAGGACCAGCCGTTCGTGGGAGGGGCGGTGACCGTTACAGAATCTCACGATGAACTAACTGGTATCGGCAGAGATTATCGCCAACACCACGTACGCAACCAAGACGCCAGGCTGCCTCACACCGGTTTGAACACGACCATCCATCAATCTTTCAATCTTTCAATCTTAAGAGTGGCTCTTAGGGAACCCCGGATGTTGATCATACGCGCCCAAAAGGGTTGAATCAAGTCCCGCGGGATGGACAATGCTTGCAGAACCAGAGACATGCGACGACAGGGTCAAACAGATGAAGGAATCTCTTCATCATCCAGGTGCCACCATCGCGCAGTGTAGATCCCTCAACGAGAGACGGGCAACCCGGGCAGATGGTTCTCTATATAACGAGACATCCAACTCGCGATGTTGAGGAGATTCTAATCATTCCCAATTCGTTCTTTCTTCTCACATTCTCACCCTGTACCTTTTACCACCACTCACCAGTCCAGCTAGCTGTCGACGGTCTTTACACATTCTCATTCGCTTCTTCTATACACGACTACTTTTCAATTAAACGAACAAACACAAATCCCTCCTTAATCGACATTTATCGAAAAACCACCCAAACTATCAAGATGCAGTTCCCCACTATCTTCCTCTCTGCCGCCCTCGTGGCTCTCGTCAGCGCTGCTCCCGTTCCCCAGAGCAGCGGCGGCGGCGGTGATCTGCTCGGTGGACTCGTAGGAGGTACGTCTTTACTTACAGATTCCCGATACCTGACAATACATTGTATTAATCTTACTAACTGAATCTCTAGGCGTCACAAACACGGTTGGCGGTCTGGTGGGCGGTGTCGGCAACGCCGTGGGAGGCGTCGCCAACGGCGCCGGCGGTCTGGTCAACGGTGTCGCCTCGGGTGCTGGCAACCTGGTGAACGGCGTGGGCTCGGGCGCCGGCAACGCGGTGGGCGGTGTGGTCAACGGTGTGACCAAGGGTGTGGGCAACGCCGTCGGCGGCGTCACGGGCGGCCTCGGCAACACGCTCGGCGGCGTCACCGGTGGCGGTGCGGCTGGTGGCGCTGGCGGCAACGCTGGCGCGGGCAACGGCTCGGCGGCCGGTGGTGCCAATGCTGGCTCCGGCTCCGGTGGCCTGCTCGGTGGTGGTGGCTCGGGTGGTCTGCTTGGCGGAATCCTCAAGGAGTAAGAAGATTACTGGGACATGCATCAGTACAGAAACTTCACGAACTGGGTTATCCATGTTCCAAATCAACCAAACGACCAGATGTACTGGTTACACGACCAGTCCAACATGAAAGCTTGAGTCGGTAATAGACTCGAAGCTTGCTTACTTCTTGATACCCAACCGGACATCCAATTTGCTATTCCGGATGGCTTCCAGGCCACAGATAATATAATACACTTTAGCCACCAACCACTTACATGTCTTTATGCATTTCTTAATCATGTGAAACGAAAACGAATTGTATTCTTATTGATGACTCAAGACGACACCGTCGGTCACTGGAAAAACTGACCAGCCTCATCGCCCATGCCCCCATTGCAATTCTACGGTGGACAGAACATACGATTATGTCGAGACCGCCGGTCTTATTAATCAACTCACCCACCTCCTACGCATCGGAGGAATGGCCGGTCATACGCAATTCGTGAACAGGTGTTCGACGTGACGTTCCCATTATAAACCTGGGTCGCGCAGCTGTGTCTGGGTCGCAAGGCGATATGGTTCAGCATGACATTTGGCGGAGCGGCTCGCTCGGGTATGGCCACTTGCAGTGCACACTCAGCCAGCCGACGAGACCCGGCATACCGGTTGTTCAGTATCACTAAGCGCATGCGTCTGTGGCGGAGCCCTGCTCCAGCAGCATGCCGATCGTTACCCTCCGCGATCTCCATCTTGAATCTTATCTCAGCCGTTATCAAGTCATATGCCGCCTGCTTTCGATAGTTCCGTCATACGAAGGAACCAAACGTAGTAGCGCGGTCAGCTAAGCGTCGATCTTCACCCGCTTTATAATGCCACGCACGGGCTCATTCTTTCACATACGACCATATCCTGCTGAATACTAGGGATCCCGTCCGCTCTCCCATATATAAGCAGCAGAGAGCCGAATTAGTACTAGGGTCGGTGACGACCTGGGAATCCTCGGTGTTGTATGTTTTTGCTTTTGGGGCTTTTTGGCGATTCGATCTCTGTTAATCGACAGCACGAATTTCCTGGAACTATCGAGTCTCTTACAGGGACACTCTGTAGCACATCTGCCGATGCACGTAGAGCAGTATAACGAGAAAAACTCTTATATAGGCTGAATCGAAGCTGTTACCCTTGTTGATTTATATCCTTTTTGTGTCTGGAGTAGAGCGCACATAATTCTCTCAGCCAAGTACGTTGCATTGATTCCCGTAAAGCGGCCAGGCAGCCAGGATATTGAGGGGGGTCGCTATGCACGACCAGCATAGTAGGAAGTGGTACCTGGCGAGGCTTTAAGTATCTATCGCGAACCTTTACCGCCCTTGCTCCAGGGATTGGGATGATAAACGATATGGGCATGGAACACTGGTTAGTCGACATGTTGGCTGTCAAGAGTCTAGTCAGCTTATCGGACCTACGTAGCTGCTTTTAGATATTTGATGGCCCAGGACCGCGGTATCCTCCTGTTTGCTGGCTCTCTCGGTCTTGGTCGAGGCTAACCACGGATAGAAGTTCAGGGGTAGTGCTCCTACAACCTTGCCGTTACATAAACCAACCGCTTGAAATGCCAGAGACGAAGTTTAAAATAATGATCCCAACTAGATGACTTGGGATTATTTGCATTACTGTTCATCACTGATGACAAGCACCGGTCTGCGAGGGGAAGTGGAGATCGGTGAGCGGAGCGGTGAGCTTGGGGTGCACCGGGCGTGGGGGAGCACTGCTTTCATGAGTCAGCCATGTAAGACATGACTTCCCAAGATGTAACCCTGGTAGATCTGCACTTTGGAAAATGCCGCTTCTTATGTCCAAATTTGGGAGCTGTCCGCCAGGTCCCAAGATCCCACCCCCAAATCCAGCCACCCGGGGGACGGGAGTTTCAAGGATACGCGATCTTTTGGGATTGGTGTTGCTAACGCAATGGTAACGTTGGGTAGTGCACGTTCCAAAGAGAACTCCCCAAAAGAGCGGCGTCTTGCTTACTTTGGGAATCGACCGCGCTGAGTAAGGCTAGGTCGACAGGGGCTGGATCCTTCCACCCTTTCTGGAAGCTGACTCTTTCCATTTCGAGGGAAAACATGGATTTGGCACAGTCCACTCTATGTCGATTGGATACCAAGCAGCGGTTCATACGTGCCAAAGCCATCCGCCTGGTTTGGGTAGGGTTTGGTTGGCAATCAGGATGAGTTTGCCGAGGCTAATGCATGCTATCATGGTCATCCCCAACTCCCATATTGAGAGAACACGTTGGTCAAGCCAGAGCCCTCAGCCGCCCACTCAGCCTCTAAGTGTTGGGCGAGAAGAAAAAGGAAATGTGCGCTGCAACGTCGGGGCCGCCTTTTGTGACCCGGCAGGCCCGCGGACTTCGGAGTTGGCAACTGTAAGGCTGCGATGGGAGTAAACCCACTCTGTCAAGGTTCAGGGACAGACAGACAGACAGGCCCAAAGTTGGATTAGATGCGCGGACCAAGCCACTGAGATCCAGGGAGAACTGTTGGAAGAAACGTACGTGACCGTGGCACCTTCCTGCTTTGGGTTGGGAGCCCCCTGTCCGGGCGGCATGCAAGGGGAAATGTACATGCACGGCGCAGCGCTTGGCAGGTGCAATCAGCAATAGTTCCTCGCAAATTGCTGCATCCTCCCCCTTGTATTCATCCGGATGGTTCCGGCTTAACGTCTTAGCTCAGCCTTACATGTCCGTGTCCTCATTGGCCGTGTCTCATCCAGGGGTTCCTATTGGGCCACATGGGGCGGATGCTATAGGAGGGTTATATACGCCAGAGAGTCACATGGTTATTCGGCAATCCTGCTTGCGTCGGAAAAGGTAACCGATACGACGCTGACAAGCAAGATGTTGGATGGCTTCTATGGCACTCTCAACTCTGTTGGGCAAGGCAGACTGTGGCTAATCGTAATGGTAGGACTCGCAGCCTTAGTCAAAGTTCTCTCCCTATCTGTCCTTTCGAGGAAAGTGGCATTACATGAGATACCGCCATTGTCATAAGACGTCATGCTGGCTCCAAGACGCCTACACTAGACTGCTTCAGTAAACCCCAGCTCTTGTAGTGCGGTGACGAATAGGGGCATTTGGAACTTGTTACCAGAATGTTGGACTTCACTTTTTCTGTGGCCTTCCTCGGAGTGAAAAGTGCATTGGCACAAAATGCACTTTTTGGGGCTGTCCAGCACCTACCCCTGGATCGTATTTGTGTAGTATAAGAATCACAAACAAGGCTCCAGCCTCACAGCTGAAGCATAAAACAGCTAATAAACGTGGCTCTGCAGTGGCCAACAGGGAATGTATAGTGGAGGACCTGAAAGGATCGAAACTGCTGCCCGTGAAACGTGAAACGGTTATATCTCGGCTGCAATAACACTACGCCCAACGCCACCAACTGTTCCATAACCAGCTGCACCGTCCTTCCCCAAGTAACGTAGCTTTTCGACGTTCGGCATTCTGTTGCACCGAAACAGATGACTTCGTTGAGGCGTTCAGGGCACCAGTAACACGTAACACAGTCGGGCTGGGTGATGCTGACCACGTGTGGGTCTTTGGTGTAAGATGATATTTGCTTTTTACCGCTTCTTTCTTGTATGACTATCCTCGCTCATGAAGGAAAGAACACCATGTATACGTCGTAAGCAATCAGACGAGGCTCTGGATTCATTTTGTTTGGATGTCGGATCCACGGATCAGGGGGATGACACACTTCGTGGGTGGGAGCAACGGCCATCAGGCCTCGAAGCAGTGGAAGCACAGCGAGAAGACCCCAGTGAATAGAAGATGAAGCGAATATAAAAGCCTCGTTTCCTCCCCTCTATAGACCATCCTATTTTTCGTTCACCACAGACAGTCCAGACCCATCACAACATCCACCATACCAACCAACTCAAACATCCACATTACCCACCCTACAAAGCCTTTTAAACCTTCACTTCCACACTTCCAACCCACCCACCATCCAAAATGCAATTCTTCACTGCCACTATCCTGGCCGCTGTTGCCAGCCTCGCCGCCGCCGCCCCCTCCGCCAAACTCCAAGCCCGGGCCTACAGCGGCGACATGACCTACTACGACGCCGGCCTGGGCGCGTGCGGCTACCAGAACAACAACAACGACGCCATCGTGGCGCTGCCCTTCAGCTTCTTCACCGCCGCCAACCCCAACCTGGACCCCCAGTGCGGCCGCACCATCCGCATCACCTACAACGGCAACTCGCAGACCGCCACCGTCGTCGACAAGTGCGCGGGCTGCGCCGGCAACAGCATCGACGTCACCCCGACCTTGTTCACCGCCCTGACCGGCTCGCTCGACGCGGGGCGCGTCCAGGTCACTTGGGACTTTGTTTAAATCCGTGGGGACCGGAATGAGAAAAGAAGACTTTGGTTTTCTTCCACATTACCTCCGATAAAGCGAATCGAGAGAAAGCCCACAGTTTAAGCGCAAAGCAAACCAGAGCTGCGGGAATCGCAAAACTCATCAGACACATTCGTTTCCATGTCTATACCGTTTTTTTCACTTCTGCCGTACATATATCGATGAGAAATTTGGGGGAAGACGCCCGGACGCCGGGGAAGTAAAACAAGGGGGGATAGCCACACGGGGGTGGAATTCTTCCCTGTTCCTGGGGAAGCTTTTGGGGAAGTCGTTATAAGTTCCCGCTACAATCGCTCAAGCCTGTAAAACCCTTGCTAGATCTTGTTTATAGGCATTCATCACAATCTATAACAGTGGCAACCCATTGCCTTCAGTTTACGACTGCCTCCCTACGTGACAGAATGCCCTGGGCACGGCGAAGAGGGACAACTGGACCCAGAGAGTGCTAACCAAATAATAAGGGGGAGCAGGGGTCTTCCCTGGCAGAGATCTATGCAGAAATCGATTAATTAATTCTGGCAGGGGACCGATAGCCAGGCTGCAGGTCATCATGTCTTACCTCAGCTGGTTCCTGTCAGCAACGCGGGTGTCTCGGCGCCCGCCGTGCTGACTGCGACCGAACCCATGGGCCCGCTGTTGTTGCTGCCAAAGCAGTGTGGATGAGTCGATAATTCTTGCCATTTCGGATGAGTTTATGGAAAAAGATGGTGGGTATGTGTCCGAATTGGGTCCTCAGTTATTAAGTCTTTAGTCAGATACATGCACCAAATCAATGTCGCCATTTCCCTGTCCATATTTCAACCCTCGTACGATTCTGATGCTTATGACAGGAAAAAAAGAAAACCCGATGCGCTTTAGCAAATCCCAATGCATAAGAAAAAAGCAAAACCCCGCATGCAGCCTCCGTGTCCTTTACTAGGACGCCCTTGTTTCTTCATGTTTGCTCATGCTCCCCCTTTTCTCGAAAATGGCTGGGCCGCCCATCCACCTCGACTACCTCCATCTGTGGGTTCCCCTTGAAGTCCCCCATGGGTGCGCTCACCCACTCGCCGTCCGCCATGAGGGCGACGCTGCAGTGCCATGGCGTCGTGAAGCCCGTCTTGGTGTTGAGTAGGCTCATGGAGATCTTGTGCTCCCCCGTGGACTGGTGGATGGAGAGGCGCAGGTGTTTCGGGAAGGCAGCCTTGGCCGCACCGGCGAATGCCTGTGATCAGTAATCCGTAATCAGTGGCGTGCTTGAGTGGCTACCTCATGGGTACCCGACGACAACACACCGGTGAAGCACTCACGTATCCTCGGATCAGCATCTCCTTGGCGAGGAACTTGACGTCCCTCTTGTACCCGTTGCTCGTCCGGCCTTTGCCTCTGGGGAAGATGTGTTTGAGATCCGACTCGAGGAATCGCTTGTACCCGCAGTAGGTCAAGCGGGTGTCCGTGTTGTTGGCGATCTCGTGGTAAATGTCTATGTCATCATCGCCGTACTTGTTCAGCAGGTACCGGCGGAAGTTGGTGGCGTTGGCAACATAGGTGATCTCGTTGAGCTCGCCCCTGGGCAGCGGGAACTTGACGAGGTCCTGCAAGCGCGAGAAAGCAATGTGGTCGAACCCCTTATGAAGCGCCATGTCGCGCAGTGCCTCCCCCATAAGCCCAGGTCTCCCGATCAGATATGCACAGTAGGTCTATGTTATGAGGATGAGGGTCCGGGTCAGTTGGGTGGTCCTGACCAAGGGAAGTGGGGATGATAATTACCAAGTACGGAGGTACGTACCGTTATAGACGAGCCCGTCCGAAATGATAAGCACTTTGGCGCCGGGCGCATAGATCTCTCCTATCCGGACGCACATGATGTTCAGACGTTCGAGCGCCAGCTCCTCTGCCTTGTCCGGGAGGACACCAAAGACTTTGTACACCTTGTTTGCCGACTTGAAGGGGAATGCGGGCAGGCACATCTCTACGCGCTGCTCCGACAAGACGAATCCGTCAATGACGGAAAGGAACTTGGGGGTGCCTGCAGCAAGCCGGTGTACGGAGTCGTCGAACTTGTTGGAGGCATAGTCGAAGATGGTGGCCAGTATAGCGGCCGAGATAGGCGAGTGTGCCTGCCCTTCCGCGGAAAGTATGGAAGCGAAATCTGTACCTGGAAAAGATCCCATGATGTGGTTGACCTGAGGAAGAACAGCTATCTCTTATCGTGGCGCATTCCCGTCGCTGGCTTCGGCTGGTCAATGTGAAGTGCATGCATGTGGCTTAATAACCGGCCGAATGCTACCGAATCTACGCGGTTCAGAGTTCAAGGCTGAGCAGGCAGGAATCCCGTGGCGGATCAGACGTTGCCTTACCCAAGACGGATGAGGGGGTTGTTTGGGTAAATGAATGGTTCATCGGACGTCTTTATCCGTTGTCGTCATGGGACAAATCTGGTCACGGTGACTGGACATGAGCGCAAATGACTGCCGACGTGTACATGCACGTTTTGGGGAATCTAGCTATGCTTGCTTCCATCAACCCGGATTCGATGAGCTTGAAAATTGGTCACGAGGCTGGCTATCATACGATTTGGCGATTGATAAGGCATGGATGTACCTACATATATGTCATAGGGGAAGGCGCAATTCTCTGATGCCGCTCCTCTCCTCGGCGTACCTGCCCGTAGCGCATCGTCCCTTTGACTCAATGACAGGGCTCATCTCAAAAACCTTGACAGGAACGAAATCAGATGGCGAGCTTTTGATCTGTTGTCAAGGCGTGCCTTCCCCGGGAGACACGAGACCGAGCCTACCGATTTCGCTCCGTCTTGTGGTGTCTTCGGAAAACAGCCTACTCCCGCACCCGCGCCGAAAGGGTCGGCCAAATACCGTGTGACCTTTAAGACTCATTTTGATTGATTCTAAGACCGATGTAGTTCCTACAGGACATCGTTATGTACAGTGGGCGGCTTGAGGATTGGTATCGACCCGGCAGACTCCATCATTCACGTCGCATTTCGGTTGTTTGCGATTACCTTTTGGCCCTTGAAAAGAAAAGAAAAAAGGAAAAAGAAGGAAGAAGAAGAAACCTCGTTTCAGGTCAAAATGTTCAACCTTGGATGTAATTTACTTCTTGCTGCTCTGACTCGTTGCTTTTAGCAATGTCTTCGTCGTGGTAATAAGCCTGGAGGTGAACCTGCCTCTCGAATGGAAGCACCCACGCAACTACCACAGACCTCCTTTCGGGACTGCGAATGGACAGATTCATAATTACGAATTCGGTAAGAATGTCTTTAAGCTTCCACCGAATGGATATCTCGAACTAGCCGACTGTCCGGCCGGGGGTACACAAGTGAATGCATTGGAAGTCCTTATCGCGCGCGGTACCCGAAAGCTCGTTAAGTGCCATTTATCGGTGACCCGAGAGGATGGCTATCAGGTCAGTGCAACATAGGTACGCTGTTGGTTCTACATTGGCAGGAGATCCCCTTGCAGGTGGACTTATGGTTTCGCGCTTGACATTGTGATTGGGATGCTAAGTGTTTGCTAACTTCGTGAAGTAAGATTGCTTACTAGTGTTCATCCCTGAGTACAGTAACTCCCAACCCAACAATGGCTGGCGAGGAGAACGTGGTAGACATAATTAAGGCGCTCTTGCGCTGGAGGTCTACATCTCTTGCTAAATTTGACTGATATAAGCTGTGTATTGGTTGATGGACACCTGTTGGCTTTACCATAACCGATTTGATACTCATCATGCAGAGCCTAAACCCCCTGCGCGGCGGCCCGACGCAGCCCCCCACGATTGAGTCGGACGAGATATTTAAATTGCACTTCCTCGACAATCAGACGAGCCCTCGCGAGCTTGTATTGAGCCAGGCCTTGCTGTTCAATTCAGTACTCGATGCGACGAAGCTACACGATGGTCTCGTGAAGCTGGTCTCAAGCGGCGACTGGCGTAAGCTGGGCGGGCGGCTCCGCAAGCAAGTGAGTTAAGACCCTGTCGATCTGGCTCCAGACGTCATGGGGTAAAGGCTGATAATAGCATCCGTTCGTTTTCTAGCGCGATGGTCTGCTGGAGCTCCATGTGCCGACGGAGTTCACGGCAGAGCGCCCCGCGGTTCTCTTCAATACCGAGACCTTAGGCATGCCCATTGGGCAGCACCCACTTGCCGGCCGTCTTCCCCGAGCGGCAACAGTAGCAGCCGAGGGTGGTGGCCCATCTCTACACCCCGGGTCCACGGAGTTCAAGGAGCTTAGCCTCGTTCCTGGCTGGTGTACCAAGCAGGACGACTATCTCTCCTGTGACGACCCCGTACTGGGCCTCCGCGTCATCGTATTTGCCGACGCTACCATCGTATCGCTTACGGTACCCCATGTTGTCGCTGGCGCCTTGGGCTTCCAATCCATCTTCTTGGCCTGGTCTGCGGCGCTGCGCGATGACGGAGTCGCCACCCCACCATTGCTAGGAGCGCGACAGGATCTCTTCGATAGTATCGACGACAAAGAGGAGGAAGGGGAAGTTAAATCGAGTGAGCCGTATATCCTTTTGCCGAAAGAGATGACAGGATTGGGTATGGCCAAGTTCGCTTCCCGACTTATCTGGAACGTCTTTTGGCGGCCCACGGTCGGCTCGCGCTCCATCTGCTTGCCGCGCGAGTTCATATCGCGGCTACGCGCGAAGTGTATCCAGGAGGCCACGGCGGCGAATAAGGACGGCAAGCACGTGTTTTTGAGCGATGGAGACGTCTTGACGGCATGGACGACCAGCTTCGTAGTGCGTGCGCGAGGTGGGACGCGACCGGCGCTGGCCATGAACGCCGTCGACCTCGTCAGTCGAGTCAAGAGCCTGCGGGAGGCCGCCGATGGCGTGTACGTCGAGAACCTGGCGTGCGGGGCCTTCACGGACATCGGCGTCGATCTCGCCATGAACCGGCCGCTCGGGGAAGTTGCGCATGCGATCCGCGCCAGCATCCAGGAACAGGTCACAGAGGAGCAGATCCTCGCCCAGTTGCGCCGGTACAAGGCGATAGGACTCGGCCAGCGGGACTCACTCTTTGGCGACCCCGACGCCCAGTTATTGATCTACAGCAACTGGACCAAGTTCGACTTGTTCAACGCGTGCGACTTTGGGCCCGCTGTCGTCGAATCACCGAAAACGCAGGCCTCTAGCGCTGATGCGACCGCCATGACGCCGCCGGGTAAGCCTGTGTACATGCACTGCAGTTCGGTCGAAGAGAGTCGGTTCCAACGGGATTGTTTCGTCATCACGGGCAAGGACCTGCGGGGCAACTACTGGATGACGGCTTTCCTCTACCCCGAGGACTTTGCGCCGTTCGAGGAGTACATCGAGCAGACTTGGAATGAAATTAGATAGCTGAAGGAGGCTGAGTTTTGAATGACAGCTTAATGCAGACATATGTATGTCAAGAAGCAAGTCTGTTGTTCCACAGCCGCTGCAGGCCTTGCTGTCAGCTATGCAGGCTTCGTAAACCTAATAGTGGTGCAGCGAAGGCTAATGGAACCTTCTAATAAGCGCACAGCTGGGCAGTGCTTTTGACTTCCGTTAGATACAGCAACTTCATATTCGCTTTGGGGCGACCGTTACTAGGCTCAACCCAAATGAAGCGCCTGCGCATAAATCACATTCGATACACATTTACAATATGTCGGTCAGTCAGTCGACTGTAGACGAGCTGAAGTATCAACGGATGTCTAGAGGCCGGGCTACGAAGGTGCATTGGAGATATTGGAGTGCCGAGGAGGGGTGGCGTCAAATAGACTGGCCAACTTTCTTGGCCAGGTGTTTGCCAACCTGCAGCCACACCGGCGCAATCTCATCCTCAAGTTGTCGTCAGGCTTTCCGATCACCAAATGAGCGATCAGCTTACGTTACGTGAGGAAGGAGGATAGATGAAGCCCCGCTTCTACCCCATGTGGCACTTCCGATAGGAACATGACCGCAGCCTTACACGACACACGCTTCGATGCCCGCTGCTGTACGATGCGACACGACAAAACTTGGATTTGTCCTCTTCTCATCATTTGGCGTTGTCTTCCTGTATGAGCTGCGCCAAACGACGTCCACTCTTGTTAACCCCGACTCTCACTCGAATTGCGTGTCTTTTTATCGTCAGCGCCGTCATGTCCAACTCGACTAGCTGTCAGCTGCACCGGCGTGGGTGGTGGGCTCTTTGACGATAGCGGATCAGTGGGGGGAGTTGGTGGGCTGGACAAGGTTTTGTCCGGGGAACACAGCCTGGCAGGTTCTAAATTTGACCTTGATTACTGACTAAAACACCCACGAGGAAAAACGATCAGCAAGGTCCAGACCCGGATGGAGGAATTGCCCTTTCCCTCCTCCATCCCGCCTCGGTCTTAGCCGAGCCCTTCAGCTATGCAGCTATGTATTCTGTCGGGTGTGCTGGTGCCAGGATGGCAGGACTTGCCCAGAATTTGTTTGCTAGCAATGCAGAGACGGGCACGCATATCGTATGCACGCCCGAACCAACAGAGGAGGCATTGGCGAATCACAACGGGCGCTCATCACCGTCACCGCCCTGGTGGGTGGTAGGCAAATGGCTGGAACATGCACACCATCTCCAAAACCCTCGTACTACACATCCTGTCGTCACAAGCTGTGGTGGCAGGGAGGAATAGCGTTGGCCGTTTTTACTCAGTCCGTCGTTTACCTCCCTGACGGGTGTTCCCTCTTTCCCTCAATGCTCCATCCCCTGACGCAACCCTGCAGTACGTTGGAAAGGATGTATGAAGCAATGCTGGCAGGCCGGCCGGAATGAGATGAGCTTGTCCGTCCTTCAGCCCTTCATAATATGTCGCTGTGCCCCATCCTCGCGGCCCCTTAACCCTGTAGACAGACTCCTCGTCAAATCCTACAAACATTTGCAAGTGCTTACACGGACGGCTACGGGAAGCCGCTGTAGATTTAATAAACGATCCATCAGCCGCAGCGGGTGCTCGTCTGCCTGTAGAGTACCTGTATTCATCAAATATCTTTCTTTTCCCAACTCCGGCGCATCATTGCGCGCAGTGGGTTTAAACAGGATGGCTCACGTTGGGGATTGGGATGGGAGGCAGCGGACCGTGGATGCTCAAGCGGGTGGAGGCGAGCCCACTGTTCGTTCCAGTGCAACGGAATCACCGCCCGCTGCAACACAGGCCGCTCCGCGGCAGCAACACTTGTACGCTAGCGACACCAACACCGCGGCGGCTCAACCACCAGGCCAACCCTACAATAACAGCAATTATTCATATGCCTCTCCCGTATCGCCATCGATTCAATGGGCACCTGGGGGTGATATTGGCTCTCAATATGCGGGTTACAACAATACAGCTGGCGACAATAGACAGCAACAGCACCATGTCTCTCCAGAGCTGTCCTCTGCTGGTTTCAGCAGCGGGGTGATGGGCAGCCCACAACAGCAGCAGCAGCAGCAACAACAAGCATCGTCGACTTTTAAGAACTATCAAGAGTCTCAAACACCGAGGCCAGCATCATCTACCCGTCCGAAGCCAAGCCCGCTTCAGTTCGAGGACAGCAACCATGCCAACATTTACGCATCGCCCGGTATGTCCACCGGCTCCAACTTCACGCCCTATGCCACCCACTTCCAGTACAGCCGCGCAGACTCCGAGGCCCACCTCTTGCGCTCGCACACACAGCAGACTGCGAACGCCGGACCACAACCCGCGTGGGCGCAGTCTCAATCTATGCCGCCGCCCTACGCGACCGTCCTGGCGCCGCCGAAGAAGTGGTACCAGCTGCGCCAGGCGTGGGTCATGTACCTGTTCTTCACCTTCGGACTCTTGTGCGCCGTGGGGCACCACCTCTTTTACAAGTCGCTGAACGGGAAACCGGCCACCGACCAGCTCACCATGTTGCGGTACGGCACCGTGCTCGCCTTCGCGGCCAAGGCGGGGTTCGTCGCCTGTATCGTCACGGCCTTCCGCCAGCGCATCTGGGCCACGGTGCGCAACAAGATCCTCAGTGTCGCCGCCATCGATTCGCTCTTCGCGGCGACGGAAGATGTGACGTCGCTTTGGAATATTGAGGTCTATAAGAAGGCTAGGATCGCCATGCTACTGGCCGTGGTTGCTTGGTAGGTCATAGAGACACATGCTTCACAGGTGCCCACGCTTACACGTCGCAGGCTTACCCCGATTGTCATTATTCTGACCAGCAATACGCTTGGGGTGGAACTGGCCTGGGACAGACAGAACACCACATGCCCAGGCATCCGGACGTTGAACTTCTCCCAGGAAGAGACAGAAGATTGGCGGAATCCTACCAGAATGAATGGACTCATCGGGACTTCTTTGACCTCTTGGAATACTACCAAAAATCCCAATCAAGAGGTCGATGAAGAGGACTGGTTTGACTACTATACCAGCGCGAGTAAGCAGTTCTCGCAAGTCGCAACGCTCAGCACTTTCTCTCAAAAAGTCATGACCCCCAACAACGCCTCATGGGAGATCTGCGGCAACGGCTGGAACTGCACGTACACGATCAACTTCACAGCGCCCGGCTATAAGTGCACTGATTTGACAAACGGCGTTGGTAATAAGCCGAAGAAGCTAGGAGAGAATGTAGCTCCCTTTGGGATGGAGGTCCTTCTGCCCGAGGGCGATAACAGCTATTACGTTTACGCAACCGCGGGCGATTACGGGATGCAGTATGCAAACGTTTCTAATGGTGGAATACCGATAGATGCGGCCGGTAAACC
Source organism: Apiospora sp. TS-2023a (assembly GCA_038364195.1). Taxonomy (NCBI): domain Eukaryota; kingdom Fungi; phylum Ascomycota; class Sordariomycetes; order Amphisphaeriales; family Apiosporaceae; genus Apiospora; species Apiospora sp. TS-2023a. Next base: position 1,576,333 of record JAQQWQ010000007.1, on the reverse strand, counting down.
CATTCCCAACAAAGATCTGCCGCCAGACCTAGGCACGTTTCGCACAGAGCCTATCCTTTGGATTGGGTACTCGGTCTGGAAGGACCAGGATACCAATCCCCCAAACAACCGTACTGAGCCAGGCTGGAATGAATCTTTTGTCCCGAAGATATTCGCATGCGAGCACTACGTAACAGACTACTTGGTGGACATCAAGTTTGACAGCAAGGAGCAGACGACCACAGTCAGGAAGCGTGACTTTCGACATCGCGTTATCGACACAGTCTACAAGCCTGGCGTTGATGCCGACGACGGCACTGCCGACAACATCACCGCGACGCCGGAAAAGAACTACGTGTACCCCAAAGATCTGGGTCCATACCGCCTGGCGGCCGCCTACCATTCCCTTGGGTCCCACCTGCGCAAGTTTATCAACGGCACCATCGAGTCGAAAACCGTCAGCAACCCGATCGCGAACTCGGACGTCATACAGACCAAGTTAGTAGACCCGACGCGCCAGCTTTTTCCCTACCCGAACCTGCCGGAGCTCGTGCAGGACTTCTACGAGGACATCATCCTGTCACTCTTTTCGAACCAACAGTTCTTGGCCGTCGTCTGGGCCGACACGCCCGATACCAAGAGCGGCGCCACCACTACAGGCCCCCAGAAGGGGCTCGGCATCTCGCCGGGCAAGGACAAGAATACCAGAGACGAAAAAGACAAGGACGCGAAAAAACACCCCTCGCCTTTGTACCCGTGCATCAAGTCGCGCTACGAGAACCGCTACAGGTACATCGAGCGCGACCTCTGGATCGTGTACTCTGTGGCCATGCTGTGCGCCCTCGCTGCCATGGTACTAGGCACAGCGGCGGTGCTGGAGAACGAGGGGTGCTGCGCAACACCAAGTTCTCGAGCATTGTGGCGGCGACGCGGGGCCCCGCGCTCGAGAAGGTGCGCTGGCACGATGACGCCCAAGGGATCCTCACGCCCGACGTCAAGAAGATGCGCGTTGGGTACGGGGTCGTACAATATTCCCCGTCGTCGCGGCCGCTCAGCGGGGGCGGGGTGGATGGTGCGTTTGGTGGTGGTCAAGGGCTGGGGGTCACTAGTTATAATACCGCAATGGATGATCTCGCTCAGTATCCGAGGCAGTCGGTGGTGATGAGCAGTCCGGAGTTGCAGCAGCAGCAGCGGTTTAGTACGTATGGCAGTCACGCAGTTGACGAGGTCAGGTATGGGTTCGGGCTCGAAGGCGACGTGAGGCAGTCGAGGAGGGAGAGTAGCATGTTCCGTGGGAGATAGAGAGACCCGATATGGCTCCGCCACGTAATGACTTGCTACGTCTTGGGTGTGGCTCTCTTTGGTGTAGGCGCTTGGGGAAATGATTAATTCGGGGATACCATTTCAAGTGGCTCTCGGGGCTTTCACATTCTAGACGGAAGCATCCCTCTTTCCATCCATACGGTTGATCTTAATTGGTAATGTTTTCAATATGAACCACTTCTTCTTCTATTATATGCAGATACCTACCTGCCTCACTCTCTTCTACGTACTTACCTTCATCGCCTACCTGAACTTGCCTGTACTTACATTACCGCACAGCGAAGGTACCAGCCCCTGCTCGCTCATACACTTGTATGTGCGCCTAGATATTCAACCATCGGAGCCAATCAAGGCAGCTCAGCCGATTACACATCTTACGGCAACTGTTGCACTGCTCATGGTTGCAGTTCTTGCACTTGCCATAGAAGAACTGCTCGTCGGAGTCACACTGGCAGCAGTAGTAGGCGTTGGCCATTGTTGCTTGTGGGGTGTTAGAGGCGGGTGGGGATATAAAGAGTGTTGTATATTGGTAAAGCAGGCAAAGGGATTGGTGGTGCTGGGGAATGTCAAGATGGCATCTCGGGTTGGACTTTATAGACTTGATGGGTCTTTGAGACCATGTTCTGTTTTGGCGTCGTCTTTGAAGGTGACTAAAACGGTCTCATCCGCGGTTGAACAAAAAACTAACATTGTCGAGCCGACAGACATGGCGATAGTTACCAGAGGTGGCTGGCTCACTCTTGTCTGTCGACAATGACTCGAGAATGGTGGCTGAGCAGCCATATATCTTTCGACGAGACAATGGCATAGTGCAATGCTAAAAATAGGAATATCGGTCGGGTGTGGTAAGTTCCTTGTGCCGAACCGTAGAGTATCCATTGTCCTGAGGGGTGGGTTATCGTGGAGGACGTCACCGGGAGTATGAGATACATAGATGGCCATGGAAGAAGTCGGGACGCCCGAAGCGACAACAATTCGATTCAGCCGCATTACTGAATTTGGCCGAGAGCATATGCACCTCGTCATCCCAATACAGCAAATGATACGGGCTCACTCGGGACGAGCGCTCAGATCATACGTCCCGGGTGGAAGGTGTCCACGGTGGATTGCGTTCCCACCGGTCCACCCAAGGAATCTCGGTTTCTTTGGTCTGGGATAGATGGTTCCCCATATCCGCGGAATGCGCGCAAGTTGGCCCTGGATTACCGCCAGAAGATGGAAGATGCCATCGGATTTCGCAATCTGCGGGCATCTGCCAGTCCAATTGGACCTGATCTCATCTGTGCAGTGGTGGTTCTTGGGCGGCAATGGGGACACTACAGCACTAATCAATGCTATTGTTAGCCACAATGTGGCTGGTACCGCCCACCTGTCACTGCTAAAAAGTGCCCGACAGCACGCCAGATCTGCCGAAAACTCGGCCTGACCTCATGCGTGATCCGACGCGACAAGGTGTAACCATACCCTCCCTGACTGTGCCTTCTCCCTAGGTAAGGTCCAATCTAGATTGCCTCTGCTGTGCGACATTTTGCCATGACAGCAATTGGGGTGCCTTACTTCTTGTGCTGCCCAAACGCGCCTACAAAGTTGATGGCTGGTAGTTGGTCCTTGCGACAGCCAGGCCAGTGCCTCGGTTGCCAATGAATTGATGAGGTGGTCGTCTCATCTCATCTTCCCTTACCACCATCCGTTCAGGCTCCTCTGACAGGCTGGCAGGGCCAGCAAGGTTTCGTCCTGACCTGTCCGTGTATTGACCGTTGGGTCGCAAGACAGCTGAACGAGCAAACCAACGACTAATAATAATATGAATTGAGCGATCAACGAAGAGAGACCAAGCGGTCTCGTGGCCGATAACCCGTCCATCTTGCTCCTTTCGTCATCGTTCAAGCTGCGAGGCACAAGGAGAGAAGAGGGGAGGAGCCACTCGTACGTCTCTCGGTTCATCGTTTGGATCGTCAGCCCCGACGGCTTACCCTCACCTTGTCTCCCCGCCGTCAATAGGAAGCGATGCCACCGGTAGGCAGTGGGGTTTCTTACCGCTGCTGCTCAAGTCCTAAGGAGCACTGGGTGGTTTTTGTCACAAGCGCGCTCGACACACTGACGATTTGCTGTAGCCTGTAGCCCCGCCGAATCCAGTGGCCGCGATAGGTACCACTTGTCTCCAGTGCTGGACCTGGTCGCATTTGAACTCCAGCCAAGATTTGCACCGCCCGGGCAAACCCGTCACCTCCCGTCCTCCCCGCTAACCGACCTGATTCGATTCTGGCGGTGGGAGATCTCCCTTTTCTTTCCAACCTTCTGTTCCATCGGATGGCATCCTGCGATCAACCATTGATCCTCTCTGCTTTAGCTCAAAGCCGGCCATCAGCAGTCCCCCTTTTGCACACACTGTACCAGCTGTACGTAAAAATAAAAGCGCGCGCGATTTATTTTTCTCTTTTCTCCCATCAGGGCGAATGAAATACCCTTGCAACCCACCTCCAATCCGCCTTACACCTTACTGCGCCGTCCCTTTTTTTCAGGTGTCGATGTCATGCAATCGTGAGTGGTGGGAAGCCTCGCTCAATCTCCGGGGGTGTGTGTTTGTGTCCATGTGGTGTGCTGCTTGCCGCTTGCTGCATTGAGATCCAACCAACGGCACCGGCAATCGGACGAGGACACAGCACTGGCCGATTCGTTGTGTTCCGTATGCATGTGCTCGTAATGATTGTGAGGGTTGGCCAGGTCACGCATACGGATAATGCTCGATCACATCATCCTGCATTTTGGTCACAATCAGATATCCGGGGAAGAGCGTGGCATCAAACCTGATTGCGCGAGGACGCTGCTGAACGTGATTGCTGTGCTGTTAGTCGTTATGCGTAGAATACACGTTCCATTCGGCTTCCTCACATTGGTGTGCCGTTCAACCGCTGCAACCAGGCCTAACCAGTTGGTTGGCAACCAATCATCGCGGGGGGTCCAATTGGAAACGTCCTCTGAATGGGCGGTTGAATGAAACAACATGCTGCTGCTTCCCTAGTAGCACAGTACAAGTACAAACTAGACGAGCAAGCCAGCCAAACGGGGGCCCTCGTTCTGTGTATGTGCCGCAATACTACTGTATCGTGGAAGAAGCGCAGCATTAAGTAAGAGGCAACCTCCCCGACCGCTTCGGCCATATCGTGACATCTCGAACTCGACCCTCCATACTTTTGCTATATTGTCGGTAAACAGGCCAAGGCAGTCTCTCAAGCTGTTCCCTGTTCCAGGTCCATTATAATCCCCACTACCCGTAAGGCGATGAGAGCCTCCTTTTTCTAGCCCCCGTCTCCGACTCTTCATCCACTGCTTCCTTGCAGCGTTCACCGCCAGGTCGCACGCACGCGCACTCCACGACGCTTTGGTGGCTGGACTGTGGCCTCAGCGTCTTTTAGCGATTCGCTTTAATAAACCGCCTTACCTCTGTCGCATCGGACATCGTCTGGTTTGCTCGACTCGTATTTCCGGTAACAAGTAACGATATTATCGAACCCATCGTGCTTTTTTTGCTTGCATTGCTTGACCGGCCACGGCGCAAACCTACCACCACACCATGCCCATGGAGACGGTAACGATTATTAACAACTCGGGGAAGATCATTACGAACGTGAGTACCTACCTTGCACACACTTACACTCTTATCTGCACCCTGCACATCTCACTGCTTGCATTTGCGCCGCACTGCCCTCGCTGTACACTACAGCGCGGCACGGCATGGCGGCACCTCTGATTTCCTGTGCAACGCCCCGCACTATGTGTTCAATCAGTCTCACTCTAAACACACCACTTCCCCAAGCAGGCGCATCACTGCGCAATGCAATGCTGCTATACTTATACTAACACAATCGGCAAATAGGGCAAGCACCTATTCGGTCTCTTCAAAGAAGCCAAAGCATCCTATCAGGAGAAGAAGGCCGCCGTCCAGGCCCATCGAGCCGTCAAGCGCAGCAACACCTATGACGTAGCCTGCACGCCCGAGTACTACGACGAGGTCGAATACCTCAGCGAGGGCGGCCGCCGCCTCTCGATCGACGATGCCGCCTCCCACACATCCTCGCGCCGGAGCCATCAGTCGCGCCACTCGCGGGCTCCGACCCTGCTGACCGCGTCGAACCTCAAGACGCTGAGCGAGGTGTCGTCGGTCGCCCCCTCCCGCGCCCCAACCCGCGCCAGCAAGTCGCAGTACAACCGCGCCTCGCCCTACACCGGAGACCATGAGCTGGCCCTCAGCAAACCGAGCCTCGCGCGGACGCGCACGCTGCCGATGGAGGTCATTGAGAGCCAGAGCTTCTACGACAGCCAGCCGGGAGCGATGCAGCCCCTAACGCGGCGGTCCACCGGTATCGACCCGGCCAAGGTCGCCAAGGAGGACAAGAAGATCGACATGAACATGGCGTACGGCAGCATGCCGCCCGACCTGGCGGAGCGCGTGGACCTGGACCCGGCGTACAAGGCGGCGCAGAAGGAGCGCCGTGCGCAGGATCTGGCCCACAAGATCGAGGGGTTGTTGACCGAGGCCCACTGCGTGCACCACACGGCCCAGCATATGATCACCCACCTCCAGGCCAACCCGGAGGCGGCTGCGGCCGTTGCTTTGACTTTGGCCGAGCTCTCGGCCTTGCTCGGCAAGATGTCGCCAGGATTCCTGGGCGCCATCAAGGCCGGCAGCCCCGCCGTCTTCGCCCTGCTGGCGAGCCCGCAGTTCCTCATCGCCGCGGGTGCCGCGGTCGGCATGACTGTCGTCATGTTTGGCGGCTGGAAGATCGTCAAGCGCATTGCGGACGCGCACCAGGAAATTTCCGGCGCCGGCGCACCGCATGCGGTTCCCATGGCGTTCGAGGCCTACCCTGCTTCCTCGGCGGGATCGCGGACGGTGCGGCCGAATTACCCCGCCACGGAGCGTAGTGCCTCGGTCTTCGATGAGGCCTTGGTCCTGGAGGAGGAGCTAAGCAGCATCGAGTCGTGGCGTCGTGGTATCTCGGATTGCGGCGCCGACGACCAGAGCAGCGTCGACCTGGAGCTCATCACGCCGGACGCCATGCACAGCCAGTACGGCGGCGGCAACGACGACGCGCGGACGATTCGTAGCGTGCGGACGAACAAGACGTCCAAGACACACAAGACGTCCAAGACGGACCGGACCGAGAAGTCGCGCAAGACGTCGTCGACCTACAGCCGCAGCGAGGCGCCCTCCGAGTACCGCCACAGCAGCAGCCGGACGGTGCGGGACGACGAAAGCGTGGCGGACAGCGAGCGCAGCCACCGCAGCAGCCATACCCACCACAGCTCGCGGTCGAAGCGTTCAGTCAAGACGATCGAGGACGGCAGCCGGGACCGGGAAAACAGCTTCGAGGCCGTGGTCGGCAAGCCCAAGAAGGACAACATGCTCAAGAACCTGTTCAAGAAGAAGAAGCAGCAGGACGAGCGGAGCCGCATGGAGTCGGTGCTTGCCTAAGTTTTGGCATGTTTTAACATTTCTGTTTCTTTTTGGGATATCATTTCTTTCTTGTTACAATATCTCGGGGACTCACGTCTTCTTCATCGTCATGTATGGGGAGTAAGTCATTGCTTTTTGGGTGTTTTGGGCGTACGGAATTGGGAAGCAGGCGGGATTTCTTTTCTGGCATTCGTTTGGATATCCGTTACAACACACATTACTCTTCGCGAAGGAACGATGTAATGAAAAATCAGGAGACAAGACAGAACACGAGAGATGATACGGGAGTGGGAGGAGGAGATGTGATCTCTCCTCCCACCAGAAACGACTAGATGAGAGATGTCTAGATCTAGATATATATATATGGGACATATTGTCATCATTTCTATATCTGCTTGCGACCCAAGATCGGGATGGGAGCCTGACCCAACCTGCAACCTGAGCTCGTACAGGTGAATAGGTGAATGCAACCAGACTATGACTGTTGTGCCAGTCAGGCCTGAACCAAGCAACGCAGCCAAACGTGTTAGGTTGAAGTTGTGCGGTGCGAGATGGGCTAGTTGCAGCAGTATAGTGGAACGGAACGCGACGACGCGCATGCAATCGATCGTTTTTGGTCATACGAGCCGTGGACGGCATGATGGGAAGGAAACAAAGTTGAGACGTGCGGTCGTTATTCCCGATTTCCAGATAGAGCGCGCGCATGAAGGTGAGGCCTGCTTTCTGCATCTTTGTTTCAATTCTGTCACCGTCAAATGGTTCGCCGGAAGGTGAGCGGTGTCAGCGTCGATCGCGGACATGTCCTACGAGCTTGCAGGGTGAGAAGGCGCCCTTTGGTGACCCTGGCGCTGGAGAGGATGACCAAGAGGGTCTGAAGAGGGGGCTTTCCCAAGATGCAGCGACGGCTGGAGAGCCTAGAACTGTCCATGGATCCGAAGAGCTCCATCAAGCAGCTTGGAATTGGTAGACGGAGTGGACCTTCAATGCTCGTAACAGAACACGGCATTTGCGCTTTGCTCCCAAAATATTTCCTCTGGTATCCACCCGTCGATCCATTGCCAAAAGCGTGCTGGAATTAAGCCTTTGCTTTGATTGATTGATGGAGAGAGAGCCTGGAGAGAGAAGAGAAAATTCGGAGGTAGCCTGTGGGCCCCCAAAGAACGACGTCGCTTACAATCCAATTGCAATTGCACTTGTCCGTTCTATACTACAGTATCTTGGGCCTTGGCATAATCAATACTAATGGATTGCCAAGACACATGAAGTTAAATGATAAATTTGAGGCTGATTCCTACAGTCGCACAAGGTTGGTCTGATTTGCATATGACTGCGCCGTTGGGGTCAGGAACGGGACCTATTTTCAGACATCAGCCGTCAATAAGACGGACAGACAGACAGCCAGCATTCAATCCGAAACAGGAACTGCGAGACATCCATCCCATCAACGCCCAAGGCTCGCTTCGCTTGACTTACTGGCTGTGTGGATATAGGACAGGTTAAGTAAGTACAGCGCGCAATTGCCAGATGGAGTCTTGCGATTCGTCTCAGCTGCATCGTCTGTATACTAGTACCTGGCTTGCCGATTTAATAACCTGTCTGTACGAATGAGATGCCCGGAGGAGCTTTTGGAGCCCCTCGCATATGCAGCTTGTTCTTAAATTGGATATACAGGTACAGTCAGATCATGTTTAGCTTCAACCTATGATCAAAGGAATAGAAGAAAAACTCCTCGAGCACGCTGGTACCTTTGGTGACAAGACACGGCATTTTGTCACCTGTAATTTCAAACTGAGGTGTTTGACCTGTGAAGCAACCCAGCCGCCGGGGCCAGTAGGCCGCCTGAGGCTACAGAAGCACCTGGAACTCCCCGCTAATCTTACCACCTTAGGGCCCCCCTGCTAGCATCAATTCGGACCAAGTCAGCACTCTGAGCTGACGGCGTCGAGACCGTCAGCAGTATACTTCCCGAGCCAGTTTCTCATGACGGCAGTGGGATCGTTTGAGTTTCCAGACCTATATTGGCATATTAATAGTCGACATGACTTGAGGATACCAAGACTCCACAGCTGCTTCAGATTGACAAAGCACATATGACAGAGCATGAAGCCGTTAAGGACTTCCACCTTGTTACTTGGCTCGCCGGTTACGTCTTTCCTTCTTTTTGAGCTGACCCCAAGGCCCCCAAGTCAGCAGCCACTACTCTACACCTACCATCCTGGGCCATCCAATATGCCGGCCCCTGAGCGCTGCCAAGAGTGACTGGCGGGAGCTACATGTAACCCGCCGCTCCCCCATTCGCCCGCTTGGCCCCCCGACCAGATCGCTGGCCCCTCATTGGTATACCACGGAGCACCGCCCGTTTCAACCTTGAACCCACCGCAACCCAATACGGAAAGGTAAGCCCAAGAGGAAAATCCCAGGGATGGAAAAGAGAGAACAAGAGGCAAACCCCCTGAGCCCCTGCTTGCAAAAAAGAATGAATAGAAGCATGAGGCTTGCAGGGCATCAAACGTTAGTCGCCGCTGGAACACGAGGGAAAAAAGCTGTCCGTCGCTTCTGCAGGCGGTAGGGGTAGGGATTGGCGTCGGCTTGGGGGCGACATGTCGAAGAAGCTGTACATAATAAAAAAATAAGACCCGACAGCAAGAGCTACCCGAAGACCTCTCGAGGTTCTCTTTCCCCATGCTACTTATTCGTGACAGCAACCGACGCTCGCTCTATATCGTGTCTTTCTAGTCCCTCCTTTTGTTTCGGCCGGCTCCAAATAGAAACATTAACATTTCCCACCCAGGAAACAGCCGGGCACTGCCATCTCGACAGCATAACCCACACCACCGAACGAAACCGGCTCTTACGCAACGACTTGCTAATTACCTAACACCCACGGTTCTGCCCACCTTTCGAATCAAGGCAAATCGACTGACAAGATCGAGACGTTCGACGAGCAAACTTGGGTCGAAGCTTTCCATTCGGCCAGCCCAGAGTTACATACAGCTTTACCCACAAATCCTGTTACGAGCTGGGACCCATCCGCCCACCCAAAATAGGTCTTGTTCTAGAAGCGACACGCGACTAAAATACCTGGAATCATGGCTGGGGAAGACGGCGGAGGCGGCGGAAGCGGTGCTGGCCATGCCGGTGCTGCTGGCCCTGGTGGCGCCCATGCCTCGAGCGGTGACCATGTCCCGGCTCCTATTGTGACCAGCGGCGAAGCGATGGATATTAGAAGAGAAACATCACATCAATCTGGCGTTCTCAATGGCCAAGACGAGTTCCCTATATCACCACGCGTCCATACACCGAATCCCTTTAGCCGCAAGAACACCAGTATGGATATCGACGACTACTTTGTAAGTCACAGCTCTGAGACATTTACGTCTGCACTTAAACAAGAGAACCTTGAGACACCCAGCTAACCACCGTCACCGTCCTCTAGTCCGGTCCTCGCGACCTGCAGAAGCACTCGAAATGGCCGCTCTTCCTGCAGATGCACGGCTCCATCCTGCCCAAGATGGTCGTGCCGCTGCTCTGGGTGGCGGCATGGTCGACCATCATAACGTGGCTGTCGCTGTCGGAAAAGATACCGGGGGTCAACTTGAGTATTAGCTCCATTCTGTTGACCGTCACCGGTTTCGTCGTCGGTCTGGGCCTCAGCTTCCGCAACTCGACTGCGTACGAGCGCTACGCCGAGGGTCGCCGCTACTGGAGTCAGCTCACCCTGACCTGCCAGTCCCTTGCCCGCGTCTACTGGGTTAACACCAAGGAACGCGAGCAGTGTACCAAGGAGGATCTGCTGGCCAAGATGTGAGTTTGAGTCCTGTCGAGCTTTCCGCTTGTCCAAACGTGTGCCGCGCAGCAAACTAACCCATGTGACACAACAGCACCGCCCTCAACCTTCTGACCGCCTTCGCCGTCGCGCTCAAGCACAAGCTGCGCTTCGAGCCCTACACCTACTACGAGGACATTGAAGAACTGGTGGCGCACCTCGAGACGTACGCCCGAAGCGCCACGCAGGACGACGAAGTCTTCAAGCCCAAGAAGCCCAACGTCTTCAAGGCCGTGGGCGAGCACCTGGGTATCTCCTTTGCCGCCTCCAACCCGCGCAAGGTCATCAAGAAGGCCCAGAGCCCGCTCGGCAACCTGCCCCTCGAGATCCTGACCTACCTCGCCGCCTATACCGACGACATCATCGGCAACGGCCAGCTGCCCATCCCCATGACCCAGACCATGGCCTACAACGGCATGCAGGCCCTCAACGACGTCATGACCGGCACCGAGCGCGTCCTGACGACGCCCCTGCCGCTGGCGTACACCATCTCCATCTCGCAAATAACGTGGGCGTACGTGATGCTGCTGCCCTTCCAGCTGCTTAAGGACCTGCGCTGGGTTACGATCCCCGCGGCCGTCGCCGCGTCCTACATCATCCTCGGCCTCCTCTTCATCGGGCGTGAGATTGAGAACCCGTTCGGCAACGACGTCAACGATTTGCCTTTGGAGCTCTACTGCCAGCAGATCGTCCAGGACCTCGAGACCGTCTCGGCCCGCCCCCGCCCCCGCCAGAACGAGTGGGTTCAGAACTCACGCAACAAGCTGCTCTACCCTCACAGCGAGTCCGGCTACCGCGTCTGGGCCGGCCGCTCCGAGGCCGCCATCCGCCAGGCCCTGCGCAGTCGCCCCCACGCCCAGTACGAGAAGGAGACGGTCAACAGCACCGCCACTACCGTCAAGGAGGAGGACGGTACTAGCCGCGTGTAAAGACAAGTGCGACTCGGGGTAGCATGCGAACTTCAAGCTTCAGGCTTCATCAAAACGGCTTGTTGGTTCTCGACCCAGCGCCATCTTTTTCCTTTGCTTCTTGTGGCTTTTTCCCATCTGAGCGATAGCGTTTCTATACTGGCATACAACATCAACTCTCGGTTTTTTTTAATCCAGGTGGTCTAGAGACCACTTCTCACTCTCTCTTCTCTGGTAGTTATTCGGTCGGAAGGCAAAACGGAAAATTGGACATGACAGCAAAATTCGAAAGGTTCGGCAATCATTTGGGGGCTTGGGGCGCGTAAACATTTTAGATCAGCGGGCGAACAGTGCCATTGCAATTGGCTCTGGCCCTGTTGCTGTATATACATCATCCAACAGACAGAAATAAAACATCAAAACTAAAGATGAAATCAGACTTGGAAATGCAGTTCGAGACTGATTCTGGTCTGCTTGCCACGGCGATATAATGAAACATTGAGAGCGGCTTGAACTTCTAATTGTGTAGGCCGTCATACATCTCAAGACGTACGAAACAGAAGCGTTGAGCAAAAATTCAATTTTTAGGAAGGAGCCAGTAGCAGACGCTTTCCAATAGGTCCGGCTATCCTCATAACTTAGGGCGGTCGCATTCACTCGTCGTAAGGGACTAGGCATAGGAGAGAAAAGGGGAACAAAAATGCAAAAAGAGAAATTGTCCGATTGAATCAGACGCATCAGGAATTGAGCCCGATGCGGGGGTCGAACCCGCAGCCTTGAGATTAAGAGTCTCACGCTCTACCGATTGAGCTAACCAGGCAGGATTCGTATTTGTTGAAAGAAACAGCAGCTACGGCAGCTTATGAAAGGAAAGCCAGGCTGTGGGGAGAAGAAAAAGGTAAGACACGACCGACAGCCAGCCAAATTGTAGGCCGATGGATTGTAGTTGATTGGTCGGCCACATGGCAATTGCGACACCACACACATTCAACTTCCCAGGCTCAACGCGAGCAAGAGGTTTGATCTCATAGGTTATAACTCATAACATTCACATTAGTAATTAATCCAAACTAGCTGAAGAGACTTGGCTTTTGCATCCAGCGGATATAGACTTAGTGGTAGGTAGCCAAGAGCCTCTGGAAACCAAGCTGTACTCATCAGTTAAAAGACCACTCACCATCGTCCAAAAGAGTATTCCAAGCTGTAATATTCTTAATAAAGGAAGGAAATTATATTATGCTTTAAGATCTATAATATCTAATTAACTAAAATAGAATGCAGCTTAACTAATCAGTTTTATGTCGTAATCGTTATATGTTCAACCTCACAAGGGAAAAGGGGAAAACAGCCATATACACTTCGTTCAAGAGAGCGTCGGTCCCGGGTTTTCAATGCCTCTCCACCTAAGTATTAGCCAGAGACGTCCTCTGTTGTTATTATTGTGCCAAGTATAGCTTGGGACAAGTGTGCCACCACATATTCCTTATGTGTATGGGTTAGCTGCTGGACGACAGGTGTTGGGGTCGGAGCAGCACGACGTCTTCCAGTCGTCAAAGCCGCCGCCGTTGGGCATCTTGAAGCCGCACTGGTCCCACACAGCTTGGCCGACCTCGCGGTTGTTCCACTTGCCGTCATCGGGCGAGTCGACGATGAGGGTGCCAGCCATACCGGTGATGGAGTGGAAGTCGTTGTGGCAGTGCAGGAACCAACTGTTGAGGGAAGGAATGTCAGTGGTTGAGTAGAAATAGAAATGGAGGCGAGTACTTACGCGCCAGGGTTGTTGGCCGTGATGGCGATGATGGAGTACGTCTTGCTGTCGATGAAGAGGGTATCACGACGGAGAGGATTATCCGGCATGGCGATGCGTCCTGATCGGAGATCATCGGCCGTGGGCAGACTAACATCGGTAGAGTTGAAGCGATCTACGGGTGCCAGTGCTGGGTCTCCTTTGCCAACGTAAAGTACTGTGTATGGTTAGCGTATGGCTCGGTGCGCACGTCTGGGGGATGGAGCATAATCGAACTTACCTTGGAAATCATGGCCGTGCAAGTGGACTTGAGAGTCAATCATGTGTTAGTGACTTGAGCCTCAACGAGAATGGGGTCCATTGGTGAAGTGTGGGTGGGGTGAAGCGAGGTGCGGTGCGGATGCGGGTGTCTTGACTTACATGGATGGGGACCGGTCTCAGAACCGACGATGAAGAAAACGTTGGTGCCCTTCTTGGCATACCAGGTGTTGTTCGAGCCATACGCTACGTCAAGGTCGGTACCCGAAGCCATGTTGGCGTTGGGGCAGTTTTCGTGGTACTGCGTCTGTCGCAGCAGCAGCGGGACTTCGGGTACCTCCCAGTCCCTGTCGTTCATGTTGCCAAATCGGAAGGCTCCGGGGCGCGCCGTAAGGCGGACGTCAATGACGATGGAGTTGTCGTCAAACTGGATACGCGGCTGGGCGTCCTTGGGCTGCAGCTTCCCGCTCGTGGCCCAGTTCTCAGTCAACTGTTGGCTCTCGTCTGCTGCGTGGGCTGGCAAGTTGAGCAGGCTTTGACGTTTGTCGTCCTTGTATCGCACGTAGCACGGCTTGCTCGTGTCCTTGCAGAAGGGTGTCGGGCGGAAGTACGGGGCTGGAACTTGGCCGTCTCCAAGGTCGAAGCGAGCCGTGGCCATGAGGGCGTAGTTCCATCCGCTGGCTTCGGTGTTGTTCTTAGTGTCGCCCTTGTCTTGGCTCTTCGAATCCTTGTTATCGTTGTTCTTGCCGTCGTCGTTCTTATCGCCGTTCTTGGTGCCCTTCGCGGCAGGCTTCTTGTCGCCGGCCACGTCTCTATCGTCATACTTGTTGTCTTTTCCCTTGCCAATCTGGGGGATTGCGTTGCCGTTGTTGTTGCCTTGACCGAGTCCGTTGGCGTTGTTATTTCCCTGGCCGAAACCCTGGCCACTGGGTTGAGCTTGACCGGGAGCCTGAGCCTGACCAGCACCTCCCCAGCCGCGCTTTGCGTGGCCACTGCCGATGCCACGACCAATGCCCCAACCGTTGCTCATTTGGGAACGTTCACTCTTACCAGCCTGAGGTCGTCCGCTGCGGAAACCTGGTCCAACGTTCCTGTCCATCCCAGAGGGGAAATCGTTCATCTGCTGACACGAGTTTCCTGAGTACTGGTCGGGGTCCAGGACGGAGTGGATGTTGAAGCTCTTGTCCGACTTGACGAGCACACTGTAGCGCTGACCAGGGTGGACCTGGAGGGACTTGACCTTGGCGTCTCCGGTGTTCTGGAACGGCACACCATCGGCCTCAATGACAGTCATCTCGACGTCCGCGTTGTCTGCAAAAACGTAGAAGGAAGAAGATGCCGACATGTTGATGATTCGAACTCGCATGTTCTTGGATTTCTTGGCTTGGTACGTGTGAGTGCCGCTGAGATCGTCGTGCACAAGAGCATCTAAGGAGTTGTCATGTTAGTGTCGCCCTTGTCGCTAGACGAGGACTGTCGTTACTCACTGTCAGGCGGGATTTCCATTCCGCAAAGCGTGTAGTCTTGATAGTCGAAGCAGCATCTGCCGGTCTTGAAATCGGCCTCAACATCCGCCATGGACTGGAACCACTGAGTGAGGTTAGCTCCTTGTCCGTTTACTAGAATATTCAAACACTTACGTTATCGGTGACGTCCATCACATAGTCGGACTGGGCGTCGTAACCATAGTAGGCCGGCTCGTCTGCCGATCGTACAACAAGTGGTGACCGTAGGCCGTATGGGTATTGCCTGGGGTGGACATTAGAGTTTGCTGGAGAGAGGGGGGTTACACAAGAGTATAAGCTTACCCTGAGTGATGACTGTGAACCCAGAAGGTGCCAACTTGTGTGACATCCCATGTGTACACTTGCTTATCTCCTTGTTTGATATCACTTCGAGATACGTTAGTAACCAGAGCTTAATAAATAGAAGCAATCCAGTCTTACCATTGTGTAACTCCCACAGGGCCATCCTGTAAGTTGTTGTCCTGCTGGAAGAAACCATGCGCATGTACCGACACGCCCTCGGCCACCCCCTTGAACGGGTCGTTGACAACCGTCAAGACGATTCGATCGTGCTGGTCCACCTCGATGGACTCTGGCGGCCATTTTCCGTTTATGAGAATTGTTTCCTTCGCCGTGCCGGGGATGGGTTCGTAGGTCAGGTTCCAATGGAAGTTCCTGACGGCGGCCAAGACTTCTCCGGGTAGGAGCAAGCCCAGGGCCAATGCCTTTTTCGTGGGGAAATACATGATGTTTGACACTCTTCTCTAAGTGGTAGACAGAGAATGAATGAGGATTGGTTTGCCAGTTTGACAAAAAAGAAAGCCCCGGAATTCCTTCTTTAAAGTACCCTCAGGATGGGACGGTCGACAAGCTTTGGGTACCGACCAACCCTGCCGTGACCCATGAGGTTGGCCTCTTCTCGCCACCATGTGCTGCGTAGTGGTGTGAAACAAGGGTATGGGGGTGGTCGGTACTTTGGCAAGTCGACCTCCGTCTTACTGTGAAGGTAGCGGCCGATGATGCTGCCAATTATCCGTCCCGGTTGCCCTGACTGTGCCGAGAAAGGTTATATCTGGGGGCGTCCCCCGCTGTGAGACCCTTGTCGCAGACTCGATACGGGGGAATCGATGCATGGAGAGAGGCCCTGTGGGTCTGTCCATTGAGTTGACGGCAAGTCTGCCTTAGAAAGCACAGCGGTTTTGGGTAGACTTCTTCAACCGTTCGTCCTCGGCAATCGGGGTTAATGATCGTTCTAGACTTGCACGTGGCTTGCAACTGCTCATTCACATTATTGACGATCATTGTCATTGCGGTGGAACGTGTTGACTGGTCGAACCAAGCACCCAATATCCCACATGACAGACCAGCCTCCCGAGTTCCGACTGCGAGCTGTGTATTGCCGTGTTAACTCATTAGACCACCCGCTGAGCCTTAACTCTATTGCAGGATGCCGGGTAGAGAGGTCAACAACCTAAACGTCCGGACGACCCAGAAAGTGTCTTGAACTCAATCGTGAGCTAGCCCCCTTTGGTCCCCGTATGGCATCCGATCGACAGACAACCTCCTCGACCTTTTCCAAAGGGAATCGATTCAGCGATTGACACGAGCCACACACGATGAACAACCAACTGACAAGTCTTTAATTCAAGTTAGCCGACATAGCCTCGTGCCTTGGTTGCCCTGTCAGGTGGTACGGACCCCTTCGTCAACACCGCCGCCTTTTTCATGGTCGTCATCGGGGAAACCGGCCGGTTTTACACATCTGTACATGGCTGGTCGAACCGCCTTCCAATACGGGGGTCACCTGGTTGCCAATAACCCAGTTGGGTGTGTAGAACATATTCTCATAGGCCCCTGCTGTCCGATATTTTCACATCGGACCACTTGACTTTTGAGCGGAATCAAAGTCCAACCCACTGGGCGAGAGATGGGTGACGCGGGTAACGGCGAACAAATTTCTTTCGCATGGGTTTCCCTGGGTTTCTGTGTCTAAGGCCAGTCGAAATCCAATGAGGCGGCTGAGTTGTGCACTCCAGCCCGCACCAGTTGCCGAGGACGAAAGCTTCCGACCAATGTCTTACCTTGCTCACCCCTCGTACGTATTGGGAGAATCGACAGGCTCCGCAACCTCTCATTAGGGTTCGCAATTCCCACTGTATAACTCGTGCATGCGCAGGAAAATGTATGACCAACGTTGAATGTTGCATTCATCGGCATGAAGAGTACGCATCAATCGCAGAGCGACCCAGCGCGAGCGGGGACGAGTCCGAGGCTCGCGCCGACTCGCCGACTGTACGCGATAAGGTAGATGGGCGCAGGTGAAGCATCGGGGTTTTCTCCGTGTGACGTTACTAGCCTAGGAGAGAGAATTTGAGACAGCTGGCACCTCTTGACAATCGGATGAAAGGGGTCGGGTCACTTGACGTTTGAATGTTGCAGCTTCCTCGTGTGAGAGCGCACCTCTTCGGTGTAAGCCATACGAGGATCGATGGTGCTATGAGTGGCAAATTGCTAAGCTATGCCGAGAAGTCGACGAAAATAATTATGAGCGGTTGATTGTGGAGATGATCGTTTTCACGGCTTCCTCGACGCCCAAGGCCACCGTGGTTGGTCGGCTCGTCTCGTCCAGACGATCAATCCATCCTTTGCCGGGCCGGTCAATGAAAGCCGCATTCAGGCCTGCAGCTCTGGCACCGGCAATATCAAAGGGGTTTGCGCTCACGACCCAGACGTCTTCCTCGCTGCTCTCCTTGCCAACCTGCTTGAGCAAGTGCGCATAGACTCTCGTATCTGGCTTGTAGGCCTTGACGTCCTCCACCGTGACTAGCGATGTGAACAAGTCCGCATGGAGACTTAGGTCCGGCGATGACCTGATAGAGTTGCCCACCATGGCGTCCGTGCCGTTAGAAAAGACGTAGACGTCGACCAAGTCGCTCTTCTCCTTCAAGAGGTCCAGCGCCGGCGAAACCTCCGGAAAGGCGTGCAGCCGGTCGTAGGCCTTCATGAGGTCATTGGCATCCCGCTCCGAGATGTCGAGCGCATGCTCGGCCAATGCGTGTTTCAACGCACTGCGCGTGATCTCACTGAAGGGTCTGTACTGGCCTTGATCGACCCAAAGAAGCAGTGCCTCGCGTGAGTTACGTAAATCTTCGCGAATGGATGAAGATGCAGAGACTATTCTGTCGGGACTTACTCACCCATGCAGTTGATTCTCCAGGTGTATTCGAGCTGGTACTGACGCCATAGCGCAGCAAGGGTCTTCGCCTGCTGCTCGCCATAAAGCTTGGCCAGTTCGTGGGCGATTGACTCTGTGGACAGCAGGGTCCCGTACAGGTCAAAGGCAATGACGATTTTACCGGCAGTCATTCTCGTCTTCAGTTGCTTCGATGAAGGCTTCGATGAAGTGCATTTGGGGAAAAGGTAGACGTCGAGGTGGTAGCGCAGAGTGCTCGATTCAGTTCGGAAGACGTCACATTCCCGTAAATCAGACGGGCGCTGTTGCGGGGTTCGCAGCCAAACAGCCTAAAATGACGGGCCATCCAGCGCCTACAACACAATATCATGAAATGCTGATACCTCTTCCCGTCATGTTTAATTATCCCACAGATGTTAACTAATGCACCCATCAACCAGCCAGACATGTATAACATGATCGTTTTCCAGGGCGATAACTCTATTGGCGTATGGCAGCTGGTACTGCATACAGGACGGCTGAATCAACAGAAACCGAATGGGTCCAGTGTGCCGTTTTTCTAATGAAGTATCAATGATTATGCTCGGAAATATCAACTTCTGAGCGAGGGCGTTCTGCCCTGTCGAACTAATAACTTTGTTTTTGGAAGGAATCTATAATTTTTTAACTAATAATATATTAGTTTATACTATTTAAATTCACAGGCCTCGGAGATACTCATGGCCGTAATAGTTCTGGATCAGTTCTTGAACCAGTTCTTTGACCACGCACGCCACAAGTCGATCAGCATTTCACAGAATTGACGCCACCAAGACGGCCATCAGTGCTTGTTGTTGGAAGACAGCTTGACATCGGGGGGGTGCGATTGAACTAGGGCCCTTCATCTACACATCGGCTTCTGGACCTCGCACCCATGAGCCGAGGACCATGCCACCTGGCTATATGAGGTTTGTGTCGCTATATCGCCTCTTTTACCCCCATAATGCCAGGGGTAGAGTGTTCGCGCTCTCCGAATGTGTCTCGATGTTCCCAGCGCCCTTTTCCCATTGACCCGGCCGGTCAAGTACGACGTCGGGGTGCAGGTCGCCGTGGTTAGCTCGCGGGCCAAACCTGACGACGGCGTTGGTTCATCAGTCCAGGTGCTAACTGTGTTCTTCCCGGTCCATCACTATACTCCATCGGCGACCACAACGTGTTTGTCATGGAAGAAGGGGGGGCATCTCTGACACAGAGTCAAGTATACTCTGCGGATCGAATACTTGCACACAGGGAACTCGTTCGAAGAAGATGTGCACCGTATATGGGCGGGAAGAGAGAAGGGCGCAGATGGTTGTGACCAATATCGTCGGGGCGAGGATGCCAATTGACAGTGTCTGACTCGATCTTTCCAAGACGGAGATCATGGAGACCTTGCGGACTCGTAAGGGGTACTTGTTACACGGGCCACATATGATAACAGAGCTTGTGAAAGAGGGACTGGGAAATGCCACTCGATCGGCTGCGTGTCAACGTAGAATAGGGGTAAGTCTTGAGCTCAGAAATGATTGCATTTCGTCTAGGTGACCGAGCTGGCTGTACCGGAATTGCCTCTCAGAAGTCATGAAACAACGGAGGAAATGCTCTCTATTCATTCGATTATCTGACATCATTCCTATTTCCAAGAATCGTCTTGTCGAAAGTAGGCAACCACATTGCCTGCCTGTCTGGTAGATTTCTGTAACGAGAGGCGTCAAGAGTCCTTCATTCAGCGGCACAGTCCAGAATCACACCTAGAACGTCGCAACAACTTGAACTGGACTCTGCAAACTATATTAGCCATTTCGATATTTAGGGGCAATCTCTAGTTGCATCTTACATATGAACACGAAATATATATCCAGACAAGCTTCGAACGACTATTGCCTTTTTCTTTAGTTGCCAGAGCCCCAAAATGATTCTGCCGGGGATAGTTTTCAGCTCCCTCATGGTGGTGTGGCAACTCAAGACCCCGCCCCCACCAAATCCAGTCCGCTCTGAGCTAAGGCCTCTTTTACCTGCATCGCCTGCCTTACCTTGATCGATTCGTTCGTTGACTTTCACCAAGTTGGCCTCCCTCCTAATAAACTTACCGACTCAAGATAAGATGTAAAAGGCATGGCGGTGGAGTCGGACCCAGAGCAAGACTACCAGAAGAACTTTGACGTCTTTCGGGACTGTCTGGCCACCGTCCTCATCGAAAAGGTCTCCCAGCCCCAGCCCAAGGCCAGACGCCGCGCCAAAGCTACCTCCTCGTCCCGTCCCGCGCCTGCATCTGCAGCAGCTGCGACGCGCCCCAATACCGTGGTCGACGGAACGTCGGGGTCTAGCAAGCATGAGGCACAGCACAGCACGGCGCAGAGTAGCACCGACAGCGACAATGCTACCGCCGCCGAAGACCTCGCAGATTTCATAGACTACATCGCCACCGAGCTCTACACCAGCCTCCCGCCGGACCTGCAGACCCTGGACCACCAACTCTGGAAGCAGGACCAAAAGGACGACGGGCCGCTGCAGTCGCGCTACGCCCTGCCCCTGACCAGCCACGACGTCTCCAGCACCATCCTGCTCCCGAACCTGGACCCCTCGGTCGCCGAGTCGCTGCACGCGTACGGCCTGCTCCCTGACGGTTCAGCGGAGGATCTGTCTACCTTACTGGCGCCCGTACTGACCTCGCTGCTCGAGACGGTGACGGCCGTCCCGCCGCCGCCCTCGGCCAGCAAGCAGGCCGCCCAGGAGGCCGGCTGCGAGCTCTGCGGCCGCGACTGGGTGCCGCTGACGTACCACCACCTAATCCCGCGCTTCGTGCACGCGAAGGCGGTGAAGCGCGGCTGGCACAAGCCCGAGGACCTGCAGAACGTCGCCTGGCTTTGTGCTGCCTGCCACCGCGCCGTCCACCGCTTCGCCTCCCACGAGGACCTGGCGCGGTATTATTATACTGTCGACCGCCTGCTCGACCAGGACGAGATTGTGCAGTTTGCCAAGTGGGTCGCGAAGATGCGGTGGAAGGGGCGATAGTCGGGGCTACGCAATGGCAACGCATGTGTGTGGGTTCTTGCTCTGTGAGCGACGTTTTAACTGTTTGATACTACATAAATGTGCCATCACTTGTTGCACGCGACCTCTTGGGTTTGATGCTTGTTCATTGAATTGTCTTGATCGCCGTCCTGGGCAGTAAGCTCATGTACTCTACAGCAAGTCCCTATGCTCATTCAATCTTCATTTTTTATTTCTGACCTAACTCGGACTCATAGCCTCCGTGGACTCCGGCTGCATGTGCACCGGCACCGCAAACTCGTAGCTCTCCTTGGGCGCGGGCAGCGTCTCGATGACGGCCGGCGCGCCCGTGAGCGCGAAGTTGAACGTGAGGCTCCGGTCGTTGTCGAGCGCCAGCTTGTAGTCGCCGGGGAAGATGGTCAGGTCGCCGTTCTCGTCGGCGCGGGCCAGCGAGCCGAGCGTGAGGGGAAGCTGGAGAACACCGTCGCCGCCGGCCTCGAGGTCGTGCACCCGGTCGTACGACACCAGCACCTTGTTCGGCCGCGGCGCCGGCCCCGCGTTGCCGCTCGCGAGGTACAGCAGCCCGACATAGTCGGAGGCGCGCTCGCCGACGTTGGTCACGCGCGCCGTCACCGTCGCGAAGGGCGCCATGTCGTTCAGCGTATTGTTTTCGGCGGCGGCGGTGGCGGCCGAGATCACGTCGGCAATGGCGTACGACGCGTTGAGCGTCGTCTCCCAGGCGAAGTCGAAGCCGGTGTAGTGCAGCCCGTGGCCAAAGGGCACGACGGGCTCGCCCGTGTACCACATGTAGGTGCGGCCCGGGAACTTGGCCGTGGCGTTGGGCCGCAGGTCGATGTTGAACATGCTGACCTCGTCGGCGTAGCTGGCAGGGTACTGCGTGATGGGCAGTCGGCCCGCGGGCGACTTTTTGCCGGTCAGAATGTCTAACAGGGCCGTGCCGCCGTCTTGGCTAGGGTACCCGGCCCAGAGTAGTGCATTGACCCCATTATCTTCCAGGAGGGCCGTGTCGTCGACCTGACCTGCGCCGAACTGTGCGACAACAAGCGGTTTGCCTAGCTTCGATAGCTCACCCACGAGCTCTAGCTGGTTGCCTGGCCACACGATATTCTTGCGATCCAGCGTCTCGTTCTCGATGCTGTTATCCACCCCGCCGCAGTACACGACCAGGTCCGACTTCTCGGCCGCCTCGAGCGCCGCGGCGAAGCCCGTCGTGTTGGTTCCGCTAATGGCCGTTCCGAGCGCGTAGTTCACCGTCCAGCTCTGGTTGCCGCTCGTAAAAGCGATCAGCGGGCTGCGGAGGAAGGGCGCTTTGCCCGAGTAGTCGCCCTGCATCTGGGACGTGGCGTTGGCGAAGGGGCCGATGAGCGCGACGGACTTGTAGCCGCTGCGCAGCGGCAGGACCCCGTCGTTTTTGATCAGGGTCATGCCCTCCACAGCCGCGCGGTACGCGAGCTCGGTCGCCTCCGCCGTCGCCACGTCGGACCAGCCCAGGGCGCTGTGGGCGCCGCCGTCGAAGTAGCCCACGGTGAACAGGGCCTTGTAGAGCCGCGTCAGGGCCTCGTCCATGCGGGCCTCGGTGGTCTCGCCGTCGGCGAGCGACTCGTTGAGCTTCAGGTACGAGTTGCCGCACTCGAGGTCCGTCCCCGCGTTCAGCGCCACCGCGGCCGCCGCCTGCTCCGTGTCGGTGAAGTTGTGCCACTGCCAGATGTCCGTCACGGCCGAGCAGTCCGAGACGACGAAGTGGTAGTCCTGCTGGTCAAAGCCCCAGTGCTCGCGCAGCACGTCCTGCAGCAGGTACAGGCTCGCGCACGTCGGCATGCCCCCCACGGCGTTGTACGAGCACATGATGGAGCCGACGTGGGTGTCGCGCACGCACGTCTTGAAGGCCGACAGGTAGTAGTCGGCGAGGTCCTGCTGGCTCGGGTTGTAGTTGTTTCCGTGGCGGCCACTTTCGAGGTCGTAGGCGGCGTAGTGCTTGCAGTTGGCGATGATGCGCTTGTCCTCGGGGTTTTCTCCTTGCAGGCCCGTCACGTAGTTCTGCACGTAGTGTCGCACCAGCAGCACGTCCTCGCCGGGCGTCTCCTGGCCGCGTCCCCAC
Source organism: Apiospora sp. TS-2023a (assembly GCA_038364195.1). Taxonomy (NCBI): domain Eukaryota; kingdom Fungi; phylum Ascomycota; class Sordariomycetes; order Amphisphaeriales; family Apiosporaceae; genus Apiospora; species Apiospora sp. TS-2023a. The sequence goes on along the minus strand of JAQQWQ010000007.1, from coordinate 1,553,005 downwards.
CGCGGCTCCCGGAAGGGGTTCATGTTGGGCGCCCAATAGTTGAAGCCCGAGAATCCGTGGTTAGCAAAGGCGCGGCCCTCGGTCCCGACCACGTCCCCGACCGCCCGCATCAGCGCGTCGTCGAACGAGGCGGCCGTCAGGATCGGCGCCGGGAAGCTGGTGGCGTGGTTGAAGTCGCGCGGCGCCTTGGGGAACTGCACGCCAGGGGCCGAGCCGACGCCGTGCGTGGCTTCGCTCCACCACTCGTGCGCGGGGAGGCCGAGGCGTGCGGACCCGGCGGACGCGTCGATGAGGTTCAGGATCTTCTCCTGCTGGGTGAAGTCTTTGACGAGCGCCGTGACACGTTCCGAGATGGTCTTGGAGGTGTCGCACACGGCGTGGCTGCAGAGGGGGTTTGTCTGGCATGCCGGCGGGTTCGGGGAGCTGTTGGTCCCGTCCGACGGCTCACCCTGGGGATTGGTGATCTGGTAGAGGGAGTTACTGAGATCTGTTAGATGGTTGCAATGCGGGTGGAGGTACCGTTTGGAACCTACGTGTATTGGCCTCCGCAGTAGAGCGAAGGTTCGATGGCACACTTTGAGCTGCATGCGTCGTCGCTAGCATTGGTCGCTCTGCTGTAGTCCGGGGACGATCCGCAGAAGCATTGGCTAGCCGTTTGACATCGAGTCAGTCTTTCCAGAAAACCACATGATAGCATTCCGAGAACGCGATTGTCACTTACGTCCCGAACACCATGCCACTGAACCCGAACCCCTGCGAGCCACACCAATTGGCGCAGTACTGAGGGGTCATGGCAATGGTGCTGATCTTGGCCTCCCCGAGAATGCTCACGTTCGGGTCGCGGAAGCACCCGAGATACTCCTTAGTGGCCTCGTACGGCGCCGCGCCCGACCCGTCGCAGACGAACGGTTGGTCCTGTCCAACTGCCCCTGACGCTGCCGACAACAGCAGCGTCGCCAGGGCCGCGGGGGAACCTGGTTGCTTGACCATGGCTTCGACTTGGGGATGACGGAGACGCGATATATCAGCTTCGGAGTTGTGTGGATGCTCTTGCGAAAGCGACAGTGCCTGCTGGAGCTGCAGGGCGACAACACAGAAACCACGCAGCATCTTGGCGGGCAGTGAAAGGGCCCCGAGGTGATACTAAATAGCATTCAGTCTTCAAACGTGACCAGACCTAGACTACCAGCCGGATAGAGTCGTGGTCGCCTCCGCTTTCCGGTAGAAAGCATGCAGCTAGATGGCTGGATCCGAGCGGTTAAATGTAAAGGTGGATAACACTACTCTGGTATTGCATGAAGATCCACCCCTTCATCATGACGGGTAGGGATATAGGCCAAGTCCCCTGAGAATACTACAGTAGTCTCCTCATGAACCATGAGAGATCGCCCGACTTGCTCGTTGGGGAAGTGCGGAGAATGCGGGGGCAGAGTCCATATTCACCCCGTCGTGTCTCACTCCACGAATCAGACTTCAACCCGATAAGCGAATTTCGACGGGACTTGGGAACTAGTCCTCAATGATGCCTGAGAAATTCGGGTTATCGCTAATACCTGGCCTCGTGTATGCATCACTTGAGCGCATCAGCACTGATAGTAGTAGAACCAAGCCGGCTGTGTAGCTCTGGGCCAACGTCACATCACGCGTCTTGCCCCTCTCCCGTATTAAGCCTTGAGCTCAAAACATAGCCGCACCAGTAACATCATTTGAAGTCTGGATCTTCTCTCCCGTGTCCACACCAATATTTGCGCCTCGCCGATAGTCCCGGTCCCAACCGTTACGTACATCGCTCTCCACAGTCCCGACCGCACCATCACCCCGGCCAGCCTGCCTTCCCCGTCCCACCGTAGCACACCTCGAATCCATGCCGGGCCAGTAGCCCCATGACATATCCCCACCACTTCGTCCGGATGCCGTAGGCAAGGCCAGGAGCGCCCGAACTGCCGGGATTCCCGCCTCTACCCTCCTTTGATTTCAAACATGACGGTTTGATACATTGGACAGCATCTCTGGTCTTGGGTAGCATTCACAATCTTGTCTTTGGCATTCGGATCTCGGGTTGGCCCGACTTTCAGTGGAGATGTGGTGTTTTATTCATGGTAGCTACTTCATCATATCATTGTTTACCCATGTGGCTTGTAACAGCACCCGCAGAGTATCGAAATCGACAAAACGGACACTCGTGATACTCTGCCTACTTTCCTATGTTATCTATTAGTTATTAATACCAATTTAGTGTTCGATAATCTCAAGACAGTCATGTTTGGCCACGATACCGACGCAGTGGTTGACCCCTGTCGGTTGCTGCATTTTACCTTAACCGAGGATTATCAGACCAATGCAAGAATGCGGCGCAGATAAAGACCTCAGAGTCACTGTTGGCAGTTCGATCAACCCCGCACTTCCCTTGGATTCCATTGTGTAGTTTCTTCAGGCCAAGTCTTTTATCTCGCTGTTGGCCCTTAGCCAACATCAACCAGAACGAAAATGTCGGGCTCACAGTCAACAGACCGCAACCCAATCAAAGTCGAGAATAAATCTGGGTATGGGCCTTCGGAACCTGGTAAGTGTCCCTTCCCGATGATCACCTCCAAGAGCGAAACTTCACCGCGACCCTAGTTTCGTGAAATCCAATGTGGAGAGGATTTCAAAAGTTGATGACTCTTAAGGGAATGCAGAATATCATAGTCTAAGTGACTCTGCTCCAGTCATCACTGGATTCATGCCCGACGAGTTTCTACCTGAAGATCTCCCGGAAGTAGACCCACGATACCTTAATCCCAACCTGGTCTCAGCTACCCAGCTTCCCCAGAGTCAGACGGGCATACCACACATGCAATGGGTGCCAACGGAAGTCTACCGAGAACCCAGCAACGCCTCCGTCTATGAGCCCGACTCGGTAGTGGGCGAATCCGGAAGGCTTTATCACGGATACAAAGAAGGAAAGTAAGTAGAGTCAGAATGCTCATCCCATGGAACATATACACCGACGAAGCTGACAAGATACGCAGGTACTTCTTGCCGAATGATGCAGTGAGTGCACCGTGACTAAGATGTAGGCAATATGTCGCAGATGCTGAATGAATGTTCAGGCAGAGCAAGACCGGCTGGACCTGCAGCACCAGGCCGTCAAAGTGTTGCTCGGTGACAAACTGTGCTTGGCGCCGATCAAAGAGCCCCGGCACGTGCTTGATCTCGGGACGGGTACGGGTATATGGGCCATCGACTTTGGTTCGTCTTGCACCCTTCGGCATTGCCCCCCCCCAAAGTACTGACTGGCATACGATATCGGAACACAGCGCGAGAGCACCCCCAGTGTCACGTCATCGGAACGGACCTCAGCAAGATCCAGCCCGAAAAGGTGTTGCCAAATGTGGACTTTATCCGAGAAGACGGCGAAGACCAATGGGTCTTCCCCCACAAGTTCGACTACATCCACGCCCGCATGCTTTTCTCCTGCTTCGATAACCCAAGAGGCGTGATGGAGCAGGCGTTCCAGTTCCTCAACCCTGGAGGCTGGATCGAGTACATAGACGCGGTAAGACTGTCGAGGCGGGGCACCAAGGCTTTGTAAGACAACCACCTAATGCCCCATACTGGACAGGGTTGCGAAGTAGCGAGCATGGACGGCACTGCTGAGGGTAAGTAATCTCCAGCACCAGCCCAAATACTTGCACTGAATCAGCGAATAACAAGGCACCAGGGACTACGATCCAAAGATGGGGAGAGCTCTTGGCACAAGGACTGGCCAGCCGAGGAAGAGACCCCCCTGGTCGTAAGCCACTACAAAGAGTGGCTTCATGAGATCGGTTGTGCGTACTCATTCTACTACCTCTTTCCCTCTCGGGTTTCCCCCGACTAAGCATCCATTAGTTATCGACATCCTCGAGCGGAAAATGCCAGCGGCCCACGGAGGGTGGCCCAAGAACCCAAGACTAAAACTTGCCGGGTAAATGCCGCCAGATTTTCCCCATCTAAGCCGAGTGCATACTTGCGAAGACCGGCTAACGTGGGATAGACGCTTTGTCGAGAGGGATACATATGACGGCGCCAGGGGAATCAGCTTCGGCCTTCTACGCGCGGCGGGGATGGGTGCTGCGGAGATTGACGAAATGGTAGACCAAGTCCGAGTCGACCTCCTTGATCCGCATATCCACAGCTATGTGCCTATGCGATGTGTTTATGGCCGCAAGCCGTTCGAAGGGGAGACGGCAGAGTCTAGTAAGCCTCACCACCAACCTGTAGATAGGGGGGTACCTAGCCCTGTTTGAATGCATGTATCGCAATAGCCAGGCAGCACTAATGTACCGTCTGTTTTCTCGTCCTTTGGTCCAATAGTCCACAAGTAATTAGGAAGTCGAAGTGGAAGTTGTCATCTCAGGTTGTCAAGTGGGAAGTGGAAGTCGAGGTGGAAGTGGTTGGTCGTCCATCGGAAGTCGATGTCGTCAGGTTGAGGTCGTCCGTCAGAAGTCGTCCGGTCAGAAGTTGTCATGTCAGGTTGTCATGTCAAGTTGAAGTTGAGGTTGTCATGTCAGGTTGTCATGTCAGGTCGTCATGTCAGGTCGTCATGTCCCCCATATGCACATGTCCCCCCACACCCCCTCCCATTACCCCCCCTTTGTAGAACACCGTTCCATACGCCTCAACTAGAAAAACTAGCCGCGAATCGAACGGGGCCCATCGATGGCAACGATGGATTTTACCACTAAACCACTAGTGCCTTTGTTGAGCTTGTCAATCGAATAGCAGAAGACGAGTTATTGACATATATATATGCATGGATGAAGTGAATAAGCTGTCGAGATATTCCAAGCTTTGGTGGTTGACGGCCAGGAGCATTAAGGGGCCCACTAGACGAGGACCCCAGTACGAGAAGATGCCGACCTCAATACCGGTGCCTCTTCCATCCGCAGAAGGTATCTGCCAGAGCGTGTGTATTTGAAAAACGAAGGTATCCACGGTGTGTTCCTATATCATGATCCTAGACCTGTCGTTGCCGGATCGAGGCAGCCAGTGGCCCTGCGCGCTGTGCAAATTCGAGCAAGATAGGATGAAGAAGTGAATTATCCCATCTATCTCGGCGGAATTATCAGCGTGTGAGACTAATTTTTGTTTCCCATACAGTTCCTGGGCGACCTCCAGCGGAAGTTCAAGACAACTGATAAAAGGATGTCACTTCCGGGACGTGCGCCAGCCCAGAAAAGGGGCAAGTCAGACCGAGTGATTATAACTATCACGTGCCGCCCCTTTTTCCTTTCTGTTAATGAACTTGATCTGAAATATGTTTACTAGTTAAATGAAATGGTATATCGAAGAAATTTCATGCGCCGGATGCTGCTTTATGAAAACCCGCAGCAAGACGCCGTCCGCTAGATAGCTCCGCAGCAAGTAAAGAAAACCACATAATGAATATTTAATCCTCAAGCCAAGTACCTCCCTTGCTCTTCTTACTCATATCCTGCAGCTCCAAACCCAAACTCGGCGTCGGATTGAAGGCCACCCCCCTCGTGTCCGAGTTGATGATCCTCCTCAGCTCCGCGCTCATATCGCTCGCGCCTTCGCCCCGGTCGTGGCCGTGGCCGCTCTCCAAGTCCCCTCCGGTACCAGCCCGTCGCATGCCGCCCCCTTGCTGCGACTGGGAGTAGGACCGGGAGGGCCTTCGCACCGAGGAGTTTCTCGGCAGGGGCGGGGCGGTGTTGGTGCTCGTCGTGCCCTGGCTCTTGCTCCGGCTCCGGCCGTACGGGTCGGTGCGTGCGTCGCTGGCGTCAGCCGAGATGTAGCGGCCCGCCGAGGAGATGGCATCGCGCAGGAAGGGCCGCAGGACGGGGATCGAGGCAGCGATGAGGGTCATGGAGATTTCGACGATGCTCCAGATCTGGAGGTCGCCGCCGTTGTCTGAAAAATGACTCGGGTTAGTATCGAATCGCTGGGATGGAAAAGGAGAAACCGCAGAAAAGCTTACAGGAAAAGTCCTCGTTTCGCAGGTTTTCCAGTTTGATCGTCTTGACAATGCCGGTGGCGGCAGCACTGGAAGAGAAGGATATCAGCAAACGGGCCCAGAGCAGCAGGTTTCGGGAAGGTACTCACAAAACGCCCAGACTCATCGCCACGCCTACGCCAATCTTCTCCTTGAATTTCATCTGCAGGTTTACAAGGACTAGCCAAGGCACGAGGGCAAAGAAGAGACTGAACAGTTGAAGGTTAGTGTCCATTTCAGAGCAATCATATCATAGAGAGGTCAAGGTCACATACTCGCATGCCGCAGAATATGCTGCGTGGATTGGTCAGTTCGATATCTTCTGTCACAGTATGTCCAGTGTCAGAACTCACCAGAGGCGGCCACGTCAACGGCGATGTGGATGTTCTCGTCCCAGCACACACCGGGAGTCATGGGATCGAACGTCTTGTTTGGCGGGTTGCAGCTGAAGTAGTTGACGAAGATGCTGGCGATCAGCTGGACCCAAACAGGAAGTCAGTATGGCTCTCTGGCAGGGTTGTTAAGGGGTCAAGTATCGAGAGGCACCCACGAAAGCATTCATGGTGGCCATGACGACGATAATGGTCCACTTCAGACACCCATTCGTCATGCGCAAGAGCGTGACTGCAAACGAAGTCTTGGACCAGGCGGCTCCCAGAATCAGCAACGAGCCGTTGACGGCGCCGCGCAAGGACATTTGCACGACCTGCGGATAGGTGAGCTTGAGCTCCGACGCGTGCTTTCCGAACCCATGGCTGATGTTGATGGAGATGAGAATGACGCAAATCAGTTGAATAACCTAGAAGGAATTCCGATTAGATATGTTGTTTTCAGACGTAATAATCTCCACAACGGAGCTATCGATCGAGAAAAAGAGATGCCGCAGTCGGATCGGCACGTACCCAGGAGACGAGGGAGATGTAGTCGTCCCACCACAGCCCGCGATGCCGGGAGAGCTTGGCGTAGACTCTTAAGCCCAGAATGGTGCCTGACAGGGAAACCAGGCTCCAAGAGACGCCGTCGATGAGCGGCCCGCGGTCGTCCGCCATATCTAGAAGCACAGCCAGCAGCGGCCTTTGCGTAGGGAAAGCCGTCCAGGGCAGCAGAGATGAGAAATGCGTATATGACAAAAGACCAGTCCAGCGGTTGCTTTGCCACGAGGCAGGAACCGGCCATGCCTATCGCTTTAAAGGTTCGCCGGCAGCATGGCTCTCCACCTTACCAATCCGTTTCAAGGGACCAGGCCAGAGTGCTCGTGGGGATTGCCAAGTTCAGGCATTGCTAGCCGGACTCGCGACATGGACCAATCGGGACAAATAGAAAAGATATGGAGTAACAAGTTAAAGCTTGCACAGTCCCTTTTCAATAATGGCGTTTCTGTCGGTTGACCTTACAGGGCACTGCTGAAAGCGACAGCCGTGGCACCTCAGCTGTCTCTCGGCACAGTTGCCAGAGTGGGCGATGGGCTGTCAAGCATGATCGCTGCGTCGTCGATGCACTCGGGAGATTCGCACGAGAGAGTGGAGAGAGCGGATATTAGAACCCATGGTCCGATCATGTTGGTGGTGCAACCTAGCGGGGAAGATTGCCGTCTACATCGAAGCTTGCCATGCAAAGACGATCGTCAAACATCGAAGGAAGGCATTAGGGGCCTAGTCCGGCAGCCGGTTTGATCTAGCGTCGCCGCGTCACCCCGTCTTGGACTAGCAGAGACTAGAGCAGAGACTAGTACCGGACCGTAGACGCGACATCATGCTTTTAAGGCCAGCCTTGATGCTGTCGTCCTGTTTTGATTCCTTGTTCTTGAAGAGTAAGTAGTAGTAGGCTTGACCAGCCTTGTGCAGCCAGCTAATGCTAGTACGCAGAGTCAAACCTCCACGGACGCCATTGTGGATTCCCCTCATTGACAATAGATTGTTAACACGGCGTTGATAGAGGACTAAGAAAAGAAAGGACGAACCGTCATTGTCAAAAAAGCTGTGGCTTACTATCATGTACGGCCCTTTGTTCCGATGGCGATCTTAAACTGACCGGAGCCCGAGTCTCTGGTCTGACTTCTGCCGAAGAGTTGGGACGTTGGGACGCTGGGTTCGGCCCTAAACATGGGTCGCTTTTATGGGTACGATCTAGTGGAATTCGGCAACGTAACAACAGAGTGGGCATTGGGTTACTTCGACCATTGTTCTATTCAGCTTCTGTTTACCTTGTACTCTACTTCATAAGGTCCGGATCATTCTCACCCCCGAACTTATCTTACCTGAGATCTCCAATGTGGGTGCATCTCACCTTTTTGAACTTTCTCGGAGAAACAGTTACCATCTCCAAACAGAGTCCCACTACACAGAATACCCTTGACTGGCACCTGGCTAGGCAACATGACTTACCTAAGCTTTTGGATAGCGGATGCTTCAGCTCCTTGAGACCGCATCTTAGATGCAATCAGGACCTCGCTCAACCAGGATCTCCATGTTCATACCGTACCCCTGGGCTGCAAAAGCCGATAGTATTGCACCCCAGTTTATGTCAGCATTTCCGGTCAGCCGTGACGACATGCTTTGTGGGACAAGTATCGTCACTTTATAGTAGGATCTCGGCCTGACTGCCATGAGTTGGTCGGTGGCGGCATCTCTCACCACGAATGCAATGTCCCGCACGGCATCTGCAATTCGCTTCCAGCAAGGGGATATGAGTTTGATGGTTTGCTGGTCGGTGCGAGCTGGATCCTCGACAACCAGCTTCACCAGAAATCCAGGCAAGGACTCCGGAAGCGCGATACACTGTTGACTCGCATCAATATAGTCGCAGTTATGGCATATACCACTGTCCTGCTCCTCAACAGGCGGACATGCTTGGATATGATACATAACAGTAGTAAAGGCAAGGTCGTCGTTCTGTCCATGGACAGCCGACGAACCTTGAGTACTGAAGTTGCCAGAGTTGGCCGCGTCGCCCAGACGAGGCTTGCGGAGGAAGTGGGTCAACGGCAGACAGGCAGCCATGATGGAGGTTGATTATCACTATTGGGTGGTGCTGGAAGGTGCTGGATGGTGCTAAAAGGTGCTGGAAGGTGCGGGATGGAATACCTAATGGAGAGGTCGTTGCCGGGTATTACTTTATATGATCCATAGCTGGTGTCAGTAACACCACAAACGATACAGAACACCGTCGATGCTTTTAAACTCGCCTGTTGAGCATCCCCCTGTGGGTGATAATAGGTATGATCGACAACGACAAAGGGGCCATTCACAATCGCGCATTGTTCGGTTGTTTACCCCCTGTTTACCCAACAAATCCATTGTTAGAGGGCTTCAGCTTAGCTGTGTCTCCCCCTTTGTATTCAGCTCGCCCCCGGCTGGTTGAACAGGCCCCATACCAGTTGCTTTGGCTTCGCTACCCAGACAGTACTCCCCTATCGTTTGCAGCGCAAGGTGTCAATGAAGAGAACCAGTCCCGTTTGGATCCTCGGTTTGATGGAGTCGTGCCCAACGACTAGGAGAGTCAAGTTTCACATCATAGCATCTCGCAGCACAGTTAAAGCAGCATGTCAGAGCTGGAGGTCCTGAGATGGTAGGTGGAATGTACCAAAACGTAAAAGATGACTGGAATACAACTTGAACGTTATGAACCGTTAGGAGGATTGGATATTGCAATGGATCAATTAAGTGTCTCTATTAAGTGTATGGCAAACAAGCTCGTTCCGCCTGACCGTGTAGAAGTCCTCCGGACACCGTTTCACCCAAACGCCAGTACTATGATGCATTCCTGTATTATCCGGTGATGCCGCCAATCCCTTACTGGCAGGTCTTGACCTCGTAGCTGACCGTCTGGTTGCCGGTAGCGATGACCTTGGGCTTGAAGTCCAGGTAGACGAGCTGAATGGAGATGTTAGCATTCGTTTCGATGCACTTGACGGAAATGGGTGACACTCACCTCGCCCTTCTCGGGAGTCCAGTCACCGTTAGTGTCGCGGTAGTAGACGAGCTCGCCGGAGCCGACGTCGCGGACCTCGGCGGTGGTGTGGGTCAGCGTGCCCTCGGTGCTCCACTCGATCGTGTAGCACGTCGACTTGGCGACGGTGAATGGCTTGGAGCAGCGGACGTTGCCGTCCTTGTCGATGCACTTCTCGACCGCGTAGTCCATGACCTCGCCTTTGGCGACGCTGGATGCTATATTGGGGAGGGAATGTCAGTATGTCGGTTCACCATGTTGGGGACGGCAGCAGCTCCAGGTGCTGTAAGGTTGAAGAGGGGATTGAGGACGTACACTCGGTGATCAGACCGGTCATGGCCAGGCCGGCGGTAAGAACACTCTGGGCATCGGGGATATACATGATGAAATGTTTGTGGATTTGTTAGAGTGAAAGAATCGATGAATGTGTGTCAAAAGTCGGGATTGTTGATGCTTTTTGATGGTGAACTGTGGTAGGATGGACGTCGGCCGGCCCTCGTTCGAGTTTCATGTGTTTGAGAGAGGCAACCTACAGGGTGCGCCACAGGTACGTCATGGAAAGTCAGCAACGTCATTGCGGTGACGCTGCACGGTTGAACCGAATTGAGCCATCCTTCCTCAAGGACCCAAACTAGCAGTTATTCGTCTCTGGCATGTGCACTCAATTATTCAAATTGGAAACCAGAGTTTTTTAAATGAGTGTGTGTACACGATCTCGACGAATGGCTCCTGTCTCGATGCAATTCGAAGTCATCCAGCTTGGCCAATAAGATTTAATGGTAGATCTTAGCCCCAAAGCCATCGCGATGATGCCCACGATAAACTGGAGGCGCGTCACGTGATCATGCATGCACCATCCAAGTCACCTTGCATGCGCCCAGCAGGACGCCGGCGGGATGCACTACCTAATAATAGCACCGGCCTGCGTTCCTGACATTCCCGAAGGCACCTTCCTGGTGGCTGGGTCTTTCAGCAGCATATTGTTGATTGAAGATGAAAGCCAAGATTGTCGCTCGTTGATCGAATGTCGCAGTCGGCCGATGCCAGCGGAACAGGTTCGTGGGTCCCGGGGGAAATACCACCCTGCGGAGGGGCTCGCACAGAAGTGACCAATGGCAAAGATGTAATAGATGAATCCCACAGGTCGGCGAAGCTTAGAGCACGATAAGACCGTAGATCGCATCCCGGTCAGAAGGTGCCGGGTGCATTTTCGCGCGTGCATTCTGAAAACCGTCGACCCCTAATTGGAAGGTGTCTCAGGGGCAACAGACCACAACTTGCAGCCATCGCTTAAGCGAAGTCGTGCATTTATTACCGATCCGATGTCGCTTGCTTTATATATTAATTACTTACCGGGTATCGCCTCATAACGGCTGCCGAGCCGATGAACCGCAAGCCCGTCCTACTTACTGCCGAGGTAATTGCTGGTTTGCAGCCCAGCAACCATGCATTTGCTGATCAATCCGCATGACTTCCATGCTTTCAAGACAGCATCGCAGCCCCCCATGAGCCTTGCAAATACGCAAAGTCAACTCATTGCGGAAGGTGCTACGGTAACTCACAATCTCTCATCATGCAGTCGACTTAGCGCTGATGAGAGAATCAAGTAATTACGGGAGCTGCGTTGTTGTTATAAGTTGATGCGCCGCCCATGGATCTACGCCTTGACATCGCCAGTCTGCCCCGAGCACACTTTGATTCAATGAAATGCATTTGCTAGCGTATCTTTCAATAATTTTGAGCGGCTCCTTTGTTGCGGCGCAAAGGGGTTTCAGCGCTGATATTTCCAATGGAACCCGCCCCCTTGCCCCAAAGAGATTTATCTTAGAAGCCAAAGACGTAAGAATCGTAATCCGTCTCATCATGCACTTTGAAGATTACATAAGATGAACAACTGCTGACAAGCTGTGACCAGGGAGTAAGCGTCAAAACGCTCGCCGCCAAGGTCGAGTCAGCCGGCGTCAAAGTTACGAAGAGCTTCGAATCGAGCGTCTTCCACGGACTGAGCGTCGAAGCGGCCGAAGACAGCGCCCACACGTTGCAGCAGACGTTCGCGGACGTATCCAAGGCATGGCCCATCGGGCGCATCCGACTGGCTCCGTCGGAACCCCTGGTTAGGTTCGCGGACGACGCGGCGGCGGCCAACTACTCGGTGCACCAGTGGACGGGAGTCGACAAGGCGCACGCTGCGGGGATCTTCGGGAAGGGGGTTATAGTGGCCATTGTGGATACGGGAACAGACTATAATCATCCCGCTGTAAGCCGAGAATTCCAGTTTTCCTGGTGTGATATCACTCGTGTAACGTGACTGACATTTGGACTTAAAACGGGACAGCTTGGCGGTAGGTTCGGTCCGGGTTTCAAAGTAGCTGGAGGCTACGATCTGGTTGGGAATGGCGGTAAGTATGAATCAATCCTTTCCTCTGCTGCAGGGACTGATAAGGCGCCTACAAGACTGGCCAGCATCGCCTAAGGAGCCCGACAACGATCCTATTGACCAAACTATAGGTCACGGGACTCATGTGGCCGGAATACTTGCTGGGAAAAGCGACTGGTCAGTAGTCCTGGATAACGAGGATTCCACGCAACCCTTATTTAACACGCCCCACTATAGGTATACCGGTGTTGCCCCTGAGGCAACCATTCTTTCGTACAAGGTCTTTTCGGAGGGCGGCGACGTAAGCAACTAGCGACTGTGAAAAAGCCATCTTATAACATATTGATCGTACTAAACGATTCGACAGAGAACTGTGGACGACGACACTTTGGTTGAGGCATTTCTAATGGCATACGAGGCAGGAGTAAGACTCCAAACCCTGGTTTTGGTACTCTATAGGATGTAGTTACTGACGGGTTTCACGACTAGGCCGACATCATCACTGCTAGTATCGGAGGCACGAGCGGATGGTCTGAAGGCCCGTGGGCCGTAGTGGCGTCGCGACTAGTGGACCAAGGGGTCGTGGTTACCATATCCGCCGGCAACGAAGGAGACTACGGGCCCTTTTACGCAAGCAATGGCGCGTCCGGGAAGAACGTGCTGGCCGTCGCCTCTATCGATTCCAGCACTGTTCCGGCGCTGCCGTTCCAAGTCATGTGAGTAAACAAGATTGGGTTTTGTGCAGATACCCTGGGCAATGCATATTACTATCGGAGTCAAGGTTAATGTTGTGATGCAGGTTCAATCTGGACGGGACTTCCAACATCTCGACTCTAGCGTATCTACCCGCCAGCACTCGTGCCCCGAGTGACATCTACTTGTTGCCCTGGACGCCGATTCTCCCCATCCTGGTCGACATATGCCATCTGCTGCCCAACAATACAGTCGATTTGTCCAAAGTGGTCGTCCTGGCCCGCCTGGGGAACTGCACCGTCCCAAAACAGCAAGCCAACCTAGAGAAATTCGATGCCGATATGATCCTGCTGTACTCGGACGACCAGCCGATCGAGACCCTGTTCGCGAGCCCCACCTCCTCGGTCGCCATGATCGAAGCCAAAGCGGCCCACGCAATCCTCGCCACGGTGCGCGCGGGCGGCAACGCGACGGCCCAGTTCGAGGACGAGTCGGCCACGGGCCGCGTCGTGGGTGCCTTCAACTCGGCGGGCGGGGTCCCGAGCTACTTTTCCACCTGGGGCCCGACCTACGAGCTCAGTCTCAAACCCGACATCGCGGCCCCTGGCCGCGACATCTACAGCACCTACCCCGGCGGCGGCTGGGCCACCTTGAGCGGGACCAGCATGGCGTGTCCATATGTCGCCGGTGTCGCGGCGCTCTACATTGGCCAGCATGGCGGTCGCCGCGAGCATGGGCCCGGTTTCGCCAAGACGCTCGTTGACCGCATCATCTCGAGTGGCGGCGCCGTCACTTGGTCTGTCCTCGACCAGTTGCCCCCCGGGGGAAATATGCATCCCGCATCGCCCCCTGTCATGGCGTCGGCATGGGCGCCCGTGGCGCAGGTCGGAGCGGGTATGATTAACGCGGTCAAGATTCTGAACTACACGACCACTCTGTCATTTGACAAAATGGAGCTCAACGACACGGCCCACTTCGAGCGTGCCCACCGAGTCGAAATTACGAATGGCGGACCCGACCCCGTGACGTATCGGTTCAGTTTGCAGCCCTGGGCTGGGGTTGATGCGCAGTCGCCGGACTATGAGGATTACATCGTAGAATCGCACAGCTTGGAGCCCAAGGAGATCGTCCCGAGCGTCATTTTCCCGTCGGGCGAGTTTATTATCCAGCCGGGGGCAACTCGGATAGTACAGTGAGTCCGGTCCAGCCAACAAATTGTTAATGATTAGCTCAAAGACTAATGCCCGTTGATTACAGATTCGATTTCATGCACCCAGACTACGACCCAGCGAAGCTGGGGTTGTATAGTGGGAAGATCTTGATCTCCGGCAGTAACAAAGATGAGCTGTCCGTGCCGTATCTAGGTTAGTGTGAGCAACCTATGACCATATGGCTATGCTGCTAACAAAATTGTGCAAACAGGCATGGCGGCAGATCTTCACAGCCACTACCACCAAAACATGTTTCCGGAAAACAGCCCCGAACACATCGGTGGTGTTGACAGGCTACCTTTGCCCGATTTCCATACGTAAGCCTTGATACTTTACTTCTGGATGACGGCCAAGGATACATCGTGTATAAAGTACTAATGTAGAGACTAGGTACGATTTCAACCTCAGTGGGGACGCCCAAAACTTCCCCCAGCTCAAAGTGGATCTGAGCTACGGTTCGCAAGAGTTGCGATGGGATGTAAGTTAAGCTATACTTCACGATTGTCAGAGACACTGACGACGTAACTATTCATATGTAGATCTTCGAGAAGGGTTGGCATGAAGATAACTGGCAGTACCCGCCCATCCTCGGACAGACGGAGGGCTACATCGGCTCCACTGCCGTCTACGCGCACTCCGGCCAGAACTGGGCCTTCGACCCGGCCTCCGAGGACAAAGAGGAAACGGTCCCGCTGCCCATGCTGTACCTGTTTCGTGGCGACATGCCCACCTATCACGAAACCTACAGCCTCTGGTGGTTCGGCAAGTTGGTCAACGGGTCGTACATTGCTCCAGGTGACTACTAGTAAGCTATATCCAACATCGCGTATTTCATTTGTTTTACCTCTTCCTCCAGGCACAGACAGTCTGGGAAAAGCCTCCTACTTTGCTGAGCGAGTGGACACTGATGTTTTCTTCTATAGTTGGCGGGTCGCGGCTCTAACTCCGTTTGCGGAACCATCGAGCTCGGACAGCTGGGACGTTTGGGATATGGATGGTGTCCCTTACGTTACCGTCCTACCCTACTTGCCATGATGCGTTCAATCTTCCTAGGGGGTTGAGATAAGCAGCTTGCGCCTTCCCCTTAATTTCTAGAAGCGTTAGAACCCAACTTTATTCTTTATATGTAGTCATTCTGAGTAAAAGTACTGGACATGATGCATCATACTCGAAGTAGTAGGAAAGAAATGAATCTCCCCTTCCCTAACTCGGAGGCATCGTCGCCTTATCACGCTCCTAAGCCTCCCACCTCCCGTCCCAGTCCTCCGTCGACGGCGCCAACGGCGGCGCCCTCATACTCACGCACGCTGTGCACAAGGAATACGCCCTGCTCATCCTGGAAATCATGGTATGCGAGTGGTGCTCTCCGTCGGACTTTTGCCGCAAACAAGCGGAGCAGACCTCGGGGTACGTGATGTGCATGAACTCGCCGCTGCGGATCATGGTCGTGAGCACGTCGGCTGCTAGCTCGGGGATCTCGTCGAGGAGCGCGATGAACGGCGCGCACCGGAAGAAGCGGAACCGCGTCTCGTGGACGAAGGTCGTCATCAGCCCGCGGAAGACGTCGCCGGCTGGCGTGGTCTGGCCGTATGCGGCGCGGAGATCGTACAGGATCTCGTCGATGTTGTCGATGTCCCGCTTCCAGAATTGGTTCTGCAGGGGGGCGCATTTTTGGGTATTGTACTGGTGGAACTGAGATACTGCGCATTGCTGCAGCTTCGGGAGTGCGAAAAAGTCGGCAAGGTCATAGAACCGCATACAGATGTCGATAAGAGGAGTTTCCCCCCTTTTGGTATCGAAGTCGATAGCTTCTCGATGATCAGGCACATCCAGGGTATTTATGTGGATATAAGTACAAGCATACCTCCAATGTAGATATACTCAAGCATCACCTCAATGTCCCCGGGGTCAGACTCCTCTATCGTGATCTCTCGGGTGTGAGCCTCCTAGATGAAGTCGATGATTAACACAGCCATCCGAGATTTCAACTCCAAACCACTCTCTCACCTTGCAATCACTACGTAGAACCTTCTCGAACCACTCGCAGCGTGACGAAAGGATGTTGCGATGGAGGTTCCACTCTCGCGCACCGCAGAAAACCTTCAGATCGGAGAAGGCGCCCATCCTAAGCAAACTGTACGCAAACTGTTAGTTATCGACGGCCAGGTATCAATGTTTCTCATTCATACCTTTCGTCAGAGTGTGCCACATCATTGTGGGCTTCGCCGCAGTCTTCATGGTTCAACGTGGGCATTCTCATGACGGATACCTGAGTTGTGTGGAGGATTGTGTGTCAATGTTGAAAGCCCCTGAGCTTTTCAAGTTGGACGTCGAGGAAATGCGGGGTCCCAGCCAACCGGCTTGCCGGACAGAACAACACAGCTGGAAAAACATATTACAGGAGGGTAGAGTGGTCGATAAGATTGGTCACGCAAGTTTTAGGCATCAACAGTGTCAGTCCCCTCATCTGTGTAACCTAGAGGATGGTCGGCTCCTTGAGTTAGGTGGACCAATCAACCCCATGACTGAGCCGACGATACGTGGGATGTACACTTCGGCGTAATTGCTTCTTGGGCATCATGTATAGGGTCAAAGTTGGAGACCAAGAGAAGACGTAGTTTTGTCCAGTGCATACACTGGACATAGCATAGCAAGCATAATAAGGGAGGCTTAACCCGGGGAGTGACTACTAAAACTACAACAATACTCACGTCTTGTCGGTCTGCTTATATCATACTCTGAATAAGCCCTTGGACGATGATGATTATGCGCCTGAGAACAACCTTCAGTCAAATACCAACTCGACCGGTCCTCTCGCTGACAAGAATAACAACGACGATGACAAGTAAGACCTACCATCGAACCTTTACAAGCGGGATCGTCGACATCCGGCGAAGACTTCGTGGCCAGTGAAGACGGCGCGATTAAGCAAGGCGTCCCAGGATGCTGTTGATGTATCTCCCGATGCCTCGAGCCAGGACAGTGATAGCGTTGGTCTAGGCAATAGCAGTGCAGAGGGTGCAGACGGCAATGAAGATGGGGGTCTTGGGAATGAGTTGAAGGATATAGCTCGTGCGGTAGATGTGCCTTTCGATAGGAGAGGACGCCTCCGGCACCATCTCACGTTTTCAGAGAGGTTCGCGGGAATGTGAGGTTGAATTTGGGATGAATTTGGGATGAATTGATCATTGCTCCATCCTGATTTATTTTGGACTTATTCTGCGAATATGCTCCGCGTAGCGTCTGCATCTGCCAAAAGCAATGTAATTATAATACGACATAGTTATGTCTACATTGCTCTACGCGTTTAGGGCTTTACGTACTTACTTTTTAAGATCGGTTTATATATATAATAAATTACTAATTTATAAAACTATTAAAACTTAATTAAAATTAATACCTATTAACGTATTACCCTTAATAACCGTTAGTCTACTTTTAAATAAATATACCCTTTATCGATTTAAATTAAATATATATAAATTAAATTAATTCCTATTCGTTATTTAATTAAAATAAATTAATTTTTTCCTCTTTTTTATTCTTTATAATAATAATAATATTAAGTTAAGAAAAGCGTTTTAAAATTATAATTTATAATATATTAATTAAGAAGTTTTAAATTTAAGTTATTTAAAATTATAACGTCTTTTAAATTATTTTAAAGAATCGCCTTTTAAATCGAGCTATTAAATTTAACGTCGATTAAAGTAAAAGACTTTTCTTTAACGTTAAAAAAAAATCTTAATAAAATAAGTTTTTTATTAAACCTTTTTAAACTTTATATTAATTTATAAAGTGTTTTATATATATATATAATACTTTTTAATAATAAAAGAGCTTTATTATTATATCGATAAACGTTAAATAAACCGATTTTTAAAACGTTACCCTTTTATTAAAAGCTATTAAATTAAAGCTATAAATTTTTAATATCTTTAATATATTTTAAACGATATTATATAAATCTTTTTTTAAGGTTCGATTACTTTTTTATTCAATCGATCCCTTTTTATAATTAATAAAACGCCGACGAGGTAAAAACCTTTATAATTTTAAATAAAGGTATAATCGTAATTAAATCGATTTAATATAAAACTTTAATAAAAATTAATAATATTAATTAAAAATAAACGATTATAATTAAAGCGGTTAATATAACGGGCTATATTATCTTTTTTTAATTATATTTAAAAGTTAATTAATTCAATAATAATAAAGTTAATGCTTTTTATAAAAATTAAGCTTTTAAAGCCTCTTTTAAAAGTTAAACGTCGGACTTTATTAACCTTATATAATTATAAAAGATATTTTTATTATATATAAAGCTTATTAATAAAACTTAATAAAGGGTTTTTATTTTAAATAGCTATTACTTTTATATTTAATAAAAGTTTATAATATTATATTTAAAGAATAAAGTCTTTCTTATTTATAAATTATTATATAACTTTTATATTCTTTAACCCTTTAACGTTAAATCCTTTAAAGTATTAAAAAGAGGTTTTAAAAGGAGTTTAATAAAATATATACGGTTTTAAATAATAATTATATAAAAAAGGGGACTTCCTTTAAATTTAAACGGCGGTTTATAAAAATACTTTTATAAAAAAGTAATTTAAAAGGGGTAAATAGTTATAAATATTTATTTAAAAGATATTATTAAATTAATAAATAATCGACTTTAAAGGTTAATTATTATATAAATTATCGAGGCGGTAAAATAAATAAAAATAAGTTAATAAGAAAAAAAGAAATTTCTTAATAAATTTAAAATATTTAAAAATAATTAATAAATAAAAGATTTAAAAGGTATATTATTTAAAGGTAAAGATATTTAATGTAATTTAATAAAGGGGTCGATAATTTAATAGCTAAGATTAATCGGTTAAAATAAAAGAATATTAATTTAAAGGTTAATTT
The DNA here is from genome assembly GCA_038364195.1 of Apiospora sp. TS-2023a. NCBI lineage: Eukaryota > Fungi > Ascomycota > Sordariomycetes > Amphisphaeriales > Apiosporaceae > Apiospora > Apiospora sp. TS-2023a. The sequence goes on along the minus strand of JAQQWQ010000007.1, from coordinate 1,533,876 downwards.
AAAGAAAATAAAGGTTTAAAAAAAGAGAAAAGTTAATAAAGCCTTTAATAATTAATTTATATATATAAAAAGTATTTAATAAATATAAAGGGATATAATTAATAAGCGATTAAAAAAGTAATAAAAATAAAGGGTATAAGCTATTAATAAAAGCTTTAAAATTAATTATAATATATATATTAATAAAGGAGGTTTAATTAAAGTATTTATATATTAATTAATATAAATTAATATATATATTATAATAGAATTCATAAAAATTAATCTTTATTAATATATTATTATTATTTTTCAGGCTTAACGGTTATTAAAGGTGACGCGCTAATAGGTATTAATCTTATTCCCTAATATATATTTCAATTTACGTGTCTCCAATTATAAAATGAGTCCCAACTAGTCATACAGTCATGTGTTAGCATCACCTGAAGAGACCAGTCATTCCACAGTCCCCGTCCCAAACATATGCTAACACCATGCGAAGCAGGAGTCTGTTGCTTAGAGCCATGTCATCATGATCACTCTGGCCTCGATATAGTCGCGGGTGGCTTGCCCGAGGCGGCCACGAGAGACTGATGAGACGAGTCTGGAGCATCTCCACCTTCAGGTGGGCGGCGTCTCGCAGGGCGAGGCCGGCGTTCTCTTTGACGAGCTGGTCGCGGTCTTGCTGGGCTCGGTGGTACTGCTTCTTGAGGGCGTTAACGCGTCTCAGCCACATGCAAACAGCGGGTCGATCCGCCTGAGTGCGGGATCCGGCGAGCATCGCAGACCACTTGCGCATCTTAGGGTCCTTATCGGCATCGCCAGTCTCTAGCTCGTTGGTGATCTGGGCGCCCGGCTCACTGGCCAAAGGATCTTCGACTGCAGCCAGGTGAGCATCGACGATGGGCTCTCGTTTAACACGAGCCTCGTAGTGGCTATTATGATTATAGCTGCCGTCGGTCTTTTCCAGGACACCATTGACGTCCTCGTCTTCTAATATAGTTCCAGCAGACTCAGTGGGTTCCTCCAGGTCGTAGGAGTCATACTCGTGCTCAACCGGTGATATCATCCTTAGGAATCGGCGTCGGTGCTGAAGGAGTGGTTGTTCATGGCATCGTCGTCAATCTCGGTAATGGCGACCAGGTTGGGCTCTTCGCGGTTACCACTAGCCGAGGAGGGAGGCGACGGCGTGTCAATTATGAGAAGAAATGCTTATCAGGTAGGCTGCATAATGGTTAGCAGATGAAGCTGAGTAGGAGCGTGGGTCGTACTTGCATTGCTTCAGTTAGTCGATAAGATGATATTGATGAGGTGTGGCGCGAGGAGGTGTGAGAAAAGCTTTGTCAGACTATGTGTAAAAAGAGGTGCAATGGTTTGCTACGAAATACAGCAACCAAAGTAACGTTGGTATTTGGTCTAAAGAAGAACAATCTGGCAATTGTTTCCTCTAGTTGCAGCCTGGGTAGGCTCTTCCAAAGTTTTTATTTAAGCCTATTTTTTTTTATTAGTTTTTCGCTTTTCCACTTCCACCCTCCCCAACTCACCTTTCTCTTCCTGTCCTCCCTAACTTATCTTTCCCTCGCTTAACTCACCTTCCCCTCACCTAAACTCACCTTTCCCTTACCGGTAAGTATGTGCTTTATTTATTTTTAATGTTAGTGTTAATGCCTTCCGCTAAAGAAAAGGAAAGAAGATATTGCCCGCCTTCACTTACAATTCACCTTCCATACCCGAGGGCCCAGATCTGGCGGTATAAGTACCACCACCACCCAAATTGCCACTTCCATCTCTCCCTAACCCTCCCAACTACTCACTCTCTCTTTCCGTGAATTCCAAGTCCAACTCATACTTCCCGAACTCACTTGTTCCCAACTGATCACCTGTAATTCAGCTCCCCTAACATCACCCATCAAGCAAGCAAGCATCCATCACCTGACATTTTGGCTTCCCCTTCCGTACAAGACAAGATCGCCAAGCTCGAGGCTATTATCGAGAAAAGGGACGACGAGTACAAGGCTGTTACCCGCCGGGAATTCGAGCTCGAGGCTGTCAAGGACTACTTCAACAAGCACGGCAAGCTCTGCCCCGAGGATTTCACCAAGGAGATGGACGAGCTCGAGAAGCAGTCCGAGCCCATGGAGTCAGAGCTTACTGCCCTTCGTGCCGAGCATAATGACCTGAAGTTGGCGTACTTCGACCACCCTGAGAATCCCAACAACATCTAGACACTCATCAATGGCATGGAGTCCGCCATCGCCCAGCTCAAGGCCGAGCGTGGCGATATGAACACCGACGGCGCCGAAAAGGCTGACAGCGACGTCGAGGACCCAGAGAACGACACCGATGTTCTTATGGGCAATACTGACAGCAAGGTCAAGCACAAGGCTCGTCGCGATGCTAGCGATGACTCCGATTACGTCGCTAAGGGTGCCCTCACTACACACAGCATGCTAGAGTCTGGAGATTGGTGGCAGCAGTCCTATTACCGACGAGATCGTGGACGGTCTGCGCAAAGTATCCAATGATGGCATTGTTAACCTGTTCCACAAGCTTGTCTAGAAGCGCGTGCTTGCCTTGAACCGCGATTTCGATGCCGACGAGGATGGTGAAACGGACGTCCTGGAACGCAACCTTGCTAACGACGGCTGGCGACGCACCCAGACCAGCAAGGATCGCGTCATTGCCCTCGACGCCATTGTGGACTTGTTCCAGAACGAGCATCACAAGCTCATCTCCCACTTGCCTCGACAGATGAGCAGGCTGGCTCGCCTCGCGGCTGAAACCCAAGCACACGACAAGCTGGAGGCCTTGATCCGATGCGTCCACAAGCTGCGGCTCAGCACAGAGCGCCTTATGGAGGAGGTCAGCCAGGCCCAAAAAGAGGTGCCTGATATTATGACTTCTCCGAACTCGTCGAAGCCCTCGCCGAAATCTACTCGGATAACCAGCTGAAGGACATCTTCAATCTCGATGGTGATGGAGGCTCGAAGGATTTCGAGGCACTCCTCGAATGGTATGTACCAGAGGCCAATCACGTCGGCTATGACATCGAGGACGAACGGAACGACGCAAACGATATCGCCAAGCAGCCCGCCAGAGAGGCCATGGTCACGGCCATTCTGCACTGCACTGTCACCTTGGCCAAATACCTCAGCCTGGCCCTGTGTCTCATTATCGCTATCGCCCCCAAATTCGGTATTCGTGGAGACGACGACAACCGCCACACCTCTCTCCGGGAGGACACCGCGAAGGACTCGTTCGCCAGTACGTCGACTTGATCCGTCAGTACAAGTCCGTCGTCTACAGCCCTTTCCCCGAATACGACGGCTTGTTCAAGGCGGAAGTGCACCGCTCACGTACTCGATATAACCCTCGAGATGTTGATTTCATTGACATTGTCTACGGCTCTTCATTAGCTGCTCATTTCCACTCTCTCATTTTACGAACGCTGTTTCATTCTACGTAAGTTTTTCTACAATTATATTCAATCATATTATAAACATCCCACACCCATCCTACAATCCTTTACGGTCATTTCATAATCGTTCTAGCACACTAGTTCATACTTTTGAAGCGCTTCGCAAATCCTAATATCCCGTCTTCCACTTTTATCGCTTCATGAGTTGACCTACTTATTAGCACTGCCTTTTTCCTGTTATCATGTCGGCCAGCAAGCCGTTTGCCTCGGTCAAGGCCAACGTGCCTCGGGGCACGTTGCTTGGGATCTATGGTAACAGCCATCACATCCACGCCATCAAGAGTTACATTCAGCTGAATAAGCGGGTGCTCATTGTCGGGATGTCAAATGACATGTCTCACTTTGTATACGCCATGTGCGGAAAAGCAGAAGGATATGCGTCGGCGAAGAACTACGATGGACACGAGATCCTGATTCTCGTCAACGGGGGGGGATCTTACAGAGCTGACATGGCTCCCCTACTATGTCTACACTGACAGCGGCGTTGCTGTTCGTATCTCCAACTACTGCGCTGATGCCATTACCCTGCCGAACGCTCCGTGGACTTCCCGGAAGGCCTGGCCATTTCTCCCGAACGGCAAGAGGGGATGTACCAATGTCGAGTGGGCCATTGAGTGCACGGAGCTTCCTGACATCTTAACTGGTTGCAAGTTGAAGGACAAGACTTCTTTGGAACTGGGACAGGAACGCGAGCTGAAGCCGGACGCCAGAGTCCCTGTCATCGCCTGTCGGAAGCTGGCGCCCAAGCACGAACAGCAGCGATTGCTGACATCGGGCATCCGGTTCTTCAAGTCCTACGACCTCCCGCCGACTGTCGAGGACGACCTTGAGGAGATTATCAAGGCGTTGGCTCCTACTGAAATCCTGGAGCCCTTCGGTCTGATGAAGCTGGCCCTGTTCAACTGGTGGCATGACAAGCCCGCTGATAAGCTCAGCGACTACCTGGCCTTCTTCAAGACCATGGTCCTCTACGTCCTGCGCGTTAACCTGGCGGCGTTCCCGGAGATGTCCGCATTCATGAAGGCCTGCCGAACCGTCGACACCGCAGTTTAGGGAGCTGCGGCCGATGTGCAGGCGGTGCAGGACTTGGATGCCGTCGAACAGAGGATCAGAGCCGCGCTGGACCAGTCGAAGCTGGAGGCGCTTGGTTCCCTTTGGCCGTGTGACATCAAGAGCTTCGGTCAGGTAGCACTCACTTCACACGATATCCGCAATGATGACGACGATGTTGCGGTTAAGCAGACCGACGACATGCTCGGAGACCTGAACCCGTACCAGTATCATGACTACTGTTACAATCAGACAGTGCTCGCCGAGAATCCTCGGGACCCCGACAAGCTATATATAATAATTATTTATTATAGCTAGTACACGACTTAGGATAGCCTTATACCCGACTATATAAGAGTTTAAAAAGAATTTAAAAAGAATATAAAAAGAATTTAAAAGGAATTTAAAAAGAATTTAAAAAAAAATAAAGAAAACTTATTAAAAGTAATATTAAGTTAAGCCTTAAATCTTACTGCCTAACGTAATGATCGCCTTCTCCTATAGCCGCGAATAGCAAGTACAATCTATTTCGCATCCCGCTCAAGGGCGATTTCGACAGCTGTTACGTAAACAACATCCTACAAAGCGAATTAGAATCGGATCATCCCGGTATCCAGCACTGGATATAGGGAGAGATCACCAAGTCCATACTCGCCGCCCTGCGCGTATGCTTCGCCATGTCGCTACTCACGCGTAGCCTGTTAAAGACTGAAAACCGTCTAGTTAATATCCCAGCCGAGACCAGAGCCATCTGGACGGGTATCAGCACTCTCCAGGAGATGCTCGGCCTCTTCGGAGTTATCTGTACCAAGGCCCCCGACTTCGTCAAGGACAGCGCATCTGGTTTTGTTACCTTCAAGCTCCCGAAGGCCACCCTCGACGATCCCTTCATCAATGGCCTTCTCCAACCTGGCATACATGCGCTGAATCCCGACCCCTCTGCCGACCCTACACTCACTGCAGCTCAACTGCTCGACCAGATCGACGATAGATGGCTTGTGCCGGTGCTTGCCGCAAAGGCGTCTCGCCCTGTTTGACGGTCCGGCGGCACCGTCGTCCGACAAGGATATTGAATTGGAGGATGCAGTGACTGGCACGCCTGATAAAGACGGAACTACGAACGACGACCCTCCTCTCAACACATCACCCGGTGTTAGCGACCATGACGCACAGCTTGACGACGAAGACTATGGAGATGATGTTCCTGATATTCATACTGGCTTGACGGGCGATAACGAGCAGACTGCCCTGGATGACATGAACGACGCTGCCGGGGGCGAAGATGAATCACAAATTAGCTACAACGATGCCTTGAGCGAGTCGGGGCACGACACCGACTACACTAGTGGAGGAGGTTACCATACAGCTCGCGAGGATGCTAACGATGATGGTAGTGACGATAGCACGGCATCGACGGAGACAACAGAGTCTGTCCTTTTTTTCGATTCTTACTAAGTAGCCCCGGTAGAAATAAAAGACTTATAAAGAGCAGGTTATTTTAAAATATATAAATTTAAAAAAGGTATAATAAGTTAAAGCACCCTTTAACGGCTATACCCTTTAACGAGCATTTAATAATAAATTACTTTTAAATCGCGTTTATATATTAATTATATAAAAAGGTTAGGATTTTTATATTTAAATTTAAAGTTATTTATAATAGGTAGAAAACTTTTAATATATTCCTTTATAACATTAATAAGCCTTTAAATAATCGATTTAAAAGGTTTAAGGCTTAATAAAATACCGTAGCCCTCGACCCTTTCTCTTTAAATTTAAAGGTTTAATTTTCGATTATTTCGATTTATACTTTAAAGAGCTTTAAATAATTAATAAAATTGTTTAAAAAGTTAACTAATAATATAATACGATTTAATAGAATAATTAAAAAGGTATTATTTCGAAAGGTTTAAAAGAATTTTAATAATTTAAATAATTAAATCGGTTAATTAATAAATAAGAAAGCTTAATTAAAAGTTAATTTTAAAAGAAAAAAAAGAAAGAGATTTATTTTAATATTAAATAAAAAGTATATTTATATAATAGAAATAATAATTAATATAAAAAAGGTAATAAAGTAAGTATAAACGCGTTTTATTATAGTTTAATTAAAATTAATAAAGGATATTAAAGAAAAGGTATTTAAAGAGGAATTTAAAGCTTAAAGTTTAATTAAAATAAATCTCGATTAATGTTATAAAAATATAATTTTTCGTTAATTTATAATTTATTTATTATTTTATAATTATATTATTATAATTTTATTTTTTTATAATAACCGGTAAAGGGTATAGCCGTTAAGGGGTGCTTTAACTTACCCTATACTATTAAAACTCTTAAAAACAGTTTAAAAAGTATAACTCCTATCATGTCCGTTAGTAATGTGCGGGGTTCCCACAACGGAAGGCGGAAGCACACAAAGAGTCTTGCGAGACAGCGAAGTGGCTGAACAAGCAGTGGCGCTCGCGTCGTCCAGACCGCCAGTAGAATAGATTGCTTAATACAGATTCTTCCTGACATGTATCAATTGCGTAGCTGACACGGTGCCATGTACGGCGAATAGCTGCGTAGACAGGTAATGAAATACACCACCGAGCCTGTCAGGGCGGATCGTGAACTCAGTTGCACAAGTATGTTGATAGCGGTAATTATTTATCACGAGATGGCGGGCACACTCAATGTTAGCTGTCAGGTTGCCATATGCACGCCAGCGGTATATTTAGGGAAGGCTACGCCTCCTACTACATACTACATAGTAATGCCATGCCATGCGCAATACGTCTGCACCCCGGATGGCGGTCACCAACACTGCTTATTATCTAAAGCGGACAGGCGCGCTGGCGACAGGCATAGGGTTATCCTCCTGATACCAAACCTTCCGGTGCTTCCAGGGGGCATCGCTGAGGTTCGCCTGGAGCTCGGCATTGCGGAAGAAGAAGTCATGGTGGTTGGTGAAGCGGTACGTGAACGGGGTCAAGGAGACTTCGTCTTGCTCGTAGGGCCGCCGGATCGTCGCTTGCAGCCAATTGAAGTCGTTCGATATGCCGGGGATCTTGTTGCCGAGCTTCGGGTCAGCAGTGAAGTCTCTGTCCAGTCGCAGGTCTGGGCCATAGACACGAGGCACATTGTGGCGCGCTCTCTGGCCCTCGAGGATCCCGTCACCAAACTTTCTCATATCTTCCCAGGAGCATGGCCGGGAGTCCTTTTTGGAGTTAATTCGGCCATGCATCCCGTTCATCGCGTACATGCAGAACAGCAACCACCTACTGACGATTTGGTGCCACTGCAGCAGGCGGGCGACAGTCTTGTTGTAGTCGAACCCCGGCGCCGTCTGGAGGTATGCGAGCTTGTAGTCCTGGCGGTCAAACCAAGCTTCGGTCATCTTGCCGTTGTAGATGGAGTCGAGGCTGCGCTTGACATCTGCCATCGCGTGGGCGTCCAGGGTCGCCCCCTCCTTCAGCTTGTCGAAATGCGTACGCATGGGCTTCAGGTCCATGGCCATGTCCATCACCTCGTCCGCCACGATCTCCCAGCCGTTGTGTGGGGTCGCGTACGATATGCTCGCGTACCCGACCTCGACGTGCTTGGCGGCTCGCTCGAGCGCCGTCTTGAACCGGCCCGGGACTGGCTGGATGCCCGCTTCCAGGATTTCCATTGCGTGCTTCAGAGCCTTGCGGGTCTTGTCCTGCACAGGGGCCCGCTGCCATCCCTCAAAGTGTCGGTCAACGCCGGACAGCACATCCAGAGTCCGCATTGCGCGCTGCTTCTCCATCGCCTCGGCCTCGACCAGGAGTTCGCCGCCTTTCCACAGGGTGCGGGCGGAGATGTCGCAGGCGTGAGCGATGCGAGCGGCGAACTTGACCGACCCGTCCTTCCTATACCAATCGGGCAACTGCTCGAGCGGCTTCTGCCTCTTCTCCTGTGGCCCGAGGTTCCCGTCGTCCAGAAGCATGTCCCACACGCGTTTGCGGTTCTTCTCCGCGGGGCTCACGTCGTCGTAGTATCCGTCGTAGCTCCCGCCCATGCCATCGCCCGCGCGCCCCTGATCATGACCGGCGCCCTCCGGCTGCTCGTCGGGCAGGCCGGGAAACCGGATGGCCCTGTCACGCCTAGCCTGCAACTCAATCTTCCTCCTGTACAGCGCCTCGATCTCCCCCTCGACCAGGCGGACCGCATCGGCCGGGCCCACACCCCCATGTCCTCCCTCTTCTACCAAACCCTGCTTGCATAGGTATCGTCGGTCTAGCGTGGCGGAGATGGCCGTTTGTATGCCCTGGAGCTCGGCATCGAGCGCGTCGGTTCGGTCGACAAGGCCAGGCTCGGATGTCAGGTCCTCATCTTCGTCGTCGTCCTCTTCCTCGGCATCGACCTGCACCTTTTCCTCGTCCTCGTCGGCCGTGACACGGGCGGCTGGCAGGCGCAGCTCGCGGATGTGGTAAAATTGGTGGATCTTTGCGTCGTGTCGCCTCTGCAGCCGAGGCCATTGCGCCTCGTCAGGCGCGGGACCTTCGAAGACCTCGAGAGCATCGGAGTCCCATGGTTGTCGTAGCTGTATGGGGAGAATGACGGCATGTCGCGCGGCCTTGGTGTCTAGAAACTGGCCGGCCGCGTGGGCACGTACATTGCCAATCATGCGCACCGATTGGCGGATGGTCTTTTCGCGTGGTGACAAGGCGCCGGGGACGTTTAAATATTTCTGGAAAATGGGACAGCTGGGGTCGACGCCGGGCTGTCGGGCATCTTGTAGGTCGGAAGTCAAGAGCCGACCGACACATTTCGGGGGCCTCCCGTCGAGAATGCACAGGAGGATTTCGGACATGAGCTTGTCTTCTTGGATCTTGGAGGGCAGGTCGCCAGTTCTCCTGCGCATATTCTTGTCGCACTCCCTGGCGTTGATGGCGAATTCCAGAGGGTCGAGGATGAGCACCGTGCCCATGGTCACCGAGCGCACGACGCAGGGCACAAAGTATACGAGGTACTCGGCCATAGACGGGGCCTTGGGATCGTTCAGTCTGTGGCCAACCTTGCCCTCGTACCAGTAGTTGAGGACGCCGAGCACGAGGAGGCCCATCGGCAGGATGTCCTTTGGGTGCATTTCTTGGAAGCCCCTGAGTTGCATTTTCAGCTGTGAGAGTATCGGGCGGACCCCGCGGAAGGCGCGGACGGTTGGGTAGTTGATGGACGAGGGCCTGCCATGCAAGTACTGGACGACGAAATCGCCACGGAGGAGCGGGGGTGGTGTAGCTTGCATGACACGCTCGCAGAGGACTTGGGGCGCGCTGGGCATGCTCTCTGTATCGTATTCCTGCTCGTGCTGTTCCTCGATTTCCTTTATGTCGAGGTCGGAGATGCCGTCCTTGCGGAAGTGCTTATCGGCCCATGACTGGCCCTCTTCTGTGCACCACAGCCAGTGCGGGACGAACGGGGAGCCAGATGGACGACCGTAGCCATTGGTACGAACCCACGTGTTTGAGACGCGTACTGCGTCGGGCACGGAATGGGGTATCAAGTCAGGCGGCGTGAAGCGCAGCATGTTGCCAACTGCTGTATCCGAGCCATGTACTGACGGTTGGAATGCACTCAGCCCGGCAAACATGCCGCGCAGGTAGCAGCCGAAATGAGACCTGTAGTAATCATGCATGTCCATCTCGTCGTCCTCAACCCGAGGTTGCGTAGGCTTGTTGCGCGACACCTCGAACATACCCAAGCAGCGTGCATTCTTGTCGTCGAGGAATGACTCTGTCAGGTCGGTGAATGCCACGCGGGGCACGCATTGCGCAGTGTCATCGGCCATGCTGGGTATAAGGATGTGGCAGTGTTGCAATGTCGAACGAAAATGATGGGTGGGGGGTTGTGTTTGTTGTGTTTGGTTTGGGTTAATGGGTTGGGATTCTTCTGGGCTAAGAAGGTAGAAATGGTTGGAAACTAGGAATGGAATTGAACCATTTAAGCTTAAATAAGTAGCTTGGTACATACGGTAGGTATGTACTAGAGAAACGGCAATTAGGTACGCAAATTGATTGATACATCTAGGTACCCTTTGTGTTATTACAAATGGGTATCTGTACTACCTTTAACATTTTGGACTCGATTGACTCTTGGAATTACCTAAGCTCCCCTTTTCGGTACGTACCCGAATGCAACCCCTATTCAATTCTTTCGGACCACCCGGGCAGTACTCAACAAGCCACCATCGCCAACTTGCCACCATGTTCCGCCACATGAGAGTAGCGCAGCGCCCGCGACGACGCTTGTTTCCCGGTCGCCGTGTCGCGGCCCGCAACCAGGGTGGTGTCATCGACCTCACCGGCAATCCCATCGATCTCACCGACGATCCTATCGACCTTACACAGGTCGAGGATGCCGCTGATGCTCCCGCCGTCGCGCCCGTCAACGATGCCAACGGCGAAGGCGGGGCCGTCATTGAGTGGGGTGCCATCGAGACACAGCGCACCATGAGAGAGGCGGACGAGGCCAACCAAGACGCTGCCCCCTTGGACCTGGGCTACCCCGACCGGGATGCCCTCCAGCGGGCCAGACGTGCCAACGCCCACCAGCTCGTCCGGTTCTGGCTGCGCGAAGCCAAGTCCCTCACCCGAGACTTCAACATCTTGTACTTCCGCGTCCAAACCCGACTCGGCGGCGCCAACTTTGACATCCGAGACAAGACCCTGTCGCACCACGAGGGCGTCCGCAGGCTCTGAGAGCTGAGCCTGCGTCGGAAGCTCGCCAAGGCGGCGTACCGAGAAGCGCGCCAGCAGAGGACAGGAGCCGCGGACCAAGCAGCGCACGAGGCCGTGGAGGCAGATGTCCCGGACGTCGACATGGCAGACGCATAAGCGGCGGATACTAAGGATGAGGGAATATGCCGGACATGTAATAGTATATGACTTCAGGGAGCGATGGCTGCTAAGGATGCGCGTACATACCCGACATATCTTCAGGGGCAAGGTCACTTCTAGATAGGGGCACACACAGATGAGGGGAATCGGGCCGGTGGAGAAAGGAGACGTCCATTGATGTCATCGACTGCTATGATGACTAATTCAGAGGAAAACTACCAGGTTTGCCTTGTGTCTCTCGTTCCGGTGCAGAATGGTGATTGCCACCTGTTGTAAGGGGGTAGGTCCTCTCAGAGCACGGCCTTGTCGGCATGGTGTCGCCTACTGCTGGTGAGTGCACTTCACCGTCTTCATGCGCACAAGGCAGTCGATGCACTGTTAAAAGCTCTCATCAACGTCTTGCTTGGCCTCGGCCATCATGTCGCCGACAGTCTTGGAGGGGGGCTCGCCGTTCTCGATCATCAACGAATGTACAGTGTTGAGCTCGAGGTCGCGGGTGTTATGGTCTTTGTGTGTCACCCTGTGCTTCAACAGCCGGGGATTGAGCCGGACGAGGGCGGCCTGACAATTCTTGCAGAGGGCCATGGCGGCGGTAATGTGAGATGCGGTGAAGTTGGGACGGGCGCATCCCTGTCAGGAGCATCTTGGGCGCATTCGCTCGGCCTGACCCTTTAACGTGTCTTAGCCCTTGGCGGCTTGCTTGGTACGCACCGGTGTCTCGGGGCCCTAATGACGCAATATCCCCCGTCTCGACTGTTACACCTCATGTTCCGGTCTATTAGCAAGTCCCCTATAATATGACGTTGTTCCGTGAACTTGTATCCAATCTCAACCAAATAAGGGTGGCCTGAAATACAGTCGCAGCAAACAAACTCCGTATATCTCCCACGCGCCGGACAGGCCTACAAAGGCTGCGTAGCCAAGCATCACACCGTGGACGCTGTGCCCATGAGACGCGCGATCAGCTTCCCGGTGTGCGTCATGAAAGTGCCCGCGCCTTATCGTAGCGGTGGCGGACCCTGATACATACTACAGCCGGTAGATTGTCACAGTTGATCCCAAACCAATATCTTTCTGGACGTGACTCGCAGACAGCGCTTCTATATAACACTCTTCCGGCTGCCAGGAGGCTCACAATAAAGGATGGTAGTACACGTATTGGACACGCCTCACAGGCAGTGATCCGGTGAACGCTGACAGGCGGACTGCCAACATGGACGATATCACAGTTCGCCTCGCCCTAGATCCGATCTTTTGCGCCCTTTCGCCGTCGTGTGCAGTGGCCCATGGCCTATGCGAAATCAGTGTCAGGTGCAATATCGAATAGGGCGCGCAGCAGCATCGACAAGGCTAACAAAGTATCGCTCTCTCTAAAGTCGCATATATTCATATTCCTGCTACGGCACATGTCAAGACGCTGCAACCGACGCTCTAACCAACCGACCAACCCGCTCCTGTCCCCAACCCGGCAAAGGACGACGCTGTCAAGTCAGCGTACTTGACCGTCTATTAGAGCTTGATTATCACCACCCCTTATAGCAGATATATACCACTTCGGAGGCCGACGCGAAACCAATAGAGCCCTCACCTGCACCCCCGTCAGTCTTTTCGATTGGTTCGTCCTTCCTTTGGCTGATGTGCGCCAGACGGGTATTTCTCTTCCCTCGACGCCCCGGATGAGCCTCGTGTCCTTTTCCATGTTCGTACGGAGCAAGTCATTGTAGCTTGAGTCTACGAGCACTCACAGATATGGAAAGGTTAATAAAGTCAGCGTGTCGCTAAGCTGATTGCAGCCCATCTACTCGTCCGTCTCGTACTCCCCAGCCACAATCTATTAGGTAAGTACGTACCTCATAACGCTGCTTCGGCCCCACCTAAGTCCATTGAAACCCCTGGCCTTTTGATAGCAACGGCGATTGTTCAGTTTCATGCAGTATTCACTTACATAGCACTTGGGCTCAGGATTACCAGACCTAAACCTTCAACTTGGTCTTTCATCATTCTCTACACAAACTCCACTCATCCAAAAACATCCTCTCTGTACATCTCGCACCTCACTCAACTTCAGCATCAGGATGAGATCTCAACCTCCTGGGCCCCGATATCGCCACCTATCACCAATCCAGTTCTATGTGCAAGGTCTTCTACGTCGGCTCTTCATCTCAATCGTCCCACAATCATCCCGCAACCATCCTGCAACTATCCTGCAATCATTGTGTGGTCATCCTGGGTCATATTATTAGTGCTCTTCGTAAGTCCTGCAACCCCGCCTTCCGCTGTCGTGCTACCGCATATCGTGAATTCGTAAGATTTATATACTGACCTACCTATTAGATCCAACACATACAAAGACCGCAACACGCCAAGCCAACCAAGACCGCAACAGATCGCAGTCCCGCAACCACCAGGCTCCCCAGCTGCGTACCGGCTCGCCTTTAAGCAAGTCCACGCTCCCTGCAACCTCCTACCGCGTCCCGCGGTACATGCGCGGCTACCTGGCAAACACCTATTCGCGCACGGGCGTTACCGCCGAGTCCGTGAACAGGCACCTGGCATTAGGAACCAGCTACGACGGAGTTTTCCCGATGTTCGTATTCAAGAATACGGGCGGCAATAACGGCGAACTTTCGGGTACTCGTAGGGGCCCGAGACAGGGTATGGCCTATATCTCAGGAGGAGACGGCATCCTGTACGATGCGCGTAAGCAGCTATTCTTTCTCTCTCATATCGAGGCGTGCGTCTCCGGCGTTATCCCGGCGTTTAAGGCACACATCTCGGACCTGACGCGTGGCGTCATCGACCCGCAGACCCTCGATGACTCTGTCGCTATCCGCAAGGGCTTAGCCTCGTTAATATCATGGGCGCAGTTGTCCAGCACCTAGAGATCGGAGGTAGCGGAGGCAGTAATAAGGATTAGGGCACAGGGCGTTTAGAAGTTTCTATTTTACAGAAATGCAGTAAGACAATGTTAAAAAGTCCGAAGAAAAGAAATCACATACAAACGATCGTGTACGATTACAAAAGAACAAAGAACCCAGCCCGAGGGTATTCATTCTGTAGCCCGAAGAAATTGTACATTGTACCTTACATATCTGTGTATTTGTCATGGGTTTCTACGAATGGCAGTAAACTGTTTCCTCCAACCTGGCTTCTTCAATCTTCGCCATATTATATAAAACAGTCTGGGAACTCTTCGTGCAACGTGGCCATCAACTCTCGTAGACAATCTTGTTTGCAAAGTTTGCCAGATCCGGCCAGCCGTGCTGGCGATGGATTTTCTAGAGTGTAGATATCTCATCCGAGTTATCGTCACCGGTAGTGTGGGTGTCATGGACTTGGAGCGAACCCATGGGCACGACTTTCGGGTCACAGGACTGACCCCGGAGATGTCATGACCCAGGTTGGATGCTCGGCACGCAACGCCGCCTCCCTCATTGACGTCCAAGAGCTATTCAACAAGTAGACCGGATCGCTGCGGCCGCCCTAGCTCAGGCTCACGATGTAGGACGGTATGTCGTCGACGAGCTCGGGCGGCTCGGAGCAGACCCCGAGGCTGTGGCCCTCGTCTGGCGACTTGTCTTATGCAAGCTACGGCCAACCGCCAGCGGGAGGCTCTGTAACTTCAGTCTCGTCCAGGTACATTTTGACGAGGAAGGTTTAATAGCCGCGAACGGCTCAGATGGTCTCGTTCCGCGAGTAGCGGATATCTTGCACTCCGGGCATCGACAGACAGGAGGACAAGAGGGTGATCGAGATGCATAGTAAGTGACGAGGAAAGCCCCTTTCCCCCTGTTAAACATTATTATCTACCTGCCAATTATATGGCTTCCACTACGCCAAATGCATCGAAGTGTCAATCTCCGGCCATCATCTTTCTCGTCTGCTTATTCGTCGCCACCACTGGCAATATTATGCATGCACATACTGACCATACATAGGGTAAGTTACGAGACCAGTCCGCCCAGTTTCCACTGCAGTAGTAAAAAGGTTGAAAACGTTGCAGGACGCGACTTCAATCACGGCTTGCAAGTCTGCTCCAAACGAGAAAAAGTCAAAAAGAAGATGCTCAGTATGAGGCTTGAACTCATGGCCTTCGCATTACTTAAGTATTCTGGTAAGAGAATATTAGTACGACGCTCTAACCAACTGAGCTAACCGAGCATTGGATCCGATCGTTAAACGATCGGTCGGTGGTTGGTTGTTGAAGATTCTGCTGCTATGGGGGTACATATTAGGAAAAGAGAAGCTGGTGGTAAAGATTTGCATCTCGGTGGGTAACGATTCACGCATCGCCGCACCCCAGTTCGTGATTGGCCCAGGCTGCCGGATGCAGTAAGAGTCGCATCCCTGTCTTTCTCAGACTTCAGATGAAGTACCAGTATCGTACTTTTGGCAGTGGATTTTATCAAGTGCATTGCCCCAAATGATGAATGGCGTCGCCTTGTGAGCCACCTGTGCGGCTCACATATACTGACGCCCAAATTTGAACCTCTGTCTGTCTCAATGTTTGTTGCCAGGACGGACTTACTATAGGTACTTGTCCGCAATGCGAACCTATGATCCACTTTATTTGTTAACTCCATGTCTTGTACCTGGATCAATTTGCTTGTACGGAGTAGAAGCTTGGTATATCGAGACACATTAAATCCGTGCCATTGACTTCTTGGATATAGCTTGGCCTCCTATGTCTCCAGAGTCTTTACTCCTAGCCATCCCGCCCCCCAAATAACTCTACCAGCTTCCCCCCTTTGATGAACCGACACCTCGCTCGCGCAGTATCCCTGGCAACCTCGCGACAATAGCGTCCCAGTGAATCGAACAGGAGCGCCCAATCTCATTTGGATTCTCAATGAGCATGGAAAAGCTGGCAACAATCTTGGTGAGTATCAGCTCGAGTTGGGTTTACTGTCGACTCTCTCTGATGGTTGCAACCAAGTTTCCCACTCTGGCAGATCGCCCTAGACGTTAGTAGCTTCGGCACTGGTAATCCGATGACCAAGATCAAGTTCAATAATATGGCTGATGCTGGTTTTTCGCGGCAGGTATGTGAAACTAAAATCATTGACTACTGGTTTTGAACCAGAAGACTGAACATGCGTATAATACTGATCCTACCTTCTCCTTGTTGCATATTTCCTCACACTCGTTTCTTTCATCTATGCATAGGGCAAGGCCTGCCAGATCTTCTCGCTACATGTTATCCATCCCACGACCTTCTGCCTGCCAAGCGCCGACGCCGTTGTCATCGGGTCAAGGGGTTTGATCTTCACAGTTGTCAGTATCTCCGGCCCCTTACTGGGGGGTATCTTTACTTCCAACGTCGTTGAATGGCTTTTCTATGCCAGCTGGGCGCTCGGCACCACTGTAGAGCCTGCTTCCGTGCTGCCGACGGCCTGGATTTGGCTCTCCTAGACCAAATTCCCCGGTATGGAAGCACAGGCAGGAGGCCTCACTATGTTTCCTACCCCCGAACTTGACTTGTCACCCCATCCGACACATCCAGTGCATTACCCGACCTGGGAAGGAAACTCATCACATCTACACCGAAGTTCTTCCACTGGAACGTCGAGTGCCGTGTCCCGAATGCCAGGTTGTCGCGTGCCATGGAATACTGCCACCCTGTGGCTATGCCAACATTTCCGCGGTGGAGCTCCCTAGTCAACTCCACTTTCCAGTATACCACAGACCATATGTTCGGCAAAAGAAACAACTCACCCGCTGCCATGTCCGATGAAATGTTTCGACAGAAGAAGTCAAGTCGTGTGATGATTGTAAGTGATACTGGCTCACATATCATCTTGAGGCGGTTCCAATAGGCTCCATGGAGAGTAGGGCCAACGGAGCTTCCCGTTGGTGTGATTCAGTAGGGAAAAAACTCAGAAGGTTCAACCAATCATGCGCTATAACGAGACTACACAAGTGTATAGTAGACCCTTGTCAGTATAAGCACACACGGTAAGTTTGATCCTTTTTCCCGAAAACATTTTCTCACGCTCCCTCTTAAGCATGACCCCAGACCCGGTATTGTGGATTCTGCGCCGATATCCACCAGCGCTCAGCCTCACAGATAGTCTTTCGGGGGTGAGGCTGGCCGGGTAAGGCGGCATGGCATCTCGGGACCCGCAACACCCGGAACGTTTACATGGCCATCCCTGCTATTGACCAATGCGCAATGCAAATGTACCTAAGCCAATCTGAACTATATATCTAGTCTTATCATTCGTTTCTCTGTTTTCTTCAGTTGGATTCGAAACTATACACACTATTTCCCCCCTAATTAAACCCCCCATCTCACTTTCTTACATCCAGCCTGCAAACACAATGGTCGCCGCTTGGAACCCTCCCCAGTTCGACGCGCCGATCCTGGCCAGTCTCCAGACCGTCTTCGACAGGCACGCCGGGCCGGACCGACGGTGGAACCAGGAGCAAGTCGACGCCTTCTTCCACCATGTCCAGGCTGACGACAACTCCCAGCGCCACCAATCAGACTCAGAGGGTGGTCTCGACTTCAACGGCTTCGTGCAGTACATGGCCTCACCGGCAGCCGAGGCCCTGCGCCCGGCCCCCGCGGCCCAGCAGGACCTGTCCTGGCCGCTCAACAGCTACTTCGTCAGCAGCAGCCACAACACGTACCTCGAGGGCAACCAGCTGACCAGCGACGCGACCACGGACGCCTACAAGAAGGTGCTGCTGGGCGGCTGCCGCTGCATCGAGATCGACGTGTGGGACGGCGGCGAGCGGTTCACCGACGCCGTCAACCAGACCGACAACGTGGAGGAGGGGATGCGGTCCGCAGATGAGGCCCCGGGCGAGGTGGCCGGCGAGAAAGTGGGCTTCCGGATGCGCACCATGATGAAGGTAAGCGGCTGGGTGACGGACAACCTACTGAACGAAAAGGGCAAGCGAGACATGGCACAGATCCACCAGAACTGGGCCGACATGACCGTGTCCGAGCCCCGCGTGCTCCACGGCAACACCCTCACCAAGGAAATCACGTTCCGCGCCGTCTGCGAGACGGTCAAGGAGTACGCCTTCCAGACCAGCGACCTTCCCGTCGTCGTCAGTCTCGAGGTCCACTGCTCGCCGGAGCAGCAGGAGATGATGGTCGCCATCATGGAGGAGGTCTGGGCCGAGCACCTGCTGCCACCGGTAGAGCTCGAGGACATGGACAAGTTCGCGCCCTCGCCCGCCGAGCTTCGCCACAAGATTTTGGTCAAGGTCAAGTACGTCCCACCCAAGCAGGCGCACGGCTGCGATGCCGAAGATGTCACCGAGGACGTGGAAGAGGGCATCGCGGGCTTGGAGTCGGAAGAGGGCGCCACCGCGAAGCAGGCCAAGCCGCCCAAGATCATCGAGATCCTAAGCCGGCTGGGCATCTTCACGCGCGGCGTCTCGTTCAAAGCCATGGAACAGGCCGAGGCCGAGATGCCGCACCACATCTTCTCGCTGTCCGAGGCCATGGTGAACAACACGCACCAGCAGGACACGGAGCGGTTCTTCCAGCACAACAATAACTTCCTCATGCGCAGCTACCCGGCCGGCACCCGCGTCGACTCGTCGAACCTCGACCCGGCGGGACACTGGCGCAAGGGCATCCAGTTCGCCGCCCTCAACTGGCAGACCTGGGACAAGGGCCGGATGCTGAACGACGCCATGTTCGACGGCAGCCTCGGATACGTGCTCAAGCCCGACGGGTACCGCGGCCTCAAGCCGGGCATGGAGGCCGAGCCCGAGCCTTGGGTCCCCCACCGGCGACTGCAGCACTTCTCCGTTCACATCCTGGCTGTGCAGAACCTACCGTTACCCACCGGGGTGCACGCCAGCGACCAGCTGCACCCCTACCTCACCATGGAACTGTCCGTCGAGCCGCACCCGCTCGATGCTGCCAAGCGTGAGCCGTACAAGGCCCAGACCAAGACGGAGCAAGGCGTCCACCCGAACTTTTCACAGGACGCCCTCACCTTCACCGACATTGACAGCGTCACGCCCGAGTTGTCCTTCGTGGTGTTCCAAATTTGGAACGACCAGCCCGGCATTGATCCCGTGATATCAGGCGCTTGTCTTCGGCTGGATCGGATGAAGAGTGGCTATCGCTTCATCCGATTGAAAAACGGTCAGGGGATAGACACCGGCAGCCTTATGCTGGTCAAGATTGAGAACAGGATGGCATGAGAGGCGTCTAATATGTAACATAAGTACAAATGCTTGAGAAAGCATCTAATAACAGTCAATCTTCCAACACCGTGGGTTGCAGGGTATCTTCTCAAGCAATACAATGAAACTTGAATCGGGCGGCGTGATAGCTACCCGTATATTTGGTCTAGCTCACCACTCCCCTGCCGCCAGTCAGGATATGGTCAATACTGTTGCCATCACCACGCCCTCCTCTGAGAGCTTTGAACTTTCTCCGGATCCACTCGCCGCTCGTGATCGGGTCTTCTTGACCGGGCGCCGGCTGGGGAATCTTGGGGCTGTCCAGGGTTCGCAGCACCGTGCGGTCCTCGGGACGCATCAGGTACGCGATGCTGTAGCGCTCGTCCATGGGGCGTCCTTCGACGGGGCCGACGCAGTGCAGGGCGCTCTTGAGAAGCCCGTTGGTCAGGAGGGACAAGCAGTCGCCGACGTTCACGACGGCGTGCCCAGGTCGCGGTGCCACGTACTGCCAGGGCAACGATGACGGCTCTTGATCCTGGTTTTTAGATAAGACACCGCGGGGCAGCACTTTCAGGCCGGGTGCGCTGGAGAAGACAAAAGTCAGGCTGCCTATGTCTGTGTGCGGCACGTGGGGCTGACAAGACGTATCGGCATCGGCGTGGTACTTGAGCAGGCGCAGGATGTCGGGCGACGGCCGAGACAGGCCCTGGAAATCCTCGAAGCGCTGGCCGACCGGCAGCGAGAGGGACGCCGACAGGGAGCTGAAGATCAGATGCGCAGCGGAGCAGAGCCCTTGGACCACTCCATGAAGCGAATCGAGGTGGCTGGCGATCAGAGGGGGGGTATGAAAACGGGGCATCCGAGAGTTGAAGAAGCCCGTCACGTGGAAACTAGAGAAGTTCAGCGCTGTCCAATGTATCCTCATCTGTCCTTCCACATGCACAACTTACCACCCAAGTCTCAAACCCATCTCTCTTGTCCTTGGTCACGAAGTTGCGGCCTTTGGGCTTGTACCCGTTGACCTTCAAGTCGGAGATCTTATCCACATCAAACAGGCTTTTGATCTCAGGGGCATAGTTAAACAGGCTCTCGGATACATTGAAGATAGACTCGACGTCGTTGAGAAGTGTTGAATAGCTTGGGTGCGTGAGGTCCAAGTAAAAGAACCCATCCTCAGTGCATGTCTGAAGCAGTAGATCCCGTTCCGAAATCGAGCCAGACTCGAGCTCGAATAAGGATATGGTGCGAAGACTCGCGACCTTCTCGCTGGGAACATTCATCTCTTCAAGATCGCAATTGATCTTGCTAAGCAAAGGGCGGCTGAAAGTAAATCAATGCTGCCGGGAAATTGGGTTCTCCTGTAAAAAGCCCATGTGGCGCTAGTGAGCCCTATGGTGGCGGGCTGGAAAAGCAAAGAACTGTGAGAGCTTGATCGCGTACCTAATGCAAGGGGTAATGTAAACGGCCATCTTGGAGGCGCACGTTTCCCTAAAACATGCGAGTGCATATGCGAAATAGGTTAAACATGGCAATTCTACTACCAATTGTTGAGGTTTTCCAGCTTTGTGAACCATAATCATAATGTCTTAAATTCTTGACCACCAGATTGGAAACCATAAGCTCCACCCGTAAACGCCCCCTTTTCCTTGGGGGAGGTATAAAAGCATTAATACCCACCCCCGAAAACCCGGCGTGCAACGGCAATGCTATCCAGTAATACTCCCCCTTAATAGCTCCAGGTTTGTAAGAAACAAACTACACCAGAGTCAAAGTTTCCAGCTCCCCTTCGCTGCCCGGCCAAAGCTGACCGTCCATCATATCTAGAAGTAAGCAGGCGCAATGTAGCGATACCCATCCGTGGCCTCTCTTAGAATAACGGGCACGCGCGAACCTGCCAAGAGCCATAACTCGTCGCCCTCGCGGCAAGTGCGATATGCTCTGCCTGTATGGCCATTGTCTGTCCTGACAAAAGCCCAGTTTGCGCCAGCATTTATCCGGATTTGAAACAGCCATGCGCTTGTCTGGGCTGGGTGTTTGTCTGAGTAGTCGAGGTAGCTGATGATGACAGTGACCGCGTCGGATTGGGCGCTTGGTGGTGTCGACTTTATTATGATCTGCCGCGCTTCCTCAGAACAATCTGGGTACATGATGACGTCTCGCCACGAATCGAAATTGTCGTTCCCATTGAAAAAGAGACTGTGCTTGAACGAGGCCTCTCCATCAGGCAGTGCAGAACAGGCATGATACCATTCCCGACACTTGTGGACGAAGTCGCGAAATGACTCGATCTCGCCTATATTGCTTTCGTATTCCGAAGTACAGGTCAGGACTGTAGTCAAAAGACCCATCTTCTGTCCTCGCACCTGCAATCGGCCAGGCAAATACTCGGGTGCAGCATAAGCGGTCGATCCAGCACTCGCATTGTGCCACGCGGACTCTTCGAAGGGACGGAAAACCTTTATCGCACCAGACCTGTCGGGAGGTTCTGTGGCAGTATAACGTGTGAAGTCTCTTCGCGACTCTGGGACCAAATAGTTTGCAATCCAAGATAGTCCTCCAGGAGGATCGGTGGTTGGTAGCCCTGATGTGAACACATCCAGCTGAAGACTTGGAATACAAGCCCTGGTCAAGTTCTCGAGCACGCTCTCAAGTGGCTCTGAGTAGTCCGGATTTGGCAGTTGGATTTTCATCTTTCTAATTATCGAATGAACGCCGTACACTTTGTCGTGCGGAAGTTTTGAGTCCTGGTTTCGGATCGATCTGAGGAATCCCAAGGCCTGTTCGTTGAAGTCAACTTGTGGCCACTCCGGGTGTGTTCGTCCATCCATTGCTAGTCCCTGAGCAAGGCTGCGCAGCTGTATCATTTCTTGTGCTGATCGCAGTGAATCATCTTGGAACAAGAACATTGCATCCGTTACCATGCTACTGATAAAATGTAGAGTTGACCATTTCATCTTTTTAGTGCTAGATACCACTACACAATTACGAGCAAAGGCACATTCCTACTGACCATCCGTTAATGCCTGCTCAATAAATAATAGTGTTGAAAAACAATTAGGAGCTCAGAATATTAACAATACCGTAAATTACTTACTTGGATGGTCCAAATCCGGGTAAACCATCTGTTCTCGCTGATTTCTGTGATAATATGGTGTTTTCCTTCACACATCTGTAATTTCCTACCTGTATAAATTTAGCAATTTGAACAAGGGCAGTATCAACTATGATCTAGTTAATAAACGGTGAGATCCAGCTCACATGTGTATACCGTAGCGGACGTCGAACATCTCCGCAAGGTAGTTGATTCCGTGCTCTTAAACACTTGATAGTTCACGACCCTTGTAGCAGCAAAAGTAAATAACAGTAGCCAGTACTTGATCGGGATCTTTATTTCCTCCCGGCCTAACCAGACCAGCACAGTTGAGGCTTGGTGAAAAATCTCGCCCATCTGCCTGACTTGGACATTGCGTTCTCTTGTGGACTCCTCAGCAGTACTTTGGTCAATGCAGATCGCATCGATCCACAATGTGCGGATACGGAAGCGACGACGCAGTTGGATCAGGGCATCGTGGCAGTTTGGGGTGACGAGTAGTTCACGGCCGTCGCATAGAATCGGGCGGCTGCCTTGGGGGTCTCCCCACACGTAGGACAAGGCCTCGTACTTAGAACGCGCTTGGTCAAGTGAAACTTGCCGGATTCGGCATCTTACGGGCGCGTCGCGCTTAGAAGAGGGTAGGAGATCTAGGAGACGAATGGAGTCCTCGAACTCGAGACGGGCGTGTTGGTAGATCGTTGCCATGGCGCAGAAGATATGTAGGTAGTCCCAAATGCCTGAAAAGCTGTGCATATGTAGATTGCGAGAAGAGAACTAAATTGCGAAATTTGGATTTGGAGATCAAGCTAAATCTGACGTCACGTGGATGGTTATTTTATTAAGCGAATCAGTGAGCAACCAGGGATACTCAGCTTTGGGGAGACGCGGTTCGGTCGCCCGACCAATCAAAACGTCCTCACGAGCCTTAAAAATGAAGAATACAGTGTGTATTGTGTGTGAGACTCTTGATTGTTCTTCAGATCGGCGTGTTCATTTCACGTTTCCTGGCTCACGACGGCTTTTTGGTCTGCTTCTCCCATCAACTGTATCCTAACACAGCGCGTCCCCCCGTCGAGTCTACTCTGGCGGAAGAGCCTTGGACCATGACTATTCCCGGCCAGAGACGCAGAGATGACGTGTTCGACGTCCATCGGGTTGAACTCGGGTGCTTCGCGCCAGAGCCGCGTCCGCAGGATCTCCGCGAGCACAAACACAGTCACGACGCCATTGAGGATAAAGTTGGCCAAGACGTAGCCGCTCGTACCGATGCGGTACGCGGGGGAGTCGAGGCTAGCTGTGACGTCGTATGACTCCGCCAGGACCACGAGCTGGGCGGCGGAGAGCGCCCCCAGCACGCTGTCGACCATGGACTCTAGCGTGAGGGCAACTCCGTACGGGGCTGAGTCGTTCCGGCTAGTGCTACCGCCCTGGATGGACTGGAAGGTCGCCACGTTGGTGAGAAAAGTGTCGCAGAGGAGTGACTTCCACTGCGTCGCGCCGAAGACCTGGCCCATCATGTTCAATCTCCGGGTCGCGGCGCGGGCCAGAGGGACCCGGCCTTCCCACCCCGCTAGCGTCTGGTTCGGCCGTACCTCGATGGTATGGTTTGTCACATTCACTGCCACGTCAAATACGGTGGTTTTATAGAAGATCTGGCACTGGAGCTTGTCGAGAAACTCGTACGTACTGTTCGGCAACGTGGCAAATACGGCGTAGTAGGTGCCTTGCTCATTGGCAGGCTCGGATGTCGTACCCATGACGCACGCCTCCCTGTCGTCCAGGGCCGTGGCAGCGTAGACAGACGTGCCGTGGTTTGGGAAGGATCCATTGGTGGTATAGACATTGAGCGACCAGTGGGCGGGCTTATCTTCCCGTTGAAGGTGGTATTGAGACGAGTAGTTGTACAGGCATTCGACGGTGGCGTGTACGCCGATCTCTGAATACCGATACGCCTTGGGCTTCGGCTGGAAGCCGTCTGTCAGCCCGACCGAGCTGCCGACGCCAAAGCTGCGGGTCGTGTAGGTATACCCGGTCCTGTCCAGTTTCGGCTGAGAGGCGATGCCACCTTCAGGGGTAATGGCATTCTTCGCGTGATCGATGATGACCCCCTCCTGCCTGAAGTGAGGGACAAAAGTGAATTCGCCTTGTGGTGTTATCTTCGTGTAGTTCACGTCGTCATCCCAGACATGTCGCAGTGACCAGGTCTCGTTATAACTAGGAACAGCAATGGTCGACACCAGCGATCGGGTAGTGGCAACGGGGGCGAAGGCGCCAGACCATATAGCCGCGGGAACGCAGCTCAAGATGAAGAACCCTAGTGTTGCCGTGAGATGTGGCACGGTCAATGTCCAACCGATCCGCGGTACTGCCAGATTGTTGGTCAATCGCAGAGTTTCCAGCTTCAAGCCTGTCTTTGCTAGCCTTCTTCTCGTACTCAGATTAATTGCGGTTGCTAGATCGCAAGTTAGTTGGACTGTAATAGAGTGGGGAGAAACCGGGAATGCCAAAGCTTATGTACTCACTGACTGACATAACCAGCAATGTGCCGAAGATACTGGATGTGACTTGCACGATGATTGCAGTGGTCGACTGGTTCTCACTAAACCAAGACGCTCCATAGGCCGACCCCCTCCATTCAAATTCGTCCAAAGCAAGCAGAGTTATTGATGCCATATTGGTCAGAAAGAGGACCAGTAACGCCAAGCCCCTTTCCAATATTCCAGCCCTCGGAACTTCCATTTTCTGCAGTTCACTCGACTCGATAGTTTGCTTTTGAGCCTGTTAGTTGCCGGGATTTGAGTGCACTATGGGGTTCTGTGTCATAGACAAGAGCTTGCGAGTCTCGGCGATAACTCGAGCTTGGTCAAGCCCAAGTCATGGCTTTTGGTAAGCCATCCTGTCGTATCTCACATCATCTTCCGACCTTGCAGCGTGTCGTGCGATTGTTATCGCTGCCACGCTTCTCGCGTCTCCATTGCGATCCGGCTTGCATTGCTTGCCTGGAGATTGTGTCTGCGACACGCGAAGCCCCTTCGTGAAAAGAAAATACACGACGGACGAGACTTCCGCTATAGGTATAGCAGAATGCTGAGAGAACAACATGCGTCGCGCTCTTGTTTTCGTGATTGGCCTGGTCCATGGCATTTCCGAAAGCCGACCGATACAACGTCGCAGTGGGAGCTAGGGGCTAGGTCAAGTAGCCAATTGAGGTTTCGAGCATGCGATTGTTATATGTGCAATCCCTGTATATCCGTAATATGAAGTAAGGCTGAAACATAGATCTCGCGGCCCGGCCCTGTGCATCCCACGCAACACCCAACCCCCAGCGCCTGGGGCAGATTGGCGAAACCAATCGTGGTTATTCTTGGTATCTCGAGGATCAGACTTGGGGAGCATCCCAGAATGTCCAGTTCATCGCGTCGACGTTCAGGTAATCGTCAAGATTTACGTCCAGTCCACCAGAGGGACGAAAGTAGTCGTCGAGGGAAAACGAGGGTTCGTCGAAGCCAGCATCCACAGCGCCACTACTAGCAGCATCCAGCGGTTTTGGCTTATCGGTCTTCTCGTGTCGCGAACGAAGCTGTGTGATGAATGTCGGTTCCGAGGTAGGAAGGCTCGGTGGGTTCGCGTTCCAGGCCCGAAGTGTAGCCTTGCCCACAATGACCTGCATGGCACCCCTTGCCTCCGTGATGTCGCTGTGGTTCGAGTACGCCTCGGCTATCTTGTCCCAGGTCGCATTCAGCTCGTCAGTAGTCCCGTAGAACCCCGGCCGGGACAGGGCCATCAGAATGCACTTCAGCGCGTCCCAGATGAAGAGCGATTCGATCTTCCAGCGGAAGCCCTTGACGCTCGGGTTTCGGTAAAGCGCGTTGTCAGTCTCGAGGATCTTGTCTGCGAGCGCACACAGGTCTCTCAGTTCCTGGTCGCTCGCATTGGTTCGGGCGGCGACGCGGGATATCCGGTTGCGCAGCCGTACCGAGTTGGCGGCCGATCGCACGTGGCCAAGGAGTACGAAGTGCAACGGGTTTCCGAGCTCACAGTAGCGCAGGTACTTGATCTCGATGGCGCTTTCGACCCGATCTATCATCTTGTCGAGTTCCACGCCGGTCTTGAGGTCAACAGTGGGGCCAGATGTCGCCACTTTCACCCCTTTGCGGTTGTAAAGATCAGAGAGCTGTGCCTTGACAAGGTAGAATATCATCTCCGTAGGGCCCTCCTGCGGTACAGGTTTTTCTGTCATCCCAGGCCAAATTTGACTATCGTTGATGTTCAGGGGTTGTTTGGTGTCCCAGCTGTTCGGTGGCATGGAGATGCCCGTGCCAGAAACCTGGGCGGCGTATCCGTCGAGGGGGATGAGTTGCCAAAAGAGCCTCCGTCCCATCTCGACATCAAAGGCTGACAGTTCTGTATCCTCCCTATCGTGGTGGAGTCCCATTCTCTGAGAAATACGACCGGCAACCCCAGTCATGATCCAGTAGGTATGAGGGTCACTCGTCAAACGAGTGGCAATCAGATACAGGACCAGGGCCTGTAGAACAGTCATGTCTGTGGTCCTAAGCCAGGACGCGTTAACTAACGCTTGTCGGAATGCATGGCTGAACTTTGACAGCAACATCGAGCGAAGCTGGTCGAATTCAAGGAGGCACTCTTCATCAGACATAGAATGCACGGCAAAGTGATAGATGGAGAAGACCAGGCACTCGTCTTCTTTGGAGGCATCCTCGGGCTGGCGAGTAACTTGTTCGATCATTTCTGCGGTAGTGGGAATATGGAGAATCTTGCACAGCGGCTCGACATTGTTAGCATGTGCCTTCCAAAGCTTATGCGCATCGCGGTGGTTGGGGTGAAAGTCGGCCAGGCTTCGAGTACTTCCGATTAGCGCAGCAGAAAGAGGGTCGGTTGACGGTGAATCCGGCGATGTTATTTCAAAATAAGCGTCTTCGTTTTGGTCGTAATCGCCGTGCTCAGCCAGTTCATGCAATTCGGCTTCATCAGCGTTGAGCCAGATGCTGCTGCTGACATACCTCGACTTACCATCCCCGGAGATCAATCGCCCATTCCTCGATCTGTCTGGTGCCCCGGTTTGATCGTCCACCGAGTCCGGCAGTAGACCGTGCTCTTTCAGTATATGCTCATACTGTGCCAATCGAGCCTTGAGGTCACTGTCTTCGACTTCCACCAGCGACACCCTTCTCTGGTTATCTGAGCTTTGGACTGGGCGCCGCCTGCGTCGCTGGGGTGGGGGTGGTGCGCGATACACGCAATCCGCCTTGGTCTTTACACAAGTCGAGCATACGGGCAGTACTCTGTCGCATTTGACCTTTCTGCGAACACAAGACGTGCACGCGAACGACGACATAGAAGCCCGTTCAGGTGGCCGTTGGGGTTCGGTGCTTGGCATCGCCGGAGCTATCGCGACCGGGCGAATCCGTGGGGCAATTACCCCAGGTTCAACGTGCTGGGGTTCCATCATGAAGGGGTGAAACTCTCCATACCAAGGCGAAATTGTTAACTTAGTCGCGGATAACCACTCTTTTCCTTGTGTTATGCCGTTGTATCTTGCAGTGTTGGTTGACACTGGAATAAACAATTATTCCAGTGTCGAAAATCGGAAGCGTTGAAAATTACCTAAACGTTGATTCTGCTTCCGCTGTGTGTTGGACGCCCCTTGTATGGAAATATGGTCATGCAACTGCTATCCCCGAGCAACAAATAACAACGGTGAGATGTGATGACGAATTGGTTAGCTTCGCCGCTGGCTTCGCAGACAATGCTTTCATGAAGCTAAGGAGGTGGGGTTACATAAGCACACAACCACACAGATGGCGGTAGCCTGTTTCGAGTGAAGCCAGTGAATGAATGATGGGTATATTGCTGTAAGTATAATATTGTTGTACGTATCCTCTCCAGCCGCCCTACTCTTGTTTTGCCTGTTCGAATGGTGCATCTTTCACATCCCATTCCGGCATGGTCTTGAGCCCGTAGTCCTCGAGGGTAACCTCATTCGCCATCTGGGGTCCAAAGGGAATTAACTTCCCCAAGAGCGTAAATATGAACTTGACATTCAATACGAAGCTGGCGAACAAGTGAAGTGCCCGTATCCCCAGAGCCGTCTCCGGGTGCATGAGATATGCCTGGCCAGGGGCAAGATGCTGCGCTTCCTCAACCACCGGGCGCATCTTCGCCTCGTACTCGGCTAGAGCAAGAGATGGATCTGGCGAGGTCCCTTTGATGTACTCTTGGAGGCAGCCGGCTAGATTGTATGCGGCAGTGAAAGCAAGTGTGGTGCCAAGACCAGAGATAGGGGAGGCGCAATAGCTACGTTTCGCTGTTAGTTTCCAACCGCCCCTCATTTGCGCTTATAAGAGATAGAAAACTCACCCTGCGTCTCCGAGGAGCACTACTCTCCCCTTGCTCCATTTGTCCATATTGACTTGGGCCACCATATCGAAATAGAAGTCATCCGTCATCTTCATCTCGCGGAGGACCCTTTTGCATTCCCATCCAGCGTCGCAAAAGTGCTCTTCGAGCAGGGCCTTCTGGGCAGCGACCCCGGCATGTCCCATCCCCGCCAACTCGGCCAGCTTCTGATTTTCCTCCTCGTCACTCTTGACCACGGACATGAGCACCGTGGTCCGCGTGCCAGTCCCATCCGGCCTCAGCATAACGCCCCGCCGTCCCGGCGCATGGAACCAGCGCCGCCACTGGTCGTCCGTCTTCTCCTCACGTGGGATACTGAAGAACCCAGCGTACATGCCTAGCCGCTTGATTCTATGTGCCTCGCCCTCCTTGCCCCAAACCAGTTTCCGCGTCCGACTGTGCAGGCCATCCGCCCCGACCACGAGATCAAAACTCCTCCTGACGCCACTCTTGGCAAAGCGGACATTGACCTTATCCCCACCCTGCTGATCCAGTTCCTCAATGTAGTCCCCAAAGATATACTCGATCCCCTTACCACCTTCTTCCTGTTCCACATCCGCACTAACCCTCAAACTATTCTTCCAGCAAATCTCGCTTAGCCTCCCCCTGAGAATCTCGATATCCGCCGTAGGCGTCTGCACCGCCCCCGTCCGATCCGCCGCGGACTGGGCCCAAACACGGTTCCGCCCATCGACGAGGCGCACGCCCTCCTCGCCCGTCACAGAACGGCGCACGAGCCCTTCGATGCCGAGCTGGCGCAGGACGGCCATGCCCGCGCCGCGGACGTCGATGTTCTGCCCGCGCGAATGGGCGACGCGCTCCGACGCTCTTTCCACCACGGTGATGTGCGGTTTCTGCGCCGCGGGGACATCGCTCAGCAGGAGTAGGAACGTGGCCAGCGTCGGGCCGGCGATGCCGCAGCCGACGATCAGGATCTCCACGGGCGCCATGTTGAAACCAGTTTGAGTAAGGGAAGGATTGTTGTATGTAAGTGTGTGAACGAGCTCAAGGTGTTGCTGGTAGGCCTAGCTTAGCGTGTTGAGCCGAACAGTGAAGAAGAAATGGCCTCATTTGCAGAGTAACCAAACGGTTAACGAAGCCATCTTATACGATTGCAACCGACCTTGACACATACGAGGCTACGTAATAGATCCCAGCGTTTGGGTTGTATCAAGACAACTAACAGCCGCTTGCGACAAAGGCATCCTTCTAGTTTCGGGCCCGAGAAATGATTCCACCCGATTGGCCCAATTTACACCAGCACTAGTGAATAGGAGAAAGTTTGGTACAGGTTTTTTCTTTTCTTTTTGGTTTTGGGGATTAGCATTGTTCGTGACCCCCTTCTGGGGGATGCGGCGTTGTTTTGTCTATCATACAGTAGTAATATCATGTAATGTCCACATTATAAATAACACCAGCAATGCGAAAACGCCTTTGATGCCAAAGACCTGAGTGGTGTTGTGAGATACCGAGGCTTTGCCGCCCCTTGTCTCATGTCCCCTTCGTCGGGCGTCCTTCCGTCTACGTCCCACACATTTTTGGTACACTATTAGAACAATATAATGGTATCAGCCATCCAAAGGCAAGGGTATCCGTGCCCGCTCGCCTATAAATGCACCTGTGAAGATCAAAAAGCGCTTTTGGGTTTAGATGTAGTCGCGTCCCGACTTCTGCATCTCGATCAACCTCCAGCCGCGTGTGTCGGGGTTGCTGACCTCCTCCGGAATTCTGGTAATGCCAATGGCGTATGTCACCAATTGCACCTTGTCCTCCATGCCCGCAGCCAACTCGTTGGTCTTGGCATTTCGGTAGACGTGGACTTCTTGGGTTCGGCAGGTGATGATGAAAACTGGGATCTCACCAGGCTCAAGCATACGGGCCTTGAGAATATCGACGTGCCGGATGTCCAGGATTCGTCCGTCAGACTTCATGCCGGCTTGGAGATACTGCTTGGTTAGGGCTTCGTAGACAGAGTACTGCGCAGCCGAGAGCCACATCTTCAAGGTCTCGATGTCACCCTTGACATACGCGTCAAGGGTTTCGGGCAGGATGTATTCGCGGAGTTCTTGCAGGAAGGGCTCAATCTGAAAGTTGGGGTCCATGGTTCGGAACTTCTTGATGACCATGGCCGTCTCATTCTCGGCAAAGAAGCCGGCGATGCGGTCGGTGATGCTTCGCGCAGTAGAGATCAGAGGGTTCTCGGACTCTTGGTAGATCTTGCCGGCGCTGAAGATACCCTGAACGTACTTGTTCTGGTCGCGGAAGTCTTTCCAGGCCTCCTTCCATGCGGCATCCTTGTGCAGGGTAACATTGGTTCCAGCACTATAGAATGGTTAGCAGCCATTCAGCCACGCAGAAACGCTCGTGAGTTCAAGACATACTTGGGGTCCTCAACCATATCCTCCGGCCTGATGCCATGGATGGAAGCAGCCTGCTGCGCTCTCAGCTCTCTGGCCTTCCGTCGCTCTTCCTTCTCGACCCAACCACCGTATCTCGAACTGCTACCGTCATCGATGACATCCTTGACGTTCTTGTATGCCTCGGTCTCTCGCAGGGGCTTTGTGGCCTTATCCAGTGCCTCGCCCGTAACGTTGGCACCCTTGCGGACGCCCTTCATGACCGATGTGTCCCACGTCCACGAAGCACCCTTGCCAATGGCCGTGGCACTGGTCTTCAGGACCTTTCCGGCAGTCGAGGATACGGCGCCAGTGGTGGCCTCGTAGGCTTCTCTCGCCTTGCGGACCTTTTCGCTCTCAATGAAGTCGTGGGCGCCGGCGGCAAGCTGCTTTGTCGAGTCGTTCCACTCCTTGGAGGCCTTGAACTCTGTCTGCATGGTCTCCATGAACACCTGCCACGGCGTCTTGTCGCCGTGCGGCGGGGGCGGGGCTGCATCCTCCTTCTTCTCTTTCTTTCCGCCCTCGCCCTCACCCTCACCCTCACCCTCACCTTCGCCCTCGCCTTGCTTCTCGCCCTCCTTCTTGCCTTCGGATTCGGGCTTGGCCTCAGACTCGGCCTGTTCTGGTTTCGCCTCTGCCTTCTCCTCGGGCTGTGTGGGCTTCGGCTCCGCCTTGGGCGCCTTCTGCTGTTGCTCTTGCTGCCATCTCAGCGACTGGTGGAAGCCGCGGGACTGGATCGTCGCTACTGATTCGGGCATGAAGGGCGACCGAAGAGTGGTGAGCGGGGTCATGGTGACGCGCGACGTTGCCAATGCGCCCCCATTCTGCTGTGACGTTGACAGTAACCTCCGATAAGCTGGGGATCTGCCGTAAGAGGAAGAAGCCATCGAAGGCGTCCTCAAGGCTGTAATAGACGGCACATTACGTGCAGCTTGCCGTACGGAGGCCATAGTAGGAAATAATGTAGGGAAATTGGCGACCTCTCCAAGGTGAAATTGGAGAAGCGAAGAGGGGAATTGCTTTATCAGAAGCAAATGCGAATGCGGGAAAGTCAAGTTCTAAAAAAAACCGTGAGAGGTTCACGTATGACTTTATTCCCCTACTATCTATGAGCGGGATAGTCTGATGGGGCGCATTCTTTTTCACTCGCCTCCAAACCCCAGGAGCAGGGATTAGGCTTTAGTGGCCTGGTGGCAGCTGTGAATGGAAGCTACTGGGCCAAAATTTCTGGGAAATCGGAGCCAGTGATTGGCCGTGCTCCGACTCGTTTCCCACGCTACCGATTGGGCGCTCAGTTGTTCCAGGTAGGAAGACTGGAGGGGCCCCGGTCACTGCGCTACGGGGTTATCGAGGCCCTGTCTCAAAATTTCGAGCTTCCGGTGCAAATGCGATCGCGGCTCGGGACTTGCTAGAGAGAGACAGAGAGAAGCTGGCCTCACGATATCAACCACGACCCCCGCCCCTCAACACTTCTACGATACCCAATTGCAGCGGCAAGGGCTCTCTTTGTGTCGCTCGCCCACGATGAGCCAACCATGGAGCCGCTTTTTAGCGACCACTTCCGCCCAGATATCACACACGCAACATAGCTTCTCCCGCTATGCCGTCCGCTCCTTTTCGCAGACGTGCAAGCGACGGGCCGACTCCGACATAAACCAGACACAATCGCCGTCGAACCCCGTGCGAACAACGCCCGAGGCCAGCCCTGGCGAAATGGAGCGAGGTGCGGCCACCTCCGCACCCACCTCCGACGGTCCCGCAACGACAACACGGTCCATCATCGACGACCTTTCCGGGCCGAGCTCTACCCCTTCTTCCCCTCCCAGGCCAAGCGGCGGCCTCTCCGGCCTCGGTTCCGCCGTCTCCTCCTCCCAGAGCGCAGCAAGCAGGTTAGGCGTCGACGCCATCAACCGCGCCCGGAACCAGCCCACCATCTCGGAGGCGCTGGGCCTGGCGGACAAGAAGGGCGCGCAGAGCGGGCAGAACAACTGGGGCGACGAGCCGTTCCATTTCCACATCTACGGGCACAAGCACAACACGCACATCACCGTGACCAAGCCGGACCGTAACGCCATCATCTCCATCAGCGCAGGGCAGATCGGCTTCCGCAAGTCCAAGCGCGGCACCTACGACGCCGCCTACCAGCTGGCCGCCTACGTCGTCGACAAGCTGCACCAGGGCAACTGGCACAACGAGATCAAGAAGATGGAGGTCGTCCTGCGCGGGTTCGGCCACGCCCGCGAGGCCGCCACCAAGGTCCTTCTCGGAAGCGAGGGCCGCCTGCTGCGCAGCAGCATCACCAAGGTCAGCGATGCCACCAGGCTCAAGTTTGGTGGTACCAGGAGTCCCAAGCCCAGACGTCTGGGTTAAATGGAAAGGCAAGCGGAGCGGATGGGCACGGGGCGGATTTTGGCGAAGCGTTGCATTGTGCAATTCTGTATCACAAACAAAAAAGAGGGACGGCTCTATAGAAGCATCATTTGTATCATACGCTATGATATGTATTTCTGTACTACAGTCGGTTGTACATTGTATAAGAGATAAAAACAAAACCGCGCCGGAGCTCTTGAATTCAACTCGCAACAAAGGAAAAAAAAACGCATCTGGTATCAATCGCTTTAGACCATCGCACCCTTGAAGAAGCAAACTCAAGCCTGTCCTGTCCATAATTGTAACGCCCCCAAAACGCCCCCAAATGCATATTTTGTTTGTTCCCTTTGCAGCCGCAACTCACCCAAACCCAGCATATTTAACCCGATAGCAGAAACCTACCTTTTAAGCGCGACTAGCTGCCCGCTGGCGCTCTCTCTGCCGCCGGCAATGCTCGCCCGCTAGAATCCCGTGTCTTGTCCTTACTCTGATTCTGTGCGCTGGCGCCCCGATCGTCGTCTTCTGCGAGGCTACGTCTATAACTGTTTTCCCTGCTAAGGAAGCCCGTCCCTTCGTCGGCGTCTGAGTCATCTTCGTCCTCTTCCACCAGCGCCCCATCGGCTGTCCCGTAGTCTGGCGGCTCTACCCAATCGCGCGGTACCATACAAGGCAGTGCAACGCCGATGGAGGCAGCACGGTTAAGCCAAGAGGGCCCCTTCTGCCCCGTAAGACGTTCGCACAAGCTTTGAGTGAAGTGGTTGCAGTTCTTGGTAAGAAGGTTGTAGGCCGTGCCGGGAAAATCTTCCGAGGTCGACTTGATTATTTGGTCGATCTCGTGCTGAGGTGCAAAGGTGAACCCTTGCAAGATCTCCGTCTTAAACGTGCCACCGGGCGGAACAGTTTGCGGTGCAGTCCAGTAGACACCTGTCGTATGTTGGTGATCATGACCTCCGTAGGCGTACTCGCGTCCGTTGATGACGACGCCGGTATGGAGGAGGGAGGAACCGAAAGTCCATAGAACGGAGGCTAATCGGCCTGGCTGTATGTAGAGAGATAATCAACACCACTGGCCACGAAAACAAAAGACATACGGCCAGCAAAGATAATTGCGAGGTCTACTGTCGGTTCCAAGTGGTCTCGAGTTTGGTACGAAAGCCGTGCATGGTTGAGGAGAGAAGTGCTTACAGGTAATAAGTCGTATACGTTGATAATAATCTCGGTTCGCGTCAGTGATAAAGTAGATCTGTGAGATCCGGATCTGGAATTCCTAGTGACCGAGGGTCTGCTAGACTTCTTAGACGACGACATGGTTGGGGCGTGGTATCGTCGAGCTCAGCAACAATGGGCGCATCGGTTGTTGGTGGTTGTGGCAGCTACCTTACGTATGTATGGATGGTAGCTATGATGTAGGTAAAAGGTGATCAATCAATAGTTGGTGGAGGCGGCTAGGGTAGTGAGTTCTTTAATCTGGGGTAGAAAGATAGACGAAGCTAGGTTACTGAAAAGAGACAGATACGACAAGTATTGGGAGTAGGTATGTAGATAGTAGAAGAGAAACCTTGCCACTTGTCAGGTTGAGTCGAGTCGAGTCGAGTTGTCAGCCAGCTTCAGCAACAAGGTCAGGCAATCAGGCAACCATTGACGAGGGTAAGACGAGCAAAGAAGATGATGGCGATGCAAGAGGGTCTCTGGAAATAGATTACAAGCTGTGGGAGATGTGTGTGATCCTTCGCCGCATTCCGATTCTTTTGCTTCGTCTTAATAAAAAAAAGAGCTCAGGGCCCTCCGGCTCAGGCTACTACTACTGCTCAGGCGAGGTTAAAGCATCCATCAGCCACCACTTGAGACGAATGCACACCTGAATGCGGGACATTTGGGATGGGAGTCTCCAACGCGGTGGTACCCCATTGAGCCCATTGGAATGGCATTGGTCGCTTGGGGTCAGCTTTCTCAGGGTTTCCGGCCTAGCAGTGTAAGGTGAGACCAACCTAACGTGCCTGCTATGCCGTAAGCGGCGCTGGCCAGACATGGCCAGACAAGCAGGCCAAGAGTTGTTTCGAGTTTCGTCCAGTACCTGGTCCAGGGTCGCAGCTTGGAGGGTACATTGCTGCTGACCCAAGATGACCCCAACCCCACCTCAACGTGACCGCAAGGGACCGTGTCTCCCAATACCGCAGTTTTCAACGCCTACTGGTCACCTGAGGTAATCAATTGACGAGATTGACGACGGAGGTCCCGCCCGTCGGCAGATTAAATCACCGATCTCCGGCTGCAAGACCGCAGCTAGCGCAGTAATTCCCGTAACCCCCCAGCAGTGGGCTCGTTTTTTTGCTCGTCCCGTAACAACAGTGAGGCCGAAATTGCTCGTGCTCACCCGCGGAACAAACCCCACACTAAACTGCAGAGCTTTTTTTTTTCTCACTGGCCGCAGCAGGTTTCTCTCTGTTCTACCCCTCCATTGCCAGAACTTTCTCGCAAAGCTCTCTTCCTCTCTCTTCTCACATGAGAGAGAGAGAGGACAACAACAAGGCTGTAACTACCCTTTTCCTGTAACACTCCCGAGATACCCAATAGACCGACACACCTCTTCATTGAGCGTTTGTTGGTACTGATCTTCAGAGGCTGAATTCATTCGGCCTAGAACCTTTTCATCACGTCTTCCCTTAGGTCGACCAGCTCTCCCTTCTCTTCTCTCCCCTGCCTTCTTCGGCCATTCGCAGCTAGTTCTGTTTTCTCCCACAACGTGCCCAGCTGCACTGTTACTGCCATCTACATATCACATCGCACCTACGCGAAAAGATCCAAGCCCAAAATGCCTCCCAAGAAGCAAGTCGTCGAGGAGAAGCTCCTGTTGGGCCGCCCCGGCAACAACCTGAAGAGCGGTATCGTCGGTCTGGCCAACGTCGGTAAATCGACGCTGTTCCAAGCCATCACCAAGTGCCACCTCGGAAACCCTGCCAACTTCCCCTACGCTACCATCGAACCCGAAGAGGCCCGTGTCATCGTCCCCGACGAGCGATACGACTGGCTCTGCGAGAAGTACAACCCCAAGTCGCGCGTACCCGCCAACTTGACTGTTTACGATATCGCCGGTCTGACCAAGGGCGCCTCCACCGGTGCCGGTCTCGGTAACGCTTTCTTGTCCCACATTCGCGCTGTCGATGCCATCTTCCAGGTTGTGCGTTGCTTCGACGATGCCGAGATTATCCACGTCGAGGGTGACGTCAACCCCTGCAGAGATCTCGACATTATTGCCGAAGAGCTGCGGTTGAAGGATATCGAGTTCGTCGAGAAGGCTCTCGAGAACCAGAAGAAGAAGACCCGTGTGGGCGGTCAGAGTCTTGAAGTCAAGAAGGCCAAGGAAGAGGAGGCTACTATTGTCAAGATTCTCGACATGCTCAACGACGGCAAGGATGTCCGAAAGGGCAACTGGACTCCCAAGGAGGTAAGACTAACCCTTTTCTTTCAATGCACCATCCTCTCTACATGATGACAAAGGGCCATAGTGCCTGAATAATCCCAGCTCTTCGACGTGGCCTCACTATAAACGCAGAGGCCATTCTGAGATAAGAAACACACTCTGATCACAATCAACACCACTCTTTATTTTGCCCAATGATTACTATGGAACCCAGCTAATCAAGCATAATAATAGATCGAGGTCATCAACCCTCTTTTCTTGCTGTCTGCCAAGCCTGTCGTGTACTTGGTCAACTTGTCTGAGAAGGATTACATCCGCAAGAAGAACAAGCACTTGGCCGGTATTGCCGCGTGGATGAAGGAGCACGCTGCTGGCGATCCCATTCTGCCCGTGTCGGTGTGCTTCGAGGAGCGCCTCACTCAATTCGAGACCGAGGCCGAGGCTCTGGAGGAATGCAAGAAGGTCGGCGTTGAGTCGGCGATTCCCAAGATTGTCCTCCAGATGCGCAAGGTTCTCAACCTGGGCAGCTTCTTCACAACTGGTACTGATGAGGTCCGTCAATGGACGATCCGTAACGGAACCAAGGCGCCTCAGGCTGCTGGTGTGATCCACGGCGATTTCGAGAAGACCTTCATCCAGGCCATCGTGTACAACTTCACCATGCTGAAGGAGCTTGGTGACGAGGCCGAGGTCAAGGCTAAGGGCAAGATTATGACCAAGGGTAAGGAATACGTCGTTGAAGATGGTGACATCTTGCTTATCAAGGCCGGTGCCGCCAAGGGTTAAATACGCTAAAGGCATGCAAAACGAAGAATAAAATTCATGAGATTATGACAACCCTCCACCTACTTGAAAGCTGATAGCCATCATTATTGGTTCCTGTGACTCTGATTACAATCTGCAGCAGCTATGAGAATTATGTGAACTACAATCATGTGGAACATGGCGGTCCTATTTAGCAGTTACCCCCACAAACCCCTTGCCAGGGGTTAACTGCTGAATAGGACTTCCAACTACTTTCTGCGAGTACGAGGTTCAACAAAGCAACTAGTCAAACCTTTTGGAATTCTTCACGAGTAACAGCCTGCGGATACTCGTTATTTGGGTGTATCTCAGGGATCAATACTGGGTTTCCCAACCACCATGGCCTCGACCGCCTCTTCGATGACGCTCGCCGTCTCTTCCGGCTGGCTAAGCATGGGAGAGTGGCCACTGGCCACCACCCTCCGAACAACTGGCTTCTGTGCCATTCTCTCCGCGTCCATCATGTCGACCATCCTCTCCTGGAACGCCGAGGGTATACAACGGTCCTGCGTAGTCACAACGAACCACACCGGCACGTCGTCGTCCTTCCATCCGGCGTAGACCCCTCTGCCGAGGTTCGGGTTCCCGATGATTGGCGTTGGAGTCGGCTGTGCCACAGGTCGACGTCTTCGGGCGCCAAGTCGTGATAGAAGGCGTCCAGGGGGTCCTTGACCAGTACATCCCAGCCGTCGGACCCGGGACGCGCCATCGGGGTCATGCCGCCGAAGGTGCGGATGAAGTCTAGGGCGGAGTTGTTGCTTGGGATGGCAAAGGCAGATATCATTACTATGCCGATGACTCTGCCTCTGCCGCTATCTTCAGGGGATGTTGTCAGGGAGGTGAACCCCTTTACCGCGCTGCAGCCTACGATGCCGGCGAACGAGTGGTTGATCAGGATTACGTCGCGGCCTGCCTCGATTTCGTCGGCAAAGGGCCCGCACCTGGGCTACACAGGGCGCTATGGACGGTACCGGCGCGGCTGTTCCGCAGAAGCAAAGTTGCGGCGTCAGGCAGCGGGCGTAACCTCTCGCCTCCAACAGGGGCATTACTCGCTCCCAGACCTGGCCCGTGTGCATGGATCCGTGAAGGAAGAGAAGGGTTGGCTTCTTGCCAGACATTTTGTTCTGGTGAGGTTGAGAAGCAATTTCACTCATGGTGCAAACGATATAGGAGTGCCCTGGACAACACTGCTTGGCTTGGGGAAATATGTGTTTACTTCCCTCTGCAACTGCTTTCCTTCAACATACCTCGGGATTTGGAGCAGCATAGTCGCACAGCTGCATTGGGGCGAGCTGCGGGGAGGCATAAAGCTACGTCTTGGCGATGTAACGCTTGATTAGGTGGACTCGGGATATGGATTATTCCTATTGGGCCCAAAATAATCATGTGTGTATATTCGGAAAGTGGTGGTATAACATGCATTGCTCGAAGGCATCCACGCTTGTAACGTTTGTGATTGTCTTCGTATTCATCCCTTTTGCCTGGCAACTTTCTCATCCACACTACTGATTTATGACTGATGGGTTTATGTTGCACTCAGTTGTCATAAGAGTATATCTCCAGGAAATGGAAGGGTATAATGTTTCTGCTTGTTCTTGAAAGCATAGCACAGCATAGTTATTCAGTGGAAAGGGCCCATACTCGTATTTAAAATCTAGAAAACTGAACCAAAGACCTTATCATTTCTATATGGATAGTATTGACATGAGATAAGCACGTTATTTGAGGTGATGGAGCGTTGGCGTAGTGGATTAGTCTTATACGCGCGACTGCTCTGTAATCAGGGGTTCCCGATCTAAACACCCAAAAGCTCCAAAGCAGGTAGTTAGTTATCTCTATGCAGGTTTGGCTTTAACGTAATGAGGGTTCCATACATACTGGACATATGTTGCATCCATGAAGTCAGAATATTCCCTCGATGTCCTCTATCGTGTTCCCAGACTTACAATAACCTCAGCTGAGGTTGACCTGTTATTGGGAGGATTCCCCTTATTGAACAACCTTACCGATAATGAACCATGTACCTCGTGGCTACATTCAAATTGAATATGAAAGATTCCATCTGTTACCTTCTTCTGTACGAATTGCTACCAGAACACTAATGTCTGTCGAAATAGAAGCGGTTGTAGGAGGCCGTGTATTGAGTTCCGACTAGCTTGTCCCGGGGTTACGTAAGGCAAGTGATCTGCGGCAAAAGCACCTACGACAGTTAATTAAGTGGACCCATGTGCAGTGAACAGCTGTACCTAGCTTCAACCACGACGGACGACAGCTGCGATCCGCAATCAATCCCTCCTACAATCTCTCAAGCTTGGAGGCTCTCGCAACTCGTACTTCCTCCCGAGAGTCATGCCATAGACGACGACATTGACGACATCCGCGTTCAATACACACACACACCCGACCACCATGGAACAACAAGAGACTGCGCCGGGCTCCCTGAGCTGGCGCCTCAGCTCGCATCCCATCACCCTCCTTTGCTTTCTCGCCTTTCGCACCTGTAAGTGTCGCGCCGGCCGTCGCATTCTCCCGCCATCGGCGTCATCGCTTGGGGCCAGCTAGCTAATTGACTTGGTGTTCTGCTTCTTTCCAGCCTCCCTCCTCACCTACCTCTTCGGCATGCTCTTCACCGAGAACCTGGTCATGATCTTCATCATCACCATCCTGCTGCTGGCAGCCGACTTCTACTACCTCAAGAACATCGCGGGCCGCCGGCTCGTCGGCCTGCGCTGGTGGAATGAGGTCGACCCC
Organism: Apiospora sp. TS-2023a; assembly: GCA_038364195.1. NCBI lineage: Eukaryota > Fungi > Ascomycota > Sordariomycetes > Amphisphaeriales > Apiosporaceae > Apiospora > Apiospora sp. TS-2023a. Next base: position 1,493,117 of record JAQQWQ010000007.1, on the reverse strand, counting down.
CAGTCGGGCGACAGCCACTGGGTCTTCGAGAGTAGCGACCCGGCCACCAAGACCATCAACGCCACCGACAGCCGCTTCTTCTGGCTCGCCATGTACGCCCAGCCCGTCCTCTGGATCGCCCTCGCCATCCTCGCCCTCGTGCGCCTCAAGTTCATCTGGCTGCCCCTTGTCGGTAAGTAGCAATACCCCTTTCCAATGCCGTGCATCGGCAGCTAGTTGTCTAGCTGTCTGGGAAGACGAAACAAAACAAAAGCAGAAGACTAATTCGTCATCCTAATATAGCAATCGCGCTCGTTCTTACCGTCACCAACACCTTGGCGTTCTCGCGCTGCGATAAGTTCAGCCAAGCTTCCAACATGGCTGGAAGCGCGTTGTACGGCGGATCCCTGGCAGGCAGCATCGCCAGCAACATGGCCGGTCGTCTATTCGGGCGGTAATGATACACCGAGCGATACACCAATCAAGGGTTCATTGCGGTATTGAAGCACGGCGCGCACATCGCAAGATACGCAAGATGACTGGCAGTTTGTGTTGCTACGGCGAAGCGGGATAGGTCAACCAATGGATGCCAACAAAAGAAGAAAGTGGCGCATTAGGGCTATATTTCCATGTACGCGATATCACCAACATTGGGTTCTGCCCCCTTAGATTCTAGCGGGCCGGAGTTAGGGGAATTTGTATGTACAATATGCGAGGAGCGAGCACATGCTTGCGAGACGACTCGGGTCTGCTTTGAATGGTAGCAAAATTCTAGTATCCGGAACTGCTTTTCTCGTCGAGTGTAGTTATTTTTAACGTTGCTGCGACAAAGCCCCGTAACAGAATGCGTTACCCCTGTTCTGGGCCTGCTCGCCCTTCCTGAGGAATAAACACATGACATGGACAGGCCAGAGTTTGATATTCGCGAGTAAATCTAGAGTTCTGCTCATCATATGGTGCTCTCTTGTCTTCCCGGGTTGACTAGGTTATCATATCCAAGACCTGGTGATTGGTCTTTTCTTTCCCGAGGATTGGGGTGTGCAGAAAAGGAACGACGACGGGGACGAAGCCAAGTGGTCCTGTTCCTCTCGACCCCCTATCAACTATGGGCGTGACAGGGGAGCATGCCCCCGAGAAACAGCAAGTATGAAACGGAAAGGGAAACCGTCATATAATCATACATATTTTACATGAAAGAAACGGCATATTGCTTCTCAGGGGTTAAACAGTCACTCGCTACGTGCTTTCTCGACAACGAAGAGTGGGTCATGGTTTGCCTGGTTGTTCGCATACTTGCTTCGGGGAAAGACTTCGGAGCTTTCCTTGCTTGGCTCGTGTGCGTTTTGTGAACAGTGTCCTATCTTTTTCTTTGATAGGTAGGTAACGAGTTCGCCCTCTCCTTCGGTGGTTTTATGGGTGGCCGGTAAACAAACGGGCCGTGTCCCCCTCTCTCTGCATTCGCTCTGAATACGATTCTACCGAAGAACCTGGTAGCTTGTTCTGCGAATCGTAAGTGTATATACCGGGTCTCCGTATGTTTGTTTGATTGGATGTTCCTAGAAGGTTCTGAGAGTGTATGTAGAAGCCGATGTTTACGGCTGTGATACTATCTATGTACAATATGGGAGGCACTCACTCAGTCTCGGGGATTGTACGTAGTTCGTTCCCCTGTTATGAGGACATCCGTTGTGAGATGATAAGTCACCAAGATTAATAGTCGCATGTGGTTCCACACAAGGCCTTGGCTGGAAATACCTAACAGAAAGTAAATTGCAGTCTTTGCTTGACCGTTACCAAGTTACTAAAGTTGCTCTGCTGGCATTGCGCAGGCATACAGCACTACCATAACAACAGATACGGTCAGAGGAATGATTATCTTGGTTAACTGTTCGATGGCGGACGTGCTGACATCTCATTGGCTGAAGGCAACATATATTACCAGTATAGAAGTCGCACTTGTCAACTAAACAAGAAGAGATGTCATATCATAGACAAGAAGAAAAAGAAGAAGAAGAAATAAAAATAAACGCTAAACACATATTTCATTTCCCATCCGCTACCGTGACTTTCCACTCCCTATCGAGAGCCTGGCCCCTTTCATACTCGTGGCACCAACCGAGCGACGATCACTTCGGCCTACCATGCCTCCCCCGCGTCCTCAATGGCGGCATCGAGCTGCCTTTCCTCGTCCTCGAGGCGCCAAATCTCTTCCTCCGTCATGCCCTCCTCGATCAGATGCGCATAGCGGCTCGGCGACCGCACCTCGGACCCTGGCCGGCTGGTGTGATGGCTAGTTCTGCCCACTGTGCCGCCGCCCACACTTCCGTTGCGTTCCCTTTCGGCGTTCGGTGCACTTCCTGCCCCACCCGTGACGGCCACCCCAATCGCGCTGTCCGCGGCGTAAGATTGCGGCCTGTGTATGGAGCTCCCTTGGTCGCCGTTACCGTTGTTGTACGGAGAGTAGTCGTTCTGGGGCAAGCTGTCAGTGCTCCGCTGCGGGTGCGCCCCAATCCCAGCCACCGGCCCCCTTCCTTCCTGATAGGGTGGCGTGCTCGAGTAGTTGATCGATTCGTTCTCATGAGCAACACCGCCACGGTCGTGCAGGCGACCGCCGTCGTCCGCAAAGGCTGACTGTGGACTGCTGTGGTTGACACCCGATATATCCTTTTCGCGCATCATCATGGCGGCGGCTCCACTGTCCGAGGCATAGCCAACATCGCCGTGGATGTGACGATTGCGCTGCTTGCCATCGGCGCGTCGACGGATACACAGGAAGTAGGCGAGGGCGATGATGAGCAGAACTCCGATCACGGACCCAATGACGATACCGGCTATCGCGCCTCCATTCAAGCCATTATTCCCATCACTACTATTAGATGTCGCAGACGTCGATGGGGCCATGGACGACGACTGGGCGGGCGCGGTAGTGATTGCACTGCCGGGCTGATTGATGGGGCTTTCCGGCTGATAACCAATGTTTGGGTTTGGGTAGTTCTTGGCCAAATCCTGAAGCAAGCTGTTCAGGGAGGGAGTGTCCGCTCCCGGAATCTCATCACTTGTAGTGAAAAGTGTAGTGGAACTGCTGCCATCTGTTTGAGTTTGTTTATCATGCCATTCCAGAGTAAGATACAGCTTCTTCTGGTTGGCATTGAACGGTTGATAATCGGCCGGCTTTATAGTAACAGATCCAAGTCCACCTTCAACGTCAACTATTTATAAGTGAGGTTAGCAGATAAGGTTATATAGCCCGCTAGACTATTACCACTCCCCGTGTGCTTGGAGGAAAACACTTACATGGCAGATCCGCTGGCTTTGGTAGAGGTTCTTCTCGCTTTTTAAGAGGCTGTTCCCAGAATATGGACCCAGGTGTTGGTATACCAGCCCCATTTCCATTGCTCGTTGAGTCCGCTGTTCTTGTTGGCTCCACGGGCCCTACACGGTATACTTTCGTAGTTGGAGTGTGAGTAGCGATCACTATTGGTTCGCTGTTGTTGTCGTCGTCGACCATGAACAGCGATGCTTTTCGGATGTCAAGTGTTTCATTGGTAAAATTCCAGCCCACTTGAGGCGTCTTTGGTGTTTGCCCCGGAGGGACAACAAACACATGAGCTGAGGGCTCCAGGAATTGGTACCAAAAGCTGACGTGGGTGTTGGTTGGGACAGATGCCGCTGTTTTTGTAGCAATAGCAGGTTCGTTCAGGAGTGCAGCTGTAGTCGTTGTTGACGCCATTATTCCGCCTAACCAGGCGACGAGCCCGAATATCGAGGCATCGAATCGCATATTCGTCGTGTATTGATGCCCCACCACAGCCCAGCTCTAATTGAGACTTCGTTCGTCGTCGTCGTTCGTCCGTCGTCGACGACGCAATGATCAAAGTTCGTGTAGTTTCCCCTTCTCTATGCCACGAGACTCATGGTCACCCGTGATCTGTTCCAGGTATGCAGTTCTGACACCCAACGACCTCCACCCTCGAGATCTTCGTTGAATTTTGGTTCGTGTAAGCGAAAACTGGCAAACAGAGCAACGAACTAGCTCGCAAGCAGCACGGTGGCGAACGAACAAGACGACGCCAAAGGAGAGTTGGCTGAGAATCACGAACGAAATAGCAATCAAGCAGGAGAAGCAGAAACAATAGACGAGAATGTATGAAAGACAGAAGCAACACACAAAAGTCGTAATGGGGGAGTGGAAAGGAATCGGGAGACGAAAAAAGACCAGCGGGATGCAGGCAGGGGATCCAGAACTGCGGCGTCTTACACTAGTGCCGAATCCTTGGGTGTGTGTATGTATGGTGTCAGCTTGACAATCTCTCAGCCGTATAACTAAAGAATTAGCGAGCAGAATACATTCAATGGCAGGGTAGGTTACCATGCCTGTGGGAGAGGCGCCAAGTGAAGGAAGTGCCGCAGTCGCTTTCCCAATCAATAATAAGCACTTCGGAAGTACTCAAACTGCAAGGTTAGATGCAGGGAGCGTATCTGTGGGTGAGGACTGGCCATGGGTCGGGTTGGGGGTGCAGGAAGCCAACGGGAATTGACCGTGCTTGATTGGATGGGTGGCTTATTTGTCCAACTCCTCTGGACGATGAGTCTCTTCTTGTGCTCTGGTGTCACCAAACCAACCGCATGGTGCTTGCTGCGCCTCCTGTCTCCCCTCTGGTCTGCCGAGTGTTGATCGTCACAAAACGAATAATTCGCTGTCCACTCCGTTCTCGTCGTACGCCGCCTTCCTGTTGTCACACGCTGCCCGCCACCCGCTGAGACCCAGCGTCAAGATCGTGAGACTCGCTTGTCTTGAGATCACGCGTTCGTGCAAGCCGCTCTTGTATTCGCTTCCATTTTACAGTTTCCATATGTTTGCCGTAGTTATCGTGGTAATGTTGACTATCTTGGGACCACCGACTTACACGCCAGCCCCATATCTTTTCCTCTCTACTCTCCCTTGCAGTCAGTTGGACCTTTTTGTTTGTTTCTTCTGAGAGAACCCCACTCGACCCTTGAAAGTGGAGAGGCGGGTTGCCAGCTAGTCAGGATTCTCTTTTGGGAAAAAGCAAAAATAAATACTTTATACAGTAAGACCTAGTCCGTAGGCGGATCGACACCGAGACGGTAGCTGGCCTTGGTTATACTGACAATCCGGTCCTAAGTAAGGCCCGAAAAGCGAGATATACACAATGTGTTTTGGAGTATGTCGAAATCCAGTGTGCGCCCAATTGAGTTTGTTTCATTGTACTTGCCTGCATGTAGGTGGCATGCTCGGAGTCCTGGAGCGACCCGAGCCTTGCATGTTGAATATCGGCCGCAACACAAATACAATATTACTTTTCTTACTCAGAGACACACCCACATCCTGCCTGCCTCGCTAGCGCGTGCGGCTGAGCCGCTACTTTTAATAAGGACGCAGCAGCCCTGCCACCCCGATCCGCTTTCTCTCTTTTCTGTGGTCGGTCTCGACTCTCAAATGGGCTGCAGACGCCAGAGGAGCGATGAAGATTGATACTCAGACAAGGCAGGTAGCCTTTTCGATATCGCACAACATACTCATTGCCCCGAACAATCAACCTACAGTTGCCTGTCTAAAACACCGACCAAGAGGGGTAGCTAATAAATCGAGGTGATTGCCTGCTTTGTTACTTGACCTTCGACTGAACAGCCCAAGCATCTCACCTAAGACCTAAGTCGGGGGGTCCATCCGGGCGAGGGTGTTGGGTTGGTCTTGATCGAGTGGACCCAAGTTTCCATTTCTGGCGACCCCCTTCTCTTCTTACCCCTCCATCGCCCGCAGCCGAACGGCAAGTGCCTTTTTAATTTTAGAAACAGCCCTAGCATTTCTTAAAGCTAAGGAGAACACCGCCAAGCTATATCTTACATACCTGGCCGATATATTAATTCGCTAAAGAAGGCTTTGTCACCAACTTCTCATCTCGTAGACCGAGTCAACAAGCCCAGGGCGACCTGTAGTTACTGAGTAAGTAGGTAGGTATGTATTCGTGGAAGTGGCCTTACCCATCCCTCCCTGCTGGCTGCCTTGCTGTGCCGTGATCGTGCAAGAATAATATTGATGCGACTGACAACCAACGCCTAAAACGGCCCGATGGGAGAAAACTGACCAGTTTCGCCGAGGAGCACTTTGGATCTTCCGTAGATCTCACATTTTTAGGCCCCCATCCATCAGCAATAAACAATACGCATGTGATTGGGCGGTGTTACGTACGGCAGTCCCATATGATTGAATGCTACAGCAAAGCCACATCGCCGGTGCAGTCAGCGATGCTCTCGACGGACTGTACTTTTCTTATCTCCGATTTGCTTACAGGGTTCCTTTTCTCGATATAACTCTTTAATTTAATCTCCATGGTGATCATTTCTTGCTGCTATTCAAAGATATATTGATCGATCCACTGGTCTGGGAAGACGAAACCCGTTGCCTCGATTGTACTGCCCCTCCATGTTACCCTCCTCCCCCTTAAAGTGGCTCGATCACCTACATCCATCGTGCAAATATATACTGCCACAGAGAAGTAGCGATGGGCTTCCTCGGATGTTATGTACAGCCTGACCACTAGCTATCTGTCGCCCGTGATGTAAGACTATGCGGGGAAGATTAGTTTTACTGGTCAACTGCCAACACTAGCTCAAGCCGCTCCTAAAGCATCCTCCTTATGAGCATGACCTGTACATACTTCTAGGTATGGCCGGTTAGTTCCAATGACGATGCTCTGCCACAATACAGTAGCACTCGTACCCAGCCTTACGCGCCCAAACCAGCATATGATTGGCGTGTGGCCGTACGGTGGTGGTCTGCACTTCGCTACCCTTACCCCAGGTTTCAGAAAACCAAGAGTCCAATAGTTCCAGTTCTGGCCTGTGTTGTCATTGAAACCGCCGGCTGACCCAACTAACCTACCCAACCCACGGCGGCGGCCGACCGGTTCGTCGAGAATAGCGCCCGGGAAGGCATTCCAGACCCAACGGCCTGGCCTAGTGGCAAGTAAGGACTGAATGCAAGGAGCGGCCCTTCAGGTAACGGCCAAGCGCGCGCCAGACTTAGGCCGATGTCGCAAAAGAGAAGCACCGCGTGCCGCCGTCATATATTACTTCCCCCTCTCAAATCAAATGAACTAGTAGGTGTCGGAAGTCATAATAGAAAAATAACACAAGTCGTGATTCTTGCAAGTCGTAGATATACATATGTAGTATTACTAGGTATTCCAACCAGTGGATCATCCGATCCATCATCCACCCTATCTACAATTCCGGATTATTTATCGGGCAGGTTACATATACTTCATCTTTCAGACTTCCTTCCCGACATCCACCACCAATCTTTTCTCTCTCTCTCCGTCTGCGACCCCTACCACCGTTGTCTTCATAAAGTGACGTTAAAACCCTTGGCCAGACAAGCGAGTACTGCAGCATTCTCCCCATATCTGACCCTCTCATGACCCGTAACCGACTATGTTTAAACAAAAAGTGAAGAACTCCATGCCCCCCGATATGTTTGAAACGCCGAAATGCTATGCGTGCCTGTCTGCGTCTGATGATCGCCACCCAGTATAAAGTGTGACGAACAACCAACCCAACAACTGCTGCTCAAAAACCGAAGTGCCGCAGCGTGGAACTCATGGCTAGCCCATCGCCTTGAGCCATCGAGCCACTCTACCCAACTGCCCTTCCCAGCAGGAATTTTGACAGTCTGACCACACTCAATGCTGCTGCTAAATGTAAATAAATGCTACTCCAGAAGGGGCAGATTAAATAGAGCTAAGGAAGGCTATGCAAAGGTCATGGAGATCTCCTTCTCCTTACCAAAGTCATCATCGCTGTCCGCCCACGGATCGTGCACCGCAATGTTAGGCAGTGTCTGGCTGGACTTTATCTCGGGCCGAGACGAGAGTGCCGAGTCCTTGGCCGGTGGCGCTGGCGGCGAGGATGGTAGCGGATCTTCGTGGAATGAGGTATCGAAGCTCATGTGAACAGGAGAAGGTTCGGACTCAAAGTACTCCGTTGAAGGGAGGGGACTAGTGAAGCCGAAACCGCTTGACATTGTTGGGGTCCGCTCCGAGGAGACCCGCAGTCCAGGCGACCGCTCCGATGAGACTCGTAGTCCCGGCGAATGCGACGTTCCGATGCGCAAGGTCGTGTTATCATCACTCTTCGTCTCGCGCAGGTTGCTCCGGGGGTTTCTCTCGGGGGACGGGACGTCGAGCTTCATGGGTGGCAGAGTTGACTTCAGCTCCTTGGGGGCGGACGCCTCGGCGTCTTTGGCTTGTTCCGCCTCGACCGCGAGCTCGGCTCGCATGGCGTCGACGTCAAAGAGGATGCCGTGGTTGTTGCCGAGCTTGTCTTCGGTCCGTGAGTTCTCGGCCCCCTTTTGGCTCTTGTGGGCGTCCTCGTAGACCTCCCAGTCCTCCCGCTTGGCCTTCTTCTTGCGCGAGAAGAACCCGCCGAGCACGCCCTTCTTTCCGCTGCCCTGCTTGTCGAGCTCCTTGCGGGCCTCTTCGATCTCTTCGATTAGCTCCCGCTGCTGTTCCCGGTGTTGATCTGGGTCCGGATCCTCGATTTCGGTAAACTCGTCGCTCTCAACGAGCCACCCGGCTTCGCGCAGCAGCCTCGGCATGGCTTGTCGGTAATCCATGTGTCCGACAACGAACTCGGAGCAGTCCATATTCTCAACGCCGGGTATCCCCTCAACCGGTGCCAGGCCGGTGACTGTGCGGATACCACCGTTGGTAAGACGGAAGAGATAACCCAAGATCCAGTCGTTACGGTTGTATCCGCTCAGGAATCTGCCCGCGACCACCGTGCGACACTTGAGCCATTCGTCCTGCTTCGTGATCAGGGGTGATCCGAAGAGGTACACGTTCTGGACCAGGCCATAAGCGCCCTTTCTTGCCAGCTCCAAGAGGCAAGAGAAGATGACTCGGGAGCCAAGGGAGTAGCCCACAAGGGTGATGGGTCTAGTTCCCAAGTTGCGGTCGATCAGCGAATCAGCTAGAATGAGACCGGCAGACCAGGCACGGTCGAGAGAGACCGCCCATGGATTGTCAATCAGATACGCCAGCTTGGTAAGCACCACCGGCAACTGCAGAGCAGCCATCAGACTGATCAGGATAGTGCTTCCCAATACTTGCTGGAGGCCTTGAGTGAGCGCCTGGCATGACGAGTTAGTAATGAGATATCGGAACATAAACTTGTTTTAACGTACCTCGGTAGCCAGAATATTGATGGTGTCACCCATGCTGGTCAACATTTCGGGCTCCCAAAGAATTGAGTAGATGTCGCCCATGACAGGGTCGACCGTGCTAAAAGGCAATCGGACATCATCGTTCTTGCTGGTCATCCATCCGGAGATTGTGACGATGAGGTTCACTCGCTTGTTGTTGTGCAGAGGGCGGTACTCAAACGTCCTCACGGCGCCCATTCTCTTGTTCGCAGCTCTGCCACCGATGACACTACCAGATGCAGCAGCTGACGAAGTGATGATGGCGGCACCTCCGGCACCGGCCAAGAAAGAGCTTGTCCCACCAACGCCAATGGTTGTGAAACCCGCTGCAAGACCGGCACCGATGAGAGGTGCGAGGAGACCTGCGGACAGGCCAATGACAAGACCGCCGCCCACGGTGGCGAGACCCATCATGACATATTTGCGCTTGAGGGCCAGTTTTCGTCTGTTCTCCAGATGCTCATCCTCATTCCAGTTCTCGGACTCGGCTTGTTGCTGCATCTCAAGCGCATCCGTGACACGCTTCTCGAAGCGGCAAATATCTATCCAGGGGATGTCGATATCCTTGCCTACGCGCTCTAACAGGACTCTTGACCTGGAGTCGTATATCGAGTCCGCAATCAGCACCAAGAAAAGATCGCAAAGTACGGTCCAGCGGAGATCGATATCGAGCTTGGCCGTGCCGGGCAGCTGGGACGGCGTCTTGACATCGGGCATGTCCTCGCCATCATGCGCTTCGTAGGGCGGAGGCGCTTCCGCTGCTTTCTCCTCGCCGAACTTTGGGATAACAGAAGACCTCGGACTCGCAATACTCGCTGCCGCAGACCCGGGCTCGGAGTCCGCCATGGGGTTTTTTACTCTCGAGTTATGCATGAGCGCGGGGGTAAGGTCCTGGGGCATAACACCATGCTCTGCCAATTGTTCGATCATGACCTGTTCGGCTGGACTAATCTCCATATGCGCATAGAGTCGAACCATGATCTTTTGAGACCACATCTTCATCGCCTCGGCAGCCATGGTGATATCCTTCTTGGTCTTTTTGGTCTTTTCCATCGTCTCTGCCTCCTTCAGCATCTCGGATAGCTCCAGTCGTGTCGCACCCACGTATGCGATTCGTTGACCCTCGGTGAGCAGGTCTTTCGTTGCCTGCATTTGCGAAACCGCGTCCCTCTGCTCATCCAAGTCGACAGCACTAGTGCCACTGACTTCTTTGAACAAGTACTTGGTGTTACCGTCCATGCTCGTTTCGGAATCTGCATCATCGTCGACGAGCACACGCGTGTATCCCTTGCCGGCACCGCCCAGCCCAGCGTAGACGTACTTCTCATCGTCTTCCTCATTGTGCTCTTTGGCCACAAGTCGGTCGTCGTCGTCGTAGATATCGTACGGCGCATACGCCGGCATCGTCTGCCAGCCCTCATCGCGATCCTCTTCTTCCTCCTTGTGGGGCGCTGTCAATTGCTGATGGGAGAACTCGGACATTATGTGCGCCGAGCTTGCCGTGCTGTTGTCGCGGCTGTGATCGACAACAGGGCCCTTGCTTGTTCCCTCGGACATCTTCTTTGCCGCTTCTATTTCCTTGATCGAGGGGCCAGCTATGGAGGTAGCCGTGTCCGATCGCTGCCGGGCGGAGTTTGCCGACTCTTCCTTGGGTTTGCTGTCGCTCTGTACAGGGGCGGCCATGGGCGCGAAAGTCGCAGTCGAGGTCGGGACTGGTGTCTTGGAGCCGTCGTTCTCTTCTGCAGGCTCGGGGTTGGGAGTTCGCGGGGTTGGAGTCGAGGGGACCGTCTGGAATTCGTCATCATCGCTGTTCCCGGCCGATGACTTTCCCTCCTTTTCCGTCTTGGTAGGGACCGTTAAGCCTGCGGCCTTGGTCTGGGTCTTGGCCTCGGTCCCATTGTCGGGCTTCTGCTCAGGGGAGCTCTTGGTGGACTTCTTGTCCGTATTCTTCTTATCTTTGGCTAGATCGTCACGCCCCGTAACTGCTGGCTCTGGTTTCGGTGGGGGGCTGACATATTTCCTGATGGGCAGCCCGAAATCGTCGTATTCTTGAACTGGTGCTACCGCCGCCATTGGTTTGTCTTGCTTCGCATGTGAATCCGAGTCTACGGGGCTGTTTTCCTTTGCGTTTTTGACGGGGTTCCTGGGTTCGACTGGGTCGGGTTCCTCCGTTTCTGGCATACTATTTCTAATGGGGGTTCGAGGGAATTTGCTTGGCTCCAAGAGGTTGCTGCAGTCTGCCGTGGGGGTTTGATGTTGAAAGTTCCAACAACATATATCAAATCAACAAGACTCGCATGCAGACAGGAGGAGGGTGGGTAGCAGGTGGTGTTAGTGGTGGGTAGGTTGGCGCAATCAATTGTAGGAAGTAGTGTAGTAGTATTCAAGGGTCCCGGCACGAAGCGGCGTAGAATCGCCCGACCTAGGAGGTTGTTGATGCAATCAAAAATAATGGAACTCGCAGTTAGTTGCCTGGCTATGGGTGTATGCATGTAACTAGCAATATCCAAGGGTGAAACGACCCATTCCATTCCCATCGACAGCTTTAGCTGTGCCATAAAGGATGGAAGCAATCTTTTGCGATTTCTCCCACGTGCCTCCCCTTTCAAAGACGGCCGGCAATCTCCATTTAACGTTGGGTCAAAGCGACAGTGGTCTGGTGCTGTTCCTGATTCTGAGGTCTCAAAGGATGGAGTTTTTGGGGTCAAATCACCAGTGCCAGGCAGGGCCGCTCGAGAGCTAACCCACTAAAGGAGGGTCCTAGGGGGGTCGCGTAAAACATCCGATGTGCTACAGAGCAGCACAGAGGTAACTTTTGATGATTGATAACCTCAAGGTCGCTGCTACATTTGCTGGAATAGACTCGAGACATGGATCCGATATCAGCCGCATATTGACAGGTAGCCGATTTCTTCTGCCACGATTCTGGTTCCTGCGAGGTTTTAATGAACGGGCTCTTCTTGGTGCGACGCCTCGAGGAACTTTACGTAGGTACCTTTTCGTTATACCAATGCAGCTAGTGATCAGCATTGGCATCAGGAGATATATACATACGTATGTACTAAGTCAAATATTCGGCATAATACATGGAAGAGCTTATAGATGGTATCAATTGCTCTCTAAATCAGTAGGTAGCCATCCCTTGTACATGGTGGTGGCCCCTGTTTTCATAACCGCGAACGCCTAGCAATGCCTATAGAAATGGTTGCGGATCGCGCAATCCGCCAGTAGCCAGTCACCTTCCCTGCTAAGTACACATCTCTCTATGCCTCTACAACCTCCTCGGCGCCATGGGACTCTCCAGCCTCGGTAGTGCCTGCAGCCCCGTCGTTGGAACCAGCCGCAGACTTGTTTTTCCGCTTGCGCTTTCGCTTGGGTCCTTCTGCCGAGGCCTCTGCTCCCTCTGCGGCTGCCGGGGTGGCTTTGGGTTTAGAAATAACACCATCGGTGGCCTTCTTCTTGGGTTTTTTCACTGACAGCGGGTTGGGGCCCTTTGCCTTCTTGACCAGCTTGCCACCAACCCGTTGGGACTCGTCTTCGTCGTCTTCATCCCTCTTTCTCTTGCCTCCAGGTCGAAGAATTTCGGCGCGCAGCTTGGCGCGCTCGTCCCGCGATCGTTGAGCAACGGAGCCTGGCGCCATGGGCTCCAGGATGAGGACACTCCGCGAGATGTAAAGCAGCGGTACGCCTTGGACGCCACGGAAGTAGCTGCGGGTGTTGATGTCGTTTGTTCCTAGGCAGTAGTGGAAGGCGTTCTTGCCGGAGCCTTTCGGATCGATACAGCTCGACAGGCATTCGAGTTCGGGTAGAGGTTCGGGGTGCGTCTCCGGGGTATGGCCGCATCTGCGTCGTTCGAACGTCTTGCCCAGAGTGATCGCATCCTCCACGCCCGGCTCTCCTTTGCTGCTGTATAACTTCCTCATTGTGCATGTGGTGACGAGCGGCTTGATGTCCTTGGCTTGCAGATTTTGCTGGAGACCCTTGACGAAGTCCATTTTGAATCGGCACGCATCCGCCACTGTCTGGAATCAGTAATCCATCGGAAACAGTTCGAGATTCCGAAGCGACTTACGGATTGAAGAGTCCACAAGGACTTGGTAGGGTGTCCTGAAGCCAAAGTTCATGCAGTACTGTGACATGACCTTGCGGTACTGCTTGGCTCTCTTGGCGCGAGGCATCTTGGGCGGCTTTTTTTTTTTTTTACCTCAAGATGGGCCGAATCGGCAGGTGTTTATTGGTACAAGGTCGCGCGTGAAGCTGGTGGGCAAAGTTGTCGGGTCTATTGAGCACGGCTGCCGTCACAGATGCTCAAGATGTTGTCGAAAAAGTTCCATTTGGAAATTTGACTGGAGCTTCGATTAGATAAGAGACATGGACCCATTAAATAAATTTACCCCCACCCTGCCGCCCTGCAGCTAGCTATCAATTTGTCTTGAGCACCATACGGAACCAATTCCGACATGAACTTGAATTATAGCCGTAACGCCGTTTAACGCCATAGGCTGATCTGCCTTCCATAAAAACAATAATATGTTGAAATCTAGTAGCATTCTGAACTTGTAAACATGAAATACCTCGCTTGCTGCAATGCCGCCTTTAAAAATGACGAGTAACCAATACCATATGCTCCTGACACGATATCATGGCTAAGTCGATAACCCCTTACAGATAAAAGTTTGTTGGGTCATCACCAAATTATGTAGCATCGCAACGATGCGGACCTCCAACTTGATCTGTTCCCTTCGGATCCTCAGTCTGTATTACGCTGGCATAGTCCAGCAACCACGCTGATGTCGTCGAGCTTCCCTAACCACAGTTAGCATCAAGATCCGACTTCTTCCGCCTGCCTAACGGGATATCTTACCTCCTTCACTCGCCAGCCCTTCGTCGATGGCACGTTCCATGAACGGACTCTCCGCAAAGGGGTCAATTGCAATAACTTTAGCAGCCTTCATGAGCTCCTCAGCAACAAAGTCCATACCCCCGTTAGCCCCGTGCTTCCTATCACCGCCTGCTTGCCCGCCTTGCCCAGTCTCCCAGCGTTCCACGCTCGCAGAGACGTTTTCCACGATTTCGTGTGACCACAGGTTGTCGATGACACCGTCGGACATGGCGAGCACAACATCTCCCTCCTTCAGCTCGACCGTCTCCGTGACGGCATTTTCGTTGGGGGTGTCCGGGCTATTGGTGCCCAGTTGACGGGGGCAGTCGAACCAGTGCCACTGTTCCGTAGTTTTGTAGACCATCTCGCGCTGGCTTGGGCGCACGACCATGACCTGCGAGTCGCCCAGGTTCGTCACGTACAATAGGGGCTTCGGTTCGCCGCCGTTCTGATAGTGCAACTGCGCGCCGCATGCTGTTGTAGTCCCCAAACATTCTGCAGGCCCACTAGTAGCCTCCAGCGTCCTATCGTATGCCGTCTGGAGATACGCGACCGGGTTCGGCGTGTAGACCTCCCCGGCCAGCCGCGATCTTTCGATGTCTTCCTCCATCGCTGAGGCCCAGAAATGCAGGATCAGCCGCGACCAGAGCCCCGCGTGGCCCCGGGGGCGCCGTGACCATGCGCCCACGCCGTCATTGGCGCAGATAAATCGGTCGCTCGCGTAGACGGCGTCGTCGCCGTTGGTCCAGCCGCGGATCAGCTCGCCACCGACGAAGACGCGCTTGTCGCGGCTTTGGTGGTGGGTGCTGAGGGGGTCGCTGAAGGAGCCCGCCGGCGGGCTGTAGAACGGCGGCGGAAAGGGGCGCGGCGCTCGTTTGGCAAACAGGGCGAAGCCCGTCTCGAAGCGGAAAGGCAGTCGCGCAGATGATGTTTCTGACGAGGGCGGCGACGGTGCGACGACAGAGGATTTTACTACTAATTCATCGTGTTCTTCGACTTGGTCGCTACTACGGGCGGCGACTTGCTGCGATGCTCGCGTGTGGGCAACATACGATCGACAACTAAAATGGAGAAAGGTCCGTTGGGGACGGCAGGATAGCGCTGTTGTTTTGAGAAGGGTGGACGCCAGGAGATGAATTGGGAGAGATGACCTCCTCATTCCCGCGACCGGTCAGTCAAGACCTAGGAGCGATATTCCAATGCAGCCAGAATCTAAATTGCGCGGTGCGATACAATATCGTGTACCAGTGTTCTGGTGTTGCACGCTGGAGAGTGTCGTAAAGTGGTACTCCGGAGTTCCGATGACGGCGTTTGGGGAAGGCTGCTGGGTGCCATCGGCGCCCGCTTGTAAGCCGCCGTAACGTAACCATGGGTCCCTACTCCGAGCTCGCAGGGCAATTGCGAGACATTGATATTCACATGGCGTGTTTCAAGCGCGAGATCCACGAAAGTCCAATGAATCGCGGTTGCTAAGTATATACTGGATAGATATTATTGCTACCTGGCCGGCCGTTGGCACAGGGTCTTTTGCTCTACTCTGGCTCGAATATTGCTTCAAAGTATAGATGACATCATTATTGCATGCGGCTGAATCCCTAGCAAATAAATGCAAGTTGTCCGTGACGGGAAGAATGCCCGAGTAACCCATTAGCAAGCAGACTTGTTGAAACGGAACACCCGCTCGCACTGTCGTCACCCTAGAACTGTAAGGAATGGAGGAGTAAAACTCGTTCATGTAATTTCTCCCATTCTTGTTCGAGAAATTGCGTCGGGAGTCCAGACTCTCCCCAGACGGCACTGGCCAAGGAGTAGTAATATTAGATGACGTCGATGAAGAAGCTCTAGAAGCAAATAGTTTCCCGTCCTCAATCTCATCTATCCTAGGTTAGGAAACACAGCAGCTCATGAGGATGACGGGCATTTCACGATCTGCGGTGTCCTGCGCCAGGTGCCCGGGACAGGACTATTGTACGATCTACAAATACAGTGGTGGTCTTGGGAATATCACAATTCGCAGGACAGGATGGCTGCAGTCGAAACGCGCGTCCTGGTGGGCTTAGACAGGAGGATCGGACTTGGGGGCATTGGATAGTTAACTGAATTACTTGGCCCAATGAATCAGACAGTCAATCAATCAATGAATACAGACGAAAAAAAACATCGATTAGACACCGGCCTATTCCACTGTCCCCTGAGCCGTTATCCGTGTGTGGGATCTTACACCAATTCGTACCGCTGCGCCAAGCGCGCTCTCATCTTGGGATACTGTGCGTCGACTACGTGATACTTACACTCTGGTTGGTATGCATTTGAAAGGCGTGTCGTATCGTATCTTGGTGATACCTAAAAATCAAGCCACAAGGACGCAGAGGTAAACAATAGACAAGTCAGCTTGCAGACTGCGCATTAGCATATCGATGAAACGTGTTGCTTCACAGAACCGCCATTGGCAGCCGACATGGCTGATCACTAACGTCCATTCTCAGAGATCCAGTAACGGCGGGCGCCAGGACATTGGCGCTGGACGTGGCCAGACCTTCAGCCCCACAGCTTGGAGGGGGTCAGGGGGTTGGGCTTTATTTTTTTCCCTTGAGGTTTTCCGAAGATCCATCCGCAACGACAGAGTAGTACATACAAGGTTGCAACATGCCGGTGTTACCGGCACTACCGGATATCATGGCATTTCGCTGCTAGGGACCTAAGACATGAAGAATGATGTTCACGCAAAAGCATCTATCCAGAGGGATCCGTCTCACCCGCGCACCTGCGCCGCTTCCAAACCCAATGGCTTGGTAACAAAAACAGGGGCACCATCGACGAACTTCATCGTGGTGGAGTGACTGGACTTAACCTAGGCTTGTAGTACACCACGCATTTGGTGGGAATGCAAGGAATGCAGCAGCTGTCAGCTACGAAAATTGGAAAATACCCCCTTTTACCAGATCAGGTACCGTAGCGTATTTGTACCTACAGCAGCGTGCTTATAGCAATGCAATATATAATCCAGATAATGCCCAGGTGTCACTATCGGCTGATTTGTATGTAATGGATGGCTATGAGATATCTTCAGGTCTCACTTCTACCTTTTCCGAACAACAGCATCGCATCGCATCGCACCTTCGCGCTGCCTGCTCAAAAGTATACGCATGCCCTTGCTTCTATTCGGACTGGCCTTGCGATGCAGATACTCGTTTCTGCTTCTGCTGCACCTATGCGAAATAAGTAGGTATGTAGCCCTTGCCCAAAGGCGCCGCCGAGCCCGGGGCGTGTAAGTGATAGGTGCTGTAGTAAGGACATTGAACTGGTCATAGACGGAGCTAGGCTATCTTGGCTTTGCTTATCCGTACCTACATACCCAATGATTGCAAAGAGAAAAGAGGTGGCCGGAAGGCATGATTTCGTATTTCGTATTTCTTCTTTTTCCTCTCCCTCTCTTTACCAGAAACTGACAGTGAGTTTGCTTGTACGCATTCAGCTCTAGCAATGCAGAGTTCATGAAGAGCCGTTCCGGATATATGTAGGTGTGTATGGTGTGCTACTGGCTGAGTACATCACGATGCCCATACAATAAGAAAAGATTGGAGCGCGAGTTTATTTTATTTTTTACCTCCGGTACACTGCAACCTTCTAAACCCTCCGCTACCTTGCTTGCTTCAAGGTGAAAGTTGCATTCCGGCCCTTGTTGCGCGGTCTTGGTAGGTCTTGGTAGTGGGGCTTAGTTCCCCCCTCTAGTCCCGCGCTTGCTCGTGTCCCTGTAAACACTGCGAGTAGGAAAGATCGGATAGCGTCATACGACTTACACCACCGCCTCCCATTATTCTATCCAGCCAATAGTAATACATCCTCCGAACTACGTAGCCAATCCGCCCGTGGTTGGGCTGGGTTGTTTGACGGGTCACCTAGGCTGGCTACCCTAGGTACATACGTAAGTCGTAGTGTAGGTCGCGTACGTCGTGATCAAGAGATGGAAGAAAATATATTTCATCGTACCTGCATTTCTTCCTGCCTGGCCGGGCCCTCACGAGCTTGCGACAAAACCTTCTTTTTATCTCTCCTCCCGGCTCATACAGTATTTGTACTTCTACAATCGCAGCCTTGCCGTCCTGGGCTCGAATCGGCTCTTGCGCAGATACCGAGTTTTGAGTTTTGGGCTTTCGAGGCACGGGAGAACCCTCTTTGACACTTTGAGACCGGACGACCAGGATCAAATCTTTTTTAGAGTCCGCCCCCGACTCTTCCGCCAAATCCCATCCTGAGACGACGACAGACTGGCAATCCGAACTCGGGTGTCCAATAGAACACGGTTGACGCGCACTTACTCGCACCTCGTTTGAGCGAAACCTGATTCAGGAACCATCGCTGGGGAAGTTTCAGCAGCCGGTGGGATTCTTTCCTCTATCACATTATTGTTTGTCTCGGGGCTCTCTCTATATCGACGTTCGTTTCCGCCTCTTTTGATGCACACAGCTTTGTCTCGCCGCCAACCCGACGAGCAGCTGAAGCAAGTGAAAGTGAGTAGTCGATACTCTCTATCTCTATAAGCCAAAATCAAGTCCCATTTCGCCCCCAAGCTCCCCTGTGCCCCCCCTGTGCCAAGGGACCTCACCTGGACGACGGACAAGTTACGAATCCGGCCAAAATCCACCCAGACCAGCCCCTTGCTCTCTTCGTATCCTTAACCCGACTCACCGGGGACTGAGAAAGGTGCCTCGCTCACTCGCTGCTTTGTAATATCTCCACGCTGAGCCCGGGGAATTCTTTCGGTCCTTTCTGCCCATCTTCCCCTTAACTTTTCGACTGAGACGACCAACCGGTAGAAGGACGCATGACAGTGACGGACAGACGGACAAGCAAAATCTGGTTGACGAATACTGATGATCTACTGTGCATGGTAGAGATAAGCGACCAGCACTGCAATTCTCGGTGGTGGGTCTTGCCAACACCGGCAGCTCAAATCGCCTGAGCCTTGTGCCTACTACATTATCGCTGCTGCTGCTGCAAACCGGCAGAGTGTGTCGACAACAACCACACACATAGAGACCTCCTCCGGCGGGTTTGCCGAGAGTCTCTAGTTCACGATGGTGCGAAACCGAGGTTCGTATATTCTTTCCTTGCTTCTTGGATTTTTCTCCTCCCCCCATCCATCTGCTACGAAGTGATGCAGTCCCGCCTTTCATCTTCTCATCGGCCCACCATGGGACTCCCAATCCCTCTTGATCCATACTCGGGAGTTGGCAGTATTATTAGATGCGTCACTGGGCTTCCCCTGTATCACGGAGCTTCAGCGCACATACTGTATGAAGATGTGAAGGTGTAGCTGTGCACAAGGCAGCAAATGACATGACCATATGCACTCTTCTTGGAGTGCTTCCAATAGTAGCGCTCGCACCACAAGCCAATGGCTTAGTACTTTGGTTGGGCTTTTTCAGCTTCTATGTCAATGACAATAGCTGGCCGTGTGCTGCTATCTACTACCTCAACCGATCGGTGAATGCACACAGACACCTGATAAAAGTTGAGGGACTGCCCGAGAGTTAATTAATCGCTTGCGACTTTGACCTACGAGCTGACGACTTTGTGTTGCTTGTTTACTGATGAGCTTTACCGGTGTCCATTCTCTATTTATTTGCCACTCCCCTTCCTTTTGACCCTTATTGCTGTTTTGAAGCACGTTCATTCACATTCCTCAAGTGCAGGAATTATCAAAAACAGGGTCGATCACCCTCTTCGTTAGTCACTTTGTCACTTTAGCAGCAGAGCTCGGCTCAGTGTGCCGGACAAAGAGGGCCAACTCCCACAGTCCCCTTAGGCACTGCTGGGCATCCATCGTTTTACTCGGCATTTCCTATTAATTAGGACATTTTTGCCAAGACGAGGCCATAATAATAATCTGCAATGGGCATCATGCTAATCATGCCCTATTGAGCCAACAGTCCTCTCTTTTATGTCCCAGTTTTCTGGGAATCCAAGAGACTCCTTTACTGGTTCGCCGAATTCAACGTCACCTGCCAACGACGCCGCGCCAAAACCCGACTTTGGTCTCAATCAACGCGGCGAGCGCACATCGCTACCGGCTTTTGGAAGATTTCGCTCCAACTCAGCCCGCCTGCCATCCACACCTGTGCCGTCATCGCCGATACGCGACAAACATGATATTTCGCCTCTAGCCGACTCGCCCATTCAACCACCCAAGCGCACCCCAGGTCGCAATAGAAGTTCCTCGCGACCTTTGTCTATGGTGCAAACCTACACACCGCACCTCATGGACGTCAACGAAGATACCATCCCGGAGCTGCAGCCCATCTTCACCTTCCTCAACAGCCATGCGAATAAGCTGTACCAGGAGGGCTATTTCCTGAAGCTCGACGACCAGAACATACGTGCGTAAATCCTTTCAAGGCGACCGTCCGATTGTTGACGCTGCAAGTCATGTCAAGTCAAGTCGTGCATGGTGCTAACCCCCAGTTTAGAGGGTCGTCCGAACCCAGACAGGACGTGGACAGAATGTTTCGCCCAACTTGTCGGTACAGTGTTGTCGCTATGGGACGCCAGCGAATTGGACACAGCGGGTGAATCAGGCGAGGTCCTCCCCAAGTTCATCAATCTGACTGATGCAACAATCAAGATGGTATGTTATACGAAGGGGCATTGCGCCCTGAACAGTTCAGGCTCATGACCCCGCACCATCCGCGACGGCCGAAGTGAGTGCTGACCTGAAGAACAGATTGATTCGTTACCGACGCGATCCCCCGACGAGAAGCCACTCCAGAATATTCTGAGCATCAACACGGCTGGAAGGAATCGATACTTGATGCATTTCAACTCGCGCCACTCGCTTGTGCAATGGACTGCCAGCATCCGACTTTCGATATACGAGCACTCAACACTACAGGAGGCCTACACCGGCGCTCTGATCGCCGGCAAGGGAAAGACTCTGAACAACATTGCAATCATAATGGAGCGATCCCGGGTTGTGACGCAAGAATGGGTACGAGTGCGTTTTGGTGCCGGAGTACCTTGGAAACGCTGCTGGTGCGTTATCTCACCTCCGGATGAGAAGGAATATATAAAGCTCCAGAAAGAGATGAAGAAGAGGTCCCCGTACGATCGCTCGCATGCGCCAATACTCAAAGGCGACATCAGGTTCTACGAAAGCAAGGTGGAAGGGAAGAAGCAGAAGAAGGCGAAACCAGTCGCGACTATCACGGATGCGTATTCGGCCTACGCCATCTACCCTCAGGCAAAGTCCTTGATTGATGCCTCCACGTTGATCAAGATCGAAGGCGATATCACCATCCATTCGGACCCCCCTTCGTCTACGGAAGGGTTCGTATTCATCATGCCGGAAGTCCACCCGGCCGTGAGTGGCTTCGAGACGATGCTGCGATCTTTGTTCCCCTGTTGGGACACGTTTGGTTTGTATGGTCGTCCTGGTAGGCTGGTTGCCAGCACCATCGACCCCCGCTCGCTGATGTTTGCTATGCCAAAGCACAGACGCTACGGATACTTGGAGGTGTTGGATGTCAATGGGCTGATATTGACGGACGGGAGCCAGGGCTGGTCAGAGAAGGACTGGAGAAAGCAACTCAAAGATTTGACAGGGCAGCGTATGACCAGCATCAGTGACGAACCCGGCAGCGCCACCCACAGCAGGACAAATAGCAGGACTAAGAGGCTCAGTTTTGGACAGGGTGCGGATGGCGCGGGCAAGCCACGAGTGGGCTTTGCCGACGGGGGTCCTACTTCCGCTCGTTCGTCTCGATCGATGTCTCTCAGCAACCGACCTTTGCCCAGGACCGACTCGGCCCCCCGGATCATAACCGCGAACGTGCGCCTTCAGCAATGGCCGGTGCTGGCAAGTCTGGACATGCTAGAAATGCGTCGGATTCCAATCTGGCCTCTGGCGCACCACCACCTCCGCCGCTTCACTCTGATTCTCCAGGCAGCAACGGCCCCTTCGGACGGGGGGCCACCGCGTCAGTTCGTAAACGACCTCGCCGTAACTCCTGAACGCATGAGTTCGGATGAGGACCGAGGACCTCCGAATCTGGAAGCAATGCGTACGCTTCAGACACCAGAACCTGTATCTCAACCGCCTGCGTTTTCCCATGCCCCAGGAGCAAGACCCAACCAAAGGCCGTATCATTCCCCGGAGATGCGTCGTGCAAACAGTCGGATGTCGGTTAATACGCTAACCCAGCTGGCGCAGGCCGGTGGCATCGGCGGGGTTGGCCAGCAAAACGGATGGGAGGCTGAGAAACAGCGGCCCAGTGCGAATGGCCCCCTGGCTGCTGGTTCCGCGGGCCAACGAGGTCCTCCGGTGCCTGCTCACTCTTCCAGCCCCGGGATGGCTCCTGGCGCGGGCTATCGTGATAACGGAAGCGAGGGTCGCCGCTCACCTGCCATGCCTCCTGGTATGCCACCTCCTGGACTTCGTCTTAACACGAAGCAGTCCAAATCCTCGCTCAATCATGAGATGGCTCCAAGCCCAGTATTCCGTGGGCCTAGTCCAGGCTCCCGCCCACAAACCCCCGATATGCGCAGCCCGGCTTACGGGCCGGGAGCTGGTCCTGGATTTGATCAGCGGCCCCCGCCTGGGCGTGGACAGCCTCCTCACATGATGAACGGACGTGGACCTCCCCCAACAAGCATGGGGCCACCGCCTGGTCGCGGACCTCCCGGACCAGGTGGCCCTCAGCCTCAGATGGGACGAGGGGGCTACCGTGGCCCGCCGGGCACTGGAGGGCCGGGTTCAAGACCAACAACCCCTGGTGGAAGCCGGCAGGGACCACCGCCCCCAGCAAACACGTCGCCTCCCATTCACCGGAAGCCACTACCAACTCGATCGGATAGTCTTCAAAGCCGGTTAGGGGAATCGATGCCAACTCGATCGGATAGTCTTCAGAGTCAGAGCCGGTTAGGGGATTCAATGCCTGGTTCATCGGCAGCTTCGAGTAACGGCAGTTTCACCCGTGCACTTGATCCCAGCGTACTCGCCCAGATTCATGCGAGTAACTCCAGCAGCAGGAGCACACCCCCGCCGCAACAGCTACCAGACCTGCCCCAAGGCATAGTACCTCAGCAAGGCATAATTGGCGTAGTACGTCATAACACGAGTCAAAGCTACGCAAGTAGCTATGACTCGGCAGAGAGCCCGGATTACGCCAGTACCAGGCCCTCTACAGACACAGCTGCCTCTGTGGAGAGACCGCGAGCCGGTGTTCTCCGAACTGTTGGCGACGAATCGCAGGGGCCTTCTGGACCAGACATTCCGAGTGTTGATTTCGGACCTACCTTCAACTTCGCCAATCCGGCTCGTAACAAGACTCCAACGCCTGGGTTTGCTTCACCCCAACGATCGTTCTCGCCCGGCCCACGATCGTTCTCCCCTGCGCCGCTGCAGCCGAGAAAGTCCCCCGCCCCTGACGCGGCACAAAATCTGCCGCAACTCAACGAGAGCAACGCTCGCCGGAGCGTAGTATGGCAGCCTGCAGGAGCCCAGGCAAACTCCGACAGCTCGGGCAGTCATGGTATCTCGGCTGAGCAATTCGTTCAACAACGCGCTGCTGCTGCATCCACGCCGATGTATGCGCACCAGCGCCAGTCTTCGGGCTTTTCACTTGGCGGACTTGGCGGATACCGTACTGGGACACCAACGCCACCCCTGGAGCGAAACAATAGTCCCCGTGATTATATGGGCAGCCACTCTCGATCCACCTCTCAGGATCTGCTCCAGCGACCATTCGGCACCCACTCTCGATCTACGTCGCAGGATCTACTTCAACGACCCAGCTCTAGAGGTGCCGGCGCTGTACTGGGTGGCCAGAGCGGCCAAGGTGACTCGCGCCTCTCGGCAAGAGAGCAAGAGCAGGTAGCACGCATGACTGGCACCCCGCTGGTCAACATGGCAGCCAACAACAACAACAGAACTCCCCCGCAACAGCAAGGACCACCCACTCTGTTCGGTGCCATCGAAAATCGGGAGCGAGAGAGACAGCAGGCGAAGCAAGGGTACAGTGGCCATGCGATGCAACAAGCAATCGACCAACGCCGCATGATGCAGCAGCAGCAACATCAACAACAACAACAACAACAACAACAACAACAACAGCAGCAGCAGCAGCAGCAGCAGCAGCAGCAGCAGTATCAGCAGCAGTATCAGCAGCAGCAGAGCTACCAGAACTTTGCACAGCCCATGTCTCCGGGAGGTATGCCTATGTCCCCGGGGGGTATGCCCATGTCCCCTGGAGGTATGCCCATGTCCCCTGGAGGCATGCCTATGTCCCCTGGAGGTATGCCACCTCCTGGGATGTATTCGAACTTGAACACGAGTCGAAGCATGTTGACTGGCCGCCAGTCACCGGGGCCGCAAGCTATGGGATATCCCCAGAATTTCGTTGGAGGCGGAGCGCAAGTCTATGGCCAGGGCGGCGGGTGGAGCAGCCCGGGACCCAACTCCCCCCGCCAAGGGGGCTACGCGGCGCCGCAGGGTCAGTTCTCGCCACCTTTTAGCCCTCCGCCTGGTCAGATCCCTAGGGTGATGAGCCCGCAGCAGGCACAGCAGGGTCGGGGCCAGCAGGGCTTCCAACCAGGTTACCATGGACAGGCTTTCTAGGAGCTGTTTTGTTTCGAGTAGGGATACGTACGACGTAACGACACCTGAGCTTGTAGGACTATTTGCATATACAATCGGAAGTTGCCTGGATTGATAGCGATTCAAGATTGATTTTTAAGACATATTGGAAGGGGGGCAGCATGACAGGGGAGGTTCATTATAAGGGCAACTTACTTTGAACCTGATAGACGAGTTTCCCTGGGAATTTTCTCAGCGGCGAAAATAAGCATGATTGAGGGCATTCAAGCATTGGCATAGCACAGTTTGCATTGCATTTGTAGGTTAGGACTTCTTCTGTTGATACCTTTTTCTTCATTGACTTCATTTTTCGTTCTTCTTGGCTCGTTGGCATTGCCTCGGTTTAGGGATACTAGCAGGCTATCTATATAGTCTGATATAATAAGAAAAGCAAAAAAGTAAAAACCATGTGGTGCCATCGTCCTATATCCTCGGCTGAAACAGCTGTCGATGATTTGCAGGGCCCGTACAGGATGAATGACTCGCAAGTTGCAACTTGGTACCTTGCAGTTGCTAACACACGTACCTTGCTAGCGGACTGGGCTAGTGACACAGATACAGTCCGCTAAATAATTAACTGGGCCGCCCGACGATAAGGCTCACGATATCGGGAAGGCAAACCAAACCCATCCAGATGGGAGTGGGCGTCATCTTTGCCGAGGCTAGTCATGTCATAGAAGCAGTGGTGGAACTCGCATGTTTCCATGAATCTGGGGTGCCTGTCTTTCTTTCACATGTCCATACTGGTCTAGTCGCCGACGCCAAATTCGTTGCTTTTTCTTATTACTTATCTCCTGTCTGCCAACCAGTTTCACGCTCGCTCAGCCTCTAGCAACAAATCCAAGTACAGCATACTGGTCTTCTCGTTTTTATTGTTTTCCTCCCAGCAAACAACGCCGCGAAAGAACTTGCGAAAAGAAAACCCAAGAAGCCATGCCGCAAAACGCTCCCGCCAGGCCCGGGGCGGCGCCTACTGCCGAACAGCTCGAGCCCGTCAAGGCCGCGGTCCGCGCCTTGCTGCACCAGCCCGAGTACGACGACGGTTCCGCTGGCCCGGTGCTCGTCCGGCTCGCCTGGCACGCGTCCGGCACGTACTGCAAGGAGTCGAATACCGGAGGTTCGAACGGGGCGGGTATGCGATATGAGAAGGAAGGTGTAAGTTATTTTTGCGCTTGGCGCCCAGATTGTCGTTTTGAGTAATGCGCATACTTACGAGTCGCTGTTTCTATATAGGGCGACCCAGCCAACGCCGGCTTACAGCACGCCCGCGCTTTCCTCGAGCCCGTCAAGTCGCAATTCCCCTTCATCTCCTACGCCGACCTCTGGACCGTCGCGGCCGCCGTGGCCGTCGCCGAGATGGGCGGACCCTCCGTGCCGTGGCAGGGCGGGCGCACCGACTACGTCGACGACGCCAAGGTGCCGCCGCGGGGCCGCCTGCCCGACGGCGCCCAGGGCGCGGACCATCTGCGCTTCATCTTCTATCGCATGGGATTCAACGACCAGGAGATCGTCGCCCTCAGCGGCGCCCACAACCTCGGCCGCTGCCACGGCGACCGCAGCGGCTTCGAGGGCAAGTGGGTCAACAACCCGACCCGGTTCTCGAACCAGTACTTCAAGCTCCTGCTCAAGTTCGAGGGCGAGTGGAAGAAGACGACGCTCGCCAACGGGCTGCAGCAGTTTGTTTATGTGGATGAGGATCTGGCTACTGAGGAGGGCGAAGAGAAGGAGGAGGGGCTGATGATGCTCCCGACCGACATGAGTCTCATCAGTGACCCCAAGTTCCGCGCCTGGGTAGAGAAGTACGCCGCGGACCAGGACCTCTTCTTCCGCGACTTCGCGGCCGTCTTCGCCAAGCTGCTCGAGCTGGGGATTAAACGCGACGCCGAGGGCCGCGTGGTTAATGACGAGAACGTCGAGGACGGGTACCGT
The DNA here is from genome assembly GCA_038364195.1 of Apiospora sp. TS-2023a. Classification (NCBI taxonomy): domain Eukaryota; kingdom Fungi; phylum Ascomycota; class Sordariomycetes; order Amphisphaeriales; family Apiosporaceae; genus Apiospora; species Apiospora sp. TS-2023a. The sequence continues at coordinate 1,466,468 of JAQQWQ010000007.1, read as the reverse complement.
AGCGCGCCCAAGAAGAGCGATAGCCCCGAGGCGCCGGCGAAGTCGCAAGGTTCGGGCCAGATTGGCAACGAGGCTGCGCCGCTGCAGGAGGAGAATGAGAAGTACCGCCGGAGGGCGGGCGGGGCGAAGCTGTGAGACGATAGTAGATGATACATGATACGACAACCGGATGGTAGGAAGGTAGACGCGCATGCATCTGCAATGCGATATTAGAAAGAGATAGAGATACACAAAGACATAGACAGGGAGAGACGTTCATGAAAAAGAGCTGACAAGGGCAGCCTTTGAGTTTTAGATTGGATTTCTTTTGAGGTTTCACTCCCTCATAGAGAGACGTCACAGCAAGACAGCATAGAATAGACCGCTATCTTAGAGACGGGTTTTGTAGAATACATATTTTTACTGCTCTATGGAAGAATACGATTCTAGTTGCGTTTGATGCCGTGTCGCGACCAGGTGTCCAAGAAGCGACTACCCTAAAGCCCACTGACACACAGGATTTCCGCGCCTGAACTCACCATAACATAGTCATAAATCAGATTCTTCAATGAAACAGATTATGAGTGTGCTGTCCTGTAGACCAAAGGTGCGAGTTCTGGAAGCACTCCCGTTTGTTTTTTGTTCTTGTTTTTCTGTTTGGATGTTATGTGTACAGCTCACTGACATATCACTTTCATGGTCACGTTTTCGATTGTTTCGGTCATTGTAGGTCCCATTTTAGGCACATCTGCTAATGTAAATCAGATATGACAGCCACCTCATCCATCATTCTCTCTTTTGTTTCTACAACATATAATATCCGACCCCCGTTCCCTCTTGCCCAAGCCAAGCAACCGACCCTACTGTTTAAACAGCCACAGCTAAGTGCTGGAAGACCAAACAAGATGGACGACATCAAGATGGTGGAGAACAAGATGGATGAGAACAAGATGAAGGACGAGAATGTGAAGGACGAGAATGTGAACGACGACAAGATGAGCGAGAACAAGAAGAACGGCAAGATGAAGGACGACGAGATGGAGGACAACAAGAATGACGACAGCATCACACCTACTGCATCAATCCAGTCGAAGAAGGATTCTAAGAAGACGAAGAAGTAAGTGGATTATCAGGCCAGAAGAAACGAGTACCCTATTCTAACCTGAACAATCTCTCACAGGAGTTCTATCACCCTGGTACTTGCTGGCGTGATCTTCTGTGTGCCCCGCTGGCTCATTTGGAAACCTTGCCGCTATATTCAGGATAATGTCAAGCGTGTTGATGACGGTGGCCCCTGGGCGCCTCTCGACCTACCTTGGGATGATGTGGTCGCCCCCGAGACCCTGGCCTTATTCCTTGAGCTCCTGTCGGTATCGGACCCCTTAGGTCTAGGCAAGGACTTCAACAGCAACATAGATATCTATGGACCGGATGAGAGTCGGATCGAGTGCCTCGCTTCTCTGGCCCGACTGGAGAAGCTTGCCGCGTTGCTTCAGTGCTCCGGCGTGGACAAGGCTGTTCGACGCGCCGGCATTAAGCTCGTTCGTCAGGTTCATGCCCCGCAAGATACCGACGCCGACCTGAAGCAATCAGTCCAGCAATTCGACGCTGCCTACAGAGCCTGGTCAGATACGGATGCACTCATCCAGCAGTGGATCCTTATGAAGTTCTACAAACTTGTCGACGTCGACCACGCCATGTCTCTCGAACCCGATGTCAGCGATCAGTTCCGAGAGAAAGCCCTTGCCCACTGCCAGGCCTCGGCCCATCGCAAGACTGCTGCCTCTGGAGGAGGAATTAAAGACAGCACGGAGGAGACTGCTGCCTAAGTGCCTCAAAAGGTACCATAGGACACCTCTTTACTCCATGTTTCTTCTATGTGAGCATGACTTACGACTGCACTAAGCTGAGAGAGCACATATGGATATTGCGAGAAATTGGTGAACGAGGAGGATCCTACAATCACGAACATTCGTATGAGACGACGGCTTTTCATTAATATGTCATAGAATCAAGAAAGAACTAGATAAATTTGCTGTACTCAGTGTCGTGTTTCCTAGTGACTACCGAGGGGTTTGTGGCATAGTTGTAAGTCCGGAGAACAGCTGTGATGCTTTTAAAGCGGTATTACCTGTTGTTTTGCAGCTGTTGTCTTATTTGCCTACCTAGGTAGGTAATACTTCTTCCGATCACTGCGTTTGGTCTTGCATCTGATGAGCGGCCTAGCTCTCTTGCGCCTACCGAAGTGGTGCCAATAGGCCATGTACCTTCCGGCAGGAACAGGAAGGAAAAGGGAAGGAGCAACTTGGTCTTAAGTCGTTCCCGAAACCATTTGCTTGACACTTTGCCCTCTCTCAACTGATACAACTTGCAAGCACCATTCTCAACATCATTCGGCATCAGTTGGCATCTTTTGGCACCGAAACAGCATACATTTGACTCAAGATGGATGACTTGACACAGAACATGCCTAATGCGCTGGAGGAGGAGCCTGTCTCATCGATTTGTGAGAACAGCCGCAGGCTCCCGAGTAGTGGACTGGCCCAGTCTGGATATCCCACCGATCCTCACCTGCTTCGAGACCTGCAATGGCACTATCAAACAGACCCGTAAGTGAATTCCGAGACCAAGAAGAAGCCCAAGCAACCCAATATTGACCCGATTACATACTACAGGTCCTTTTTCATATTGAGAGCAGCTGGCAGAAACTTCACCATGCCCCGCAAAGTCAGTTGCTACCATTCCGACTACCTAGAGAGAGAGGTCAGGAAAGTTGAATTTGGTACCAAGGAGAATTCCTTCATCCCCATCGTCCGCCTACCTATGAAGATCCCGATCGCTGAATCGATCCTTGTGTGGTTCGTCAAGATTATCTACCGGCTGGATCGCAAGCACTACCGTGTCCAGTACACAGACGACATCTTTGGCCCGGGCGATACCCAGATCGAGCGCCTCATGGACTTATACATGCTAGATGATCTCGCTGATTTACTCGAGTGTCCACTGATCCGTTCCTCGGCGCCGCGCGCCATTGGGAAGATTATGCGCCAGCTCCGGGTCTCGCAAGATACAGACGACGAACTGCAGTTGACAGTCCGGCGATTCAATAACGCATACATCCTGTGGGCAGAAGATATCGACACCGTGCACAAGATTCTGGACGCCTTCTGCAGGCTTGTCGACTTCCGCCGCGCCATGTCTGTCCCGCCGACCACCGAGCCTCGCCTACCGACCATGACCGACGGGTTCCGAAAGATAGTCTTTGCCCATTGGCAGAATATGCAGACAGAACCTGGAACCAATCCAGAACAGCACAGTACTGCTGCGTCGGGAGAAATGGAGGGCAACTCGGAGGAGACCGCCCAAGGCTCTTGAACAAGGGGCCGGCGGCACCTGATAAGACCTACTGGTATCACGACACTGCTCGTAGACCAGAGCTAGATACAAGCGAAAGATTGGCATTTTGAAGCGATGACATGGCGGAGGGTCATGTCTTGAAGACTGAGAAACGGCACTGCTAGTGTATATGGCACAGAAGTATAAGTAAAGACGGCCAGCAGTTTTTACGATAGAGTTCGAAGGTATTAGCGAGATTGATTGATTCCTCTCGTTTTCAATGAAGTTTTGTAGCCTCGGGTGCTTTCGAAAAAAGAATAGGCTTAGGCGAGAGAAACCAATACAAACAGGTTTTATATTTGTATAATCTGAAGTAGATGCCACCAACCTCCCCTCGGGTCTCAGTTCATCATCCCTAGAACCATCTGAAGGTCCTGAGGAATGACAAACTCGGTCTCGTGCGGTAGCAATCCCCTATCGACTAGCACCTCGTCCGCCATCGCAACGCCCGACCCGCCCTCGTCGTCCAATACCCGCTTGAGCTCGCGCGCCCTTTCCGTCACATCCTCGATGCTCATAATCCACTCCTTGACCCACCGAGACTGCAGCGCGGCCGGCACGCCGATCTGGATGCTCCGGTGCCCCAACTTCTCAAGCCGGGCCGAGCGCTCGGGGTCCCACTGAATCCCGACCTCTTCTTCCGCGGCGGCCCCCTTCAATCCCTCTTCTCCTTCAGCACTGCGATTAGCACCATGACTAAGCACCCCCCTTTTCAGCAGATCCAGGAAATGCTCCCGCCGCATCCGCAGCGCCAGGATGCGCGCCTGGTTCGGGTCCTTGTAGGAGTAGCCCGCCCGGTACATCATCCAGCACCAGCTGGGCTTGATCCAGGTCATGCGGGTCGTCCGGAACCGGGGCGAGGCGTCGAGGCGCTGCTGGGCCACGGCCTGCGACGCGATCTCGGCGTTGTAGGCCTGGTACATGGTGACGGTCTCGGCGTCGTCGTCTTGCAGGGCGCGGATCTGGCGGTAGGGCGTCGGAGGTGCTTGTGGGGAAGAAGTTGGGGGAGGCGGCATCTTGGGCTTCGACGTTGATATTTTGATTTGGGGAATGAATGTTATTGCGTTGGTGTTTCTGGTCCCTTTCTGAGGTTGAAATACACTTCCTGGTACCACTCATAACAGTTTCCTAAATCTGGTCTGGCTTATATACTTGATGTCTCAATTAGTGGCGGCGTCTATTCCCGTTACCCATAGCTCGCCGATTGAGTCACGCCAGCTAGTGTGGCTGGCGGACGGTCTCAGCTCCCAACGGCTAGCTTAGTAGATGTAAGTCAAGCAACATGTCCATCACGCCAGAAAGAAGATTTGAAGGAGAAATTCGTGCCTGCTTCATTCATCTCCTTCATCAGAATAGTAATAAGTAGTGGTATCAAAAAGTAATTTCAACGAAGCGCCCGCAGTAACCCTGCTCCCTGAACGCTGAAACCTGGCTTTTAGCATCAATGCTAAAGCCGCTGTCCTGCAGCTCCGTAAGGGGGGACGGGAACCTGCCACTTTAAAATAGCATGTTTTTTCTTCTTCTTTCACAACATTACACCTCCGCTACCTCTGGGCCCTTCCCCTTCTTGGTCGATTTGTTGTTCTTCCGGTGGTTTATAATGGCCATGCCTACTCGGAGTGTCAGTATTTAGGCTGCGAATGAGAACATGGAGTAAATAGACAAAGCAAACTCACTCGTGGCAATAAGCGTAATAATGAAGAGCACCCAGATCAGGGCACCCAGCCCAGCGTCCACGCAGATGGCGACCTTGGCCGCCTGTATCGTGGCCCGTGCCGTCGCCGCCGCCGAAGCAGCTGCCGAGCCAGCTCCGGCGCCGCCAGCAGGTACACCACCCGCGCCCGCGCCCGCACCGGCACCAGCACCGGCACCGATGCCGGCGCCATTACAGCCTGGCGCACGGCCGTCCGGCCCGCAATCGGGCGGTGGCGGCGGAGGAGCAAAGCCCGCCTGCCTCGCGGAGAGGACGTAGTAGTAGCCCGCGCGCGCGACGTTGAGGGCCGAGGCGAGGCTCGCCAGCGAGGCCCACGTCGCCAACCAGAAGATGTTGGTAAGGCCCTCGATAATGCTGATGAGACAGGGGGTCGCTGGTGTCAGCACTGGTACCAGGGTGTGGGTGTCTCCGTGTAGTGGAAGGGTCGCTTGACACTTACATATGGGCTATCCAATGATATAGAACTGGATAGAAGAGGATCGACACTGCTAGCCAGACAAAATAGACCACGGTCCACGAAAAGACGAAAAATGACAATCCTGCGAGTCGGTTAGCATCGTCACAGTCCCCGACCCCGGCCGGGGAAGGTCTGCCCCGGCAATATATGCCGGTGGCAGAAGGGGAAATACGTACCGAATGCTGGGAGCTACATTTTGAAGAAAAGGGGGGACGTCACATTAGCACAAGTTCCTCCCGAAAAAGAATTGCTTTTCACGACCCGGATGCTTGCTCCCCGCGCACTTACATTTCCCATATTTAGCGTGAAAGCTGCAAAGGCCGCCAGGACCAGAAAAATGACCGCGATGACGAGCTGCACGATCCGCAGGATCAGCACCTTCTTGCTCATGGGCGGCACGTGGGTGCGGTTGTCGCCGTTCTTGATGTGGTTCGCCCAGACGTTCTGGTTGTTAGCCGCCGAGGGCCCGCTCGTGACGTTCGACGCCATCGTGCCGATCCCTTTCGACTTCCGCCGGTTCTTCCACGACGATTTGGGGGCTTCGTTCAATTGGTCTAGGCTCCCGAATGAGGCCTCGCTGAAGTGCGATTTTGCGCTTCTATTCATTGGCTTCTTCTCCTTCTGCTTCTTCCTCTGTTTGACACTCGGTGTCCCTTTGGCTCTAGGCGTCGGGAGAGTGATGTGATGTAATAGATAGCTGGCCTTTTCTTCTTCGGTCTAGTAGTCGATGTTTGGTTCGTGTTTGAACTGTTGAATTCGGACGAACTAGTCGTCGCCTCGGGGAATAATATGTCCTTTCCTTTCCTGTTTCCTTCTTCCTTCTCTTCTACCGGCGAAACCTGAGCTTGTGTATGATAGCCTTCTTCTTGCCTTGAAATCGCAGATTCCACTGTGAGTTTTCTTGCTTCTTCGTTGCTTCTTTTTCGTCAATCCGGCCGTAATGTCGCGTGCTTCTGGTAATCGAGCTGAAGGAATACATTGGTGCCAAGCTTTCTTCAGGGCGGGATACTCGTCCCTTTATCGGGTACTTAGCAAAAGAGTGAAGAAAAACAGAAAGGTTGCATCCAACGAGCACGACGGAGCCTGATTATGATCGGACCCAAGGGCATGAAGCTGTAATTACACGGTTTATTGGCCGGTTCGCATGAACGGCCGGTTACGATCGTCTCAGAAGGTTCGCGGTAACGCCTGCCGGTTTCAGATATGCGCAACACCCAGCCCGGCACCCCACATTACCTCGCGCCTGTTCTAGATCGTCTCATCCATACGTTCGGCGTGAACTGGGGTTTTTGCAAACTGCTAAGATCAAAAACAATAAGAAAAATGGCAAACCTGTTTGCTTGATGCGTGTCAAGTTTCTCACACCTTTCGGAAGACTGCCACGTGGTCTCGTGTAATAGACGAGGGCCTTGTCACAGGTCCGGCAGATGCGCAGTTGGGCTATAGTTGCCAAAACTATCGTGAGAGCCGATGGGTGATCCTTGGCAGCGTTGCATAAGACCCTGCATTTCTGGCTAATACGCGTCCACGAAGTCTTTTGTGGCGTTTCTCCATCTAGGTATCTACCCAGGGGCTCACTGGGAGCTCGAGGCAGCTAGTAAGTGGCATCCTCTAATAGGCGCATTATCAAGAGCATCTCGAAGCAGGCCGTCGCCGGGGCCGCTATTTCCCCATGACCTCTAGGCTACTGTAATTAATAAGGTCCCGGGTGGATACTTACCTACTCTATCTCATTAGCCTCAACACCAGCCGGCGCCTGACTTCATGTCGCTATGCTCTATATGTGACTCGGGTTCGCAACGCCCGAATGATTCGGGAGGCCTACGCCAGGCCCCCCTATTAACGTTGTGTCCTGTCAGTCCTGTGGTCGATCACCACGTCTTATCTTCGGCATGTGTCTCGTCTTGTTCAAGTCACGTCAAATGTCTTGAGTAGGCGCACACTGAGAGAATACCTGAGGTGCGTTAGGGGTCCTGGGAGCGTTTGTTTCGACGTGCATGCGGCATTGCGTAGTGCCCGCCGCTAGGGACTGCAAGCGCCGGAAGCCTCCTCGGCATCACATTCTCCAATTTCGAAATTCCATTCACGAGTTCCGTCATCAAAAGGGCATTTGCCGTGTGGGGTTCATGATGGCAGCATGGGCGTCTTGCAGCATTCGCGTCTGGTCATGAACCGACGAGACGCCTTGGCGTGGTCAAGGGGAGGTTTTGCTGCTCTCCAACTGAATCGCCATCGCACTGCATCCACGAGAAGTGCTAAAGGGATGGGCAAAATGATCGCCAGGATCATCAGCGCGACAACGGCAAGTGCATGGCCCGGACCTGGGGGTGCATGGAGCAGTTCGTGGGCCCGACTCGGGTTAGCAGAACCACAGACACTGACACCGAGGACATGGATGGGAATTGCATCATGCCTTCCTTTCCCCAGACGTTCAACGGCTCAACGACATTGACAAGTTGGTCCCGGCAAGTGCCGCCGCGCTTTGGGGGATTGACACAAGGGCAAACCCGCGGGGCAAAGATGATATCATCCCGTCCCTTCCAAGACTCGTCGTGAGTACATGGTATGTTTAGATTGATCGTCTCAATATGAGATGCAGCAAGAATCGGTATTGGAGAATATGGTCGACCTGATGACGGTGAATGTTGAAGCGAGACTCGTGGTAATGTTCGCGGTAGAGGAAAGTTGATACAAGAAAGTGGCAAGGGCGAAAAAGAGAGCAGTCGCACGACTAGAAAGAACGGCTAGTTTTGGTTGGCTGGTTTTGTTCACTATCGTTTTTATTAACACACGTCGGCTATGCACAGGTGGGCTCATATTGTGAAGTCAAAAAGTGACAGGTGAAGGTTAACCAGAAGGAGACGACACAGGGAGACGATCCGAAAGGTCCGACAGGTCTGCCGGTGCATGACTCGGCGGCGCCGCCCCCAATGACGTACCAACCGCCAGCCAGCAAAACACCTCGGGCTCAGGCCGAAAAGCAACAGAAAACAGACCCCCGGATTGTCCGCGCAGGGTCTGCATGCTGCATGTAATGTTACTGCTAGCAAGCACTAGCTGGAAACCAAGGCCGGGGGAGACGAACTATGTTCTAGATTCTGTCACTCTGGCTGTCTGGCCCTGTCTCTGTCTGGCCTACTGTCTGGCAGTCGGATCTCGCATGTGTGGTTGGCAACAATCGCGTTACATCATAATCGTCTTTTCCGCGACAGGCCCGCCCGACAAGGAAAATACGGTGGTACCTTTGAAAGTCTATCTGCTCAAGATGGGCATCTGATCGGTTCGTGCTGCCAGATGAAGTCTGGCGCGGTTGTCCTGTCTTGAATGGTCCAAGCTGGAAAGAAACTCAATAATATGGATGGCCTGCTACGTACCACCACGTTGTTGAGGATCCCACCTCACGATGTGTCGGTGGTTGTATCTCGTTTACATATACATAGAGTCTGAACCTGCTTCGCCTGCCGCTACTAGGGGGAGTCTTCTTCTGGTCCTCGGCATCTACGCAGTCAACTGTTAATAACAACATTTACCCGTAACAGCAGTCACCAATCAACATCGCCAGCAGGCTTTTGTTTCGATCGGGTACCCTGGCGACAGACGGACGGATAGACAGACAGACACATATCTCCAACCAACAGATATGTGACATCGCTATACATGGCCGAGGCAGGTTTCTTGGTGCCTCCATGGTACCGCTCCGGCACGCCCCAGGCAAACGACATGGAGCTCTGCAGCATCATCTGGGGAGCCTCCATAGCGTGCGCCGTCTTCACCGCCAGCAAGGCGGGCCACCAGACCTGGATCGTGTGCAAGAGGAAGAAGCGCCTCAACGCCTATACGGTCATGATCTAGGCCGAGTGGGCCTCCAGCGTCACCATCTCCATCGTCTGCTGGTTGTTCCTCAAGGGAAAGATCAACCCGAGGTCAGTAATCAGCAATTCTTCTTACATCGTCACCTCGGAGTTTCGGAACGTGGGGCTAACATATCGTGGTTTCTATAGCTTTTGGCTGTTCTTTGGCATCTGTAGGTTTCATCACGGAGGGGGCGGTATCGTGTGAGAAGTAATGGACGTGGCTGACCTCAGCATATTATCTTGATCAGTGTGTCTATGGACGATACAGGCAAGTTCCCTATCTCTCTATGCCGTTTCACGACAAGCGGCACGTGGCAAAAGCCCCCCCTGGCTAACACGCAGAATGAAACGAATAGATGCAATGCATCCTCCAGATCATCCTCAATCGCGTCTCCATACTGACCCTGGACCGGCGGCGGGCGAGGCAGCTACAGCTCGGAACCTTTGCCGCCATCACCATGATCAACATCAGCGTCTTCTGCATCTGGATCCCGGCCCAACTGCAGATCTCCGGCAGCTACACCCGCCTGAACGACATCTGGGACCGTACCGAAAAGTCCATCTTCGCCACAATCGACGCCGGCCTTAACGCCTACTTCCTCTGGATCGTCCGAACCAAGCTCATCTCCAACGGCCTGACCAAGTACTGGGTTCTCTTCCGCTACAACATCGTCATGGTCTGCATCTCGGTGTCGTTAGATGTAAGTACAAGACACACTGCAGTCTACTACAGACGAGTGAGAGAAACTATATTTACGCTTCAACAGATAATACTGATCGGATCCATGTCACTCCCAAGCGGTCTCATGTAAGCTCTAGACTGTTTCCGAACCATGGCTTTCTTGCTGCTAACACACTGTTCGCTCTAGCTACATCCAGTTCCACCCTTTGACATATCTCATCAAGCTTCACATCGAACTGAACCTAGCCGAGCTGATCGGCAAGGTCGTGCAAGCCACCAACCCCCTCAACGTGACCGACCTCGAGTCGGCCACGACGGCGTGCGAGCCGCAGTCGCCGCCACCGCCCTCGTGCTGTACCGGCGCCTTGGGAGGCCTGAAACGGCCCCGGCCCACGCGCTCGCTCAGCGGTCTGGACTCGCTAGACATGCTTGAGGTCGACCTCGGGCGGGTGCCGATGCGTCACCGTCACAGTTATTTGAAGACACTCGGAGAAAGAGGATCTGCAGGATCTGGAGGAGGCGGACACAGACAGTCGGACGCCACCGCGGTGGCCGAGGGATCGTCGGAGATGGTGAAACTACCCAGCCCCGATTTAGAAAAGACGCCGTCGCCCGGTGATAAGGGTGAAGACAGGTTATTCCCTTCGACGACGCGGATCACGTGGGAGGATAGAGCGAGCGTTAGAAGCGACCCGATCACTTGACTGAAAGGGAGATCTTATTATAGAGCTGCATGTTCATATAATCATAAGCGTTCCATTGCATTATATTATGTATAGAATATTATAGCCAGTCACCAGAAAGGACTCAGGGATGTCCCTTTCATCAGCAAGAAGATCCATCCGCCGGCGAGGGCAGAAACCCACATGCTGTTTACCCTTTCTTTTTGGGCAGCTTGGATGGCCGAATAGCATTCGCGCCCCTTTGCACTACGACAGACAACGAGGGTGAGGACGACGAAGCAGAAGATGAAGAAGAAGACGACGATGGTGGAGTGTGCAGCTTGTCCTCTTCTGTTTCGTCCTCGTCCTCGATCCACTCGCCGTTATCCCGCTGCTGCTTCTCCTCCGCAGCTGCTAACAGTGCAGCACGACCCTGCTGACGACGCTGCAGCCACCATATTCTCAGGCGCCTGTAGCCATAATGGACACCCACGCCGAGCCCGTACACGGCGAAAATCCCAGCGCCCCAGATGATCGCGACCGTAATCACGGCGAACATCCCAAGAGAAAACATACAAAGCAGACCACCAACCAAATCAATGAACATTGCTCCCATAGAGGGCGGCATTTCGCCATAATGATTATCCGACGGAGTGAAGGGGTCCGCTCTGGTTATAGAGGCTGGTGGTGACGGTATATCATGATCTACCAAAGAGGTGATACTGGCAACTGTCGGTGTTGAATAATCACCCACCGAAGGGGTTATGGGTGTTGAATAATTGTCCACTAAAGAAGAGGCGATAATGTCTGTTGGTATCAGATAACCATCTGTCAACGAGGTGGTGATGCTGACTGGTAGCGGAGTCGTCTGACCATCGTCGCCTGCAACAGAGGCGGCAGTGTTGATGGTAGTAGTGGCGGTGGCTGTCGAGGTGTCATTCATAATAGTAGAAGAGGAGGCCTTGGCCCAGGCCATGACGATGTCCCAGGACACGTTCACCGATGCATCCATGACCGACGCCCTAAAGGCGAACGAGATGTGAGCCATGATGAGCCGTTGTCCCGGATAATTGGTGTTGTGAAGAATAATGTTTTACATCTGTATGTAAGATTCACGAACATGGGATAAGTTTCAGTCATACAAACAGGCTTGGATTTGTGTCCATCAAGAAGGTTCGCGATGTGTGTGGTTTCTATGATATTTGACAGACGTATATTTCCATAAGGTTATTGTTTATCCCGGTTAACACAGACAATAAGACTAAAATAGGCTTCTGGGAGTTGTGCTTAGGAAATCATCTTACATATTTACAATAGTTGCTGGTTATGTTTTTATGTAATAACAGATACTGACTCTTGTTCAAACAATTAGTAACTTCATCATGTTTTGACTCTGTTGAAAATACATAATAAGGGCCAGGCTAGTTTAATAGGAACCAGTGAAATGTCATGAGTTGTGTTTTATTGTTGTTGTGCCTATAGGAAATAGGTCAGCTGACTTCAGATGAACGCAGGAGATGTCCCTTTGTCATTCCCGCCATACGAGACGCAATTATCCGCAGGGAGACGACGAGACCCCAGGTCAAGGGCATCCCTTGAGAGCTGATGCGACTCTGCTTTCCCATGGGCCAATTGAAACTGTCTTTCCAATGTCATAGAAGTCATCACAGATATTTATGAGAGAGTAGGCAAGACTGGGTCAGTCCAGTAACAAGTGTATAGGAATCATCGCTTTTATTCCTATGTATTGGTAATACTTAGGTAGATCACAGTTTCATAACATAACGCTCATGGATATCATACGAGAGGTCCGGGAAAATATATACATTGAGAAGAAGAGAAATCCCGCGACTTGGGGATGTGCAGCGATGGCACTGCTCAAGTCAACGAGCTTCGGTAAATGGGTGCGCAATCCTTGCCCAGCTATATTCCAAACCTGGAATACATGTCTACATGTTTAACAATGAGACTGGTCGGCTTTCTATCGTTGCCGAATGCTTAAAGGTTGAAAGCCTTCTTGGCGCGCTGCCAGTAGGCATTGCGTTCCTCGTTGACGCTGACGCCGACGCACTTCATGTATTGGGCAAAGCCGTCATCGCTGCCAGTAGCCAGAGCAGTCTGAACACCTTTGTCGCACTGGGTGGTGAAGTACCAAGGGCCCGAGCCGAAGTTGTACTTGTCGTCGGTGAGCATGGCCAGGAGCTCGTTCTTCTGGGCGTCGGGGCTGTTCTCGGTGAAGCTGGAGGCCTTGCTCTTGAGGTCGGGGATGCTGGCGGCGTAGTTGATGTTGTTGGGGTACATCTGCATGTTGGCGGTACCCTGGCCAGGTCTGCCGGGAGAGACATTGTGCTTGAACTTGAAGTCTCCACTCTCGAAAGCCATGAGAGCTAAGACACCTGCGATCTGGCCCGCGGAGTAGATCTTGTAATCCTGGAAGGTTTGGATCAGGATAGGAGCGACCTGCACATTGGTGCGGCAGTCTGCGGAGCTGTCACACTCCTTGGACGTGGGCGCAATCTCGCGGACCATATCGGCGGCGAGGGTTGCGCGGCGTTCGATGGGGCTGGCCATGGCGAGGCCAGCCAGGAGGAGAGAAGTGGCGTAAGTGAATTGCATGGTGAAGGTGAATGAGAGACTAGCTCTGTATGTAGAAAAAAATGCGGTGATTGAAGTTGCCAGAGGTCAGACCGTCTCAGACGATCTATGTATATCCTTTTTGTTCGATATTATCGACTCAAGTAATCCCGCAACTCGGTTGTTTCCCGTGGCGGACTGAAGGTCTTAATACCCCGGGTAAGTGATCAAAGAGGCTTTGTAGGAGTGGACAAAGAGTGGTATTGTGCAACAATCAAAAGAATCCGATTGTGAAGGTGGACACGCGACAAGTTCAAATGACGAACAATAGACGAGGCTCTAGACCGAGTGAATGAATGAACAGAGGTTAGAGAAAAGAAGGACAGTCGATAAGGAGCAGATGAGTAGTGAATAACAACGGAAGTCCGATGGTAGCAGGTGGCGCTGCCCCCTTCCTTATGTACATATTTCCAACCGCCTGACTCAAAGAGCTCAACGTCCTAAGTCAGTGTGGTCTATCCCACTTACCGAGGAGTAGATCAGGTACCTGACCCCTAATGACCCATGGCGACGGATCCAGACCAACCTTTGGAGGCGAAGGAGAGGCAAAGGATCGATTTGCTTCGGGCCATTTGAACCGGGATCTGCAGGAGTTGCATTGTGATAGGTCTAATTGCCAGGAAAGGCTCGCAGTCTAGGGGGGCTCGGGGGCTACTAGGGGCTACAAGGGGGCTAAAGAGGACACCACTGGGTACCGCTGGGCGGGAAAGCCGCGTGGGGTACAGACAAGCTTTTCGTATAACCAATTGGGAGCCTCCATATCGTTTGCCCGCGGCCTGGTGAAACAAAGTGCGGACTTGAAACAAACCTCATCACCCAACGGCCAATGGAATTGATTGGTCACAAGCCTTCAGCTGCTCATTTTTATAAAATCACATCAGTTCATTCGACCATATGGCCGTTGTACTTTTTAATATTCCTTTGACATAAGTTTGAGCAGTTAGCTTGCTACTTGCGCAGAAACCAACGAGCATTAATGGGCAGATCGGATGGGGCTAGCAGAGCCGCCCCGAGCGTACCTGGCCCCGGTGGTGATTGCAAGGCGCAGCAGACACAATGTGGAAAGCCAACCCTTCACGAGCAAACACTGGAATGGTGTCAGTTGCCGCGTGCCGAAAGTCCTGAACTCATGTTACTGTCATGACCAAAAAAAGAAACCCTTTGAGTTACTGTACCACGTCATGTACGAGGAGGGTTTACAAGATCTTTTCAAGATGTTCTTATTAGCACAAAAAGAAATCAATATTCAAAGAGGATGTAGGCCTTACTACTCCTTACAAGCCTTGAAGATAAGCTATTCTTGTATGTAGTTGATGGGAGGCCCTGCTCTCCATTTAATTACTGTCGGTATGCGCCGCTTGCGCCCTTTCGCCCACTGCCCCCAAAAAGTGACAGTACCGAGCGTGTGCGCCCCCACTAAGAGAAGCTTGGGCCAGTCCTCCATCGGGCGGCCGCCTGTGTGACTTTAGCTCCACTGATAGCCAGCAGGAGGGACGACCATCTTTTTGAGCCTTGCGGATTTTGAGCTTCAGCAAGCATATCATGAACTTGAGAGCAGCAGGGACCTAGCCAAAGTCGGAAAACCACATTCATTCATAGCACAAAGTACCAGAGGCCCGTTGTACTTTGGACTGCCATCGCCAAAAGCTAGCGTCATACCTTTCCAACCGCTCTGCCCAGCCCAGCTCCTGCCAGGTATCACCTAGTCCGATTACCTCCGCCAATTGCAACGGTGGTGTGCACATACACATACATAACGTACATGCCATATCGGTAGGATCGCTGTCAACATGTCGCTCGCACCCTATCTTAACAGTAAGTTCAAGCCCCGGGACAAAACACATTCCTCCTCTTCAGCCTCCGCCTTTCCCCCATATGCCCCCAAAATAGTTCGCATTCGAGCTTACAGCATGGGAAATCTAACAGCTCGGTAGAGAAAGTATGCGTGATGACGGCCGATTCCCGGATCCTGGTCGGTGAGCTCTCTAGTTACGACACACAAACCAATCTGGTAAGTTCCCCAAACCCAGCCCGACCCCTAGCTGCTCCTTCCACAGTATACGTTATTACAGGCGAGACTAACCCATGGTGGTGGCGGAGTAGGTACTCTTAAAAGCCGTGGAGCGCGTGATCCGCTCGCAAGACGACGACGAAGCCTCGAGCGAAGTCCCTATGGGCGGCCTTTACATCGTGCGCGGCGACAACGTCTGCACTGTCGGACTCGTGGAGGTGGAATTGGACAACAGCATCGACTGGAAAAAGGTCAAGGGCGAGGCCATCGGAGGCATCAAACATATCTAGTGCCAGCGCCAGTGCCAGTACTTGGAGAAACCAACATACCATCTGTTACGATCGATCGGACAATATGATGAGGCATGGTGGGCGAGGGGGGAGTATTCTTGCATATTTAAGGCGTTGAGGAATTGTGATGCCTCTGTCATTTTCTTTCACTTTGTTCGGCGGCTATAGGAATTCGATACCAAACTTCTGGTAGGGGTACGCTCTGCCTAAATGATACCACACGCTTTGCGTCTTGCTGACACTTTCTATCTTGAAGACCTGCCTGTTTATCTTTCCAACCAGGATGCCGTGCTATCTATGGATCGCTCATGATGTACATGCTATATCTTGCCAAAGAGCTGCTGCATCAAGAAGGGCGCGAATGTCATCGGCCCGGGGCTCTCGGCGAACCGGTGCACTCTGTTTCCCCTCCTTGCGCTCAGCCACCCAAAGTCGTCGCCAGGCACCTCCTCGACGTCCACAGCCCCTGAAGCATCCGTAGTGACACCGACAGCAGACGGCTCGCCAGCTCGCTTGCGGCCTCGGCGGTCGATCAGGTGCATGCCGTGCGTCCACTGCCCGGAAGTCTCGATCCGGATATCTTCGGGAGCACCGGCCACCGTCTTCCAGCCTGGGTGGTCATGGGTCAACATGTACCAGATGGTCACCGGGTCATGCAGCGAGAGGCCCGGCTCGGTCTCGTCGCCGTAGCTACCCTCCACCTTGCGGAACACGCCGCTCATCATCGTGTTCACCCAGGTGGCGAGCGGGCTGCCTGCCTTGACGTGGGGCGTGATGGTGTCGAAAAAGAAGCCGCGGTTCAGCAGATGGGGCGTGGTGAGATCCAGCGGGAACAGGCTCAGCCGCAGCTTCTTGGAGAGCTTCTCCGGGTAGGGGCCCAGGCGGGCAATCTTCTCGGGGACCACGGGCATGGTGGAAGCCGGGGCGGCCGACGTCAGGGCGAAGACGCGGGCGGTGGCGATGGCGTCGGCGTACGTGTTGAACTCGGCCACGGGCGTCACGTTGCCGGGGCACTCGAGGGCGCCGCCCATAACGACGAGCTCTTTGACCCGCAGGAAGGTCTCGGGGTCCTCGGCGGCGGCCATGGCCACGTTGGTCATGGGGCCCACTGCGCAGATGGTGATGGTGCCGGCGGGCTCCTCCTTCAGGATCCGGAGCATCTCCTTGTGCGCCGGGAGCTTGGAGGGCTTGAAGTAGGAGTAAAAGGACGGATTCTCAGCGGCGCCGGGGACGTCGTCGTGGAAGAGAGACTTCCAGGTATCTTCCGGGTTCAGGTGGGGGTGCTGAACTCTTAGTATCAGCTTCAATACAACATGATTCCAGGAGCATTACCAACTTACAGCTTCATGGACTCCATGTAGTCCGTCCGAACCATCTACGTAAGGGTTAGTTTTCTGAGTGACGATGAGATAAACCTGGAAAGGAAGAAATAAACTTACGGAAACCGTCTTCCATCAAGATCTCCTCTTCCAGAGCGTGCTCTGGTCCGATAGCCACAATCGGCTTGTAAGCCCTCAGCGCCTCGAAGCCAAGGGGCCGCCCCTGAGACTTGCGCCATTCCATCTCCTTGTCGAGGACGTGGAACATGGCCACAGTATTCTTGAGGCAGCTCTTGAGGTTCACGTTGCCATACGTCACGCTGAGCATGACCAGCTCGAGATCTTCCGGCGAAGAAGCAAGAGCCAGGAGCATGGCAATCATGTCATCGACACCTAGAGCCACATTGTATGGTGAGCAATACTGTAGATATGTTTGTTTGTTTGCAGGTAATAAACCCATCAAAATATGAGAGACTTACCAGGATCGGTGTCGAAGATGACCCTCTGCTTGGGCGCCATGATGCAATACGATATCGATGCTTGGTCGGGATTCCCAAAAGGGCAAAAAACAGCAAATGTGAGGGGCAAGTTCTATAGCAAGCACAAGAGCAAATGAAATGGGTTCTATAAGAATGCCACTGTTGGAAAATAAAAAGAAGCACTCAAGTAGTCATGCACAGTATTAATGACTGTCACGACGTGTATTCACTTCTTAAGCAAAAGCACGCGAAGTTTGACTGGAGAGCTCAAAGTTGGATCCCTTTGTCTTCTCCGATAGATAAGCGGCAAGCCTCGGCGGCCCAATTAAAGCATTCACCAGTTAAGCCCACAGTGCCACCAATCACCAGCGGAAGGCAAACTTTGGAACTCTTCCGTATGTATAGAGGTATACATATACATATGGATAAGTCATTGGCTAAATTGTATCGTTGTCCCTTAACCTTTTATACTCCTTGATGTTTTTCTTAACTGGTGAGGCTCTGTGTGTCGGAACTGTAGGCATTTCACCAGTGTGTTAGAGTTACTCTGTAGATTTGAGGCGGGGCCAGTCTGAACAACTACCCCGCATTCTTATTGTAGCGCTGCCGACATCAATGCTGTTTTACCATTTAATTTATGCAGGCCTTTTTCAAATAGCGGGAGGCAGATGCTAGGCCGTTCGAATATGGAAGGGCAGCCGGCTGCAGTCAGCAGTGGTTGATCCTAATTACCCCTAATCTGTATACGCATCCCCAGGTCCATATAGATACAGTACATATCTCTTTACCCATAACTAAACGATCTTGGTGCCGATCTTGATCACACGGGAATTAGAAGACGTGCAGTCAGTTCTCGGTTTTCGTGCGAACACCATGGACTCATTTCGACGCACAGATACAGATTGTGTATCACTGCAGTTCTGACTTGCAGGGTCGGGTCTCCAATGAGCAAGCAAGCAGCAAGTCGATGAGCAACTGTCGGAACCTGCTGCAAACCCCCCAAGCCCAGGTTCTTAAAAGCAAAGAAACCAGTGGATATGAGAAACGTCTCGCTTGCATTCCCGTGCAACCTAAAAAAAGCATCTCCAGATTATCTGCCTGTAGCCTGCCGGCCGTGATGTAAAAGTAACACGGAAAAGAGGTTGGTGGCATAAGACTTCTTTACGATGTATTGCCTACAATGGACCTGAGTAGGCAATGTTAGGAAAAAAATACTGGCCAACCTATATGTAATCATCATATCAGATCATACTGCATACGCTGATCAGGCGATTGTTATCGCGCTTGAGCCTTCTTCAGGGTCGAGTTTGTGAAGGTCTGACCCTCGCTTGTCTCGGTCGGGCCTGGCAGGGCAGTAGGGCCTTGGGGCCTGGTGCTGGCAACTGGGTCTCTCTAATCGACTCCAGGTCGGAGAGTTACCTTACGTGAATTGAAGGCCGGGGTTTTGACTGGAGAATACTCCGTCCGATCCACTCTTCCCAATGGCCACGTTGAGAGAGTCAAGCAAAATGCCAAGACTTTGCCATTGACGGCTTCCCCTTCCTACATTCACTCCAACCCGATCGAACGAAACAATATTCACTCTAACACCCTGACAATTTTATTCGGCTTTGCGAGCTGCACATCCTTCCCTCCATCTCTCTCCCTCTTTCCACAAACTTCCCAGTCACATACTACTATAGTAGTTCCTCTTTCACCAGCACACTCCAGTGTCAGCAGAACATCGGTTAATCGGATTCGCAAATCCCCGGTCTACTTGACACACAGCTTCCCATAATCCACCAGATGTGTTAGCTCTCTTGAACATCTGTCCATCCTCACCACAATTAGTTGCGACTACCTGAAGCAACTCTCAGCAACTTTCTATTCCATCTTCCGACATCTGTCACCAGTGTAGCACTTGAACTACATCCTCACCAAGTGCCCCATTGTTCGTCAACACCAACTGCAACCTTGACTTGCGACAGCTAGCTCCAATTAGCAAGCTCGAACAAGTACCACTGATCTTTTGAGGAAGTCGCGATTACCAGACATCCAATTCGCAACAGTAATTAGCGAAAAATCGTCACAATGGAAAACATCAGCACCAGCACCCTGACCACGGTCGGAGGATGGGCCGTCATCATTGGCGTCGGTGGCCTCATCTACTACAGAGCTCAGACCAAGGCAGGTCGCCGACAACCAGCCAGCAAGAGCGTCTCTTCACATTCCAAGGTTCCGACCGGCGAATACGAGAAGAATGTGGCCTCAGCAGCTGCTGCCACCAAGAAGAAGGCTGAGAAGGCCCTCAAGCCCAAGTCGAAACCGGCACCCAAAGCTGCAAGCCCGGCCGCCACCACCACCGACACTGCCCAGACAACAAGTGTCGACTACGACCCTGTGGCCGAAGCTGCTGCGAACAAGAGGATGAATGATGAGTTCGCCCGACAGTACGCCAGTGCCAAGTCTGGTACCAAGTTCGAGGGCGCCAAGAGAGAGGACAAGAAGGCCAAGTCGATCAAGCAGTCGCGCGCTCGGGAGATCGAGGTTCCCGATGACAAGGCCTCAGTCCCGTCTTCTACCACGGGCGATGCCGACGATGATCTTTCCGAGACAAACTCGCCCGAGGTCACAGCTGCTGACAGCCGCGATGTCTCGGACATGCTTGAGGCGACCTCTCCTGGCCCCTCAGTCATGCGCATCACCGACACCGACGCCGTTAAGGCCAAGAAGCAGAAGGAGAAGAAGGCCGAGGTCGTCGAGTCCAAGAAGCAGCGTCAGAACCGCAAGAAGGCGGAAGCTGCTAAGGCTGCCCGACAAGAGGAGGAGGTTGAGCGCAAGAAGCTGGAAGAGGCTCAGCGACGACAGGCTCGTGTCGCTGAGGGCCGTGCTGCCAAGGACGGCTCTGCCTTCATGGCTGCTGCCAACAAGGAGAGCGTCTGGAAGCCCAAGCCCGAAGAGGAGTCCGCCAAGCTTGTCGAGCTTCTTGACACCGAGGAGAAGAAGCCTGCTGCCCCTAAGCCCGCCCCCAAGGCTGCAAGCCCTGTTGCCCCCAAGACCGCAACTTCGACCACCAGCAAGGACTCTTGGATGTCCGCTGTCCCCTCTGAGGAGGAGCAGATGAAGCTGCTCCAGGACGAAGACTCCTGGAACGAGGTCACCACTAAGAAGAGTAAGAGGGGCAAGAAGGCTACCGACATGTCTGCCTCCACAGAGAATGTTGCCGAAACTGCGACCCCGGCTGCCGCCCCCGCCTCCAAGGCCCCTGTCAACGGCCACAGCAAGAGCACCAAGCCCGCTCTTAGCAGCAACTCTTCGTTCGCCGCCCTGACCCCCGATGAGACGACAGACGACAACGAGATCGAGGAGGAGTGGGAGGTATGAACTCAACGACCCCAACCGCACAATGATGACGTGACGTTATTTGTCAATCATCCACACCATTAATGAGCGACCCCTACCCCGATTCTCACGTACATTACCTTTCCCGAGATCGCATTGTATACTGCGTCGCAGGTCTCTTTCTCAACTAGTCGATTTATATTTTACGGGCATGGGCATTCAGACCAAAAAGTTCGGCTTGGATCGGGACGGAGTTAAGGCCAAATTTTGAGCTGGCCCTGCGAGAGATTCCAGACTCGTTGCATTTTTGTATTGTACATCCATCCACAACTTGTTTCAACCATACTCGCGCAAAAGGCGAAAGCATCTGTGTTTCCAAGGAGTGTTGCCAAAGACCCCCCGAACGAGCACTGAACATTGCGGATATATTGAGCATCACGCCAACTCACAAGTGATGGTCGTCGACGTTTCCTTTGTTTGCCACCGCAGTCAGTGTACGAGGGTATCCATTAAAAACACCATTTCCTTCCGTTACGTGGCATAAGGACAGGACCAAACGAAAGCAAGGAACGGACCACTTATAGGTTGCTGGGCGAATCTAGGGTCAAGGATGCTGTGGCCTGGCTGAGATGATGAAAGGTAGTGGAGCTTCCACCACCCAAGGGATCTTCATCGGCGGTACGCCCGAGATTGTTTTCTTATTGAAAGACTTGGAAGCGGAGGAGGAGGCCGCACCTCCCTCCCTTTTCTTCCATGCGGAAAACTTCTGGAAGCAAAGAAGAGAACAAATAATTGGACGTGTTCATTTTGTGCCCATGGAAGTATTGATTGGCCCGAGTGTATGTGATGTGATTGCCTGGCCTTGTGTGACATGTGACACTGTTAAATATTTGGCTACTTACCACTATAGGGCAATTGTTTTATTTTTCTCCTTTTCAAAATTGCTATAGTTGGGTAGATGCAAGTAATATTAACGACATTAAGTTGATGTATGCGACTACATGTAATGTATGCAATGCCACCCCTGGTCGCCGATCACTGCAGCTGTTGATGAAATGATCACCTGTACATATGCATTTCCAAATGCAACCAGTCGAATCAAGATAGATGGAGACTTTGTACTTCACAGCTTAGCCTTGTTGATTGATCTCGTTTCCCCGTTGCCCGCATTTCCATTAGGGGAATGAATTGTGGTGTTGTTTTCAGAAAGGGTGGCATCCAGAAACCTCCTCAATGCCCGAATGACAAGTCGCATAATCTCACAAGTGTAAAAACAAGTCACGAAGAAAGAGCAAAAGACAGCAGATGTTGAGTTTTTGAACAGCTTCGTCAAGATATATTCCATTCCCTTTCTGTGGTGAATCTCTCCTCATCAGTCCGACTTGCCAGACATAGCTACCTACACAAGCTTTTCTCTTTGCAGAAATAGATGCTGAACGAATGCTCCAGACCTACTCTTCCCTTGGCGACGCATCATCATGCCTATGTAAATCTATGCAGGACAATATAAAATGAACAGAAGAAAGCACGTTAAAAACAAACTCCCCTGGTTATGCTTTGTTTCCCTTTTCGAAGGACCCATCCAGAACGCCTTGCATGCACAAGTATGCTTCCTCATTGGACAACACAAATAAATGGAAAAAGCACCACCCATGGAAGACCAAAAAGAAAAAATTGGTGGGACGCCGTGGAGCAAGACAACAAGTGCCTGCTCTCACATGCCCTATAAAAAGGTTTCCTACAACGAACGAAGTGAAATAGGAGGGTTCGCTGCGGCGACGTTCCAGCATCTCTCGATTGGAGGACGTAGTTTCATAACGCCCTGCAATGTCGCCAGGTCTGTCCGGTCAGCAACCTATGCTGAGGCTTGAACGGCAACGCCAGCCGTCATGTTAACATCTTTGATCGGCTCAGGAACGGTGACAACGACTTTAGAGAATGTGTTCATGTTGAAGGTCTCTTGCGATGGCGATCGCAGCTTCTTTCCGACTTCGCTCTCAGACGACGACGACGACGACTGCGGGCGCTTAATTTGTGTCTTCTTGGGAGCAGTGTTCTGCGAGCTGAAGATGGTCTCCAGCTTGGGTCTCTGCGCAGCCCGCGTCATGGCGCCCAGCGACTCAATGCTGTTGCCTCGGTAAAACTCTTCGTCATCAGAAGAGTCACTTTCGGGGGTGATCTGGACTCGCGAACGGCGCTTGGTGCGCTTCTTCATCTCGGGGGAAGCATCCGACGACTCGGTGGACAGGCTGCGGCTGCGGGCGCTGCGCTGGCTCAAACCGCTGCGGCTTGCGTTCGTGCTTCTGCGGGCAGTTGAGGGACGGTTCAAGGCAGCCGCCAGTTCGGCCTCGGTGGGCGTATCGCTTCCCTGGCGCAGCTTCTTCTCGACCATCTTCTCATGCATCCGCTTTCCGAGCGCGGGTCCTTCGCTTGTCATTGTCGCGGTACGGCTGGTCATCGTGGCGGTACGGCTTGTCGTGGTGCGAGCGCTCCGCGAACTAGCGGCAGTCCGTCGGCTGGCCTGGCTCGCAAGACTCATACTCCTGCTGACAGGCACCTTGCCCTCCATGATCTTCGCGGCGGGCGGGGGCTGCAACATCCACTTGGCAGCGTCCTTGTGCTTGGGTCGCGTGCTGACGATGGGAGGGTGGTAGTCATTGACAGGCGGGTTCTTGATGGTGGTGGTGTAGAAGTCGGTTCGCTCCTCCTCGGTCACGTTTTTCGGCTCCTTCTCCATGCCTAGAGTCGCCTCGATCATGCGTCCTGCGGATGCGCCCGCCTCCTTAATAGCGTCCACGAACTTATGTCCTCGGCTGGGCTCGTGGCCCCATAACTCTTCGTCTTCGCGCTGGTATCGTTTCTTGTTCCAGTCGTCTGACCAACCTATACTGATCGATTGCCGTAGCTCTTCGCCTTCCGGTACCACTGTCGGACTGCTCCCAAAGTATCTGCTGTCCATACCTATCGTGCTGGCTGTCTCGCTCCTACTATCCCTGCCGGAACTATTTAACCCTCGCTGGCTGGTGTTTTTACTTGAAGCTGTGTTCTTCTTAGTCGGTAACCGTGGTCCCATTGTTATTTCCTCGGACCAATACGGATTCGTGTTGAAAGGATCCGGGTGTTGATATAGTTCGGGCATCTCGGTTTGCATTCGCATCTTCTCCGCCCTGTCCTTCTTCGCCTTTTTCTTCGAGTCGCGATGTTCCCTCGCCATGGCGCATGGCGTACAGGCCACCACATAGAAGATGGCCGACTGCAACGCAACACCGAAAGACATATTGGCGGTTGTGTGCTGGTGATGCCTGATGGATGGGAAAAATAAAGGGGTATAATGGACGCAGGAGGGGGGAGAAGCCCAAGGGCTGTTTATGTCAAGAGGGCCGGCCGATTCGAAGTATACATTCGGGGAAACAAACAAATGGGTTTAAGTCCAAGGGGAGGGTTAAGGTTAGACTGGCAGGAAGTAGAGTGAAACAGAGAATAAAAGCCGACGAGACGACAGAATCGATTGTCGGTCAGGCGTACGCAATTGATCGACGTGTGTTCTTCCTGGTGGATGAGATGATGATGTAGAGTGAGTGAGTTGAGTGAGCGAGCGAGCGTCTGGTTGGTGATCTGCTGTTCGTGTCTGGTTGTTTGTTACGAAGGATGGTGGCAGTGTCGATTTGGTGGTATGGGACGGCCGAAACGAACCAAACATACGCCAGACAATAGACACAAAGACCAACGAAGGGAAGTGGGAAAAGGCAAATTGTACGACAATGAGACGGCCTTTTTTCCCCTCCTCCTCTGGAAACACACACACCACACACCGGCTCGGCTGCGGCGGAAAGCAGAGGGAATGTGGTTGTGTTGGACAGCGCGGAGATCACGGGATGCCTGTCACCTTGCTGGTCGGTCTGGATTGACGGAGCCAAAAAGAAGGTTTAGGGGAGGTGAAATGGTGGTAACAGTAGCAACCCGGGTAGATTTGGTTGGTCGGCGATGCAACACAGGATCTCTCTGCTATGCGCACACAGGGTCACACAGGGGGTGAGAGAGAGAAGAGAGATTGTACAACAATAGTGGTTTGCCAAGTAGAGGAGTACTCCGTGTAGATACGAAGAATAATTGAAGGCCTGACCTGGCTCACCTCACTCCCTCAGCCCCAGATGCCCGAGTTTCAGCAGGTAGAGGCTAAAGTAGTGGGAGATGCACCCTGCCAAGCAAGGTGGGACGAAAATCAAGGCAGTGGAAGGAGATTGGGATAATCGGCCGACGTGGTGATAATGTTCGAGTCGAGTTCGATGTTCCAATGCAGACGACTGGGTGGGAACTACACCGACATCTGATGCTTCGTTCCAATGGGCGACGGGAATGGGAGTGTTTAGTGAGGTGTAGTCGTGGTAGACATGCGTCCAATCTATGTGTACCGAAGAGGGAAAAAGGAGTGTGGGGGGATGCTTTCCCTCTGGCCTGGTGCACTGCTAATGCAAGACAACGGCTTTGGCGATCCGAATATGGAGATTTGCGAGACTAGCATGCTAGAGTGACGAAAGACCGGGTAAGGTGGGATGGACAGATTTGAGGTAGATTGGACACGAGTCCACCGAGATGGTCTCCTAATAAGAGGGACATGCAGTCAAAGAAAGACGCAATGCTGCTGCTATTGCGTTGCTGCTTGCCACTCTTTTGCTGCACTTGCTGCAGATCTTGAAACCCAGTTTTGCCTTGAAGAAAAAGATCTTGGGTGCTGGCAGAAGAAGGCAGGATTTATTTAGACTGTTTGTTTCATCACCTGTACATCCCCCAAAGGAAATGAGAGAGACAAAACCAAATTGGGACTGGGTGGGTTTGCATTCTGGGGTGCGGCGAATGACCCAGGGAAAGGCCCCCCCCCCTAGAACAGCAGGTAATTGCCTCCAATTGCTTTAATGTACAACCACTGTAAGCAAACGATAAGCGAACATCATTCAGCAACTGTTCGGCCTCTGTCTGGGGAGGTCATCGTGCAGGACAAACTGCTGCATCACCAGCAACAGCAGGCCCATGAGGTTACGCAATCGAGGTCACCCCCAAGATTTGGCTACACCAACCAGCTGGCCAGCCAGACATATCAATATGCAGGTCGCTGTGAGGGGTTTTTGGAAAGGGACTCGTGGACTTAACCCGTCATTCGCTGGCTTGACCCCCCTGGCCCCCTTCCTTTCTTTCCCTCCGGCAGGTTGCATTCCCAATCCAAGATCCCTTGGGAAGCCTTGGGTGCTATTGAGTCCAGGTGGTACCTACATACCTACCTCCTAGTAAAATGCAATCGAACGTTTCTGGAAGAGGGGGAAAAGCGACCGACTTGGCTGTGGCTAAGGACGGCTGCCAGGGCTGGATCAATAGTGCGCCAAAGCCAGCCACCGCGCCCGCCCGTCCAAAGCAGCTCACTGCAGCCATTATCGTGGCATCGTGGCGTGAGGGTGGCATTTCGACTCGGGACGGTTGGGCAAGGGCAAAGAATGGCGTTTGTCCAATACAGGCAATTTCCTTTTCCCTTTTCAGAGTTCCTGCGCTCCGCCCCAAACAGAGTGGGCTGGTGGGTGGACGTTATCTGGCCATAAAAGCCCCGCCATGGACCCTTGGAACAGGGGTAAGCTCGATGGAACAGTGCGCGGTACCTAGATGCCTACCACCTTTAAGCCCAGGGGCCAACGCCTAACCTTTCAGTAACCATCTGCTAAATCGAGCCTGAGTTCGCTAGTAACCTATGTGCTGGCTTTATGGGGCCGGTATAGTCACTGCTATGCACCTAATAGTTGGCATATGGATTCTCTTTGGAGTTGCCGACGACGTGCTGAAGTACGCATAAACTTCCTACGAGCATCCAATGGTTCTCGCCTGTGTGCGACTGACCTCCCTCATTAGGTATACGAGGTAGCACTGGGAACCTCCCTGAGAAACTGTGTGGATCGCCATGCAGCAAGCAGCTGGAGCTTCCTCACCTAACCCCACAGTCAAACCCATCCAGAACAGGGACTCATTTTCTACGGTATCGGGCATATCTCTTATCATAGCCCCCTGGCACTGGCCCTGTGGAAGTCGTGTCGTCAAGGCAAATCTTTTCTAGAAGCAGTTATTTTAAATGAGTAAGCTTAGTGTGCGTGTGGACGGATATAAGGAGAAATAAAACCAAGATGCTGCAGATCTCATACTGGCTTGGAACATCTAGCAGCGATTTGCAAGTACCGAACAAATGTTTCATGTGGAGGCTCCTGATTCAAAAACATCATGACTCATGATCAAACATGACAGACACAACTCGCCTATCAGAAACGTTGTGACCTCAAAGTTCAACACATACATAGACACCAATATAAGTAAGTCTCCAGGGGTAATACACCTCATCAGCCGTCGTTATCATCATGACACAATAATCTTCCTTATATATACAAAACCACCCATTTGATATATGCCACAATCATTACACTTTGCTAAGTAAGTAGGTATCTCCAGTAAAACAAAAACACAAAAAATAAAACGTCTGAAACACATCATCGCGTCGTATACTTTCACAAGCCAGCAGGCTGGGTCGGTAGGTAAAACTCCAAAGGTAAAAAAACAAACAGATCCAGTGTGATGAAACCCAATCAATCACTCCTCCATCCCGTTCACCACCCGCAGCGCCCTCCGGGGCCCCAACACGACGCTGAAGAAGTTAGGCTCCCGCCCGTCCAGCAGCCCCTCGGTCGAGTGCCCGCTCGCCGTGCTGCGCGTCGCGCTGCTCTTGTTCCGCGACACCCCCGTGCCGCCCGTGTTGCCCGAGCTGGGGCTCTCGAACCAGCCCCACGGGTTCCGGTCCTCGCTCGGCCGCGGCGCCTTGTCGCTGGTGCTGTACTTGTGCGAGGTATTGGCCGCCGAAGATGTGGCTCCTGGTGATGGGTCGTCCGACGTGTATTTCGGCTCGGCGCCCAGGAACGGCTGGTTGACGCTGTTGTCCGGCCGCTGCCCGACCCAGCCGAACTGCTCGCGACGGCCGCTCTCGCCGCTGGAGCTGCCACCGGCCCGCTTCTTGTTGCGCAGCTTCTCCTTGATAGCCGCGGCACCTCCACCCGTACCGGCCAGGGCGACGCCTGCTCCGCCGTACGTCGTGCTGTTGAAGTCGTGCGCGAGGCCGTTGTCGGCGCCTTCAGCCCCCTCGCCGGGAATCACGGTACCGCTATACCGGTTGGCTGCCAGCATATGCTTCTTGTAGGCCGTGACCTGGCGACGGTACAGCCAGGCGCAGAAGCCGAGGTAGAGCGCAAGGGCACCGAGCACACCCGCGACGACGCCCGCGGCAATTAGGCCACCCTTGGGTGCACCGCTGGCGCTTCCGTCGGCGTTGACGCCTGGCGGCAGCGAAGTCACGGTTGCGCCGCTGCCTGGCGCCGTTACTGTGAAGACAGGGGGTTTGCCTGTCGCAAAGGGACCGTCGCTTGCGGGTCCCGAGGCCGGATGCGTGGCTGTAGCACCGCCGTCCGAATGACCACCAATAACAGATTGTACGACGTCGGGGACTTGATAACCGTAGCTGTCGGCAAGGATAGTGTTGTCGGGCGAGAGGTCGGCCGGGTGGTCAGCAGCGCCGAAGTTATCCTGCCACTTCAGGGAAGAGGCGTTGAAGTTGTAGATGCCAGCGCCATCGCACTGGGTCGTCTGTCCGATGTAACCGCCAACGACGATCATCTGGCCGTCGCGTGCGTGACACGTGTGACCCGCGCGTGCTGGTGGCTCGCCATCCTTTTCGATGTCGACCTTGATCCAGGTAAAAGAAGGTACAGTCAGGATCCAGAGATCGGTATACTGGGTCTGGCCCGCCACAGGCAGCAAGTTCTGGCCGCCGTATAGGTAGATATTGAAGGACGACGCATCCGGGGCCGAGAACACGACCGCGCATGGGTTCACGCGCACTGGCGGGGCCTTACCACGGGTCTGCTGGTGGTACCACACGCTGGTCTCGATGTCGTAGACGTCGATGGTGGACATGCTGGCGAACTCGGCGGTCGAGTCCTTGTTGGCGGTCGAGCCGCCGCCCAGACCCAACAAGATGCCGCTGGGGCCCCAGCCCGGCACGAACACGAGCTGTCCGTCGGCTCGCTCGGTGAAACCCGACGAGTCCTGGATGCCGCCCTCGGTGATGTTGCGGTACGCACCACCCTCACCGGCGCCGGACGCGTGCAGCGAGTCGACGCCGTTGTTGGCGTAGCCCGGGTGGGTGAACTCGAGCAAGCCCTTGAGGTAGACCCGGTCGATCTGGTTGGACCATCCCTGCGTCGTGGCGAGGTCGAGGTGGCCGCCAAAGTACCAACTTCGACCGAGTTCGGGGACGGAGACACCCGCGCCTTCACCGGCACGCTGAATAGCCACGCCATCAGGCTCCGAGGCGTTTCCGGCCGAGGTCTTCGGGTTGTTGTACTCAGTCCAGGATTTCCCGGCGATGTCGTACTTCCATGTCGAATAGGGTTCCGGCTCAGTATACGGGTTGTCAGCGAACTCTCCTCCGTACAAGAAGAGGTTGTTGTAGTCGTTCCACAGATAACCAAGAGCGACAGCCGGTGGGCCAGACGGCCTTGCCAATCCAGTCATGGCCGGGGAACTGATCTCCCAGGACTTGGTAGTATCCAATATCAGTAGGTTATTGTCTGTTTTTCTGTCAGCGTTCTCATTTCCCTTTTACATCATACCATTTTCTTACTCCAAGTGTTTTGCTTCTGGTCGCCATCGGTTTTGGCCTGACCTCCATAGATGTATATTGTGCCGTTGACCATGGCCGCTGCATCCAAGTCAGTCAAGCAGATCCTTTCTTGATTGGTTCCTACTCGGCCGCGGTCTACTCACATTGATGCGCCCATCTCAGGCACACATCCACGGGGCTGTCGGCTCGGCTGTCGAGTACGATGTCGCGTTTCACCGGAATGACGCCTGCATCTGCACCGCTGATCTCAACCTGTTCATAACCATGACGATAACTGATGGCAGGAATAAAAACGGCAATGAGCAACGCAATCATAGAAAGACGGTGGAGGCCCGACACAGCGGAAGGGGGCGCACCGGCAGCAGACTTGATCTTGGGTCGTTTCGGCGACAGTTTCGAGAGCCAGCCTAGTCTCGTCTTGGGCATATCGTCTCCTTCGTCGTCGCTCGAGTCTCGTCGAACTCGGGTGCGCGGCGGGTTCGCGTGCTGCTCTTCGAACGACAGACCGATGATCTCGTGGAATTCTCTTTCACTCATCATGCGGGAGGCGGCCGATCCCGATCGTTCTCCGTATGGGTTGTTGTCGTACTCATCGTGGTCGTCGCCCAGGCCTATCTCCTTGAATATCGACCTCCGCCCTTTCCTTATGCTAGACATGGAGAAGGATGGCAGTTGCTGCGGTAAACTCTCGCGTAACCGGTGGGAGGTCTTGGTAGAGTCGAATCGGGGGCGTGGGGAGGGAGATGATTCAGGGCGATTTTCGACCTCCGGGGAGGAAACGGTATTATTACTATGAGGACGAGGTTTGCTAAAACTCATATTGGCTGCTGGCGGCATATTTCACTCATGCTCCTTCAGGCCATTATCCGCTTTATTCTGATAGGCAACGCAATACGAGACGTGGAAATGGGGAGCAAACGGGTGTTTTTTGGTGGGGATGATGGACATTAGGATGAGGTCACATAGCAGCTTTTAAATGCCCGACCCAACACAGAGCAATCTCTCGAACTGCAGGAGAATCCCTGGAGGCATTGCGGCCACGAGCCAGTACGCGGGGATAAGGTAATGGGCCATGCTCCTGGCTACCACCTACATACTGCTACTACTACGTTGCGGGAGGGCCTTTCTGAGGTATAGAAGCTCGCGAACTTGGTGAGTAACTACATCTTCGGCTACATCGAGTTCTCGAAAAGTGCGATCTGGGACGTTTCTCCTCCCCTCAGGATATAGGGCTAGACAAGGGCCCCTGTCGAAATACATCATGTCCGTTTAAACGGCCGCATCAATTGGTAGCCGTGAGGAACTATTGCCATGGTGGTTCCGAAACTTGAATTGTGGTTTTTGTTGGTCATTGCCCGTTTAGGTCGCGAGCGAGCGGTTAGGGTGGTCAATCGGGGCAGGGATTACCTGCAGGGGGTCTCCGAGTATGACGACACCGGGGGAGATCTGATCGAATGACACGCGAGCATTGTCGTCCGCCCTGGAGGAATCCCTCCAACCGACGGCCGCATTTTAGTGCAGCAGACTAAACAAACAGCACACCAACACCAATTGGTATAATTTGCTGCCCGATCATTCGATGAAACGTATGAAGTAACAACAGTCCAAGTCTGGTTCACCACCACCATATATACGTCAGGCTAAGAGGCCATGACGAGAAATGGCAAGACTCTGGGTAGACGCTCCTCAATCTCGTGTCTTTGGACCTTCCCAACCTCGTGTGTAGTATTAAAAACGTATAGTAGGCAATATTGATGCCAATGTTAATAATAGTAGTGTAATAGTGAAGGCCCTTTACCAGGTTACCACAGGCATCGGGTACGGTGGGGTC
Organism: Apiospora sp. TS-2023a; assembly: GCA_038364195.1. NCBI lineage: Eukaryota > Fungi > Ascomycota > Sordariomycetes > Amphisphaeriales > Apiosporaceae > Apiospora > Apiospora sp. TS-2023a. The sequence continues at coordinate 1,435,138 of JAQQWQ010000007.1, read as the reverse complement.
TCTCAATGGTAATGCTATGGGTCTAGACTCTTAGACACAGACTAGGACTTTAGATTGTGGCGTCCCACTGCAAGAATTGGACACTGCCACAGATCGAATGCCCGGATGTGGCTTGATCCGTGCTGGAGAGATGGCGACTTTATGGTGGATGGCGGAATTTGTCAACGGTTGTGGGATGGAGATAGGATCTACCAGATCTAGGCATTCCCCTCGCCTCTGCAAGTACAACATGCGATAGTGCTTTTATTCGACCGGGCGGTAAGTGTTTAGATCAATGTACTAAGCTAAATTGAGCTGTCTTGGAGTGCTATTTTGGGACTGTATCTACCACCCCACTGGAGCGAGCTGTGTGTTAGGTACTTTACTTATGCTTAATCCAAAGCGGAGACCAGCAACAACAACTCCATCACCTCGGCCACCCCGTCAAATGCACACCAGGAGAATGGCAGTATCGTGAGCTCCAGTAAACATCTCAAAGCTCTTCAGGCTCTCAGGTAAGTAGGCAGGTGGATGAAATAATGGATGAGGGGTTAGGTAGATGTGGTCTCTGAACCAAGGTCCTATCAGTACACTACCTACCATGATCAATGCCATTAGCATCAATGCCCAAAAAGCTCACTGTGAGCTAGATGTTGATGGACGCTGACTGGAATCACTGTCTTTTTGTAGTCACCAAATCTGATTGACGTTTGTCTCTACAGTAGTGAGTTGGATCTTTATTTCAAAACAGATATTGCAAACTAGGGGATCAGAACTTAGCCAACGCTGGCAATTGAAAACAAGGTGTAACTCTTCCTCCTTCACAAGACCTTGTCTCCTTCTCTCGTGGCTGTATGTAGTACCATATTATCAGCAATCTAACAGAGTCACCGAGGATGGAAGTCGCAAAGAATTGCTGGTCCAAGAGGCACATGCATGAAGCAACTCGTCCTATTCTCAACAAGAAATCAATATGTGACTGCATGGCTGGTATCTTGTGGATGACTGTTCCCTCACATTGAAGTTTCCGTTATTTTGCCATTGCTACTTACCATTGTGGGAAGATTCTGCTGGATACTTGCATGTTTGGCATTCAGGATGGAAAGGAGGCCGCTGAATAACTCGACACATCAACACATCAGATGCGGTATCTGCGGCATCTACTGGGCTAATAAACATTCTAAAGCGATAAGAAGACGCAGGTCCTAAACCTGTGATAGTAACTCATATAAGAGTATACCTCTTTGGTCCAACTTCTCTAATTGGCACCACGTTCTTCAAGTTCCTCCAGCAATGGTTCTCGCCGTATAGATAGGTTACATTATTGTAATAGTAACGTGAGCAAATGGTAATGAATCCGTTAAAAAATTAAAGTTGTTACAGCTATTGTAACATTGTATTCAATGTCCCAATGCACCCATTCCCATTTCCATAAGCATTTCCTCTGCACATATGACTCGCCGAATTATCCAACACTTCACTCTTCCTGTCCTCTTTCCTCTATTTCTCAAACACTGTGCTATTGAGCAGTAACGCCATCTTATTAATGAAGAAAACCAGCTCTTTAATGAGCAGTAGCGACAACAGCTCGGTGGTCGACAGCAACACCTGAGCGGTGATCAGAACCGGAGGCGAAACGATGTCTTGGGTTTTTGAGCTCCCTCGGGAGCTCTTCGATGAACTCTTCAGCTACCTTGACACCAGGGACTTGAAGACCTTGGCCTGTGTAAACCGCGCCTTTTACAACTTCGCCACCAGGGAGATTTGGAGCCACACACATGGGGACAAGCAGAAACAGCGCCAAATTTTCATGTGGGCATGTGCTTCTGGAAGCACCAGAGCCCTCTCTAAGCTTCTCGAAGCTGGCCTAACTGCCAACTGCAACTACCAAGCAGGGCATAGAAAGCAACTTCGTGGACTACGGTATCTCCGTATCCCTGACACGGACTTTGGAGTTTTCCAGGCGTTTCTCCCCTATTTGGACACTTACCACTGGCGATCCACGCCTCATACCGGATGGGCTAGCTCTTTTTGGACGCCCCTTCACACAGCTGTAATGCATGGTCAAAGCCAGATTGTCGACATTCTCCTCGAGCACGGTGCATGGATTGATAGTCCAAGCATGAACTACTGCGACTTGAAGAAGTGGAATCTCTCCCCGAAGGGAAATTACACACCCCTCCATGTGGCACTGTATGCAGGCGAAGAAGAGATCGCAAACTCATTGATCTCCAAGGGCGCCTCGATATACGTCGACCTTGAAGTGCGGCGGCCCCAGCGAACGTACGGCCCAGGGCGTGGAAGACTGACAGCGCTCCACTGTTGCGCTATATACAACCGACTATCCACGGCCGACTTCTTGATCGAGCAGGGACACGTTGAGGCCATCGACGAGTTAGATGAGTTTGGTTTCTCCCCGCTCATGTACGCCTACCACTACCGCAACCGCTGCGCATTCCAATTTATCCTTGATCAAGGCGCCAGCACGCGAATTCCGACGACAACAACGCGGCCGGGTGTTGGCTCAGAGGCCTTCAAGCCGGAATTCAGCTCGATGATGCATCAGGCTTGTTTCGACGGCGAGGAATTCTATATGGTCGATTTGATCAACAATGGCATCGATGTGAACGAGCCAGACAGAAATGGAGAACAGCCGCTTCTTCACATCATAAGATGGCTCGATTCTCTCTATCTTAGCAAAGATGAATCCATCATCAATGTTCCTGGTTGCGTTAATTCGTTCAAGTCATGGGACCTACATAGCCAAGCAAACACGAAGACCCTCACCGGTGGCATCAAGATCCTTCTTCAAAGAGCGTTGGTACCACTCGTTTCATACCTTCTTGACGATGCGGAGTTAGATATATCGACAATACTGCACCTCGAGCCGAAGCCCCTTGAGAACTCGACGGGACCTAGTTTTTGGGCACCTAGCCGTCTACGTTGGGTATGTTCAAACCCGGCATTGCCCCTTGAAAGCAAGTCCTTCCGAGTCCTTGACGATCAGCCTTATTATCTCGATACTGGAAGACACGAAGCCCAGCAAACGCTGTTGGAGTATGCCTGCTTCCACACCACCGCGGATTCCGATATGCCAAAGGTAGTTGAGCTGTTGCTTGAAAGAGGCTGTCTAAAGTCCGGGGATGTCGGTGGCTATGTTCGCGCGCTGAAGAATCTCATTAGCCGTCCGCTCAATAAAGACTGGCCTCGACAGATATTCGACGAATGTGTGCTGATGATCTGCTCACACTTATCTGCCGCGCTCCCGAGTGAGTTAGAGAAGCCAACGATCCCGATCGATTTGCTCTATATTTGTATCCAGAAAGGATATCGCTTCATGCTAGATGAACTAGTCAAGATATTCGATTTCACCAAGACGAAATTCAGCAAGAGTGAGATATGGCGACTGTTCCAAGCCGTCACGGATCACCAGCAAGGTCGTTGGGAAGGGATCTGTTACTCAGACCATCTCAAGTGCTTAGAATATGTCTTGCGAGTTGACAACGACAACTGCTTGCTGCGGCACGATTATACCTTTGAGGGGCTGTGCCGAGCCTTTCTAACAGTTGAGGGAGATGAAGGCGCAGCTGCTGTGATGGAACACCTTGACCGAGGCGGTCGGTATGCCCTCACTTTTTCGACGGGTGCTACGGCTATCCACCATGCCTGCTACGCCGGCAATGTACAGCTGGTGAAGAGACTCATAGAATTGGGGGCAGATCCCGATAAATACCTCACGTACGGAAAAGAAGCTGGCAGAGATTATTATGGTGTCCCGTGGTTAAACCATCTGGGTAAAGACAAACAAGAGGCAATCTGGTGTCTACTGCTCAATGAAGGCGCGAACCCCTTCAGGTGGCACGACAAGAATCCCTATGTCGGCTTTGACTGGCAGCATTGTTTGGATGTGGATGAGGCGTCCTTCGGTTTTCCCCAAGACATATTCGGAGAAATGTGTAAGTTCGCAACCGATAGCTCAAGTGACAACGGAGCTCTGTCCCAAGTTCTGGAAATCCTGTGTTCGCATGGCAGGTTCACCAAGATCCAGGAGATGCGCGAACGGGCAAAGAGGAGGGTGGACACCGTCATTGCTGAGAAGGCGGCACTTTTCCTCCAAAAGCTATTGGACAACCTATCGCCTCAATCCGAGATTGCCTATTCTTGCTCCGACTTTTATACTATCAAGCAGATGGACGAGGCCATCGATACCATTGGACTCATCCTCGAGCTGGGGCCCTCTAGTACCCTTACGTCCAGCTGGCAAGTGGGTGTGAGCCAGGAGGGCTTCACTGCACTGGAATTCATTAAGAACTGCCTTGCACCCCCGCCGGACCCGCACGAAGTGTTCTCTCCAGGCGACGAGGAATGTGACTACGAGGACCAACGACACTGGAGGATCCATTGGTGCCTGAAGCAGCGCCTGGAGATGGGATACGACTCTGCCGACAGCCCAAAGGTCACAATTCTAAGCCGGCGGATCGAATGGCCATCAGAATGGAGTATACCCGATGAATCCTTAGAGTCAAGCTCCAGGGACGAGGTAACAGGTGGTTTCTACTGGATGCGTTTGCCGTGGGGTTGCATTTGTGAGCATTTCTGGCCCTATAATAGCCCTTGGTAGCAGCAACCCTACATGAAGGACGGTGGCCAATTCGGATAGGTGGATGGGATGCCTTGGGGAATCATGGTGCTCAGTAACGAGGACTGTCTCTGAAGGTACTGTAAGTTATTATATAATAGGATTGCCACTGAGAGGCTATTGACTCAAGCTAGATAGGTAATAGACAGTCGATATTAATACCAAGCTTTAATATTAATTCCTATTACTATAACTAGAGATCCCATTCTGTTATTTTAATTCTATGTAGCTGCTTTTCATTTTTTTACTTGCTATGTAATGCATTTAATGTACTATCACTTCCTTGCTATTATTTAAACCTCTCCTCCTTATGAGTAAAGAGTGATTGATCAGCTACCTAGATACATCTTTGGAGTACCCAAGGGCATGCATGCATTCACTCCAGGTTACTTTTCCGCTGTATTCACCCACCTACTGGATGTGACCACGACTATAAATCTCTTGCCCATCCCTCAAACTTATTTTTTGTTTTCGCCAAACTTCGCTCATCCCCATCCTCTTCCTTGTGCACTGCCAAGTTTGCTTTTGCTCTGCATCCTTTCCCTTTATTCTAGCAACAGTTCTTTTGCTCCGACATTACTTCCATGGTCGTCACCAGCAACTCGTCGCCATGGCTGCGATTTTAAAGCTCCCCATGGAGCTTAAAATCGAGATATGTCAGAACCTGGGCAACAATAAGGACCTGAAATCTCTGGCCTGCGTCGATCTGTTCTATCTCGCGGCCACTGACCTCATATGGGGTGGGATTAGCACAGTGCAGAAATGCCAGATCTTGATGTGGGCATGTGCTGTAGGAAGCACAAGAGCAGCTCGCCGGGTCCTAGAGGAAGGAATCAGTGCTAACCTGATATTCCAGCTGGGACACTACATTACGATGACGGCATTGAAGCCGGAATCCTATCTTGACCTTGCTCATTTCTGGAGTTCCACCACCTTCCTGTCTAATGAGAGCTCTTCCTATACTACTTCTACTCAGGACACAGCCAGCGATGATGGAGCCTACTGGACATCCCGCGGCGCCTCAGGATATGTCGACCACACTATACATACGCCATACCTCAACCTTCACCCAGATCGTAGCAGATTTACGGCCCTTCACGATTGTGCGATTCACGGTCTACTGGACACAGCCAGACTCTTCCTAGAGCAAGAGCATGAGTCAACAATTAATAAGCTTGATGAGTTCGGCTACTCACCAGTGATGTATGCCTACTGCTTCGGACAGGAGGAACTTTTCGACTTCCTGCTTGCCCAAGGAGCCAGCGTCCGAGCCACGACATCAGACACTTTAACAGACTACGACTGCACCGCCTTCTGGAAGAAAGTTAGGCCAGAATTTCCCTCCTTGTTACACCAGGCTTGCTATGACCTCCGATGGGAGGCTGTGGCTAAGTTAGTAGACCATGGCTGTGATCTGTTCGAGCGGGACAGAAACGGTGAACAGCCGCTGCTATTATGTACCAGCCGTTTCAAGAATACGATCTGGACTGAGTCTGGATACGATCTGGACGAGAAACAGGAAGAACTGAAGAAGATGACGAACATTATCGAGTTAAACCGAATGCATGTCCACACAGACAAGGAAAACCTGAACAACTGCATGAAACTTGCTCTTAAAGTAGCGATGTTGCCACTTGTCTCCTTACTTCTTGATGGCGGTATGGACAGCTCAACAATGCTTGAGGTACGGGAGTCTAAAGGATGGGGAGAGACAGAAGATACCAACACAAACAATGAGGCCATGCCTTGCCATTACCTCGACACAGGACATTGCGCAAGTGAGCAAACAATACTGGACTACGCTTGCTGCCACTATGAAGGTCGCCACTCAAAACAGCCAGAACAGTCAGAGCTCATCCAGCTTTTGCTTTCTAGAACCGATACCCATCCGAAAGATCTCACCTCCGCTGTGCGAGCACTGAAGAATATCTGCTGCAACCAGTGGAGTGACTGCTGGGTCGAAGAGCTTCATGACGAGGAAGATTACGATGAGATTATCCAAGAAACTATCGTCATCGAAGACCATGAAAAAGAACAGCTAAGACGCTGCGCGCAGAGCATCTGTGACCACCTACCTGCCACACTTGAGAGAGATGCTGTAAAACCACGACTACCGATCGATCTATTCTACATTTGCGTTGATAATGGCCAGTGCATTATACTGGAAGAACTGCTTGAGGTCTTCGACTTAGCCGCGACCGAATACTCCGAGCAAGAATTGTGGCAACTTTTCCACGCCATTACGAACGATACCTATTTGGAGGGCGATGTTTGGCGCCCTATCAATAGCTTGGAGTACCTCTTTCGTCTCGACCGCGATCGCTATCTTCTGCAACACCCGCAGGCTTTTGAGAGGCTCTGCAGATGCTTTGAAAGAACAGCAGAGCGTGGCGGCTTGGCTATTCTAGACTATTTGGATCGTGGTGGCCAGCATTGTTTCGTGTTCCAGGATGGCTCCCATGCTCTTTATGAAGCTAGCAAGAACAACTGGCTGCGGCTCGCAGAACGTCTCCTGGACTTAGGGGCCGACCCGAATCGACTCATCGGTGAGGATGATGAGCATTCAAGCGCACATTGGATGTGGTGTTCAAACGGACACAATGTAGCGATGCTACGGCTATTCATCGAGAGAGGAGCCTACCCGTTTCGTACGACGGAGGAGCAAAACCTCGGACTCGATTTCCCCTTCCGATACTGTCTGGAATTAGATACCGAGCACAATTCCGAGTTCTTCCAAGAACTCTGCAGACTTACACTTGATCATAACACGGACGACGGGGACTTGTTTGACATTCTCGATCTCGCGTGCACTAGTGGCAGGTTGAAGTGCATCAACGAGGTTCGCTCAAGGGTTGGGGGCCGAGTGGACGCCATCATTCGTGATAAGGCCGCCTGTTTCTTACAGCAACTCTTAGTCAGCATGTCTCCATTGGGCAAATGGTTTCACCGATGGAATCATATTCGTGAGGTGGATGATGCCATCGATGCAATGCGGCTCATTCTTCAGCTGGGTGGCCGGGGAATCCTCACCTCCAGTTGGAGAATAAAGATCGGCAGTCAAGACGACACTGCTCTGAAGTTCCTCCGAAGACTTCTCACTACCCCTCCCCTGCCCGAGCGGCAGTACCACCAATGGACTGGTCTGCATGATTGCGACTGGATAGGTTTACAACGCTGCAAGGTGTTTTGGTGCCTGAACCAGCGCATCAAATTTGGTTCAGGCTCCAGCGAAAAGTCCATGACAATTCTCGGCGGTAGCATCAAGTGGCCATCAGAATGGGAAGCGCGGCATGTGAGCTCCAAGAAAGCTGACAAAGTACGAGGCACTTTCGGCCAGCTACGCATCTGTTCCTGCGAGGGGACTGCATTGTAGCTCGGCGGTTTTCCAGACGGTCTTCATGGTGCCTCGGCCAGCGAATGGTGTACATCTCAGATCCTAAGGAAGAGCCAAGAATTACGATTCTTAATGAGAGAATCACCTGGCCTTCCCAATGGAATATTGACACCGAGTACACGTTCTGGGACCCAGAGGATGCGTGGACTCTAGCTTACATGCCTTCGCCATGGGGTTGTCACTGCGAGGATCTTTACGAGCCAGAGTGGTAGAGGTAGCTACGCAATGAAACAGCACCTATTTAGATGAGTGGTGTCGTAAGGACATTATACAGTCCTTGTGGCCCAGACTGTTTCTATGTAGTAGACACCGTATGATTCGAGCGAAGAAACCAGTACAGCAGGCTAGATAGGCAAAAAAATAGCTGAAACTGACACTTAACTTTTTCAAAATGTGTGGTTATGGATGTTCGTTGAATTGCTTCTTGTTTACTAACCTATAACAATTTATTTTCCCTCAGTTCAACTTCTCCTCGAAGTGAGCAAAGGGTGAACTATCAGTTAAGAATTGAAGTATGTGCAACTGCATTCACCTTTCGCTTGAATTAGCTCCTTCAAGGTGTTAAATTTGCTTCCACAATCAACCTGGTAGCATAACAGTTGCGGTTCCCTCGCCCCCTCCAAACCGTCTTCTCTTTCCCATCAAACTTTCCGGTCCTTCAACACCCACTTCTCTGGTTCACCAACATCACTCCTTCTGGTCTGCTAATACCAGCCACTCAAGCCATGGCCAGCATTCATGATCTTCCTTGGGAGCTCATGCATGTAGTGGTCGGACACCTCGACGATGTGAACGACATTGTCTCACTGGCACGTGCCAGGAGCGACCTCTATGAACCCGTCATGAACGATATCTGCGCCCCAACGCAATGCCGAATACTTTTGTGGGCATGTACGACAGGAGCCACACGAGTAGTCAACCGGATCCTGAATGCAGGCCTGAGCCCTAAGTTTTACTTCCGACATGACCTTGGTCGGTACGAGAGGGATTACGACCCTGAATTTTACTTTACCTCGCCCCAGTTGATCGATGCCCTCTCCAGCGAAGTCGATACCGAAGAACCTATAGTGTCGTTCTGGCAGCCGCTGCATGTCGCAGTACGTCATGGTCACAGCGATATTGTGCGAATCCTTCTGGACAAGCACGCATGGGTTGATGCACCATCCATGCGTTTCTCCCATATTGAAAGACCGCTGGTGGAAAGATACCGTGGAGAAAACACACCGCTACACTTGGCCATATGCGAAGGCTATGAAAACATTGCGAGAACTTTGATCACGAACGGTGCCTCAGTTCATGTCGACCATAGCATCCAGACTCAAATGCTCCGCCTCTATCCAGAACGTAGTAGGATGTCAGCCTTCCACCTTTGTGCATTCAAAGGTCTGGTGTCCACAGCAGAGTTGTTAATTGATATGGAGTATGGCACGGCAGTCAATGAACTCGATGAATACGGTTGCTCGCCTCTCATGTACGCTTATCACTTTAAGCAAGATGATTTTCTTCACTTCCTACTTGCTCAAGGTGCCAGCCCGCGTATCAACCAAAGCGTGTCGTGCTCGGTATATTTTCGATGCCGCAAGTTACTACACCAGGCCTGCTGGGACAATCGATGGGACCTTGTGGCCAAGTTGGACAAGCACAGTGCCGATTCTCTTGAGCCTGACAGCGAAAGCGAAGGCCTACAACTCCTGTACTTTTGCGTTGACAACTTCAAACCCCTTCTAGGATGGGACCCCCGAGAGTCGGAACTCAAACCAGAGGATGAGGTCGAGTTGCAGAAGATGGTCAGTACGATTGAGTCGAGCAGAATGCATATTGGAGTGAACAGAGAGACTCTTGACTCGGTCATCAATATCGCCGTCAAGAGAGGGTTGTACCTAGTCGTTTCCTTACTTCTCGATACCGGTTTAGCCACTGGCACAATGATCAAGAACAACACCATGATTGAGGGTGGCCGGCCATTTGAAAAACCTTGGCGGCTAGATCGCTACCACACAGAGTCTGAGCCGACGACATTTGACCCTAACTACTACTATAACCAGACTGGAGCAAATGAGACTTGCCTTCCGATGCTAGACTTTGCTTGCTACACGTTCGAGCATACCCGAAACGCACAAAAGACCATTGGAGTGCTGCTGGCTAAAGGCTGCATAGGTTCGGGGGAGCTCGGATGCTGCGTGCGCGCACTGAAGAACCTATGCTGCCACGTATTCAATGCCTACTCCATCTTCGACGAAGATCAACCCATATTGCGACATTGTGTGCAGGCAATATGTTCCCAACTCTCCGACACACCTGAAACAGATTCTCAGAAACCCAAGATGCCAATCGATCTGCTCTACGTTTGCATCAACCTCGGCCAGGATGTCATACTGGATGAAATGGCCAAGGTTTTCGAGATCGACTACGCAGTTTACAGCGAAACCGAGATTTGGCGACTCTTTGACGCCATAAAAACTAGTGAAATGTCGACCGGGAAGCGAGTTGCATCTTGTGTAAAGATCTTACTTCGAGAGGATACGAATAGTCGGCTCCTTCAGCACAGCCGAACTTTCGAGACGCTCTGTGGTGTCTTCTTGGGGCGCTACATATGTGAAAGTGCCATATTGAACTATCTCGACCGCGGTGGTTGTTATAGCCTCACTTTCAAAAATGGCAGAACGGCCCTTTGTGCGGCGACCTCCTCAGGCTGTGTCAAGCTCGCAGAAAAGCTCCTAGATATGGGAGCTGACCCCAATAAATTTCTCACACGCAGTATTTTCCACATCTGGGAACAAGACTTCTTCTACCGGGAGGCACGCAATCCGGCCTTCATGCGATTACTCATCAAAAGGGGCTTCAACCCACTCATATTGACGGAAGACAACCCCGGTCTGCGATGTCTCTTCGCTGAGTGTCTACAAAAACGCGGTTCAGAGTACGAGGAATTTGAACTCTTTCAGGAACTATGTCATACAATCAACGAGAACACTGATGATGGCGACCTATTCTACCTCCTCGACACTGCATGCTCCCGTGGCCAATACCGTTACATTCAAGAATTACGCCTACATGCAAAGGATCGTGTCGATGCTGTCATCCGCGAGAAGGCAGCTCTCTTCCTACAGAAACTACTGGTCAACATATCGCCGGCCAGCAACCATCGCATCCTTAGCAATAACAGCACAATCATGGAAATGGACAACATCATTGACACGATGGGCCTTATTCTTCAGCTGGGTCCCCGCAACACTCTTATATCCAGCTGGAGATTGAAGGAGGGACGGGAGGATTTCACAGCTCTCAAGATCCTCCAGAAGCTCCTCATGCCCCAGTCGAGCCTTGATATATCAGATACGCGCAAATACGAGTATCAACAACGATACAGGGTATACTGGTGCCTAAATGAGCGTGTCAAGATAGACTTGGACTCGGGAAAACTCATCGTTACGATACTCGGCAAGCGAATAGAGTGGCCAGAGGAGTTCAATGGGGCTGTTGAAAGTTTCGGATACCTCGAGGAAATCAACGGTACCTTCGCCGGAATCCCCACGCCGTGGGACTACTACGGGGGCTGGAGGGACGAAGAGTGAGACTGCAAGCAAACAGCATAGCTGCCCGAAATGCAGTTACTTGAGGTAGTTGATGGGCAGTATGGAACTTGTGATCGTTAATGGAAGAGTCTGGTGGTCGTCAGAGTGAGAGAGTACGATGGGCACCGGGAAAAGCGCAAGATGAACAAGTCGCTTTCTCCTATATCTGGACCTACTGCTGTGAAGGTTAGAGTTCTGTATTCGTTTCGACAGGCGGAATGCTATTTTTCCTATGACAGCCTCTTTCTTTTTTCTCTACTTATTTGTGTAGTAAATGCAAGAGGGATAATCCAGACATGCTGATCGTAATCTGTGGTTAAAGCGCAGTAATCAATTGTTTTGCACACTTTCAAGTTCATCGAGACTGTAACATACCTACCATTTGTTCACACAATTCAACCTCCATTCAAAGTGGCATGTTTGCCTAAGTATACACCGAGGGCCCTAAGGGTAGGGGTGGAACCGCCCGTTTACTACATAAGATAGGTTCCTCTTGGGGGGAATCCAATTGAGCCTTAATCAAGAACGATATTTGACTTCTTTATTGACATAGAGTTCGTTTTTATTGAGTGCCGAAGCCAGCATGGAGTACAAAACAAGATCTGCTGGAGAACCAAGCACCGGAGTCCTTAGCGAAAGAATCGCAACGCCCTTGAAGTGGATTGTTGGTATCGAGGGTTCACGTTCTAGAACAATGTGTCTGTATGTATTCTGTCTTGGATTTCCTTTTCACTTTGGATTGGTGAACGTGAGTCGCCGTTTATTCCATTTGAATGGAGTTTTTAGGGTCTTCTGGTTAAAGAACAGCGGGCTTCTTGGGATAGGCGGTATCGCAATGGCATACAGTCTGTCAGACAGCTTTTGTGAAGTTTGCATGGTAGGATTCCCACGAAGAAGCCAATAGCTCAAAGATCTATAGACATCAGACTGAGTAGTTTACTATTTATTAATTTATTAAATTTATTTTATTATGTAATCCTTATATATAATAATTCCTCCATGATGAGTAAAGAGCGTCGATCAGTCAACCACCCCTTAAAGTACTGAAGCCGATTGACAGATAGGTGCATTCAATTCCTTCAATGCATTCAATGTGCTCCCACTTAGATACTGGCAACATATAATCGGCGAAAACTTCCCAAGGCAATCCTCTTCCCTTCCTTCCTCCTTCACACCAATTGCTTCGCTCGCCAGTGAGCCGCACCAAGCCCCATACCTTTACTCATACCTTCATCACCCTTGCTCCCAATGGTTGGACTGTTGGAGCTCCCTTTGGAGCTCTTTTATGAGATCACTGGCTACATTGACAGTGGCCAGGACTGGAAATCACTGGCTGCCGTGGATCGGTGCTTCAACTATCTTGCCATCAAACGCTTCTGGGATGGCCTTGATAACGACAAAAGTATCGAGTCTTGATGTGGTCCTGCGCCACAGGAAGTGCAAAAGCGCTCCTTCGACTTCTTGGTTCGGGCCTGACTACCAATCTGAACCTTCAAGTGGGCGATCAACATGAACTGAAAGACGAGACTCCATCATTCTACCTTGAAAAACTCGGTCATCATAATCCAGGTCAGGGTACGGTAGGCTACGCCTTTCTACCTTACATGGAAGACATACACCCACTCGATGCGAATTTCATCTGGGAGTCGTTCTGGAAGCCAATTCACGTTGCCGTACGTCACAGTCATCCCCATATTATCGAGATTCTTCTACAGCATGGAGCATGGATCGACGAGCCCTCAGTGAACTACTGTCTCTGCGATAAGTCCACTTGGAATCAGCGGCATTATGCTGTGGGACAGTACACAGCCCTACACGTTACTATGTGTACAGGCCAAGAAGAGATTGCCCAGTTGTTGATGTCTAGGGGCGCTTCGATCTACGTTGACAAGGCTGTGCATCGAGATAGATACAGGTACGGCTCAGGGCATGGCAGGGTCACGGCTCTTCACTGCTGCGCAAAGCATGGCATGCTTTCTACTGCCAAAGCTATCATGGAGGATGAAGCACATAAGACAGTGCTAAACGACCGTGATGAGTATGGGTGGACCGCGATTATGTGCGCCTATCGCCACTTCAAGGACGATGTCTTTGGCTATTTGCTTGCCCAGGGAGCTAGCACACAAGTCGCACCGACGGCAGCTTTTTGGGGATGACTCTTACTTTGCCCCGAAACGTACTGAATTGTTACATCAAGCTTGTGTTGAGGGTCGATGGGAGATCATGGTTAAGTTAGTCAGCCACGGAAGCGACCCCGGCAAGCCGGACGAACAAGGGATACAGCCACTAGAACTGTGCCTTCTTACCACCGAAGGAAGGTATCGCTACAAACGGTTCTATTCCCAATCTATACAAGACTGGAAAGATCCCGATGAGGCTGTCGAGGTGCCAAAGATGATTGATGCGATCAAAGCATGCGGAATGCACCTAGAAGCACGAAGGGATACACTCATTGATGTCTTGAAATACGCCCTGACCGAGCCGATACCTGCATTGGTATCGTTGGTCCTTGACGCTGGCATAGACATCTCAGAAGTGATCTGGACAGGGAGATGCGAGGGCTCGTATACGCCACAATTACCTATGGCACGGCCAGGATCTGACGCTTTTGATTGCCGTGTCCTTTATCTCGATACTGGATCGTTTGCAACCCATCTGACACTAATGGATTATGCTTGTTATAATTCACAAGTCTCTCTAGAGTTACCAGAGCTCCTGGATCTACTGTTCTCCAGAGGCTGCATGAACTCAACAGATGCCAGCTCTTATATCCGCGCACTGGAAAACTTATGCTGCAATATCCAATTCGAGCACAGGTGGGAAGTCCGGCTAGACTGGCAAGACAATGCTAGCTGGTTGGAACGACTATGTGCACAAATACTCTGTGGACAACTCGGGATTGCGCTCCAGAGCAACCCTACAACAATGCGCCTTCCCTTGGAGCTGTTCTCCATCTGCTTTAATGAAGGCGACTACATAATACTGGACGAACTAGCGAAAGTTGTTGCCTTCTCCGAAACAAGCTTCAGCGTGGAAGAACTACAATATCTCTTCGATACCCTCACGGAGCGTTGGTACCAAGAGGTGGATGATCCGCGACTCGACAGGCGTTTCCGCTGCTTGAAGTTCCTCTTCCAGTTGGGTGGCGTTGACGCTCTCCTACAACAAAGTGAGAGCTTTGAGGCACTCTGTTATTTCTTATGGCTCGAGCACGCGGAAGAAGCCATCTTGCACTATCTCGATATCGGTGGACAATACCACATGATTCTCCATGATGGCAGATCGGCTCTCTATGAAGCTTGTACCTACGGCTGTTTGCAGCTTGCACAAAGGCTCCTGGACTTGGGTGCAGACCCGAACAAACTTCTTATTGCTCCCGAAGACCCAGCAGACGCATGGAGGTTGCAATGTTTAGGAAGCTTCTGGGGGCAGAATAATGACGATGGAGCATTATTGCGTCTGCTGCTCGAGCGAGGTGGTAACCCCTTCCGTCCTGGTGAAGAACACTACGGCATTGGCTACCCCTTTGAGGTATGCTTGAAGTCAGATGACATGCTCGAGTTCTTCCGCGAACTGTGTAGACTTACGATTAACGAGAATACTGACGACAGAGATTTAGTTGACATCCTTGCCCTAGCATGCTCTCATGGCAAGTACCTACACATCCAGGAGTTGCGTTCTTGTGGAGGAAGTCGCGTTGACGCCGTTATTCGCGAGAACGGTGTACTTCTCCTGCAGAAGCTGCTGGTCAACCTCTCCCCAAGCGGCGGGGAAAGGTGTTGGTGTACGACTACCTTCCAGCAGGTCGACCACGCTATAAGCACCCTTGGGCTGATCGTCCGGAACGGCGGCTCAGATATTCTGACGTCTAGCTGGAGACTGGCCAAGAAAGAAGAAACAACCAAGCAGAGACCGGGCGAGGAGCAAGAATGGCTGCATCAGAACATAGTCGGAGAGCAAAAAATCTCGAGCTGGAGACTGAGCAAGGATATCGACGATTATTCCTCCCTGGAATTCCTCAAGAAGCTCCTCACGCGTCCCGAGAACTCTACCCCTCCGCCGGAATATAGTCAACCGGGCTACTACGGACACATTTGCGAGATCGACTACCTCCAATCATCTAGGATCTACTGGTGCCTGAAGCAGCGTATCAAGATAGGCTCAGACTTTGATAAGGACTCCGTCACGATCCTTGATGGAAGGGTCAAGCGACCGCGGGAGATGATACACGAGCCATTCATTGAAGAAGACACATTGCATAAAGAGCAGGATGAGTACTTGGGCAAGATTTTCGTCTGCGACTGCGAGTCGCGGCTTAGTTGGGAGGATTGGCAGCTATGGTTTTGATTCGGGCGCTGGAATGACTTCCATATATGCCGCCTACAATCAATAGTTAGGATCAATGCAACTAAGTGACAACAATATCTTGTTCTCTCTATTGGTCATGTATTGTAAGGCGAGACAGGCTTGCCAGGTAAGATGTGATTGTTAAAGAAGACGTAGGAGTCGGGCGTATCGTCCGCCACCCCCTCTCTCTCCCTCTCGGAGCCTGGGAGAGAACCCTCCTACTGAAGTAGTCCCAACCGTGTAGCTACATGGACACTTATGCATTGATGTGTGCGGTTCCATTTCTATTAACTAAAGTATCTTATTACAGTGAGCGTGGGGTGACCGATTCGTCAGGTGCCCCTTAGGAGTAAGTGCCAAAGTTCGTCAATGAGTACGTTCGATTTTCGCGTTTTCATTGTATTCAATTGCAGCATGGTAGCCAGCCAGTTTCCATCCAAAATGAATGTGGGATCCTTCGCGACTTGCTAAGCTCTTCTACTGATCTTTCATCATCTCTTCCCACTGCCCAGTCTGCTTCGCTTCACGTTGCGCACTGCTCACACACCTCAATCTTTCCTGCCGCCTTCCCAAGCCATTTCTTCTCATGCTGCGCACACCATGGCTCAGATACTAGAGCTTCCCGTGGAGCTAGTAGAAGGCATCCTCGACCACGTTGACGACCCGAACGACCTGACGTCTCTAGCTCGCGTCAATCATACCTTCCATACGTTGACCGACAATCGCATCTGGAACCGCGCCGACAGGGAGTACCGCTATCGCATATTGATGTGGGCGTGTGCCACCGGAAACGCGCCAGCACTCCGTCGGCTCCTGAACCTGGAATTAACCACCAACCTCCACTTCCAACTAGGAGGGAGCTGCTTTTATCGAGATGACCTTACCTCAGACTTCTACCTTGGGTTCATAGACCCGTCATATGTCGCCATACCCTACTATGACGACTTCTACGAGCCTGCTGCACCTGCGCTAGGACGACACAGGAGACAATTCTGGAAGCCACTCCATGCGGCTGTGTACCATGGCCAAGGCCATATCGTCGACATACTCCTTCAGCACGGGGCATGGGTTGATGAAATCGCAACGAACTACAAAGGCTGTAACCGCCCCTTACATCGTATAGGACAAGGAGATGGAAAATTTACCCCCCTTCATGTTGCCTTGTGCAGTAGACGAGAACAGATCGCCATGAGCTTGATATCGAACGGAGCTTCAATGTATACCGACCGTACGGTGCATCGACAGGCTCAGGCCCGCGACTCAAATCGTAACAGAATTACGGCCTTGCACCTTTGTGCACATCATGGCTTGCTTTCAACCGCCAAATATCTGGTAGATAAAGATTACCAGACAGCAGTTGACGAGCTGGATGAGTTCGGTTACTCTCCGATGATGTATGCATATCTTGCCGGCGAAGACAGCATCGTCTGCTACCTCTTAGCCCAAGGAGCCAGCACAAGACTCTACAAGCCAGACTACACGCCCTATGGATGGAACTCCTTTCATCGCACATCCCACTCGCTCTTACACCAGGCTTGCTATGACCGTCGGTGGGAAGTTGTGTTCAAACTGGCAGAGTGTGGTTGCGACGCATTGGAGCCGGACGGCAACGGTGATACGCCACTGGATCTGTGCATTAAAACCTGTATCACCGACGGAATCCCCGAAATAATGAGTGTGAGTGGAATGAACCGCGATGCGCAAGATATGTTGAAGGCAATCGAGTTATGTGGAATGCCTAGTCTCGCAAACCAAGACGCATTGCTTCAAGTTGCGCGGTATGCTCTTAGGGGCCCAGTGCCGTCGCTGCTCTCCTATGTTCTCGATTGTGGACTGGATATCTCAATCCTACTGCACTCGAATAATGTTTATACCAAGGATGGTACAGACAGAAACCTAGGTTACAAGCGTGATTGGCCTCAAGACCTCAACCCTCAGGATTACTACCATGATACAGGGTTGTTCCCCTGTGAGCAGACACTGCTTGAATTTGCCTGCTGCTGCATCAAGTCGTCTCCATACCTCGAAGAAACTATCGACCTGTTGCTTGCCCAGGGCTGCATTAAGCCCGGACATATTGAGAACTACGTACGCGTACTAAAGAATCTCTGCTGCAGACACAGCAGCAGGGATGACGATATTGGCGAACAATCACGGCTTCACTGCGTGCGGAAGATATGTTCCCATCTAGCTGCCACAATTCAGAGCGATATTTCGAGGCCCAAGTTACCAGTCAGCTTATTCTTCATATGCCTCGACAGGTCTCCACGCGTCTTTCTAGATGAGCTGCTAATTGTCTTCGACTTCCCCGATCGGGATTGCAGCGAGAAAGAACTGTGGGATTTTATGCTTGTTCTCACCGGCGGCTTTGACAGCGCCACCATAAGCCGACGTATTAGCTACCTGGAGCTCGTTTTCAAACTGGACAAGAACAACTACCTCTTGCAGCACAAGAAAAGCTTTACTCTTCTCTATACCACTTTTCTGAAAGTAAAAGGGGGCGAGAAGGCAGTTCTGGACTATCTCGATCGAGGCGGTCAATACTGCCTTAATGACGGTCGGGAAAGGACACCCCTCTTCGAAGCTTGTGCCACGAACAGTCTGCAGCTCGCGGAGAGGCTTATAGATATGGGAGCACATCCTCGCAACCTCCTCACACTCGAGGAGACATACACACCCATCTGGGGCTATGAAAGTGGCCCCTGGGAAAGAAACTCGGGCGACGTGGCTATATTACGTCTGCTTATTGAAAGAGGTGCCGACCCCTTTTTCGCAAGAGACATCAAACATATGCCAGCAGAAGATCTCTTCTACCCATTCAATCTGTATATAGAGGGTTATAGTGGCATCTCCCTCGAATTCTTCCGGACTCTATGCGATCTCACGATCAATAAGAAGACCGACCCTGTATTCTTGTTCAACCTGCTCGAACTTGCATACACCAGAGGAAACCTCGCAGGCATCCAGGTTCTGCGTTCTTGCGCTGGACGGCGATTCGATGCGATTATTCGAGACAAGGCAGCGTTCTTCCTGCAAACGCTGCTGGCAGGGCTGTTCCACGATGATTGCTACGCATGCAGTACCTACTGTCCCTGTACCTGCATTCAGCAAAAATACGTTAGGGAAATAGACGGTGCTATTGACCTTATACAACTGATTCTTGAGCTGGGGCCCGCCAGTACCCTAACGTCCAGATGGAGGCTGAGGCGTCATCGTGGCAAATGGCCTACAGCGCTCAAGCTACTTGAGGAGCTCCTTACACTTCCCGGGAACCCACACTCAGCGGGGGAAAGGCACGCACCAGGAAGGGGTTATATCCACTCAGATGAGTTTCTCGATTATTGCGTTGCCCTCAACGATCGATATAGATACAGGGTCTCCTGGTGCTTGAAGGAACGAATCCGGATCGACACGATTAAGGGAAAACCTAAAGTTACTATAGCCAACGGGCCAATCACACTACCCTCAGAGCGAGATGATCACGAGGTGCGATCAAACAAAGCACAAAACGCTTCTCTAATGGAGGTCCCTTTGCCGTGGGGTTGCTCCTGTGAGGAGAGGGAAGGCGATGCCTGGTAACGGCATACGGGAGATATCCACATACTGTACCTACCTCGCAGGTAGACAAATGATTGGTGGGTGGGAAACAACGCCATTAGACCGGCTTGTCAGACCACCATAGCGGATGGCTCTCTCACTTTGCCCGTTCCTCCTTGATTGACGATGATACAAACAGATATGTAGACAATGATAAAAAGTATGAGCTCTATATCCTATAACCTGCGCGAATTGCATATGCTCCCAAAGGTGTTTGTAATGAGTGATTGGAAATCTGCCAATCTGCAGGAGTTAAATGTATCGTGGGCTTTTGGGACGTTACGCAGAAAGGCGTTTCAATTGTACATCCAAGCTAATTTCCCAGGGACAGGCCTGCATAAAAGCATATCCGCCCATGGGCATTGAGAATCTGGATGTTCCGTCCAGAGAGTAAAAGAGACTCCATTGGCATAGCCCTTCAAACTAGGTAGTGGTATCTATCTTGGCCTCCCAAGATAGCCCTAGTTCGGTTACAATCCTCGGTGGAAAAACTGCTTGGTCGTCGAAGATGTGCCGCTCCTACGGCCCTCCCAGAGACGGCGAAAAAGATGAAGAGGAAGCAGGTCTCAGAATGGACTACGACCTTGGCCTCAAGCACTGGCTCAATCTAAGGATAATGGGTGCCTCATGACCTACCAATTCCCTTTCAATAGACGAGCAACGCAACTGCCTCAATGAGAAGGATACCTCATATGAGGACAGTCCAAGTCATTTATTTCTATAAAATTCCGTTCATCGAACTATTGTGGTTGATTTCTTTTATTAAATTATCTCTCCGTAGTGAGCGTGGGGTGACCGATTCGTTAGGTGCCCCTTAGGAGTACCAAAGCTCATCAGTGAATGCATTCAAATTCACATTTTGGAAGCATTCAATTGCTTCAATGAAGTTTGTGACCTTACATAAACCTGGGAACATTTTCGATTTGCCGGGCTTATCTCTCTGCTCACTTCTCTTCTATGTGCTCATTGCTCGTCCCTTGCTCTTTTCTCGCCTACCATCATTCCTATGTACACGACACAACACCACATCATGGCTAGTAGGATTCTCGAGCTCCCTATCGAGCTTATGCTTGAGATCTTCGAGTACATCAGCGATGATGTAGAAGACTTGAAGTCTTTTGCACGTGTTAACTCGTGCTTTTATGCTCTTGCTATTGACCGCATTTGGGATCGTGCCGATCAAGACCATCGTTACCGGATCTTCATGTGGGCATGCGCTTCCGGAAGCCCGCGAGCAGTGCGCCGTCTTCTGGACTCGGGCTTCACGGCGAACCTCAATTTCCAGCTGAGGAACAAAACGAACCTGGAGGACTTGACGCCAGACTTCTACCTCAAGCTTCCACCCAACACTGGCTTCTCCCAAACTGGTTGGATCGACTCGTACGCCTGCATACCCTACATGGACGATTACCACAACCCTGCCGCGCCTTCTTCGAGTCGAAACGATGCACATTTCTGGAAGCCATTGCATGTTGCGGCGCACTATGGACATGCCGACATCGTCGATACTCTCCTTCGTTATGGAGCGTGGGTTGACGCAACGTCGATGAACTACTGCAAATGTACCCGACCTGTGTTCCCCAACAACAACACACCTACTGATCTGGGGCGATTCACGCCTCTTCATGTCGCCCTGTGCAATCGCCATGAAGATGTCGCCCAGGTCTTGATAGCCCAAGGTGGTGCTACGATGTACATCGACCATCATGTCTACCGAGCCTGCCGAACATACGGTCCCAACCGCGGCAGAATCACCGCCCTACATCTTTGCGCAACCTACGGCTTATTGTCAACGACCAAGCTCCTCATAGAAGGAGGGTACATAGAGACAGGCATTGACGAACTCGACGAATTCGGGTTTTCTTCCATCATGTACGCCTATCACTTTGGCCACAACGAGGTATTCGACTACCTACTGGCCCAAGGCGCCAGCCCTCGACTCGGTAAAACTTCAGTTCCGGACATATTCGAGTTTGGTGTTTCTTCGATCCTGCATCAGGCCTGTCATGATACTCAATGGGAGACTATGGCCAAACTAATCAACCACGGCTGCGATGTGCACGAGCTGGATGGAACCGGCGATCCTCTCATGATTTTATGCATCAAATCCTACTTCCACCAGCTAATCCGCGACCCTATGTCTGACATAATCTTGGATTCGAAGAGAATGATCAGTATGATAGAGTCATGTGGTCTGCAAGCCCGCGTACCGCAAGGAAAGCTTGTCGCTGTGGCTAGGTACGCTCTCAACGGCGCAGTGGTGCCACTCGTCTCATCGCTTCTCGATTATGGCCTGGATATCTCGACACAACTCCCATCTCACGAGAGAGATGATTGGCTGCGCACCTGGGATTATCGCCTAAAAGGATGGGACTGGGCTGAGAGCAGTGATGGAGAAGCGCCCTATACAATCCTCCCGGAATCTTACTACAACGACACTGGGAGGGTCAGAAGACAGCAGACGCTACTCGAATACGTTTGCTACCACAGTGTGCTGTCTCCAAACACCCAGCAGGTTATCGAACTGCTTCTCGACAGAGGATGTATCCAGCCAGGAGACATCCAGAGCTATGTGCGCGTGATAAAGCACCTTTGCTGCAATGAATTCAACTACGATAAATTCGACCGGTTGCGTGACGATCCCGAGTCAAATCAACAGCGCTGTATTCAAACTTTGTGCTCTCGTCTCTCTGCTACAGTTCAAGACAGCAGCCCCAGGCCACAGCTACCAGCCGACTTGTTCTATGTGTGCCTCAAGGAGCGCCTGCATCCCGTTGCGGAGGACATAGTCAACGCTTTCGATTTCGCCAACTCGGTCTACAGCAAGGAAGAGCTGATGCATTTCTTGTTTGCCCTATTAAATAAGGCTCGCTGGTACTGTGATGTGCGACAAATTCGCCTCTTGGATCTTGTCTTCCAGGCAGACATGAATAACCGCTGCCACCTCTTGCAGCACGAGCGCACGTTTGAAAGGCTCTGCAAAACCTTTCTCTACGACAGAGAGGGAGAGAAGGCGATCCTCGACTACCTCGACCGCGGCGGTCGCTACGCCTTCACCTTCGCGGACGCGGAGAGCAGTTCGGCTCTCTTCGCGGCCTGCTACACGGGCAGCCTGCAGCTTGCCAAGAGACTTCTAGACATGGGCGCAGATCCAAACAACCTCACCCCGAGCGATTGGAGCGAAATTCCTTCCCTGGAATACTGATTTCTGGTCTCTAAACGATCACAATGTGGACGTACTGCGGCTGCTTCTCGAGAGAGGTGGCGACCCCTTCCGAGCAGGACGTGACGGAAAGACTGGCATTCATTTCCCCTTTGGAGAATATCTGGAAGGGACCGACGCGGAGTTCGAGTTCTACCAAGAACTCTGCAAGATGGCCATCAACGACGGTACCGACGACGGCAACCTCTTCACGGTCGTCGAGCTTGCTTGCGTTCGCGGGAAGTACCCAGGCATCCAAGAGCTGCGCTTGCGCGGCGGCAGCCGAGTCGACGCCCTGCTCCGAGATCACGCGGTGCCTTTCCTGCAGAAACTGCTGGCTAACCTATATTCGTTCGACAAGAAGGTAGACTTCGAGGACGAGGGCGACAGCATTTTCTATGGTATCTATGTGAACATCGAGGTAATCGATGAAGCGATCGATACCATCCGGCTCCTCCTCGGACTGGGCCCCTCCGGAATTCTCGAGTCTGATTGGTGTCTGGAAGAGCCGCGCGTCGAGGGGTTGACCGCACTCCGCCTCCTCGAGAGGCTCCTCACGCACCCCGACAACCCGCATATCGAACACGCCAAGAAAGAGCATTGCGACAAATTTGCAGCTCGATATCGAAGCAGAATCGCCTGGTGCCTGAACGAACGGATCAAGATCCACCAGACGGTTGATGGGGAAGCTGCCGTGACGGTCTTAGATGGGGAGATTGCCTGGCCAGAGGACTGGTATGAGCATTGGGCCAGACCAGAAACTGAATGGGGCGAGTCTAAACGCGGATTTCTGCAAGAGATTCCTATGCCAGATGCATGGCACTGCTCCTGCGAGATGCATGAGAACACGAGAATTGGACCCCTTTGGCGCTACTAGCCGTCGTCTTCTTCGCCTTCAGAAGGAGCAATGGTTTCCGCCTCGGGGTCCCTTGGATACGATCATGCATAGAGTTCGTCCATGAAAGGCAGATCCATGGTAGATACAGAGCAGCCTGTTTGAGGTGAACGTATAATATAATCTTCATTAGTCATAATGATATGGCTTCTCCAGGTGCCATGACTTGTGTAGACTCTATAAGACCGACATTGAGGGGATACACTGTTTTCCGAACAGGAAGCTGTTTGTAAATTCAAATGCTCATTCCTCCGAGACGGTAAGTTTATATACACTGAAAGAGCCAAGCACCTATTGGAACATGGATGGTGTAGCCAGATAGACACCATCAGGCAGGCAAGTAGACCTGTTTGTTCCCTGAGAAAGAGATACCAGAACCGAAGAGTTATTCTAATGAGCCGAACATTGGCTCAAGTCCAAAGGCGAAACAACTCTTTTCGGAGACAATACAGTGCCTTAATGACCACAAAGCCCGCTTCCCTTGAGCGCCGAAGCCGGGTACAAGACAATAGGATCAGGCCCAACATTGACATTGAGCGCCCCAGACCCATCAGCCGTAATGACACTGCAGTCGCCGCCGAGGACCTGGACGACCTGCTCGCCGCCGGTGTAGCCCGAGTTACCGCCGGAGATGGTGACCTGGTAGGTGTTGCCGTTGCTGCCGAGGTTGCTGAAGACGCCGATGACGTCGCCCTTGCGCATGGCGATGCTGTGGCTGTCCGAGTAGACGGACCAGGCCTGGTACTTGACGTAGCCAGCCTCGGCGTTGGAGGCCGCCAGCGTGTGGTTGCGGACCTGGTTCAGCGTCGTTACAAGCTGGTACAGCTCCGACTTGGTGTTGTAGCCCGAGGTCCAGAGCGCCTCGCGCTGGTTGGGCGTGTCGCCACCAGAGAAGTGCTGCTCTTGGCCCTGGTACAGGATCGGGATGCCGTCGGAGAGGAGGGTGAAGGCAATGGCCTAGATTGGATTGAGAGTCAGTTAAAAAATGTCACGTGTTGATAGCAAAATGTAGCGAATTAAAGGGTTTAGGTGCTGGCTATCCCGATGGACCGCCTCTGGTAAACTCACATTCTTGGCGAGCGACTGCGGTTTCGAGTTAGCGTTGGTCTCGTTTGGTGTAGCATGCGCTTGGGAGTGAAGGATTGGAACTTACCATGTCGCTGGTCAGGGAGGGGAATCGCTTTTGATCGTGGTTCTCAATGAAGACACCCAGGGCGGTCGTGTCGGCTACTCAGGGGGTGGTGGGTCAGCCTGTATGTAAAACTTGGGCAATGGGAGGGGTAACAGATAGGAGGTAAACTGACCTTGTCCCTTCATGCTGTTGATGCCGTTGACGAGGTTGTCCATGGTAGCCGAGGGGTTCGAGAACGTCTGTTGTACCCAGTAGAAGCTGTAGAAACGTGTCAACAAATAGTAATTTTATGCAGAAGGGAAACACCCCCTAGGGGTTCAGTGGTTCAGCTTACAGGGGATAGTTCATCAATCCTTGCATGTACTTCTGCCAATCGCCATAGATGGCTGGGTTGCCGTCGAGAACCTGTCAATCACGGTTAAGATGTTAGCCAGCTTCCCACAATTGATGAATGATGTTTCCGTCTCGTATCTATCACCATCGTTAGGCTTATGAAATAGTAAGCAAACTCGCCTCGCCAATGCCGTAGATGCCCGCCGCCTCCAAGAACCCAGGCCAGAAGTCCTTCTCGACGTGCTTGACGCTGTCGATGCGCATGCCGTCGATGGAGTACTTGGCGACGAGGTCCTTAATCCAGGCGCTAAAGGTGCTGCGGATGTTGCTGTCCTCGGTCCTGAGGTCCGGCAGGCTGACCTTGTTATCGCCCTCCCAGCAGGTCCGGACCGAGTTGGGGTCGTCGTAGTTGATCTCGCAGAACGGGTGGTAGTAGCCACTGTTGTTGAAGGGAGTGAAGAGCGAGTAGTCGACGCAGTTGCCGCAGCCGTTGAAGCCCATGTGGTTCGTTACCACATCCACCATGAGGTACATGCCGCGCGAGTGCAGCGCCGCCGACAGGTCGATCAGGTCTTGCTCGGTGCCAAAGTTCTCGTTGAGCGAGTAGATGTCCTGGGCCCAGTAGCCATGGTACGCAGTCCTGTTGGCAGATCACGATCAGCACTGCGTTTTACTAAGATGCGAGCTTCCACCTTCTGTAGTGAAGAATTGGAAGTCTGTGTACGAATCCAACTTACCCGTAAGGAGTATCCCCTTCAAGATTCTTGACGATGGGAGAGATCCAGACCTAGAATATGCATCATCTTTAGTATACCGGAACTTATATACACGGCAAAACCTGGTGACATGTCAGGATGGAAGACAAGCTCTTACGGCAGTAAAGCCCATGCCCTGGATATAATCCAGATGGTTGATCAGGCCCTTGTAGGTTCCGCCGCAATAGCTCGTGATGGCGCACTGCTCGGTGGTCGAGCCGTCGGTACGGGCGAAGCGGTCCGTCAGAATCTGGTAGATGGACTGCTTCTGCCACTCGGCACCGCTCAGGGCCTGCGCGATGGAGGCGGAGCCCCAGAGGAGCGAAGTGGGTGACAGCTTCATAATGGGCGTATAGGCTAACGGAGGGGAATCTACGTGTGGGTAGAACGAAGGCGCAGTGTAGAGGGTGCAAGAAGTCTTTCAAAGTTGACCAGTGGGCTCTCAAGCAACAGGTTGCAAGATACTGAGAAGACAGTGAGTGGCGGGGACTCAACTTGGGTTGTTGTGTTGACCTGGACTGAAGAAGAAGAACCAGGACTGAAGACAGGATGACAATAGGATATTTATATTGTCAACGCCACGATATGCAAGTACGATTGTGGTGTTTCTCTAACATACGTGCCTGCCGCGAGATCGACAGTGCAGTAAGGCAGTTGTAGGCAGCTCATCCACACCCGTCGTAAGCCATCATCACCCAAGCGCGCTGAAAGCTACCCAAGGGAAAAAAGCAACTTCACACAATCTCCAAACTCAAGTGTACGACACCACGACCGACCGACCGACCGAGATGTGACCGTGTCTAATCTGGGGTGTCGGAGTTTTTATCGAAGCGGGATTCGATCACCTTATAGGAAAGAGGCAGGCACTTAAGTTAGTGTAAGTAAGGGCCCGGGCTTCAAGTGTGGGATAAAGTAAAGTAGGGAAAGCAGCAAACTAAAGTGTGTCTTGTCGTGGCAGGCACCACATTGGATGTAACTAGAAGCGGCGTAGGCCTCGTGACCCTCGTCGCGGAAGATTACTAAGTCTGTCACTAGACCACAAAGCTACCCCCGGATTGGGCATCTCAGTCCGGCCTACGGGCCGACCCCACAAATTTGGGGAACATCCCCGTTCACCCCACAACCACCAGCATGGAAAGACGAGTGACGGAGTTCGATCTGGCTTCCACGGTGGGGTGGTCATGTCATGTACAGGCAAACCGGCCAGGATTCCGACATGATCGGTACTGACAGAGAAGGCCCGAATCACTGAGCCTCCATCCTTTTCCTTGGCTAACTCCTTGGCTTCGATAGCCACACACATATAGCCACCCAGAACGGCTACCATCGCAGAGCCGGCTGACCAACTTGAACGGATGCTATAGAAAAACACGTGCGGCATGAAACTATGATGTATTGTGTATATCGCAAGATGAGTAGCGGGCGGCGGAGTTCCCAACTGTCAGATTCCCCACGCCAGACCGCACATTGCTAGTAGGGCCGACTCCATCGTCTTATGCCCAGTGTAAGCAGGCCTGCTGGACTTGCTGGTACTAATTACCGAGGGGTCAGAGCCAATGCCGCCTGGTAATGTAACTGAGACAGCAGTGCCGTCTGGGACTCGGTACTCATCACGTGGCTGTTGGGGTCCACATGTTATGTCGATCAACTTGCCATATGCAGTCTAGCAAGCCATGATCCAGCAATAGAATTCGACCAAAGTGGCCTGCATATCTCATGTCAGCAATAGAGCAGAGTGGCTATATTCATGCAATATGTCACTGTGATTACTTAGCGCTCGGCCCTACTTACCA
Organism: Apiospora sp. TS-2023a; assembly: GCA_038364195.1. Lineage (NCBI taxonomy): Eukaryota > Fungi > Ascomycota > Sordariomycetes > Amphisphaeriales > Apiosporaceae > Apiospora > Apiospora sp. TS-2023a. Next base: position 1,407,497 of record JAQQWQ010000007.1, on the reverse strand, counting down.
CCGTTTCCCTCTCACCTCCTTTTCTGCAGCACCCCCAACCATGCCAAGGAAGATAACTCTTGTGTTACATTTTCAGCATTATATCCTCCGGGCCTCCGGCTAAAGCAAGCGAGCTGCTCTCCCGTTAAGTCGACTTCCCCGAGTTTGGCGTGTTGGCATTCATGAAGAATGACCCGCTCGTAGACGAGCCATGTTGAGTGTCTTGGTTGTTCGGGTCAAACAGCCCGAACGATGTCTGCTCTGTTACCCAGTTGGCGTTTTGCGTGTAGTTTTCGAATGCATTCTGCGCGCTCCATTAGTCTTGTTGCTCCATGGACAGATAGCGAACTATGGACGCCAAGCTTACCCAGTCAAAATTCTCGTCAATGTTCATGTCCGCCGATCCAAGATTCGTAAACATCGAGAATGGAGTAGTGTTGCTGTTCAACCCTCCCATCACGTCACCGGAGAAATCGGGTGTAAGTCCTGTGCCCGTTCCCGTCTCCAGAGGTGGGTATGTGGTCCCACCCGGTGATTGATAATTGGGCGTCAGTCCAGTCGAGAGCATGCCAAGAGTCATAGCAGCGGAATGTTCCGGTTGCAACTCTGCCTCTGCTGATTCAAACCCACGGAAATGATCCGTTTTCACATGCGGTGCTGGTAATGTGGCAGCCGGGGTGGGATTCTTGATCTTTTCGATCATGATATCGAGGATGTTGGAGGCTTTGAAAGCCTCCACTGAAGATTCTTTCATCGCTTTCCAGATATCCCTGATCTCCTCGAGCAGACCTAACATTTCCAGTCGTTGCTCCGGAGTCCAAAAGAACATAGATTGCGAGTTTTGGCGTGTAGTGCTGACCGTGGCCTGGTTCTCATGATGAAGGTCTAGTGCAACCAGCATTGTGGGCAACAAGGCTTCTTTCGCGCACGATTGCACAAACCAGGACATGCTTCGTAGTCGGCCATTGGCTACCTGGCATTCATAGTGGATCGTTCTGAGAGACTTGAGCGTCTCCAGCGAGGCCTCCACGGCGGCACGGCGAGAATGAGCATAACGGGGGTTCTGCCGGGCACGGAGCGAATGTTTGCGATGAAGCATACACATGATCCTGTTATACAACATGGCCACGTTGTATCTCGCGACGATAAGCTTCACTGGGTCATGTGAGGATTCCAAAGGCTGAACCCTGAGATGCGGAGGGAGCTCGTCCATGATGTCTCGCAGCTTCCGGTCGTGTACCAAAATCTCATCGTATGATACTGGCTTCCCCACTCGAGTCACAGCTTGTAAGATGGAGCCGAACTCGATCGTAAGTTTGGACTTGGCAATCATATAAGCAATAGGAGTCGGCTCATTCGGTGGTCGGGCAGGCGGTAGGATCTTGGTGTCTGGGCCGAACTCCTCGTCAAACAGGTTATGAGGAAGTTTCGTGTCTGTGCTATGATCGTAAATCATGGTGGGTAAGGACACCTTGTACGGTTAGCAGGTCGCGAGGAAAGGAGAGGAGTGCTGCTGTCAACATACTTGGTGGGAGAACATAGTGTCAGACATGCGGATCAGCGCCCATGTTCTTCGTCTCATTTCCTGCCTCTCTGTCAGCTTCCGATATGTCTCCTTGCTGGGGGCAAAATAAAGGTCGACATACACCTTGGAATGGCGTTATGGAAGGGAACCATTCTGCGTCACGATGGTAACCCATTCTAAAGGCTACCCTTGTGATTAAGGCGGCAATGAGCCATAAACCAAGATCGGCATCCCATCGCGAAGACCATTCTCCGAACAAGTAAAGCATCATTGTCTCTACGGTGTTGTCCACAGGCTTGGTATAATCCGCGACTACTAGACACTGCACAGTCCGCAATCGGTACTCGGCAGCAAGCTCGAGTGACCTGCCTTTCCACTCCGGAGGTTCGTCGCCAACCTTGTGATAGGACAACATAGCTAGCGTTAACATAGAGTATACCAAACCTACCCACATTATCGGTGATTTGGTAGGATCCTGCCAGTGGTCGCGCAGCTGTTGCTGGAACGTCGGGCCATGTACGATACTCACAGCCGTGTCGAGCGAATTAAAGTACCGTGAAACGAGTGTAGTGATGGCAGTTTTAGCGGGAAGTTCGGCACGGAGCTCGGTCTCGGTAGCCGGCGGAGACGAAAGTAGGAAGATGGGTGAGTCTCTGGCAGCCGCGGGCTTTGAAGACAGAACCCTCTCATAACTCTTCTCGAGTTCCTTCTTGCGCGAGGCGAAGAAGCTCTTGACCTCGGTGATATCGGCCAGTAACGTGTGCCAATGTTCCTGGCCGATATACATTGACTTGCCCCTGTCCGCATCGACCTTCAGTACGCCGAGTGATGTTGCAAGCCCGTCGTCTACATCGCTATCTCCATCCACCTCATCCCTCATGGAAGCCTCGTCGTCTCTGTCGAGCCTTGGATCACTGCTATCCGTCATGGAGGGCGCCGAGACAAGGACATTTGTAGCGGGCGCTTCGATGGAAGACGTATCTATGTTAGCACCCCCGTGCATCAAGCTTAGGACCAGACCCTCGAGCCGGTCGATGCGATTTTGCATGTCATCAGGGGTCGCATTTGCGGCAGCACTGGTCTGGTTCCTCCGTCGACTAGCGGGGCTCGCATAAACGCAAGACTGCGTATCACCACGCTTAACACAATTTTCGCAGCTCGGCGTTCCTCTGTTGCATTTCAGCCTGGCGCATGTCAGCAATACTCCTCATGACTACGGCCAGTAATTCATCGCTTTTGGAGACTATGGTACTGATGGGAGTTTTCCTTCTTCTCTTTCACCTCGTGGATCACTTACTTTCTGGTGCGGCACGGCAAGCAGCTGAGGGGCACCCGATTCCTGCGCCTTACAACCCGAAACTGTTCTTCAGGTGAATGGCCTCCGGATGAAGAGGCAGAAGGCGGTGTAGGAGTCATTCTGACGGATGCTTTTGAATGCGACTCCTGAGGTTCTCGATATATCCGCGTAATAATTCGTTATGCGCAAGCCCAGCAACTCAAGGTATATGCAGCGGTTGCCAGTAGCGTACTTTAGATTGGCCTGCTGAATACAACAATGCCCTTTGGCGACTGATGTTTCAATCAGAGTCGGCTGATTATTGTAAGTCGATTATTTGCCCGGTAACGCAAGTCTCTCAGGCTCGGTGCAGAGATTCCGCGCAGTTGCCATGTATCTGTAGCAAATCGGGTTGGTTGAGGCACGCTCTCAAAATTGATAGCTGTAATGGTGACAGAAGCTTGGGTAGTAGCGCCCTGGCGGTTGGAGATTGGAGTAGCGCTGTGGGTGGTGTCGCAAGCTGGAGCTGGAAGCCTAGAACCCCGCCGATCTGATTGCGGATGTCGATAGACAACTGAGGCGATGAGATCGGATGGCTTGACACCTTCCGTTCGTATGTTTTGACTGGAGTACCGGGAGAGCGGTGTCGTGGTGGGGATGGTTGCTCGCAGCTTCAAGCTCATGCGCCTTTGGAACTGAACAGTTCAACCGACTTCTGTCGTCAGCTCGTATCGCGCGACCTCAGTTTGCATGAGAAGAGGGGCAGCAATGCGACGAGGATATAGTCGCAACACTGCAAGCAGTGCGAGCAGGTCAGCTTCAACTTGGGAACCCCAGTGCAGATGTAGGCCTTACTGTTTGGCCTAATTGAATGCGCAAGGTCGCCCGGGTCGTCTGAAGATAGAATGGACAATTTGAAGCTGTAGTTTGCGGTCGGGAGGAAAAGGTAAGAAGAATTGTGCCTGCCTCGCAACGGCACGACCACTCTGCGACTAGCGCCTGATGCAAGAATGATAGGCGAGGGAGAGGGACAGAATGGGAAAAGGGTGGTGGAGTGGCGCTGGATGGGCAGCCGGAACGTTTACATACAAAATGCCTTCCAAGTGCTTACATACTTACTTTGGTTTACTTCACTCCTACGTTAATATAGGGCAGGCTCGTAACAAGGCTGCATACCTGCAGGTGTTATTACAAGTACCGCCGCTGGCTTTGATATAGGGGGATATTCCGTGCCTACATCCAAAGTATCTGCCCAAAGGAAACTGGAAGCTTACTTTCAATAGAATAGAGATATGGAAATATCCCGGAAGCACGTCTCTCTACCCATAGATGTCAAGGGTACTATCCAGAACTATGCTTCCTTCCCCTCCTGCCAGCATACACTTGAAATACCTTACTAACATCGAATGACATCAAAAGCCTTCAGCCTCTCTGCGATCTACATGGCTCTAATCGACGCCCGCTGTTAGACTCCCTCCCAGATGACTCACGCAAATTGGGGGTCCTGCACCTCACCCGGCCTTAAGCCTTAAGTCCGTCATCTGGCACCAAGGCCTTCCCGCGTCATTTTTCATACTACTCGACCTTCAGTAAGCGGTACTTGCATCAGTAGTTATGCAGTTAATTCATGCACACACTACTAAGCCCTGCGCCCTAGCTGGTGTCCGGTAGTTATGGATCGGCAGAGTCGGCCGAGTAAGTACACGTAGGCAGCAGCGGACTACGTTGCCCGTGGCCGAAGAGAGGCTCAGATGCTTAGCATGCAGGCGTTGCGATATTCAATACAACTTCAAAAGCTATGATCGCCGAAAAAGTATATGTCTCTAGCGTATATGCGTTGCTTGTAACTAAACGCCCTGCTCTATTATGTCGTTATATATCCATCAGTCGGATTCCTGACGTTGCCCATTAACTGCCTTTAATATTTAAGTAGGCATTGTACGAGATATACGGAGTACACATAGGTAGGAATCCACCCTTATTTCCAGATCTGCAATCGCGATGCGCCAATCACTTAAAAGCTCCATCCCGTATCTAAGCGGTGGCCATACGGAATCAATACCGTTCTCTATATACTTTTAGCAAATAAACTAATACGTGCTTTATGTATTCCGTACCCAGATGGAATATTCATTTCCGAAAACCAAGATAGGTATCTAGCATCTAAGCACGTTGCAAAGAAGTGGAAGAGACACGGGGGCTAGGCTCGGTGCTTGTGGACCAGCTAACCTTCCTAATCGAACCGCCCGGCTTGGAGCCCCGAAAAAGAACCGCATACATACGGGTCGGGCCCCCTAACCAAAGATGCAGCACGGTCGTGAGGTCCCCTACAGCGAACAGTGCTTGGCCTTCTCCATCCGAATCTTTTAGGTAAGAGGTAAGCTGGCTTGGCTGGGGCGAGCAGCCAGGCGAGAGGCGAAAGTAGTGCTGCCGCCAAGCGCCCCAGCCAATGATACAGCTCCTGCTATCCCACGTTTCAAAGCCGCTCCGCGAATCGTCTGAACAGACCGACAAGTGAGTGACAGGAGTCCATCCGCTCACCATCCCGTCTTCTAATAGATGGATTTGAAGTCATGAATAACCAGTGGGGGAAACAAGACAGTCCGGTTATTTCTTCATCAAGCAAATCTTATATATTTTCAACCAGTCCAAACTTCCATTGATCGTGGCAGTTGCGTCTTCGTTATTGGCTGGCAATTGTTTCAGGAGGGTGCAGGGGTTCAACCCAAAAGTGTTTCGCAGTCGCCCCATTCGGTGACCCTCCAGTCTTGGTGGCTCCTCAGTTGTCAGACTTTAACGTGTCGCAACCTCGCGAAACAACTACTTCCTTTCTTCAATCTCGCATCTTCGTTTCTCAGTATGCGGTGATCCTGTCAGTGGATTTGGCTCATTATTTCTGTGTATTCGCTTTCAACTCTTCTTTCAAAGTTGCGGCTCTGGTAGATTCTGCGACGGGCATGTTTTGAGAATATAGCATTGTATTCTTCTCTACTGCTTTTGTCCTTTACTGAGAGCGCAGCGAGCCTTCTATGCCCTTATCAACCATGCAATTATACCCCTAATCGACTTTTACTTCTCGGCTATCTGTATATACCCTGGCGGTGGAAGGAAAGCTTTGGCTCCAGGCTTGGAAGCTACTTATTCCTGGTTTTCTCTTTTCTTGGAATTGCTCTGGGAAATAGTTAACACGGGTCATTTCTCATCGTTGCTATCATGGCTCGCTACGACCCAGTGCGCTCTGCCTCCCCGCAGCCCACGGAGCAAAGACTCTCCGGGGATGAGCGCAACAGTATGGAGAAGCCTGGCCCCGAAAACATGGAAGCGGAACAGAGCCAAGGGCTTCTGTCTTCAGAGACGCGCGACGACATTGAGAAGATGGAATTTATTGCACCAGCAGTGGAAGATGGCGAAGGGCAGAGGCAGATTTGGTTGATTGCGGCGGGCGTCTTCTTGACCCTGCTCATGGCTTTTGATGCCTGGCTTTTCTTCGTCCCACACGACAAGGCGCCGGCAAGCCTGCCTGTTTCGACGGACCCTTATTTGGACGCGCTGATGCGAATCCCGTTCAAACGGCCGGAAGCGGAGTATATCCTAGATCCGAAATGGGATTTCGAGGCGCCTCCGCAGGTCCGGACTTACAACTGGACGATCGTCGACAAGGACGGAAACCCAGACGGCGTCTACAAGCCCATGATGATGATTAACGGACAGTTTCCCGGTCCGATGATGGAGGTCAATGAGGGCGACACCGTGATTGTTAATGTGAGGAACGCTGCAAAGAACGCCACTGGTATTCACTGGCACGGCCTGCTCCAGAACGGAACGAATTTCATGGACGGCGTCGGAGGTGTCACGCAATGTCCGATAGCACCAGGAGGCTCATTCCAGTACAACTTCACTGTTGCGGGCCAAATGGGTACCTGTAAGTTCTTGTCATATACGAACTACTGACCTGACGTGACCTCAAAAACTGACCATCTCACCAAGACTACTATCACGCTCATCAAGGAGTCCAAATGCTGAGCGGGCTCGTGGGGCCCCTCATCATCCATAACAAGAACGAATCGGCGACTAGCACGGATCCCTACAACGATGACCGGGTCATCTTGCTACAGGATTGGTACCACGACCCGGCCGAGGGCCTGCTGCGCGACTCGCTTTCCCCGGGTAGCGAGAACTCGCCGATCCCCAACGGAGCGCTCATTAACGGTATGAACAAGGTTGACTGTGCCTTGCACCCCAACCGGACGTGCGACACGTCGAAGACACTCCTACCGGAAATGGAAATGATGGCGGGCGCATACCACCGGCTGCGCTTCATCAACGCGGGTGGCTTCGCCTGGTTCCAGGTCGCCATCGACGACCATCTGCGGCTGCTGGTGCACGAGGTGGACGGTACCCCCGTCAAGCAGTTCCAGGAGGCCGACATCACGCTCTCGCCTGGACAGCGCTACAGCGTTACCTTCGCGACCGACCAGGCCGGTTTCGACTACACCGAGTACTGGCTGCGCGCCCGCATGATCGAGGGTTGCTTTGCCGACCCAAAACTGCCCGACAACGGCGTCAGCGAGGCCAAGATGATTATGCGCTACGTCATGCCGCCGGGCATGGGCGGTACCGTCGAGCCAACTCCCGCCAGTAATAGTACTGGTAAAAATGGTACGGCTGTTGCCTCGCAGGTCCTCCCCACGAGCACCAACTCGCTCGTCGATTACGCCATGCAGTGCAAGGACATGACGGCGCGCAACGTCTATAAGCCCGTGCCCGCACTGCCGGCCCCCGCCGTCGCGGACCACTCCTGGTACTTCCGCGTCAACATGGCCATCGGCGACTGGCGTCTGGAACGCGGTTTCATGAACCAATCGTCCTTCCGCGCCGACCTAAAGCAACCGACGCTGCACCGGATCGTCGACGGCCTGGCCTCCGGCAACGACTCTTTCAGCGCGGCTGGCAAGGACGCCACCATCAACGACGCCGCCTTCCACCCAGAGCACGAGCTCGTCCTCTCGCACGACCGCATCGAGACGGTCGACATCATCCTGCAGAACGTGGACGAGGGCAATCACCCCTTCCACCTGCACGGCATGCCGCTCTGGGTTCTGGGCCAGGGCCACGGCTACTTCCCCGGCTACGAAGCTCTGGGCCTGAAGCCCCACGGCAAGGGCCTGCTGGACCCGGCCAACAACACCGTTATCGCCAACCCGCTGCGTCGCGACACCGTCACCCTCGAGGGCTTCGGCTGGACCCTGCTGCGCTTCGTCGCCGACAACCCGGGTGTCTGGCTCTTCCACTGCCACATGGTCTGGCACGCCGAGGCTGGCATGGGCCTGCAGATCATCAGTCGTTTGCAGGACCTCAAGGGCTGGACCGTCCCCGAGGCCAACCGGCAGCTGTGCGATGCGGCGCCCGCCGAGGTCTTGAGCTTAGGGGCGGCGCCGCCGGATGAGGTCTTTGAGGGGTTTCATGACGAATGAGTTGCATTTTGAGGGAGCATTTAAGTAAGGGAGGTGCCCACTGCCAAGACTTTTTACCATATACTGGATGTATATATATTATTTTCGTTATACTGTACCATTTACAGATATGTACATAGCATTACTTGTTTATACCCAAGGGCGGAGTTAGGTCGAGATAGAGGAAAAGAGACAATACATTATCAACACACTATACATTTGACAGCAGTTGTATTGAAATGCGTGAAGTAATTATTCTAAACACTCTTGAGGCGGATATCCCAGTCATCATTGCCCAGTAAAGACACCGTCCACGGCGCGGCATTTTCTGTGACCATCACGCAGGGTTCTTGACTATTGTTCAATATCTCGTCCCAGATTGGCTCAATGCGCATATCACATATGAAGCTGAACCAATCCAGTGTAGCAAAATCTCGTGGTATTTTGCGAAGAAATCTAAACCATCACTTCATCAATCTTCGTTGTCGTCGTCGCCGCCTTACTTGCTTCCTCAAGCTTAAAGTCTCAAGCCGCTGCAGAACCCTCCTTGGCCACGCTGTACGCCTTCAAGAACTCGGGGTTGCTCTCCAGCTCCTCCTTGATCTTTACGGAGCAGTTAGTAATTGGTTGCATCAAACAAAAACAATACCACGTCACTCTGGGTATAGATGTCAACAGGAAAAAAGAAAAGAAAAAACTTACGATATCGAGACCTCCGACCAGCTCCCCGTCCACCCACAGTTGCGGGAACGTCGGCCAGTCGGCGTACTCCTTGAGCCCCTGCCGCACCTCATCGTCTGCCAGGATGTTGAAGAAGCCGTACTTGACGGAGCGGTCGCGCAGGATGCCGACCAGCTGCCGCGAGAAGCCGCACTGGGGCGAGCTGGGCGTGCCCTTCATGAAGAGCATGACGGGCGCCGCCTTGACCAGCTCTCCCAGGCGCTTGAACAGCTCTTCCTTGGCCTTCTCCGGGTCTACGGGGGTGTCGTTGGCAGAAGCCGCATTCTTCTCGTTGGTCGCGGTATCGGCTATTGACGAACCGCCTCCTACTGTGCTGCCGGCGGCGCCGTTCTGTTGCGTTTGGCTGCTGTTCGCGTGCTTCTCGATCGCCGCCCGCACCTTCACGGCGCTGGACCCGCTCACCGTCTCGAGCACCTTGTCGTTGCGCTGCAGCACCAGGTACGGCACCGCCGTCACGTCGTACGTCTCCGAGACGTCGCTCAGCTCCTCGGCGTTGATCGAGACCCAGCTCGTGGTCGCGGGCTTGTCGGCTTCGGCCGCCGGGTACTCGGACGCCAGCGTCTTGAGGACGGTGCTCATCTGGGCGCAGGGCGCGGCCCAGGGCGCGTGGAACGAGATGACGAGCAGGGTGTCCTTGTGCAGCGAGGCGACGTGGCTGCGCCACTCGTCCTCGCTGGTGATCTCCTTCATCGTGGACATCTTCTCTTTTGTTTTCGTTGTCGTCGATGTGATTTGCTGTTGTTCAAGGTCGGGAGGTGGATGAATTGTCGGACTGGTGGTATGCAGTCGAGATTTTTTTCGATTGGATTACAAAATCATGAGAGGTCACCTCAGTCCAGTCACGACTCAAGTGCACTTTTGGCTGCCGGGCATCGGTGATGGCGGGGTGGGTTTACTGCTTGCTACAGGTACCGCCGATTGGGTGCGGGGCAGTAAAATTAGGTAGTGCCTGATTATCAATTAGGGTCTTATCAATCGCTGGGCTTCCAATTGCGTCATTTCCAGAAGCTTTGGGGGGCCATTCACAGTCTCGCCTTAGGTAAGCCAAAGGGCAGTTCTTGCTATCTTTGGTGTACATGTTCATAGACCCAGTGGTCAGATGAAAAATAGCTTCTAGGCAATCACCTTGGTGAGAACATATATATAGTGTTAGTTCAAATGATGAATGAGGTCAAACGTAAAGGATTGCCAGTTGATTACAGATGACAAAGCATAGATGTTCGCCGGATTTTGCTCATGTTCAGGCTGCTACGGAAGTGATTCATAGAAACACTATCTAAGACAGATGCGGCATTCAGTGGTTTAGTATAATCATTGCATCGTCGTTGGCAACGTACAAATGTAGCGAGTTATGTCTTATTCCGCCTTGGTTGACCTTACAATACGGCCTATATCGCCCCTTTCGCCGTAGTTCTCACCCCTGAGATGCCGCAGACTCAGACACCGACAGAGCTCCAACTCTCCATCCGATACGAGCTCCGGATGCGCTGCCTTCTCGGGTCCCAGTAGATCTATCAATAGCTCCCTGTAAATGTGCGTCTGGTTTGAAGGTGTTGTAGCCGCTGCCGCTTCGAGCGACGAGAAATAGTGTCCCGTGATGCATATCCAGAGCAGTGTCGGGATCTGAGGGTTGACTCCCTGCTTTTGTTGGAGCAGCAGCCTCGGTTCGATACAGGTGTCCGCGGGTTGACGCTGCAGACGGCGGTACTTCATAATGATCCTCACCTGCTGGTGCAGAATGTGTAAGAGCACGCTTTCACAGGGCAGGTCGAGTGTTGGATCGTATATTAGGAGTAAGGACAATATTCGCACGGCTGTTTCTATCGAATTTGAGTTAGAATCGGCGGTAGGGACTACTAGCATCGATGGTGTGAATCCACGGGCCCTCAGAGTGGAATCGTCCAATGTATTGGCCGAGATGGCTTCGTCGAAATTTCTCAAAGGTCTCGGCAGAGAAAGCAGCTGATGTTGAAGAAAGTAGTATTCCTCGATGATTGTTGGAGTGTCGTGTTTAGAGCTGCTGCCAGGGATATTCAGGTACTCCATGTATTTGTTGAACAAAACAAGGTCAGATATGATCTTGACCGTTTCTCGGTCGAGAGCGCAAGCTTGTAGGTGCTTTTGGATATCAAGGATCATATCAGCATCGTGTACCATGGGTGGCACCAGTAACTTGTGGTGCAGCCTAACAAAAGGTATGCATGGCTTCGTCGCAGAAGATATGGCCCCTGTAGAATCTGCTCTTTGAACCTGTCAGCCAGGCAATCTCGATGGACGCTTACAGCTGATCTCTCGGATATTCCATACTTGCGTATCGTATTGACAGTCTTAAGATCAAGCTTATTCTGGTCGCCGACGAGCTCAAGGAGGCGCATAATACCCTTCATGTGTATTTGCCACTGGTCATATTCCCCTTGATAACCCTGTTTTGCATCAGCAGATCTTTTCTCCCGTCAGTTTGTCCTCGGGCATGCTTACCGCTATGATCGCCAATGCGCAAACCCCATGTATAGTAACACTATTTGTAGTCTTGTTCTGCTCAGCTGCGTTGAGCTTGCGTTTGATGACTGACCACAGCTGTGATGTAAGCTTTGACAGTCCCTTTGTTTCCTGTCCACCAGACGCCAGCGTGTCGTAGAGAGCCCCTAACGTGGTGGCGCAATGGATACTAGTTGGATCTTTCTCGAGCCATAACTCTTCAGGCAATTTGAGCGACCCCTCGAGGCAGGCCAGCTGGCATTCGTCGAGAGCAGAGGACTGGCTTGGCGCTAGCGCATACGCCATGAAGTTCAATCTCCTGGCAAAGTCGAACGCACTCCTAGGGCGCTTATATGAGGCCCAGGCAGGCAAAGGCTTTGATAATGGGTTTCGTTCCTTGTCATTCTCCAAGCCATTGGGCGCATGACTTAGGATTATGTCCGAAGCCGCCGAGCTGTGAGTACTGGCGGAAGTCGAGCTGGAACATGACCTTCTCCGCGCCTGCGCCTTCGGATGTCTTCTCGATATATCCGATTTTGGCGAGTTTCGAACCCCCCTGTTCGTGCCCGTCGTTCTTAGCTGGCCAGTTTTCCCCTTCTTCCCTTCTCCCTGATTGGTGACGAAAGTGACTGTGGCAACCGATGGTAGTACGCTGAAAGCCTTTCTTGCTTGCGGTTTGGGCCTGGTCTCAGTATCCTGTACTGATGCGTTGACAAACGACAAGCCCTTATGTTTCTGTTTTGTCACCGTGAAACCACGCCGTGTCGATACCACGGTTCCATTGAAGACGGTAGAGTTGAAATGATCCATCCCGCTCCGTATCAGCTGTTGAGCTTTACTGCGACCTCAATTGCGGCGGTTATTCATGAGAGGCGGCCGATGTAAGGAGACCGGCCATGCCGGTCCAGATCTTTGAGGCGGGAACGGGTAAGTATTTGAGAAATACGCATGTCCGTATACGGCAACAGCATTAAGCTACATACATATAGTAGGTAGTAATCTGCCGTGTGAATTCCATCTGAGCCGCTTACGAGGAGATGATTGCATGTACCAGGAGCTGTTGTGCACTGAAATTTAAGGCCATGGCCAAGTTCCCCGGTATAAGCTTACAAGTCAGCGACGTCTGATGACTAAAGTGTAAGATACTGCCGGGTTACACAAAAGACTTGTAATGGGTGTGTACAGATGTAATGCAGGAGATATTTGATTGCCAACGGCCTTGTACACTGTTGGTATCGCAAGTCCTACCAAGGCAACACTGTGCGGCTGTGGGAGACGGGAGATAAGTCGGTGGATGAAGATCGGCTTACCATGTGTTCTCATGCATGATGAGGTCCAGGTTGAGCAGGCTAGGTACATACATACTTAGGTAAGCGATCCCACAGGCCTGGAAGCTGGCTGTTGTAGTAAGTATGCGGCTGGTGATAAGGCTGTAATGGGCGGGGGTGAGACGTTAGCAATCATATGGCTGTGATTGGACGCCAATGATGTTAACGCCAAGTCTCGCATTTCTTTTCTTGTAGGAAAATACACCGCAGCAAAAACACAAGCAGACGTTCAACAGGCATGAGACATCTCCTCTGCCAGCCGCGTGTTCTACGACACTATGCCTAAAATAGTAGACCTGCTTATTCTGGGCGACTGAAGGCAACCATATTCCACGACTGCTGACAAAGACAATTTGGGATGGGAAACCATCATACCATCTTTCCGAGCTCATCCAACGGCTTTTCGGGGTCTGTTATATGTTTTCCGCGCCGGAACTGAGTCTTGTCCTTGGCGCTGCTTGAACTTCAAGATGATTTGACATCGATCGGCGTCTATCAAGCCAGATTGGGTATTGTGGAAGCTGTTCAGGTTCAGATTGCCCAATAGTAAGGTAGGTGAAGTCGACCAATTCGCTAAAACCTGCCTAGCAGTTTCGGGTGGGATGCCCAAAGCTTCAACAAGACATGTGCTGACACTGGCTCGCCGCCGCCGCCTATGGCGAGATCCGATGAAAGGGGCAGTTCATTTCTTCAAAGTCTGCTGCGTCCATCTTATGGTCGAGATGACCTCCGACAGTTATCAATTCATGTCGTTATGGACCAGACGAAGACTACAAGAGGCCTGGTAGTTATAACGTTAGGGGATATGTGCCATTGGCGGCTCTGAAGCTCGTACATGGTGGAATGTACCCCTCAAGGATTTCAATCAGGCCCGATTAACTGATATCGGGGGTATGAGTCTGAAATATCTAGCAGCAAACCAAGACATGTAACACGTCTATGCCCAAAGTACCGCAAGCCAATCACACATAACATATGCCCACACACAATGCCATCGAGGGCGAGGCATAGAGCCTGTGTATACTCGGCTTGGAAGTGCAATGGCGCAGTAAAAGAGGGCCACATGGGTAACACAGCACCCCTATCTCATCGAGCAGGTCTCCATCGGTATAAGTTACTAGTAATAACCACCTGCCATGACTAACCTCGCGTGAGATATGATATGTCCAGCAACCTTGTATCCCAGTGAGGGCCCCGATATTCTCAAACTGTGTATTATATAGTATCCAAAATGTTACTATATTGATCCTCGAGCTCGTTCTACAAAGGCGAAATACCGATTCGATATTCAAGACCAATGCTGAAGTAGCATGCTTCCTACTGTTGTTTGTAGAAACGTATCCCACCTCATCGACCTAGAAAAGGGGGCCAAGCTTTTATTCAAAAACACGTGGAAGCTAAAGTTTAAAGCATAAGAGGATTGTGTCTAGCCAAGGGACTAAGATGGATAGGACATCAATCTTTCGGCCAGTCTGGATGGTTCATACAAGTTCAATTCATCGCTATGGGTAAGCAGCCAACAAAGCGGTTGACCCCCACGTCTGTGTTCGCACCCTTTTCTCTCACAACGCCGGAACACCACACATGCCATGTCTCCTTCAATCCTTCAAGAAAAGAATGATCTTCAGAATGCAACACACACCACGCTCGCTACACGACATTCCTTCAAGCAGCCATTCTCTTCTTGGTGTCGTGTACAAGCTCGAGGAGGTGCTGCTCCATCTCAACTGTGACTCCTTTTGGGAGGAAGGGCTCCTGCTGGGGGTTTCTCGGCAGCAGAGGGTCAGGATATTCCCCTTGAGTTTTGCAACCCGAGTTAGTTTAATGAGGAAATAGGGAAGACCAAATGTTCAAAAAGACAGGTGATAGGCAGGCAACATACGTATGTCGAATTTCTGATCCGAGAGCTTGGACTTGGTGAACTCGTATTCCTCCTTGAACTTCTTATCATTGAAGGCAGCAATTCTTTGGGCACCTGACAAGTCGGGAGTTGCAACACCGCCAGCACCCGTGCCAGACTCGCTGAAAGACTGCGTCGGGGTGTGAAGCTGGCCTGGGAGCCGAGGCAAGTTTTGACGTTCCATATTTGTTGATGAGAAGAATTCTGATGTAATCACTGTATGATTATAAGTTTTACTGTTTAGTACTGCAGCATATTTTGTGCAAGATGGTGTAGATTGCAACTTCAGGTCAGGGGGGTATTGTTGTGAATGTTGTGGCACCGCTTACATGGAGGGGGCTGGCTGAAGTAACTGGTTCGATTGACTAAAGCCAAGGCAACCACAGTTGAGGTATGGTGAGAGTGTTGATAAATGCCCGACGGATTGATACTCTTGTAAAATACAGGGGATCTTAGTGGGCTATCACACCGCACTCATGAGGTCAAGTAATATCGTGATAATGATGCCTCCTAATCAAGGCAGTTCGCTTCGTTTCAACAGTGGAGGGGCAGGGCCGTTTGAGGGTCAAGACTCCGAGAGCTGAGCTGGAACAGCATCACTCAGGTGCTAAATGAATGGGCCAGCCCCGCCTGTCGAATAGGTACGGATGTACATTACCCCACAGTATTGAGCTTGCTGTTCAGACTCGGACCCTGGCAAGAGCAAAACCCATTGATCGTGGCTTTCCATTGGAAGACCAAGCTTAAAAACAGCAGAGCCGCCCTGCTAATTATTTTACTTGAACGCTTGAGTCCCTCCCCTCTTGCATTGGTGGGAATATATTGTTAAGCGCAGGCACACATTCCTCCAGAGCTGCACATCGGTCAACTTCCTTGCAACAATCCGCCCTACTTCCAATAAATCCCCGAGAGGCACCACACCTTCTCCCTTCCCTGGCTTATCCTCCCCCGGATTCTCTTGGTAATACTGTTACATTATATTCTCGCTACCGAACCACGCCGTGGTAAAGTAAGCCAGCCAATATGGCGAAAAATAACAGCGCCCCTAACGCTTGGGAGGACGACGATTGGGAATCGCAGGCCGACAAGGAAGCCCAGGAACCCGCCGTACCAACACCGCCGGCGCCCCTCACCAAGAAGGAGCGCCTTGCCCAGCACGCCGAGCAGAATCGCAAAATATGGGAGTCAGCGTACGTTGTTTCTTTCTTCTTCATTATTTCCGAGTCATATCTTCAGATGCTGCAGTATGGCTAAACAAAATCATCTACAGTGACACCCCAGGCAACGGCGCGCCCCTCCAGTACCTCGCGGCCACCCCGACGCCACCGCTGGCCCAGCCCTTCAAGGCGCCCATGACGGTCCTCGCCCGGAAACCCATGATTGCAAAACGGGACCCCGTTACAGGACTTTCCAGGTTGACCATGGCGGACGACGACGATGACGACGACGAGGCCAACAAGAAGCCGCAGGAGACGCCCGAGGAGATTCGGGCCCGGCAGCAGCGCGAGCGCGAGGAGAAGCAGAAACGCTACGACGAAATGCGCGCCAAGATCTTCGGCGAGACCAGTACCGGCGGCGGCAATGGATCGGGGTCGGGTGTCGGTCGCGGCGGAAGCGGCCGGAGTTCGGGCACCAGCACCCCCGGCAATGTCACACCGCCGGCACAGCGATCTGGTGGTGAGAGGAGAGGTCGAGGGCGCGGCAGAGGGGGCTACCGAGGAGGAAGAGGCGGCAACGGCGGCGGCGACGCAGGCAACGACCGGTTCGCTGATCGTGGCGGTGAGCGCAACGAGTTTCAACGGCCTATTAGCCAGTCCGGCGGGGTAGGCGGGGTCAGCAGCGACCTCTATGATCCAAGCTACTCGCCGAAGCCCAATTCTACATTCGACAGGAGAGGTAACAACACTGGCGGAGGTGCTCCGTTATCAGGACGGTCAACGCCCCGGGACGACGACCAAGTAATTAGAGCGCCACGCGGCCCACCTGCTTCAGGCCCTGATAACGGAGGACGTGGCGGCTTTGGTTTTGCCAGACGCGGCACCAAAGAGGGTTGAAGAGGGTGTCGCCTCCTAATGCTGGCTGGTAGGGGGGTATCTTGTGCAATTGTTCTATCTATATACTTGGGTAAAGGACATGCCGGAGGCAGCGCAATATCACCATCCACCACCGATCTTGCTAGCCAGCTGGACAACCTTCTCCGTGTCGGTCGACTTGTCTTTGCCCACATCGCTTATCACCTCCCGATACGTTGTCGATACCAGTCTATTTGCGTCTATGCCAGTCATACTGGCCCAATGAGACAGTGTATCGCGGATTTTCGATGGCGAAATGCCACCGACCAGATCTGCCGTTGTCTCTTTCGCTCCAGACTCTGGTTCTTCGGCAGAAAAGTACGCCTCATCAACCTCCGCCAACCAGTCCTTCTGCTCTTGAGGACCAGCCTTCGATACTATGCCCTTTCTCTCAACGACAACAGGGTCGTCAATCTTGACTTGGCCACCTCCGTTTGTGCAGCCTCCTGGACATGCCATCACCTCCACGTATGCGTATTCCAGTTGTTTGCGCGAGCCTCCAACAGGTTTTCCGCCCGGCATCCTTGATGGGCGCGCTGGCTTCAATCTTCGGACAAGATTTTGGATATTTCGGAAGCCATAATATCTCGCAGCCTTGAATATGGGCTGGCCTGCGGCGGAGACTACGCTGTATTCAACGACATCTGCATTCCTGCCACGAACGGTCTCAATCTTGGATCCGGAGTTCTGTGCCGAGACATATTGGAGGGCATAATACAAATTGCCACCCGAGGTGCCTGCCGAAGAATCTGTCTGCCGCCTTCGATGGGATGGGAAGAGGAATTGCTGGATGACGGAATCGGGGAACGGTGTTCTCTGCGCTTGAGGCAACGGCGTTTGTGGTAGTCCGAAGAAATCAATGCCGCGGGATTCGGTTAACATAAGAATCTCCTTGCTGGTAATGACACAATCGACATCACGAACTCCCCTCCCTGGTTTGCCGTCTCCTGCCCAAACAGAATCCGTGAGTTCTTCGCGGCTCGCCTCCAGCTTCTTGTCAAAGCACGGCATGACAGCCAGATGCCATATCCGGTCAGGGGCAATGCCCAAAACTCGACTTAATGTTGTTTTGACGAGTGTGCCCATCAGAGCTTGTGGTGATTTCACTCTCGAGAGATGCGGTAGTACATGTGGGTGCGTCTTCTCGGCATAGCACACCCAACCAGGACAGCTGGCGCTGAGGATAGGCTTCGAAGCTTTGTTGTCTCCCAGTGCTTCGCCGAGGGCCTCTTCCGCCCCGAGAACAAGACAAGCCTCACGCGTAGCATTGGTGTCTGCTACCCATGTGAAGCCGTTGCCATGTTTCCCGCCAGCTCTTAGTCCATCACTCCCCGAGAAAAGATGCGATATCATGTCGCCCGCGGCCTGTTCTCCAATGCGTCCTCCAACCGCGGCAGCAAGGTTTGCCCGGGCTTGAGGGCTTACGCTCGCAACAAACAGCTTCGCGTCGGGGTTCTCAAGTCCGTCCACACTCCATTTGCCTGATGCTCCATCCTGATGTATCTGCAGACCTGGCGCGGAGTCCAGTACGCTCAGAACCTCGCTATGACTCTGTAAGCTTACCAGCACAGCTTCTGCGGAGGTCACGCAGCCAGAGCATGCGAGACAGTCTGTAAGGGAGATTTCGGCCGGCGCATTTGCTTTGGCGGCGGCGACAGCAGCTGGTGTGCCATCTAGAATGACTTCGTGCTCGAGAGAAACATCGGTCGGGGGAGCGGCGGCAGGAAGGGTTTCGACAGGTTTGATGCAGGCAACGCCGGGCGATATGAAGTCGTTGAGATCGTCGGCCGACAGAATGGCGGACATTGTCGGCTGTCTGTCTTGCGTAGATGAGTACCGCGCAAAGCGGGTTCTCGAATGTCGATATACAACTTCGCGTTGCGTTGTCTATGTACTTCGGATTTAAGCAGTGACCTGATCGATCGATTGATGTGTTATATCAGTTCAGTTGATGGGACGTCCGATGCGTGTCAAGTCGCAAAATAGAGTATGTAGAACCTAGCCGTACGCGCAAGAGAGGAGGACGGAGTAGATGTTTATAGAACTGATAGCAAATGTTTGCCCGGAGATGCTCCAACTACCCTACTTTTTGCGACGCTATCTCGATTTGACGGCGTGCTTTGAAATGCAATGCGATTTTTTGGACGACATGCATGCGAAATCGGAAACTGGTTGTAGTGGCGGCGGGGCTAGAACGTGGGGTTGCAAACGACTCATCGGTTTTTTTCAAACCCCCAGTCAGCAGCAGTCAGCCAGTTGCATTCTTCCGTAGCTGCCGTCAGGCGCTGTATTTCCTGGTTATGGTACTAAATGCCACCTACCTTAAATAACCCTAGCAAGAAGGGCGGCTCGTACCTGTCTCTCTGACTTACAAAGGAGCAACGAGCTGGACGGCTGGGGATAGCAATGCCACCTAGGCCACCCAATCATAGCGGAGGATATGAGCGGCCTGAAGCTCCAGCACCCATGACGTAGCAATTATACGCGGACATGGGTAACCGGCATCCGCATAGGCAAGGTAAGGTTACTCCAGAACTCCAGATACGGCACGACGCATGCGTGCTCTGAGGCTGAAGGGTGAGAGAGCGGGCTGTGATACAAAAGCCCTCGTAGCTCGGTTGTCTCGGCCACGCATTTCAGCGTCATCGTGTGTAGAAGATTCCACTACATAGCATATCCTACAAAACCGTTTACGGATTGGAGTTCGGATAGCCTCTCTTTCTCTGTTCTACTTTGAGTGCACAACCAATTGACCGCTCTTATCAACTTTCACTCTCACACTCATTGTGACAAACTGCCTTTACGATAACCCCTACTTTAGGAAGAAACATCAGATACTTAGCGACCATGGGTGTAAGTAAACTTTGCATTCGTGTTGCTGTATTATTTGGATAACCCGTAGATAATTACTCCTGCTAAGATTTGCACATAAGATTGTAACGGCCTACTCGCTCGCCACGCTCGGTTGGCACATGCTTCAGGCCATGCCCCTCATCCTCTGGCCCCAGGTCATCATCGGCCTCCTGAACATTGACGCGCCCACGCCCGCGGGCCTTTCCGCGACGGGCGTCGAGCTGTACTTTGCGCGCTGTCTGGGCTTCACCCAGCTTACCCTGGGCATGGTAACGGTCGTCTTGACCGGTGCGCTGCCCATGACCAGCATGGTTGAAAGTACGTTTCCACTCCCCTCTTTCGGGCATGCATCAGATGTTTTTAAACACGACATATCAACTAACAACCTGCCTGCCGCCCACAGCCCCCACCGACACCATAAGCCCCTACGCCAATGCCGTGATCCTCCTGACGACGCTGCACCACGGCGCCCAAGCCTTCTACTGCTGGGCCCGGTACAACGAGACGTCCCAAAACGGGTTCGTGCTGGGCTTCACCGGCAGTGCCGTCCTCGCCGCCTTCGGGCTCTGGTGCGTCCTATTCGGCGGGGATAAGTCGCGCGTCAGCCGCCGGACCGGGGCCGACAAGAGGACCAGCGGGTTCCCCTTTGGAAACCCCGAGAAGAAGAAGCAGCAGCGCGATAAGGTGCTGTAAGGGAGCTCCATGGTCTCGTGAAGCTCGGAAAGAACTCTACTTGAGACAAGATGAATGGGAACGAAGTCCAGATGAGATTTGCAACCTATGTGTCTGAAAGGGGGTCTTAGATACTCAAGATGAGGCAGATCCATGGTGGTAGCTTCGTCAAGTCACATATGTGTACGATTTTGTATATTTCAGATTTTGTCCTCCTTGGCATGGCACAGGAAATTTCCTAGCTCTAGCTATAGAAAGAGCTTTTATAGCCCCTCGAATTGTGACCATTCCAATTCCATGTTATCATCGTGTCTGTCTTGTGATATCATGCATTACATTCTTACAAAGTTCTGCTTCGAGTGGCAGAATGTGAATAACGCCGTAATAGCAATAACCGGAACGCCTTCCTTCCGAAACCTCTTTCTACCTTGGAAGCTTGGCTTGGCAGAGGACGCTTGTTTTTCGTATCTTCTTCCCTCTTCCTGTTCTTCTCCTTCCCTCAGTCGTCAACCTCGATCGGGTCATCTTCGCGGGGGTCTACCGCTTCCGGGGCCGCGCTGCCCTCGTCCTCGGGCTCCAGCGTGGTCTTGAGGGTCTCGGTGCTGACCTTGACGTCCGCCTCGCCCGCGAGCACCGCCTTGCGCCGCCGCCACCAGTCTTCCTCGACCTGCTTTACCTGGTCGAGCAGGACCTCCTTCTCGAGCCACTCGAGCCGGGACTCCTCCTCGAGCTCGCGGCACTCATCGCGCAGCGCTTCGCCGTCGCCCGTCGCCCACTTGAGGTGCGCCACGCAGAGCTTCCAGAGCCCCTCGGGATCCATCTTGAGCTCCTTGTCGGTGAACCCTTGCTGCTCCGTCAGCGGCGTGAAGAAGTCTGAGCCCATATTGTCGTCGCTGCCGTCGCCGTCGTCGCCCAACAGGGCGTCGTCGTGGCTCGACGACGCGCGCGGCTGCTGCGTCTTGAGGATGATCTTGAGCTTGTTGGGGCCGCGGGCCGGCTCGCGCGTCTGCATCGACTTGGGCACGGGGTCGGACGGCCGCAGGGCTTCGGTCTCGTGGACGGTTCGCATATGTTTAGCCAGGGCGTCGGATCTAGTAAAGGCTCTGTCGCATTCTGCATAGTCTCATGTATTAGCGAACATGACATTCGATGTAAAATCTCGTTCTCAACTTACCTGGTAGATAGCAGTAAAAAGGCTTCTCTCTTGTATGGCTCCGCATGTGAGCTTTGAGGGCGTATCCGCTGGCGTGCGGCATGCTCTTGCGTGGGCAGCCGTTCCACTCACACGTGTACTTCTTCTGCCGGCTCTCGATGTGGTCGTTGTGGATGTGCTCGACCAGCTTGTCCATGTTGCTCAGGTCCCCGGCGCGGCAGCCGTCCCAGGCGCACACCGTGACCTGTTCCTGGAACTCCTCCTCGTCGAGCTTGGCGTTGATGGGCGAATTGGGCACGTCGCCGTCTGTGTCGGATGAGATGTCGCCTTCGTCCGCGATCTCGGGGCCGCCGTCGTCCGAGTCCGGCGCGTGTTCCTGCTCTCCGACATGGACCGACGACGAGGCGCGCGAGGTGCCGTCGCCCAGCTTCTGGCGCTTCGATGGGGGAAGCAGGCTGGGCTCCTCTTCCAGGGGCACCGGCGAGTCGTAGTCATTGTCGGCCTCAGGGGAGTCTGAGGAAAGCGAGCTTATCTCCGACGATGATTCTGAGAGCAGGACCATGGTGGGCAAGAGTTCCAACCAATTCGAGGTTGGCTATGTGACGCGACACGACAGTGAAAACAGGCCGTGATAGACGATGGTTAATCAATAATGGCAGTGAGGTTCGCAATCAATGGAGAATTTGTTGTGGGCGCAAGTTTGAAGGGTGCAGTTAACTTCCGATGTTGAATAGCTGCTTTGATGTGCTGATTATTTGTTTTGTCGGGAGAGCATGCTGCGTTTTCATGGGACTCGGATGCTTTAGGCAATTGTTGATTGGGTTTTTTGGAATGCAATCGACAAGGCTGCAGAAAGAAGCTCTCTACTTTCAACTCAACTCAATGCTCCAAACATTCATTCAACGCCTACTAATACACCATGTTACTTACTCACTGCAAACTTGCGATCGTTCAATGTTCAGCCGCGACCGTGCCAGATCTCAGTTGATTCAATTGGTAATTTCCATAGAGTACCCGTATATACAAGAGACGCGGTTATGCCCCTTTATAGTAACTAAACCGTCGCTGTAAATGACCCCTGGTTGATCTGATCCTTGTTCTTTGCCATCCCCAAATCTCCATGTTAGTGAGCAATTGAGGAGTGCACCGCCCACTTTCCGTCGTAATGGAGGTACGAACACGCCCAGCTTCAGTTCAGGCCCAGGCACCGCTTCAGAGGCAGCAACGGCTGCAAGTAGAAGACCATTGAAGTTGGTCGAAGGATACATATAAAACATGCTCATTGAGTAACTACCAACCCCTCCTAGACTGGATGAGCATACACAACCAAATCAATATTCATAAATACAACTCCTCCTACCTACAGCTATTGCTTCCCATTTGCATTGATTGCATTGACTCCTAACGCTTTGGTTCTTTTTTTTCTAGAACGTACCAAGAGCTGAAGCTCTCTGGAAGCCAGCCAGGCCTGCCCAGAGCTACGACAGCCAAACAGTACCCGACCAGCGTTAGCGCTCTGACATCACCCCCACAACTGGGCAGTCAGGTCGTTGTCCTGTTTCCCTCCAACGAATTCACTTTCCCCCTTCTTACAACAAGACCCTGAACATCTTCTCAGGGAAAGTCACCCAACATGGCGTCGCTCAACCTATCTATCAACGGTCCCTCGATCAAGAGCAGCTACCAGGGTGTTATCAACGCCCCGGCTGCTCCAGCTGGAAGCTCCTCAACCTACGGTCAATGGGCCCTCTTCTCGGTCCAAGCCCCGCTTGCCAACGCCTTCCAAGATAGCGGCAACAAGGAGAGCATCCTCAAGGTCACATCCAAGGGCGAGGGCGAGCTCGAGGAGCTCATTGAAGAATTCAACGAGGGCCGTGTCCAGTTCGCTTTTCTCAAGATCAAAGACCCCAACTCGGGTCTTCCCAAGTACGCCTTGATCGCATGGGTTGGTTTCCCCTCCAGTTCGCTACGCTCAGCCCCTTAAATGTTGCACAAACTAATCACCTTGAGTTACAGTGCGGCGGTGGCGTGCCAGAGCGCACCAAGGGCTACTTCACAAGCCATCTGAATGCTGTGTCTAAGGTTCTGCACGGCTACCATGTTCAAATCACCGCTCGTTCCGACACCGACCTCGAACCTGCCAACATCCTGCAAAAGATCGCCGATGCCTCGGGCTCCAAGTACACAGCTGGCGGCAGTGCTCCGGTGAAACCGGCCGGTGGCGCTCCCCCGCCGGTCAAGAGCAAGCCCGTGTTCCCCACGACTGCCACCGGCACCATCTCCTTCAACCCCATAGTTGCCGCACGTAATGCCCAGCTACGACAGAACACCAACGAGGACGGCTGGGGTGACGACGCCCCCCAAGTCTCGCGAACCCAGCTGGAGAAGGTCGAGCCTGCATACAAGCCTACCAAGGTCAACATGGCCGAGTTGACAAGTCAGAAGCAAGAACCCTCGCGGTCGGGCGGTGCCCAAGAAGACGACAGGCCTGGTGTTGTCAGGGGAGCCTACCAGCCCGTTGGAAAGGTTGATATTGCTGCCATTCGCGCTGCCGCCAAGGAAAAGGCAGACGACCGTCCTACCACCGTCAAGGGTGCTTATGAGCCTGTCGGAAAGGTCGACATTGCTGCCATCCGAGCCAAAGCCCAGAAGCCGGCTGCTGCACAGGAAGAACAGGCGCCCGAGCAGCCGAAGCCTGTAGCAGAGCGCACTGCCGCTTTCAGCCAGCCTCCGCAGTCTGAGCGCATGACCGAGATGCCGAAGCCCAAGGTGGCTAACAAGTTCAGCGGAGCCTCGAGCTTCACTGGAACGAAACCCCTCAACCCCGGGGGCTTCGGTCTTCTTGGCCCCACGGCTACCGGCAGCAGTGGCGGTCAGCTTGGCACTGCTGGCAGAAAGTTCGCCGACTCGGCTGGCAAGACGCCTGCGCAGCTGTGGGCCGAGAAAAAGGCTGCTCAAGGAGGTGCTGCGCCCAGCCCTGCTCCGGGTCCGGCTGCAAACCCAGTTTCGCCACAGGCTAGTGGCCAAGCAGGCGGCTGGAAGAGCGGTTACAGCGGAAAGAGTTGGGCACCCGTCCAGCCTCCCACATACCAGAAGGGAATTGCTGGCCAGAAGACTGGCGAGACAGCCGCAAGCCAGGAGGAGCAGACCCCCGCATCTCCTTCGGGGGTGTTGGCTCGATCCGCGACCGCTTCAAGGGTGCTGCGCCGATCGGAGCTGCTGCCGGTATAGGTGCGGCGGCTGGTATTGGCGGCGGTGCTGCAGCATACGCCGCAACTCGCGACGATGAGGATGAGGAGTCGGGCCCGCCGCCTCCTCCTATGGGAACTCGACCTAATGAAGATGCTCCACAAGGCGGCTTTGCGCTGCCCGGTTTGCCATCTCGCCCCCCGCCGCCTACTGACGAAGAGGAGGAAGAGGAGCCTGAGCCCATCCAAGTTGCCATGCCTGTTGCGCGTGGTCCTGAGACAGAGCTTGAACCAGCTTCCGAGCCTCCGCGATCCCTCCCGATGCGACCTATCGAACAGGAGCTGCCCAGGGAGGAGGATCTTCAGGAAGAGGAGGATGTACAGGATCCTCGCGCATCGGCAGCCGCTGTCGCGCAAGAGCAATTCGGTCATGATGCAGTCGCTGATGTTCAGGGCGCCGCGTCCGGAGGTCACCGAGCTCTGATCCAATATGACTACGAGAAGGCCGAGGACAACGAGCTGGAGCTGCGCGAGGGCGAGTATGTCACGAACATCGAGATGGTCGATGAGGACTGGTGGATGGGTACCAACTCGTCGGGTGAGAGCGGTCTCTTCCCTAGCAACTACGTTGAGCTGGTCGAAGAAGAGGAAGATGCGCCTGCCCCTGCGGCTTCCATGCCCCCTCCTCCGCCTCCGGCTGCTGCTGAGCCCGAGCCTGCACCAGCACAATCTGGCGGTTCAGGGCCCACTGCCACAGCCCAGTTCGACTACGAGGCTGCAGAGGACAACGGTAAGTGCATATGAATAACTCGGCTCCGAAAGTGACCCCTAACTAACAATATTTGCAGAACTGAGCTTCCCTGAGGGAGCCACCGTCACCAACCTTGAGTTCCCCGACGATGATTGGTGGTTCGGCCACTACAACGGAGACTCGGGTCTCTTCCCTGCCAACTACGTCGAGCTGGACCAATAAGTGTCACGGGATAAAGGAGGTGAGGTGTAGCATAGTTCCATGGCTATTCGCCTACCGCCCAACTACATAGGACAAAATTTCGATCGAAAGCCGGTGTTTGTGGGGAAAAAATGAAAAATAGCCTGCTTGTTTACTAGAGATATATGAAGGGGCAATGTCCAAATCACATACGAGCAAGAATGGGTCTACATGGTTGGCGTCTGAATGTCCTCGTAAAAACGATTGTAAAGAAAGGCGCGCCCCCTTTTCCCCGGACGGTGCAGCATAGTACTTCCAGTGCATGCAGGCTCGTCTGGGTCTAGGATGGGGAGATGTACATATGTAGGCGCATGGTAATACGACGATCGATATTGATTCCGGCATTCACTTCCATCCATGTCCGGAGAGCCCGTTTGGTGATTGCTCGTGGCAGCTGTAGGCGGCGCCCACCTAGCGCAAACTCTATTAAAAACTTGAAAGCTGTGTCAGGAGTTCTAGGAATCCATGTTCTTCTCCAAGGTCGCTTGCGCGATTGCCTAGCAATCCGCAAGGACGAGTTCCAGAGCCGTGAGCGTGAGGCATCCTCTTCCTATGGGCTCCTTACTGCTTACAGTCGTGAAGCTGGAGACTTACAAACTAGATCGATCCAAATCCGCTTTGATGGGTTGTAGGTTGCAGCAGATAATAGCCGCAGGGCTTGGCACGCAGGACCCCTTCCGTAGTCAGTCGATTCGCAATGTTTGGTACCCAATCTGAGGTCCGTCCGTCTCATAATTTCTTTGATTGATTGATGGGTTGGCCCCAGTCCCAGTTCAGTGGGACGGATATCTCGGCACATGCAGTGGGTAGGGTACATGTCACCTCTTGTCAGGAACTTACAGGTACCCTTTTGAGTGCGACTTGCACGTCACTTACACCAACGGGCGGCAGGTTTAATTCGGGAATCCCATGGAACCAGACAAGTAAATATTACGCCTTATTACAGAGGATATGTGTACTAGACGGGTCAAGTCGAAGCTTGTCTCTCTGCTTGTGCGCAATAGAGCGACCTGCCAGGGAGGAATCTCGGTACATCGTCAACGGTTCAAGGTTTCAAGGTCCGCCTCCAGGTCTCGCAGTCCACGGCTCCCTAGGGCGCCGGCGGCTAGCAGCTAGGCAGGTAGGTGTCTGCCTGTCTAGGTACTGTACTTGCTTACTAGCCCGGCATGTAACCACATGTTATGAGCTTCGAGGGGGCCAACTGTTTCCGTGGCAAGAAGGACAACGAGAATCATGACGCATCGCAGTCGTAGCATCTGTCTCACAAGGACTCGGCTAAGTAGAGACTGGAAGATGAGATGAGGGACACCTGAAGGTATGCAAGCTGAGCCACACCTTACTGTGTGCGTCGCTGCGCAAGTGCAAAAGGGGGGAGGAATGCGACTGCTTCCGGTTGCGACCGATCAGCTCGATGCAGGCCAATCGAGTACGGACACACATACAGCTGCACGCAATTGAGAGGTAGGGTTCGGATGATGTATGGGTGTACTGTAAATTGCCTCAAGTGCATCAAGTGGCTGTGTATGTAAGTGCAGTAGGTAGGTAGGGAGCTGGAGGTAGGGTTAAAAAAAAGAGTTTTTTGATATGCAGTCTGTCACTCGCGAGGGAAACGATCGATGGAAGCTGGAGAAGAGGAGGCAAGCAGCAAATCAGGCCTCCCAGAATCCCAGTAATACGTAGGCCCCCTGCAGCCCTGGGGCGGCCCCTCAGGCTCGGTGTGTGTGGCTGATTTGAAACGGAACATTGAGAACCACGGTTACCCGCGATACCATCAGCATCGCCGCCGAGTTCAGTCACCAGGTGGCCAATATCTTTACGTACTTGGGCGCATATCCTTCTCACCGCGGATAAGTTGCTCTTCGAAAGTGGCTATGCTTATGTGGTTGAGAATATCGGAGTGGCCATTGTGGAGCAGGGGACGCATCATCCAGCCCGAGTGCGGTCTAAAGGGCGTGGGCTCGTGGGCAACGGTGTCATTTGATGAAGAGCGCGAGAAGCTCATTGGAGGGACGCACCCAGTACGGTATGCCAGGGTGTTACTTGATATAGGCTAGGCAGGCCGGGTACATTGAATTGAAGGTGGAATTAATTATCAGTTCGGCGATAGTCTGGGTTGAAACTTGAGGGGCCCTTCAAGGAGGATCTCTGATTGATTTGCATCTGTGACCCTGCTGCGAGAGTCTGGGTCCTGCAGTTGATCCATCCATGCCATACCTCGAGGAAGTACATACTTACTTACTTGACTTTGCGCCTACGCTCGCACGGCACCCAGCCTTTGATCTGGCCCTTCTCGTTGTTTCGCCCGTTCGTCCATCCTAGCATCTTACATCTACTTTCTTTCTTTTTGTGTGTCAACGTGCGGCAATCCAACTCTCCTGAAATACCCATCAACATCTCTGCTTTCTTGACCGGTCTCAAGAAAGAAAACAAAACCCGCATCTCCTTGCGACAGACCCCATCAAACTCCACGACGATAGTTAGTGCGATTCGGTACGTTATTACTGTTGTTATTGTTTTCGTCCTGTCAGGCGAATCTGATACCGCCGGCCCCCAAAGTCTTGCTTCCCGCCCGCCTTGGCATTGATGAATTGGCACTCGGCTTGGCAGGCTTGGTAGGCTTGGTTGAACCTCACTCCAGTTCCCTTTTCTTTCTCACTTTGCTTTCGCGAATCTCGCAATTTTTCTCGGCGTGCATCATTTCGCAAACCGGCCAAGACTGACAATACATCACTTTCTGCAGCGCAATCCAACCACCACATTCATCATGTCGAACCAAGGTTACTACCAGCAGGGCCCTCCTCAGCAGGGCTACTACCCTCAGCAGCCTCAGCCTGTATGTTCTCTCGCCCTCACCCATCAATCAAGCTCCCTCAACTCCGACCGATCCGTTGTTGTTGTTGTTGCGATATCGAAACCCGGAAGCTTGGTGCGAAGGTCGCAATGCAGGTCTTACCAAGCTTCGGTAGTCGTCCGTCGTTCGCGTCCACGCGCTGTCGCTCAAACACTTCTTCGATCGATCGGAAGGAGCTTCGATAGAGCAGGATACACATGTGCGCAATTACTA
This sequence comes from Apiospora sp. TS-2023a, assembly GCA_038364195.1. Lineage (NCBI taxonomy): Eukaryota > Fungi > Ascomycota > Sordariomycetes > Amphisphaeriales > Apiosporaceae > Apiospora > Apiospora sp. TS-2023a. The sequence goes on along the minus strand of JAQQWQ010000007.1, from coordinate 1,378,824 downwards.
ACATGCATCGCTTTGTAGGCCTACGGTCCTCCCCCCGGGACAGTACTACCCTCCCCAGGGCCAGCCCCCTATGGGTTACCAGCAGCAGGCCCCTCCTCCTCAGCAGAAGGGTGGCTCTTCTAACTGCCTGACCGCCTGCTTGGCCGCGCTCTGCTGTTGCTGCGTCTGCGAAGAGGGTTGCGAGTGCTGCGCCGACTGCTGCGAGCTTTGTCTGTAAGAGAAAATCGACAGCCAAGCGCCGACGATCAATGACGCGATGATCCGACAACAAGCAATTGCCAAGATCAAAGCCAAGTCTTGGAAGGATGGGGAACACGGGTCGCTCCGCCGCAAGCCACGAACCTTACTACATTACGACGAGCACATTCACGCACGCCTACATTGAGCCTACTCGAGTTCATAATGGGGGCTACCTACGATATAATCAATCGATTTTATTTTGTTGTTCCGGGGACGGGGGAAGGAGGGGAAATAGCCATACGGTTGGCTAAGGAGAAGGGGGATGGATAGGAGAGAGAGCAAGCACAGATTCTCTATGCGAATGTCTTCCCATCTCTGTGGGGAGTACGGTTAGAGGCCATCATTGCGCCTTGCGAGAGAGCACTTAGATGGTCAAAGCAGGGTGGATGAGGGTCACATCGCAACACACAGAGACTTCCTTCTTCCCTACACGCGTGTTTTATGGAATTCTTAATACTTGCTCTTCCCTGCGCAACTTGCCTGATATTGTTGTAGTTTGGATGTTATGAGCTTCATTTTCTGACTCGGCACACCTCCGCATATTCTCTTGGTGACTAAGTATTCTGGTGACCAACTTGCTATCGCGTGAAACCTCAAACCTCAGCGTTCCACTGGCGTACCTATATATATAAGGGCTCCGCCCATATGACAACAACAATGGTTGGTGCTAGATGCAGTGCCCCATATCTGGCCTTCTTCGAAACCGGTCGTTAGGACCAACTGACTCGTGTAGGCTAAAGGTGACAATGCCGTTGTGGTGGGTCTAAATATCATTCTTTGTCCTTCGTCAACGGTCCCTGTTGCTACATATGATAGGTAACATGACATACTTATTGATCACTGTGGCTCATACACTTACCCCTTCCAACAGCAAGTCGACTTTGACGATACAAATATGGGTGGTATGTGGGCTACGTCCATGCCGAAGAACGGTAAGGAATCGACGGCTATTACGGTATGATGGTCCCTGTTATAGGATACGCGTGTATGAATGAGTGCCTCTCTTGGGGATTTCGTAGAAAACAGTAAGGCCAACGCGGCAGTAGATGAGCTTGAAATACCGGTTTACTGGTATTAGGCAAGACTGGGGCCAAGACATTGGCATGACGGGACGCATATGTTGTCCGCCTGGTCTGAATTGGTCTTGGCCGTGGATTTCGAGGCCACCTCATCCGAGAGTCCAGATAGAGATGGGACTGGCATGGGCCAGTTCGAAGGTTCCGTCTTAATCTCTGGAGAAAAGGATGAAGAAGTAGTAGTAGGTAAAAGTTGGCTTATATTCAGATGAGGTTCGGTTGGCCTGCTCGCCTACGCATGCAATTATAGGATTGGAACCAGTAGTCTAACAGAGGCGATCGTCTACGGTGGCAAGTGCGTGTGTGTATGAAAAAGGACGTTCCGTCTTCTGCTTTCAGTCCTTCGTAAAGCGGCCATACATCCTCGGACGGGCAAAATGCGGCGGAGAGTATCTTAAGTTTAATGTGAATTGGTGACTTCAAAGCGACCTTCTCGTCCGGCCTCCATTACTACCAGCACTATCGTCCCAGAACAGGCTTTGGTTTCTTCGTCTTATCATATGAGTAGATATCCCATGTTGACTGGGCGGGGGATAAGTATCAAGGCTCAGTTGGCTCATCCTGAACCGACTTTGGTACAGGAAATACTTCCTTAATCTTTCGCAAGGTTGCAACTCTTGTTGACTTACGTCTCTACACTGGGAACCTTATAGGTGACTTCAACTGTATCCATATCACGACCGACCTATTCCTCCAGGAAGCCAGTTTCTCTCAGTCATAGTCTAGCCAGCCTTCGGTGAAGGGTACGTTCTCGCTAAGTCAAAGCAAGTTTCTCATCGCCTCAATTTATTAGCCGTAGCCTTACCCCCTTTAGTTCCTATATGGACGTTTCCATGATATCTTCCGTTTTGGTAAAGGCTTCCAGTAGAGGCTTACTACTGAGGGGCAGACTGATGTAGACCTTTAATCTCATGTAGTAGATTACATACATAGCCTGGTCACTACCAAGAGATTCCAAAAGTTGAAGTGGCCAGCTGGGTTCTATATGAAGCAGGCGGAAGAAGATGGGACAAAAGGGTGCCCTGCGTAGTAAATATCAGCTTGTATGGGCCCAGAAACACCAAGCGGTATCATTTCACGATGGTGTGCCAGAGGGCAAGTAGAACGAAAGGAACAGGCATAATACCGGTTTTCTCATCATGTGTATTCCGCATACTCACCCATGGCTGGGTCTTTAGCCTTCAATCGTCTCCTGTCTGTTTTGACAGCAACGAACCCTGAAACGAAGTTCGGTACTCGAATGGGCTCATACGATAGGATTCCATTGTGTCTATCAAGATGTTGCTTGCTATAATCAGAATCAAACAAGAGCATCAGCTTTACCAATGGCTCACTGTGATGCCCAGCACTGTGATGCCCGGCACAGTTCAGTAGCCAAGATACTACTACACCGTGACCTGAATAGAACAATGGGGTGAAGTTGGGAAAAACCTCAAGTGGTTGATTACAAGCCATTGCATTACACAACTCAAGTGGACAGTATAATCAAGACTTCAGCTTCAGCTTCATGTGAATTTCCAGCCGCCCAATTAATAAAATCCATCTTCCTGTTCTCTGTTCATCTCAAACTCATCAACCCAGTTCCTTCTTTCCACCACAACTTCCTTGACACATCCAAAATCGCACAGCCTTTCGATCATTTCCCCTTCCCCCATCACGAAAACCAAACCCGATCTGTCTTTCACCGATCAACCTCACTTCCTCGTTCCACTCATCAAGCAAACACGCCCATTATCTGTCCTACACTTCTCCAGTACATCGTGAGAATGGCTTCCTTTGGTCAGAACCGCAAGCCTCGTCCCGTCATTCTGGGAGCGCCTCCTTCCAAGGAGGAGCGGCGCCAAAGAAAGACCCAGAATGCGTACCCGTCCCCTCCTGCCTCTCAGCGCCGCCATGGTGGTCCAGGTGTCAAGGTAAGTAGATCGATGACTTACAAGCTGTGAAGGCTCGCCCCTCGCCCCTCGCCCCTCGTTTGTTTTCACGCCGAGGAGCTTGTAAACACCACTTGGAAGCTTTGGCCTTTTGATCTCTTCTCCAGCCATTTGTTTACCTTTTCCTCACTCTATCTCGCCATCTTTGCCCGACTGACAACCCATCCATCACAGGAGATCGGGTTTGCGAAGACAATGGAGGGACACCCGAACGAGATCAAAACCCAGTATGTGTCGACCAACCGACCAGAGACGGTCCAGGTCGGCCATCTGGTGGAAACCGAAGAGATGAGACTTCAAGCCATTGAGAAGCGAAAGGAGAGAGACCGAGAGATAGGGGAGCAGAACAAGGCCGCCAACCTCAAGTACGTAATGGACACAATCGTGAACGCTATGCCTTCAGATGTGGACAAGGTAGTTGGACCCAACCTCTTCTGGCGAGGCGGTGATGACATGCACGCCTACTACAAGTAAGCACACCACTCACACATAAAGCGGGAGTTTCCCTCCCCTTTGTTATCCATTTGTGCATACAGAAAACTAACCAGAATTTCGATGAATTACAGGTGGCTCCACGACGAGTACTACGACGGAGATATGCCCGAGATTGTTCGGCGTGCCAATGCTTTCCGCGGGTTCCCCCAGCTTGACGACCCGGACTACTATCCGGACATTGCTGCCGAGAGACGTGCGTACTACCGCTCCGAGGAGGGCCGAGAGGAGCTTCGCCCCTATCTACCTGCCATCAAGAAGTACACCTCCTTGGCCGAGTACGTTGTCATTGAAGGTCAGGTGAACGGACTGACGGCAGTACAAGCATTGGATGCTGCCTTGATCGCTCAGGACAAGCGCATGATGGAGAAACTTACCCCGTCGGCTATTGCTGAGCCGGCCGCTGAGGACCAGGATGAGAACACGCTCGAAGAGTTTACCTCGTCGGCTATTGCAGAGTTGGAGGCCGCTTACTCCCTGGACCAAGAGCCCCAGACTCCGGCTGCTCCTGCCACCCTCGCAGCCGACGATATTTCCTATCAGCTCGAGCGTTCCGCCACACTGGGACGTACACCGCTGAAGTTCGAGATGTCACCGGGCCTTTTTGTCACCCCTAACCCAGACGGTCCCCCCATGGAGTACCTGGACCCTCATATGATCAAGGCCGAGCCGATGTCATCTACCATCTCAAGCGAGTTCCGTACGCATTGGGATAGCGTCAAGAAGTGCGTGAATGACGCTGCCGCGGAGGCGCAGAATGAGCAGAATGTGAAGGACGATGTTGTCAAGGATGAGGAGATAAGCGCAGTCATCCCTTCTATCCCCTTCATCTCAACCCCCGCAGCCACTCCCACTAAGGAGGGACGAAAGCCGCGCTCGACTGGCCTCAAACGCAAGGGGCTGTATGACAGCGAGTGGAAGCCTTCTTCTGCTGGCGGTATGTCGTCATCCACCGACGATGACGAGCCCTCGACCAAGCGTGTCAAGCAAAGCCACCGCGGTGCTGCACGCCGTTGAGCTGGTAATCTAGTCGACCTTGATGGCATTAATGATCTCGAGTAAGACTCGTTGTCTGCTCTGGTACTCCTCAAGCTTCAGATTCTTGGCGTCATCGTTTGAGAAGATTCGCTACGAGTGAACAACCTCGAGTGGAAGTGGAGGAGGATGACGAGTTACGATGAGCAAATATTCACGAACGCAAGCTATGTGACCGAACATATTGTTCATGGGTCACTGTACTTCCCGTCTTCTGGACCTTTGATTGAGAATTTGCACGATACCCCTTTTGGCTGGCCACAGTGGCGGAGACCCAAGGCCCATTTCACTGTTACTGATGAGGAATCGCCTCTATTGATCTTGAGGCTTCGAGGAGGATTGTAAATAGACTCTCTCGATCAATGCATTGCCCTTTACTGATATGATGATATCCCATGAACTTGGTGACACTCGACCCCAACCCAATGATCTGCTGTGTACGTATGAGGCCCTCATGGTCAATAATTGTGATGTTTAAGAAGGAACCGAGTTGGGACCTCTAGCAGGGCAAGACACAATGACAGTGCACACTCGGGTTCTACTGGATCATCATCAGCTTGCTGTCCTCTGCACCTTGATGACAACCAAGCCGTAGCCATGTTGCTCCCATCGGTAAGGGCGCAAGCAGCATTCATTGTTGGACCCGACTCTTGGGTTGCAGATTACGTTAGCATTCGCAGGACAAGTCCCGATGCAAACAGGTCTGACCCGTCAGTTAGGATTGGCCTAGACATGCACGGCGGTAAGTGCAGGTGGTTTCATCCAAGTCGCTTCTCTCGCTTCGCTTCGGCCCTCGTGCGCGGTGTGTTACGAAAACGGCCAAAGTGTGTTCTTGTGTGTGTGTGGAGCGTGCACGATGAAAATCCGGGGTGGAACAGGGAGACGAGACTGGGGGAGAAGAAGGGGGTTGGTTCAGGGTGGTATCAGGAGAAGGGGAAAGGAACAGAGCGTTCCCGACACATTGGCCCGACCTGCCTGAAGGAAAAGCAGATTTGCGATGCTGACGACGGGCTGGGTTGGACATTGCTTACACTCGACAGCGATGCCCAGCCGTATGGGGAAAGGGCCTGGGAGAAACAAGCAATCTAGACCGGCCCATGTCGTTCGACTGCTCCGTGGCTGTGAGCTGATGGTCGCAGACCGACACGAGAAAGATTGACTGACGACCGAACGACAACGCATGTTCGATGCTACCCGGAAGGGGAAAAGAAAAGATAGAGATCCCTGCCGCGGGATTGAGAAACCGTCCTTCCCCCTTAGGCCTGCCTTTGACAGAAATTCCAGAAGCATTCTCTGCTGCTCGGCGTGTGTGAGCTACTGTATTGGCATGTGAATCGTCCAATGGTTGGACGGGTTTCCAAATCAAAGAATTGGGCGCTGACTCGCTCGGGCAATCGCGAGGGATGATGACTCAGCAGAGTTTCTACTGACGAGCTCAGAACGGCGTCCCCATTCGTTGTGCGGCGTGCATATCGCATTGATGGCGACCTGAGGAATCAGGATATCTCGAGGTTCTTGATTAACTGTAATTAAAATGCGATGCCGGAAACAGCCTTGTTTTAGTCATCGTCGCCGTTGCGCGGTCATTTACCAGCTGCCGCTATCCAGATTCCGTGGTACTTTTTATATTCCGATATAGCCATGGATGGCCTGCAATATCGGTTGCTCGAGATCTTGACTTGGCTTCCGGCTTTGCGGATCGAGGCACATCCACTAATTGAGTATCAATGGCGGTGTGCATGCCACAGAAGGCCGGACCCCAATGCTACGAGGAAATGCTACGTCCGGCCATAACCAACGTATGGCCAATCGACCTATAGGCGGGACTTATTTATATCGCAAAGAATGGCGCTGCTGCTGCTGGCTTTGCTGGATTGGAGTGCGACAATACATACCGGCTACATACTACAACTCACCACTGTCCCAGGATGCATATGCACTGATCGAACGGTATGCGCAATGGAATGTTACGTAGGTGGGAAAGAGGCTTGGCAAGGTGCAAGCTGAATGTGCAGCACAAAGAGAGATGGCCCCCGATTCCGCAGCGTCCAACATATGCTTTTTCCGGCATCGAGCAACATGCGGCTGATGACTTGCTTGGTTCCTCGGCAGCCTTCCGTGGGCGAAGAAGGGAAGAAGGGAATGAGGAGAAAAACTGTGAATTGAAACAAGCCTGGGTGAGACATACGACAAAAAAGCATACACACCAAAGACGGTAATACCATCAACCGAATACAAGGTTAGTTAGGTAACCCGAACCCAATAACCTGTCGTGCTGTGTTGTGTCGTGTCGTGATTCGGATCCTCCCTCCTATTCTCCTCTAGCAGACTGGCGGCCAGTGGTGGCCGGGAGCCCCTACTTTCTGCTGCTACTGCGAGCCATCACGTCACCGGGCGGGCGTCACCTCCTCGTCACGACTCAGTTGGTGTTGGGGACGGCCCCAAAAGCACAGCACACACGACGCAGGAGAAAGCGGCTCTTCTTTCGCCGCTTCCATCAACAAGTCCGATAAGGTTGCGTGAGACGGTGAGGACCCCCCTTTTTTCTCTGGCCCCAAACATCGGAAACCCCGTCGTGCCGATAAGGGGCCGCCGGAATTAATGTTGGGGGTGCAGATAGGTAAGGGTCTCGAGGGCATGGATGGCATTGGTCTAGTTGCTGGCTGGGCTGTTTGATCAAGTTGGTTTAGCAGATTCGAACGGGCATAAAAATAAAACGAAGATTGTGCTTTGCTACTACTTGCCCGCTAGGTTGCACGAGAGGTGGTTGACCTCCCAAGCAATGCCTCTTTGGCCGATAGAGCTGCCCGATCCGGTATCACGAGCGGAGGGGGGCTAGCTATATGAAGTACACATGCATGAAGAATTGGCAGCTGAAGTCCTTTCTGGCTGGCTGACTGTGTCTATCGCTTCTCGAGATATCGAGACGGTACTCCGTACTGCTCAGGTATTTGCTACATATTATCTGTCATAAACCCAGGTAGGCATAGGTAAGACCCCTATGTATGTATTTTGATCTCAATCTGACGGTCTGATTACGGACGGACTCCAACTCCTCTGGCTCCGTTTGGAGTCGATTTGGGCTTGTTTTAGTCAAGGGGAAGAAAAAGACCCTTTTCCCGGATCTCGTCCCTTCTGTGCCTTCTAAGCGGCTCGGCACCCAGGCCGCCTCATCTGAAGTCCATCTAACAGCTTATTCTGTATCCCGTCGTATCATGTATGTACGAGTACGCATGTACTTGCATACATCCATCCCATGCGGGTTGTACGTCGAACGGTGCAACCGCCTGAGAAGAGCGGGCGTTGATGCCGCTTTATTTCTGTCTGTCCATGTCGCAAAAGTACATCATCATCATCGTCATTGCCCCGGCACATCCTTATGATAAAAAGATCGATCGCTCGCCCGCTGCTAAAAGCCTAGTAGCCACGATCTGCTTTGATGCTCCACACGGCCGTCCGCCCACCCGTCCATCATCGTTGAAGCAATAACCTACAGGCAGAGCTGGTATCGTCTCCCGCCAAAGACAAACGGGACCCAGCAATTCTCATCCATTGATGCGGGCGCCTGTGCACTCGGCACACGTACCTCAAAAAAGAGTACAGATCTCAGCTGCGACGGAACTTTGGGCGCCGTTATTTTCCACGGTACAGATTAGCATAGCTTATCTCATCCTGTCCGTATCTCATCATCATTGTCCATCGGGAAAAATCAAGAAGCCTCTTGTTTCATCTGGCTTCCTGTCCCTTTATTCCGTTCGTTCGGATCCTCCCTCGGCGTCTAGGCCATCGTTTTTTTGGGACAGGCAATTCCGATACTTGAAGACTCCTGCTACTTGCTCGCCCGCCTTGGTATGCCTGCCCTTGTATATTCTCAGCTCCAGTTTTGAAGGGCCCCCCACTGTCGATCAATCCCTTTCTCTTTGTCCACGAATATACGATACAGCTAGCAGTCTATTCTCCGTTGAGACACAACGTCTCATTTATCGTTTATCCTAAGCAGTCGGGACCTTGGCTGTCCTTCATACCTGATTAATCAATCTAAGATTAAAAAGTAAAGAAGGAAGACGTCTCGAATTGAGCTAGAAACAACCTACTCGAAGCTACTTGTCACTTACTATACTGCCATGCTCCGAAGAGGCCAGTAGAGGCCAGTAGAGGCCAGTAGAGGCCAGTAGAGGCCAGTAGAGGCCAGTAGAGGAGCCGATTACCCAGTGTCAGTGTCAGGTCCAGGGTAGGTGGGGTGCATTACTTACAGTAATCGAGCATAGTCCACCTGGCTGGCTGATGATATCAAATCAAGACGCACGGAATTGCTTTGTCGGGGTTCGACTTCGGCAGAATACGGTATCTAAAAAGCCAGCTAGTTTTAAAGAGGGCCCTGGACTTGGAAGCAGAAGAAGCCTGTTCTCGCATCAATCGAATACTGGACCCTCACCCAGTGCTGCACGATTTGACTGAATTACCTCACTACGGAGCTGAGCCCCGCCATACGGGCGAACCCAGCCATTAGGCTTGCCTGGTCCTTTGGGTCTATCCTGTCTCTGCCCAGTGCCTAGCCCACCTTTGACCCCTTCTCTCTCCGCCATTACAGACCGTACAATCGATTCTATTCGTCTCGGCCAGGTCGAAAGAGAACAAGACAGACGCCGGGTGAAGCTGCAATTGGATTGGCCTTTCCGCAGCGAAGTTTGAGCCTAACAGAGACCAGCCAGACGTAGACAGCCAGCCAGGCAGACAGAGAGACAGCAGCGAGCGCGAGTGAGAAAGCAGAAGCAGAAGAGCCATACGAATTCCAGGGAGCCAATCCACTTATCCCCTGCTATCTATCTGATGTGTATGGTGGGTTTGGTGTGGTCTCTTTCTCCTTTAGCTGCTAGTTCCTACCTACAATTGTTGCTGTTCCTGCCAACAATTGTGCACCAGAGAGACCCTCACTTTTTTCTTCCTTGCCTGCCCAGCTTTTTCCGTTGCCCACTTGCTATCTCCATCAGTCATCCAAATCCATCCCGTCAGAGTGAACCAGCCTCTACCAAATCCGCCCCCCTCACCTCGCACCAAAAATCAGACCTCCCCCTACGCCCGCAACCGTAGCAAGTAACTGCAGCACTCAACCCATCTCATCTTCAATATCACACCTGCAACAACACACGCAACCGCTGCCCGCCAAACACCACCCACCAAAAAACAACAACCGCTACAACAACACCGATCACCAACAAATCTCAGCAAAGCATCCTTTCGTTTTAGGCGACGACCATCGACCTGCCTCACCGACTTGCCATCGCCAACCCCGGTCTCTTTTTGTCCCCCCGTTCACCTGCGGACCTGACATTGGGCGACAGAAACTAAGAACCTTCCTCGCTCGCCGCAAACAATGTCTGGTGCCGATGGTGGCTACGACCTGCTTCGGCGGGCAACTCAGGCAATGATGTCAAAGTAAGCACATCAATTTCCACTTCTTCACTTCCTTGCATCCGCCCTCCCCATATCGTTCATTACGGGCCTTTTTCTTCGCTCCGCTATCCCATGCACTGGCTGCTTCACAAATCGAGCCAATTTTTTTCTTGTTGCATACTCCCTTATCTGTTGCTCAATCAGGCCTTGCGAGGGCCCCATCGCCAGCCTCTGCCTCCTATTACACGTGTTTGCTCTTGCTCTTCCCTTCCCATTTAGCCATGCCTCTTTGCCGCGGTCCCGGCGGATGCCAGTGCCAGATTTGCGTCCCAGAGATGGACCCTGATCTTCCCCAAGAATCCGGCCCTAGGTTGCAGATTTCACGAGCGAGGGGTAGTAGTTCTAGCAGTAGCCTGTTCACACCTTGTACCGAAGCGACTCAAGCGGTCCGTTTTGGCGCCATCACTAGGAGTACCCATCTCGGCCTTTCATTACATGGCAGGGCTCCGCTTCGAGTCAGGCAAGTGCTTGCAACGATGAAGCCGCTGGTACTGGGCATTGCATGACGACCGGCCACTGTGGCCCTCGCTGGCACAATGGGGGTTGGGCGCAGTCCGTTTTGAACATCGTTGGGTCGATGCACTGTCAGGCGCCTGGCCACGATAGGCGCGCAATGGGGCTATAGAGCGAGCGAGCAAGAGAGAGCCCATGGGCAGCAAGCAGAGCATTACTACTCCCAACTTACATGGGACGGTGGGCTCAGCCATGGGCTTTCCCAGCGAACCAGACTTGTCAATAGGCTGCTTGCCCCCGGGGGGCTGATGACGAGAGAGAGAGGGTCTGACTCGCCGCCCGGCGTCACCTAAATAGCTCTCTCCCTCAATCAATCCCACCCCCTCCAAAAAAGGCTGCAGGGCAAATGCGCTTGTCTGGCTATTGGGCTCTCTCCCCACCCATACCGACCTTCACAATGAGACTTTCGCGATACACCCCCCACTTTTAACCCTTCCACCACATGGCTCTTCACATGGGTTGCTCTATGAAAGCCCTGGTTCACTTCAAATTCTCGGAGCAAAATCTTGTGTGACATGTCCCATTTTCCCATACAGCGAGTGCTAGCTCTCATACGTTCTCCCGTCCTACTTTTTCTCACCACCTTATCATTTGCATCGTGGTGACCTAGGGATGAGCGACTCCTCATACTGCGAACTCTGCTGTTTTGAGATGCTCCTGGTCCGAAAGCCACCCTAACTTCCTCTCCCTTCGTGTGGCTCGCTTTAGCGTTGACAGAAACTACTGTCTTTCTCCTTCCTCTTTGCCCCCCATCTCAACGACCCATCTCTTCTGCACGTCTCTAGCCCTGCAGCACTGAAACATCACACTTTGGTCACACTGTTCTTCGTTGCCGAAAAGCAACTTCGTCAACATGGCTGGCTCTAACGATAAACCCAGGCAAGGTGCGGGAGAAGAGGAAAGTGGGGACCAGATAGGGTCTGATACTCCCCGGTCAGGCATTGCAACACCGCAGCCTGACCTACAGGACAAGAGGCTACCGGGTATCATGAGTTATTTCAGCCAGGTTGGTTCTTCCTCTCTGAATTTCTTTTCTCGTACGCCCTCCACCTCCCGAGCACGAGAAACTGAAGACGCATCTTCCGCCCCGCATCAGGAAGAGAAGGATGCCGATAAGAAGACCACTCTGCCGGAACCACTGCCCAGCACAGATGACAAGGACTCCGCATCCGAGGCTTTACCTCTCCTACCTCATGAGAGAGTAACGCCCCCGGCAGAAGCCGAGTCCTCCCAGCCGGTAGCCTCCCATTCACAAACCAACCCTTACCCAACGCCACCCTGTTCCAAGACCCCATCGGAGACGGGCGTGAGGTTGGGCGAGGTGGGCAGTGATGCCGGAGGCATGTCATCGAGGGGCAGCTTTGATGTTGGTTCCCAGCCCCAACCCAGCCAGAAGAAGTCGGTCTCGGAACTTGCACAGATGCAGTCCCGCAGAGCGAGTCTGGCCAGTCCCCTTACCAATGTCGTCACCGCGTCTACTGTCCATGCGACCCACTTGTCCAACCCCAGCGGCTGCGTTGCTTCCACCACCACCACCACCCCCAGTTCTCCCTCCGGATCCCGCCCTTCTTTGGATTCTGCTGGCCCTCTTTCATCCAAGTCCGTTTCTGTTGATCGGCTTAAGAAGCTAACACATGTTGCCACAAATAAGAGTGGCCCCACTACGCCCACCCGAGCGCTCTCTTCCACACAGCCACCGCCCCCAAGCCTGAGCCGCTGTCGCGCTCCGAAAGCACACAGTCGCAGAGCAATGGGGACGCGGTGGAGGCCGTCAGTGGTCGCGAGACCCCCGTATCTGAGAAGAGCGGAGGCAGCGGAGCCTCTGGACTCTCTTCACAGAAGGGAAAACTCATAATCAAAATCCTGGAAGCTCGAGGCCTCCGCAAGAGCCGAGACCCCTACGTTGTGGCCGTTTTCCAGCGAAACGAGCTCATATCACCAGGTCCCCGAACTTTCGATGATGAGGACGATGCGCCCGCGCCTGGAGGAGGAGGTGTCCCGATTCAAAGACAGACCAGCGATTCCGGTCGCCCGATGGCCATTCCCATGAAAAGTCGGCAAAGCAGTAGCACTAGCATGTCTGAGCAGCATACGTTCCGAAATCGCCCGACACGGTCGTTCACCAGCCCTAAATGGGATGCCGAGGCCACTTTGTAAGTCTTTCCAACGCTAATTCTGGTGAAGCCGGCCAACTAATATCTACTAGTGATGTTGTGGACACGGATATGTCGGTGGACGTATCAGTATATGACCATGGTGTGAATGGGGAGGATCTCTTGGGGCACATCGATTTCCAGGCCACAAAGGATATCCCTGTCAGGGGATGGTTCCCTCTCAAGGGCCATGCCGATACCATGGAAGAAAACGCACCCACGGGTGAAATCTACGTTGAAACCATTTTCCAGCATACCGACAAGAAGCATTACGGACCTGATGACTTCCAGATCCTTAGACTCATCGGCAAGGGCACGTTCGGACAAGTTTATCAAGTCAGGAAGAAGGACTCGAATCGCATTTACGCAATGAAGGTCCTGTCAAAGAAGGTCATCGTGCAAAAGAAGGAGGTTGCGCACACAGTTGGCGAGAGAAACATTTTGGTGCGAACAGCCATGTCGGAATCGGCCTTTATCGTGGGGCTCAAGTTCTCGTTCCAGACATCTGGTGATCTTTTCCTGGTCACTGACTATATGTCTGGAGGTGAACTGTTCTGGCATCTCCAGAAGGAAGGCCGTTTCGACGAAAAGAGGGCCAAGTTTTATATCGCCGAGCTGATCTTGGCCATACAACATCTTCACCACAGTGACATTGTGTACCGCGATCTCAAGCCCGAAAATATCTTGTTGGACGCCAACGGTCACATCGCCCTGTGCGATTTCGGTCTCTCGAAAGCCAACTTGACCAAAAACGACACGACAAACACTTTCTGCGGAACCACGGAATATCTGGCGCCTGAGGTTTTGCTGGACGAGGCTGGTTATACCAAGATGGTGGACTTCTGGTCGCTGGGTGTCTTGGTATTTGAGATGTGCTGCGGCTGGAGTCCCTTTTACGCGGAGGATACCCAACAAATGTACAAGAACATTGCATTTGGCAAGGTTCGATTTCCCCGAGATACTCTGTCGCAGGAGGGCAGAAACTTTGTGAAGGGGCTGTTGAACAGGAACCCTAAGCATCGTCTTGGAGCTGTCGAGGACGCCGAGGAGTTGAAGCGACACCCGTTCTTTGCCGATGTCGACTGGGAGGCCTTGTCCAAGAAGCTCATCACCCCACCCTTCAAGCCCAAGTTGAAGTCGGAGACGGATGTGTCTTACTTCGACCCCGAGTTCACGAACGCACTGGGCCAGGCTGGGTCCCTTAATGACAGAGCCAACGCACTCACTACGGGCTTTGCAAACTCAACACCCCTTTCTCCCACGACGCAAGCCAACTTCCAGGGTTTCACCTTTGTGGACGAGAATGCGTTGGACGACCACTTCAGGGGACGTTACGACGATGACGAAATGGATCGTCGGGATAATGACTGGGACGACCTCGACGAAAATGAACTTCGAAAAGCGAACAACCGCATGAGCGGCATTGTACGAACTGGCGGACACGACGAGCCTTTTGGTAATTCACACTTTGATATGTGAAGGGCTGCTAGGCCTGAACTATATCCATGCACCTGATTTGGTTTTAGGGGCGGGTCTTGGTTTGTCATCGCTCCTTCACGTTCTTCCAGCAGTCTGTGTGGTTAAAAGAATTTTATAACGATCTGCATCATTGCATCAGCCTGCTATTGTTGCATGGGGTTTAACACAGCCACCAGTGGATGGTGGAGGGGTTGAAAGGCGTTAGGTCTTGCAAATATGAGGAGTAATGGCACATACAGAATGCTACGCAAGCAAAAAACGTTTCATGACTAAGGTGTTGAAATGCAGGATTGTGTTGGCAGGCAGAAGAAGCTGCCTAGCCATGTTTTGCCCTTCTCGTCGGTGCCTGGGTGCTTGAACCCCATCGAAAGTCGAGAGTGCGCACGTCTGTTTCTACAGGCCAGCTTCCCAATATATATGACTTTGGGAAGTGATGCTGCGTCCAGCATCACAAACCGTTGGCGCCGCTGGGAGACGCGGTGGTTTTGACCTGACACGGGCTAGCCATCGGACAAATTGTTGAACAGTGTAAAGGCGTCCATGGTAGGTACCTGGTGGAACAAACCAACAAGGTTCTTGATAGATAGTAAAATACACATATATCAAGATCTTATTCATCTAATGCAACCATGCTGAGCAATGTGCATGCGGTGGAGTGAAAGTTCTCTTATGATGGCTGGAGTTGCCAGGGTCGTGATTTTACTATCTACCTATTTGTAAACAGATCAGTACCACATGACTGTTTTTGACAAACTGACAGACATGGTTGTCCACCAATATTTCGCTCATGACCGATCCTGATTCTCTTAGTCGGCTCATGGTACGTTTAAGGAGATGCCTAGTTGTGTCCTCTCGGGCACAAGGTAAGGAAGCTCCAAATGGGTGTGATTTGTCGTGACGGACCGGAAAGTCGCGTGCGTGTATAATTGCATGGAGACAAGAAGGGGAAAAGAGGCAGAGAAGGGAGCTTTCCATGCATAATAGGTAGAAAAGACGTGGAGACCTACATACAACAAGTCATAACGAAGGTTCATTGCCAACCATGTTGCTTCAATAATTGCCACTGTTCCGATATCATGTTATGATATGATGATACCTGGGCAAGGCTTGCCGCACCTTTTTTTTCCCTGAAAGAACCTCGAAACAAGGCAGGGTAAATAAATAGACATGAGTAGCATTCCGCGCACTTCTTTCGTCCGCTGTGCTTGGAACCTGAAAACAAAAGGAGGGAGTCGGGGAAATACCTTCACACTCAAAGGAAGGATCCAGTAAGCATTGAAGTCAAACCAACCATAGACGTAATAAGTTAGTTGATAGTAACTACCCGTTTTCACGAGAACATACGGCAAGAAGCAGCCAGCAAGAGAGAAGAAGAGCTGGCGTGAGTGTTCCTATACAAGTCTCTCTCTTCTCCTTTCTTGGCATCATCCCCCAATCTCTAAACACCACAGGCACGACGGCTTGCTCAAATTTTGCGACTAAGAAGGAATACCGATTGTACTCACACAAGAATGCGAGCTTTCTTTTCTGTGATAGGCCCTGGTGAGTTCCAATTCGTGATCCTATCCCAATGTAGTTATTTAGGAGCAAATCGTCCATCTCATGGTGGCAAGGGCTGGGACAGGCTGGAATAGAACCGTCGAAATGAGCCGTTGCCGACTACACCTCGATGGCGACTCGGTCAGTATTTGTGTCTTGTCGCAACCAGCAGTTGGTGCAATAGGACTAGAGCCTCTGAACCGACTCGTTTCCGTCTACCCTTAAATTATATTGAGGCCTTTGATGGCATATCGATAAGTCCATCCACCCCTGACCATCTGGGGAATATTTACTAATCCTTCCCGAACATCCATGCTTACGGCAACAGCCTAGAGGTTCACATGTTCTTCCCCTTAACAGATAGCTGGGCCTTGGCATAAACGGTATCCCGAAGCAGATTTACTCACCCTATGGGGAACCAGACATGTCCATACATCCCCAGTCATGAAGTGTGGCATATTTTACTTGCAATATTGTGGTGAAAAGGTCACATTTGCTTGGCGGCGGATGAACGACTACGGGGTCAGCGTGTGTAATATGGTACCAGAAGTTTGGCTTCATGTCGGATTCAGCAACAGCGATCCTAGAGTAAATGTACAAGGATTACACTTCTTTTCCTTTGCATCCCCAAAAGATGTCATCCTCTTCCTGCCTTCCTGCCTCCTCAAACTCGCCCCCGCCATACGGCTGTTGTTTATATTGTCTTTGCCATCGAAACACATGTGATCGTATTATTTGATCATCTGCCTTCCCCGTTTCGTACCGTCTAAGGAATCATGTTCGCTTTCTATGCATGCAAACCACTACTAAATTCGGATTCCCCAGCGTTGTGTAAGTGCTCGACTTTCATCGACAATGTTGGTTTGAGCATGGGTGCTTCGAATTTAGTGGTGGGCGGTCTCCTCCTCCTCCTCCTCGACGAGCCAGTCCTCGACGACGGGGGCGGCGGAGCCGGGGGTGGCGGTCTCCTGGCCCTCGACCTCGACGGCCATAGTCTCGTAGTCCTTCAGGTTGCTGGCGAGATCGGCCTCCTCAGGGGACTTGGGAACCTTGGGGGCAGAGAATGTGGAGACTTGGCCAACAGCATCTGAGTCCTTGACGGGGATAGGCTTGTAGGCCTTCAGCTCCTTCAGGTAGAGCTCTTGAACGAAATCGGCTATATGGAAAAGGTATGTCAGTTAAATGTGCAGGCAGAAAAAATGGCGTGGTTTTTATAGAAACTGTCGGGCGGGATCCGGTTGAATGAAGGTATGGGCGTTTCTGGGCTTGCTGGAATTTGTATAGTATAGTCGAGGGGTTGATAGTTCTGTCGCAATGCTGGGCGTCGCGATTGTTGACCAAAATGTTGATTTTGTCGACTCGGAGCTCGGATTTGGGGGCCAATTGACTTCCGAGCTCTATGATGTCGCCGATTGATTCCCATACACAACCTCAAATTGGTGGTCCGAGTTTCCCCGATAAAAAGAAGAGACTCGCAAATCCAAACGTACCTCGTCGCGAAACGGTGGGAGCAATGAAGGTTCTGGCGGCGTTGACTCGGGCGACACGAGTGATGGCACTGGCGGCCGACCTGGCAGTCTGCAAGAGGGACAAAAATCCGGTTAGTGTCTTCTTCTTTCGGTTTTCGGGGTAGTAATTGATTGGGAATCAATTTGAAGAGGGGCATTGCGATTGACATACCGAGGGTCTGAGTTGGAAGAGCATTTTGATGGTGTGAGGAGAGACGGATATGCTCAATTGACTGGTTGGTCGACGGGGGTGGTCGTCGTGAGATGTGCGGGATGGTGGTGATGATGGGCGAGGAATTGGAGGTGAAGTGGTAGGTTGAGGTTTTTGCGGCTGCTCGGCGCTTCGGGGAAAATTGGACGGACGGCCTTCCTGCTTTGCCCATTCAACAGGTCCCGCCCAGCAAAAGCTCTCTGCTGCTGCACTGCTGCACCACACACGCACAACCTGGAGAAGAAGCTTGGACCCTCTTGAACCTGGTCTCCGATTCCGATGTCAGTGCCAAGACTCGGTCACGTGAACAAAGCAACTGCACTCAGTTCTTACTGATAAATGGTAGATAGCACGTTCAGGGTGGACTTCATGCAAACTGCATTTATCTACAGTATTCATCTACCAATGGAACTCAATAGCATTCACATGAACACTCCATGATATCAACGATATCTGAGATTCATCGGCTGTCATTACACTACCCACGGGCTCGAGCAGCCATAGCATCATCCCGTTAGGTCATGACGGAGGTTGGCTAAACAAGGCCTGCTCTAGCGGTCAGCAGGCCCTCGTGTTGTTTTCCAAGTTCCTTGGAAACCTTCGTCTAGTTCCCGTCAGACTCGCCCTCTTTTTTGAGACGAACTCACCCTGATGGTCTTGGTGACTCATTAAGCGCTGTTCGATGTTTTCCCCAGCCTGCTAATATGCGTGCATTGTCTGCATTGTCGACAGCCGCCTCCCAAGTGGGTCTGACCGGGTATTGGGGTCTGGGGAAGCCCCCCCCAAGAAACCCCCTCACTTGAGATCCGAGTGTCCTGTCAACATGGGCTAGCTGACATCGATGTTTTCTTTTCCTAATATGGGTGTCTCTCTGACGGGCCTATTATTTATTGTTGATATTGATCAGGACTCACCGTGCTGATGTGACTGGATTGCACTTGACCTTCAAAATGTGTCTTGGTGATGGCGGAGCGTACACCGCTTTTGCGTTCCCCGACTTGACGGTGTGGTCAGATTCAACTAGCTATTGGCCATGACGAGATGCTGATTTTTCGTTCTTTCTGTGGAAAGTTGATTTTTCGCATAATGCCAAGAACAGAAACAGCTCCATTTTCGTAAACGGCGCGAAGCCCTGGACCGATGCCTGACCTGTGCCCCCCAACTGCCGGTCACCTAAAGAGCTCTCCGCCTGGTTGCAGCACCTTCGGGTTATGCATAGAGCCACTACCAATAGCAACACATTATCGCCATACTTATAATTGTTTCATCTCGAGCTTTACAAGCCTCGTTCACTTCGAGAGTCTTAACTGCCTCGCTGAACCATAGTAGCTGTGAACGTTGGTAAGCTTCTAAACTAGATGACTAAATAGTTGCCCCTATCCTTTCCTATATGTAAATCTTCAACGAGACGCGGCACAGGCTGCTGTTTCCGCTGCAAATCACTCCTTCCCCGTTCAGCCTTCTATTACCACACAGGAGTTATGGTCACACACTTCAACTGAGACTGAGTGCGGGAGTACTTGGGGTCATTGTTGCTTATGTTGTAATCACCAGGAACCTCTTGGCCTTTACCGTCTATCAATTCGGCTGGTTTGACCACCCTTCCGCCCTTTGGTCAATGTTTCACCGTGGCTCAATGCCGTTACTCTCCATTAAGCTAGACACTACTGCATTTTGTATATCTATCAACCAAGCCAGATATTTCTCACTTCTGAGATATCTGACACCAAATCTGGGTGGTCGTATGTAGAGATTCGTAATGGCCAAAGGTATCTAAGTCGGGAAGCTCAGGAGAAGCCAATGGACACCTGGTGGGATCAAGAACGCAGCGCATTGAAAACTGGACAAGAACAGATGAAGTTGGTATGGATCATTCATCAGGTCTCAGGCGAGCTGAAAACACCCGAATGAGAATGGTGGTAGGGTGGCCCCCTGAACGATATCCGATGATAAATGTTCCAACTTCTCGAGTCACAAACAGACTGCACAGTTTATGGTGCCCTTGATGTCCTTTATCCCACTGTCATGCAGTGGGCTAGCAGATAACATTGACCATCTTATCTTCATGTTGCAGAAAGAAAAACGCACGTTGAAGTGCATCGTCAGATTCATCGCTAGTAATATCAGGGATAACCATCAGCGTCCACCATGATTGGTAGGTCATAGTCCTCTTGACAGGAATCAGTACGCACTATCATAATGTCGGGCTTACGATGAGCGATAACCATGCCCAGTCCTCCCCTCCTTAGATGAGCATACCTATAAATAACCCAGCAGAAGTCAAAGTCTTACATGCCATTGGTTGTATGTGTCGGTGATCGCCGCTAGTTGTCTAGCGGCGATCCAGGTGGGCCACCCATAAGCTGGGGATGTTGTAAGGACGACATATCGTACGCCCGTTATAACGGTGATGCCAGGCATAAGGCAATGTGTATTGCCGTAATCAGGAAAACAGCAGAAGAAGAGTGCGTTGAAGTGTGGCTTGGGCTTGCGTCGGGCAATATGAGCCCACGACCCTAGCTTATGTGTTGTGTATTGATGGGGTGGCTGCTGTTGGATGAGAAGGAGTGAGAGAAGCCACTTACACTCAAAAGTCGAATGGGGCGGTGATGAGAAAATCTTCGTGAGAAAACATGTTCATCAGTACTTGGTTGAGATGTGTGTGTCGGCTTTGGTTTGAATCTCATATCTCTTGCAATGTGATGAAAGTGCCGGATAGGGGAGAGCATTTGGATGTTGGGATCATTATGGTGAAATGGAGCAAGAATGAGATGAAAGGTAGCTAGAATAAATTTTTTAAAAGAATACACCAGTAAAAATGTAACAGGGGAATTTGAACCGTGGTCTCCGTGGAAAGGTGAGGTGTAAGTGAGGTTCAAGAGTTGCCTAATGCTAAAAGGCAACGCAGACGCCTTACCACTTGACCAAACACGTCAAACAACAGGTGCCTAGCAGCCCGGGCAGCGGCCATGTCGCTGAGTCGACGACGGTACGAGTTGAGTGGACAAGCTACGAGGAAAGACACTGGAAATCTCAAGTCACAGTCTGGGGTGCAGCTCACCTGAGCAACACCACAGAAACATCACGGTCAAGACCAGATATGGGCGTACCCAATAGCACATTCTTAGTCAAAATACTATATAAAAAAATAGAAGAAAATCATAAAAACAACAAGAACACGTCCCTGAAGCATATAGCATAGTAGAAAAAAGACAAAAAAGAGCACCCGGGAAGGCGGCGTGTTGCACGACCCGGGATCGAGAAAGAACCTTGGCAACTCTCTTCCTCAAGTCAGGCTTCAGTGGAGGGGCCTGTCGGAAGTGCTAGCTGAGTCACTCGTTGTATTTCATCTGGCCTCAAGTTACGATTTCAGTGGAGGGATCGCTCGGCTTGTAGGAAAGTCCTCATCTTGGCAGTTATAAGGGCTACTTCGCAGTTTTTCCAGAAATTAGCCGAGCTCCCCTATTGGCCCGGGAAGATGTACTGTACTTAGGTACCTGTGAATGGCTTCCCGTTTGATTGTTACCTTAGGGGGCGGGTACAGGGCTGTCTCTGGTGGGTGCTGGCGACCACTGCTGGTGCTGGCTGGCTGACCTACGGCCTGCTTGCTTGGTTGCCCACCTTCTTATGCACTGGCCCAACAACTGCATTATCATCAAGGCTTGGAGTTTCTTCTTGATTGGATCATACTTTATTACTGCACACCTATCGTCTCCCATGGGTTGTTGCTTGAGAGCCTCTACCATGGCAATATCATCCTTTCCCTCAAGGCCCAGGCAGCTCAGCAGCCCATCCATCCACCCATAGGATAACAGCAGAAGATTACAGAACCAAACCACAACCCCAAGTCAACATGATGAGATATGAGAACTCTCCTAGTCACTACGAAGACCAACTAATCACAACTCTAGGTGGCCAGTCCAGTTCATTCATGGTTGTATAAATTGCTTCAACTCGCTGACCAAACTCTCATAAAGATCAAGCCAGGGCCTTGGGCTTCCACTCCAACCATAATACTTCGCATGAAACCATTTCATAAACGTATATAAGTGTTCGAAAGCTGGCCTACAATCAAGGGCCCAACCCACCGCAGGAGGATCTCCAACTACCATGTGGTCAACCACACTGAAAACCAGTGCCACAAAATACCAATACCGCAGCCGTGTTGAACACACGACCAGCAGATACCTGATAAAGGAAGAGAAAATTGGCGAATGCGACTTACATCCAACAAACCACCGAACTCTGGTGGCACATACTGAGCGGACCACTACAGGGCAATGGTTTCTAAGCCATACAGAAGAATATGTTTATACAACGCGCCAGTTGACTATGTACAGAAGGTCGGTCTCCGTATATACAATGGATGAGACGCTAAAACACGGTGCTAAGCAGTTCCCGCCTCCCTGAGTTCCAAGATCCCCCCCTTCGAAGTCTTTTCATCGCCTCCCCTTCCGACGATTGCGATTCCTCAAGTCGATCTCTTGTAGAGATAGGCCACGAGCAAGAGAACCCAGGCGACCTCATGCCCACGGCTCAATCCGACATCTCGTAAAAGTCGTCGCACTTGACCATGTTGCCGACAGGAAGGTTGCAGTTCTCATCCGCGCCGCGCATGTAGCAATTGCCTGCAGTAGTCATCGTCAAAGATTAGTAGGGGCCACTCCAGTCGAACAGGCTGCTGCTTATCGCCCGCTTGATGACAAAACAAAACGACCATGATTTGTCTCATAAAGAGACCAGAGCTCTCAAGTGGCTTGCTTACCATCGTCACAGCGGCACGCCACGTCGCTCCCAGATGATGAAAAGAGATATGTCAGCTTCATGCGTTGGTACTCGGGACCTATATGAACGATACAGTCAAAGAGAAGGGCGGGGAAAGACATACCCTCCGTTGTCGCAGGACTCAACGCCAGCAGGGAAAATTTGCGGGCCCGTGGTGGTCTGGTTCTGGCTTTGGGCCATGGTCACGGCCACCGCCGCGGCGAAGAGAGAGAAGAGCGAAGATAGATGCATGTTGTTGTTACTTCTTGGCTTGGGAGGTATTGCTTTGTGGAAGGAACTGGCACCGGATTCTGGGTTCTGGCCGAACAAGAAGTTCAGCGATCAGGATTATGGTAGTAACAATTGTAATTAAGATAAAGATATTAGAGGGCGGATGTATGTAAGTATGGCAGAGGAAAGACTGTCGACCTTGAACGAGAGGCCCAACTTATATACACAGAAAGGGAAGCCCAAGCGTCAAACCTCTTCCGGTTCCGTCTTCGTGACTTATTCAGCACAGTTGGGGAAACAAATCGGATCAAACAGCACCCTGCAACACGAAAGCCCCCAATTCCATGGCTGCGGATCCTTTTTGGTGTACCGTATTGTTTCATGGGGAAAGCATCGTGAGCATATCGAGATTGAGTCTTGGGCTTTTTACCTCACTCTGAAATGGGGAAAATCAGAAAGAAAGGAGTGACGGCGCGGCCCAGAATAGCGCGGATGGGATCGGCACGCCCCCTTTTATTGTTTCGTTTTGAGCTGATGTGTGAAACGGGCAGCCTCTTCAAACAAACAGCACGAGACGAAACACCTGTATCCGAGCCTCCATACGCCTCGCGGAAGAGGCTGAGGCGGGTTCTAAATATATAGGAGCGCCTCGATGGTGGTCGGGGACGTGTGTTCCTGGCTATCGACGACCTCCACAGCCATCGCCGGATACTCCAATGTTCCCTTTTTTTCTTTCCTTCGGAAAACCGGACCCACTGGCGGCACCGCTGTAACCGATCGGGCAAATGATATAAAAGTAGAAGGCCTTGGGATAGTCGGTGCGATATGCAACCGTGGATGATTGCGATGGTAATTGCTCAAGATGCCTATCATCAACCAAATCGACCCAGGCTCTGCAAGAATTGATATTGGCATGGCCTCAATGTGCCGGATCAGATTACGGTACTAATGTACGCACTTTAGCTCGAATCACGCTATCATCCCGGTTGGTTGGTTGGTCGATCCCAAGATCCGCGCAGCAGATCCCAACCAACCCCGCTAGTTGCCCGAAGGCAGAAGCAAGTGGCAAGTATGTATCGATCAAGTTTTAAAATTACATAAATCATTAACGGCGAGCTAAACATACGCATGGATCTATACTCCAGGTACCTGCCCCAATACACACCCACATACACCAACGCTGTCTGGTAATACATACATACAACAACACCGCCCATACACTGGACTGCTACCACCTCATCATTCGATCAAGGAGTCGTCTCTTCAATCAAGAGGCGTTGCTCATCTTCTTTCGCCCCTCCATACTGGAACCGCCGCTGCCGCCGCCGCGGCGCTTCCGGAAACTGGTGAAGCCCTTGACCGCAATGTACAACAGCGCAATGACGCCAGCGACGACCGAGTAGGCGACGATGAGGCCGGTGCCGCCGCCGCCGCTGTTGCGGACAAGCTCAATGCCCAGCCCGCCGTTGATGACGCCGAGAATCATGAGCGCGCGGCCGTACCAGATGTGCACGTGGGATACGATACCACGAGACTGGTGCTTGACATAGTACATGTGGTGCAGGGAACCGCCAATGGGCTGCAAGACCATGAGGCAAACGATAACCGTGCCGAAGACGGTGTGAGTCTCACTGAAGCCCTATATGGTCA
The DNA here is from genome assembly GCA_038364195.1 of Apiospora sp. TS-2023a. Lineage (NCBI taxonomy): Eukaryota > Fungi > Ascomycota > Sordariomycetes > Amphisphaeriales > Apiosporaceae > Apiospora > Apiospora sp. TS-2023a. The sequence goes on along the minus strand of JAQQWQ010000007.1, from coordinate 1,354,548 downwards.
CAAAGTATTCGTTAGCGCACCGTCATATGACAAAAGAGAGAGAGAGAGAGCAAGGTGAGATGAAAGCCAATCGAATCATGAGAACATGACTTACCATGAAAGTCTTCTGAGAAAGGACATATCCGAGACCGAAACCGACCCACATCAGCACGAAGTTGAAGAACTGGAAGGCGGCGTGGAACATCCACTTGCCGAGCAGCGGCATGAGGATGGAGCCGACGGGGTACAGGATCACGAAAACAAGCGCCATGATGATGCCGTGGGCACGCTGCAGCCTCGTGATCTCCTGGCGAGCGCTTTGGAAACCGCCGCCGGACGGGATGACGCCGGGTCCACTGCTTCCGGGTGCCCCACTAGAGCCGCCGGACCCAAAACCGCTGCCCCCGCCACCACTGCTGCCACCACCCTGTTGCGCGTTGATGAAGGGGTTCGCGTCGCTCGAGATGGTCGCCTGCGTCAGGTCGTACGACCAAGAGCTGACGTCGTCGTGCTGACTAATAGCGGCGTTCTTGTCGGTAGTGGCGAGCGAGTCGCCCGACTTCCAGCCGGCGATCCAGGGTGAGGACGTGCTGGTCAGCTGCATGGAGCCGCCGTTGGCCCAGGACTCGCAGTTGGCGCAGGCCACGTTGGCGCGCATCGTCTTGCCGCCGTCGACGACGCCCGAGCCGGCGAGCAGCGTCAACTTGGCCGCGGTACTGCTGGTGTCGAGGACGGGCATCTGGTGGTTGGTGCCCTGGCGGGGCGAGATGGTCACGTTGCCGTTGCCGTCCTGGTACATGATGAACATGTTGGAGCCGGACATGCGAGAGCCAGTTCCCAGGCCGATCCAAGAGTACGTCGTAGGGGCCGAGATCTGGAAGTATATGTTGCCCGAGTCGGAGCTGGCCGACTTCTGAGGCACACCGACGGCGAAGCAGACATCGGTCGTCGGGCACGTCTGCTGCGGCGCGGCATGGGTGAGCGCCGCATAGGAGGCGAGTGCGGCTGCGGGGAAGGCGTTAGCTATCGGGGCGATGGTAACACATGAACGGCAGAAGCAAAGTGCCGCCGTGATGGTCCAGCGGGTATAGTCGAGTCATGCCATGGTGGCATGAAGAGGGAGGGTATGCATGGGGGGCGACTTACATAGAACCGCGGACCGTCGAAGGGAGAACATGTTTGGTTTGCTACTTCTCAATGATCACAATAAAAACTCATATCATAGACACTAGACCAAGGGAGAAAGCAATGCAATGTTGATGAGGATGTGACCGGGCATTTATTAAGGGCGCACACCCAGGAATGACATCGACTAGCAGCGATGCCAAGCATCCAAGACTTTGTTTTGTTCGGCGCAAAACATCTCAATTACCCAGCCATGACGGACGGACTTGGGTGGGAGGAAGTACCTGCTCGTACTCGAGTAGCCTTAGGCGAGCGGAAGCGATAGATCGGCAACTGAGACAGGGCGTAGTAGGTATCAGGCACAGACAGGCGAGCAGGAGGATACGTACATGCAGACACGTGCCAAGCGCCTTGTCAATATGCGTTCATCCGCATTCTGGAATGCAATCTAGGCCTGCTGCTGACCGACGCCCAACACCTTGTTTCCCCCAAACCTTGTCCGTCGTCCCTATTTCCTTACTTCAACCCGGTAGCCCCAGCCTATTAGATGTAGCAGCATCGGCTATGTAAGCCCGTAACGTCCGTGAAGCCCGCGAAGCGCGTTATGGACCACGGCCACGTAATTAGTTCCATGCGGTGGCTTGTTGCTGCTAAGCTGTCTCGGCATGTTCCTTGACCTTGACCAAACCGCCGCAGCGGTGTCTGCATGTCAACAGGGCATGGCGACAGAGTTCGCCGTGTCTTTGGCACGATATGACCCATTGATATGGGGGGTATGGGTATGGGGGTGTACGGGGACTGAGTGCGGTTCCACGGTGCGGAAGTCTCCAAATTAACGCGAGGTGGTATTACTCTTCCCCAGATGAGTATATGATCCAGAGGTGGATATGGAAGTGATTGGCGGGACGCTTAGGAATAGACGCCAAGAGTGGATCGTCATAGCAGCCAGTAGGTTACTGGGCTAGGATTCGGAACTTTGCGCTTCCAGAATATCGCAGGTCCAGATGCTCCTTAGCCGTTAGGTTAGGCTCTTCTGTCAATCGGCTCCTTCGATCACTGGATCATGTGGAATCATGTACTGTAACTCCAGGCTCAACTCAACCTGCCATACCTACTAGCTCAGCCACCAAAGCTGATGCGGCTTCAGCGGCCTCAGCGGCCACGTTCGAGGAGGTGCCAAGGGACTGATGATGAAAGTCAATTGCCGCCAAGTCGGGGAAGGCATCAATTGCTGGGTACATGACTGGAAATAACTGCATGGTCGAGCATATTGCAACAGCGGCACAACGGGCGGCACGTTGATGTCTCTTTAAGTGCACGCATGCATGGGCGTTTACTCATCGCGGCCCAAGGTCCATGACTTCGATACCTGCACTGCTCGCCGACGCTTGTCGATGAGTAATGGCAATGGTCAGGGCCGGAAATTTCAAGATCCTTACATTGGGTAGATGTAACTGTCATGGAGTGCATTAGAAACAACTCTGGGGAGTTAATATCGATAGCCCCCAGTAGCCTCGACTCGAGCGAGAGGTTCCCTGAGAAGGAGGAACTCGATGCGACGAGATTGGGTTATGGTGGCTGCGGCTCGCACTAACAAACCGACTACGACTGACGCGGGCGCCCAGCTGGGCAGCTGGGCTTTCAGAAAGCTGCATGTTCAGCTTTTCGTGTTGGCGCAATTTCGTCATGAATGTTTGGGGAAACAAGCACCTTCCTGGAGTCCCCAGTAGGATCTTTTCGGACGATTTCAAACTTCCAAAACACTCACGACGATGGCCGAGATGGCCGAATAGCCGTCCAGGCCTATTCGATAGATATCAAGTGGATATATACTTGGTTGTACATCGTCAAGACATACGTCCGAGGGGTTTTCGCACAGACAAGAGAAGCGGCGAGATGTCCCCCGAGTGCCGACGTCGTTACCTCTGGCAAATCTGATGTTGTCTTTACCCTACAATGTTACCGAGACCTGTCTTTCCTTGTTTGGACTGGGACCGCAAGGAGGAGTCGGCATCAACACCTGCATGCATACATGTATGTACATCCCACTACAATTTGATCAATGTACGGCAGACAGACGCACATGCAATGCAGGCCAAGGAGTGCCGCGCAGAGAAAGAAAGAAATGCGCCCTTCATCACACAAGACAAGTACGTGTCGCCTCTGTTAGTCAAAGGTTTGTAATACTCCTTTGCGCTGCCGTGACGCAACACGTCAAGATCTTGGTGTGATGCCAAATCGGACAACCGGCGGCACCCGATTGGGCAGGTTCCTTTTTCCCATCCCACTGTCACCCTCCCTGAGATAAGAAGAGGACGATGTTCGGGACCAGGAAGGACGAGCCGAATAGAAGGGAAGGTAAACGTAAACCCTAAATGCAATCCCAAACGTGCCAAAACCACAACCACCCTGATCGACTGGCAGCAGGCTGTCGTCATTCGTCTGTTTCTTTCCTTCCATTGCCTATTTACGATTGCGACATGAGGACAGTATGTTGTGTACTGTAACATACCTATATGTAGCCAAGATGGAAATGACAACAACAAGACGTACAAACGCCGGTAAGATTGTTTCAGAATAATGCAAGGTAGAGTGGTGGAATTCAGCCTGCCCAATAGCCAAACTTCCATTTCTCATTGTCCGCATTGGGCAATGTTGAACCCATCTCAGATTCTGGATCTAGCGACGGGCCAAGGGGCTTGTTGCAAGCCTGGAAACCAAGTGCCGCCATGACCTTGATTTGATCTGCCAATTAACCTAAACGGAAAATGTCTTCCCAATAAATGGCTAATGACCAAGCTAGTGGGAAACTATAACTTGTGGCCCTGGGGATGTCGTCTATTTCGTGCCGCCAACTACCGCTTGCGGCACCACTCAGAAGGGTTGCATTCGAAATGGTGGATGGGGTTGCCCTACCACACTGCCCCGACTCTTCGGCACTAACAAGCTAAGGAACGAGCTAACAAGCTGGCACGTCAGTGGGGGGTTCTGGGGGATCGTTGGAGGAAGGGAGCAAGATGCGCTGGTCGTATTAGATGAAACATGCACGTCTGCTGCAGTCTATCACTACATATCTTAGGAAGAGGAAGATAAGAAAGAAACAATACGCATTTTCCTGCCAAAACAGCCAAGAAGCTGAGGCCTCCCATGAAACAAGAAACTCCTATAGCACCTCATTCTATCCCAAGGACTCGTGGCTCTGCCTCCCCCGTATGCGACCAATCTATGCCGCTGTTCTCTAAACGACGCGCACGCCTTGCGTCATGCCCCCCGAAATGCGGCAGGCTGTGCAAGTATGCGCCAGTAGCTTTTCGCCCATCTATCCCGTCCCGTCCCGTCTACTCGTCTGGGTAGTCTAATTCCACGAGATTCCATCTCGGCGAACTCGTATCTAAGCGTCCGTCGCGAGAAAAGGCACACTCAGGAGATCTGGTCCATTATGCCTCCGCCATCATTGCGAACCCATTGCTCTCCAGCAGACTGTTTGGTGCCACAAAGCTGAACCCGCCAAAGGGATCATCCTTGTCATCCTTGCTCCCGACAGCGGCCCAGGGATCCTTGGCCGTAAGTACGGGGCTGAGCGACAACTCGGTGAACTCGGGCGCGAAGTTTTCCGCAAGCTCAGGGTCCGTAATCATTGGCTGAATTGGTGGCTCAACCTCTCTGGCAGCAAGCTTCTTCCAGTCGATCGTGCGGAAGAACCTATGCTTCTTCATGATAAGAAGATCCTTGGGCATGCTACTGCCCAATCGTTTCGCGGGATCCTTCCTCAGCAAACGCGTGAGTAGATCCTTAGCATCCGGGCTGAGGAAGTAAGGTAGGACCAGCTTTTGTTTGACGATGTTCTGCTGAATCTTGGCATGGTTTCCGCCACGGAAGGGAGGGTTGCCGGTCATCAGATCGAAGCCCAGCGCACCGAATGACCACCAGTCAACCGCTTTGCCATACTTCTGTCCCTGCACAACTTCCGGGGCCATGTATTCCACCGTTCCCAAGATGGACTTACATCCAGAGTCCTCGTCGAGCGCGACCTTGGAGAGTCCAAAGTCCGTCAACAGGAGATGGCCTTGGTGATCCAGCAGACAATTCTCGGGCTTCAGGTCGCGGTACACTACCCCGAGCGTATCGTGCAAGTGCGACAGCGCCAGAGCCATCTCGGCCATGTAGAAGGCAGCGACAGGCTCAGGGAACATCTTCTCGGTGTTGAGGTGAGTGAAGAGCTCACCACCCTGCCCATACTCGAGAATCAGGTAGAGCTTCTCGTGGTCCTGGAAGGCGTAGAAAAGTTTCACAACGAATGGATGTCGGTTCACCGACTCAAGGATCTGTCGCTCCGTCTTAGTCTGCTCGACCAGCTTCTTGTGTACTATAACAGACGCCTTTTTGAACTGCTTCTGGGCGTACAGACGACCGGTGGAGCGTTGCTTCACAAGCAGCACCGTGCCATAGGTGCCCTTGCCCAGGCATCGCAGGGGCTCAAAGTCGTCGTTCTGCATTTTACGCTTGACAACTCCGCCTTCAATCGCGCCAAACATGGGCTTCTCGCGCACGCTCTCGCTCACAAAGTCATGCTCGAGCTGGACCTCGTAGCTCGTCGAACCGTTGTCGGAGATGTCGTCATCGCTGCGGTAGAGGACGCTCTGGTGGCTGTTGGTCCTGCTCAGGCGCGTCATGGTGCTGGAACGCGAGTCGCAGTTGAGGCTCAATGGGTCCATCTGCAGGCGCAACTTGGCAATTCCGCTGACTGCGGGGGAATGCTGGCCGCGCAGGACAGGCGAACAGTTTGCGCTGACGACGTCATCGATGCCAATGTGTTGCGGGCGACTGCGTCGCGAGGTCAGTGGCGGGGTCTTGCAAGAGTCGGACTCCTCATCTCCGGAGTGCAATGGGGTGTGCCCGAAGCCGCGGACAGTAGTAAGCGCAGGTGCCGCCGAAGTGAGCATTTTGGACATTTTGGCGGGGGAAAGTGCGCTAAAGTCGTTGCGACGGGGTTTGTCTATATGGTGGAAAGTAATGTGGTAGAAATGATGTCTATATTTCTATCCTCTCTATAGAAGCAAGAAGCACTTCAGCCTACCCCGATTCAAGGTAGGTGAGTGCCTCGTCGGCGTTCAGCGTCGGCGCGAGGTTCAAAGAGGAAACCGTGGATTCGCTTTTGTTGTGAAAGGCGCATCTGGCTCCAGGAAAGAAACGAAGAAAAGAGAGGGTTCTCTGGCTGTTGTTGATCCTGCATTTGCGGCTGGCGTGCTGCGCTTCGTAGTGGTGTTGGGTAGGTTGTGGTTGTTGTTAATTTCACCAAAATGGTGTTGTTGAAGGGAAAGATTCAAAGAATTCGAGCGCGGGCAGGGCCACAGGAAAAAGTCAAGTCACTAAACCGTGTGTAACCTACCTCCGTGTCCAGCTTGGCAGCACACATTCTTTCGCGTTGGTACCTGAGAGATCTGGCATAAACCAAGGAAATTGGTGTCAGACTACGGCTGCGGCTTGTACTTTGCTCATCCTAGCTCAATCACAAGCCAGACCTTGTTCGTTTTTTCCTTCCTTTGTTGCATTCTAAGTCAACACACGGAAATACCAGCCAATTGGCAGGTGTGGTTCTGGGTAATAACGTGATAAAAATCAAAGTCTTTTCCCACTGTACCACTTACACGAGAGGGAAAGAACCCCTCTAAGTGGGCAGTCATGCCACCACACGCCCAAGGTCACCAGTTACCGCAATTATACCCTGTCGCCGTCACGAGCAAGACCGGCCAATCCCACTTTCCGCATTGCCATTGAAATGACCATTTTTTCCCTTAGCCGTCGATCGTTTTCGCAGCCTTAAATTCCAGTCAGCTGAATTAAGAACCCCGTCACCTATTCGCTCCTCTCGCATTCCTGCTGTCTTGGCAATCAAACTCAGAGTCAGCCCAACACCTAGGGGATGCGAACTTATTGCTGCAGGCACCTAAACTTAGAAAAGGGACAGGGGCTGATGATGGGATGCAACCTCTCACTGAACTTTCACTCACGATTACTGCATCCTGTCAGAAACCTTCTGAGAAGTCTGAATCGCCGTATCACTTATGCGACAACAACCCCTTACTTTTCCATCAGGGGGTCCAGGGGTTGTCGCGATGCACAAATGCTCGACATATCATTACAACTTCGTAGCAGCTTCGAATTCTGATTTATTATCGGAGTTGAACTCGTTTAATCCCTCGAGGAAGATGTTGCACCTACACTGGCAAGGAAATCTCATATGAGTTTCCTAATGTTCTGTTGATCTACTTTTTATTGGGATAGCGCCTGTTAATGGATCGTCTGGGGGGTATGAAACGTTATCCACCGAGCGACAACAACTCAGGGATTGGACTGCAGTTATCTGGCTCGGAGGTGTTTGCTGTGTCAACATTCTGATCTATGTATTGCCTGATTTCGATATATCGCTGATGCAAGAAAGCTTGTTCTTCCCACGACATGATATCTCTAATACAGTTTGCCTGTTGAACCAGTTAGCTTTACGTTTCCTATTGCATAGCAGGTCCGGAAAGTCCGAATATCGGTGACAGCACGCAATACGATGGAAACAGATTGCAGACACGGCCGATTGAATCCGCATGCCATTACTGCGACTACCCAAATATACCAATCCAGGTTGTTGGAGATAGTCTAGTGGCATCCATACCAAGCCGTTGCGTTGTAGACGGGCCCAGAGAGTACGTGAAGTTATATGAACATATGGCATTGGATGGATCCTGAAGAGTCGCATCCTCCATATCTTCCAAGTAAAGTACTGGTTCATCCCTGCATCATCTGCTTCTATAATTGGTTGTTGGTATGAAGGGCTCATGATGTGTTGCACTTAGATGAACGAACAGTCAAGTATCATAGGTCATCCATCCCCTGTGCGATACGGGATAGTTCACGGCTCTGCAATATCACCCAACAACAGGAATTGTGGATGGCAACGTGTAAAGGGCCGTCGCGACGTCCAGCCGCGCCGCCGTGAGGCACTTATCCAAGGGAGAACACCCAGGTTACGGTTATAACAATAAGGACTAGAATGTTGTCGCGTTCGCCAAGGCCGTCGAGAGCACGGATGACGTATTTTTGCCTACTGTGCGCCCAAGGCGCTGGTGACTGGTCGGCCGAGAACAAACCGTCATTTGATTTTGTTACCGTCACGCCAACCTGGGTTTTCCTTCGGCCCCTACGCCTCCAGGAAGACCGGTACCTGTGAATATCAACAGCTACCATCTCATCGAGTCGCTGGGCCGCGTGTGGCGGCTGGTGGGCGTTAAGGAGATTGCTGTCCTTTGAGCTCGACGAGCTCGCCGACGTGCATGACCTCGCTGCCGCTCACGCCCGCGCCTTGAGTCCCCCGAGTCCCGCTCCTGGGTGGGGCAGAACTTCCGATACTAGGACGCAGTCGATATGGTCCGGGACCTCGTCGTACCCGAAGTGGGGGGCCCCATCCCGACAGGAAACGCGGAACGGCTCGAATACGTATCGACTGTGGACTGTGTCCAAGGCTGCCAGGGTCTTGGGCCTGCATTATCGAGGCTTGAGGGAGACGCTCAACGAGACGCTCGCGCAGCTCCTACACAAGCTGAGACGTGCAAATATTACTTTCCATGTTGGTTGCCAATTCCCAGCAACTGTATCAAAAGCATCGATCCACCAGAACCAAGGTTCGTTTTCGTTGATACCCAGTATGAAGATAGAGCTGTGTTGGGTCTGTTATCCGTGCCCCTACTACCAGGTAATTACTCAATGAACCTAAGTGCTGTTTGATGTAAGTTATATCCCTTGGCTTATGGTCCGACTGCCATCCATACGGGAGAGAATGAGCCCTATGGTCATCATCATGCAGCTGCCGGTACCTGTCCAGACCATATATTTCTGCCACTTTTGCTTAGATATCTGGGAGGACAAAGGGCTATCAAATTGAAGATGGAAAGATAGTCACTGAGCTTGAGCGATGGTATATCGTATATCACCCCTGTTACGCTTACGGCTTACCATCTCAAGCCGGTGGCCAGCAGGTGTCTTTGCTAACCCATCAAATTTGGACCTGAACGCCTTTATCACAAGGTCTGTGTTCCCAGCCGCAAGGATGTAACAGGCAGGGAGTCCCGTCTTTCTCCGTGTCCAAATATGTGTACGCAGTTAAGCCCACCCAACGTCGACAGTGTCAGAGGAGAGGGTCGAAAGAGCAATTTTCATGAGACCTTACAGGGGAAATGCCGGATTTGCTTGCTGTCTTAAGGGGCACAGTAGGTAAACTAGTACCAAGAGTCAACCATATGGTATCCCGACTCCAGTCTCTGAGCCCCAAAACCTCTGGTCTGGAGTAAGACCCTACTTCCCCTCCTCCGCCGCAGCAAACAACTTCCCCAACGCCTCAAGACTCACATTCCCCCCACTAAACACGATCCCTACATCCCACCCCTCGGGCCCCGCCTCCCGCTCGACCATGGCCCGGAAGTCCTCGTTATAGAGCGCGACCGCGAGCGGCACCGCGGCGCTGGGCTCGACGACCATCTTAAACCGCTCGAGCACGAGCCGCAGCGCGTCGCAGATCTCGCGCTCGCTCACGCTGTAGAACCCGCTCACCAGTTTTCGCTCGTAGATGACGTGCCACGGCACCTTTCCGAGGGGCGTCCGCAACCCGTCTGCCACGGTCAGCGACGACACGGCCTCGACCCGCACGCCCGACTCGTACCCCCGCTTCGCGTCGTCGGCGCCCTGGTGCCACGGCTCGCACCCAAAGACGCGGATGCCCGTGCCCTCGCACGAGAGCGCGACGCCCGAGAGCATTCCGCCGCCGCCGCAGGGGGCGAGGATAGCGTCAAGGCCGGACTTCTTGCCTGCTGTATGATCGGTCTTTGTGGCCGGAGCGGCAAAGCTGCACCGGCCGCCCTCCTGATCCTGACACTGACCTGGCCCCTCCGCCATCATCCGCGCTGCATCCTCCTGCAGCTCCAGCCCCAAAGTCCCCTGCCCCAGGACGATGTCCGGGTGGTCGTAAGGCGGCACGAGGCGGGCGCCCGTCTCCTCGATGACCTTTGCCGCAGCCGCCTCGCGCTCGACCGACGTGGAGCCGCTGAAGATGACATTGGCGCCGTACCCCTTCGTCGCCGCGACCTTGGACGGGGTCGAGATCTCCGGCATGACGATATAGGCCGGGACGTTGTGAGTGCGGGCCGCGAGCGCCAACGCCTGAGCGTGGTTGCCTACAGATTGGAAAGGGGGTTAGCTAACGCGCCTTGATCATCTCCTCGAAGTCGTCTGCCCCTCCCGGAACCAACCCCCCTAAATCCAAGACAGTCTCTCATGCCACACTCAAAAAATCACTTACCACTAGAATGCGTCACCACCCCCCTCCCCCTCTCAAACCCCTCCTCTTTTAAGAGCCGCCCCAGAGCATGGAACGCGCCCCGAGCCTTGAAAGCCCCCACGCGCTGCATGTTCTCGCACTTGAACCAGAGCCGCAGCTTGGGATTGGCCGGTGTCTCAACCTTTTCCCACCCGCTGCCGGCCCGCGCCAGCTCCTCGCGCGTGCGCGGCGTCGAGGCCACCGCTGTCAGCGTCCGGTTCGTCAGCGTCGGCGTGTGGTGCACGTACGGCGCAATGAGCTCGCGCGCGGCCTGGACCGAGGCCCGGCTGAGGGGGGCGACGTCGCGGGGTCGGCCATTTTATGTTTCACTCTTTGCTCTTTCTATTGGTCTTCGTTCTACTGTATTACCCCCCTTTTCTGTATCTGCTCTTCCTTACGCATAAAACATGGGTAGTTTGGATTGGATCCAAGCGGTCTTTTGAGTAGAGAGTGTATTTGTTGATAAGAACAATAAGATTAAATTGCCGAGGTACCTTGATGTTGATATCTTGGCGAATATGGTAAGCCGACTCTACCCAGATCTTCACGAAACTGAGCAGTTGTCGTCTAGGAGAAACCGACCCCTCTAAATAATGATTCAGTCGGACGCTGCGCCGCAATGGGGGCGGGCCGACGTCATTTATCGATGTTTGAATTGCTCCCGCTAGATGTGTTGACCATGTTGCTAATTGAAATCGGTCATCGTACGACTGGGGGTTTGCAATATGCTTATCGCCCGATAACGGAGATACTAACAAACACATGAATCGCACACTTCACTAAGTCGCAACGGTAATTGAGAAAAAATATCATCGCTATTTTGTAAAAAACAATCCCACGCCGTGATGCCCGGCGGTATCTTTTTGGATCCATAACCCGAAGATCCTCTAAAGCTCCTTTTTGGGAATCCTGAATATAAGTACAAAAGCTTTCTTTCCCGGGGGATATTATTTTAGCCCATTTTTAAGTACCGTCATGTCTCCATAAGTGAATGCCAAAGTCCCTTATTTCTGGTTCTCGGGGCGCAGAGATCTGTGATGTATGAGTTAGCATGTTGTGCCTTGAGAGTAGATGTTAAACGAGAGTGGATGTGAAGTCTTACCGGACAGCCTTGCCAGCCTTCCAGATCTCCATGTTGCGGATCTCCTCCATCTCAGCCTCGAACTTCTGGCGGTAGTCCTTCTGGCCGTTGTACTCGAGGGATCGCTTGGTCTCGGTACCGTCGTGGACAGCGTCGTACAGCTGGTTGAAGACGGGCTTCAGGGCAGACTTGAAGCGGGGAGTCCAGTCGATGGCACCACGGCGGGCGGTGGTGGAGCAGGCCTCGTACATCCAGTCCATGCCGTTGGCACCGATGAGAGGGTACAAGCTCTGGGTAGCCTCCTCGACGGTCTCGTTGAAGGCCTCGCTGGGGCTGTGGCCACGCTCACGGAGAACCTCGTACTGGGCGAGGAACATACCGTGGATACCACCCATCAGGCAACCACGCTCACCGTAAAGGTCAGAGTAGACCTCCTTCTCGAAGGTGGTCTTGTAGAGGTAGCCGGAGCCGACAGCGACACCCATGGCGATGGCCTTCTCCTCAGCCTTGCCAGTGACGTCCTGGAAGACAGCGAAGGAGGAGTTGATACCACGGCCCTCACGGAAGAGAGATCGGACAGTGCGGCCGGAACCCTTGGGGGCGACGAGGATGACATCGACATCCGTGGGGACATCGACCTTGGTGACGTCCTTGAAGACGGGGGAGAAGCCGTGGGAGAAGTAGAGGGTCTTGCCCTTGGTAATCTGGGGCTTGATGGCGGGCCAGGTCTCAGACTGGGCGGCGTCACTGAGGAGGTTCATGACGATGGTACCCTTGGTGATGGCCTCGTCGACCTCGAACAGGTTCTTGCCGGGAACCCAGCCGTCTTGTACAGCATCCTTCCAGGACTGTCCGTTCTTTCGGACACCGACGATGACGTTCAGACCGTTGTCGCGGAGGTTGAGACCCTGGCCGTGACCCTGCGAGCCGTAGCCGATGAGGGCAAGGGTGTCGTCCTTGAAGTACTCCTGCAGCGGGGGTTAGCCATTGGTCTTGTTAAGCAGCTCTACGAGCTCTAGATAACCATGAAGTAGGCATTGGGAGCGTAGGGAAGGACTTACCAAGAGCTTCTCCTTGGGCCAGTCGGCACGCTCTGTGACGTTTTCGTTAGCTCATCAAAACTGAGAGAAATTTGCGGATCGCGCCCACACTGCGGGGGAGCTTACCGTAGACGTCCTCCTTGACACCAGCGAAGTCAATGGTCTTGACACCACGAGTCTGCTGGGCAGCAGGGCCGGCCACAGCAGGGCGAGCCTTGACGGCCGAGGCTCTAACGGCACCAGCGGCAGCCACGAAAGTGCGGCGCTGGATGGCGGGCGAGGCCAATTGGCGGGCCAGAGGCGTGCGCAGGGCCTTGGTGAAGCTTCTGGAGGCCATTGTGAAGGAGGGGTAGAGAAGAACTGAGGGGGGAGTCTCGTTTCTTGCTTCTAGAGAAGATTAAGGAATTGGAAGGTAAAGAAAATCAAATTCCAGGTTCCCACGGGGATTTAATTATTGGGAGGTGAAGCAAGGTCGAGGAGTCGAGCTGCAGCGCTTTCGCAACTTACAATTTTTTTGGAGACGCAGGCTAGCAGGGCACTTGACAGCGATTTCGGCGACAGCTGGGTGGAAAGAGTGGGGGCCGGTGCTGGGTCGGTGGCCTTCCTGGGGTACAGCAAGGGCCAATAGGGCCAATTCCAATTGGCCGGGGGTGGCTCTGCGCATGCTGGAATCACTGGGATGCACTGGCAAACGAGCCAGAGTCACCGCTATTGTCTCCATACACAACCCAGTCAGCTACTCTATCACACCTCGCATCTTGAAGTTGGACCCCTGTCCACTAGAAATTGCGACATTGGCGACATGCTTGCTTCTTGGGAACGGTTATCGGAGGGCCCAAGGCATCTCCCGTGTATCTGGCTTCAATGGTGGGAGCGAGTGACTCTTTCACGGAGGCCTGGATTCGGAGCTGGAAGGTCAAGGTCCATTTATTCATCCACCCATGCCTGCCGAATCGGCGGGACAAGATATAGGATGACGACGTTTACTTGTAGCCTTGTTCTATCAGCCAAGGCCTCGTCTTATACTATCATGTTGGAGAAGTATTGAAGTCGGCCATGTTGCTGCTACTGCTGCTACTTCATCAACGAAAATCAAAAGCACCCGTCGCTATGGAATAACAAATGTGTCGCTTAAAAGTATTTATATTATGCCATCCTGTGTCTATAGTGCTGCCCTTATGCTATGCTCAGAAACAGCCCGGATCAAATAGATCGGGAAAAGCAGCAAATCTTGTAGGAGCCTCCCACGACTCCAAACCCCCTGGCTTCCCAAAATGAAAAAGCAAATGCCGCTAAACAGGAACGCCTCGTGAGGAATTATATGCTCCCGACTGAGGTCCAAATCAACACAGCCCCCATCCGCAGCAGAATATGTCCCATGGTCTGCAAGACAAAGAAGATTGCGTCGCTGGATCCGGCGGAGAAGGAGTACCTGGTTCCGGCGGAATGAGGGGGGATAGTTCCGTCGGCGAGGCGGTGCCCGGTTCGCTCTACTTAAGGAGCACCCTGTCGTATTGTACGCCGCGTATAGAGCCGCCTGCCATGGAGTTCTTGACGTTCCGCCGGAAGTTGTCGCGGCTCTGGCGCAGGTCGTCGGCAGCTTCCTTGTTCAAAGGGTCCGAGGCGTTGGGCTCCAGGAAGAGGAACTGCAGGCCGACAATGACGGCGTTCAGATTAAGGACGGGCTTCCAGTCTTCCCGAAGAATATTCAGGCAGACCTTGCCCTCCAAGTCAATGTTGGGGTGGTAAATCTTCTGCTGGCAGCGCACCTTGGGCGGCTCGTGGGGGTAACTTGCGCTCATGTTGAAAGAAAATGTGAATTTGCCGCCGGTGTACTGGCCTTCATCGGGCGTGATGGTCAGGATGAACTCGAGAATGTTGTCGGGATCCGGAAATTCCGTCGTCATGGTAGACCCTAGGGAGAGCTCGTTCAGATCTGGAGAGAATGCAGTGTTAGTTCCTGCTGCAAGGCCAAGTAGCCCGTGTTTGCTTGTCGCATCATACATACCCTTTTGAACTCGCAGTTGCGCAGCGGTAACTTTCTTCTTCTTGCCTCCTGCAGCAGCTTCATCGTTGTCCTTCTTTTGCTGCTCCTTTTTCTGTAGATGATATTAGTTTCTGCATCTTTCCTTTCCCAAGCGGCGTGTGCAAGGCGGGGGCTTACCATAGACCATATTTTTAACATGATGGCGGTTTTAACGGTGACGATGCTTGGAGGTGACGAGCTCTCGGCGATACCGTCAGAAAGAAAAGAAGGTGGGCAACAGAAGATCTGTTTCGGCGATTTGAACCTTCGGGCACAAAATTTGCCAAAAAGTGACGAAGCTTTGGTCAAAGCCAACTGGGCGTGGGAAAAAGAGGCAGAGTGAATGCGAGCTTATATGATCGCGTGCGGAAGTACGTGAAGTAGTGATGATGGAGATCGGTGGAGGGGAGTCCGATAAGTTTACCTAGAAATTGGTTAGGCAGAGCCTTGCCTTCCAGGCGGTACCACAAATGGAGGGGCGCTCAGCCTTAGGTAATGAACCACCACTAGCACGTCAATGCTTCGTTCAATCTTCGTTGGTTCCTGCCTAAACAGCCTCGCCAAGATTACTTAAACTAGCAGTTGGTCCCTGAAGGAACCAAACCTTAGGCCGCAGTATCACAAAGGAGAAAGAAATCACTGAATTTATATAGTTTGCCGTTGACACAACTAATCGATCGATGGTAAGACACCAAAGTCGACGCCTAAGTCATCCATCCCCAAACTGTGTTAGGTATATTCATTTTCCATGACCCTGGTTCTCAGCAACAACATGACCTGCTAGCAACCGGATAGCTGGTGATAAAATTAATTCATGACCAAAATCAATAAATAGGAAACAGGTCACATAGATGTGTAGGAAGAGGGAGAAATCAAGTCATCTGTCAAGTTACATCAATTATACAACGCCTAGAGCTATGTGGGTTTTATCTCATTATACCAGAATCTAGAAAAGAGAACATCAAAACGCCCTGATTAATAGCATTCGTTTCGACAGCCAATCCAGGCCTTTTTAGTAGAGCTTGCTCCAAACGTCGTCATTGGGGGTGACCCCCTTTCCAAACTTCTTCTTTTCACTCCGTCCTTTGCGGAGAATCATTGCTGACGCCGGGCCCAAATACAAGAAATCCTGTATACAAGTCGGTTCGGGCGGACCTTTTGGGGCCCGCCGTACACTTCTTGGCACGCAGTCTCGATTACCGCCTGGAGAAGCAGCACATGAGACCAGTCTTACCCAAGAACCAGACACAGCCGATGAAACGCACAACGGCCAGAATGGCGGTGGAGATAAGAAGGAACTGGAAGAATGCTGCCGTTCGCTTGGTTGTAGTACCCTGTAGAATGTTAATATCAAATTCGCCAAGTTCCAGGACGGTGTATTACTTACTCCGATTCCGAAGGTGTTGAAGCTGTTGCTGGTCAGGACCACGATAAGGAATGCGTTGGAGAACAGCCACGCCAGAACCAGAGAGGTTCTGAAAGACTTGTAGGAATCATCGATATCGCTACCCTCATCTTCTGGCACCTCAACGAAAGGTGCAAGAGCACGCTTGACGGTGGCCTCGAACTGGCTGTCAATATCCTCTTGGGGTCTATCGACTTCTTCAATGGCAGCTTCGTCCTTGTCCGTTTTGACCACTTGAGCTGACGGAAGTGAATCCGCTTTGTCGGAACCCTTGGTACCCCAAGAAACATCGTGCCAGTTGTTGAACGCGTAAATCATGAGAATGTTGATGTAGGTCGACATGAGCACCATGTAAGCCGGGAAGGAGTGGAACATGTGCCAAGGATCAAGGTACATGAACGAGGCCACGAAGTACAGACCGAATGTCGCGAACAAGGCGAGCAGAATAATGGCCACCTGGGACTGACCGGTCAAGAGCTGTTTCAAATCATCCTCAAAGTTGACCTGCGAGTTGCTGAAAGCGTTGACGACCAGGTAACCGGACAAGATGAGGATGTAGAGCTGGATGAAACCGAAGAGGGCGAAAGACGAGATGTATTGCCACTTAGAACCCTTAGGACGGTTACCCAGCGCCAACACAAATTGCATGATGACGAAAGCCAGGTACAGGTACTGCAGAATCATGTTGATGATAGGGGTGGCGCGGTCACCAAACGGCCAACCATGATGCAGTTGACTGGAAGGACCTCCTGCAGTAGGAGTACCGACGAGATCCATGATGACAGTGGTGGTAAGGTAGTAAGAGGCGAGAGAGAACCAGGTGAAGGCGACTTGAGCAATGTTGTAGAGAAGTTGGACGTGGAAGAAGAACATGCGAACGATGTTGTGACCACTCTTGTACATACGGCCGAAATGCATCAGCGAGTACAAACTGGCGGCGAACGAACCGTTGAGCCATCGTCGACGCTGACTGATGAATTCAGGGGCTCCTTCAGGCACATCAGTCTCACCCTTGGCGGCCTTGATGTAAGTCAAATGCCACTTGGAACCGGCCTTGGCGACCAGCTCGAAACAGAGGATACGATCCTCAGCCAAGAACATGTTCTTCTTGAAAATGTTCATGCCGTCGATACCCTTCTTTCCAAGAATCTTGGAGAGAGTGTGGTCACCGTGGAAGTACTGCTCCAGAGGTCGTCCCATAATGGCACGGAATCGGTAAGCCGAGAAAGCACCAGGCAACACACTAACGTATCCGAAAGAGCTTTCCAGGGGCTTGTCCAGAATGTTGGAGATCTTGTACTCGAAGTTCTGGACGGCCACGAGCGGGTTCATCAGCTTCTTGCCGCCCTTACCTGAAAGTCCACGTTGGTTAGTAATAAGTCAACCGTAGGCGAGTAGATGGGGGAAATATTTGACGAACCTAACATAGCGTGAATTTCACCGCAAGCACCACCAAGATCCTTGTCGTTGTAGAAACCCTCCCAAAGCGCAAGCAGCGACTTGGTGCCGGGCTTGGTACCGGCATCTAGCAGGATACAGACTTCGGGGTTCAGGATTCGGCCGAAGGCGTTGAACAGCCAACGATGGGAGTTAATCTTCTTGGTGTTCTTCTGCTTCAAACAGAAGATCATCTGGACTGGCGGCAGTGTCTGCGGGCTTTCGTCCACGGGTCGGATAAGCTGCTGGTTGGGCGTAACCGAGAGCTGGGTGGTGTACTCGAAGACGTGGGCCACGGTTTCCTTGCCGTTAACATCCTTCTTGACCACACCATCTTGGTAGGCACCAATAGTGGCCAAAACATCGAGGGTGTCCTTGTCGGCCTTGTCGATACCGTCGAAAACTATACACACGACAATCTTCTGCCAGGCGGGACCGCCCTTGTTCCAGAAAGTCGACTTCTTCAGGTTGACAATGTCGCGGATGTTTTGCATAACACCGTGCATCGTTCGCGCAAACAAAACCTTGTCTTCGTTGTAGTAAGTAACGGCAATGAGCAACTCGGTATGTCTGTTATACATTCGCGGGCGCAGATCGTAACCGTTCTTGAGGGTGAAATCGTTGGGGTCGCAAGTAGCTGCAGTGTATCGCATGTTGACGAACTCTCCAGTACCACCCTCGACGTCGCGGTATTTGGGCTGGACGGCATTGCGAATGGCACTGGGTACGGGGTAGTCGATACTCAGGACGGAACCTTGAACCAGCTTGACCCTTCTGGTCTTGGATCGTCCCAAGCCACCGCCGCCGCCGCCTCCGTTACCACCAGGTTGCTGGCGGCGTACCCAAGCGTCATCGCCGTTTACGGTTGATGCGGGCCTGCCGTAGCCGTAGCCGGTGTCTTCGAGCTGTTGCCCGGTGGGGAAGGCTCCCTGTCCAGCGTACTCGGTGTTGTAGACCGGTGGTTGCGGTGTGGTTGTGGCTCCAGGGGCGTAGGACTCAGTGAGACTGTAGGCTGAGACCGGGCGGACCGGGGGAGTGCCAGCACCTAGACGATCTTGGTCATATTGATAAGGGGCATTGGTGCCAAGCAGATGCCGCTGGGTCTCATCATCATCTACTTCCTGGGGAGGGATGTGATACTATAAGCCGAGAATCGATTCCCGTTAGCCTCGTGCTCCACGAATCTACGTCTAACACAAACCCGGGTGTTTTTGAAGCTTACCGCGTTGTTAGCAGGCATGTCCTGCAGATTGTGGCCCTCATACTCGTTTGGATGGCCATTGTACGCCATGATGTCGATGGGAGAGCTGGCTCAGTGGCCTGGATTTGGAGGATTGTGAAGAGCAAGACGAACGAGCGACAGGTTCTAGGGGTGTCGAGAATAGGGCGTCACCGGAGCTTCAGAGCTTGGTCGACCCGGTGCTCAATCAACTTTCGGTTGCACGAAAAGGGCGAACGAGAGTTGAGAAGTAGAGACCAGGTTCTTGCGGGAGATTCGCAAGAACAAAGAAGGCTTTTTGCAGGCCTGGCAGCGATTGTGACCTGTTTGCAGCAGCAAAGGCTACCAATCAAGCAAGGGCTAATCAAAGAAGACGGGCGGGCAAGGTAGACAACATGCGCTAGATGGGACGAAGGGACCCAAATGCAAATGTAACAACAATGCACAAGGGGAGAATGGATGGTGATGGGCGGGAGGATGAAGCTTGACAAAAGTAAGGTTCGATGATGGGAATTACGATTTGTCGACCCGTGTGTCTCGTTCGGGTTCAGGAGAAGTGAAGAGACAGGCGTGCTTCGTATTTTTTTCAGGGTTGGTCTGGGATGGCCAGCACTTTTTGGGACTAACGGGGTACCCTCCTACAGAATGGAACGGAGACCTCAGCTATGCTATGGGGTGAACAAGGCGCCTTGGTTTTTTGGAGCAGGGGGGCAGGCTATGGCTGGCAGGATTGAAGTGGACAAGAAACGGGAGAACAACAAGCTGCCCACCGCCAAGTCGTCCAGTTACGAGAGAATAACTCGATCCTTCTTTTAATGTGTTATGTTAGGACATGGGTCTCACCAGCCTCCGCGCTGCCCTTGCAATCAGTCACAACAGTAATGAAATCCCTAATAATGCATCCCGTCAGATCGGTCGGGGTGGGCGTCGAGGAGGTAAACACTGAGGGATGGAGTACACCACACCACACTACCGACTCCTTCAACACGCAGCAGCACCGCAGCAACACAACATGCGTTGGCTACGCGGCGCATCGCATGGATAGGAGAAGGGGGAGCTAAAACCTGCATACATGCATACACGCTGCGGTGCGGGCGGAGCCACAGTATAATTGGTCGTCGGCCGGCACTGTCGCCAAGCCTCTGCAAGTACCCCCTTTGCCTGCCAAATAAGCCGCCTCTGCCAAAGCTGTACCTGAGATCTCGCAATTGCCGTGGGAACCCACACTGTGACCATGCACGTTGTCTGTTCCAGAACCCGTTTCCCTGATAATTCCAATCACTTGGCCCAAAGGTTACCTCGAAGCTGTGGTTTAGAGTATCCCCTACGTCAGCGCTGCCATCACAAACCCGATCCCTCCCCATGGGACGCATGACCACATCACGGGTAGCAGAAGTGCCAAACCGGCTTGGGCAGGTCCTTGTTAAGGCAGTTGTTGGGAACATGTGCTTCGAGACATACAGAGACCGCAAACACGAGCCGGCGAGTCAGGGTGTAGTGATTTTATTTACTCTGTATACATGTAGTAAAGCTGTGTGTATTAATTGGCTTGTACATTAAAAAAACCCAGGGTGCAGGACGCGAATCCCTCCCCGATCAAGTGAGAAAATAGTGGCTACGTACACAGATGGCTGTACTCAACCCGACCCATCAAAATCCACCGGAAGTGAGATACAGCCACAATGTGCACCAAAGCAACAAAGCAAGCAAGCTCAGCAAGCTCGCAAGCCAGCAATAATAACAGCAGCCGCCTAGCCGTATGATTTGTCCCAGCTTGACTCTAGCCCAGCAACACTATTCCCCCTTTTCACTAGAGCAGCCCGAATGCGCAAGGCGACTGGCCTGGCTTCGCTTGCCAGGCTGGCTCCCCTCTACCACTTACTAGCCCTGAGGCCCTCCAAGCAAAAGCTCACTTTGACCCGTCAAGCCTTATTAAACCGGGAGCGGGCTAGTCTGAAACTTTAGATCTCACCCTAGACCGTTTTCTCTAGAGTATTAGGTGATCCTCGCTGTCTGGCCAGCTTTTCTCCTCCTTCCATGAGACACATCAATCTGCACTTCAATCTTATTCGATCGGTTCGAGGTTGTCCTACAGTGAAACATGACGCTTAAAGGGGTTCTTCAGCACACGTGTATATGTCTCCGCAACGCTGCTCCCGGAGGGATGAACGAAGGAATTTGACGTTGGGGACGACAATATGTGCCACATGCTGTGTGTTGTGCTGTACTGGCTGCCCTTCTAGAAGTCAGGGGCTAAATTAAAAATAGCAGCTCTAAAGAGAAAAGGACGGTCCTCGGTGGGGCTTTTGTTGAGGCGGTGCCCGGCGTGTCACCAACCTACCAACCTACCTGATCTGATTGATGCTGGAGTTATCCTGCCGCCACCTTCGGGCCACCCCAAGATTTATTTCGTATTAGTAGATTTGTCCCATGTCGGACGGCGCCGAAAGGGAGTGGCCGATGCTAGCATCCTGATCCAGTGCCTCAAGTTCTTAGTAAGCTCCTGATTCGTGCCCATGCAAATGTAGGTGAATGAAGGACTATGTATTACTGTTGGGAGGGTCCTCTATACGATGGCATATTTCAAATCTTCACACGGCCCGCTGGTTCGCACAATTAGGCAGCCATTTGAAAATCCAAAAGCACATTCATTGTCGGCCCGAGGTGCAAGATACGGGGCGATGACCATCCCTCTCCTCCCTCTCCTCTTTTTCACTACGACGGCAGCAGTCACGATATAGACTACATACTAGTACCTAGCTATTCCGATATCAACTGTCAAAAGTTTACATTGCTAGCTATTCAAGCATCGCTTCGCCAGCTATTTCGTATTTCGTTGCCACTGATCAGGCACGTCGTCAGCCATCACGTTGTCTTCCGCCATCCAGCTCGGTGTCAGCGGAAATCCGAGCATTCCCCCCAAAAAGCAAGGTCACGTGAGCATCGTATGCACTCCTTTACTGGTAGTACTAGAGATTTCAACCTCGCTTTATTGGCTAAGGATGGCATGTCGTTCTGTAGTTTCACCCGTGTGAATCTTATAGCGCAGCCTTTGCTGCGCTTATTGTAAATAATCCGCAGTTGTTAGCTACCAGCGTGTCGACTACCACAATGTCGGGCCCTATGCTCTAGGGTTGGGCTCAGTAAACATGCCTCATGATATCACGATATTGTGTTATACGATTTGATCCTACGTGTGGCGAATGTTGCCAAACCTGCTAGATCTCACGGCGAAAGCAAGACGGGCTCGTCTTTGGTAATAAAGGGTGCGAGATCTGCATCTTGACATCTCCTAGGGGTTGCGCAATAGGTAAATCGTATCAATCGGATAGACTTGTTTCGGGTGCCGACTTAGCCTGTGAGATTCCCATATGGCTTTGTTCTGACAGTTTACGGAATACAATCACTTGTTGCTTGCCTTCTGGGAAACTGTGTTGCTCTCCCGGGTACAGAGCGCTTAGTAGCAAGCGTCAATAACTTTCGAAGCCCAGCCGTGTCAATGGTCTTGCACTTCAAGGGTCGAGTACAGAAAGTCCAAGGTTCTTGGATGGGGAATAGAAGGCACATCCGCCATTGGATTCTGGTTGCCATCCGTGGGCTCGGTAAAAGTCTGCTGCGTTAGGATTGGGCATTATTTGGCAGCAGCAGCTTCAGCTCTAGAGAGTTTTGAGATACCATTAGCTTTTGTTTCTTCAACATAAATGTCAACTGAGCTATTGGTGCTGTGTGCTATATGGGCATTGGAGCACGATAGAGTACTGGCGAAGACGAGAGGGGCAATAGCAGGCATGACCGGTCCACTCATACTTCGTCCTGTAGTTAGTTGTATGTCCTTCTTTCTATTCGGACACCTTATACGATTAAACATTGAGCTGTATATAGTCTGTTATATTCAGAGGGTCAGGTGTTCTGGTTACAGTTAACAGAGAACAGGGTGGCGCACGTGATAAGGGGTGAACTACGCCAGGAACATTGATACAAGTTATAATTTCTAATATTGTTCATATTATTATGTTCGAAGCTCAATAAGCTGGTGAAATAGTAGTCACATAAAAATAGTTAGCAACTGGTGCGACTTGTATCTCAATGAAGGTTATGGGTATCGCTGGTCACTCGCCAGGAACTTAGCACCAGAACATTGGATTCTCTGGAACAACATTTCTTTCCGTGTCTGTATTCTGCTATGAGTATGGCTGTTATAGCTTAAGGAGCCTCGAAAAACACGGAGTATCGTATCGCGAAGGGTTTTGTCGAGATTTTCGTTGCTGGTCGCTTAAGTGGCATATCCGGTCCCAAGTCGTTTGCGCAAGTCACGGCTAGTATTGAGCGGTGAAATAAGGAGCCACCTATTATAGCAGGGCTTCGAGACCGACGGAAGAAACATGGAATTACCATTGTCCCCATACATCGATCCGTTGCCCACAGTCGCTGAGCATGTCGCGATGATGGTTGGGATCACTGTTGTGAGTAGTCTAGCCTGCTATCGATATCGAGCCAGCGACGAAGAGATCAACCCATGCGTACGCCGAATCAATTCATCTGCCCGTTCGCTCCGCTGTAAGCTATTCATTGGAACAGTACATTCAATACAAAGGCTAAAACCGGACCGAACGAACGAAATCCACAGTCACGGTCACGGCCTATCAGCCGGCCCTATCAGGGCGTCTTGTGTTGGATTCGGTATAAACAATCGGGACATGGACCTCTGTGAAGTTCGTAACCAGGTGAACGTAGTTGCAGTCTGAATATAGATAGTGAGGGTCACTCGTCATGAGAATCATGCTACCAGTCCCTTCTGTGCTGTAGAATACGTCAGCAAAGAAAGGGGATGCCGCATGGCGGTGGGCGGAGGTTACGTTTGAACTACCTGTACATCATGAACGCAACATAGGAACTGATATCTACCCGCTCGCTACATCAAAAGCCCAACATTCCGATGTGAATTATGTTTCGCTATTGAATCGGGAGTGCCCCTTTCGAGGTTGCCTTAGGTCACTATGCTCATCCTTGTGTCGTCACCCCAGCCCCCTTTCCGCACGCTGGGCCCTACAGAACGAGCATATAGACACACAACCTAGAGCGTTGCCACAAGCTATTCCCGAGTCTACGAGACTTTCAAGCTGCCTCGGTCTTCCAGTAAAAGAGTCCGGCAGACCAGAACCCTGAGGGCCAAGATTGGAAACTTGTGGGCAAACCAGACGTATTCAGCATACATTCAACCCTTCTGGGAAGGACCATCAATGGGGCGACTCGAGAAAATTCGCCATGATATCCGTGCCGGTTCTATACGAATTCCAAAGGCCTGCGAGAGAGAAAGCCGTCGTCTGATACTGATGCGTCAAATATAAGTTTTGGCGACAGCCCAAGTTGGATGTGGTACAAGCACTTATCTTGTGCCAGACCTGCCGATGTAAGACTGTCAATGTCCACTACGTACGTGATGGAGAGATGATCTAACCCCTTTCATAGGTAAAGCGACGAAGCCATTTCTGCTCGGACAGTTCAGCCTAGGAAGAACAGTGTCTTGACTTCATGAACGTATCGCGTTGCACACCTGATCTTTCGAAACAAAGTATGGGCCCAAAACACCCCTTTTCTAGGTGATGGCCCGGGTTTGTATGCTCGTTAAAATAGAGTTGCAGCCACGCGGATTCTGAAGCAGACTGGAGTGTATCACTGCAAAACCACCGGGCTGGAAAGTATAGTAATAACGAGATCGATGGAAGGGACAGCTAATGACGCCGTTCCAGTTCCTGCTCCCCGCACCCTCTTCGAGTTTTATGCATATCCCTTTGATTGCGAATTGCTGTCCGAAAAATGGAGACAGCGTCTACATTGATCATATATTCGAATATGTCTAGATGGTGGGAGTCCAAGCATCGGGAACATAACTCGCTGAGCCAACAACAGAAACCGAAATATCGAAAGTTCTTTACTGTTTGGACAGTATTTTGTAATCAAGGGGATACTGCATATCATGTCATATTGCCAAGTTTTATCTTAAGGTTGCCGGCAAGCGCGAACTCTGCTACGAGAAAAGACCCCGTTGATGTCATATCGGAAATAAGAGTTGCCCAGAAGGCAGAGCAAGATCAGCCAAGAAGCACGACTTCATCTTGATCGGAACAACAGCAACATGACGGGAGAGGAACAACCAGCTCATGGAGGTAGAATGTGACAGACGTACAGTACACTGAGTTCCCCTTGCGCGTGCTATCGCCACCGTTATGGTCAAGCTTTTTTGGCATGTTTCCCTAATCCTGGCAGCCTCTCCCGTGGTCTGCAAGGGGGCGAGGCCAGGCACGCAAAGTCAAAAGGTCGAGATGAAAAATGTCACAACTCCAGACGGGCCCGATGTCAGTGCCCGAGTTCAGGCTGGCTGGCCCGTCAAGGCAAAGCCAAACGAAAAAAAAGAAAAACATCAGAACGACCGGGTTTACGGTAGCACCAACCAGATGACTGCACGCTCGTAGTCTGAGTTGTACAAGACTCAATCTGGTAAAGTGATACAGCATTCAAAGCGCCCCCTGACCGAGTCTTCAAAAGTCGAAGCGGCACCGCTCTTGTTTTTACTAAGGGAGGGAGGGTCGGACGGAGGCAGGGCAGTACAGGGAGGGGTTCGATCGCATCTGGTATTTTTTTCCGCCTTATGCCGGCAAATGTTTCACCGGGAATTAACAATATCTGGGCTTGGGCCAATGACCGGATCGAATAAGAGCTCTGGCTGTCTGGTTGTCTGGTGTGCCTTTCTTTTCGTCGATATCGAGACCAGCGATTTTGGCCTTTGGAACCTCAGGTTGATTAATTTCGGTAATCAGGCAAGGGCAGAAATAGTTAATATATGGGTAGTTAATCTGGGAAACAACAATCAACCAGAGGCGCGGGGATTATCGTTGCACTTGAAGGCCTGTTTCGGTTCATTGAACAATACCTTGGGGGCTGGACTGACAGGGTGCAGACAGCAGCAACATGGGGTCCTTTCGGGCTGTCGGGGGCTTAGCTTTAAAGTAGGCTCCAGGCGGACTGGGGTTCGCTGCGTTGGCGTTGAATTGAATGAATCGACGGCAGCATTTGGCTTGCTATTTGCGTGCGACTTTACGTACCATTCGGTGTCGTCAACGTACCCTTCCTCCACAGCCAAGGCCCGTCCTTGGATGCAACATTGAATCAAAAAAGCCAGACCAGTTTAGAGCCTATGCGCTATGTACGTGTATGTACGAAATCTCCGACTAATGGGAATCGCCCGGCCAGAGATTAATTAGATCTGCTTCTTTTTTTCTCCTTGGTAGAGTGTATTTCCTTCACATTGTTGCAGCCGAGACGGAGATGGAACCGGCTGTCAAAAGAATGCCAAATGATGAACGCCGGCTGTCTCATGTCTCGGATAAGCTATTGAACGGGTTTATCTCCTCTGATCGACAGCAGATGCGAATGTTCTGGCCATGATGAGCTGCATTGGAAGGAAGGGGCTTGCAACTGCAACTAAAAAGAGCGCACGCTGCTGCAGGGATGGCGACAATCCGAGAGCCAACTGCCCACCTGCATGCCCCTCAAGCTACGCCCGGGGTCTCGCCAATGTCTCCCCCAGGCAGGCCCAAGGCCTCTCTAGCGGCGCGACGGGAGTGTCTGATTGGCCAGAGTCGGCTCGAAATTTCCGAGGAGGGGTGTGAGCAATAACACGATCGTTAGACGGTCAGATTTCTGATTAGAGCAAAGCGCACCGAGTGGTCATCTCCATCCTCTCACTGATCCGAGTGGGCCTCTCGTCCCTGGATGGTTCAAGGATGCTACCCTCCGTCTACCCTGCTTGGCGCATGCTCGACGAGTCGGGCGAATAGGAGGCTACAGCGCCCCTCTCGACTTGTTTCGCTAAGAGTGCCACTGCACCCGCAATCTTTGGCGTTTCCTGGCACCTTTCGTTCCTGACTCCCTGAATCAGCTGAGTGCCCCGGACAGACACACACCCAGACACGCAACGCACACACACACACCCCATCCATCCATCCACCCATCCATCGACCCGCTCGTTCGTTCATTCGTTTCTCTGTTCCGTCTTCCGTGTCGAGAGAGGCCCAAGCCATTGTATTCATCCCATTCTCTTCTTCTTTACCTTACCACCACCACGAGAGACACAGCGAGAGCGCCTCTTTTTGCCAAATCACCCGCATCAATCGTTTGTCATCGCCCTCTTTCTCGCCGTCCCTACTCGACGCTGCCGATGCCTTTGATGATCAACTAAAGAGCCACCTCGGTCTCGTTCCATTTCTTTTGAGCTAGTCTCTCAGTCCACTCGTTTCCAATTTGATTCTCCAAGCAACAACACTGGCGCTCGGCAACACAAGTGAAGCAAGCCTCATCAGCCAATTACCAGCCATCAACCCTCCACCCCTTTCCTCCGCCACATTTCGACATATACGCCATAACCTCGGTCGCCCTTTCTCCTACCCGGAACGCCGTTGAGATTGTTGGATATTGTGGAAAACAGGCACATCGCTATATCGCAATTAATCAAAGGGTGGTTGCTACGCTCGACACGACCGGGATCTGCGCTGAGCCATCTCACGTTTCGCCAAGTGCCTTCACCTACTTTCGATAAACCATTCGGGTTCACGTTGACGAATCTCGACACATCCTAAACCCCTCTCTTTTCCAATTGTTTGATATTGTCATCACTACGCTTGTCCACCATGGCGAGCCATGCGGCACTCGCATCTGGTGAGACTCCACCACCATCACAGATTACCATGGTCAGCCTACGTGACTAACAATGAGCCTTAGATACCATTCATTCTCTATTCGCCCGGCAAGAAGGCTGTCTAGACTGCCTTAACGTCAGCCCAACATGTCCTCAGTGTAAAGACAACGAGGTTTGCCAGTTCACGTCGAAATCATGTCACGCATGCCCGCAAGCCTATTGCGCAATCGATCCGGACGCGGCGAAGCAAACCTCGTCGGGGGCTCGTCCAGCAGCTCATCGCCAAACACGGGTGCCATCGTTGGCGGTGTGATCGGAGGATTGGCGGCTATCGCCATTGTCACATATCTGGTCTGGAGATTTTGCATAAAGAACAAGCGAGGAGATTACCAGGGCGAGCAATGGCAAACAGACCCCGAGCACAGCAAGGAGGGTCGCGATGACATGGCCTCGAGGCGGTCGGCGCGGCAATCGACACACTCGGTCCATTCTCTTGCCTCGACTGTTCTTACACGGGCCTCAAACATCATCCAAATCGCGTACATTCCAGGCGTCACCAATCGAGCCACGCCTACGTCGCCGACCGTATTGGTACCTCCTGTACCGCCGATTCCTCTTGCTCACTCCGAGGGTGGAAGCCCTTCGCCGTACCAGGAGCAGCATTTCTTTGTGCCTGGTGATCTTCGCGACTCGACGTATTCTGGCATTTCGGGCTACAGTGACCGTACTTCATTCGCTCGCTCCTACGCTCCTCGCTCCAGTGTCGCCTCCACAATTTACGGCAAGAACGCGGTGGTTTCCCAGATGCCTGCGCAGAAGGGTACCCTTCTGAAGCCGTCCATTATCAGTGTCAAATCCAAGGCTGGCAGTGGTGACAGCCTCACGCCGCCTGTGCCCGAGGTTGACTTTGGGAAATACGATAATAACGATAAACCCCCTCCATCGCCAGCTTTCAGTATTGGATCAACATTCTTCAAGAACGCCAGTGCCTCGACCGCCACAGCAGTTCGTCCTCAAGTCGTCAGCGTCGGCAGTAGCGGCCCTAAGCAGATCTCTATCAAGACAAAGACTCCAACCGACTCGATTGCTGAAGAAGCGGATGGTCCATCAGGCTCACCGAAAGCCAAGGCCGCAGTGCGAGAATCTAAGGCTGTTACTGAGATCGAGGACACACCAGCCGTCGACCAGGGGCCTTTCTCGGATCCCCCCAAATCGCCCCAAACTCCCAAAACACCCAAATCGCCGAAGTCTCCTCGTACAAAGAGTGACCTGAGTGGTCTGATCGAAGAAGCCACCCGTCGGGCAGCTGAGAGCAGGACAAATTCGATGGCCTCGGCACCCCGTTCAATGACCTCGGTGCCCCGAGAATGTACCAGTCCTTTCGGGGACCAGCACGCTGTAAAAGAGTAAAGAATTACCCTGTCGGATTCGTTATACTCACCCCAAGTAAAGAAAACAAAACACCCACACTTCTACAGCCGTTGAGATGTCAACCCTATACCCACATATTTTCTTCGAGTATCTATTTTGGATAGATCTTTATTTATCCCTCCGGGGCCTCTATGGCAACCCCTGAACGAGCCTGTTTTTCTTTTTTTATCTCTTTCCAAGGCACGGAGCAAGCGGATATGGCGTTTTACCTGGCATCACCGAATAGGAATGATGTGGACCCAGTAGTCGGCCTTCTCATATTGTGGCCCTCTTGCAGA
Source organism: Apiospora sp. TS-2023a (assembly GCA_038364195.1). NCBI lineage: Eukaryota > Fungi > Ascomycota > Sordariomycetes > Amphisphaeriales > Apiosporaceae > Apiospora > Apiospora sp. TS-2023a. Next base: position 1,325,471 of record JAQQWQ010000007.1, on the reverse strand, counting down.
CCATGAAGGATATGGTCGCCTCACGCTATTTCGGAGGATATTCGTTCTGTACGGCATCTTCTTCGATATAGAGACGAGAAATGCAATGTTTCTTGAATGACACGCCAATATATTGACCTTACCAACATGCCACAACCAAGTCTTCTGTGTCTATGCTTGACCTACATGTTACCCGAATGAATATCGTGTCTACGTCTACATCGACTCATATGCAAGGATGTTTCGAAATATAATGCTTGCATGTATTTGAGATACTTTTAGATCATGAAACGCTGGACGCTTACTACATACCTTCCGGTGGGGGTTCCCCCCTTTTCTCCCCACCACATTCGTCCGTTCCGTATGAAGAATCTGTCCCATGCGGTTCGCTTGTCACTAAAGCGCGCCCCTGCTTCGACGTAAAAGGTTTCGTGGAACACGCCTGGGATGTAGTCCAGCAGGGCCTCTGCATCGTTGCTTATGGCAGCAATTCAGGGGGTGTAGCGACGGGGGATGTGACTACGTACCTACCCAAGGGACGGTGCAGAGCAGGGACGGAATGGCGGGTGATAGTCGTTGGTTCGGGATGGATGGGGTGTGACAGGCAATCGAGGGGGGCTTTGGGGCACGGATGGGGGAAACGGGGCTCTTCTTGAAAAGTGTCACGGCGCTCTAACCAACCAAGCCAGCCCGACCCTCGTCTTTTCCTAACCGGGCAAAAAGGACGAAGTTGTCGAGTTGGCATCTTGACTGTCTACCAGAGCTTATCACCAACCCACCCTTACAGAAAGGATGGACAGGGAGAAGAAGTGTTTTCTTTTTGCCGTTGGCTGTTAGTTTGCTGGTTAGATGCTGCGGGCTTGGTTTCGGCGCTGTCTGTTTGGATATCGATGTGTGCTTGTGTGTGAGATATTGGTAGCCCGGCTGCGATTATTTTCCGTCTTCCAATATACCTACTGTGTATGCGATCTGGGGCCGGTTCTCTTACGGAGTCCTTTCCGGGGAACATGTGACGATTCGTCCAGTCAATGGATAGTGCAGAGACTTCGAGTTGCCTTCTTGGCTGAGACGGATCGAAACGTGCCAGGGAGCGGACCGCTTGCTCATGCGGCTTGCTGCAGAGGCCGGCGAGTGCTGGTCGGAGGGAACGAGCAGAAAGGGTGGTTCTTCTTATTCATCGATGGGATTGAGTTGGCATAGTGTCGTTGACGTGCTCGGGAAACGTTGTTCTCTCCTCTGGTCTCTCGGATGTTGAGAGCTTCGGGAGTAATGACTCCTTTATGGGCTCGTGGACAGGAATAAGGGAGGCCTGTGGCCTGGTGTTCGAGCTGGCCTGGTTGTGCCATCGTTGACGAAACGGAAAAGGAGTGTTCCTCCTCTTGTCCTCAGTTGGAGCTATCGACTGTGACTGGCTGCCATATAGCAGTAGACAGCAGCTTTTGCCAGTGCAGGCCGGCTAGCCAGCCATTTATATATATCATACGGGGGCATCAAAAAGCCCATGGTGGCTTGCAAAGGCGTATATATGTAATGAAAGCCCGTTGCGTCTTTCCTGTTCAGGAGACAGAGACCCTGGTCCTTCGAGTCTTTCCCAATGCAGATGTCGGGACCCTGGTTTCAAGCTCATGCTGCGTACAGGCCCAAACTTCGAGACCCAACACCGACCAGCACAAGACCCTATAGTGGAAAGGGTGGGTATTGATTCAACGGCCGAGCCGCACTTTAGTGTGGAATTTCCCTTTCAAGACACCGGAACCCTGGTATGTCGCATCTGCCCAAGAGATCGGAACTAAGCCCCATACTTGCAGGACTGACCGTTGCTCACTTAGCGGGGGCGCTCTGGTAGGAGCTGAACTGAGCTGAACTGCACTGTGGGGCTGCCGGGGCGGTCAGTGGTATACGGTAAGAACTAAGGTCTCGCTGGTGTTAAGAAACCAGTCTGAACTTCGCTATTAAAACGCCGCCTCATTATGCATACAGGGAACAGTGTATAAACTTGTCGATGTGGGATGCGCTGGCTTGGGTGCCCGTGGTAGACTTGGAGGCCAAATAGTCCCCCCTTTCCCCTTTCGGATGTTGGGACCCTGGTCGCTCGATATGCATTCGTCTGTATAATATCACCAACCAGTGCACTGCTTTTGCAAAGAAACCAATACTACTCCTCGCTACGTGTGCATTCTCTGTGTTGTAACAGTCGGTTTCCCCTTTGGGACATCGGGACCCTGGTCCCCAGCGGAGGCATTCATTGGAGGAGTTAGACTGAAACTGTGCCAAACCAACTGCTTCATTCTCCCTGGGCACCTCCAGCCAGTATAACTTTACTAAATAGGCAACCGGAGACCTGGCCACTCATTCCAAGTTCCCTGGGTGTGGCTGACATTGGAGTTTCGAGGCCGAGTTTGTTAGGGTTGATACTTTCCTTGGCTATCATTGATTGAACGTTGAGATGTGCTTGTCGCCAACTGGGTACGTGCCTCGTGTTTCCGAAAGCATGGGCGAAGAATCCTAGCACCATGACTTTGTGGGTGTGATTGGTTGCCTAGAGGCAGACAGCATCAGGAGCCGACTTACAACTACATGGACAATGCAACCTCGGAAGACGAGTGCCTTGCGTCACGCGGGTAGTATATTGGGATGTAACCCCTTCAACACAGTAAAGATCTACGACGGGCAGTTGAGCCCCCCAGTGATTACTACCCATCGCTTTGTGTTCCTGAATTTCGAGGTGAAGCCTACCATACAAAACCCTAACAGCTCATATCCATCTATACTGTGATATTGTCTCCCCAATGTAGCGAGGTCTTGACGGTTCTCCCAAGAGACCAGACACCTGCCGAGTACGAAAGCAGAATGAAACCCAAGATGACGACGAGGGCAATAAGTCCACTGAAACCTGCCCCCCTGAACGACTTCATCTGCTGAGGCCTGATCTTCTCCTCCGGCAGTTCCCACTTCTGCTTCTCCCAGGGCACCTTGCCCGACCGCTGGTGGAAGGGAACGAAGCTCAGCTTCGGGGCGGTCGCCATGAACGCGGCGATCTGTCTAGGCCCTGCCAGCATCACCCAACTGCAAGAAAGGGGGGTCCATGTCAGAATCAAAGTTCGTATGCTTTGCAAAGGGTTTGTTGGCGTGAAGGGGATTGTTGCAACTCACGGTAGAATCCAGCGCTGCGCAATATACCAACCCCAGCCGTCGTACGCCTGCATGCGCGTCCAGACCCAGCTCAGATTGTAGAGATGCTTGGCCCGAGGCCGCTGGGCCTCCTGGTAGTTGGAGAAGGCGCGGCCGATCGCCTCGTCGGTGGGCTTCCCCTTCTTCCCCTTGCTCATCTGTTTCGCCGCCTCGACGGCGGCGTAGATCTCGTTGGCCAGCACGACGGCGCCCTCGAGGCCCAGGTTGCCCCCGAAGCCGGCGTTGGGCGTGACCTTGTGGGCGCTGTCGCCGCACAGCGCCGTCCGGCCCAGAAACCAGTGCGACAGAACCCCCTCCTCGAGGGCGACGAGCTGCCCCCGCGTGCGGGCCTTCCAGATATCCCCAAACACGAGGGTCTCGGAGACGGGGCAGTCGAGGACCCGGGCGGCGACGGCGTCGGCGTCGGCGTCGGTGAAGCGCAGGCGGTTGGGGTACTTGCTCGTCCCCTTGCACTTGCTTCCGTTGCCGCCGTCGCCGCCGGGCAGATTTCTAATGAAGACGAAGAAGTAGACGTGGTCGGGCTGGGTCAGGAACAGGAAGGAGAAGCCGTCGAAGGAGGCGCTGCTCATGGCTTGGCCGCCCACGCCGCCCGGCTGGTAGGGCGCGATGCCCGTCAGGCACGTGTACGTCGCCGTGATGCGCTGCTTCTCCTCGACGGTGATGAGGCCGGGGCACAGCCGCTGGGCGCGCTCCCACAGCAGTTCGCGCACGGCGCTGTGGATCCCGTCGCACCCGATCACCACGTCGCCCTCGTGGACCCCGCCGTCCGCGAGCATGACCCGGACACGACCTTCCTGCTCGACGATGCCCGACACCCGGGCGTGCTCGACGACCTTGGACTTGTCCGGCAGCTCGTCGTACAGCGTCTGCAGGAAGACGCGCCGCTCGAACGTCATGACCAGGTACCCCCCGCAGTCGGAGAACTCCTTCATGAAGGGCGCCGAGGCGTACGTCTTGCCGTCCGGCCCGCGGAGGTGGAAGTCCCGCATCTCGGCCTTTTTCGCGTCGAGCACGTCGTACAGGCCGACCTGGTCCATGATCCGGCCGCCGCTGGGGTACAAGCTGATGCTGGAGCCCCACGCGGGCGCCACCGGGTGCTTGTCCAGCACCACGTAGTCGATGTCGGCCTTGGCGAAGGCGTGGGCTAGGTACAGCCCCGTCACGCCCGCGCCGACGATGATCACCTTGAAGCGGCCGACGTCGGTTCCGGCTTTGGTTCCGTCCATGGCGGGAGAAAATAGTTGGGGTTCGCGATAGGGGAGAAGATGGATAGAGAGAGGGGAGGGAGCGTTGAGGGTGGCCGAGAGGAAACAGATCGGGGGTTGTCTGTAGAGTTGTCTGTATGATCAATTGATTTTTACCTGTTCATCTACATCTGTACTCCTCTGCTAGGACTATAGACAACCCCGAGCACACCATGAGACATGTCATAGCAGAAGCAAATACAGCTGCCGACCTGGTAAAATTGCACGCCGATCAACCCAAGGCAACGATCAGGTGAAAAACACCACGGCTGCATAGGTTGTGTGAATGTGCCCACCGCCACAGAGTCACATCGCCGGCCATCCAGCAAACATGGCAGCATATATCGTGGAGCCTTGTCCGCATGCAGGCTTTGGGGGCTATCGATCATACCCAGCCGTATGTGGTGGCCACACCAGGGGCCTGAAATGATTTTTCAAGTTGCGCTGAAGCGTACTTACTTGACACTTCAACCCAGGTACTTAGACTTGCAACATAGCTATCATGTCGCCCTTTGGTTTTGTTTTCGCTACTTCAGATATAGTATCATCTCAAGGGCACTTCTTCACAAGAAGGAGCACTTGGGACTCACCGTTGCCACGATAACATCCGATTTGTTATAGCGAGGATGCCGCATTGCCGTCTCACTTCCCGCAGGGTATAGAAGATGAGTCAGGGTCAGCAGTGTTTGTGTCGCCACCTGGTCCCAAAATTTCTATACTCCGCGGGACTGCCTGTACCATGATAAGGAATAAGCACGGGGAAGGGTGGAAAGGCGGTTGATTGACTGCCTTCTTTTCCTGCATCACTATTGAAGGGGCGGCACGTCGACATTGGACGTTGCGTCGGATTACCTACCTATACGAATCTTACATGGAGGGTAGGTGACCAATCAATCAGGGCTCATCACGGCTCATCACGGTCGTAACGTATTTTCGATAAGTGATAGCATATTATCACCTCTGGTATATCGGCCCTTGAGCAAATAGGGGGAAGCTCATTTCCAAAAATGAACATGGTATGTATGACATAATACTGACTGGGTCTCTCACGCAGACATTCTCCGGCTATACGCGCCCTCATGCCGTGCTCTGATGCCCTGTATCCTGTGGTAACTCGAGCTCGTTGCAGGCTAGCAACAACACCGACAGTTGGGTCAAGGATTCCCTCTCTGGCTCAATAAGAACCTCACTCTGAAAGCGCGGGCTGATTCCAATAGCACCAATTTCTGGCCACCATGATGTTATACAACAACAAAGACTTGAAAGAGCAACCCCGCTCCTGTGTTCCAGAAGCGCTTTAAAGGCATTGTTTCCACGACTTACAACGAATGTCTGAGCAAATGTGCAGTTCAAAGGCCCTCGTTCACAAACACATAAAAGGACCAACATGGGTTTCCCAGTTGGGTCAAACAATCATTCGTAGAAAACAGTCGTCTACTTAAGGTGACCCCTATTGCAACTCCAAATTACCGCCGTATTTTTCAACTTGCACCGAAAATGGCTCCCATCATCTTCCGCTTCCAGTCCTGCGGGCACGAAGAAAAGGACCCCATGCCCCACGCCCTGTGGAAGAAGCTGCAGGAGCGAAAAGCCCTACCGGACAAACTCGTCGTCGAGTCCAGCCTGCCGTGTCCCCCCTGCAGCCGATCGTACGAGGAGTACTACCGCGACATGTCCGCCTGGCTGCACGCGGTGTGCAAGAGCACCAATACCCCCACTGACAAGAGTACAGACACGTCGCTGCTGGCCGAGCTGGTCTGGGTCCGCGCCTCCCTGGAGCAGCAGCAGCACCCGCACCCGCCCGAAGCCAAGCGCATCCGTGCCCTGCTAGCGCTGGCGGCGACGCAGGTCCGGGAGCGGCACGTCGACCGCCTCGAGGCCGTGCTGCTGGGCGAGTTCGCCCACGGCCGCAACGCCCTGACCACGTACCTCGCCGACGCCGACGACGGGTCCGGCGCGACCGGCGCGACGACCGAGTCCCAGCTCAACGCCTTCTACGTCGGCCAGGCCGAGCAGTACGGCCGCATCGCCCACGTCGTCGACACGGTGGCCGCCACCCACGCCTATATGTGTCCCGACGACGAGGTGCGAGGTCGCGGCCTACTTCCGGCGGCGCATGGACCGGGACACGGCCGCCCTCGAGGCGCAGTCGGATCGTCTGGTCGACGAGGCCATCCGGCTCGCCGACAGCCTGCCGTTCCGTCCTCGGGCGGTGGGGAATGACGGCAGAACCGTCCCAGACCGCTGCGACACGCAGGTCAAGATCGTCAAGGGCATGGAGCGCGTCGTCGAAGATGTCATCGGACGGGTCGGGGCCCTGCGCGAGTTGGTCGCCCGGGCCGAGACGTCGCCGCATCACCTGCAGAAGGACTACGCAAAGTGCGAGTACGATATTGCGCCCCGGAAGATCTTTGGGCTCTTCTTCTGAGAACGGTAAGGTAAGGTACGTGCATACATGATGTGATGAAAGAGAAAGGGGCCCAAGGAACACGAGGTAAGTAGGTAGACAGAAGAATACAGTCTGAGTGACAAGGTAAGCATGTATTAAGCGACCTAAACTGGGGCTTCTCTCATAGTTTCCAGCCGATAACCAACATCTATCAAGCAGTACTTGGCTGTCTACATGCTAAGCCAGCGCGTACATATGAGCCAACGACGACCCAGAGGTGAGAGTAAAGTAAGTACATGTACCTAAGTGACCAAGGTCACCTTGGCATCTGCAAGCAGCCCGTCCTCTCGGGAAAGCCTGTTTCTCCCGGAAATGCATCATCCTGGTTCCCCGAAACCTGGGGGGACGGGGACGGGTTTCCGCGTGACACGAGCGAGTCCACCTGTTATGTGACCTTTTCCTTGGGTTCGGGAGTTGCTGCCACGTAGGCCGGCTTTTGGACGCAACCCGGTACGTATATTTATATATCTATCCCCTTGGCTCGGGTCGACCCAGAACAGAGGAACAAGACGATGCCACACTTCGGGCAACGGTCCATAAAGAGATCATGGAGGCCTGGGTTCCCTTTTTGTGCAGTGAGGAACCCGTTCGGTTACATGTCTGTCCCTGCCTGTACAAACTACGCTATGTATCTGCCGCAAACAACCCGTCCGTCGGTATTTGCGGGTTGCGATGCCGACCAAAGGAATGAATCCCCGTCATCAAAACCGGGAGGAAGCAGGAGGCAGCCGCCTCCTCCTTGGCTACATGACATGAGGCCTGCATATGCAGTGGGCCAGGTAAGTTACTGCACACTGGGACGACGGGGAGACATGGGGAGATATGGGGAGGAAAGATATATGCAGATCTCTTTCGCACCCAGCATGACGGGACAGGAATAACTGGGTCAGGCCTTGGATGGGACGACATGCGTGCTCAGGAAGTCAGGATGCCGAGCGAATGGTAAGATATATACATGTAAGTCAGCTAGAGAGATAGATAGGTACCCAACACCCGCTAGGCAATGCCCCCAACCGAGGAGATGCAGTTCAGACATATGCATCTCGGGCACGTATCCGTCCAAGTCCTGACTCTGGCGCAACTCTCTACCCAGTCAATTATCTGATAGGTACTTACCTGTATATAAGATCTATATCCTCCCGACAGAGAGACACACACCTGTCATGCAAGGAATGACAACGCCCCAATCCCATAGTTGATCCGCGTAAACATGATCCTCGTGTTCGGGGACCGAAGCTGCGTCGAGAGAGGACACACGCAGAGGCACATATATATCCACATATGCTGTCAGCATAGCATGCTTCCTCTTCACATGCGTCGCCAAGTATAACGGTGCATGGTTGCATCCCGCCTGGGTGGTACTGGGCCGACGACCCCAGAAAGAACCACGGCATCTCATTAGCCCGCCGGCCCTTGTCGTCACCTTGCAGCCACACCATCCATATCGTACGTCTAGACGCTGGGACTCTTTTTGGCATTTAGGCGGAAATAAAACCCATGCGTTTCAGCACTTCTTCACAGTCGAAAGGAGATATGTCAATTTCCCGGCTTACACCGGTTGGGAAATGCTCCCGTCTTACACGCATGATCCTTTTTCTCCATCAATCTCCTTTGGCCAGCCAACATTGAGATAGATGACCGATGAAGATGACGGGGGGGAGCAGCAGCGGAGGAGGAGGAGGAGGTGCATGAATGCACGACGTAACGTCGTCTGAATCCTGCGGGATGATGGCAGTTACCCGAAAAGGAAGGAAACGGGAGAACAGGACCATCAAATGAAGAAGCGAGAAGGCCAAACGTCTCCCACTCACACCGCCGAAGCCGCATGCGCCGCAAGCCAGCACCGGACCGGACTTCCCCTTGGAGAGTCGTCGTCCCAGAAGGCCCGGCAAACCCGGTCTAAGTGACGGCGCATGCATACAAGCCACAAACCCACAAACATATACCCCCCCCCCAAGTTGTTAGTGGCCGAACGAACGAATTGAGTTCAGGGTTTCAATGGGAACAGTGGAGGAAATAAGGCAAGAAAAGGAACGCCAGCCGGTATAACGGATGCCTGCTGCTGCTGCTGCTTCTAGCTGGGGTTTGCTGCATCCATCGTATGCATGCAGTGTACTTTTATATTGGGGTTTCCTTTTTCTCTCTCGGTCGTATCGTGAGGTAGAGGAGCCGCGCAACAGACAGCCGTATCCATCGGCAACGCGCGCGCGCGCGGAGCGAGTGAGTCGTCGGAGGCGAGGCGACATAAAAGTATGGAACGGGAAGAACCCTAACCGGCGGGGACACACACACACACACGCTTTGCTAGGTTACCTATCTGTCCTGCTGTTGGAGGATGGATGAAGACGCAACATTGTGCATGGCCCGGCCCACTCCTGTATGCATGTGCGTGTGTATACCACGTATCGTAGCAGTGGCGGCGGGCGCCGTGTGCAGCACAACGACTACGGCTACGGTAGATATGGTATGTAGTCAAATACTACTGCTACTACTACTACTACTACTACTACTACTACTACTACTACTACTACTACTACTACTACTACTACTACTACTACTACTACTACTACTACTACTACTACTACTACTACCGGTTGCTCGTGTTCGGACATCGACCGATATTGCATTGCGAGGCTAGTGAGAAGAGGAACGGGGGAGGGAGATAAATAGCGTGAAAGAAGAGAGAGAGAGGAGAGCAACAGGCGATGGGAAACCGACACATTGTAGTTAGATGACTTGACTCGGACTTATCATTGTTATTCATATCTCTCGCGAGGCTTATCAAAGGAGTCCCCACGATCGTCGAAGCCCGCCCCTTTCGTCACCAACAAAGGGCCGAAGAACAGAGAGAGAGAGAGAGAGGGAGGGGGAAAGGGTCTCGAGCAATCATAACTTAGAACCCTGGGAGGGGGGCCCCGGTAGTAGACAAAACCTTATTGTCGGGCTGTGGGAATTGGGGATTCGCAAGACTGGCATGGAAGATGGAAGCCTGACTAAGTCCAGATGGCATGCTTCGAGAAGGTTGTGCAGGTGTGGTTCTCGAAATGACAGAAACATGGTTAAGCAATGAAGATCACCACTCCCCCAATCCCGAGGACGGACGCCCTATCGCTTTCCGGCCATGGCAGGCTAGTAAGTACGTACATACATACTTTCAACATACATAGGGTTAAGGTATGGTCCATGCCATGTCTTTATTAGTTCAGGATGGCCACGTTTTTGCCATGCGACATCTTGGGATGGACGATCTTGTAGACCCAGCCCAGACCGTTACTTAAACCATCGATGAAGAGTCAAGGAAGAAAATATGCATGATGATTACCGGTAGTGAACGTGAGTCTATATGAGAAGATGCATGTGTATAACGTTTCGATGGACAGGCAAGGGGGGCTACGAATAGTCCAAGATAGGACAAGAACCGAAGGTGAAAAGTCCCCTTGCGTCAATACACATGTGTCAGTACGAAAGTAGGTAGCAGTAGAGTCTGTAGAGGAGGAGTTGGTTCCAATGTGTCCAGGTTGAGCCAAGACAATAGACGAGGGCAGCGGCTGTCTCGCCGTCTATGTTTCTAAGGTCCAGTTGCTGCCCCCTCTTGGCGCTAATGTAAGGTAATGAATGTCATGTAATGTAGTGTCATGTCTTCGTCCGTCATCGTCCCACGGCGTATTGATCGTCTTGCCATGACCGATAATAGGCTCTTCCTCTTATTAGAGGTCTTCTTCGTGAGGCTGTCGAAGTTGAAGTAATTACCTACTACCGAGTAAAACCCCCATGTACAAAAGGACATCCGTTATGTAAGACGAGGGAAAAAAAGAAAAGAAGAAGAAAAAAGAGGGTTCACTGGTGCAAATGCAACGATAGCCACCGGGTCCAGGGTTCTGGGCATCCGGGAGGTGGGGTCCCGGAGTAATGACCCAAGCCGGATGGGTTCAACGTGGACACGCAGCAGGGGTCGTGTGGATGGATTCGACTATTTTTTTTCTCTCTCTCTTTCTTTTCATTATTGACTGATTGATTGATTTGATTCGATCCTAGCAGCCCGTCTGCCGATGCTATTCATTAACTATTGGATGCTCACCGACCTCCCTCATTAGGAAACGGTGTACGTGCTCTTCCTTATTCTGTCTCTCCTTCTGTCTGCGTGCTCAAGCTACCTACAACGGCCAAGCCTAAGCCGATCGTCAACTGGAGCCTATAATAAAGTAGCGAGTCCCGGGGTCCACTTGACCGCACTGCCGCGGGTCGCTGTTCTCCAATGTCGAAATTAAATACCCTATATGAGTACCAGATATAGGCGCGCTGCGGAATTGGCTCGTTCGCCCGGCCGCCTGCTGCAGCCCATTCTTTTTTATAACAACACATAGTTGCGGCGGGTATGTGATTACATGGATGGACATGCAATCAAGGATCCGTGTTATGTAAAGTACACGTAGGTTGTAAATATATGACAGCCGGGGGAGGGAGGGAGTAGGCATGGCGATGCATGTCCTCTCACACCTTACCTCGGGTGCCGTTCTAGCGACGGCATGTTCATCGGTTGCTCTGTTAGTAGAGGGTGTATAACTCTGTCTTGATCGTAAGGGGCAGAGAGAGGGGGAAAAGAGACACATATCTTCTTCCAAACCCAGTCGTCCATGACATCAGCCAACACCGACAGGCACAGCAGCAGAAAGTGAAGAACGATGAAAAGAAACGGCCCTCGAGAAAGTCGCTCTACGTCATAGCCTCTCAGGACGGATAGTAGTCAAGCCAGCAAGTAGTAGTATATTTCTTGTTAGGGTGGTGTTTTGCTAGTAACACCAAAGGTTTACTAATAATATCGAGAAAGAAAAAAGCATCCATCAACGATGAACAGCTCAGCAACCCGACGGCACTAGGTTAGTGGCTGCAGCTAGCGACAAGTAGACGAACGTCTTTTTTCCTGTGTCGCTTGCGCCTCCGGGATGTCGGAACAGCCGCCAGCCTCCGCCTATCCAGCGGGTGCGATTGGTGTAGGAGAGGACACACACGTAAAAAAAAATAGAAGGCTGGGGGGGGGCTCACTGTGTCTGGGTATGGGTATCCAAATCGTCGGTGTGTGGCCAAGCATTTCCCGGAAATGCAAGGTGAGCGAACCGGTTGTTGGTGTTGGCGACTCGGCGAGTGTACCGTACCGTGAAATGCCAACCCGGCCTTATTCCTTTTTTCCCTCCTTTCCTTCCTTGGTGTGTTCCTCGTTGTATCGTATGCATGCACCTGGGTGGTAATACCTACTTGCCAATTTCCATGATCGGAGTTATCGGCATGCTACGGTAGATAAATGAAAATAAGCTGTGCTCTCAAACTTTCACCGGAATGAGCCTATCGCGTATTATATCTGATACACGTCGCCTAGCAGGTCGCAGTATTTCTCTCCAGTGGTGGTCATAGAATGGCGGACGACGACGACGGGCTTTCTCCTTACGGTTTGGCAAAGTGTCACCACCAGAGGGGCCAGAGGCTACACCACAGCGGGCTCGCCCTATTGCATAAGGTGCTAGCTACAGCTACAGTAGCTATGTAGCTTTAGCAAGGCCGACATGGGGATGGATACAGATGGATGGAGACCTTTCGCTTCGCACCACGCTTATGTACCATTGCTCCATATCTACATACTTAAATCCGTACATTGCAGGAGTTCGTCGCGTGGCAGCGCAGGGTGGACAAGCCTATTGCGGATATACATACATGCGCATTGATGAAGATGAACTGTTCTTCTTGCCGACTAAACACTAGCCGGCCAGGCGTGTCGATACCTAAAGTGTAGATCTTGGTTTCCGCCCGGAACAATAAAGAGCAAGGGAAGGAAGAAGAAAAAACACCACATCAAGAGCAACAGAGGGAACAGATTGCTGCCCAATGGAGGGGGCCCACAGCGATACAAAAAGTACATACATTCATGGCAGTAGTTAGTCGAGCCGTGCTGTTAGCTAGCAACGGTCAATGCCCCCATGTCCTAGTCAACGTATTATCAAAATTACTAATATCGAGAATGGTTAATTGCTATTCTCCTTGCTCCTCCTCCTCCTTTACCCCCTCCTTCCTCTCCCCTCTCCCCGTGACAAGGGGGTCACTTTATGGCGGCCGACTCAAACCTGCCTTGCCCACTACTAGTCTAGCGGGCGAGCCCGGCACTCTGTAGCGGTTCACTGGCAGCAGGCTACCTGTACAAGGCATAATTGCCATGCTGGAGCCGCCAATGAAAGTGATAAGGTGAGGCTGATCGCTTTTCCATTAGCACGATATGCTTGCTGCTGCCCAGCCCTAAGAAGGGTGGAGGATGGGACGGCTTTCCAGACAAAGAAAAGATTGTACGTATCACTACTAGTAGCACTGCTTCGTCGTCGTCGTCAAGCTTGGCAACCTGGGGGGCCCGTGTGGCGTGGATATCCCGGAAAGAGAGACTCAGAGAGAGGGGGCTCGAGCTGCTGTAATTCCTACCTCGGATAAAGAAAGACCCCTACTATTGCGTGAGGCTCCTGCTGTATCTCGCCGAGCCCATAATAGGCGTGACCTTTGCACGGGGAAAAGCAGATCATAATGGCCTGGAACCCCCAGCTTGCAGCCCATAATCCCAAACCACGCTGCACGTGGCGCAACTTGGCTGAGGGGACAATGATCGCGACGAGGGCTGCGCCTGTTTCGTGCTGAGCCGTCTGTTTTAAAGCTGTGACTGTGGGGTTGATTGATAGGGAACGGACTACAGGGCAAGCACTCAATTTCCGACTACCCCCTAGTCACCAAGGTATAGACAACATGTTGTCCAATATGTACGTCCAAGTACACATGTCGCCTACAGATAACCAAGATAGGATGGACGCCGATCAGCCTCACCGAGCCTCGGAATGCCCAAGGGCTAATGTTCGTCACAGGTAGTTGGTCAGTCACTAGGTCCGATATGGCAAGGGTGGGAAGACGGAAGCTTTTGCCCAGCAATTTGAATTCAATTGAGCAGGTGTTGGCTCGGCCCATTGGGTGTAACGCGTGTGAACGCAAGAGGTATCTGGGGGACAATATCCCCATGGGGCCTGCAGTGCTCGACAATGGAACAAGTATCCAAGATGCAGGCAGGTAGGTACTAAGACTGGCCGTCTCACAAACATGCCGTAAAAAAGACATTTCAGACACACGAGGTTCTGATCCGAAGTCACGAAGCTCGCCCCCTCCCTGACGCCAAACTATATCTTCCAAGACATCACCACCCCACCAGGCTTCCTGCCGCATCCGGGGTCAAGACCCCCGGCTGCCTTTGCTCATCCTTGCGGTTAGTATTCGAAGGGGAAACTGTGAAAGAACCTTGCGCCCGTAGATGCCTCTTTTTTGATCGTACGCCGTTCGCCAGACCGAAAGCTGGTTGTAGATATCTCTGATATGGTGCTGTGGTAAAGATGAACGTATGAAGTGTGTTGTATAAACAGGGTCTCGACCAAAGCCAACGTCGTGCATGCACAGCGCACTTTGTGCGCAGTGACACCGACCGTCTTGGATCTCTGCACAACCCGGCTCGATACGAAACCCGGGAGAGCGTGTGCGACCGAGTTGTCGCCGTGAGATGTCCTTCCAGAGCCCGCGCGTTCCTATCCCCGCGGGCCATGTGAGTGGCTCGAGAGGCTTATAATATGACACAATTACGCTTTCCTTTGCCTGCTGATTTGCCAGGGCGTTGGTGCGACCCGCCGTTCGGGGCGGGATTGCGGCGATCCGATTGCGTTGGCCGCGCAGCTGCTTGTCGCTGCCGACGGAGTATCCGTACGACATCGTAGAAGGCCTTCTCGACGTTGATGCAGTTCTTAGCTGAAGCCTCGACGAATTCGCAGCCCAGTTCGCGTGCCAGGGCATGTCCTTCTTGTGTCGATACCTCTCGTTCCGTCACGCGGTCGCTCTTGTTACCGACAAGCATGATGGGGACGTTGGCGTTGGGGGCTACATTGGATATCGGGGATCCTGGGTATGTCGGTGATGCGTTGACGGATTCCTTAACCCGCTGGATCTGATGATGAAATCTCTTGATGCGTGAGAAGGAGGATCGTGACGATATGCTGTAGACCAACACGAAACCTTCGCCGTCGCGGATCCACTGGTCTCGTAGTGCCGTGTATTCTTCTTGGCCGGCTGTGTCGAGCACCTCTAGCATGCATGCCTGGCCATCTATGACAACTTGCTTTCTGTAGGAATCCTCGATCGTGGGGTCATACTGTATGGCAGCAACAGGTTAGTTTCAAGCGAAAGCGGAAGCTGCACCATTGGGCGACACGGGGCGGGGGAGGCGACCTACAGTCTCGACGAAATGTTGTAAACACAGTTGGATCGTTAAAGCTGTTTTTCCAACACCACCATCACCCAGCAACACCAACTTGTACAATACCATCTTGCCCGCCATCGTAGAGGATCGTTATCTTCCAAAATGCCTCGACTAGGCCGTTAATTAAATCCGTGTCCTGGGGTGTAAGGAGGAGGCGAGACAGTCGCAGATGGGCGTGGCTTGGTTTTGAGAGTGTCTGTCCAAAAAGAGGGGTCGGAGACGGCCGCAAAGCCAATGTTGGATCCAAGCAACTCTCAAAAGGGTTGGAGCGACTGGCAAAGCAAGCGAACGTATAGCAGGGTCCAAGATTGGGACCGACTGACCGACCAGCCGACGGACAAATAGATCGATAGACGACGATTGGGCAGATTGGTAGCAGTTTTTAAGACAGTGTGCACTTGGATCTGTCGATTCCGGTCGCGATCTCTGAGGAAAATGCGGAGGCCGCTTGTGATTTTGGTAGGCAATCCCGGCTATCCAGAGAGTTCAATCAGAATAAATTCACTTGGGATGCTTGCGTAACGGAGGTGGAATGGAGGGGAAGAGCGTGCGCAGCAACTGATGCTAGGGGGAGAGGAGAATGAGGAGGAGAGGAGTGGTGGGCGCGCACTGCAGAAGAGATAACAAGAACAACGAGAGTTTATTGCTTGTCTTGTTCAGGGATGGGTTTTGTTGATGTGGTGGTTGGTAGGTAGCAGGTCTGGTAGTTGTTATTGTGGCACGCAGCAGTAGCAGTGGAAGTGGCAGTAGTAGTAGTAATAGTAGTAGGTAGGTAGCAGCAGTAGTAGCAGCACAGCTCGCTCAAGTCAAGCTCGGGAGCGAAAAGAGTTAATAACAACAACGAAAGCAGACTGGGGAACTGCTCTGGCTAGGTGGACTGGGACTGGGGCTAATAAATCAAACCAGCAGCAGCAAGCAGCAGGAAAACAGAGGGGTTTGGTTCGTGTGGGAGAAAAGAGGCCAGGACCTTTGGAAGGGATAGAGACTCGAGCTTGAGTGTGGAGAAGCCAATGTAAGTGGGAGAAGAGCGCGCGAGAGAGAGAGAGGGTCTGAGCTTGGACGGTTTTTTCTTAGGAGAGACCCAGGCCAAGTCATAGTGTGTATATGTGCAGTAGGGGGACAATACCTTATATACCTAGTCTCTAATGTAATAAGGGACCGGTCCTTCTGTAAGATGGTGAGGTGCAGGGTTACGGCACAGATGGGAGATGGCAGTACCTTGGTCGGCCGGTAAGTAGGTAGACATGTAATTGTAGGTAGGTAGAGGTTAGGCAAGCAACCTACTTTTTTTCCTTTCTGTTCCTCTCGAATTGGAGGGACATGGATCAAATCAAATGATGACGGCCCAGAGAATCAGGAGAGAGAAATAAGGTAGGTGGTGCAAAAGGGAACATTGAAGAACAAATCATACATCAATATGCTTACTACCTAACCTACTACCTACCTCTGCCTACATACTGACTATGTACATCGATGTGCTGTAAATATACTACATCCGCACATAGGTCTTGATATTATCACCGCGATAGGATAAGGTAGGAGGACGAATATACCACAGCACAGCTTATCTCGATACCTGCAATTGCATTGGGACACACACCCGGTAAGAAGAGGGCCGATGGGCGGGCAAGGACAACAGCTACCTACCGTACGGAGTAACGAGTTCTGTTCTTGTGCAAAACCGACCCATGGATTCGGCCAAGGATCAAGCAAGAAGGGTAAAAAATTCCTGTGCTCAAGGGCCAAGGATTACAAGCAAGCAACTGGCTGCGAACCAAGTGGAGGAGGGTAAAAAACTGCCGGGGTTGCTTTTTGGGGGGTTGTGGCTCAACTGGGGGGCCAAAGAGACCGGAACCTCTCAGACCAAACTTGGATTGGGGGTCGGACGGATAGCTTAGGTCCTATCCTATCCTACAGTATCCTGAGGAACGGAACATTGATGAAATAACCAAACCAGACCCGGCGGTTTGTGAGGCAAGCTCCCCTTCCTGCTAACAAGTAGGTACAGTAGATTCTGACGCAAGAAACATATCAAAGCAGCAGCCTCCTACCTCCAGCTAAGTAAGAACAGCAGGACTAACCGCCTAGCTCCCGTCCCCCAGCACCGTTTTTTTCTTCATCACCTCACCCAGCCCAGCCCAGCCAGCCCTTAGTGGGGTAATAGGTAGTAGAGCTTGAAGGGCAGAAGCAGTAGGCTGGCACTTCAGGCAGATCTCCTACGCCAAAACCATCATGATGCACGTACATCAATAGTGTATATGTATGCGCAGATAATAGACAAAGACACACAGAGAATATATTGTCCAATGTTGACATGCGGTGGTGCGACCTATGCGTTGCGTTGCGACAGGTCTCACTCGGGGGTAGGTAGACGGACAGATGCTCCGTTATGCCGTATGGCTGACGACCCCCGAAACCTAAATGCCATTGGCCTGCTTTTCCGCGCTTGTTCCTTATGCGCGTGGTGTCACTCTTTTCCCTTTCGTCAATACTCGTTTCCTTGCCTGCTGCCTCTCTCCCTCTTTCGTCCAATGACGTCCAATGAGTGATGGTAAGACGGACGACTGGCAGGCGTGGCTGGGAACCGCGCAGACCTGGCTGGTCTTTGACCCTTCGGAGGTCTGTGTAGAGCGGTTGTAGGCGTTGCAGAAGCGCATATGATAGGTCCTATCGCATATGCGGTTGCTTGTGACATCGTTAGACCGTACCAATACCCGCCGGCGTGACTGTGCAACCCATGCTAATGCCCATGTATCCGATATGGGAAGAATAGCGGGCTAGACATCGAGTCGGTATACTAGGTAGTAGTAAGTAGGTAGGCATTGATAGGTATACAGAGAAGGAAGCTGTATGCCTACATACTTAGCCACGCGACAAAGTATGGCCATACCCAAGGACCAAATTTGTTGCCAAACGAGCATGGTCTGCACAGTCATGGCACGGGCTTTGCTGGGTAAATGATCACCACGCGGTTGTTCACCACCTACTAATATGAAGTACCTATCCTCTCCCACGGAATGAAGCGACAAAAGCAATCAAATGCAGGATGGGTCTGCATATCATCCAGGGATCCCTGGTTACGGAGACCGTTACGGTTTTTGTGGGAAGCCATCGCTCTTTGGTCGGTCAGTTGGCGTGTGTATTCCAGGTTACAGTGGCTATTGTAATTACGGCACTCGGAACAATACGACGGAGCAAGAGATACCAGCACGGACAAAGGCACACACTGCACAACAAGCAGGCAAAGCCAAAACTGCATGTGTCCGACCACTGCCTACCTACCTACATAGACACTAATATTACGTATCACAGGATGGCTGTTGCTTCTTTCCGCCCGCCCCCGTGGATGTCGCCTACGACCACGACCCGAGTATCGACGGGTTCGCGGTTGCAGCATGCAATGCCGATCTGAGAAAAGGAAAAACCAACCGCACCGCACCGCTGGCGACTGGATATTGATCGACAAACCGGCATTGCACATACATTAGTAGTAGATGTAGTCAGTAGTACCTATACGTACGAATATATCTTCAACCCCGCAGCAAACCCAACACCGAAAGGCCGCGGATGTGTACCTTTTGTGGCCGGAGGGTTCGAGAGAAACCTGCGTCGGGTCGGGGAGAGGGTTATGTATATGATAGGGCCAAGCCCAGCTTCAAGCACCCAATGACATGAATATCACATCTCGCTTCGCGGTTGCGCGCGAAGGCGTAACAAGCGGCCTATTTTGACGGTGGATTGGGCCAAGTTTGAGTTTACGGTGGGCACAGGCAACAAAAAATAAACGCCCAAGCCAGGGCACACGTATCTAACGGGTTGGACAAGCCTGCCAACATTTGAGCCTAGGCACACCCCGTAAATATTCATCGCTCCCGACCCGGCCGAGGTCCAGGGAGAAACAACAGAGCGAAAACAGAACCAGAGGATAGAAAACAACTGGACCCGGAAGCTAGGCCGGTAGCAGGTGTTCCCAAGTCCCTCTGATACAGGGTCGGGGGTCGGAGAAAAGAAGAAACACCCCCACCCGCCCATCATCCATAATTGATGACCGATCATGGACGTGGCGCCACAAAGATTCAACCTAACCTTGAACCAGATTGCGATCACTACCATCATACGTGAATCTACATAGGAGGAGCACAGTATGCCTGGCCGCATGCTGTGCTTGTTTCCGAGAAGGGCGAGATTGGTTGTTTCAATACGACCCATAGCAATGCAGTAGCCCAGCAGGAGGAGGAGGGAAAGCTTGACTGCTGCAGCTGCCAACATATTGATGCAAGTACAGGACTACATGCTTAGGTATGGTACATATGGTCGGCGCCGTGAGGTGATATGCACCCTCCGGTCCTTCACACCAGCCGTTTGCAACTGAACCTCAACCCCTGCTCGCGCGTTGGCTAACAGTTGCACGCCATCCTGCTAACCTTACATACTCTGCATACCTAAACGAGACGAGATATCAGACGATCCATTCTGTCGGGACTGCTTCTTCACACGCAGCACTGCAAAGATCATGTTGTTGTTGGTCCTCGTTCCGACGGCTGCGTCAAGCGGCTAAGCCGAGCAAGGTCCATGCCATGTCCGTACCGCTCCTAGTCTCCCACACTCCCTCTGATGCTCAGCCTGCTACTGGAGTACAGCTCCCAATTTTGGATGTTGGACCTTTGCTATGGTACCGTACATGCATACCACTACACTGGGCTTCCATCTCAACCTTCTTTCAGCTACGTGCGTACGTACGTACCCTGGCTATGGATGGACCCGGGCCTATCCCCCACGCTGCCTACGATATCCGAGGACTTGAGTCCGGGCTGTGATGGATTCCCAAGGAGGTCTTTGGGACATAAGAAGCCTCTACAGGGAGTACACGAGCCAAAGCCCAGCGGCAGAGGGAGACAGCAGCACGGTCGTTGGCTATCACGTACTTGGGGGCATGAGCTCAAATGCTCTGTTATAAATCGTCTAGACTGCCGTCACTTACCATCTGTGCCGGGATGCACGAGCCCAGCGTGAGCGATGTGGTAGACTAGGCGTCTGGTGGCTTTCGAGCGAGTCTAGGCCACTGCTGCCACTGGTCGTGCGACAAGGTCAGTCGAGTGCCGAAGTGGTCGGCCAAGCTCTCTACTCCTCAGGTCAAGGCCTAAAAGTATCTTCCCCGTTCCTCTCACTGGCTGGCCTCCCCCAAGGCGGTACATGGAGATCTACTCATGTGTTGGTCCGCATGTCGATCGCATTGTAAGAAGAGAGTTGCATTCGACGTCAAGGTGAATGCCTTGGTTGTGACACTGCCGACAGTGTGTCATCCTACGTTGTTTTCGACAGATGGGGCAGCTCTGGCCTACTTTGTGGCCGAGAAATAAGCCCGATCGATGGCTGACATAGACTGGTCCCAGCCGCCGCGCCAACTTTTGTTTGCGATTCATGCAGCTTACCGTCCGCCGTGACACCTTTAGGCTATTCTTGTCGTTCAGCTAATCAGAAATTGCAGCATCCCATATACCGGACCTTGAATGGGTCTGGCAAACTCCAGGTGGCTTGGTTGGCTGGCTGCCTTTAATATGCTTTTGGAAAACACAGATATCGGCCAATTCCCAAGATACCCGATACCCAGGTATAGTAATGTGCATGCACGTGGGCCATGGACTCGTTCCGCTATGGAACAAGGCATACACCCGGCAATCCGTGGAGCCCGCCGGGTACGCTAGGTTCGGCACGCTCGACATTCACACGCAGATGACTCCAGGTTGTCTCACTTGATTACTCCGGTTATCTGTGTAACCAGCTAGCTCGCACGTGGAACAGTGGTGCGTGAGAAATGCTTGGCCAAGGCTGACCACTTTCTCTCCTTCACCGACTCGAGATTATTGCACCAACCATGAATTAGTATCAACCCCCATCATCCCTGACGCTGCAAGCAGGACAGACATATCATTATCTCGATCTGGGAGCCGAGCAGGATCTGTTATCATCGCTCTCACCCGGAGATTCCGAGCCGTCTCGCAACCTCTACGAAACCAGCCTGGTCGGCAGCCACCCATACGTCGATCCAGCTGCGGGCTTCCTCGATCAGGTTCGGCTGAGAAGCCCAATCTTCCTCTCGAGGCCGCTCTACATAAACGGTCTTGAGCCCGCACGACCTGGCCGCCTTGAGATCGCCGAGATGCGCAGCTACCATGGCGCACTCTCCCGGCTGCCGGCCCAGCGCATCGACTGCGCCCAGGTAGGTCTTGGGGTTGGGTTTGTAGGCCTTGAAGTCGGCTGAGGATATCAGTCTGTGGAAACCGAGCTTGCCGTGCTCATTTAAGTCCCGGAGCAGCTGCTGGTTGCCGTTCGACAGCGTCGAGGTGGTATAGCGAGTCCCGAGCATCGATAGACCCTGGACCGTGTCGTCCCAGGGCCGCAGGTAGTGCCAGATGAGGCTGAGCGACCTGGCCTCCTCGTCGCTGAAGACCCCAGCCAGGCCCCAGTGCCCAAGGAGCTCGAGCAGGCTGTCGTAGTGTTGTGTGTCAATGTCCTTCCACGCCGTCTCGCCAGGCACGAACCCCCTGGTAAACTTGCCGTAGCTAGCCCGCCATTGTTGCGCAAAGGTCGCCCAGTCCGCGTCGGTCAGCTCCGCCAGACGAGATTGAAGAGACGGGCCCAGCGAATCGAAGGCTGGCGACTTCCGTTTGTCCCGGCCGCGCCTGATCAGTTCGGTCACAACGGTCGAGCGCCAGTCGACGACGGTCCCAAACACGTCGAAAAGCAGCGCATGGACGCCTGGGAGAAGGGCTGTTGTAGTAGGTACCGCGGCTTCCGTCATTCTCTTGCTGGATTTGTTGACCGAGCCGCTGCCGTGGGGTGGTTTGGTTTAAATTACCGGAAGGCTGGTTTGATGGGAATCGAGGTCTGGTTTGCTATTGACTCGGGGTTACAGGTGGGGTCGACCTTCGGCAATAAGCTCGACTTGCAGGCCTGCCTCTGGTCTAGCGAATGCCGAGCTGGGGTTTGGTCTCCAACAACTCGGGACTATCTATGTCATCCCCCACCTTTCAACGTCGGGCTGCATGGGAATGGGCCGAATGAATGCAGGCTTACTATGTGCGTAGTGGTAGTATGCAACGTTTCTTCGTCAGCATGGGTAGAAGTGAATATACCTGACATCGAATTTTGCTTGTCGTTCTGTAGCTGGTATCAAAGTTCTCAGTACCTACCTAGCCTGCCCTCTATCCTGACCTGCCAAAAGTAAAGTTTGCCAGTCCATCCACCTTTCATGTCAGAGTTTCATTGCATAGGCCCTTCGTCAGCACTTATGTATCCACTCATGGTAGGTATGTATATCCAGCGTATGTACAAGATCAACGGTCAACCGAGGTTTGGGGAACCAGAGCCACGGTAGACGATCTTCATGAGTAGTTGCCAACGAATGCTTTCCCCATCTCATTCATCCCTGTGTCAACGTGTCGTTATATGCTAAAGAAAAAGATACCTTACATACTTAGTGCCTTATGTGGAGAACTGACGTGCCAACGTGGTCTCCGCTACGGAGTATATCGTTGCTCTTCTCTTCGTTTTGTGCGGAATACGCTCACGTGGGCCAAGGATAATGAATGGAGCCCATGGAACCATGAACCGACGACGACGACCAGCAGATCCCGCCCGGGTTCCCTTTTTTGTTCTTTATCGTCGTCCCGGGAAACTTTGTTTTTCTTTCTTCTCCATTTCCCGAATTCCGAACACGGCTCTATAACGGTACGATGGTGGCGGGAGGTCCAAGAACCGAACATTGGGACTCTGCCTTTTTCTAATTTCCTTATCTGAAGCCCAGCCACCTGAAACCATGTTCCTACCATGGTAGATGGCTTCGGCACCTTCGCAGCCCACGTCAACGAGAGCTCTGAGATGGGACCACACACCAGAAAACCGGATGTAGGCCCTCCTGCCACACATCTCTGCCACGGGATATCCCGTCTGCGACTGCTCCTAAGAACTAAGATATGCGGCGGTGACGGGCATGTACGTCGGTACCCGGGCCCTGGGGTGAACCCACCAAAAAAGACGTTGAAGAATTGCGGTAACGATGAAACAAAAACTCTCTGGTAACCAACTTTACATGATCTTGCAGCTGGTAGAGCCCCACCGAGATCAACCGGGGTTGGCGCGAAACTTGAGCAAGCAACACCGAGCACCCTCCTGGAAACCAGGTAAGTAAGTACCTATAGAGGAACGACCCAAATCCGGGAACGAAACCACGTTCTGGATGGTGTCATGTTCCCTCCCTCTTAGACTTCGGCCACTATACGTGGGTTCGGTGTTGGGAATATGCCACTACAATTCTACAACTTGCATGGAATTTAGACTAAAGTGGTCAAGAGTCTCGTAGAGGGGCGTTCGACACGTGGGAGGGACATCAATGAGACCGGCGCAATAGATAGCCTCCCTGGAAGAGACGGCTCCAATAACAACTCTTGATTAAACAAGGCTGATTGGTTTTAACCCGTCATGCCCCTTCTTAGGTTTCATGCCGTCCTTGGGCACGGCCGAGTCCGGACGGGAAGGCGGCGTGGACGGAATTCAGGGGGTCGTATATTTCCCGCAATGTTGTTAAGGAAAATTGGTGAACCCGCTACTACGGGTGCGGGTCAATCTCAGTAACTCGAGAATCGCTTGTTCCAGGATGTGGAGGGATCGGTGAAACTGTGTGAATAAAATGGTGGTCTGGATACCAGGTCATCAAAGTGAGTTGGACCAATTGCTGAGAAACGAAGCTTGAGTGAAGCGCGTAGACACGAATCCAAGTCGGGAGTTTATCGTTTGTTTCATAAATTGATATTGCACTTCTAGCTACATGACTATCTATATAAAAAGACGATGTTCGTAGTGTGCTCTCTTCAATATCGCGGTACCGATTACGTAAAGATGACCGCCAGGACTGTCAGGACACAGCCGTCCAATCGGGTGAAAGGCAAAACACACGATCGCTAATCTGACCCACGCAGCAATGCAACATCCAAGATCATCACTGTGTCCAATTTCATGTGTCGCGGCGTTCTGTTATAGGCTGGAGGGGCTTGAAAAAGCAGAATAGGGTGCTTCAACATTACCCCTAGGACGTACGCGCAGTTTCGCGGCTGTGATGCCTTAAGCTTGGGAACCGGCTCGGTCATCAGCGCAGGCACTACTCGGTTGAGTGAAGTATACCTCGTCAGCGTGGATGTCTGTCGTCGACACCACGAGTGGCTGAAACCGTATATCATGTCGCCCCACGCTTCCCCCGGGGCGCGAAGTCTCGCCCGCTGTCCATCCTATGCTATCCATATCAAAGGTCCAGTCTCATTCCTCAATCCCACCATAGGCTTTGTGGACGCCGGTGGGATCGACAGGGCGGCAAAAAGCCATCCTCTCCAACCCCATCGTCCTAGCCATCCTCGTGGTCCTTTGGAAGATGGAAGAGGCAGCGTGCCACCGACCTCGAGCCGTGTGCATGACGAGACTACTTCTGCTAGCGGCGCCGGCTCTGCGGCTTCTGATGATGTTGCAACCGAGAAGCCATCGCCGGGCGTTGTATTCCATGTCTGGCAAACGCGCAACAACCGCAAGGGGAGACACGCCGTGGCCGTCCGTGTACCGTCGCATCCCGCAGGGGCAGGTTTAGAGTTGCCGAAAGCCACGAATGCTCCAAAGCAGATTCTGGGCGGAATAGGGAGGATGTTTATGAGGTACCCCGTATGGGACGTTTCGTACAATGTCGCTATCATGTTCACTATTGGTAAGTCTTTCAGTATTTCCACAAACATCCCGTAAGACACACCTATATCCCCTCTCCTCCTCGAACACTTTCTACAGTTCAATCAAGGGTTAAGTCGCAACAACTCTTTGATTTTTAAATTAACATGCGTTGTCAGGATCCGTAATCTGGGTCGTCAACGGTTTCTTCGCCTGGCTGCCCCTGCAGAGCCCCTCCTCCGCGTTCGCGGGCGAGACAACCCTGGGCGGTGGGATCACGGCTTTCATCGGCGCCACCGTCTTCGAGCTCGGCTCGGTCCTGCTGATGCTAGAGGCCGTCAACGAGAACCGCACCGACTGCTTCGGCTGGGCTCTCGAAAAGGAGGTTTCTGCTGCCGCTGCCGCTGCCGCTGCCGCTGCCGCTACTACTCTCGCCGCCGAAGAGGAAGGCCGGGACGACCGACTCCGCCTGCTCCTGCGCCCGCGACCGAGCCGCTGCGTGCACCACCACCACAACAAGCATTCGTTCCTCTCTTCTGAACTTACTTCGCAGGACTACGACGAAGAAAGGGGCAAGAGGACCTGGGAGTGGTGGCCTACGTGGCACGAGCTGACGACGCACTATCTGCGCGAGATGGGCTTCTTGGCCTGTCTTTCCCAGTTCCTCGGCGCTACGGTGTTCTGGATCTCGGGGTTGACGGGTCTGCCGCCCATTCTCAACGCGCTCTCAACACCAACAACCAATGGCATCTTCTGGCTGCCGCAGGTGGTCGGCGGCGTGGGCTTTATTGTGTCCGGCTGCCTGTTTATGATTGAGGTGCAGTTTAACTGGTACACGCCTGCCCTCACGGTGCTGGGCTGGCACATCGGGCTGTGGAACCTCGTCGGCGCGCTGGGGTTCACGGCTTGTGGTGCGCTCGGTTTCGGGAGCGGGAACGACGAGTCCGTGGAATACGCATCTACGCTGGCTACGTTCATTGGCAGCTGGGCATTCTTGGTACGTTTTGCTTGTTGTGGTGGTGGTGGTGGTCTCAACCCCTATCCAGCTATCTAGGGGGCTACGGTCTTTATGCAGTATATCTTGCGCTATGCTACTGCTTCAAAATTCGAAAATGACAGCTTTACTGTAACCTCCTGATAGCGAACCAGCTAACACTCTACTAGATTGGTAGTGTCATACAGTGGTACGAAAGCTTGGACAAATATCCCGTAATGCTCAAGAAGACGACGAGTACGTAGGTGTTCAATACAACTACAATACTATGATTCCTACAGATTCCAGAGACATGAATACTTCGCGCCCGTACACGATTGATAATACGGTGCTAAACTCAATCGTACATATTTTTGTCTGTCAGTCAAGTCGATCTAGTCTTCAAGAATTGGAGCCGAATTCTTCATTTCCTATCCAGATTATACGGCAAATTGGAATGGCTGCTCATCGACGGCCTTTTGCCGAGCTCCTACTGAGGTATAGAGATGCATCCCCCCTTTTCCGCGTCGGATCTTGCACGCCCCTGGACCTGGACTGCTATGCACCAACTGTCGCGCTGAGGCTCCACGAGCTATCATGCCATAATGATAAAACTCCCCGAACTTTTCCACGGCTTCACATACGGAAAATCTCCGATCTGCCAAGCTGGAGGGGTCATCCCCCCTTACTTCAGGAAAAACGGCGGTAGCAATTACCGGTGCGGCTGGATCAATGTTTCACCTTCCGCGAGCCGGGACGCTGTTCGTCCCTTTGTCCACTCCACGAACAATCGTTCCACCGTTCGGTTCAGTTGAAGCTCAGCGCGCAAGTTACAGACTGGGTCTGACGGTGTCAGTATCGGTTCATCTTTTGTCAACGTCTTGCGTGTGAGGATGAGGAAACCAGCACTGCCGTAAAAGCTGTTGGACCCGCGCTCCCGCGATGTGAATCACGTCGCGACTCGGAATTTGTCAAGCGCATGGGCCGATTCATCCGGTGTGTCATTTCTTCCACCGTCCAGGCAGGCTTGCCCTGGGATTGTGATCTGACTCTGCACACTGGCATTCAAAGCATCTCTATCTGACCTGTCTCGTCTATCTATCTCTCAAGGCCACAAGGGTCATTACTATCAGAAATGAAAGAGACCCTCCAACGTGATTGCACCACTATAGGGGGGAGGGGTCGAAAAGCGCAGGGCTGGCCAGGCGATCTGAGAACTAGACGCAAGGGCCGACCGATTGGTTTGATTTACGGTATTTTGTATGCAATTGATCGTCAGGAACGCCCGGCCCAGAGACAAACCACAGGTGTCCTGACCTCGGTCGAACCTCGCGGGTCACGGCATACATAGTCTACTACTTGCCATGTGTGCGGTGGACACAAGGAAACAGACACACGTTCATATCGGAGCAAACAATGGTTTGTTCCGACTTCTCTTCCAAGCTGGGGTGAGTTAAATTGATCGTTGGGGGAATCAGATCAGACGATTCTAGCCCTCACCAATTCGTCGGTCACCTTGCGTTATCACACTGAACCGTCGTCTCAGTCTGCTTACGGGAGCGTGACGGGGAAGACACGGGATGATGGAAAGTGCAGCCGAGAACCGAGTACCGTAGTCTGTTGGTTTGGTTCCTCTTCCGTTTTCTTTCTTTCGGCTTTCCGTCTGGGTTGCATGGTTTGCCCAGCGTCATGTCATGAACCGGGATGGCTGAGATGATGAACAGGTTTGCTGGCTCCTCACTTCACCATGATTTTAGTTCCGGCGCCTCCTTGCCTGAGGCTGCGGATTTTCCTGCGCGGCCTGGGTGCCCCGACCGCGTGGTTTACGAGGCGCATGTTTGCTTGCTGCAGGCATCGGGGGGCGGTTCCAGAAAGCTGGGAAACCCCCGGTCCAACAACAACCAACAGGCTATTACTTACATGGTATATCAAGATTAATGAGGGTTTACCTAAATTTACATAATCATCCTTGAAAAAGGGGCGGGCGAGAAAGGCAGCGAGGCCAGAAAGAAAGAGGGAGGGAGCGCAACACGGGATCATGCAAGGGGGGAAGGAGGAAGCAACCTCAAAATCCCAACGGCCTGTATTAAGCATATTGAAGCTGCACGGGCAGTGTCTCGGACTTCTCTCGCGAATGGTGGGTGCTGAAGCTGAAGGTCCTCTGAGACCTCTCTGGCAGGACCGTTTCCGGTCAAAAGGATTGCGTGAGCAGCCGTTAAATGACACCCTTTATTGCTTTCATGTTGTGTGATATGATCGTCAGCCTTCGACTCCATACTTCGCGATGACTTCCAGGATGGGTAATCTCCAAGGGGGCCAGCATCTTCATTTGATAGTTGAGCTGGGTGCAAATTTACTTACCCAGCATAACAAATTACGTGCTCGTCTACCTACCTACTTCAAAAGTCTCTCTTTCGTAACATCTATCAAACCTGCATGTGCATGCAGTAAGAACAGCATCTGTAGCAAATAATTGCTTTTTCATCAAGTACATATTACTCCGCATGCATGGATATTGTTCGTCTGGTTTGCTTTTTCTCTCAGTGTTTTCTTCTTCGTCCTAATTCATGCCTCGCTCAGGGACGGCCCGGCGGACGGAGACACGCACCGTGCTCTGCGACATAAAGTGTTATATTAGGAACAGGTTGCATGCACAAGCTATGATTTCACAAGTACTTTGTGTATCGCATCTTGACGTACAACAAGGCAGCAGAGACACGGGAGGGCGAACAAGAGGGACGGATTACTTGACGAGATGGATCATACCTGCATGTGGGTGTTGTTGGCCCCAGCGCACCTGCATTTCGACGAATCGGAAGCGCACCGTCCGCCGCATTGGGTAAGGAGGCGTGAGTGAGCTCTCTTGAGATTAATGACTTTTCTTGTTGGACATTGATTTGATTCAATTACTTCTCGACCGCAGTCGGCTTCAGGTCGGCTCGTCGGTAAGCTGGGTTTACATAACGCCTCCAGGGAAAAACTACGGCGCAGCACCTCTTGGGCAGGGAACAAAACTGGAAATCGGAGTATATGAAATCATTAGGCCGAGCGCTTCGAGCACTAGAATTGCGATCAGACTACTGGGTGGCGGCGGCCCCCCAATGAAGACTTATTGTATTAGGTCCTGGCTGGGCGCCTAGATCCTGACGGGCCGCCACGGCACGGTTGGATAGTGTGTAGATGGTTCTTACCGGTCCTGTTTGGTGTTGATTTAGTCCCGTAACAGAGCAAACTGCTGCGGTTCCATCTAGATCGAGGTAGCCACAAAACACCTTCTAAAAGGGCCAAATTCCTTTTTTCTTTCTCTTTTGGGAATAACTGACGTTTCACGACCAATAGCTAGTTGACTAAGAGGCTCCAGCCTGGACGATATTGTAGAAGCAAGCATAAGTCAGCCCCACGAGACTGATTCTATTTCCCAGGCTGATCTTGTTTCGCTATCTTCCAGAGAGATTTCTCTTTATGGATGTGATTTGGCTGCAGTTTTTATTAGCACCATTGATATCAGCTCGTTGCAGCAGCGGAGAAGCGGGCGAGTTGCGCCGTCGCTCGACCTGATCAGCCAAAATCTGGTAACCAACCAGGCCGCCTGCATGTTTCGTTTTCCTGATGAGAGTGGCCGTGCTTCCTCTGGGGTAAAGTGGGATGTTGAAAAACCCAACATGCAGCTTGGCTGGATTTTGCCAATCATTGCCAATCCATCAGTCTCTCCCGACGGGCGGGCGGACGGACGGCGAAGACACGCGAGAATACGCACAGAAGAGCGTTAAATCCAGAACAAGTTGAATCTTGGGACGGCGTGATCCCGATGGCACTGGCTGCCCAACCATTCTCGCGCTGTCGCGCTGATTCTCGCTGGAAAAGTTGGGATAGGTCCCATCTGATGTAACCTTGGACGAAGATCTAAAATACACACAGACATTGGCCTTACTAGGGTTATGTTAGACGGGCGGCGCGTTATCTCCCTTTGCGGGTGGTAGGCCATAGTAGGCATCGTGCATTTTTTCCCTTCTAATTCCTTTCATTGTCCCGTCGCACTCCGATATGCACTTTTTGGCATGCTGGAGATTTCCTTGGAATCGGATTTAGATCCCAAAGGCTTGGCCCTAATTGAGACGGAGGGACGGGAATGAATGAGATTGGTTGGAGGGTTAGAAGCCCAATGCTTCCGCTGTTGGTTGCACTGCGGCAGGCCCCCCAAACTGTGACCAGGCCCTAAACTCGTCACACTCATTGTCGAAAAGGGGCATTGGTCCGAAGCGTAGCGAATTGACAGGATTCAGGTCAGGCACCACCGACTACGCCGCTGACAAAAGCCACAAGTTGGCATGGCGTTTTCTTGCTTGAGAGCGGTTTGTTGATCTGATTAGCTGGCGGGACTTGTGGTCAAATAAAAGCCCATCCAGCGTCAGTGTTGATCAGGATCCGGTGATAAAACACCAGTTGCCATGTGGCAAAGGTGGCCCTGAAGACTGGCCTCTGGTGTGCCAATCGAGAGGACAATAATGTTCCTATTCCCCTACCAAACTTTGGGCGTGGAAGGTACGGATTGATTAGGCAGATTTGATTTGATGTGATGAGACGACAATTGAACAGTTGAACTCCGTTATCCCATTGATGATCAGTTCAATTCTCGGGTAGGACCCACCGACCAGAGCTAACCTTATTGCTTTGATTTCTTTTTAGACCTGCCAACTCGATGCTTGCAGCCGATGCGCAGCGCCTGCAAGGTTATCGTGGGCTGTCACAGTGGGCCACGACGGGGGGAGGGGGCGGCCCAGTTTCCATGTCGTGTGGATTTTTGTTCGTTTTCCGGACATTGACAGATGAGAGGTTGCCGTCCGCACGTGGGGTTAATGCCTATCCTATCAATGCATGAGGTGGGAGGGTGGACATCGAATTGAATATCGATGAAGATTTTTGTTCGGCTTTGGCCTCGAGAGGGGGGATGGAGAGGGAGGTATGCTCGTATGGCAGACATTTTGGATCCGTCAACCGCCTCACCGGAACGGCTCGACTTCACTGGCTGAGCAAGCCGGGGTCTTTGCTCCTCTTCTCTTATTGATTGATTACATGAATATGTAGACGGGAGGGGAGTAGATTGCGTCTCCGTGCGTGCATGTCCATGACTTCAATATGAGATGATTTACTGTTTTCAGATATTTTTATCAAGATATCAAAATAGCATTGAAGTTGTATTACTCAAGGTTCACGGGCACCGCCAATTTCTTAGTGGCGTTCCTGATGAGGCTGTTTGTGCATAATAATGAGCCATCTTAAGATCCAGGGACAGTTGAGCCGCGCGCACGTTGTTGGGTTAGGTAGGCTATATTTCCCTGACCTATTTGCAGAATAATACACACGTGTCTCGTGCAATCGTCGACGAGATCTTCCTCGAGCTGACCGGCTGCAAGTTGAAGGCGTCGAAGCCCGAAGCCAGCCATGCCACCCACGCTTTTGTGGTGTGACCGATGCACGCCGCTGACACTTGCTAATATCCAAATACAACTTACTTCACTCAAGTTTGTTTGAAGATGACCATCCCGCACAACATTGGGCCAATTTAGTGCCTGCATATCCTGCCCTGCTAGGTGCATACTTGTGTCTTGTCGACTACCTACCTACCTCCTATCTGAAGGGATATGTACAGAGCTCTCACAGCGAAAATGAAGGTATGAATGCCCAGTGCTTTGCCGTAATCCTACCCGATTTACCTATTACAGATAATCACTGCATATCACATCTGAATGCTTGTGCCGTGGTCACAAAAATATCACACAGGAGGCATGCGTACTGACGCGGCCACCTCGGAGACTGCAATCGTTATCTTCTATACGAAGTACATTCATTTGTTGTGTGTGCTCCACGATGGAAGTTCGTGCCAATGCAAGATAGATACAGGGGGGTGCAAGCCCAAAATGGCAAGCAGCAAAGAGTGGGACCCTGCTTGCACTGATGGACCGGGGGCTTTGGGGCCTTCTCCTCATTCAGGCAAGCCAATACGATCAGCGGTCGAGAAATTGCACTCTGTAATGGACCCGGAATCCTATTCGACGTCACCTGAAAAGCCTCATTCGCATTAGGCCTAGCCGTTGGCAGGATGGGAGGTGATTCCTCACAACACTAGCCTATGGAACATGGCGAGGAAATTGTAACG
This sequence comes from Apiospora sp. TS-2023a, assembly GCA_038364195.1. Classification (NCBI taxonomy): domain Eukaryota; kingdom Fungi; phylum Ascomycota; class Sordariomycetes; order Amphisphaeriales; family Apiosporaceae; genus Apiospora; species Apiospora sp. TS-2023a. The sequence continues at coordinate 1,293,452 of JAQQWQ010000007.1, read as the reverse complement.
CTGTGCTGTGGTCGAACGATATGCGGCACACATATCACACGCGCAGTCATCTTCCCTGGCGAAATCGAATCGAATCGTTCTCTTCTTCCAACAAGACATGGTTGGTTGAAACCAGTGGAGGTGTATAGTAGGTCCCTGAGTCGTGCTTGCATGTAAGAGGTATCAATTGGCTGTAGTCGCTTCAGGCCCGAGTCTGCAAGACTGAATCGCCGTCATGAGGACCGGTAAAGTCCGTCGATTTGAATTGAGAGAACCATACATCGGCTCACTACCCAGTGATAGGGTTGATGGCAACCTCGTCTCCTTTTTTCGTCTCTCCCTCAGAGCAATCACCTGTTAATTCCAGGGTCCTATTAGTGAAACCCCTGGCACTCTGTAAGTTGGTACTTGCTCACTATCCGCCTCTCTGGGAGCTCTCTACCCCTGACGATTCCTTAGCACTTCCACACTCAGGCTGAGCCAGAGCCACCAGACCCGAAAGGGACAAGACTCGTTGGGAAATTCAAGAGACTCAGAGCTTAGAGACACGACGTTGCAGCGCCATGAAGGCCTTCATTTAAACGAGGAAGCCATGGTCTCAAAACTCTGTAGCAAGTTTTTTGCGGCATGTAATTCGCTGCAGACACTAACACAACCTACATCTCCAAGTGCATGCATGTATGATTGATTGATACAGAAAACAAGAATTTGAAGAGAGTTGCATACCAATTGTATGTACATACCCCCGAGACCTAAATCAAGGTACTAGAGCGACAATTTAAAGTATTCCAGGTAGGCCCGAACAAGGCACATACACGGTGACTCGACTTGACTTGATTCTGCCCTGCTGCCCCGAAGGAAACCCCAACTCGTTCTCGCCCTTGCCCACTTCTTTCAGTCGCAATCAATTTATCGATCGCAAGCGAACTCCGCGCTCTGATCTCGTCGCGGCACCCACCGGCCACGCTATCCATTGCGTCCTGCATGCCGCATACTGCAATGACCAGTGACCTGCACATCAACCAGGTATTCAAGCCATCCTTGTCCACCCCGGCATTTCAACCGAGAGTCCATCACTAGGATCGACTGCTAGCACCTTGGAGCAACCCTCACAACCAGAGACCCTCGCACCTTGGGCAGCAGTAGTAGGTTCAGTGCATCCCGGAAGACCTGGAGTACATACTACTAATTGTCACGCTTATGTATGGGATGCAGGTTTGTTACTTGGTGCTGCTGCAGTAGTACTCGCCCACGGATGCGTACAATATCCGCATCACTATCTCTTTGCCGCAAATACTACTACAAGTACGGCTTGGGTCTGGGCCGGCTACCTATCTCTGGAGTGGGCAAAGGAGTGGATATTATCATTACAACTAGCGCGCACCTCTTCCTCCTAGGTCCCTTGCTTGCTTGCGTAGGAAGCTCTCTCCACGAGTTCAATCATCTTTTCTTTTCTTGCTACGTTTCACAGGCCTAGTACTCCGTAGTAGCTCTGCCATTGGGAAGCTCTTGTCGACCGTGCTTGCGCAAGTCTCTCCCTGAGTGCTGTGCCATGTACGACTGCTCATCGCCTGCCGACTTGTTTCGTCGTGGATGAAACCTTTTTGCGCAACCCTTCGCTGGGCCAGGCACCTCAATTACCCATTTACACACCAAAAGTTGCCCGCAGGCCCGCACATACACACAGACTCCAGTCCGCCAAGGGCCCTATCGACGTTGAGCTGATTCAGTCGAATTCGATTGTTGCGGGGATTCACAATCGCAAAGGCACCTATCCTTACGTTCCTCCTCATTGTCGAAGAGGCTGGCAAAGTAAACTGCGAAACGTAGGTCTTAGACGGGTAACGGAGGGTGCTTGAGTTGTCTCAACTCTATGTCCCTTTGCTTGCGATCAATCTACTGCCCGGACGCCCAGACCAAACGACTGACCAGAGTGCCGTTGTAGATCGCACGCCAACGTTCTCCTTCAGTCTTGCCGGTTCTCGCTTGCAACTCGCACTTATATCTATACGACCCCACATGCCATTGTCGTTGACCGTATTCGAATTCTTGTCAGCAGAAGCTTGATTTTTTTCTTCTAAATCGGTCACCGTTACCTGGAAACGTCGAGCTCTGGAGCATAAAACGACCGTTCTTGAACTGGACCACGCCAACCCAACAAAAGCTGCCGCGCCAGGAAACGAAACACCGGACGACATTTCTGACAAGAGTCCCGAGTAACAACCCTCGTTAGCCCCAAAAGAAAACACCTTGTAAGTTCTTCTTCTCACCCGAGATATTCCCAGTGTATGGAATATTCTACAATAGTTGATGGCACCTGCACTTCCCGGGGGTGGTATTTCGTGGCTAGTCATTGCCTCCGCATGACTGATCATTGGTCATGAACATTCCATTTTTCAAATTCCGATTGCCCATTTTTATGCTGTCAACAACACTAAACATGGCCCCTGTGTGTTTCGTGGGATCTCCGACTGCCGATACGACGGTTGAGACGCATTAATGCTAATACTGGGGACAGTTGAATTATAAGCCGGGGGCAGTGCAAGTGTCAACGGCTTTAGTAGGCCAAACTCCACTGGGGAAGGATCATTATAATTCAATATTGTGACGTGCTCGGATCCATTTCTGACAGGAGACGAGCTATTCAACGAAAGCAATACGGTTGGGTAGGTTATATGGTTGCTTCGACCCCTATGCACTTGGGTGCTCAGGAGGCTTTTTGATCAGACTCTAGCAGAGTGACACAAGGTCATTCTCACCAGGAGAGATCATGGCCATGTGGGAGACGGACGACGAGGTGAGCAGCCCCGTTGCTGCATCACTGCCAACACCTTCGGACACACCATACCAGACACCATCGCGCAGATCATCACGCGCATCGAGACGCTCACGCCGCTCAGGCACGCCTCCGGCGACTAGCTCCTCACCTCCGCCCATGCCAACGGAGAAGAGTGCCAAGCGGTCTTCTAAGGTTATGAATGCAGACGAGCCCATCAGCGCGTTCGACCCACGCCGGTTCACTCCGACCCTGCACGCCAACTTGGTGTCTGAGATTCTGAATCTGCGTAGAGACCAAGAAGACAAGCTGAAAATTATCGAAAGGCTCGAGGTAGCCCTGCATTCAACAAAACAAGAGCAAGAGACGGAGCAAGCCACTCTTCACACCACTTCGAAAGAAAACAGATCCCTCAAGCGCCAACTAGCTCTGCTCGAGGGTGGAACTTCTTCTGCCCTGGGTGAGCTTGCTAAAGAACGGGACGAAGCCGTAGATGCCATCGTCGACACTAAGAAACGCCTGGAAGCGGCCCAAAAGAAGGTCCGCAGTCATGAGGAAGACTCGCAGAGAGTGCATGAACAGTGGGCCAAAGAAAGGGATGAGTGGGAGGAGGAGAAGCTCAAATATGAGAGGAGACTGCATGTTGCGGACACTCGGATGAAAACTGTTCTTGAAGAGGTTGCCAACCTGCAAGATGCTCAGCTTACTCGCCATAACCACCCGGAGACCGACGCAGAGGAAGCCAGCAAGGATAATGATGCCGCCAGTGTGCGGACGAACAGTCTAACAAATAGCATACGGTTCTCAGCGATCCCCACCGAGGCTCCTGGGGCCAGCCTGGCGGACGAACTCAACTTCGACTCCGATGGTTACCAAACAGATGCCGATGGCCGGGAAAGTATAGCAGGCCGGGAGAGTGTTCTGTCCAACCATCACCACAACCGCCAGTTCAGCCGGGATAGTGTGATGTCTCTAAAGAAGACCCACCGGCGCAACATGAGCAGTGAAAGCCAGATGCGACCCGGCAGCGTGGCCCGAGGCAGGATGCTCATGAACCAGAATGTTCTCGATAGGCTCGAGGGTGGCATCCGCGAGGACGACGAAACACCTCCACCACCGAAGCCCGAGTACAAAAATGCGGGAGTGCAATTCTCCCCGCCGCCTTCGCCAAAGATCGTAGCAGTCAAACCAGCAACCCCTGAGCCGGTTATCAAGATCGAGAAACCCATCGAGGTCGACAGTCCACCACGCGCCGACACAGAGATTGAGGCCAACCAGCGGAGGAAGCGCGTACACATTCATAAGCCGGTTCCATTCGAGCTACCAACTACTCCCTCCAAGTTGATGGTATCTGCAGCATCGCAAACAGTCGAAGCACCCCTCAGCCCTCCCACAACCCCTAAGTTACAGCAGGAAGAACTCTTCACCGTCATGCGGACTCCCATGTCGACGGTAGCTACACAAACAGACAAGCAACAGGAGCAGGAGCCTTCCCCTAAACAATCTGACAACGCCCCTCTTTTGATACCGAGCATTAGCGTTCATCCCCCGACGAGTCGACCTCAGACACCAAAGGAGCATCGATTGCCACAATACGTCAAAGATTTCGGCTGCCAGGTATCTCTTATCCAGGATAGACCAACCACTTCCACTTCCACTGCTGTTCAAACGGATGAGATTCGTGTTGACAAACGGTTGGACCGATTACCTCCTCATCTGCACCCCTCAGCTATCTCATCACGACCAACCTCACCAAGTGCGCCAACTGCGGCTTCAGGCGCCGATGATGGAAACAACTTTAGTCCAGTCCCGGGAAATCTGCCCCCTCGAAACCCGCGTCGTTTAACTTCGAAGCGGAGCTTCACCACCGAATCTCCCTCTTCACCTCCAGCTTCACCATCCGCTGTTGAAACTGTAGCCAAAGACGCTTACCCGGGCAACAACGATGATGGTCCCTTGTCGAATCAAAAGGCGCCAGTGCGGCGACCCCACCGCATCAGCAGTCTGTTCGCCGGGTTTGATGGCGCAAGCTCTGACGAAGGGGATGAGCTGTTAGACGGTGACTTGAGTGATAACGAGTTCAAAACAGCTCTTTCGGCGCCTAAACCGAAATCGCCGTCCTACCGTCACAAGTCGCGTGGATCTGCAGCCACAAGCTCTACCATGGACACAATGCCATCCATCCCGAGACATGGAAGGAGCACACTGAAGCACATCGGAACTACCGAGGTGTACAGCAGCTACAACTTAGCTGAAGATAGGGATACTGTTGGCCGGATGCCAGCAGTAGCTCGACCTGGTGAAAAGGCAATGAACTCCTCTACGCGAGCTGGGGCCATGCGCAAGTCTGCTTTGATACAGAGCGGCATTACGTCCCACGGCCGCTCAAGAAGCCCAAGCCTCGGAGAGCACCACGACCCTCCATTCCCAATTCCCACCAGGGCAAGCTCACGCAAGCCTCCCTTCACTTCCAGTGCCCCCAGCGACGGACAGCGAAGCCCAATCTATGGGAACGAGGGTCTCCAGCGACGCAATTCCAGGGCCCGATCCAATAGCATCCGTAAAGTGCGGTCTGCCGCAGCAATCCCACGCACAGCACGGAATAGGCGGCGGGGCAGTTCGCCTCCTCCGTTGTCCCCTACCGAGCAAGCACCCGAGAGCCCCGGGCTACCTCCGCTACCGAAGAATGACATCACCACCCCTCAGAAGAGTCGAGGATACGGGACTGGTCGCTATAGAGGACACCGGTCTCAGCCGTCGACGACCACCGCCAACACCGACAATACCAACATCGGATCCGTTGCGAGTGGCCCGCAAGCGTCTGGAGTTGTTGATGCCATTGCGCAGACGATGGTTGGAGAATGGATGTATAAGTATGTCAGACGCCGAAAGTCGTTTGGCATGGCCGATACAAAGGCGGACGAGACCAGCAATGACCGTCACAAGCGATGGGTCTGGCTGGCTCCTTATGAGAGAGCCATCCTCTGGAGCAGCAAGCAGCCTTCGTCAGGTAGTGCCCTGATGGGAAAGTCTGGCCGGAAGCTGAGCATTCAATCAGTCTTGGACGTCAAAGACGACAACCCAGCTCCCAAGGGTGCATCTCCGCTGTTCAATCGTTCCATTTTGATCCTTACGCCTCAACGGGCCCTCAAGTTCACGGCTACGTCGTCCGAGAGACACTACTTGTGGCTGACTTCTCTGTCCTTCCTGGCACATTCGACTCAGGCTGTTCCGGAGATCCTATCTCCGGTACCTCCCCAGACGTTGCTTAAGCCAACTTCTGCACCCGCCTATGAAGCACCAACAACACGGACCAAGAAGCCGACCATCCGAGATTCCATCCGACTTGCGAAGGTAAAGCACCCAGCCCTGATAAAGCCAGAGCCTTTGCCTGTCGCTTCCGAGGAGCTGGAGGACGAGCTCGCGTTCAAACCTGAATCCCTGAGTACGTTGAACCATGCGCGTGATCTTTCGATGGAAGTCGCGGAACCACCCTTCATCCCTCGATATCACGAACGCTCGTCGGAAAGGGTCCATGAGCGTGCCAACCAAGTGGTGCTTCACGGTCGCAAGCGAAGCAACACAGGTGGACACATTCCACCCCCTTGTCCTTCCGTGGCTTTTCTGGACCTGCCGGAGGCCCGGGCAGTTATCATACTGCGACTGATAGCATCGCTGGTAACAGCGTTGCTACAGCTGAGAACTCGGACATGTACGCTGTTGGATCCAGTACTGGCCACGCTCCCTCCACGTGGGGTATGAGCACCAACGGGTCAGTGCGGACCTCGGAGGCATCATCTCGTCCAGGGAACAACTTCTTCGAGGCGATAGGGACGGTACGCATGGAAGCTTTCATCAGCCCTCTAGCGTTCCCCCGCGTGCAGGAGTATCCCGAAGAGCAGGACGACATGCGTTACCGAGCCCGGCGCCGCAGCAAGGAGGTGCGCCGACGCAGGAGTCGCAGCCGCCACCGAGACAGCTTCAACTCCCGGACGACACGCGGCACTGACGAATGGCACGCGGCAAGTAGTACGAGGGGAAAAGAAGAGTACTTCCGGGACGACCCCTTCAAGGGCTTTTGAGCGAATGAGACTTAAAGAAGCAAATATGGGGGAACTACCCCCTGGCATTGATGTGCGAACGAAGATACCCCGAGCGTCTTATTTTCTCTTCCTGATGACCCGCCACATCGTTCAGGGCATCATGGACTATCTTTATTATTGGGTCGTATTCTCATACGCCCTCGGTCTTAACCGACCCCGGAGTTTTGGGAGTTTCGAGGAAAAGTTGGCTAACGAGGCATGAACACCCACGTCAAGTGAGGTCCTCTCCGTCCACGCGTCATCCTTGCAACACATTCATTACCCAAGCCACGAGGCCTCTTTTAGGCCCTGGCCACTACCAATCTTTTTCTTGTCATGTACTCATAGTTATTTTCAGTTTGTGTACGATTATTCGAGCCAAAACAGAAAAGGCGGCAGATGGACTGCGCCTAGAAGCGGGCTACTTACTACGTGTGTTTTCTTGTGTCGTCTCTTGGTCATTCTTCTTCTTTGGAATTTTCTATATATCAATGTACAACAAGGGGAAATTAAGGGGGGCCTTATAGGAATGGGAGGGATATCTTATCACCCAGCAAAGGAAAGGAAGAAAGGGCGGCTTTTTAGATGCAAATCTGGTGGGAGGGAGGGAACATGGTCTCAGGACCAAGCAAAACATGCCTGCGTGTGTGTGGGTTGGGCTTTACCAAAGCCTCTAAAAAGGAATGGCCCTCGACTCAAAAGCGAAGAGAAAAGGAGACAGAGGCGAGCCGTTTGGGATTCTACGTTCTTGTACAAACCATATCACACATCTTCGGACACTACAGTACAGTGCCTCGGCCTTCTTTTAGGTAGTTCTAATGAAGATACGCGATGTATTCCTTCTATCATTGAGTTTTGATATATTTTGGGGGGACATAAACTGTGACGACCAATTACCTGGCTGCTGGTGGACGCCTATCATTTCCGCATAGGTAGTAGACCCCTCTTAAATGGGCCTCAGGTTCCGAGATCAGCAAGCATAACCCCACCATTAAGTTCAATTCATCGAGGCGAATGTACCCCACGTTAGAACAAATTCCACCCAAAGATCCAAGGCTTGTTTACTCCGTACACTCGTTTGATCTGGTTTCTTGAAAGACGGTCAGTCCAGGAGAGAAAAGACCTGTCTACCGCCCACACCACCCACAGCAAAATGGAGGAGAAGGAGAGCTTAGAGACCGTCCAGGCGCGCCACCGCAAAGAGCAGCGGGACTTGCAGTCGCGCATCACGAGCAAGAAGAAGAATGCGACCAAAAAGACGCGAAAAGGCGTCAACGACGAATGTGCCCAGCTCGAACATCAACTGAAAGAGCGGCAACAACAGGAAATCGCCGCGCTCAGCGGAGAGTCGAACGATGCGGTCGACGATGCGGAACCAGAGGAGCCGAACAAGGACGGCGACGATGTCAACACAGCGAACGATACGAACGGCCTAGCAGAACAACTACAGCAAACCTCGATATCCGGGCCCACCGCTGAATCGCAACAGCAGCAGCAGCAGCAGCCGGGAAAGAAGCGCAACCGACAGAAGGAGCGCCTGCAGCGCCGCGCCGCCGAGCAGGAAGCCGCCGCCCTCGCAGCCGAGGAGGAGGCGGCCAACATGACGGACCACCGCAAGATCGAGAAGACGTACATGCTGAAGGAGTTCAAGACGCACGGCCTGGCCGAGAAGGAGATCCAGCCCGACGGGCACTGCCTGTTCTCGGCCGTCGCGGACCAGCTCCGCGAGAACTCGGTCCCGCTTGAGGGCGCGGCGGCGGAACTGCCGTACCGGACGGTGCGCAGGCGCGCCACGGATTACATGCGGGCACACGAGGACGACTTTGCGCCGTTCATGGAGGACGATTTCGGCAGCTACGTGGCCAAGATCCGCGACACGGCCGAGTGGGGCGGGCAGCTCGAGCTCATGGCCCTAGCGCGGTCGTACGGCGTCGAGATCAAGGTGGTGCAGGAGCAGCGGACCGAGACGATCGACCCGGGCGAGCTGAGCGGTGACGGTGAGGGCGAGCGGAAAACGATATGGTTAGCATATTACCGTCATGGATACGGGCTCGGCGAGCACTATAATTCGTTACGGAAAGCTACTTAGATGAGCGTCTCGGCCTGTCGTAGAATATATACCCCAAGTTGCGTATACAAATATGTCTAGAGTACTCACTTTGTAGAGCGTTCAGCAGTAAGAGCGACATGAAAAGTTCGTATGGAGCCATTGCATGAAGCTCAGCCATGGGCTCGAGTATGTACGTCCGTTATTGGGGCAAATCAATAATTAGTTGGAGTAAAAAATGTGTGTAAACATGTGTTTTATCTATTGACTGAATGTGAATAACATACTTCCTACACAATTGATTGACTTATACCTTTGGCGTAACCTTGAGCAAAGTGCGAATTCGGAGCTCCACCGAAAATTGTGAGCAATGACTGAAGCCGTGCTCCGCTGGGCCGCCTCACTCAGTAACATAGCTTCACATTAAGCGGTGATCTAGCTGCATCCTTTTACCGTACGACTATTAGCCCCTGGACTGAGTCTATCGAGTCACACCCGACAGCCATAGACCTTTACTGATCTGTTCACGCCGGAACGTTTTATTTGATATTTCAAATCTGGACATAAGATAGAAAGAGGGGCACCGGTAAAAAAGACCAAGGAATCGATCGAAATCATGTCGATGACCTCCGCCTCCCCCGCGGATGCCGCTCGCGATGCCAAGTCGGCGTCTCACGTGCTGTCGACGCTGCCGGCCGCCGCCCGCAATGAGGCACTCACCGCCATCTACGAAGGGCTCGAGGCCGGCCGCGACGAGATCCTCGCGGCCAACGCCCGGGACCTCGACGCCGCCCGCCAGCAGGCCGCCGACGGCCAGCCGCTCAGCCAGAGCCTCGTGTCCCGGCTCGACCTCGGCCGCAAGGGCAAGTTCGAGGACATGCTTAAGGGGATCTTGGATGTAAGGGACTTGGAGGATCCTGGTGAGTAGTGCCGTCCCTTCTTTCATCGCCGCTCGGCTCTTGGCTAAACATTGTGGGCAGTCGGCAAGGTGACGCTGCGCACGAGGCTCGATGAGGGTCTGGACTTGGAGCGGGTGACATGCCCTATTGGCGTTTTGCTCATCATTTTCGAAGCGCGCCCCGAGGTTATTGCCAATATCGCCTCGCTGGCGGTCAAGTCGGGAAACTCTGCTATTCTCAAAGGTATGCACATCTGCAAGTTGATAAGGCAATCACCATTTACAAGGTGCATCTCATATACTGATATCCAGCAATTCTCTCACATAGGAGGAAAGGAGTCAACAGAATCTTTCAAGGCCATCTCCAAGGTCATCTCGGAGGCCTTGACCAAGACACAAGTGCCTAACGGCGCTATCCAGCTCGTTACGACAAGAGATGTCATTCCGCAGCTGCTCGACTTGGATCAGTATATCGATCTCGTGATCCCCCGTGGAGGCAACGAGCTCGTGCGCTACATCAAGTCATCCACCAAGATCCCAGTGCTGGGCCACGCCGACGGGCTGTGCTCCATGTTCCTGGAGGAGTCGGCCGACCCCAAGATGGCTGCCGACGTTATTGTGGATTCCAAGACCAACTACCCGGCCGCCTGCAACAGTCTGGAAACTCTCTTGGTCCAGGAGAGTGCACTCGATACTTTGTTCCCGGCCGCCGCCGAAGCTCTGCTTTCCAAGGGGGTCCTGCTGCGCTGCGACGCCAAGAGCAAGGCCGCACTCGGCAAGACCAGCTTCGTCTCGCAACACAGTGACCAGATCGTGGACGCCAAGGACGCCGATTTCGACACTGAGTTCCTGGCGCTCGAGCTGGCGGTCAAGACGGTGTCTGGTCTCGAGGAGGCCATCACCCACGTCAACACGCACGGCTCCAAGCACACGGACGCCATCTTGACATCTTCGCAGGAGCTAGCCGAGCGCTTCATGAACAGCGTCGACGCGGCCGGCACGTACTGGAACGCGTCGACGCGCATGGCCGACGGCATGCGCTACGGCTTCGGCACCGAGGTCGGCATCAGCACCAACAAGATCCACTCGCGCGGGCCCGTCGGGCTCGAGGGCCTCATGATTTACAAGTACAAGATCCGCGGCCGCGGCCAGGTGGCCGGGTCCTACGGCGAGGGTGACGGTAAGAAGCCGTTCTTGCACGAGCGCCTGCCCTTGTAATTGTAGATGCTTGGGTGTGAATCTTTCGTGTTTGATGCGGCGTTGGAGTCCGGATCATGGGATGGAATTGGGTTTAGTGTAGATAGGAAAAGCAGAACGACATGACGTGACAATGGAGATTACACGTGAGGAATAAACAGCCATGCTACACACTTTGCAAACTACTTTTCTACTACATACGACTTGGACGAGCTTCACTAAAGTTGCCCGTCTCACACCTACAATTCTTTATCGCCGAACATCTCGGTCGGGGCAAAGTGGGTGCTAAAAAAGGACCCGTGCAAGCTCCATCGGTCCACTCACTGCGGCCTGGTTCCGGCGTGATCCATCTCACTACGTACCAGGAAAGCGACCGCGCTGTGACGTGTCATAAATCGCTCCCCTTTGCCGTCTTCGTTTCTAGTAAGTAGTCCCATAGGATCCCCCGATCAGTGCGGAATTCGTGTAGTGCGTACTAGGCGAAAAGTGCCCCGCGCTGTCAGCACGCATATGCAAGCACCCCCGGCAACTTCTCCCTGGTAGAAGATCAGCCAGGCAGCAAGGGGGCGGGAAGAAGTGAGGAGCATGAGGAGCATAAGCGGTCGTCCAACGTATAACTATCTGTAATTCAATAACGAATTTGATTTGAATCCAAAACAACAAATTGATTGATTCCTTCTCTGGTCGCTTTCGTAATTCCCAAATAACACATCTACACATACACCCGCAACGCAACGCAGACATACTCATACTATCATCATGGCTTCGTCCAACCCAGCAGAAGAAATCCCCGTAATGCAGGTCCTGGACAAGGCCCACTACTTCACCCAGGCCCTGGTCCCCGTCCCCGCCGCGGTGCCCTACCCGCCCCTCGCGGCGCCGTCCTCGCTTCGGCTCCGGACCCGCGTGGTGTCCCTCACCCACAACAACGTCACCTACGCGGCCCTGGGCTTCCTGGTGCACTGGTGGGACGCACACCCACTGCCGGCCGAGGGGCTGACCCCGGCGCCCTACGACGACGCCGACAAGTACGGCCGCGTCAGCGCCTGGGGGTACGCCGAGGTCCTCGAGTCGACCCTCTCGGGCGGGCCCCAGAAGGGCGATTTCGTGTTTGGCTACCTGCCTCTCGCGACGCTGGCCCAGGACGTCGATTTCCGCCTCCATGACGAGGTACCCGGCCATCTCGTGGCGACGAGCGCGTACCGCGCTAAGCTCATGCCGTTTTACAACAACTACGTCGTCGTCGAGCGCGGCTCCGACGTCGCCGCGCAGCTGCGCGCCGCCGTCGAGAAGAAGGAGCAGCAGCAGGGTAACGCCGCCGCCGCGGAGGACGGGCTCGGGTTCGACGCCCTCTACGGCGTCCTCCTCGAATGCGGCCACCTCGTCACTAAGTTCATGTTCGACGCCGAGCAACCGATCCACCCGGGCATGGGCCCCGACGCGCCCGCGAAAAGCCCCTGGACCAAGGACATGGCCGACTTGACGGGCGCCACGGTCGTGCTGCTGGCGCCCGCGTCCAAGACGGCGCTGGGGACGGCGTTCGAGATGCAGAAGCGCGTCAAGCAGGGCGCGAGCGCCAATGGGCCCAAGCGGGTGGTGGGAGCGGCCAGCGAAGCGTCGCGGGCCTTTGTCCAGGGCACGGGTCTGTACGACACCACGGTTTCGACGGCCGAGACGCCCGACGCCGAGTTCTTGTCTAAGAAGCTGGGGGTCGACGCGGCCGCGGGCGATAAGCTGGTCCTCATCGACTGCGGCGGCCGCGCGGGCGTCGGCCAAGCCTGGGCCGCGGCCTTCCGGCAACTCTGCCAGCCGGGGCGCTTCGTCATGGTCGGCATCGGGTCTGAGGCCGGGGAGCACTCGCCCGCGGACGTGATGGAGCGGTTCGCGGCGCCCAACAAGAGCGAGGAAGAGAAGGAGCGGGAGAAGACGGAGGCGCCGTGGTACGTGCAGGTCAACACGGGCGACCTGCGGCAGCGGGCCGCGGCCCAGTACGGGTGGACGGCCGTCTTCGAGGGCGCCGACGCGGCGTACGCCGAGTTCAAGCGGGCGGGGGTCCAGGGGTTCAAGATCCGCTGGGGCGTGGGAATGGAGGCGGTGGCCGAGGGGTGGGAGAGGCTGGCCAAGGGCAGGACGAGCCCGGAGGAGGGGATGGCTTTCTTGATATAAGAGAGGGTGTAAACTAAACAAAGGTGTGGCGTTTTGTCCGTCGCTCTAACCTATCTCGATATTAAGTATAGATAGAGGCGGCGTAAACTCATGGGAGAGTAACCACAACGCAACCTACTACACGTGATTGAGGAACTCACTACGGGACGACAATTATATCGGATCTGAGCTCCCGCTTTAACGCGCATTATCGAGATATCATATTTTATTCTTGACCAGAATAGATTGCAAAGGCTGCGAACTAAGCAGACGGCCACACAATGAGGGTGTTTCGATGAGACTTTCCCGAAGACCCTGATTTACGATTCCTGCCGTCATCAAATGTCCCGATCCAGTCATCGAAACTCATAAGGGCCTCGATTTGGGCGTGGATCTCTCGGAAAGCAGCTTGCCCTTCCTGACGGTTGACAAGTGCTAATGTAAGAAGTAATGACTACGTCAATGACAAGGTGCTCTGAAGACAGAGTCGACAATATCCCGAATCATCAATCGTAATGCATAGTCGGGTTGTTTTACACGTTACAGTACATGCAAGTTGGCTGTAAGGGTGAGGTTCTCCCAACATGACGTTGGTGGGATGTCGTTGGTGGAGCTGATGATGCATATTGCCTACGTAGCGACAACGCAATAAACCACATGAAAGAACTAGATAGACATAGGAAGGAGCCATTGCGGCAATAGTGATCATGTGAAATATATAGAAGTATTGCCAACCTGCACTTGAGTTGTCAATGCCCAGATCATTTTCTACTGCTATGTTGATCTTTCGGCATTGGTGTGTGAGCTTTCATAGTTCGTCTCTCATCGACTCACGTCTTAGGTGACAGGTCTCGCAGAGTTCGGAACGTGGCGCTGACAGCCGTCTCTGGAACAGTCGGTGACAGGTGAGCGAATTCAAACTGCTTTAATGTTTAGGATCGAGCCGTGTTTGGAAGCCGCAGGAAGGCTGGGACAGTTGCTTGTGCAGAAGTGTCGCCACTGTTAATGCTATCAGACTGGCATGTAATCTGCTGATTGAAACTTTTGGGAGTGCATGCCAATATGTCAAATATGAAGAAGGAAACGGGCCTTCTTAAGACAGACTTCTGTTTTGTTGCAGGAGGGTGTCGCGTTGACTTTATTCCTGCATCCAGAGCAGGAGAGCCCGGGAAGTGCAGGAGCACTGATCTGCAATCCTTCCAACTTAGATGACTCGTGGATGATGTATGTCGATTTAAGGACTGCAAAATAAATAAAAACCCCAGTGGTCTGTCCATCAGAAATGTTCCAGGAAATGAGAATGAGTGGCTGGCTGCTTAGAGTCCTCCGTCAAATATACCTAGCACTTGCGGTAGCCATAGCCGGCACCATGTCTAGCAGCAGCGACATCGATCGGCGCAACCGCTACGAGTACAGATCCGAGGGCAGCGAGCTGGAGCGCGTCAACAGCGATGGCCGCAGTTCCATCAATTCCTTCTGGTCGTCGTGCCGCAGCCCAGCGTCGACGTCCGCGACGACGACAGCGCCCACGCTGTGGCAGCCGGACGAGTGGAACGTATGGATTGCTCGGCGGGCCGCGCTAAGACAAAAGTCCAAAGAGGCGTCGGGGCGCGTCGAGGACCAGGTCATCGGTCCCGTCTACGAGCGCATCATGGGCTCGCTCTGCGACTTCCCGGAGAAGGCGGCGCGGGCTGTTGCCTTCAACCTGCTCAAGATGATCCTCATGTGGGGCTATTTCACCTACAACAAGGCCTTGAACCCGAAGCAGGCGAAGTCGGGAGGTGACCAGATGGTCCGGCAGCTTTCCCAGATCGGATACCCTCTCCGAGATGACAAAGAGGTCAAGGTGTTCCTTAAACGCCTCCGTCGTAGGGTATGCATATATGAAATCCTCCCAGATTGTCCAACGCTTGCCCGCCAGCGAATGCTAACCCAGGACTACTAGATGCCCCTGGCCGAAATCATGAAGAAAACCTTCAAGCGAGACATCGTGCTTATCGATGCCATCCTCCCCGTCGCCAGGAAGCTGGGATCTCTGGGCATCAAGATCGTAGTCTTCGAATGGCTTTGGACGGAGAAGCTGGATGGAAGAAGATACGAGCACCTTTCGCGGGACGTCCTGATCTATAGCATCGACGAGCTGCAGGCGGCGCACGAAGAGGACTTCCCCCGGGAACAGGCCGAGCGGCTCAAGCAGTGCGTCTTCAAGTATGACAACGACAACCTGGTGGTCGAGTTCCTGCGGCTCAACTGGGAGCTCAAGTGGCATCTTGACGCAAAAAGCCTCGAAGCGGAGCGCTACATCCTGGCCAAATTTATCAACGACTCCGAATATCCCCGCTGGGTGTGCAGCAAGGCGTACTACGCCTTCGAGTCGGCCACCGCCCCCATCAAGTACTACAACCGCGTCGTGAGCGGGTTGCACCGGTGCGGGAGACGGGGGTTATCCATGTCTGACGGCGAACTGGCTCGTGTGGGGAGCAGCCCTTGAATGGTAGCGTTTACATATCCGCCTGTGTAGGTACATATTATGGGGATTGGATCTATCATCACTTTACAGGATGTCTGGTTCTAGCATTGGCTGGAGGCCATTACTTCTGAATTATCGAGCCATTGCGGCGGATGTTATAGTTCAACCCACGCGCGACTCCTCCGTAGTATAAGTTGACACATTCCATAACAAATCAAATCAAACAAAGGATCAAGCCAAGTCACCTCTAGCTCTAGGATTTGTAGGAAGAAGGCGAAGCTTCCATCAATGTCATCAATGGCCTTGGCTTCCGCGAGGGTCCAGCTTCGGGTACCTGCAGGTGCAGAGATCACGTGGTGATAGTGGGTTATTGTTCAATTCACGCCCGCCCAAAAGTTCCAGTATTTCTTTTTAGTGCAAGTACGGGTGCTAGGTGCCCTCTAGATTGATCTTCCCCCTCCAGTAAAAGCAGCAGCGGGTCAAGAGTCACCACCCTATTGGGACTCGGACTGGAGCTTATCGGGGCACTTTGCGACAAGGTCCAGTCTAGTTCGAGTCGAGTTCGAATCCGAACTTTGAGGGACCTATCGCATTCTTGCTTTACCAATCCGAACCCTTGCTGTCGCTTGTCGCATTGCATAGCTCTTCGCCCAGGATATGTCGAGAACCATGAAGACATAGTCGCCGCATCGCTTCCAGCATCACCCATTCGCCAATCCCACAAAGCACCCCGCCGCAATGCCCAAAAAGAACCAGAAGGCCTCGGCGGCCGATGCGTCGAGTCCATCGGTGGACTCCAATGCCAACACCAAAAAAGGCGCCAAGGGAGCTGCTGCGACCGCGCCCCCATCTCCCGCCCTGGTTATTTGCCGGAACAAGTGAGTATTGATGGCAACGGCGAACCTGCGCAAATGCGATTCTAACACGATGGCTTCAGGCATTGGCGCTACATATCATCATTCCATGGACCTTGGTTGCAATTGCCTCTGGAAGTGCTCGAGACCTTAGCGAATGCGAACTACTACATGCCCCTGCCCCGACCCGTTGACCCCGCCGTCTTCTACGATCTCGTCAAGATCCGACAACTGGTGGACAATGCCACCGATCTCGCCGTGCGTGCGGCTAATGGCATCACCACTTCGCCCAAGGCGAGTTCCCTGGCCGGGGGAGCTGCCCAACAAATGGCCGCTCTGGGCTTAGGCTTCGGGCAGGCGGGAATGAAACTCAGTCCAGAGCGGCGGCACAAATTACGAGAGCAAGCCACACAAAAACTATCCAAGGCCTATCGCATAGACGAGATCGCCTCGAGCGTCGCCACTATGCAATCCACTTCCACACTCGAGAATGTGGCGGCACTGGTGATGCAGAGGCTTCCAAATGACCCCGACGCCAACTATGTCAACTTCTTCCATGAGAAGATCCCGAGCAGACAGCTTGCCGAATGTACAGATCTCCACACCCTGGACTCCATCATTAGCCAGAGACCAGCTGATTGCGAGCCTCTAAGGACCCGGGCCATCGTGCGAATGTTTAAGGAGGATTTTGAGGGTGCTGCCCGCGACTTGACCTCTGCCCTGAATGTCTTCCGGCTCCACCAACCTTCACACAAGCCGGTCTTGGAGAACAAGCAAATCGAGAGGAGGAATGGGCGGCGACGGGAACTGCCCTCGTTAGATGAGCGCGATCAACCCAGCAGTACGGAAGTGCAAATCCTGTTCCAGCGGGCAGGTTGCTATCTTACACTAGCATGCGACCATGTGGAGCCATCCCTGCCGCTGCAGTCACAGGGCGAGACTACTCCCAAGGATCCGGCGCCCGAGGTCGAGAGTCCCGATGCGACTGGGAGCACGAATGGCGCCGGTGAGCAAAATGCCCAAGATGCCAGCGCAGCATCACCCGAATCAACTGAAAAGGAGAGTCGCAATATGAAGTCGGTGAGGCTCTATGCGAAGCGCGCGCTCCGGGACTACATGGCTTATCTAGAGGAGCTTCACTATTCCCCAGACATGCCTATCGAGCTCTCAGATGACTTCACAAGGCAGGTCAACCATGCGAATAACCGAGGCAGACGGTACCGTGGCCAGAATCTTGCCCAAGACCCTGCTACCCCTACTGATGGGATCGAACCCCACAAGGTGTACCGACTTCATGAGCTGTTCTCTGCAACACCCCCAGCGGATCTTCCCCCTTACCCTTCTACGGACCTTGTTACGGCATCCAGTCTGGAGAACCTTTCAAGCACGACAGAAATGGTCACTTACCACCCGCTTCTCACTGACGCGCTGCATTCGTTGCTTCTTTGCCATGCACTTATCCAGACCTCGTCCAAGGAACTCCAGCGTCACGCCCATATGGTGGCGCGTTTAGCAAGACTTGCCGACGGTTACCCTGTCTTCCAAGCTAGTAGGTCTCCAGCCAGGGCTGACTGGATCGAAGTCTTGCGGCGTGCAGAGAACTGGATTGAGCTGTCGACTTCGTGGGAGTTCTTGTGCGCCCCAGCGCCTCTCCCTACCCAGATGTCACTTGATGGATATGTATCAGCGGCCACCGCAAATGCCAACGCCCTTGCCCTAACGGGAGGAAAGAGCTCGGCCGAGGCGGAGGAAGAAGAACGTAAAAAGGCTATGCAGCATAAGGCTATCGTAGAGGCTCTGGAAGATGAACGTGTTCACGACGAGGCAAGCTTCAAGGCCGCCATTCTTGCACGTCAGCGGAGAGCTGAAGCTGATCTCGCCGCCGCCAATGCCGCCACTAATGGGAACGGAAGCTCTGCATCCTCACCAGTTGTCCCTTCGCAGAAGCGATGGGCAGTGGATGATGGGCGCGAATATCCCATCCTTACTGAGCGTGCGGAAGCCGTGGCTCGATGGGTACGTGAAGCACCTGCAGGTGCTGGCGTGACGACAACCAAGCGAAAGAAGCGACCAGGTAGGAAGCCCGCCGTCGCCGCTGCCACAAACAGCACAGAGTCTCTTTGACAGTGTCCTGCCGCCACGGACTAAATGAGACGAGAGACCGATGTAGGTTGTGAGCATAGGCCATAGAAAGCAAGTAGTGTCTTCTTTTTACTGAAGGGCTATCATGCACAGCGGTACGAGGTGATCTACTGGAAATAATACAACGTCTTGGCCACAAGTCGACTGCTACATTTCTTTGACCCCAGAACCAGTGAGTTCGTGCCTCTGCTTGTGGTGTGCTGACTGTCCAGCAGGTGGTTTTGTTTGTCCGATATGCATGTTCTTGATTGTAATGCCAGATTTGACGACGCTAAACGGACCGATGAGATGCATGATAAGTCTGTAATCTGCAGCCCCAAAAGCTGGTACGGGAAGCGGAACTCGGGTTTCCGATCTGGCTTTGCCGCATTCGCACTACGGGTTTCCGTTGACCAGCGTCCTGTGGCAGCGAATGGGGCTGTCTCCGGAAATTTGCAAGGGTGAAGGAAATGATACGATGTTGGCTGTCATGATCATTCGGCTGATGCACGAGTGACGGATTTCGGGCTACACGACCGTCCCAAGCCATCCCGTTCGGGCACCCAAGGCCTGGTTGGAATCTGTGGACAAACAGGTTATAGCGGCTTGATTATTACCAGTTCAACTCTATTTTACAAGTTCTAGGTGAGGCGTAACGGCGGACGGCAGCCTTCCTGCTCGAGCGTCTAGGACAGCACGAAACCTGAGTCCCCTCTCATTTCATCATCTTGCAGTTCAGTGACAACCCACAACACTGAAGAGAAATAGGCACGGATCGCAATGGCTTTAGCCTCGATATATCGCCAGACTAGCATGTGAATTCCTAGATCCCGCTAAATCTGGAATTGATAAACGTACGGCATCTGGGTTCAGACCCCCCTTCATTTCATTAGCGGAATGATCCCTCTCGCCTCTCTTGGCGGTGCTTACAAGCACAACTGGTGAAGGCGCCGTCGGCACGGCTTCCGCTGGTTGGGCATGGGAAGATCATCGTCGGTTTATAGTCACATGTGCACTACTATACCTGGCAGAGAAAGAGAAATGGCCACCCTACGTCGAGCTAACCCATAACAGGGGGCTTTGAGCAGGTATTAATTGCTCACATGAGGCTGACGCCGCCGGTGCGGAAGCTGCTGCGGTCACTCAATTTGATGGGCGTGAGACGACGTATCTTGCGCAACCTACCTACCCACCAGTGGCTTCCAGGTTAACGGGTAGTCCAGCAGACTTGGTAGTCCAATCATGCCCGCGTGTTTTCTCGTGGGACCTTGAAGCCAGGGACGGTTCGTAGATTCTCATCTTTGAACCTCACAATCGTATGGATCGCCATGCAACTGGCGATATCAGGCCTAGCAGCCCAGCAAGTCTTAGCACGTTTGGCAGGTGCTTAATCGCCTGCCATCATCAATCTGTCAAATGTTTAGCAATTGCGAACAGTTAAGATCGTCTACAACAAGCTCTCGTTAAATTGACCCAAGAATCACCAAGAGCATGCTGGGCGGCAGAGCAGTGATCTGGGCCGACATGTTGAGGGTGCGCTCGTTTACCATGACTTCTATGCACCAAAGACTCCGACGAACCCCCTGTCACGCACATATCAAGCAAGGGCTTGTGCGGGGAAATAAGAAATCCAAAGGAACAAGCCGACGGCCACGCCAAACCGCTGTGGAGTATCCCTGCAATTCCGGGGGGCATGCACGTCCACAAGCATCGCCATGGCCTTTTCTCCAACGGCTTTGGGTGGGAAAAGACACACTCCTTTGGCTCGGCCAGGCATCCAGCCATGCTGCAGACTGTCACGTTCAGCGTGGGGCTGAAGACGACGCTGGAAAGGCCTGAACGAATCACCAATGGTCTGGAGTCTGCACATTTGGCCCTAGCGCCATATAAGACGACGGTATCTCACCATCGTCGTCGCATCCGGCAGATGGCCTCCGTTCTGGGTTGGGACCCCTGAATAAAAACCCTCCAATCAGCGCCGGCCGTCTATGCCGGGTTGGGCAACTCTCGCTCTGCCCAACTGAAGGTAAACATGCAATGCGCATAGTTTTTCCATGTGAATTCCACGATGCAGCTCGAATGGTACCGGTGCTCCGTCACCGCATACTCCTCAGGTGCCCACCAGCCTGCCTTGGCCCACAACGATGGTGGCGCGTACTCCACGAGAGTCAACCACATTACGCTCTCTTGTCACTTTGCTTCTTTCTCGAACCGTGCCAAGAGGTCGCCCTCGCCTGCGAAGCTTAGCTACATCTAGTTAATCGAGGGGCTGCCACTCCCAGAATGGTCCGGACGGGGACAGCTCGCAGAGTAACTCCGGGCCGCCACCCGTTTGTCGTCTGCTCCTCCCAACGTGCCAGCAAGGAAAGATCTTCTCGGAAGGCCGAGTGACCCCATTTGCGTACGTTTGTGGTGCCCGCCGTTGCGAGCCTGGCCTGTGAGAAATTGCCTATCTCGTCTCTGGTATTACGTGTTGCAAGGAGGCATGGCGGGCCATAGTCTCGGATGCAAGGGACGATATCCCCCTGCCCCTACCTGGGAGTGAAATGAAGTGAAGCCAGTATATAATCATCGTCCTGCGCTGCTGTAACCTCAAATCTCTTCTTACTATCACCATCCACCACAAACCACAAGTCGCTCCCTTACTGTTCCTTCTTAACTCAAACAGTCCCCGTTCACGCCCGTCGCCAT
This sequence comes from Apiospora sp. TS-2023a, assembly GCA_038364195.1. Lineage (NCBI taxonomy): Eukaryota > Fungi > Ascomycota > Sordariomycetes > Amphisphaeriales > Apiosporaceae > Apiospora > Apiospora sp. TS-2023a. Next base: position 1,272,192 of record JAQQWQ010000007.1, on the reverse strand, counting down.
GCATTCCAAGATTGCGGCGATCGCGGCCCTTGTGGCCTCCGTCCGCGCCCAGAGTGCTTGTTCGCTCACGGCCGAGACTCACCCCTCCATGTCCTGGCAGCAGTGCAGCTCCGGCGGCAGCTGCAGCAGCAAGTCGGGATCCGTTGTCATCGACGCCAACTGGCGATGGACACACACCACTGAGGGCTACACCAACTGCTACACCGGCAACAAGTGGGACGCGTCGCTGTGTGAGTAGTACTAGCAGAATTCATAGACTTTGAGAAGGATGGCTGGCTAACGGATAATACAGGCCCCGACGGCGAGACTTGCACCAAGAACTGCTGTGTCGACGGCGCCGACTACGCCGGCACCTACGGCGCCACCACCAGCGGCAACGCCCTGTCGCTCCAGTTCCTCAAGCAGGGCTCCTCGGGCACTAACGTCGGCAGCCGCTTCTACCTGATGGCGTCTGAGACCAAGTACCAGATGTTCACCCTACTGGGCAACGAGTTCACCTTCGACGTCGACGCGTCCAAGCTGCCCTGCGGCCTCAACGGTGCCGTCTACTTCGTCTCCATGGACGAGGACGGTGGTGCGTCCACTTTCAAGTCCAACACGGCGGGTGCCAAGTACGGTACCGGCTACTGCGACTCGCAGTGCCCCAAGGACCTCAAGTTCATTGATGGTGCCGCTAACAGCGAGGGCTGGAAGCCGTCCAGCAACGACGCCAACTCGGGCGTGGGTGAGCTCGGCTCGTGCTGCGCCGAGATGGACATCTGGGAGGCCAACAGCATCTCGACGGCCTACACGCCCCACCCTTGCCAGAACTCGGCCTACCACTCGTGCAAGGGCAACGACTGCGGCGGCACCTACTCGGACGACCGCTACGCCGGCGACTGCGACCCGGACGGTTGCGATTTCAACAGCTACCGCCAGGGCAACAAGACCTTCTACGGCCCCGGCTCGGGCTTCACCATCGACACCACCAAGCCCGTCACCGTCGTCACCCAGTTTATCAAGGGCTCCGACGGCAAGCTCAGCGAGATCAAGCGCTTCTACCAGCAGGGCGGCAAGACCATCCCCAACTCCGAGTCCACCATTGCCGGTGTCACGGGCAGCTCCATCACCGAGGACTACTGCTCCGCCCAGAAGACGGCGTTCGGCGACATCGACGTCTTTGCCCAGAAGGGTGGTCTGGCCCAGATGGGCGACGCCGTCTCCAAGCCCATGGTCCTCGTCATGAGTGTCTGGGACGACCACGCCAGCAACATGCTCTGGCTCGACTCGACCTACCCCGCTGACAAGGCCGGCAAGCTCGGCTCGGAGCGCGGATCTTGCGCCACTGACTCCGGTGCCCCCGCTGACGTCGAGAAGAACCACCCGGACGCCAAGGTCACCTACTCCAACATCAAGTTCGGTCCCATCGGCTCCACCACCTCGGGCAACAGCGGCTCCAACCCCGGCACCCCCAGCAACCCGCCTTCCAGCACCACCACCCAGGCCGGCTCCCCCGGTACCACCTCCGCTCCTCCCTCGGGAGCCTGCGCGTCGCTCTACGCTCAGTGCGGCGGCAACGGCTACTCTGGCCCCACTTGCTGCACTTCGGGCACTTGCAAGAAGAGCAACGACTACTACAGCCAGTGCTTGAACTAAGCAACGTCCATAAATGAATGGAATGATCATGTAGCATGTATGACATGGTATGAGATAAAACGAATCGTCATATGTAGATATGAAAGGGGGAACTGACAGCCAGGCGGCATGAGGTTGTTGAACATTTTTCTCGCTGTATATACTTTTTTACTTTCTTTTTTTCTCTCGCACTTTTTCCTTCCGGCCAAAGTGGAGGATCATCTGCGAGCTCGGGACCTCTTGGTTCCGACTTGCACTTTCAAATCTTGTATATAGATTACCTGCAAATATACACATAACGTCTCGTTCGAAATCTGACCGGACCTCTCTGCTTGGTTGTGAGACGAAGAGGATAGATGGCTGCTAGCTCACTGAGATACCAATATGCCATTATCTTGACGACGATGCTGTGCCAAGGATCCGGTACACCATACATAAAGGATCTGCCTGACCTGCCTGAAACTGACAGAGAAAGGAGAGACGCCGACAGCGCACTTGCGGCCACACATGGTCGAGATGGGATTGGGTGTCTGGATATTCAGTGCTGGATCAGGTGGGCGATGGAAGGTCGAATCATTGAATCTTCCGCAAGTTCGAAGAGATAAACAATAGATTTTAACTGTGGTCGAAGGACGGAGAGAAAAGGGCGGGCTCACTGACATATATAACTCTGCGGTATTGGGCAGAGTTACAGAAAGAAACCGGTAGATGAAGACACATATGCATAATCACGGCACCAAGGGAAGCTAGTCGACGGTGTGGTATACAACCAAAGTTATTCCAAGCCTGGATGAATGAGGTGCATCATGAACGACCCAATCTGCAGATTAATCTATATTGTGCGGAGAAAAAAGGGGCGGGGGGAGGTCATCTCCAACAGCCAAGTCGGCAGTTGATGGCGACTGCAGCAGTATGCAAGGCTATGAGGTAACAGTAAGCGTATCGCTTCCATAACGCCAAGTTCCAAATGCATAACCGTGAATGGTTTGATTCATTAATAGTTCGACAAGTTGCTATACTACTTATACGGAGCATCCAACGTATCCTGCAAAGGCCGTCTGAAGCTCCTAGACGCTTCGAACCTCCCTAGTCTCCACCGCCGCCTTCTCATCCATCGTCTCCGTCGTCTGATGGTGGGGGTCCGGCACCCCCATCATCTGCCCGCCCTTCTCGACATGGTTCTGCCCTCCGAAGAGGACGTCGATCTCCTCGAGGGAGACCTGCTTAGTCTCAGGGACGAGGAACCAGACGAAGACGGCGAGCAAAACATTAACAGCCATGAAGAAGTACAGGCACTTGAGCCCCTCGCGCGCGAGGAACACGGGGAAGAACTGCTGAAACACCGTGTTGGCCACATTTTGCATCTGCGAGCACATGCCGACGGCTTGCGCCCGCACGTTGACGGAGAAGACCTCGGCTGTCCAGATCCACACCGTCGCGCCCCACGACGGCTTGTAGAAGAAGATGAACAGGAACAGCAGGAAGACGATGGCGATGCCCACCGGCTGCGACTTGGCCCCGCTCTCGGTCGACGGGGTCGCGCCCGCCACGATGGCGACGATGCCAATGGAGACGGCCATGCCGACGGCGCCGAAGATGAGCAGCCAGCGCCGCCCAAAGCGATCGGCAGTCCAAGCGGCGTTCAAAGTAAACTACAATAGCGATCCATGTTAGTATTCCAATATCGTCAGAAGCAAGGTCGGCTAGGATGGAATGCCAATTGCGTGGAGTCAAAAGTGCCACACGCCGAATTTTAAAGGGGATATGAGATTGCGACAGCTGCTTACCAGTATTCCGCAGGTTGCATTCAAGGCATTGATCAGGTTGATGGTCTGCTTCGAATCCCACACCTTGCTGTAAATGCTCGTGGAGTAGGAGTTAAGGGTGCCTTGGCCCGACAGTTGCTGACCGATGTTGAGGGCAAACGCGAGCCAGAGACGGCGACGAACCGAGGGGTCTTTGAATAGAGCCCAATACGAGTGGCTGATAGCCTCCTTCTCGAACTCGATGGCTTCGCGAATGGCGAGGACCTCGTCCTCAATCTCGGCCTCGGTGTCTCGGATCTTGGTGAGCGCCGCCCGGCACTTGGCGACATCGTTGTGTCTCTGGATCCACCATCGCGGCGACTCGGGCTGCAGGAAGATCAACGAGCAGATCATGACGGGGCACAGGAGCTGGAAGATGACGACGAGCTTCCAGTCCCAGTCGCCGAGCTTCTCGACGTTCAGGCTGGTCGCGTAGGCGATCCAATACGCGATGAAGGATCCCACCGAGTAGTTGAGCTGCCAGAAGGTCATGATGGTGCCGCGGATCTCGGAAGGGGCCACCTCGCTGATGTAGGTGGCGCCGGCGGTCAACGAGAGACCCTGGCCAATACCGATGAGAACGCGGCCGCCGATGAAGCAGCCAAGATTGTGCCGGGGCGCAAACGCCTGCATGAAGGTTGCTATGATGACCAAAACGCAGCCCGAGGCCATACCGACACGGCGTCCGCAATAGTCAGCCTGCGCAAAACAGGTCAGCCAAAATGCTTTTGTTTTCCGCGGAGGACCCATACTGGATCGTGTCTGGTCCTAAGTTGAGAGTACATACCAATGGCCCGGCCATGAAGAAACCACCAACGATGGCACCGATGGTGTATGCCGTATTGACAAGACCAATCAAGTAGGCGTCATTCTGTTTGTGGAGGTCAAAGTAGTTCAGCCAGTTTGCTGACCCTTGGGCGGCGTTGAAGACCGAAGCATCGTAACCGTAGAGCACCATGCACGTCGCTGCGACCATGCAGATGTACCTAAGACGGGATGTCAGGGGGTTTTCGCATAAGCAATCGATGATGGCGGATCAGATAGACTTACCAATTGTACGCCCTCGTTGAGCTCACCATTCCGCCGACGTAGCAGATGGTATTGTCCAACTGAACACTAAAAGGGAACTGACAGATAGAGCTCGAGCAATGCGACAACAGCACAGGATCGCACGCAGATCAAAGACGAGAGAAGACCTGAACAGCGAGCATGTTGGTGGATATATGATTAAGTATGTACTCTACGCGCAGTGCTGCGTGTAGTCCTTATCATATGCGGAGTAGGATTGCATCCCGCCAGCCTTCCCAGGAGAACAGAGAGGATTCAACCAGACTTTGCTATACGACAGAGCTCAATGATTGGCTCGGATATCTCTCCCCACGGCCATTTAAAGCAGACCAGGGGAGTAGACTATCGATCAACCCCAGACTCTAAATCCTAGCCTGGGTGCTTGGCCCTTTTCCCATGGGGTACTCCAGGAAAGTCCACGATGAGGAAATGGGGCTGGAATGGAGCTTGCTGCTTGGTGACGATGATGGGGAAACGGTGCTAGGACCAGCAGGATATGAGACTTTGCCGTTCCAAGGAATTGGGCCAATCCAGGCTCGCTAAAAGGCCCATCAGCTGGGGGCGACGTAAGCAATAGAGAGTGGTTGCAGGTGAGATTGCTGGCGGGAGAATTGGTAGGCGAGTTTCCACCAATGGCAATTCCGCCGTCCCCAATGTCGAGCGGAAAGAACGGCGTCCTTCGACACACTTCTGTGCGACTTGTTCTGCAGAAGAATGGTGATAGCATAGCAGCAATAGTGCACGAACGCAGTGTCGCCTAGACGCTCGCCTTATCTCAACTGCAATGCAGCCATGCGGCTCATTGACTGATAGTTGAGATGGTTCGTCTCATCATCTACCAAATATTCCAAAGACGTTTTCCAATAGCTGAGGCAGGAGTTGGGAAAATTGGAGATGCCTACAACCCTAGGCTGCTGCTTACATGCCCTGTATGTAATCTGTTGACCGTACCTCCCCCATGTCTCCTTCTCCAGGTTTACAGTGGGATGGAAGGGAAGACCCACAGCACAAAGTCGGGGAAGCAACGGCTCTGGGGATGGCGTAGATTAGCCCATTGCTCCACCAGCAAGATTCTGCCAACCAGGGCAATCCATCACCAAAGGGATCCCGAAAGCCGGGACAACGTTTGTTTGACCCATAACCAATCTTGGTTGACCAGGGACGGGACTCTAGTGCCAGCGCGGCCTGTAGTGAGATGTGCGACTGGCGATGCGGCTTTCCAGTTTACTGACGATTGAATTGCCAGCTGCTGGGGTCTTGACGCGATTTCCCGCCCGCCCCTCTTATCAATCCTTCCTGGACCCAATGTTGTCGGACCTACAGTAATAAGGAAATCGAAAATTACTAGGTTATTACGCTATCATGGCCCTTCCGCCGGTATTTCTGGCTCCTCTTCATCCCATATTCCGCTTCTTCAGCTTCAATGGCAGCCAGCCACAGCATTGCTCCTGCGCCGAATGAGTCGTCTTCTTCGGATATCTCGACGGCGTTCTGGGCTGGCTCTCGCAGCCTTAGCGGATCTGTCGTCTTCCCTGGCAGTCTTGCGGCTTCGGGTTTTGAGCCTTGTACAATCTGCCCATTGTTGGTAGGGGCATATTTCTTCCCCTCATCCAGGACTTGGCTCTTAAGCCATTTGGCGGTCTTCCCTTGGTTCAATTTGCATTCAAGGTATGAGTGGCCTTCTCCGTCTTCCCTCTCGCGGTTCCACGCCTCGAACCCCACCAAGTGCAAGAATGCATTGACAACACGGTCTTCTAGAGGCGGATCTGCCTCGACTCCGCATGCGTCCATAACCAGGACAGCAATAGATAGAGTCCGGAAGTGCCAGTCCAGGTGGTCTCTCAGTCTCTTCTCAGTTAACCCTGCCGTTTTGGGATTCTTCGATTTGATGTCATCAAATGCCTGATTCCTAAGATATCTCCAGACAGCAGGATGACCCGGATAGTTTCTTATGGCGGGCAGCCAGCGCGTATAGGCATGGTCGCTTAGCAACTGGGCCTTGAAACATAGCAAGGCCATTATGAAAACCATTACTTCGAGCGTCTCGTCGAGCGCCGTCAGCCACCCTTGCTGGGCTTCCCATTGCCTCTGGCTTCGTTTGGGCGATGTCAAATCTGCCAGAGACCGTAGGATGTGCCCGTGGGCCGTGGCAAGCGCGAGCAGGCCCATTGAATCATGTCGCTCCAGAAGCTTCTTGACACTACGGGCACGTTGGGGACGCGGCCCTTGTGTAGCCTCTCCAGACCTGGTGACCCAGAACAATACGTTCTGCTCAACGTAGCCGAGCAGCCCTTCATCGCCGTCGAAGAAACATGATGGAGGGTCCTTGACTATCGTAGAGTCATCGAAGACCCTGTCGCTACTCTTGCTGAGCTCCGAGATCCCGTTCACTACGTTCTCGCGCTCTTTTTGTGATGCTTTCCTGACGACGTTGGTGAGCTCCTTCGCGAAACCGTAGACCCTGGGGGCCCACTCCTCCGCCCGTGCATTTTTCGGTGTCAAAATCAGCACGTCGCCTGAACCAGTCTCTTTCCAAGACTCCATGACGCGCTTATACCATTGATCCTGCCGCATGGAGGTGGCCGAGGTGACGTGAAAGTCGTACATGAGGATTCTGGACAGGGAAGCGAATGACTCATCCATGGCGATGGACGCGCGCGGTTGGCGACTTTGGACAATCTAACGGAAGTGAGTGGTGAGATAAGAAGATGATATCAAAAGTGTGGTGGTAGGCCTGACCTGACGCCTACCTGGAATGGGCGGGTCTTTAAAAAGGGGCTTGGCTCAGCCCCAGTGGCTGTGGCTAGTGTCCAATAGTATGACCTCAAATACCATAGCTCAACACTACCCGAAATGACCAATCACCCATCTTTTCTTTTGAAATGCTTGTAGTACGGTCATATAGCTGTTTGGCTGTTGCATTCATTTCGATTGGGTTTTGCAAGTGAAGCGCAATGCTGCGCGTTGACTTGGTGGCTGCAGCATATACCTTGTCCGTATCACAATACCAGCAAACCATGGAGTACTGTCAGACCATTTCTGAAGCAAACGGCATACACAAACAGTCGAGATACGTCGCCGTAGTTGTGATTATGACTTTGTTTACTGCGTCAAAACGTGCTACTGTGACTTGAAGAAAAGCAGCGGACGCAACTATAAATCCGGCGAAGATCTTGCCTATCACTTGTTTTTATTTTTCTCGATGCAACAAACCAAAGCTCACGACAAAGAACAAAGAAACACTACTTTCTGTTTCCAGTGGCATACAACCATGATCGCACTCACATTCAAAACATTCAAAATGGCCGGATGCCCCAGATGCGGATCTGACCCTTGCCGCTGCCGAGTCCCTCGTTGAGAAGCAAAGCTGCTGGTATGAACCGAATTAAGTTCATTACGAAGAGGAACGGAAATAGTAATGTCGGTTTTCGGGTTTCGGAGCAGTATTTGGTGTGGGGAACAAAAGGCTTGCTATAGTTGCCAGTTCTTAAAATATATTCATCCCTAGGGACTTTTGCAATCCTTGAATGGTATTTCCCAACCTCTCGTATGCAAAAGTGAGAGAGAAAACCATCTCTGGGTTCTAGGTAATCAAGGTATCTAAGGAATTCGAGATAGTAATTTTGTTAGAAAATAGCTTCATCTTTGTATTACATGGTTATGCAAACGTGACGTATAGCCCATGTTGGTCCTTGAAGTCTGCTGATCCCTTTTCCAGCAAGGATGGAAGGTTCATCGACCTATATCCCTCCAAACAAGATCACGAACGTGATATTGCTGCCTATAACCGCGCCCATCCCGCCCAGGACTGGAGAGCCCTCTCATCTCCCCCAAAGACTACCGGGAGGACAAGCTCTGTTCCATGCCACTCTTCCAATGTTGTTGCAAGAAGCCCAATTCCTCGATGCAATCGTTGACCATCACGGCCAGGCGGTCGATCAGGCCTTGAGTCTGGTGTTGGCCGATGAAAATTCTCCGCTGCAAACGGAACAGCTGACGATGCATCCTGTCCATTTCCCGGAGGAGTCGCCGGTCGATGCGTCGCTTCCAAATTTCAGTTTTCACATAGAGTGCTGCTGGGATCACCTTGGTTCTGTATACCAATCTCGTTAGAAATGAAGAAGAATGCAAGACGGAAACAAAAAGAAAACGAGAAGATTGGTGCTGTGGCATTGTAAGGTATAGTACTTACATAAAACCATAGATGATATAGGGCATCATGAGGATAAACAATATAGTGAGTAACGTCCATTTCATGATAGTCATGGCGGGCCGCGAGAAACAGGTGCTGTCCATTTTCCCTGTATCTTGAGGAGATTACGATGGAAATATTCGGAATAAGATGTGGTAATGCCGTTGTCAACCTTTCATATATACGTGCAAAGACCGTATGATGTGGGCCATCTGGAGATGCAGTCTAGGTTCGAGAAGTCCATGGTCAAATCTTCGTTATAGTTTTCAACATTCCCATGAAGCATTAAATCAAATAGATACAAATTGTAAGTTATTTTCTTGTACGGTTGAAGAGCACCCCGGTAAGACATAATCGTCATGGTATTATACAGCCAATATCGAGTGTCTACCAATAAGATATTGCCCGCTTGACTTTTCATCCACATCGGTTATCTCCCTCTCATCCCAAATCTCTATTTCAATGTCCGGTTGATTATGTTATGGTAGACTTGGAATGCGCCATCTGGCGGCGGGCCTATCGCCAGGCCGTCGCTCGGAATTGATGAGATGTTGCTTACCCATCTTTCTGTACATGAGCAAGCATGAGCAGTGTCTCGTTACCTCACATATGTTTCCTGGTATTGGTGTGACCTAGTCAGTGACCATCGTCATGTCGAGGACTAGGAGTCACAAATTCAAGTACGGCATGGTGACTGCCTGCTTGCGGATCGATTTTCTCAGTTGCTGCTAACAGGGAAGGCCTCGAGCTGTTTTGTGTACCGTGTATCGCTCCCATATGGCTTTAAGACATACAACACGCCTCTAATAGTGGGTATCAAGTCGTATAGATTAACATCAGACAGTGCACTCCGACCAAAACAAAAACCCCCCGAAGAGAGAGACCACTGTGCCCTTCTCGCCAGTCCACCGGGCGCACATCGCCGTCACCACATTGACCAGCAACAGTTCGTAACAGTTCATTTCGCTTGGTAACCTCCATCCCTCTCATTACATATTATCAAGGCGCTGTTCCAGTTCATTGCTCGTACTTGATATTTCTTGAACTGCCAGCGTTCCCTCGTATCATAGCTTCGACATCGACACCGACCCATCTCATCTCCCGCGGCATTGGTGGTGACACGTTCTGTGGTGGAGACCGTTGACGCATCTGCTGTCGCATCTGCAATCTACCAAACAATTCGCTCGTGCTCATCTCAAGGCTTTGTTTTAGTGATGCCGAGTTCGCCCACAATTGGCCAAACTTTGCCATCAGCTGCAGAGTCCGCTCCAAGCAAGCGATGCTTCTTTCGAGGTTGTCGGACCCCGGGCCCCCAGGTCGCGATGGCAGTGGAGGTGGAAGGGGTTTGCCGTGTTCCGTGTGTGGTGGGGGAATGTTCACCCCAGCTAAAAGCAAGTCTTCGGCGTCGCGAAGAACGGCGGCAAATTGGTTGGCCATGAAAAATACCCGAAGCGCATCGTGGTAGGTATAGAAAGCAACACTTCTGCCGCTATGAGCAACCTCGTATATTCGATCGAGATAAGCAAGAGTGTGTTCGAAGATCAGGACACGGCCGTAGTCCGTAATGTGAGGGGCCCTCGCAGACGGTGCCAGACAGTATACCATACTATAACGGACTTCAAGATCAAAGAGCTCGCGCATACCCACTGGTAGCGTGCTTGGGAGAGCATCTGCCCACTCGCGCATATCCTGGCACATCTGCCAGACGAATGATGTCGCATCGTGTATTGGCGTAGGATCTGATTGAAAAAGAATTTGGTACCATTGCGACTGTGCTCGACGCAGCTGGAATAGCAAGAAAGCCGGTTCAGAACCCGAAAGCATCTGGCCTGTAATTGAGGCGCGCCGACTGAAGGAGGAAGGCCTCGGCCATGCGACATGTGTTGTAGTGTCAGGGAAGCAGAACGCGCGTGCATGTACCATGCTGATCGATCTGTTGGATTGTTAGTCAAGTTCTCTATAAGCAGGGGCTGTTGGTAGGCGCACCTGTCGAGCGAGTATACACAGTAGAACATCTTTCGTCTCATATCCAGCATGGTCTTGTCGGGCATTTGTTCTGGGGGTGGATCCTGGTGGAAGCCAAGATCTATCACTGCTCGGCACGTGAACCCAATCAAATGCCAACTATCGAAATGTGCCGGATCAAGCATGGAGTATTGCGTCAGCAAGATCAACGACCTAATCTGTGCGACGTGACCCGGCATCAAGGCCCCGTCAGCGTATTGGAGAGCTTCGGCCACGAAGTGTAACCCGTTGACATAGTGCTCGTCTTGGCTTGTCTGACTCTGGGCCATGGAACCGACGGCAAGGACCATGTAGCCTAGCCAGTAGTCGTGGTCTTTGATGTATCTGTCGTGAGTCATATATATCTGATCCAGAACGCTATAGAGACTTGTTTCCGAGAAAGCCGGATATAGGGAGTAGATGTTGGTCATGTAATACTGTGCAATGGCCAATGCATTTTGTCTCGGCGGCAGAGACCAGCTTTGAGGGTCTGGCAAAGTATCATTCGACGCAGCGGCTAGCACTAGCCGCGCGAAGGTCATGTTGCCCATAGAGGGCTCAAAATCCCTGGTGGTGGCATTGATGGACCTAGTTGTACGCAGTCAGTGAATGCACACGAGGCACAGCGAACGGCATCTTGGCGTACAGAAAACCAAAATCAGACAGCAACGAGTTGACATCTGAGTTCTCGCGCTTTCGGGCAGCATTGCGATGGATGGCTGCCCTGATAGTTGCCAGAGAATCTTTGCGCTCGGGTTCTCTGGGAGGCGCATCTGTCTCATGCTGGGAGACTGATGCCTTTCTGGAACGCGCATAGGCAAGGCGCCTCTCCAACTTCTCGATGCGCAACTCCAAAGCCGCAACATAGCTGATTCATAATTAGTAAATGGGTTGCATGCAATTTCTGGCTGGTGGCGTCAAACCTCCGTTCCTTGCCTCTAGCAAATTGGTCATTGGCGCTTGAGCACTCGGTCTCACGGCCAGCCTTTTCGCAAGCTGTGCATGCTGGCAGTTTGCCGTCACACTACTCCGAACCAAATCAGTCAGCAGACTCCTTTGACTCATCGGATTCTCATTTCTATTCACCTTTACTTTGGCTGATCGACCTATTACCAAATCAGCATGAGGCCCACGTAAAATGAATCACGAGATGTGGAATTAAAAGGGCATGGATGGGCTTACATCTTGAGCAGGCAGAGACAGGGCGCGATACACGAAGTAATGGGTTGTCCGAGAAGCTTGAGCGAGGCATTGCACGTGAGGGCGGCCGACGGCGCGGGATCGCAGGGTCAATAACCCGATATGTAGCAGGTGGTTAACAGCTCAGCGATGCGACTTGGAGATAGTATCGGGGTGGCGCTCAAGGGGTTCGAAGATCCTCCCTGCAAGGTCGGCGCCGATGGTTTGCTTGGATCGCTTCCAATACTCCTTTGCCCCCGACAGCCTGACGAAAGCGGTACCTGGTTTGAAGCGGCAGTTCTAAGTAGGGATGAAAAACACAGCGTCGGTGGGTCAAAGCCGGCTAAAACGAGTCGTGAGTGAGTGGGTGAAGTGTTTGCTGATCTCAGTGACAAAAAACAGTCGCAGTGTCTAGAGTAAGTATCCTAGGTTTCAACACCAGGAACAGAGCCTCACGACAGGAGCAGGTCGCAAAAGCTGGAGAGGCGGCCAAATGAAGATTAGCAAGTTGGTCTGGTGGGAGAGCGGATTCCTGTCGTTGACTCCACCGGCCCTCTTGCAATTCTCGCTTTCCCGTCTGACAAACCGCACTTGGGCTGGGCGCTGGGCACAATGTGATCGACCGGAAAGGGCAGCTACTTTTTTTAGGTGGGATAGAGGGGACGCGCCTCGGGAGATGGAGGGATGAGGGATGAGGGATAAGCAAGGTGGGGTAAGGCAATGCATCAACTCTCGACGGCGTGGCAAGGCGTGGCATGCGAGCGACCACAGCAGACAGCAGACACACGGACAGACGGGGGGCGGGACGCAAGTGCAAGTCACCAACCCAACTCAAAATATTGCTCTCTTTTTACTCATTACATGCTAGCCATGTACACACCTAGGTCGTTAGGTGCGGGAGTGCGGGTACCGTTGACCAGATGGAAATAAACTAAACAGGCCACTACACTTGCACATGTCGGTGTATCTGTAGATTGCCCCTTTCGACCAGACGTCAGATATACATGACAGATGTGTGTATGTACAGCAGCCCTGAGGCATCGAGACATCTAGACAACGGGGAGCGCCGTTCGTTTGATGCACGCTAACGCCACACACAGCCAGCCTCTTGAGTGGTATTTTGGCCAAGTCTCCCAACGATGACTTGGTACCCCATAGACAGAGAGTTGTCGTACCTGGTCCCGATTATTGATGACAACGACCAGGCCCTGAGTTGTTCTACCTAGCCCCTAGACACCTCCTTCCTATCGGATATTCAGGCAGTAAGCAAGCAAAGCATGTTGTACGCGTAGCCTGATCTAGCTACTTGCTTTATCGTTGTCGGCGTTTATTCCGACCAATATGCCTTAAGTAAGTTCTACCTGAGGGACATGAAGACCTCAACGATTCGGCTTTAAGGGCATACAATCTCGAGGTTCAGTCGAGAGACCCCTTGGGAAATGGCCCCAAGGGTTACTTTCCAAATCTGGCAGTTTCATGTTGCGAGATCGTGTTAGAAGCATTTGCTAGCGCCCTTTTCCGTAGTTTGACATGTTCTCCCAAGGGACTCCTAAGATCTATCGGGCTAGCCAGGTGGGACTGTTCTAATCCTCATGAAGCGCGGTACCGACCCAATACGAGCTGAGGATATATGCGCAACAAGTACCTCGCAGGGTATCCTCACCGTCCCGTCGGGCTCATTACGCAATCGCGCTAGCAGCGAGCCAAGAAAAGATGAAGTAATCTGAACACTACTATACAATTGTCCCAATGTCCATCTGGAACAATCAGATCTATTACTTGTACTTGCCAGGCGATGGATGGGGTGCCGGTGGGGAGCAGTCACATCAGGATACCTATATCGATGATCTCGAGGATGCAGTGGCCATGAGAATAAGTACCACGTGCTGTACGGGCTGTAGCTGATTGAGGTTTGAAACCGCCCAAATTAGCGGCCCCGATGATGAAGCTATCGTCGACTTGATTTCGCGCCAACAATTGCGAAGATTTGCCGGCCAGGCCCGGCAAGGCCGTCCTCGACTTGCTTGACAGCTTGGGAAAGCGTCTCCTGTACTATCATGGAGACCACTGGGAAATTTATCCCCTACTGGAATATCTCTAGCTCACACATAGTGTAGCCTGTGGATAGGGCCAATATGGCTAGTGTATCGATCAACGGTGAAGCAGCCTGGTAACAAATAATCAAAAGGACAAGAAAACTTTGAGGCGCCGAGGTCTCGATGCTGTCATCTCGAACTCGGTACTCCCGAGCATGAACATTTGCTGGGTTGATACCTGTTTTCCACTGTTGTTGAGGGATGGAGTATTCAGCCCCCTAGAGCCCCGCTAGACTCCCGACGCCGCCACGCAGCATTTGCAGGCAGAAGGCTCCTAACGAAATGCGAGCTGCCGCGTCTGAACACCCCCTCTACCCAAATCGAGTAAGGGATCAAAGGTGAAACGCGACAAGGGCAGACAGCTAGAAGGCGGTGGCCCTAACGACAGGAAACGAAACAAATGACTACATTTCTGCACGCGTCAGTACATAAACTTATGCTACTGGCAATCTAAGAGCTCCATCAAATGGAGGCGTAAAGGAACGAAAACGGGACCTGAATGTCCAAAAGGTCGCTTGATGAGGGGCAGGGGAACCAATGGATTTTCTAGAAGGTCTGCCTACCAATGTACCTGCTGCAACTTAGCGCTGTGCCATCAAACGTCAAATCAATACCTTCTCCGCCAAGTTGATGCTCAAACTGGCTTACCGGCAGTGCAGTTTTATGCTCCATCGCATGTGTTATTCTTGGTCGATGCGACGATGAATCAGGCTTGTGCCTAGCTGCCAATCTTCCGCCTGCTATCTTCAAACAATCGTGTCTCTTTTTTCGATTGAGACAACTTGAACCGCCAATCCGCACGTGGGGCCTTGATCGACAACCTTATTGCAGGTGTTATTGCCCGCCCGACTAGAACCTTGGAAGGCTTCCATCGACAGGGGGTAGCGAACATTGAAGCATTCTAAGCCTGCCTTGCCGTATGTACAGTGCAACTGTAACAGCAGCGCGGGACGTAGATAACGATATCCCCCGCGTATTCTATCCCATAACCATCGCATCGCATTCTCAATACCACTAATCCAGTTGATGCAAACTCGCAGCAGCAACACCACACTCACGCTCTCTCTTGTTTTCTCTCTACCTCTCGCTCACTTTACTACTGCGCGCGACAAACCCCTCAGCCGATACATCACTAGAGCACACAGATGGACGCCTCCGATGTGTTCCGCCATATCGAGGGCTTAGGAACATACCAACCGAGATTCCCGCAAGGCTACCAGCCCGGCCGCCCGACGATTGCCATTCGAGATGAACATGTGGAGGAAGATGGCTCACATCGCATTGCGCACACTCTAACGGCTTGCTGTCGTTGTCGTCAGGTTTGTGCCTTCCTTCCCCACTCCAAGGGAACCTGCATCGACTACCATATTCTGTTTGCGACTTTTCCGAACCAGAACCAGCGGTGCTGACTTGTCCTATGCATCATGTAGAGAAAAACGCGATGCGACCCGACGCTACCCCGCTGTCTACCATGCGAACGCTCCGGGTCTGTATGCGAATATTTCGACACCACCAAGGGCAAGAAGATTAGCCGGTACTATGTTGTCAAGCTCCAGGCACGCGTGCGAGCCCTCGAAGCCGAGCTTGGCCAATACACCGACGAGGATGACTTTCCCAAGAACAGCGACGACATTGTCGGACCTGGAGGCCTGGTTCGATTAAATGAAACGGATGAGACCCCGCGCTACCTCGGGCCCTCGAGCGGGATAGCTATGACCCGGATTCTCATGGAAGAGGCCAAGCGATACACGGACTCCCAACACATATCGCAGCTCATACCCGAAGTCCGAGTGCGTCGTCAAGCTGCGGCGGGCGGCCCGGGACATATGGGCCTACGATCGCAGTCCTTCAGCATGCCGCCCCCATGATGACGAGGAAGAAGAGCTATCCCATGATCAGCGCTTTCCCGGCAGACAACCTTCCCAGCCGGGGCATTGCAGACAAACTGGTTGAAGTGTACTGTCAGCGTGGTACGGCAGCTCGTACAACTCCCCTCCGCAGAAACAATGCTAATGCGCGAATTAGGACAAATCTTGACTCCCACTCTTCATGAGAACAGGTTGGCCAGCGATCTTGATGATGTGTACAATGGAAGTCAAGACGCGTACCAGCACTTTGTCATCAGGATGGTCATGGCCATTAGCATGCAGAAGCTCGATACCACCTACGCCGGGCTTGCTGATAGTTATTACCTCGCTGCTATGCAGCGATTCGAGGAAGTCGTCCGACCCAAGGACCTGAAGACGATCCAGTGTCTTGCTCTAATAGGGCAGTACTCGCTCTTGACACCGACTCGGACCTCGGTCTACTACATCATTGGCCTGGCGACAAGGATTTGCCAACAGCTAGGCCTTGCAGATGAAAAGACAATATCCATGGGCACCGAGGACCCCCTGACATTGGACATGCGCAGGCGATTGAGCTGGTCCATTACAGCGATGGAGTTCGGGCTAGCCTCCAGTATGGGCCGTCCGAATGGTTTCGCCAAGAGCGACGACCTTGTTGATGTGAAGTTTTTCGAGAGTGCCAAGGACGAAAATATTACCGAACATGGCATAATGCAAGGCCCGGCCGACGAAAAGAAGCTGATAGCAATACATTTCTGTAAGATGCGGTTGTGTCAGTCGGAGATCAAGAGAGTCTTGTATGAGAAGAAGCAGCCAGAACCCAGGGACGAGCGTCATCCCTGGTTTACGGCAATGGAGACCAAACTGGACCAGTGGCTCAACGCCTCCCCAGCAAGTCCCGCTTGGTGCAAGCCATGGTGAGTATCCCACCCCCAAACCAGCACTGCGCCCTGCTTGACAGTTCAATAATGCTAATTGCCGTACAGGTTTACTGGAAAATATCACGCAATGATCATTTCACTCCACAGGCCGTCGCCTCAGGTTCCAAAGCCGTCCAGTAGGTCAGCCAACAGGTGTTTCGACTCTGCCGCCTATATCATCAACCTATCCAGCAAGCAGATGATGGCGGCTGCAGTCGACATTACGTGGATGTTTGTCTTCACCTTATACATGTCACTCAACACCATACTCTGGTGCGTTGCTGCGTATCCTGATGTCCGCGGCGCCCACTCCAGGGAGGAAGTTGAAGAACTCGTCAATGTGGCTCTTGATATACTGGACCAGTGCGGCGAGCGTTGGCCGGGGATAAGCGCTGCATCTGAGCTATACTCCACATTCTCGCGAGCCTGTCTTTTGAGCTACGAGTCAAGAGACACCCCAGTCATGTCGGCGTCGAGTACTTTTGGAACACCATCCTCCCAACAGGATACGAACTCGCCATCGACCTCTGACAATTCCAGCACTACGACAGTGTCCAGGCAAGCTGCCACAAATGGAGTTCCCGCCTTCAACCCTCCGCACTTTGGCTATGTGTTTGACACGGCGCCGGAGCCCGTCAATTTTGTTGACAATCCTTTCGCTGGCCAGCCAACATTCCGCTCCAACTCCATCTTCCATAACCCGGCCCCCAGTGATCCTCCTGGGCGACGCTTCAGCTATTTCCCTCCCGATTTCACCCAATCAAATGAGAACCTGCTCCTTGAAGAATCCACGCCACCCGAGTCGGATACCAACGCATCTCCTCCCTTATTGTCGCCTCCACACCATCTTCCAACCCCACCCGAGTCTGTCCCTCCTGGTGCTGGCGCTACCCCTATCATGTCAACACCTATAATGCCCACGTCCACCATGGCCACTCCCAACTTGGCACATGCCTCTCCTGTCAATATGCCACAGAACCACCAAATGGGCCAGGCTCAGCAACAACAGCAACATCAACAGCATCCGCAGCAGCAGCAACGAAATGCTTTCACCATACCTCCCCTACCACATCATCAGAATCACCACCCGCAAGGTCAAAGGCCGCTACCACAGGCGACGACTGTCACGGATTGGTTCAACCCACCCCCGCCCTTCATTTCTCCATACACGTTTGGCGGGATGAACAGCGACTACTGGGCGCCTTCGAACAACCCGAACGGACTCGGCGTCATGGGATTGGGCGATACGCAGATGCACAACATGCCACCAGAGCGGCAGGGCAGCCTGAGTGTGGCCCAGCAGGTGGAGTTGATGGGCGTTCTTGAGAACGAGGGGATGACGGACATCGATACCTATCTTAGCCTCGGAGGTATGGGGTACGGCAACGATATGAGGAGCAACGGGGCATCGGGTATGAGCTGGGCTGGCCAGTGATGAGACCCAAACCATCGATGGGATTTCTTGATATTTGGCGCCCCTTTGGAAAACGCGGCGCTGGCGCAAAAAGGTGACGACTCGTTACGACCCCTTTCCCCTTTTCGGCATATTATTTCTTTGGGCTTTGGGGTTACGTAGATACCATTTGTCTCGTTATTTCCGCGCATATTTGTGCCTGGAGGATTTCCGTTGATCTATTACTATCACAATACTCAAGTTGTTCCAACGGCTGAGAATCACATTGCCAACACTGGTTGATCTACCTGCTTGCCTCCAACAATGACGTTAAATGTGATACGTATAACACCAAAAGCCTGCGACTTTTCTTTTCAATACAGTGATCTGGGGTCCGCCAAGACCAATGGCCACAAGACAGTGGCGGTATAAGCTGACGAAATGAGCGGCTTGTTCGGGAGCTTGGCGGCAGGTGTCTGCTACCAACAGCCAACGCAATGCAACCAACGGTCTTGGAGCGAACTACCCCGCTCGCTGTTGGTTCCATGGCTTTTGGCTCGTTTGTGTTGGTGCGGCGCACTCTAGGCGAGAGCCGCACCTCGCACCTCTGGCGCAATTCGCTATCCGTCGGTAATGGGGGTCCAGACTTACGACATACGCACAATGCAGCACTAGCCTGCTTGTTCTAACGTAGGTTAGGAGGTCGCCCCTAAGACGGGGGTGGCCCTCCCCAACAGAGCCTGGCATCTGTTCAGCCTCAAAGGGGGGGTTGATGAGCAAAAGCGAGAACCAACGATATCTCTCCCTGTATAAATGATTGCGAGCCCAGTGCTGGGTCCGATACCATATCTCTTCTAGAATATACGCGACAAGTGCTTAATCTTGTTCAAAAAAAATGGCTGCCACACTTGATGACGATATCAGTAGAGCTGGTGAAGACCCGACAGCGGCACTGTCGTTTCTGACCCAGAAATACGAGGAGGAAAAGGCGAAGCGCCTCCGTGCCGACGGCAGCGCGCAGTACAACGAGTTCGAGTCGTGCCCCAACGCCCGCCTGCGCCGCCTCGCCGAGGACCCCTGGGTCGACCACGCCCAGCTCAACGCGCAGCGTCCGAACCTGGTAGACGGCCAACACGTCAAGGTTCTGTCGCTGGGCGCCGGGATCGCCGGGCTCGTGTACACGACGCACCTCCTCGAGACGGGCGCGTTCGTTCCCGAGGATATCCGGCTCGTCGATACGGCGGGGGGCTTTGGAGGGGCTTGGTACTGGAACCGGTTCCCGGGGCTCGCGTGCGACGTCGAGGCGTCGATTTATCTGCCCTGGTTGGAGCGGACGGGGTATGTGCCCAGGCACCGCTACGCGCACGGCGAGGATATCCGGCGCTATCTAGAGAGTGTGGCGGAGAAGTTCGGGTTGGACACGAAGGGCGTCTTTCGCACGCGCGTCGACAAGTTGACGTGGGACGAAGGTCGGCGGTGCTGGGTCGTGGACCTGGAGCAGCGCCGCGGGCCTAGCGACGACGAGAATGATTTGATCCGTTTCACCGTGACGGCGCAGTACGTCATCCTCGCCAACGGCATCTTGAACCACCCCAAGGCGCCCAAGATTGAGGGGCTCGAGAGCTTCGCGGGCGAAATGATGCACGCGAGCCGCTGGGACTATGGCGTCTCGGGCGGTTCGCCGACGGACCCGCGCCTGACCAACCTGAAAGGGAAAAGGGTCGGCATCGTCGGGACGGGCGCCAGCGGGGTGCAGTGCGTGGCGGCGCTGGCCGAGTGGGCCGGGGAGCTGTACGTGTTCCAGCGGACGCCGTCGACGGTCGACGCGCGCGATCAGCGCGAGATGAGCGCCGAGGAGTGGGCCAAAGTGACCGGTGACGAACAGCCGGGGTGGTGGTCGCGGCGAAATATCAACTTTGTCGACGCCGTCGCCGGCGAGCTCCGGCCCGAGGAGGATCTTGTTGATGACGGCTGGACCAAGGCGCCGACGTTGAGCATGGTCGCCGGCGCGCGCCACCAGCCCCTCCGCCCGGAGGATATCCCCGCGCACATCGAGCGGATGCTGGCCAAGGACGTGCCCCGCTCGAACCGCATGCGGCAGCGCGTCGTGGACCTCGTCACCAAGGACCAGGAGACGGTCGAGGCGCTCAAGCCCTGGTACCCGACGTGGTGCAAACGACCCTGCTTCCACGACACCTACCTCCAAACCTTCAACCAACCCCACGTGACCCTCGTCCCGACCGAAGCCCACGGCCTGCACCGCGCCACTTCGCGGGGCCTCGTGGTGAAAGGGCGCGAGTACCCGCTCGACGTGCTCGTCTTCGCGACGGGCTACCGCAGCCCCGTGCACCACATCGCGGAGCCGAGCGCCATGTCCAACACGCCCATCGTGGGCCGCGGCGGGCGCACCATGGCGAGCAAATGGGCTGAGGAGGGACCCGGGTCATTGCACGGCTTGTTCACGCGCGGGTTCCCCAATTTGGTGCTCACGGGGCCCTCGCAGCAGGGGATCTCGGGCAACGTGACGTACATGTACGAAGTGTCGGGGCGGCATGCGGCGTACGTCCTGGCCGAGGCGGAGGAGAAGGCGAAGGCACCAGAAGGCGGAGGCGACGGTAAAGGAGTCGCCGTCATCGAGCCGACCGAGGAGGCCGAGGAGACTTACGTCAACCACCTCCTCTCGCTCGCGGCGTTCCACGCGCCCATGGGGATCTGTCTCCCCAACTACCGCAATGATGAGGGCGCCGTGCCCGTCGGCGACGATGCGATCAAGGCGGTCAAGGCTACTACGTATCCCCTGGGGATCAATGCGTGGAGCGAGTTTCTGGAGGAGTGGAGGAGTACTGGGCGCCTTGAGGGGCTGGAGATTACGACTGGGGAGGCTCTACCTTATTGAGTCTTCATTTTGGGGGAGAGAGAGAGAGAAGGCATGGTCCGCAAATGACAGCTTTTGTACACCTTGAGAAACATTGACTTGTTATAGTACCATCTATATCATAGATTACATATAGGAAAGAAAGTTCTGGACCATGAGAGCATACACCAGATCAAGTACAGTTTGATGATCATTAACTTATTCTATATTAGTTGATGCTTGCCCTTTAGTAGAGGGGATTGATTTCTGATCAGGATCGGCATAAGAAGTATGCAATGAACAAGAACAAGAGGGGCTACTCTTGCGATAACGTTCGCAACAACTTATAGGTAGCGATTGCGTGATGGTCTTACCACTACACCTTTGCTAAGCGAGCACCATTGGCTCCGTGCCGCAAGGCCTTAGATGATAAGCCGCGGTTGCGGGGGCGCAAACATCCCGTCATCATGTGAGTCCGACACCGCAGGGGTTATACTAGGCTCCTCTTCAACGACAACCGGGTAATCCTGAAAGCATCAAACAACCAACACAAAATAACAAGAATCCCATTTACGCAAAGATGGCCAACCCGTCGTCCCCGCGGTTCTATCTCGAGCCCCTGTCGGCAGAAAAGCATTCCCAGGGCATCCACGAACTCTGGACCGAGCCGGGCAATCTCGGCGGGACGTAAGAGAAGAAGCACCCTGACTGTAAACAAACGTATTGTGAACGATTACTGACTGAACAACAGAAGCATGGAGAAGGTCCCAGATCTAGAAACGACCCGCACCATGATCCGCGACCGCGCCTACGGCGCCAAGCCCGGCATCGTCAACTTTGCCATCATGGCCGGGCCCGAGTCGCCGCTGTACGGGCTAGTGACCGCCACCGCACCCGCTTCTTTGCCGGAAATGCCAGGTGCTGCGAAGCCCACGCCGAAGATCATCGGCTTCACCGGCATCCTCCGCGTGGCCCCCGAGGAGGCCGGCTGGTACGTGACCAGTTCCTGTCGGGGCCTGGGCGTCGCCACCGAGGCGGTAGGGGCCATGTTGGGCAAGTACTGGGAGACCCAGCCGGCAACGACCGAGGTTATAGCGTATATCAGCGAGGGCAACGCCGTGAGCGAGCGGGTCGCGGCCAGGGCGGGGTTCGTCCGGGCCATGGAGCGCACCCTGGCCCAGGGGTCCACCTTGCCCAACGGCCTGGTGACGGAGTGCGATCATGGGGTTTGGGTGGCGAAGAAGCCGGCTTGAGGGGAGTATGAAAAGAAAAGGTCATGTTCTTGGTGTACGGGAGTCTTCTATCTAGGTTATTGGTACAGGGTCACCGTAACTCATATTCCACCCACTCTAACGGTCCAATACCAGCCGTCTTTCTCATCTGCACCATTCCAATGTTCCACGCCCGCCCTCATCTTAGCAATCGCCAGCCTCGACCACGACCTTGAAGTCGTGATCGTACGTCTTGTCCTCCTCCTGGCCGTGTATGTAGTCGGCGGCGGTCGTCCACCTGTGCTTGCACCCGTGCAGGATGTCGGCGGCGTAGTCGGCGAAGTCGCTGCACTTGGTCTCGTAGTACTCGGCGCCCATGTTGCACCACTTGATGGCCCCCTTCCACTGGCACGCAATCTGCCCGCAGTTGATGCCGTTGCTGCCGCCGTGGTCGCCGCACGTGGCGTTGCCGAGGCCCCGGAGGTAGTCGATGTTCCACGAGACGTAGAGGGGGTACGAATAGTTGTTGTACGGGTCGAGGCACGTCAAGTTCTTTCCCTATAGGTAGGAACACAGTTTGGTTAGACTGTGGACAGTCAGCAAGCAAAAGATTGGAATACTTACGTCGTCTAGCTGTTTGGGGGCTGGGGTGTAAGGCTTGTGGACGGGGGTGATCTTGAAGTCGGGCTTGATGGCCTGAATCTGCTTCTCGACTTGCTACATTCCGACAGTCGGCATTAGCAGGTTGGCTGCTATTGCAGTGGGTGGTTCGCTCACCTGAACAGTGCCGTGGAACTCCATTATGGGACCGCCCTCTTCGATGGCTAGTTTGACGGTGATGCCTCGACTTTCGCCTTGACCGGTAGGTCTCTTGACGAGATCAGAGTTGCTGCTAGGGGGATGGGGCAATACAGCTGCGTCCTAATATGCCACATCAGTAAAGAGTTTCGATTGGGGTTCTTCACAACTCACAACAGTCAATGCTGTCAAGACACCGCAGAGGAAAGCCCAGAGAAGGGCAAGGTTGAGGGTTTTGGAAAACATGTTGTTTGTTTGATAGGTTCAGTTATCCTGAGGAGTCTCGTGAGGGTTGTTACTGGCAGTAGAC
Organism: Apiospora sp. TS-2023a; assembly: GCA_038364195.1. Classification (NCBI taxonomy): domain Eukaryota; kingdom Fungi; phylum Ascomycota; class Sordariomycetes; order Amphisphaeriales; family Apiosporaceae; genus Apiospora; species Apiospora sp. TS-2023a. The sequence continues at coordinate 1,248,901 of JAQQWQ010000007.1, read as the reverse complement.
GGGGTACGTAATGTAGATTGGTGAAGCGACGGAAGTGAGATGAGTTAAAGACACCTTTGCTGTTCCGCTTTGGGGACATGGAAATAAGCCAGAGGTTCACCTTGGCAGCTTCCCGAATCTCCTCTGCTCTTTCCTAGACTGGCTGTTGAAATCTGATTTCGCCTTCATAGCAACGAACTTTGTCACTTTGGTTATTCGGTCAACGGTGGCTTCCTTAGCATCATGATACAGCTACGATCGCACATTGTCACTTCCAACACATTGACATCATTGGCACTCGGGTCACAATATGTTAAGGTACTACTGTCAACTAAAACAATATACCCATAATATTATCATATTAACCCAAGTTCACTTCAAATTTAACCTGCAAATATTCATGACCACTGATCCAACTCGGTAGTCTGATATTGCTAAATTGTCGCCATTTTGTAACCATCCATAGATCACAAAACTTTCTTGTTTGTGAGGTCAAACTGCCAATGTTAATGTTATCAAAGTGCCAAGTAATAACAGTGTTGAAAGCCATAACATGTCTCGATTTGCATTGCCATTTCGAGCCACAGACTTGGCCCATCTGCAAGGTGTTCGGGCCGTGAGAAAGAGGCAGTGTCGTGACATGTGATGCTTTCTGCAAGAGAATCGATATGATTTCGATCGACACCAAAGGTGCCGTTTTCGAGTTGTTCCGAATCCTGCTGTTCCATCCGGAGATATTGATTTAAAATGAGTGCGTGACACAGGGCTGCCCAGAACGGTGTAAGCATCCCGTGTCTGCATCTTTGGGTAGTATACGTCCCCGCATATCTACATGCACATCGACGGAACCGTCGAAATATGGTTTAGCCCTGCTGTCGTGCCTCGCGTGCCAGAGCACCGGGTATCGCGCCGGGAACCGGGGATGCAACGTTAATTCCCTGGCAGCTGTCGGTTGTGCATTAGCTTGGGGGAAAAGATGGAGCCTGTTGCCAGGGTCGGGGGAACTGCTGTACGGCACAGCAGTGCACAACACGCCACCGAGTGAGGAGTCTGTACGTATATAACATCAGTGTGCACGGGGGAAATTGCGTTTGATCCTATCGTAGGTATGCCACTCGTTGTTGCTGATCTGTCGCTCGTTCATCATGACTCGCATCAGCAGAAAACTCCTCCCTACTCTGGGGCTTCTCATGTCCCTACAGAGTAGCGTAGCTGGTCAGGTGTTACGTAAGTAATATTTAATTCATCCTGATGTGTTCTTTGATTGCCGTATTGAACTGACACAACACATCTAGCTATTGCTGCCAAGGCCACACTCGGCCGCGCTTCTGAGGCCCTGAGTGGTTCGTGGGCTTCAGGGGAGGCCGCGTCCCTGCAACTCACAGACGCCGTTGTGCAGAACCTGACAAAACTCGATGTCGGCATCAACATCTCGTTCGGGTCTTACGAGAATGGGGGACAGGGCAAGTTTCCGGCCTGCAAAACCTATCCCGGCGACGAGCTCTGGCCTACGGCGTCCGAGTGGGACGTCTTCGACCAACTTACCGGCGGGGCGTTGATCAAGACGGTCCCGATCGGTGCCGTCTGCTACGTCAACCACGAGTCTTACGATGCAGCAAAGTGTCAGACCATCCTCGACGGTTGGCATGACTCGGAAGTCCAGTGAGTATTACAGTCGCCATTTAGGCTTCTCTATTAGCAGAGCCCATGACACAACAGCTAATGCCTACCCCAGTGTCCGCGACCCAACCTCGGCCATGAGCCCCCTTTTCCAAGGCGAGACATGCATGCCCCAGAACGGCAACAATTCCAACAACACCTGCGAGATCGGCGGGTTCCCGCAATACGTCGTCAACGTCACCACCGTGGCGCAGATCCAGCTGGCCGTCAACTTCGCGCGCAACACCAACATGCGCCTGGTAGTGCACAACACGGGCCACGACTTCTTCGGCAAGTCGATCGGCGCGGGGGCCCTGTCGGTCTGGACGCACCACCTCAAGAGCTCCGAGTTCGTCGAGGCGTTTCAAACCCCGTCCTACACCGGCCCGGCCCTCAAGGTCGGCTCGGGGATCCAGATCCACGACCTGTACGAGCTGACGCGGCAGCTCGGCTACACGGCCGTGGGCGGCGAGTGCAAGGGCGTCGGCGCCACGGGGGGTTACATGGCCGGCGGCGGCCACGGCCCCCTGATATCCAAGTACGGCATGGGCGCCGACTCGGTCCTGAGCCTCGACGTCGTGCTGCCCGACGGTCGCTTCGTGACGGCGGACGAGACGCAGAATACGGACCTGTTCTGGGCGCTCCGGGGCGGCGGCGGCTCGACGTTCGGCGTCGTGACGGGTATGGTGCTCAAGCTGCACCCGGCCTCGAGCTTCTCGGGCGTCACGTTCGAGCTGGCCAGCGGGCCGGGCACCGAGAACCCCAGCAACGAGGTCTTCTGGCAGGCCATGTACGCCTACTGGCGCAAGTTCCCGGCCTACGCCGCGCGGCAAACGTACGGCTACTCCATCATGTTCCCCACCGCGACCGGTTTCACCTGGAGCATGCTGCCGTGGCTCGTCCCCGGGATGCCACTCGCCGAGTTCAAGGACATGGTGGCGCCCCTGTTCGCAGAATGGACCGCTCTGGGTCTGAACTTCACCCCGAACTACTTCGAGCACGACAACTTCTACGACACCTGGAAGGCCCACTTCCCCACCGAGAACGTCGCCGTCGACCGGGTGCGCACCGCGTCCCGTCTGTTCCCCCGGAAGAATTGGGACGACGAGACCCTGCTGACGGCGACCATGGACGCCGTGCGCAGCATCGTCGAGGAGGGGTCCGCGCTGGTGCAGTACAACATCCAGGGCCTCGCGCCCGAGGGCACGCCCGACAGCGCCGTCAACCCGGCCTGGCGCGAGGCTCTCATGTTCGGCATCATCGGGTACGCGTGGGACGAGGGCACCACGCCGGCCGAGTTCGAGGCGGGTAACCGCAAGATCTCCCGGGACTGGATGGAGCGGCTGCGCAAGGTCACGCCCGGGGGTGGGGGGTATTTGAACGAGGGGGATGCTATGGAGCCGAACCCGGGCCAGGCGTTTTATGGGTCTAACTACGAGCGGCTGTTGGATATTAAGAGGGAGGTCGATCCTTGGGATGTGTTTTGGGCGCAGACTGCGGTGGGCTCGGAGAGGTGGTATGTTACGCGGCAGGAGGACTGGTTGACGCGACAGACGGGGAGACTTTGTCGTAAGTAAGGGGGGTCGTTTATTTCGGCGTGACTATGCAGGACCCGTATTCTCTTGTGTAGAAACTACTTAACCTATTATGGTAATTTGCGATATACTTTCTGAGGGTATGTGACGTGTCTGCTGCAGTTACTATGCAGCGTGCTAGCACAGCCAATGGTTTTCCAGATCAACTGCGTCAACCACCACCACGACCCTGTCTGCCTAGCGGGCGGCAAAGTGCATATATTGGCCTCCAACAGCATCGGTTCTTTCGTACTTGTCACCCTACATAAAGATATAAATCGGAGGCAATGCCATCAGAGGGGCTCGGCTAAAGGAATTCCGGTTTGACCTCCAAAGCAATGCATTCAATCCTTTGAGCTTTGAAGAGCTACCGTTTAATTCATTCTCAAACTGACTTATATGACACTGAGTCATTGTTGGGGAGGAGCACATATCACCCGGCTGCAACGAGACAACGAGGAAGTATTCCGCCAAGGCATTCCGTGGGAATCCCTACCGCAAACATTCCGAGACGCCATCCGCATAGCAAGACACCTGGGCTCCAAATACTTGTGGATCGATAGTCTATGTATCATACAGGACTCCCTGGACGACTGGACTAGAGAGTCTGCAGCTATGGGTGATGTGTATCGGAATTCTATGTGCAATATTGCTGCTACAAATTCTTCAGACAGCCACGAAGGCTGTCAATTTCCCCCGCAACCCACGCATCATACAGCCTGAACGGCTGCCTCCATCCCCCACTATAGGAGACAACTTGTACCTCTTCAACAGGGTGGATTTTGAGAGACGTTATAAGTTATATACCCGTGCCTGGGTACTACAAGAGGCCCTATTGGCACCGAGGACGCTTGATTGTGGGAGAAGTCAGCTATTCTGGAGGTGCGATGGCATGAAGACATCAGAAGAGTTTCCCAGGGGGTTTCCTGACTCGATTCAGGGAAACTTCGTTCATCCAGCAAACTCCTCTTTCCAAACTTTTCAGATTGATAGCCTGAGGTCCACGGAAGACAAAATTAAGACATGGGGAAGAACGAAGAGTTTGGTGGGGGAACTGATCAATGAAGCTCGCACTCTAATAGGCCACGAAGACCCCCTATTTTTCAGTTACCTCGAGAACCTTTTCGGGGAGCCGTGGACCGACTCACCAGGTGAACATTGGAACTCCATCGTGGAGTTCTACTCGGGCATATCGCTAAGCGTGGAAGCTGACCGGCCCATTGCCATTGCGGGTATCTTAGATACCTTCCGCCCGTGGCTGGGCGAATACTGGGCAGGCTTGTGACAGAAGCTCATGCCCGGACACCTTCTTTGGAGTATCAGAATGGGAGCGAACCTGTCTCATGCGCCACACGGCTCCAAGCGGTTGGGTATCCAGGCACCCAGCTGGTCTTGGATGGGGCTGGCGGGCGAAATTTCGTACGATAAATAGTAAGCGACCCTCCGTTGCAGAACTGCGTCAGGTTCCGCGTCGTGCCATCCGGGACTAACCCAAGCATTTTCATCTCAAATCGAGGTCCACCATGAGCGAAGTCACACTGACGCATGAAATCAAAGTAAGCCCCTGGGATACGATACGGTAATCTCCCATTTCGTTGACGCCGAGGTTCTCTCACCGGCTGATATTCGCCTTCGGCTCCGTGCGCCACTATTGAAAGCAACAAGTCTCGCCACCGCCGCCAACACCTTGATGGTATGGGATCCACCGGCTTCCGGAGTGCGGTTTATCATTTATGAATCCTCTGGACTCACTGGTTACGGCGTCATTGACTCTGAGAACGAGGTCAAGTGGCAGGTCAACCAAGACGGGGTGTGTACCGGTAATGCTACTGACAGCCATTCTTTCTCTGTCTCTTTTGACGTGCTGGCCGAAGAGGCCGCTGTCCATGAGTTCTACCTCATGGGTATCCATCGTCGAATCCGAGATAAAGATGATTACGTCGAAGGTCTTGCCCTGCAGGAGAACGCAGATGCCTCATTCTCACGGGTTGGGTGGTTCTCTACTAAGATGGATTCTTTCTTTCCCTGTTGCAACAATCGGTTCGATACCAGGGTCAACGAAAAGAACAAGACTCACAGAGAGCAGGTCGCTTGGCTCTTCCTGGAAGCGGAGCAGAGAGATATCGTCTTGGTATGAACCCCTGAAGAAACGACATGTAATCATCGATAGGTGTAACCTTTTCCCATAACATATACACTATGAGTTAGAAACAGAAATGTAGTTTACTTTGAGCAAATCCAAGATATTGAGGACGCCATTTAAAAGAAAATCCCTTGGGAAAGAATATGGCCCATGGAGTAATCAGCGAATCTCGAACATCCGTTCTCGCATCTCCCCCTTATTCCCACCCAAAATATGCTCCCGGACCGCTTCTCCATCCATCATGCCATGAATATACGCCTCACTAATCAGCGTGTAGTAGAGCTTCTGATCATCTATATCTTCCTGCTCTTCTTCTTTTTTGTCTCCTTCTGCGTTCTCTTCGTTTTCCCAAGTACCCTGCTGCCCGCGCTGCTTAGTCCCTTGTGCTTCGTCAAAATCCCTTTCCGGCAGGTCATCCCCTCCGGCCGGTGCTGAGTCTTCCTCCTCGGAGATAGGACCAACTGAGCCTATCGTGCTTTTCTGCTGGAGCGGCTGCCCACGGAAAGTCGGGGCCCTTGAGGCAATTGTTTTCTTTCGTTCGGCGGCTCGTTTAGCGGCTTCGTTCTTCCTCATGGTTTTCTCCTCTTCATCTTTTTTTCTCTGGGCAACCAGTGCCAACTCTTTGGCTTTCCATGATTCCATCTGCTTATTGACTGCCACCATCTCCTCTTGAACCTCTTCCTTCCAGTCTTCTCGGTCTGTATCTCCGGGTAACCCTAGTGAATCAAGCTTTCTCTTATACCTTAGTCTGCGAAAACATGCCTCTTCGCATGTTGAGAGAGCCGCCCTCACAGACTCGAAACAGTCTTGCCATTTTTCATTTTCCACATCCTCCGCTGTCTTGAGGGGCCCTCTCCTCAAGATAACAGGTACAGTGCAGCCGAAAATGATGCACACCATGTCGCCAGGCCGTACCTTATCCTTCGTTAGACCAAGGCGTCCCTTTTCTGTCTTCACGAGAGATCGATTCCAAATCACGGCTTGTACCCGACGGCAAAACTCCGCAACGATGGAGTTTCTTTCGTTTACAATCAGCGCTGAAGTATCGACCGAGCCACCACGCAAACCTCCCTTTTTGACTGACTCTTTGCAGGCTGTTGCATAATAATATGGTGGGTTGCGGTTGTCCTTCCCGCGATCCGCCACCAAGGTCCGCCAGAACTCGGCCGGCGGGTCTTTGCTGCCATCCACTGCTCCGTCCCACCCTGCGAGTTTTGTCCATGTTTCTGGGATGGCCCCCAGTCGCGCGGGCTCGCGGACCTCTACGATCTTGTCGAAGATGAAGCCCTTCGTGTACAGACTGTATTGGTTCAGCCTAGGCCGCTTCCGAAACCGCAGGCGCTTCTCACTCTTATGGTCAACTTTGGTGTTCTGGGCGGCACTGTAGTTCCTATGTCCATCCTGAGGGAGTCCTACTAGAGGATCTGCATTCTTCCTACCCATTCGTAGCATGCTGTTCCCACCTGGGTGATGGAAGAGAGCGAATGGGGCGCCCGAAACAGGAGAGATCCACGAAGGGAGTTTCATGGTCTCTTCGTCGATTTCGTCAATTTCGTCGAGCTCATCCTCAAAATCGCTCGTGTCTGAAGCTTCATCATTGTTGTCTTCATTTGGCGAAGACTGATTCTTGGGCTCCGGTAGAAACCGTTTGGCAAAATCTTCAAACTTGTCCCACTTGTCTTTTTCAGCTTCCTTGAAATATTCGGGGGTCGTTCGATTGCCAGCTTCCCATTGGTCGTTTTCCTTGGTCTTGATCTCGTGTTTCTCCTTCTTCGATACCCACAGCTTCTCTCTGTTCGCCTGGAGTTTGTATATCTCAGGTTTCCGATGTATCACTCCACCACTTCCGTGCTCGTTGACCTCAGGTGCCCAAGGTCGGCAGAGAATATCCAATGCTCGGGTTGGGTCCGAGGTTCTTGCCCCTTGAATGCAAAAGCTGACAAAATCTTTGCAAACGTCGCTGAATGGTCTGCTGTAATCGACTTTAAAAGGTTTCCGTTCCAGAAAGCTCGAGACAGTGGATAGAATTGTGGATTCTTCAGACACGACTCCTGAGTTGGCACGGAGCTCCGCAAAAGGTGAAGTATCGCGAGAGATGGCCAGAAGCGAGTAGATGGCATCTCGTGGCTGTGAAGCCTGGAAGACGGAAAGACTTGACACGAGGTACTCAAGACTCAGCAGTGGCCGTTGCGGACGCAATTCGTTTGACTCTGCTGCAGTTTCATCGACTGGGCTTGGTGCCTTGGGGTCTTCCGCAATGCGTCTGGCTTTTCGTTTGCCATTTAATTTATCTCGTGCCGCACCCGGTACCTGCCAGCCATCTCGTCGAAACACTTTCCCCGTTGCTTGTACTAGAACGCTTGCACCCAGTTCCGAGACATGCTCAAACCATTGGGGCACGTGTCCAAATGCTTCGTCGCGTCTCATCACTTCCGATAGTCGATGGGTGGCGGTCTCTACTTCAACGAAAAGTTCAACGGCGACAGCAAATTGCTCCCAGGGAATCTGGTCATTACCGCAGTAAATGGTAGCAGCTCGAGCCAACGCGATCTCCTGTACAACCCATTTTCGGGAGAACCAAGGCCGTTGCATCAGGAGTAGTAAGGAGCGCCATTTATGCGCGTTCTCTTTCTTTTCCGAGATGGCATCGAAGTTCTCAAGCAACATGATCTCACGGATGAAAGAGATTGCCACTGTACTGTCGTCGTTATCTTGACCCAACCAAACGCAGACCTGCTGTGCGCAGTTGTATATGCGTGACATCATCTGCACTTGGTGGTTGCGTTCCTCATGATCTGTCTGGTTGATGCATAACGCGTCGATCCATAGGATTCGGTCTGTTTTGGGATGCCTGAGGTATTTGAGAGCCATGGCCAGCTCTCGTGAAACTGCAAGCCGACGTTGTGAGTGTTTATTGCCACCCAGAACTCGAATGCCGCAATCTTTGCTCTCTGTGCCCCAGTTCCACGATAGAGCTTCATATTCTACCCTCTCAAGATGGATGCCTTCTTGGTCCGGCTGCTCTTCAGAGCTTGGATCTGTTGCCTTTTTCTTGGGCCCCTTGGACGCCTGAAGTTTCTGTGGCCTTCTGACAACATTCTTCATGTCGAACTCGACTTCAAATAGTTCGCAGTGTATGTCAGGACTTTTCTGGCTTCCCGCTAAAAGCCGAAGCAACCTTATGCGTCGCCGCATGGACTCCAGACGAACATATCTGAACTCGGGTAGCCACTTCAGGTCTTCGTCGTCATACCTGGAGACCCGCGATTGTTTTTCCCGCATGGCACGAATACTGTTCACTGGCTCGTAGATGATCCCATCCACCTCGATGGGTTTGGGCTTGACTTTGCCAAAGTCTCCATTCTGAGCAGAACGTTGGGATGACATCTTGAGGGAATAAAGGAGTGCGTCAAAGCGAATAAATCGAGGCCACGTACTTCTGGACTTTGCAGTAGATAACACAGTCGGCTCTGATCAAACGAAGGAACAATCCAATTAAGCAGTGTAGAAGTTCTATGGACAACACACCAGTCACCAGGGACCAATAAATATCAAATTTTGGCCAACAGAGCCCACTACTCGATCCACATGAGGCTCTGCGGGAAGGTGGGCAATGCTGGATACCACCTAATGTTCTTCGTGGAGGGTCGGTATCCCCAGTGATTCGTTATACATTCAGCCTCCAACTTGCCTACGCGCCGGGCGCAACGCCACGCTGTGCGTCTTCACGACGGCATTGGTTTAATTGGGTACGTGTGTTCCAGCTGACCACTTTCCGACGCTTGGTGAGTTGTGCAAACTGTCTCAAAACGCCATTATATGCAATGCAACTCTCGTGAAATCAATAGTTTGTCATCCCCCCTGTAAAGACCGGAGATGCCGTAATATTATCATCTCATCCCATCGAGCCTTACCTGACAACTACCATGTTCTTCCTCAGCATACCCCGATCGATCGAGATCGGGTGCTTCCCAAAGTTGATGTAAGCAGCCACCTGATATTATCCATGACTTCTCATGCATGTTTGCTGCTGGACACAACCATCCTCAATAGGGGGCTTGTCACACAGCTGCATTTAGTAATCGTCTAAAATCCCTATTGGGGACTTCAATCAGATATCACGTTTCCATGTAAGCCTTAAGTGGACGATACAACGATCAGCATCCGGCTACTCCTCATCCCCTTCATCAATGGGGTTGGGGTCAAGGAACTTCGATAGTGGCTCTCCTCCCGGTCCAGAGGCTTTGCTGGCAGCGCTCTCGCTTGTGGCGTGGTCCATCTCCTCACGCAACAGGTGTGCCTGGGATTTGACGATCCGAAGCAGCAAGTTGCCCTGCAAAGTCTCCGGAATTTCCACCTTTGGAGCGACTTTCTTCTTCGGTTCGGGCGATGCTTGATCTTCGTTCGCCACCGTCCCCGGCAGGTCAGACTCCGGCTTGGTTGCAACGGAATCCTCCATGTCGCCTTCATCGCCTCGCGCATGCATAAGCAACGAAGTTATGAAGAGTTCCTTAAGAAAAGCAAAGCTGAAACCCTCGGTCAACTGGGCGATGATGGAACAAACTTCCTCGGGGGAAAAAGACGTCTCCGCCGTCATCTTTGTCTGACCCGCCAAGCTTTGCATGCCAGTAAAGACAGTAAGCGAGTCGCTCTGCCTCATCAGGAATTTTGAAATGGTATTTCCTGTCAAACCGGCTCGGCCGTTTCGTGACCGCCGGGTCTAGACGGTCCAGGTGGTTGGTCGAGCCGATCATGAGGATGCCTTCATTGCTCTCGAGCCCGTCCACTTCGTTCAGGAAGTAACTGCGCGTCTTGTCGGCGACGAGGCTGTCGAGGTCCTCGAAGATGAGCAGGCAGGGCGCCATGCGCCGCGCCCTCTGGAAGATCTGCTGCATGGACCACTTGGGACCCGAGCACGAGTCCAGCGACTTGACGTAGAGGGCCTGCACCGGCGGCGTCTTCTGCGCGAGGTTGCGGATCAGCGCCTTGATCGACAGGGTCTTGCCGTTGCCCGGCACGCCGTGGAAGATGACGCCGCGCTTCCAGGGGATCTTGAGACGCTGGTACGTCGGCCGGCTGTCGAAGAAGCCCTGGATGTCCTGCTGCAGCTTCGCCTTGGTGCGTGGGTCCAGGATCACGTCGTCCCACGAGGCGTCTTGGACGCTCTTCCACAGGCCTTTGCTCTTGGTCCATTGCGCGTTGTCGTACACCCATATCTCGTCATGGAGTTCACGCGTCCACTGGCCCGATGCAAGGAGCAATGCATCAGTTTCTGTTTGTGGGTCTTCCTCCGATATCTGGGGAGTGAACGTCTTCATAGGGCTCAAGACATAGAGTAGGTGGGCGTTTCGATGGAATTGATTCTGGTAGGTCGCCTGGAACACCATAAATTCATGTCCCTTCCAATGGTAATCCCAACACCTGAAGAACTCGACGTCCTCTAACTTGCCAGGTGAGTCGTCCAGCCGAGACGGAGGCAATCGGTACACGCGAGTTACCTCGCGGCCGATGTCATTCCGAGTTGTGGCCTTTGCGTGTCCGGCCTTGGCGTAGCCTAGCAGATCGCACTTGGAAGGTGCGGTGCGTGTGACTTGGTGAGTTTCGGCGTAAACTTCACGCAGAGTTTCCAGTAAATGGAAGTCTGTGTCGATCCGGTTGCCCTGGGGCTGGCGCTGCCAGGCAGCAAAAGCTGAATGATACTCTCCAATTTGGGCCATTGGTCGTTTGTGTATTTGGGGAGTTGAAGAGGAGGAGTGTCTGGGGATTTAGAGAGAAATGAGCGGGGGAAAATATGTGTCATCGCAGGTCATTCCAGGTCGTTGGGGGCCATCGCAGGTCATTACACAACTGTTGATGCAGACCGCGCGTCAACCCGACCTGTCAATGAGGGGGGCTCCAGTAAGTTAGGCAGCCGTTTGCCTGGTAGCATTGAATTTTGGCTGTCTATTCTTGGCCACCGTCATTTTTCCCGTTAAGGGCTTATCGGTGTGAAGATCTCTCACACGAGTCTCTCCGGTCAAGATGTTCTGTACTACGCCCCTCATGCTCGCTTCGCTGCCGCGTAACATATGGGCCCCTCTCTGTCTTCCCACACCTTCACCTACACCCTGCTATGCTTATCTTAGGACTGTTTTCATGGGAAGAAGCAACGCTCTACAATCCATACTGGCCAACAACCCCAATCATCACGGTCATGAGCCAACGTGTTGAAATAGACTACCCTGAAAGGGATTGGCTATTTGCCTAGGCGTCTTTACGGGTGTACCGTAAATTTTTGGATTTGTTTGGGCGTTCCACGAATGTCTTAGAATTTCGCTTAACCTATTCAACCTACACATGCAGCCAAGGCGTGACACGAGCCGACCAAAATGACGGCGCAAGCCGAGAGGCATCTTGCCAATGACACCTTCGCTAAGTAGAAACTGTCACCTAGTGAGCGAGAGACCTTTCTTAAAAGCCATACACGCCAATACCAAGAAAGTCACAGTGATTAGCTTTCTCCAGAGCATGACACAGTCTCTGCAACATCTTCCATGCGTGACCATACTCTGTGCATTTTGAATCATATAAGAGCATAAAAGTGTCACCGGGCGAAATAATGACATTAGTGACCATACCATAGGCATCATGAATCATATGAGAATGTAAAAGTGTCATCTGGCAGAATAATGACATTAGGCCAAGATCGAAAAGGCGAGCATTGTGGTGGAGTATAAATACCAGATATTTCTCCCAATGTGCCCTCAATCTATCTTCCTCACAACATAAACATAGCCCTTAGTTCCATATCATTCCTCTGCAGATCACAATCAGCCAACTCTACTACAATCATGTACTTCGTTACAAAGCTTGCCCTCGTTGCCGGAATGGCCGCCTCTATCATCCAAGGCGCCGCGATTGTAAGTTTGGTCACCGGCCTCTTCAAGAACCCCCCATACATGTAAATCCGAGCCCAATTTACTAATTTCTCTCATCTACCCCTAGCCCCCTCCATCTGGTGGAGACCCCAACGCCCAGCTGCCAGCCCTGGTCAGAGCCGAGCACAACAACGGCTTCGCCAGCATCGACCCGGACGGCATCTACCGGTCCTACCACGTCAACGGCACCGTGGTCGACGCCGCGCGCCTGACCCGGGCCCAGATCGACACGTACCTGGCTGCGGTTGAGGACTTTGCCGGTGCCGAGCGGGCCGGGGCCGAGCGCGTCCACTTCGACGCCGTCCTCGCCGCGGCCGCAATGCCCGAGGAGCAGCTGCTGCATCCGCCGAACGAGGTCGTGCCGACGGCCAAGCTCGCGGACAAGCTCGAGCAGGTGGAGAAGGCGGCCAAGGGGGGTGTCGAGAAGGGAGAGCTTGACGACTGCCAGACTAGGCTTTACTGTATTGACAAACCGTCGAAGTGCCAAATGCACAAATGTTGGTGCAATGGCTCTGTTTGTATCGGTGATCATTGATGAGGATTCCTGGACTGGGTTCTGGTGTCTACGGCTTGGGGTTCCTGGACGATTAGGCGGAAGGACCCAATAGGAGGACATTCAACGCTAGTAAACAGTCGAATATCGTGGCAGCAATCCAAGCAATACAACGCGATTTCACGTTGAAGCCAAAAACTATGCAATCTTGTGTGGACAGAGGTAGGTACGTAGACTTGCCAGGACAAACAACGTGTATTGTGTTGCTGCCACCTAGTATTTGCACGGGGGCCTGTTACGTCCCGACCTAGGCTAATCACAGGATATATGATATAACAACGTGTATGTATCCATGATCGATTTCTTACCCAGTAGAATTCCAAGGAGAAACGTGAGGCCGTCATGCTAACCTGTTTAATATACTAAGCACAATCTTCCTTAATGCCTGTGCTTACAGGGGCGCCCGAAGAATATATTAGCGGCATGCCAAGAAAGCCAAGGCGATCTCTTAGCGTTGGATGTGATTCGTCGATGGCAGGGAGCATGTATCGTAACCTACCTAAGTGCTTACTACTGTGGGCTGCAAATCTCCAGCTCCGTACCTTCAATTGCCCATATCGGGTGTGTTGGCCGGCACTAGATCAGGAGCCTCGGAGCCGTATCCTCTATTAGTGACTGCCTTCAGGTCTACCTTCAACTTTAGAAAACCCGTCGGCCATCCGATCTGCAACTCATCTTTCTTTTGGTAGCTTTCGAGATCCAATCCAAGATTGAGCCGCCGTCATGTTGTTCAAGCTCCTGCCGCTCGCTGCTAGCCTGTCTTTCGCTGCTGCATCGCCATGCACAAAGCCGCCCTCCGCCTCCGGGACGCCGCGCGTGCTGTTGCCGCAAGGAACCGTTGATGGGTTCCGAGACTCCCACAACAACTCGGTATTCCTGGGCATCCCCTTTGCCCAGTCCACTGGAGGCCAAAACCGGTAGGTCTCCTTCTCCATCCCAGCAGACTTCCTTCTCTCTAATACATGACGTACGAACCAGATGGAAACGCCCCCAAGACCTCCCGTTGCCCCAGGGAAACCAGTCGGCTGCTGTCTTCCATGCTACGTCGTACGGGCCGACGTGTCCTCAAGCCATCACAGGCACTTCGTATAGCCGGCAGGATGAGGACTGCTTGAACCTGAACGTCTGGGCTCCGTTGGAGGGGTCCAGGTTGCCGGTATTTGTTTACATGTACGGCGGTGCTATGGTGACCGGATCCAGCAGTAACCCTCAATTCCAGGGCAACAATTTTGCCCGCAACGGCGTCATTTTTGTCAGTTTCAACACCCGTGAGAGCATCTGGGCCTCTCCCAACTCGGCCGAGCTGGGAGGAGACGGCGAAAGCCAAAACTTCAGCATCTTGGACGTCGAGAAGGCACTTGACTGGATCCACCAGAACATCGTCGCGTTCGGAGGCGACCCTGACCATATCGTTTTCGGCGGCCACTCGTCGGGCTCCGTCCACGTGGACCACTACCTCTGGAATCACCCGGACACCTGGCTCAAAGGCGCCGTGCAGATGAGCGCCAACGCCATCTCGGGCCCCGCCTACGCGCCCAGCAACGCGGCCCTCGACGTCGTCGCCGCCGAGGTAGGCTGCGGTACCGGCCCCGGCCAGCTCGAGTGTCTTCGGAGCGTCGACGCCCTGGCCATGCAGACGGCCTTCTTCAACGCGACGGCCAACACCTGGTTCACGCCCGTCATCGACGACGTCACGCGCTTCTCCGACTACCCGGCCCGCTTCGCCGCCGGCGCGTACGCGTCCCACGTGCCCCTGCTGACGGGCAACTCGGCCGGCGAGGGCACCATCTTCTCCCTCGTCTACTCGGCCGAGAACGCCGACTTCGCCGACTGGATCGCGACGTTCGACGCCGACAGCGCCCACATCCCCGCGTCCGCCCTGCGCGCCGCCTACGACGCCGCCGACTTCGCGACCGAGTCGCTCAGGAGCGGCGCGCAGTACGGCGACGCCCGCTTCAACTGCCCCGTCGACTACTTCGTCGACCTGCGCAGCGCGGCGCAGGCCACGTGGGAGTACCGCTTCTTGGGCGCCTACGACAACGTCGTCGGCGTGCCCGGCACGGCCCCGACCCACGGCACCGAGATCCCCTTCTTCCTGGGCGGCAACGAGTGCTTCGCGTCGTTGCAGGGCGTCACGACGGCGCAGCAGGCGCTGGCCGATGCTATCCACGATTGGTTCGTGGCCTGGATCAAGGACCCCGCGGCCGGTCCGGGCTGGGAGCGGGTCAAGCCTGGCGGCAACGGCTCGCTGGTCAAGCTGGGCGTTCCGGGCGACGAGCTGGCCCGCGTCCCCGGGTCCACGTCGGAGCACAATTCTCGTTGTCAGGCTGTGTACAAGCCGTTCTTCCCGGACTACCCTGTTATACAGAACCCGGTCAGGAAGTCCTCCTAATGTATGTCTTGGTTGGTATAGAGCATAAGGGCATCTGTTGCGTCATAATAGACACTGAGAGGGAAGCCGTGCGATTTTGGGATCGCGAAGGCAGCGGATACCCTACCAAGGTTGGCGGAGACCTGGCTTTGGAAGTCGATGCAGATGACCCGGAGATCGACCAAGATCTAGACGGATGGAGACTGGCGCGCGTCTACCGAATCACACCTTTCTTCGATCTTTAAAAACGAGAGTTCAAGGTGAAATGATTCTCTTTTTTAAAAAAGCTTTTGCCTCATCATCAAAGCTCTTAGAGCAAAAGAAATGCCAACTTGGTTCAGATTTGGAACAGGGAGCTCCAAGAGGTGAGGGAGATGGAGGCGGAGGATGAGCTCGAAGATACCGAAGACGAAGAGGAAGAGAGAGAAACGAATGAGTAGCACCATATCAGAAAGAAGTAGACTCCAAGCGAATTATCAGCAACACCAGCTTCTGCCTACACTACCTTGTTATCATGACTGTTGCATTCTTGCTCACCCTATAAAAAGTACGTAAGGGGTCATTATCTGCTTCTGAATTGTCTTCCTGTCGATGACCGATTCTGCCAGCTGCTATTTAATCCATTGCCGAATATCCTTCGACGTTGTTTGCCGCTCATCAGATAAGGTCGAAGTATCTTAGTGCGGGGTTAACCTTTTGTAAAGTTTGGAAGTCAATTGTTAGCTGAGCCCAAGGGTCTTGAGCTAAACGCTGACGATAGTCCTCGAGGTCTATTCCCAGCTGCTCCAGTCGAGGATCTTCCCTTGATGTTTCACCCGTATCAATGTTGATGAAGGCGTAACTGTAGACGCCTTTTTCTGGATTCCGTAATACCCATGATCCGCGTACACCACCAGGAAGTTTGCCGATAAGAGCCTGGCCGCCTGTGCTGCTGAGCATAAAGCACTCCCCAATCACCGCAAATGTGCCATCAGTGCCTGGTCGGAGTAGGATAGGAATAGCGCATCCAACCAGCACGCAGATCTGGTCCCCAGGTTGGGCTACTGATGGCACCAGCCCAAAATCGCCGTCCTGGGCTCTGAAGAATTGTCGCCCTTGACTAAAAGCAGCAGCAACGAGGGGATATCTGGTGGCTTCTTGTTGTTCGGTCATGTCGCCGTACGCCAACATCCTGCTAAGATATCCCGTACTTTCCTCGAGAGTGGGAAAGTTGGGATCAGCAGGTTGGTGGTTCTCTGCAATATCATCGCATACAAATGTCCGTGTGTAAGCGTCCAATTCGGCGGCTCCGATGCTGGCCCTTTGATCCTGAACGGAGCCCAAGACGAGCTCTTGAAGACCTCGTTTGATTGTAGCTTTATCCTCACGGTACCAGCCTTCTTGAAAAGGTAGCGGCGCTAATGTTTCGATCGTCGCTGCAGATATACCTGCAACACGAAGAACACCCTCGACCGGCTTCTCGATCGGTGTCTTTAAACATGATGACGCTCTTAGACCCGGTAACTTTTGTTGCCCCTGTAAAGAGTTGTCTGACCAATCCGGGACCCAAGTGGGTTTTGCTGCACGTGACGCATCTCCGTTGTAGCGGCATTCGGTTAATATATAGAGATTTTGGTAGACAGCTAAGTATCTTTCTACCGTCCTGCGATAAACTTCCATCGCGGACAATGTATCCGCATAGTCGGGAACAATCTTAAAATCTGGTTGATCACGAGCGAGAAACGCCCGGATGGCACTGCGAGGTATTTTGTTAGGTGTCCAGCGAAACTAACTACACGAATACATCTCACTAGAGAAGGACGGTTTGATATAAAGAAGAAGAGCTCGAGCCTACTATATTCGATCTCTTGGATCTTTGCATAAAGCCGAACCGAATGTTCCCCGGAGATTGGTTAAATTGAAATTGGGTTGAAATGTCTGCCCCATAAAGCTCATCAAGTTTCGAATAGGCTCATGGATGTAGCCCGGGTGCTCATTCTGATAAACGCACCCTAATGCCCTCAGAAATTTTGACCAAGGCACACTTATAGTGCCACATTGAACGATGGCCGAGGAACTGGCAAGGAAGATTTCCTGTCGGATCCATAGTCTGTTGAACCATGGGCGGCAGGTAACATCGCCAATTCCTGCCCATGCGCTGTCGGTGAAAGGAGGCATTCGATGTCCGTGGGCGGGTCCATATTGTTGATTATCAAGAGGATCGATGAAGCAGATCTCTCGTTGGTCGTTCACTCGGACTCGATTTCCTAGTGACTCCAAAGCTTGCATTCCAAGGGGACTTTGGTTGTCTTCTCGTCCCAACCAGAATACCACCCTTGATGCATCTTTGAAGATCTGACCCATCTTCGAAACCTGACGGGATCGCTCGTCTAGATTGGATTGATCAATGCATATTGCATCGATCCACATGATCCGAGGCGTGTCCTCGTACCGAAGGTGTCGAATCGCCTCGTCCAAGTTCTGTGTGACAGGGAGAGATCCTTGCATTGAGCCTGTGATTCTGATATCTTTCTTGTCGTCTTCGCTTCCCCATACGTACGATAGACACTCGTATACCTGTGTTGCAGATTTCTCAATGGTAGTCAGTGTTACAACGATTTCGTCAGTCATATGGCGGCTTCCCCAAATCGTCAAGAGACGAATCTCGGAGTCCTGTAGAGGACTATATCGATAGTGCGGCATGGTTCGAACTGTGTGTCTGGGTGACTGACTTCCCCAAATGAACGTGCTACGACTTTCGTACAAAGATGCCGATAAGCTCAGGGGAAAATAACACTACAATTTATAGACTCCGGAGAAAGACAGAACAAGATGGTTTGCGTCACCTTTGGAATGTTTAATAAATCAGGCGCCGGGAAGGTGACGGTGTTCACGATATATTGCCACCAAAGTATGAGTAGAAGAGAAGTGAGAAGGCAGTGCGGGGATCAAAAACAGATCATAATCGAACAAGGCAGATTTCAGATCCCCAAAACAGTCATGTGATCTAAAAATTCAGGCAGAAGTGTTAATACTGTGTAACCCTTTTCTTCTTCACCGGGCTGAGCGAAGTTTGCTACTTCAAAACCCCGCTCCATCTAACCAATAGTATGAGTCTCACTCAATAATCAATTACGAAATGTACCTGATACTTACACTTATTGGTGAGATAATATTGCTGACACTGAACACGTTACTTGCAACGCAAATTGGCACTAATAAGTTCCCAAAGTTGCCCCTTTTACCGCAGTGGCGCGTTTGGAGTGTGAAATAGGCCGCAAGTTGTCTATAGCCACTTCTTAGGAAGCCTTCCCGTTTCTAATATCATGTCATGTTTCAGAATGTAATCTGCTGCAAATGTATTGCGACTGTGCTACCTACTAATGCCAGCATTCTACTCTGTCTTGGCTTCAGCCTCACCGATTCCAGCAAGAGATAAGAACAACTGCCATACCCCAAGATACTCCAGCCTAGCCTTGTAGCAGCCGAGAGCTTCGGCTTCGGTACCTAGCATGTGGAGAAGCTGAAGTCGATGTTCGTCCTGGTCGTTCTTGGCTATGGCCATAGCATCCTCGACGACTTTTGATCTATAAACAGCGGCCACCCATTTAGCAAACTCCTCGGTCATGCCGTCCATACTTACCCGGTCACTGTCCTGCCGAACATGTTGATCGACCCAGATACCCGCGCGGTCCTCTTGTATTTTCTCTGTATCGGCAATAGCCATCGCCTCGAGGGAGCTGGTTATGGCGGCAAGCGTGGCCACCGGAGCGCGTTCGGGTGCATCTATCTTTCCTCGGAACTGCTCTAGTAGAGCCTCGGTGAGCAGCGGCCTCACAGCCTTGCCCGCATCTCGATTGGCCTTCACAGTTGCCTTTGCTCGGTTGAGCAACCAAGTCTCCATGCCCGTACAGGTTGGGCAGGACGGGCTCGTAAACTCGGGAGCATACTTCACCTCGACTTCCTGGCAAAGCTCGAAGGGCCCTTTGGCTTTCGCCTGCTCACAAGCTTGTCGGTCGTACGACGGATACTCCCTGATGCAGTGGCCGAAGATGGCGCACGCAACGTATCGCTTGGTCATGAAACACATGGTGGCGGGAAAATGAAGGCTGCCTCTTTGTGGATCTCAGGGGAACAAATACGTATGCGTATTGATGGCCTGTACAATGAGCATGGACTCCAAGGCAAGACCGGATATGAAGGGCATAGTGCCACCCTTTATATCTTTTTGGAATACGGCTTGTAGTGGTTTACAGTATATATGCGATAACACATGCCCTTTGAAAAGGAACACAGAAAGGGCTACCTTAACAATGCATTGTTTTCGACATGGACAGGAAACAAAGCCGCTTTGTCCTATGAACCTGGGCGTGGTTGTAACTTAGCAATGACAGGCCCTATACGGGCTCTCAGGATAGGGCCCCTCGCAATGATGGATTAGGTCAATTTGCTGTCCTTACCACACGTTTACCGGAATGTTATTCGCAGCGGTTCTGAGAAGGATGGAGAGAGATAAAACAAGCGTCATGATTAATTAGCTAGTACATAATATTATATCCAGCTTGGCGATTGCAGACATCATCTATCTTGCAGTAAAGGGGGTAGGGATCTGAACAAGTTGGCAGCAGCAGCGAAGGCATCTGTGCGGGCTTTTAGAACAAAGCAGCCTCAGGACCATGCCTAATACTTTTGGTAATTGAATTGTGATTGACTAGAACACACATGATGCGATTCCAATGAATTTTTCAACTTTCAAGAGTGCGACTTAATATAATAGTATGCTAGAGAACCCATGTGGTTGATCAGCGTTGTTCTTTCAAGCACGGTTTGGAACAATACCTAGCCGGTACTGTAGGTAGTTCTTACGTAAGTGCCTTTGGTGCTAGTCTCGAGGCTGTGGCTCGTGCTGCTGCAGCTCTACGGCAAGCCACGTTTCAACAATGGCAGCCACAAAAGGACCCCTTCTCGAGCTGCGCCAAGTCAGATAACGATAACCGGAACATACCCCAAACACCCAACGCAACGCAACGCCGAGACGCTGGTGGGCTGTCTATGCCCTGTATGCCTCCTCCAGAACACCCACAGGCTCCTGTCGTACCTTCGCAACCCTCAAGTCAACCGGTTGCAGAAAGCACATCCTATGATGACCCCAATATGAGCAAACAAACGGCGGCGGAGCAGCCCATCTCACCATCCGAGCCATCACCAACAAAACCGGATGAAACAGCACCGACAGCCACCTCCATACCTGCAGCATCGCCTGCGAAACCGGCAACCGAAGTCAAAGATGAAGTCAAAGCTCCCAACTCTGGTCTACCGAGCACTGCCGGTCCCCAAACTCAGGTTGCCAGCAGTGATCTCATCGACCTAGACGAAAAGCCTAAGGACGCCGATGCGCCCCCTCCCCCTCCCGCCAAAGACCAACCTACCGATGTCAAGGCCCCTTTGTCTGAAGAAGCACCATCTGGCGATATGGCTGCCAATACTGAACAAATGGACTCTTCCGTTGCCACATTGAAACCCGGCCGAAACCAGTTCTTGAAGATTGATACACCTGCATACGTCGACCCGACCCCTCCTACACCAGCAGGTTCAAAACCACCTTCACGAACGAACTCGGGGCACAAATCTAAACATCATGGATCCGAGGTATCTCCAACGCGATCGGATGTTGGCTACGATGACCGCCGATTTACTAGCGAGGACGAACAAGAAGGTACCTCGAGGTCGGAAATCCAAAGTATTATGGAGCAGTTTCCCGAGGAGGGCGGCGGGCCCGATGTCGATACGGTAATGAGCCCACGTCTAGAGATCGCCTCTCCCTTTTTGGGAAGTCCGCCAGCCCCGCACCCGCCTCGGAAATCCAGTCTTGAACCTCTTGCACCTAGTATCGCACAGCAGATCCAAGACTTGCAGGGGCTGCGGGTTAACTCACAGTCTCCGTCCAGTGTGCGTTCAAAGACGAAGGATCGGGAAGTTGAAGACTATGGTCCTCCGGTACCACCAAAGGATGGCCCTTCCGACGAGAAGTCCGCCGCAGAGTCATCAATGTCGCCTACATCAACAGCACACCGACCTCCCCCACCAGACCCTGAACCTGAACCAACGCTCCCTTTCGACTTTCACCGTTTCCTTGAGCAGCTGCAGAAGAAGAAGGCCGATCCAGTAGCAAGGTACTTGAAGTCGTTCCTACAGGAGTTTGGCAAGAGACAATGGATGGTCCATGAACAGGTCAAAATCATCGGCGACTTCCTGGCCTTTATCGCGAACAAGATGGAACAGTGCGAAGTCTGGCGAGAAGTGTCGGATGCAGAATTCGATAATGCAAGAGAGGGCATGGAAAAGCTTGTCATGAATCGATTATATACCCAGACCTTTTCGCCAGCGATACCGCCTCCTCAGCCCATCCCTGGCGCGAAACCCAAGCGACGCGGCGGGGAACGGCCAATGGGCCCCGGTAGGAGAGGCCAGCACCAAGAGGATGTAGAGCGAGACGAGATTCTCACACAGAAAATCAATATTTATGGCTGGGTTAGAGAGGAGCATTTGGATATTCCGCCAGTCAGCGAAAGTGGCAAGCGTTTTCTCAACTTGGCTCAGCAAGGTTAGTTCTACCCCCCTGGCTGTCCTTTTGACTCCCTGCTAATTCGACATCATTAGAACTTTTGAAAATCAGATCATACCGAGCACCTAGAGACAAGATCATATGCGTGCTCAACTGCTGCAAAGTCATCTTCGGTAGGCAGATACTCCATTACGACGCAGTGCCATCTCATTACTAACGCTCTCAGGACTTCTGAAAAATGCGAAGTCAGATACATCTGCAGATTCCTTCATGCCTCTGCTCATCTATGTGGTACTGCAAAGCAATCCCGACCACCTGGTCTCTAATGTCCAGTACATATTGCGATTCCGCAACCAGGAAAAGCTCGGCGGGGAGGCCGGCTATTACCTTTCTTCTCTTGTTAGTAGCACCTTGTTTTACCATGTGAGATGCGACTCAATGCTGACTTGAATGTAGATGGGGGCTATTCAGTTCATTGAGAACATGGACCGAACTACACTCACAATTACCGATGAGGAATTCGAGAAGAGCGTAGAAACCGCCGTGTCTGCCATCGCTGAGAGACACCGAGCTGAGGAAGCTTCCTCACCTCGAGCGGAACAGCATTCAGAAAAGACCGGATTCAACTCAGGCGCAGAATCTTCTGCGCGCCCATCCATAGAAGTTGACTCCCCAGGGACACCACGGAGGTCAATCTCATCCGATCAGTCCGATGACGGGGCGGCTATTACTGGTCTGCTCCGCACCATACAAAGGCCGCTATCGACTATAGGTCGTATGTTCTCCGACGAACCTAGCGCAGCCGGACCTAGTTCACCAGCGCGTACACCACAGCAAGATGCAGCACCATCTAGACCAAGCCCAATAGCTAGTGCCGAAAATGCAGCTTCACTCGACTCACGATTGCAGCTATCGGCCCAGGAGGCGGCTGCCAGACAGGCTAGTGCCGAAGCTGCGGAAGCGCAACGTGTTTCACGGGCCGAGCACCATAATGTGGTTGAGACCCTGGCTGGCATGTTCCCCGATCTTGACCGAGACATCATTAGTGATGTGGTGTATCAAAAAGAGGGGCGGTAAGTTGATCCAATTGATTTCATGTCTTATGGGAAAGCCGGCTAACTGTATATCCAGAGTCGGTCTTGCAGTCGATGCTTGCTTGGCATTGAGCACGTAAATATGTCACTGTGGTGGCTTTTAATACTAGATTCCTGTCTACTGATTGAGACGAGATTGGCGGATCATTAAGCTTCGTTTGTGACACTGCGTATAGTATGGGAGCATGGGAGGTTGGTTCTCTGGGCTACAGGATTCGCTTGGCCAGCCATTGCAAGTACGGCGTCTAGTCGATGATTTACAATACCCCCTCATAATACTGCAACACCATACATCCACTGTTTTGAACACTATTTGTTTTGACATGGACGGCCGAACTGCATGTTTTACAGCAGCGGCATGGCATGCGTTCGATTCTCCACTGGAATTCTCGCGTCACGACTCTGCTGAGACACAATGCTGTTCAAATGACACGGGCCCGAATGTTTAACAACCTTAAAGAGCAGGCGGTTCGATTGAACGTTCCGAAAACGCTTAAGACCGTGAACTACTGGAGCATGAATCGTTCTGGTTATGCTTATCTCGACTTCCTGATTTGACAAAAGACATTTCTGCAACTCAAAAGCAGGCGGAGCATCGAATCATGCTCTTGTACGTTTGGACCTATCGTATGGATGAGGCTTTGCATGCATGTCTGACGTCGGATCGGCTCAAACCACGTGTAGTGCATTGAATATATCTTTACTTTTTATTTTTATCGTTACAGCAAAGCAGGGAGAGCGAGCTACAAGCTAGCTGGCATGCTGCTAAGATGCTGGCTAGCTGGGGACAGGGGTAGGTAATTACAACCCAGCAAAACCCAGCAAAGCCCGAGCAAAGTTACTGGCTGCTACTGCATACCTGGCTCCTTGGCACTCTTGCAAGCGGCGGGCGAGTTGTCAATGGAACTCTTCTTCTGGGACTTTGGAACCTCACAACGCCATCCCGCCAAGGCTATCTTACGGGTCCCCGGGAGGCGGCAAGCGGGCCAAACTGGCCAACCGGGCATGTAATGCGGTCATGGGTCATTTCGCTGTGCTTTTGTAAGCCCGTAAGCCTGTTCGTCTGGACTTGGCATGCATTTTTCGATCAATTCCCCTTATCCCCATCCTAAACCCATCCTGTCCGATCCTAAGTAACCATCCCTGCAATGCATGCTATGGTATTGATAGGTCCGCCGACCATTCCAATCGTTCGCTGGCTTTGCCCATCACACCACTCTCGTCCACCTTTTAGACGCACAACCTACACAAGATGAGGACGTTTGCTACAACCGCTCGTCCAACGCTCGTTTGAGGTTCCGGCACATTCGCTATCAGGCATTTTGGTCAGAGGTGATTGTTCCTTTTTGGACACGGTCAACCCCCTTGAAAAGTGGCTCGCGATCCGCACGTTCGTTTTTGGGTCGAATCTAGCCCGGCACTCCCGGAGACTTGACGATTACTTCATACTTCATTACCCAGGGCCCCCGCTTGGGTCCGCGCGTTCCCAGTCCGCTCCCCGGGACCTGAACGAGAGAAAATTTGTCCCATTTCCCTTTTCTCATCAAGGACGTTATTTTGGATATTGCGCCAATGATTTGGACAGCGGAAGGGCATCTGGCGAACGAAACAACTGTCCCCGCTCTGCTTGGCGACAATGATGGGAGAAGCGGTCGGGAAGACCTCCTCCCAAGATGACCGAACCGACGAAAAACCCAGCAGCAATCCCGCCGTGGCCGCGGCCAACCGAACCAAAAAGCGCGTAAATAAGATCCGGGCGTGCGTCTCTGATCACTCGGCCATCTGGTACCAGAAATACTTCATCGAGGGTGTGTTGCGCCAGAAACCCCTGCCGCCGTCCAAAGATGGGCGCCATGTACCCTTGCGCATCGAGCACGGCGAGGCGCTGATCGACGAGCGACGGGCCAACCCGTTCATTGGCAACTCGATCCGGACCGCGCGATATAACGTTTACGATTTCCTGCCGAAACAGCTACTTTTCCAGTTCACGCGTCTGGCCAACTTTTATTTCCTCTGCGTCGGTGTACCGCAGACTATCCCGGGTCTGAGTACTACGGGAAACTTCACGACCATCCTGCCGTTGCTGTTCTTTGTGCTTTTGACCGTTTTCAAGGAGGGTTACGATGACTATAAGCGCCATCGATTGGACACACTGGAAAATGCGAATATTGCCCGGGTTTTGGGCAGGCCGAAACCAGATGAGACACCACCGCCGAAAAAACAGAGGCGCGCGTGGTTTAAACGAGACAAGCGGGCCGACCAAGACATTGATGCAGTAAAGGAGGAGATGGAAGAAGAAGAGCAAGACCTGGACGACGAATATCAATGGAATAAAACCCAATGGAGGAACTTGAGGGTTGGCGACATTGTCCGATTGTCGCGTGATGAGGAAGTACCGGCTGACATTGTACTGCTGCATGCGACTGGAGAAAATGGGCTGGCATACATCGACACCATGGCCCTGGACGGCGAGACGAACTTGAAGAGCAAGGGTTCAGTGGGTGCGTTCAAAGGATGCGACTCCATAGGCGCACTCCGCGGAGTCAGCGGGGAGTTTGTCCTCGAGGACCCGAACCCGGACCTCTACCGGTTCGAGGGCAAGGTGACGGTTGACGGGAGGAGTATGCCAGTCACCTCAAACGAAGTGGTGTACCGTGGTAGCACAATGAGAAACACCGAGCACGCGATCGGTATGGTAATCAACACCGGCGAGGAGTGCAAAATCCGCCTGAACGCCAACCAGCATCCCAAGGCCAAGAAGCCCGCGCTGGAAAGGATTTCGAATCAGATTGTGATTACTTTGGCCATATATGTCATTGTTTTGTCGGTGGGGTGTTCGATGGGTTACCTTCTCTGGAAGAACCCGAACGAGAGCAGGTCGTTTTACCTCAAGGACGCCACCGTTCCGTTCAAGGAAATCATCATCGGATTTGCCATTCAGTTCAATAACGTCATCCCTCTGGCCCTTTATGTCAGTCTGGAAATCGTCAAAATCGGACAGATGCTCATGCTGAACAACGATATCGAGATGTACGACGAGGCCACCGATACTCCGGCTCGATGCAACACGAATACGATTCTTGAGAACCTTGGTCAGATCAGCTACGTCTTCTCTGACAAGACTGGTACTCTGACGGAGAACGTGATGAAGTTTCGGAAAGTGAGCATCGCCGGGACCTCGTGGTTGCACGAGATGGACCTCGTGAAGGAGGAGCCAGCTACGCCCATTGTCCCTACAGTGACGAAAGAATCCGGCAAAGCGGTAGCGCGGAAGTCTCGGGAAGTTACGCGGGTGATCGCGGAAGATGACGAGCAAGATGTCACCTCGCCGGTCGCCATCACCATCACTTCCCCAGATTTTCCCCAGAGACCCTCTTTCCAAAGTCGCAGGTCCTCTTCGCAATGGAGATCCACCGGCCGCCCGGACAAACCACAGCCAGATGTCACCACCGTGGACCTACTCGAATATATCCGCTTGAGACCCGCCTCTCCTTTCGCGAGGAAGGCCCGCGATTATATTCTGTCGATGGCGCTGTGCCATACTTGCCTTCCCGAGGTCAAGGACGGAAAGGTCGACTTTCAGGCGTCTTCACCGGATGAGCTTGCGCTCGTACGTGCTGCGCAGGAGCTTGGCTATCTTGTTGCGCATCGATCGGCTCAGACTATTACGATCAAGATTACTGGGTTTGGTGGAGATGACAGGACCGAAATCTACGAACTTCTCGATGTCATTGAGTTTAGTAGTGCACGAAAGCGCATGTCCATCGTTGTGAAGTTCCCGGATGGCAGGATCTGTATCATCTGCAAGGGGGCTGACTCGGCTATCCTACCACGCCTTAAGCTGGCGAACCTGGCTCAAATCAAGGCCAACGAGGTCCGGAAGAGTGCCGACCTGGAACACGAGATGCTGCGACGGAGTGAGCAACTGGAGCCGCGCAACAGCTTTGGTGGTCGTCCAAGCATGACTCTTAGTCGCAAGAGTATAGGTGCACGTTCGTCCCAAGCCAACCCGTCCAAGAAGCGACCGGCCATTGAGCGGAGCCAGTCAGTTGAGCTGTTCAAGATCCGGCACTCTGACGATAAGCCGAGGCCGTCTCTCGGTGTCAGAACCGTCTCCTTTGACGTTTCCAAGACACTGTCTGTGCATGGTGCAACGCCATCGCCTATGGAGGACGACAGGTTTGATTTTCTTAACGACCCGCTCATCAACGACGATTCGACCGTTTTCACGCGCTGCTTCAAGCACTTGGATGACTTCGCGTCGGAGGGCCTTCGTACGCTCCTGTTCGCTCGCAAGTTCATACCGCCGCTGGAATACCGTGCGTGGCGCAAGGTCTACAACGACGCCACCACGAGTCTTGTGAATCGACAGGAGCTGATTGAGGAAGCCGGTGAGATGATTGAGCAGTCTTTGGATTTGGTCGGCGCCACTGCGATCGAAGATAAACTGCAAGTCGGTGTTCCGGAAACCATCGAGAAGCTCCGCCGAGCCAACATCAAGATTTGGATGCTTACGGGTGACAAGCGCGAGACTGCCATCAACATTGCACATTCCGCCCGCATATGTCGCCCTGGGTCCGACATCTTTATCATAGATTCTACCAAGGGCGGCCTCGAAGCGCAGATCCTTGGCATCGTGGAGGATATCCGTACTGGATGCCTCCACAGTGTTGTGGTCATTGACGGCCACACGCTTGGTATCGTTGAGCAAGACCCTACTTTGCGTAACCTGTTTTACACCCTCATCCCCACTATCGATTCCGTGATTTGCTGTCGAGCCTCGCCGGCACAGAAGTCGGACATCGTCAAGGCCATCCGCCACCGCGTTCCTGGCGCGCTCACGCTCGCCATTGGCGACGGTGCGAATGATTTGGCGATGATCTCGGCGGCCCATGTCGGGGTTGGCATTTCCGGCAAGGAGGGTCTCCAGGCTGCCCGTGTCGCGGATTACGCCATTGCGCAGTTCCGCTTCCTCCAGAGGCTGCTTCTCGTACACGGCCGCTGGAACTACGTCCGCACCGCCAAGTTCATCCTCGCGACCTTCTGGAAAGAGATGTACTTCTACCTACCCACGGCGCTGTACCAGCGCTACAACGGGTACACGGGCACGTCGCTGTACGAGATGGCGAGTTTGACCGTGTTTAATATCTTGTTTACCAGTCTGGCCGTCATCCTGCCCGCCATGTTCGACCAGGACCTCGACGCCCAGACCCTGCTCGCCGTGCCTGAGTTGTACGTCTACGGGCAGCGCAATACGGGCCTCAATGTCCGCAAGTACGTTGGTTGGATGGTGGCGGGCGCGGCCGAAGGTATCGGCGTCTGGTTCGCGGTCTGGGCTGGGTACGGCGGCGTGATGGGCATGGTGGACGATGAGAACCTGTTTGCACTCGGAAACTTGGCTTTCACCGCGAACGTGATTTGGATCAACTACAAGCTTTTGTAAGTTTTAAACACCCACCACCGCGCTATTAAACTTGCTCAAGACTAACTCTTTCTTTCAGCATCATCGAAACGCATTCGAAGACCAAGGTTATCCTCTGGGGTTTTGCTATTACTATCATTGGGTGGTGGGTCTGGTGCGCGCTCCTGGGCGGCATCTACAATCCGGGTGTGAGCCCGTACGCTGTGCGCGGCGGGTTTACCAAGTCGTTCGGGGGCGACGGCATCTGGTGGTTGACACTGATCGTGGTGGTGGCCCTGCTGATGACCGTGGAGCTGGTTTACCGAGCCGTTAAACGCAACATGATCCTGGCGCGCATGTGGCGGTGGCCGCCATGGAAGAAGTCGGAGACTGACAAGAGCCTCGAGGAGTTCCACCTCGAGATGTGGCAGGAGCTCGAGCAGGATCCTGTCATCCAGGAGAAGCTCCGGCAGATCCTTAAAGAAGAGAGGGGCGAGGTGACTGAAGAAGAAGAGGATGACGCTGTTACCGTGTTGCGAAGTGATGGCGTGCTCGAGGAGGAAGGGGTGGTATTGGAGAGGTTGAACACGAACCGGGCTGCATGAGGTAAGCAACTGAGCGGTACCCGGGCACGATATGTTGGATGTGGTGATGGATGCATGCATTTTACTGTGGCGTTAAGCAAGTATACCCCTGGGATATTCGGTTTATTACTGTTGCTTTTTCCTTTGTCAGTTACTCTCCGGGCCGGATGAGGAAGAAACCAGAATTGCATTTACTGGCAGTTGGAATTTTACACTTACATGCCCACTCTCATCCGCATCACGCATGGCTTATTAGATGGACCGAATTCGTTTGATTACCTATTCGCATATAATGGAGACAACAGTACATATATAGCTACCTAATTAACTATTAAATCTATTACACATTCAAATAACCACTCAGGACAAGCTTGATACGCGCTTTGTTCAAGTTCTCCATGTCTTGAAATGGCTTGATAACATTGAAAATAGCGGGACGGATCGCAGCAACCTAGCGTACCTGCTTGGTAGTGGATGATGGGTGGATGGATGATGCAGTGGGTGCATCCAGCTCAGAAGAACCGTGCACGTGCACGCTGATGTAATGCGCTATGGTGTCCAGTGTCCAGTGTGGCTTACGCATTTGACAGCAAGTCGGGCCAGACTGCACAGTCCCCCCTACCATCAGACATAACTGGAGCAGGGATTGGGTACATCTGATTGCAGGTTGACGAAGCTCCTAAGCCTCAAGCCAAAGTCCAAGTCCCCAAAGAGGCGGCACTATTCCCATACTCCCCCCAGTGAGACATTCAAGGCACCCGGATTTCCATTCAATTGGACCCAGCTGCGCAACCCACGCCCCAACCTACTTGCTTTACTCAATCCATCGGAGCTGTAATATTATATCACCAATCCCGCGTTCTCCAATGCATGGTCGGACCCAGCATCTCGAAGTCGATCGCCGTCGTTAACGACCTATCCGTTGCCCAGCCCGCGTAATCGCCCGTCATGACGACCACACCTGCGCCGCCCGAGGACCAGGCGCGTTTGTTGGAGGATGCCCTCATCGCCGTGCGCCAACAAACAGTGTTGATGCGCAAATGTCTCGACTCTCCTTCCAAGCTCATGGATGCTCTTAAGTGCTGGTACGCAACCGTTCACCCTTCATGATGCAATAGCACAGAGCTCTCTCTGGTGGCTGCCTCCCTGACCCGGGCTTCCGACCACCACCACTACCGCCAGTGCAGTGCCCTCCTTGACATAGCTGACATTCGACGACTCGTGATATAGCTCCACCCTCGTAAGCGAACTCAGAACGAGCAGTCTGGGCCCCAAACAATACTACGAGCTGTACATGGCCGTCTTCGACGCCCTCCGCTATCTCTCGGTACATCTCAAGGAGAACCACCCCCACAACCACCTCGCCGATCTATATGAGCTCGTCCAATATGCGGGTAATATCGTTCCCCGGTTGTATCTCATGATGACGGTGGGGACCGCCTATATGGCCATACCCGAGGCCCCTGTCAAGGAGCTGATGAAGGACATGATGGACATGAGCCGCGGCGTCCAACACCCTATCCGCGGCCTCTTCCTCCGATACTTCCTGTCGGGCCAGGCCCGAGACTTCCTCCCTACCGGCGAAGGTGATGGCCCCGAAGGCAACCTCCAGGACTCCATCAACTTCATCCTCACCAACTTCGTCGAAATGAACAAGCTATGGGTACGACTGCAACACCAGGGTCATTCCAGGGAACGCGAACAGCGCACCAAGGAGCGGAAGGAGCTGCAACTTCTTGTCGGCAGCAACATAGTGCGCCTAAGCCAATTGGTGGATCTGGAGACGTACAGCAACGGCATCTTGGGTCCGCTGTTGGAGCAGGTCGTTCAGTGTCGCGATGTCCTGGCGCAGGAATACCTTCTAGAGATCATCACGCAGGTCTTCCCGGACGAGTTCCACCTACACACCCTGGATCAGTTCCTGGGTGCGGTGTCGCGGCTCAACCCCCATGTCAATGTCAAGGCTATCGTCATTGGCCTGATGGACCGCCTGTCTGCCTACGCGGAACGGGAGTCGCAAGCGGAAGTCAACGAAGACAAGGGTAAGATGGAGGAGGAAGCGCTCTCCAAACTGCTGGAGAAGGTCAAGCTAGCCAAGGAAGAACAGGAGTCGAAACCAGAGCCAGCACCAGAGGCCGCGCCGGGGACGAATGGGGAGGAACAGACCAACGGCGACTCCGTTGAGCCAACAGAGGACAAGCCTGCGGAACCGGAAGCAGAAGCGGCACCATCAGTTGCAGAAACCGAGACGACAGCCGTTGATGGGGAAGCGGCCGCAGAGGAGACACCGCCCAAAAAGGAGCGCGGCATACCAGAAAATGTCAAGCTATACGAGATTTTCTTTGATCAAGTCAACAACCTCGTCACGGCCCAACATCTCCCGATACAAGATACCATTGCCCTACTGGTATCGCTTACGAATCTTGCGCTCAACATCTACCCCGACCGGCTCGACTATGTTGACCAGGTGCTGGAGTATGCCAACCACAAGGTGCGGGAGCATGCCAACAGCGCCGATCTGCACTCGCCACCAGCGCAAGCCAGCCTTCTAGCTCTTCTGCAAGCGCCGCTTAAGAGATATGTTTCGATGTTTACCGCGCTATCCTTACCCACATATGTACCCCTCCTCCAGTCACAAACGTACCCGACGAGAAGGGCCGTGGCTGGCGAGGTGGCACGGAGTCTTCTCCGTAACCACACCAAAATTACTACGACAGACCAGCTTGAGAATGTCTTGGAAGTACTGAAGGTCCTAATCAAAGAAGGTTCTCAGCCCCCAGCCGGTTACCCTGGAGGTCCCCAACGTCGCGCCGTGGAGACGGATGAGACGATGGAGGAACAGGGTTGGTTGGCGAGGATTGTTCATCTGTTGGACAGTGAGAACAACGACACTCAGTTCAAGCTGCTGCAAATGACCCGAAAGGTGTATGGCGAGGGTAACGAGCGCATCCGAACTACTACGCCACCACTGATCACCGCGGGCATGAAATTGGCACGCCGCTTCAAATCACGCGAACATTACGATGATAACTGGGAGACTCAGTCGTCTGCGCTTTACAAGTTCATGCACTCTGCCATTTCGAGCATCTACGCGAGGGTGAACGGAGCCGGGGCTGCTGAGCTTTCCCTGCGCCTGTTCTCTGCGTGTGGTCAGACGGCGGACATGAATGGCTTCGAGGAGGTGTCCTACGAATTCTTCGCACAGGCTTTCACAGTATACGAGGAGGCCATCAGTGACTCGAAAGCACAATTCCAAGCCGTGTGTGTTATCGCTAGCGCTCTTCACCAGACGAGAAACTTTGGTAAGGAGAACTACGATACTCTTATCACGAAATGCGCCCTGCACGGAAGCAAGCTCCTGCGCAAGCCAGACCAGTGCCGTGCCGTCTACCTGGCCAGTCATTTGTGGTGGGCGACGCCCATCCAGGCAACTGATGAGTCAGAAGAGGGACTCTACCGGGACGGCAAGCGCGTGCTCGAGTGCTTACAGCGTGCACTTCGTGTGGCGGACAGCTGCATGGAGCAAGCTACATCGATTGAGCTCTTTGTGGAGATCCTTGACCGATATGTCTACTATTTCGACCAGCAGAACGAGTCGGTAAGTAGACAATTCCCCGGTCTCGGAGGCGGTGGCCAAATAACTAATGATGATGAACCCCAGGTCACGACGAAGTATCTCAATGGTCTTATCGAGCTCATTCACTCGAATCTAGCGACGAACCAGCAGGAGTCGGCCAGCGTGGAGGCCAGCAAAAAGCACTTCAAACACACCCTCGAAAACATTGCCGGTAGGGGGTACGAGGGTGTTGTGCTCTATCCCCAGAAATGATTGAAGGTTTTTTAACGTAACGAGGAGGGGAGACGAGCGATGAATGAAGATTAGCTTGTGGGCTGCTCTCAGTGGAGAAGGGAAAGATTATTGTACGAATCCAGATCAGCGTCAGCAAAACCAATAATAACCAGAACTTTACGATTTCGATCACACATTATTTCTTATCGCGGCGACGGGCTGGAAGGGGGGGAAGCCGAGAGGTGACGATAATGACTGTCGTCTCTCTCTCGTGTGAGCATAGGCTTCAGAATGGGCGTATGCTCTGGGTAGGCAGCGCCGGTTGCCAGGTTTTGTAAGTATACGTGAAGGTAGCGAATATCAGTCGGAATGAGAAGGATATGTTCGATCAATTAGTCAGCGCAAACAAGCATTGCCGTGTTGTGATGTCGACATGTCCACTGGCAGCCGAACATTCAGGGGATACCAATGTGTCTGTTTAGACAGGCTACATATGGCCACGACACCTGTCATACGAGAATTTGGTGTGTCGGGACGAGTGCGGTGGGCTGCAGGATCGGAGAGACAGGAAGGGAAGGGGTACCGTGTTGTCCATCCCATATTGCCCCCGGCCTTCGTTGGGTTTTAAAGTTTGCCAAGCATATCTTGTTTCTTTTTCGTTTTCTGCTAGTAGTATCATCATATGTAGGCCAGGTGAACTGCTCTTTTCGCGGTATCCCGGATGCGGATCCCCCGACTGCCGTGGCGAGTCGCATGGGTGGCCCTTAGGGGAGAGACCTTAGTCGATTGATCTGGATCTCGGAGATTTGGCGAGATGGATCGGATCGATCAATAGTAGGTAGATGGAGGCGGGGGATTACTCTATGTGAAAATTTTGGTGTCCAGGATCGTCGACAACCGCTGCCGCATCGGTAGTTGTTGAAGCGGGGACGGTAGGTAGGTAGGTAGGCTGGATGGGGGAGCGTTTTCGGCGGAGGGTCGGGATCAGGCCCGGTACAATAAAGTTTGTTTTGATTGTCCGACTACTAACGTCGCATCATTTATGCGACTTGCTCGTAAAGTTACCGGTCGGATCCTGGTTCGTTGAAAGTACGTCCCTGACTCGAGCGCGAGCTGGTTTATTGTTTATCTGTTGTTTTATTGATCTTGACGAAGAGTAATCGGATGTCGCTGGACGAGATCCGGGTGGCATCCCAACCGGGTCGTTCGTTAGTTGTTTCGCTTTCAGGTCAGGGGCTTCGACGTCGATGGAGCTGGCTGGCAGGCTAACGTCTAGCTAGCTGCTCGATGAGTTCGCCTGCTCATCGCCATAAGAAAGGGGGCAATGCAACATGTGTCGCAGTGGTTACATCTTGGGGGGCTTCGCCACATGATTCATGAGCCCTGGTAAAGTGCTATTCGTCTCAAGCCAGCAGTCCATGGCGTCTTACCAATAGTCCGTATGACTTCCGGCAGGATACTTGATGGATGAACGACAACGCTGTCAGCGCACCCCGTGACATAGCCTGTTACTGTTTACATGCCGAGTAAGGAGGTCTCGTGCATAACGAGCTTGACCATCTAATTGGGAGTCACTCGAGTAGAGTAACTTCGTCACCTAAGATACCCGTCCTCGGCAAAGTCCATTAGCATACACCGGCACTTGTCGATAGTTGGACCATGTGACATAACAGGTAACAACTTAGTTTCTAACAATTACAGAATGACGTGCTTATTATTAGTCTATTGGTCTCTGCTTCTCCGCTGTTACTAGTAAATCAAACGAGTTCCAAACCTCGGTCTTCTATTGCTCTCTCTAAGCCAGCTCCGCCTCAATGACACTCTCCGCCACGCCCGGGTAGCTGTAGATCTTGACCACCCGGAGCCCCGCGCGCTCAATGATGGCGCGCCAGTGCCGCTCAGTGCGCTCCTGCACGGCGAAGTGCGCCAGCATCATCATGTCCATGGATGTGGCCGCGAGCGTCGGGTTCTCCTCGGACAGCACGATCTCGTTGAAGAGGACGCGCGAGTAGCCCTTCTTGAGGGCGGGCCGCAGGTTCTCCAGGATCTTGACCCCTTCCTCGTCACCCCAGTCGTGCAGGATCGAGTGCAGCGCGTAGGCGCGCGCGAACCGGATCGGTTGGGGGGTGAAGAAGTCGTGCGCTTGGGCCTCGAACCGGTCGCTCTTCTCCGCGGTCGCGACGACGGGCTCGCGGTCTTGGAGCACGAGGCGGCCCGGGTGAGAGGCGTGCACTTTGGCGAACTGCACCAGGTCGTGGCCGCGGCCACCGCCCACGTCGACCAGGAAGGCGTCGCTGTTGCCGTCCTTGCCGGGCTCGAAGCCGGCGATGAGCTGGTCCGCGACGGGGTAGAAGTCCCACCAGTCGGGCTTGCCGGCGCGATACGCCGACATGAAGGAGTCGAAGTGCGACAGATGCGGCGGCGTGGCGACGAGCCAGTCGAAGAAGGGCAGCTCGGTCTTGTGGGCGGCCTGGAACGGGCCGTCGGTCAGGGACGTCGGCATCTTGTAGCCCGTCTGCTTGAAGAAGGCCGGGAACCCGTTGAAGGACGGCCGGGCCACGTCGTAGCAGAAGTTGATGCTGTGCTGGTACTTTTTCTCGGCCAGGCCGTCGCTGAGCGGCGTCCCGCGCCACCGGCCGTCGTGGAACACGACCATCTTGGTCGCGGTCAGGTGCCGCAGCACCCGCTGGAGCAGCGGCACGTCCAGGCCCGTCTTGGACGCCAGCTCCTCCGGGGTGAGGCCGCAGGCGCCGACGTCGCGGAGGTGCTGGAAGAGCTCGACGTCGACGGCCAGGCGGCAGTGGGCGGATTTGGCAGGCTAGTATATGTGTTAGCAAGTAGTCAGGTACGATGTGTGTCTGTTCGACATACCTCGGACCAAAAGCTGCGCTGGATGAATTCACTAGGGATCTCAAGGGCAACTACAAGGGACTGCGACAGATCGATCAGGTCCTCTCGCGACCCGGGCTCTTGGTTGCTCTCATAAGCCTTGCCGGCTGCGGCGATGCGCTCGAGCAGCGCAGAAACGGACGGTGAACTCATTCTTGCTCGTGGCTGGTGTGGCCGTGTGTGTATAGCTGCATGTACAACTGCGGCAAATGATTCCCAAGTTGTATAACCTTATTGATGCTGCTTTCATGTACAAGTAGCCCCGAAAATCCCCCAAGCACATAGCCAAGCGCGGTATATAAGTGCCGTAATTTCCCCTACTGGCTGTCCTTGCGATTTATCAGTCGCGTCGTTTCCGCCCCGATCGGGAGCCAACTACCTACCAGAGAGGATCTCATTCTTTCCCTTAATATATTTTTGTGTGTTTGTGTCGGCCCCTCTCACTCTGGGAGGGAAGGGCACTGGCCCACCTCCGCCGAGTAGACCATCAAAGGAGGATCTCCGGGCTACTGTCCTGGGGGATCGCAGCAGGCAAGGAGGATAGCATCAACGTGAATTCAAGCAGGGGTCGGATAACAGGGATCGGATGCCTTACCGCACGTACATGATGGGTAGTATGGTTCCAAGTTCTACACGCTTTTGTGCGGCACAGTAATGTGACTTTGGCAAAGCTCTCAATGTACTTCTTATGCAGTCATGTTATGTATAAATTACTATGGACTGTCGTAACTCGATAGGCATATAGTAATTATCTAAGATATGTACTAGCAGATCATTGTTATGTATAATATGTAAATGTCCGTTCAAAGCACAAAGATAAAAGGGGACACAAGGGCCAAAGGCATGCCGCCGCTGGGTTCTAGGTTGCTGGTTCTCTCCTACCCGGGGACGCAATCTAATATTTATGCAATGACCCCTGTAAGATCTGGATGAAATAATAATCACCATAGCTCAAGGATAAACCTGTGAAACGGAAGGAAGCGTCGATCATTTGCAGCCGTCATTCCAAGCAAGTACATACATGGTCGTAGTCAAGGCCTTGGATGTGCCTATGGTTGATGTGATGTGAAGGCAGCAAGCAGGAAGGGGGAGCCCGTCTCCATCGGGGACGATCATTGGCCGTGCTCGGTAAAGCGGGCGGCGCCAAATTGGGTAGTGTCACAGGGCATGTATTGCTGGGTTGCATTCGCTCCGTTACCGACTCATGCGAGGTCCACTTGAATGGCCCGATCACCATCCCGGTGCCCTGGATGGCCCTGGGTCTGCCACCCAACTGCATATCAACACTCGCTATCAACAACAATTGGAAGGTGGGATGGCAACGGTGAAAGACCGAGGTTGCTGCTACATACTACTTTGCATGATAAAGGAAACTCTATCTGCCTCTTGTTTCATGGTTGACCCGGGCTACGCAGGCCGTCTGTGGACCATTCCTTTCACCGTTGCCTTGGGGTACTTTGCAAACCAAGAACATTGTCGTTGCAGCCCTAGGGCGGCCCCACTCATTCCTCCTGCTACCCTGCGCCATAGGAAATCGTTCCGGTCAGCCGGTGGATATCGCTGCTACTGCTAGTCTGGCCGCCGAGCTCTGATCGAACGACCGACTCCCGTACTTGTACGCCAGAGCAGCCCAGCCCAAAGCTCAGCGCCGTGGTGATACAGTAAGGCACTTGATTTAGCGGCAGACTTGCATTGCTGGACTACGCCGATCCCATCTCGTTCCTAAGGCTTAACGTATGCTTAGGGTGAGGTTAGAGTGATATGGGATGGCGTTTGTATCGTAGTTCCGTGTAGGCACGCATTGATAATCTCATCTGCCTTATGTGCACTTACTTACAGGAAGGGTCTATTCTTTCCGGCTCCGGTAATGAAGCACCTAGGGACGCAGGGGAGATGCATCTTGGTTGAAAGTAAATCTCGCTCAACCTAAACTAAACCCGCCGGGGGACCAGTGGCCGGATCGATGCGCGGGCACTCCCCTGGTTCATATCCCAGAGCAATATAGGTAGTCGGAGTTCTCTAGGCTCGGATCCCTCTAGCCTCGATTGTTCCAAACTTCCCCCATTGGTCTGGTGGCGGCAGTGATTCTTTGGTACACGCCATGTGCCATATCAACCACCGGCGGACATGAAGGCAGGGGTTCCAAACGCAGTTGAGGGCGCAGGTTCGCAGCTCTTTAGCCGGATCGGAACTGGACAGGGTTCCTCTTATCCGATTTGCAGTCTCTGCTGCAACCCTGTGTAGAAAACCAGACTCGAGACTCAATCCTGCCCTCGACTGCATGGTGACAAAGGCGTCTGGTTGCGACGTAGCCATGAATCGACGTCGGATTGAATCTCTGTACGTTGCAGTATTGCAGGCACCCTAACTCTTCCTGCGAGATCAGCCAGGAAGGTTCCGGGTTCTGGGCCATTGTAAGTTCGTGGGGAATTATTTCTTCACCCAGCACCACTCCCATACGCGTTGATGTATTAATGTATTAAGAACGAGCTGGATCCCCAATTGGAGATCAGATGCATATGCATGTCGCCTAGACGTCGTGGACGAAGCTGGCAGGAAAGCCAGCCCTCTCAAGGTTTTTCCCATTCTTTCTACCCACTCCCTCGGGACTTACGCTCCACCTCCACCACCCCCTTCGCTTCGGGGCGATAAACTTGAACAACAATGTCGGGACAGCCTCCTGCTGGGGGCCCGCCGCCGCCTTTGCCCTTCCGGACCGACGTCGACTTTGCCGAGAACAGGCAGCTCGAGATCAACCTCGTTGCCTGGATCTGCACGGGCGTCGCCATTACCGTTGTGGCCTTCAAACTTTTCACCCGGGCTCACATCACCAAAGTGGTCGGATGGGATGACTTCTTCATTTTCTTGTCGCTGGTAAGATGATAATGCGGGAGAGCAACGTTAGTACGCCATTTTACCATTGCTAACGGGATACTACCACCACTAGGCCATGAGCATCATTGCTTCCGCTTTCGTGTCATATTCGGTGACGCTGGGGTTTGGCCGGCACACCATCGCGGTGGCGATGGAACCGGATGGGCCAGAACGTCTGGTCAACACTGCTATGTGGCAGCAGCTGGGATATCGTACGTTTCTGTTTTCCTTTCGTTTTCCCCATTTTTCTCTTTTCCTCGAGCACGGGAACTTTCATTGTGAACATGTCGTTACAAACAAAGGCATTATTTTGCTGACGTTCTGTTTGTGTGGCTACCCAGCTTTCAACATCGGTGCCTTTAGCTTCCCCAACATCTCCATCGCCATCCTGGTGGTGCGGCTCCTGGACCCGTGGCCGGCCAGGACGCGCGCCCTGTACTCCATGGTTGTATTGCAGGTCATCCTGGCCCTGATCTCGGTTGTTATCGTGTTCAAGCAGTGCACGCCGACGGCCAAGGTGTGGAACAAGCAGCTTCCGGGCACGTGCTGGAGCCCCGACGTGCTCAACAACTTCTCCTACTTCCTGTCGGCCTACACGACCCTGACCGACATCGTGCTGGCCGTCGTGCCCATTTCTACGTTTTGGCGCCTCAAGATGCGCACCAACACCAAGTTGGGTGTTTGCATCATGATGGGGCTCACGTTGCTCTCGGCCGTGGTTACCGTCGTCAAGGCGACCTACCTGAGTTTGTTCAACGACCAGACTGATCCACGTAAGTACCCCTGAGAGCAAGAAAGAAGTCTTCGTGTTACTAATAATATCACCTACAGTCTACGATGTCGTACCCCTTGTGATATGGGGCCTCATCGAGCAAAACGTCGTCATCGTGGCCGCCTGCATCCCGACCCTGCGGCCCTTCTTCCACAAAGTCTGGAAGGGCGAGAAGTCAGGCTCGGGCTCGGGCGGCAACAGCGGGGGCTCGGGCTCGAAACTGGGCAGCAACAGCACCTTCTTCTCCAAGGGCCGCGGCAACCGCCGCCACCGGAAGCTCGACGACTCGATATTGGACATCGACCCGCGGGAGCAGGACCTCGAAGCCCACGTGATGGAGCAGATGAGCCACGGCGACTGCAACAATAGCGGTGATGTTGGCATGGCGATAGGGGAGAGGCCGGGTGGTGCGGCGGCCGTGGCGGCCGACGATTACTACGCCGAGTCGCAGAGCTCGCACAAGGGCATCTTGCGCACCCTGCAGGTCAACATGGAGTGGGACGCCGAGTCGCTGGGCAAGCGCATCAGTCGCTTCCCCTTGTCGCCCGATTTCCCCAACGACGGCCGATGCGAGTCCATGTCGACGGAAACGGATGGGAAGAAGAAGAAGCACAAGAGCGCGAGCGCCCGCCTGACGCGACACTGAAAGAAAGAAGAAGGAGAAGAAGAAGAATATTATCTATACAATGGTATTATTCTGTATGATTATGTTGTATAAACAAAACGTGTGCGATAGGGGAACGCTGAGAAGCAGGGTTGGCATAATTACAATTGTGCAGCTATGTTGGACGGGAAAGGCCAAGTGGCATTAGATGCCATCTATCAGGACAAAGAAAATATAATAGAGAGATACCCTTCATGTAGCTATATAGCAATATATATATGCATTCAAAATCTGCATAAGTCACATCATGATGCTGGGTGGTTGTATAGCGTATTGTGGTTCATCACAAGAAATAACGGGCAGTATTGTTTAATACAAACTAGCTTGCTTTTGGGAATACAAATTCTCAATATCTCTGTCTGATGCTCTATTTCTAGTCACTTGTCCCAATGGTTTGGAAAGGGGAAGCACCGCCAAGACACGGAAATAGCGAAGCCAGCAACAGCAAGCATAACTGATTCCGTGAAAGTCACTGGCAAAAGAGCATTATTCAAATTCCATCGCTCAGTTGAATCTCTACATGTCTGAGTTTAGCTTCATTTCCGGGCATTCCTCAGTCACTACATGTGGTAACCCGTACTTTTGGTACCTAAATTTAATACCGGTACGACCGTTGCCCCAGGCATCCAGAGTTATTTGTAGCCCAACATTCATAGCATTCTTGATACGACTACCCATATCAGGTCGTAGGTTGTAAGTGGTACGGAAAACGAACGTGCCCATCACGGAATGTCATGTCTCACAAGACTTTCGAGAACGACCATGGCAGGTTTCTACGTTTTCGTAAACGCCCAACCAAAGAGTTGACTCAAATCCATCCGCGTTCAGCGGTTTCCTGGTGCCGATTCAATTGACGATAATCCTCCCATTATACAGCCCTGGCCCCTTTGAGCAGCCATTGCACTAGTTGCCAAAGAAACCCCTGACAATGAAAATCACCTCGCAGTTCCGCATACAGCCACGACTTGGACCAACAAAGGTATTCCGCAGCCTTTCAACAAATGGCCCTCTGAGGTGAACTTATTGCAAATGCGCAGTGTGCAATTGCGTTCTAGATTTTCCCTCATCCCCTCTGTATCCAAGAGATTTGTTTCGCAAAATTCTAAAGAGCAATAACCTAATACTTCCATCATTCCTTTTGTGTCCCTTATATCGTTTGTTGTGTACCATATTCAGAATCAAGTACTAGCGTCGCGTCTACCATGTCTAAAGCACCGGAAGGGGCCGGCTCGGCCGCCCAGGGGGCCGAGGCGCCAGGACCAGTCGCCTTAAAGGATTTCATAGACGTTTTCAAGCAGCAAGTCAACAACAGCATCGAGGAGAAGAAGAAGAAGGACGACAAGCTGTCCGGGACGGTGGGGGACCTGAAGAAGGCCGGCACCGAAGTCGTCGAGGGCCTCCTCCAGGGCCAGCCGGCGGGGCAGCAGCTGCCCGCCGCGGACAAGTTCCTGCAGGATTTCTGGAAGGCCTTCGAGGCCCGCCTCAAGCCCATGGGCGACGTGCGCAAGCAGCTCAAGGCCAAGGGGATCCCGGACCTCCGGGCCACCATGGGCGGCATCATCCACATGACCTTCTACGAGCATGTGGTGCTGCCGGGGCTGGCCAAGAAGGATAGGCCCTCCAACGACAAGTTCGTCGCGACCTTCACGGAGAAGTTCGACGAGAAGCTCGACACCCTCCTGAAGAAGAAGGAGTACAAGATGTACAAGGACGCCTCGGCCGAGGTGGCCGGCCTGGCGTTCCAGAACATTTACGAAGCCAACAACAAAACGCAAGAGCAAGAGCAAGAGCTGGAGCAGCTCAAGAAGCAACCCAGGGCGAACAGGAACGAGAGGCAGTTGATGGACGAGAATGCGAAGCTCAGGCAGAAGAATCAAGAGCTCCAGGGCGCAAACAATGACCTTCAGGGGCGGATGGCAACAAAGGATGACCCAGACTCGGTTGTTCCTAATTTGGAGGCGAGAATCAAACATATGCAGGACGATAAGGACAGTGATTACGAAACCATCGCTGGACTTGAGAAGGAGAGGGATAACTTACAAGCCGATCTCCAAAAGGCGAGGAACGACATCACTGAGTTGAACAAAGGGCGCGGCTCCGCACAGGGACAAATGAAGACGTTCGAGACGAAGTTGCAGGAGCAAAAGGATGAAATTGATAATGGTAAAATTGACCTTGAGAAGGCGCAGAAAGAAATCGACGTGCTCAAAGAGCAGTTAGAAGAGTCGGATACCGCCAGAACGAAAAACAATGAGGATTGTGAAAGGATCACCGAGGAGTTTGAAGAGTTCAAGAAGAAGGTTAGAGAATCTGGTAGCGGCTCCAAAGACGCCGAGAACCAACAGACCATCAAAGAGCTGCGCAAGCAAGCTGAGGAGGATCAAAAGGAGATCAAAAGATTGCAAGATGGCCAGATTTCGATGATGGAGGAGATGGAGGATCATTTGTCGCAGGCGGACAAGAAGGCCGAGGAGAACGCGAAGACCAAGTACAAGAACATTGGGCAAGAGCTCGAAGCTTCGCGCAAGGAAGAGGCGAAGACAGCGATTGAGAATCAAAGGCTCAGGGAGGAGAATAAGCAGTTGGAGACCACCCACGCCGAGTTTGAGAAGAGGAATGCCACCCTTACCAAGCAGCACGCGGAGCTCACCAAGAAGCACGAGGAGGTCGTGAAGGCCCAGGGAGTCAAGGCGGCGAATGACGAGGGCGCCGCGGCGAAGAAGCTCGCCGAGGTTGAGAAGGAGCGCGACCAGCTCAAGACTGCCTGCAGGAACCTCAAGGAGCGCGAAAAGAGCCTGGACGTGATCGTGAAGGCGCAGGAGAAGGAGCTGGCGAAGTCCAAGGCCGACAAGGCGGCGGCGGGCGACGCCGGAAAGGAACTGCAAGGGCTCCGGAAGGAGCGTGATGATCTCAGAGCCGCCAACCAGAAGCTCGACGCGGATCTGAAGGAACAGCAAAAGCTTGCAGCCGCGAAAACGGCCGTTGACGAGGAGACGCTGAAAGCTAATCAGGAACTGATTAAGAAGCTCCAGGATGACAATGAAACGCTCAATCTCACGAGAGCGGACATGAACGACAGGGCGTCGAGACTCCAGGCGGAGATTGACGAGTTCAATGCCCAGAATAAAGATCTCAAGACCAAGAGCGATACAACCTCGGAACAAAATCAGGCGCTGCAGGAGCAGATCAAGGATCTCCAAAATGTGAACAAGGACCTGCAGGAGGCCTTCAACCAAGTAGCGGGCAAAGGCGACGGCCTCGAGACCGTGCCCGAGGTCGACGAGGAAGGGATGGCCGG
The DNA here is from genome assembly GCA_038364195.1 of Apiospora sp. TS-2023a. Lineage (NCBI taxonomy): Eukaryota > Fungi > Ascomycota > Sordariomycetes > Amphisphaeriales > Apiosporaceae > Apiospora > Apiospora sp. TS-2023a. The sequence goes on along the minus strand of JAQQWQ010000007.1, from coordinate 1,205,795 downwards.
GTTGACGTCGGAGCAGAAGGCGGAGAGGTTTCAGAAGCAGTGGGCGGCGGCGGTGGCGAAGCTCAATGAGACGAACAAGGACCTTGGGGATCTGCGACGAGATTACCGGAATCTTGTGGCGACCAACGATCGGGTGGAAAAGGGCCGGGAAGACGCAGAGACCAAATCAGCCGGCCTGGAGGCAGACAGAGAGACCTTAAGGACTGAGCTACAGGCTGCAGTGGCTGCTCGCGAGGCGGCGGAGGCTGCAGCCGAGGCGGCGGTAGCAGCGGCTGGCAATATCACTACCGGCAACGAGGCTGCCCCGACGCCGGGCCCAACCAGGACGATCGGCGAGGTCACGCTGCCGCAGCGCGTTATGGAAGCCGTGCCCGGAACGGTGCCCGCCAGGAGATTCGCCGGGGTCGCCAACATCTTTGGGCGGGACGCGGGACGCCCGATCGGCGGAGGCGGAGGAGACCCTGACCCTGGCCGTCGCCCGTCCGCGACACTGATCACCGGCGATTGGGGCGAATGGTCCCTCGTATCCGCGTTCATCGTCGCCACCGTCATGAGCATACTCGCCCTCCTGGTGATAGGCGCCGAGGGCCACAAGGCCCAAATCTGGCACGCGGCCAACCACGTGACGCGCGCCCAGTACGCCAACGACTGGTACTACTTCACGATTCCCGTTCCGCAGATCGAGTACATCTGGTATATATTTACAAGGGCAGCTTGGGCAAAGATGTAGGTCGGGATGGACTGCATAGGTGGAAGGGGGGCAACAAGTTGGATGGTAGCCGCCTTCAGGAGAATGGGCTGGGTTTGTTCATTGTATCGTTTGGATTGAGTACGGTAGGTTTTTCTAGTTAGCTGTTCAATAATACGAGTTGGTTATTCTTTTTGACGAATCCACGATGCGTATATGCATACATAATTTTCAACCGCTGGTTGATAGATAGAGTGAAGAGATATCGGTGGTTGAACGGATATTAAACATGGAGCCCTCATTGACCCATCTTCCCCGGGCCTACGCACTGTATTTACTTAGTGTGCCGGAAAGCCGGATATGCAGAGCTGCAGCTACACGCTGATGTGCAGCGCCAAGGGACCCCCCCTAGACCCCCAAGGGTGGCTGTGCTCAGGCGCTGACTAACGGGCTTGGGCGACAGAGGCAACTGGATTGACCCGAATATGGAACCCGCGTCAGAAGTGTCCAAGTAATTACGACACGAAGCAAGCAGCCGTCCACCCATCGATTGATCCATCAATCCAGCGCCGATTGGAATTCGATGGAGCGACAATCCCCCGTCTACGTAGGACTGCCAACCTAATAATCTACCCCTACCATCCTAGGTTACGTTACCCAAACATTTGACATTTCGAAGATCACTGTCCCTTGCACTGGTGGCTTGGACTGGATGAGCCGCTTTGTCGATTAAACACTCTGTTCTTGGTCTATTCCAACCAACCCTTCACTCCTTATCGCTTCGTAATCAATCATCAATACATCGCTCGTTCAACTGCCACCTACATACCTACTACCTGTTTACTTCCATGTACATGTTCGTGGCACAACTCTGTTTCAGTACAACCTGGATGAGTCTACCCACGTTGCACAGCCCGTTGTCCTAGGACGAGTCGAGTAACGAACCACAACGCCACCACATGATTTCCTACTCCCTTTCGCAACGATGCCTTCCGACGACAAGTCGCACTATACCCCGGCGCCGCCGATTCCTACCTACGACGAGGCCGTCCACAGCTCCGGCTCCAACAACGACTGGCAACCGCCACCGCGCTCACCCGCCGACTTCAGACCCGACGCCGAAACCGAAGCCCAGTCCCTCCTAACCTCGTCCGCGGGCCAGAGGCCCAGGGTCCCCTCCGGGTACCGCCCGCCCCATGTCGAAACCGATGATGAAGAGTCGAATTGGAGTCTCGAGAGTGATGACGACGATGCGCCCGAAGATGCCCAGATGCGACGGGAGATGCAAGAGCTGGAAGTCGAGGACCCATTGAACGGCTCCCATTCCAGCAGCAATTCGTCCTTATGGCGGAAACGCATCAACTTCTCCCTCCCCCAATGGAAATGGCGATGGCGCCTGCCGCGTCTTACGGTGCGCCTCCCCCGACAGACCGACGGCATCACCGAGTCTAGGACCGAGTCTGGCACCCAGGAAACAAATCCCAACGAGAACGAGAGGAGATGGATACTACCGAATCCACCGAATATGCAAAATCTACCGAGTTTACCAAAGATTAGTATGGACAGTGCCGCCGTCCTTATACTCATCGGCCGATTGCTGGCCGTCTTCCTGGTTTTGGGTTTCTTGTATCTGGTTTTCATGAGCGATATGTTCGCCAACTTCTCCCGCCGCGTGGGCGGCAAAATGTTCGACCCAGAGAGCGTCCGGCTGCACGTGCAAATGGCCATCAGCCCGGGGCGGATGCGCGATACCCTGGAGCATTTCACGAGCTATGCCCACATTGCGGGCACTGAAGGTGATTTCGCATTGGCCATGGATGTTCGCAACGATATGTTGAAGAGTGGACTGGAGGACGTCCGTGTCGACGAGTACTACGTATATCTAAATTACCCGAAACCGGACGGCCGCGCTGTTGAGATCATGTCTGAGGATGGGAAGAAGGCCAAGTGGAGCGCCAAGCTCGAGGAGGACGATACCGGTGGTGCCACGGCCGGAAGGCAAACGCTGGCCTTCCACGGCCACTCCAAGTCGGGCGACGTCAAGGGCCCTCTCATCTACGCCAACTACGGCAGTCGGGAAGACTTCCAAAAGCTCAAGGACAAGGGAATCGAAACGAATGGCGCCATCGCGCTCGTGCGGTATTACGGCACCCAGGACGACCGGGCTTTAAAGATCAAGGCAGCTGAGCTTGCTGGATTCGCTGGCTGCATCATCTACAGCGACCCTGCCGATGACGGATTCGTGAAGGGCGCGACAGCACCGGAGGGGAGATACATGCCGGCGGACGGCGTCCAGCGGGGCAGCGTCGGCATGACCAGCTGGGTGGTCGGAGACGTGCTCACGCCCGGCTGGGCGAGCACCAAGGGCCAACCGCGGATGACAACGAAACAGACGAAGGGCCTAGTACAGATCCCCAGTCTTCCGCTGGCCTGGCGCGACGCGCAGATACTCCTGCAGCACATACAGGGTTTCGGTGAGCCGTGCCCAGACGAATGGCGCGGTGGCGTGCCCGACGTCGAATGGTGGTCGGGCAATTCATCTTCTCCGATTGTCAGACTGAAGAACGAACAGGACGAAAATGAGCAGCAGCCCATCTGGAACATTTACGGGAAAATCGTGGGAATTGAGCAGAATGAGAAGAGTATCATTATCGGAAGCCATCGCGATGCTTGGGGCTTCGGTGCGACAGATCCTGGCAGTGGCCAAGCTGTGTTCCTCGAGGTGGCCCGAGTCTTTGGTGATCTCCTTGCTCGAGGTTGGAGACCTCTCCGGACCATTGAGTTCATGAGTTGGGACGCGGAAGAATACAACCTAATCGGAAGTACCGAGTACGTCGAAAACAACCTCGACGCGCTCCGCGACGATGCCTGGGCCTACATCAACCTCGACACAGCCGTGACTGGTCCGGACTTCGCCGCCGATGGCTCGCCCATGTTCCGGGCCGTCCTGGCCAAGGTTCTAGAACGCGTGGATGATCCCCAACGCAACGTGACGCTGAAAGCGCTCTGGGAGGAGAAGCGGGCGAAACTCGGGGGTCTCGGGGCCGGCAGCGATTATGTCGCATTCCAGGACATCGCCGGCACCAGCTCCATCGACATCCGCTTCGAGGGCGACAAGTTCCCCTACCACTCGAGCTACGACAACTTCGACTGGATGACGCGCATCGGTGACCCGGACTTTGTGTACCACGGCCTGCTGGGGCAGGTTCTGGGCCTGCTCATCCTCGAGCTCGCCGACCGGCCCATCCTGGCATTCGACGTGGGGGCGTACGCGCGCGCCATGGGCCGCTACCTCAGCGACCTGTGGAAGTTCTGCGAGGCCAAGGGCGTCAAACTCGACTTTGAGCCCATCAAGAAGGCCATTAACGAGGTGGAGAACTCGGTCATGCAGATCCAGCTCTGGGCCATCAAGTGGGAGCAGGACGTCACGAACGCGAACGGGTGGGAGCCGGCGGCGCTGGGGCGGCTCCGGACGGCGTACAATACAAGGTTGGCCAACTTTGAGACGGCCTTGCTGGACCTTGAGTATGGCGGTGGGGTAAGTCATGAATCCACTCTTTGCATTCTAGCCAGTTTATTAACACTTGCAATCAGATACCAAACCGGACACAATTCGTCCACGTTGTCTTTGGGCCGCAGCTGTGGTCGGGCTATGATGCGGCGTATTTCCCCGCGATCCGGGACGCGGTGGACGCGGGCGACATGCAGCTGGCGCAGGAGATTACGGACAAGACGGGGAAGATCATATCGGCGGCGGCAAAGGTCATGATCCATGATAAGGCCTCTTCCTAGTTCTCTATCTTGTAGACTTTTCCTTGGGCGTGATGTACGAACAGAGGCACTCATAGTCAGGCTGCGAGAGCAAAAGATGCATTACTCGGCGCATTGGGGGGAATTATTGAACTTATTTTCAGTCTCAGGTATATTTTTGGAGCACTACTACGTACGAGGGCTTGAGTGGGTTCTCGGTGGATTGATGTGTAGCGATTCTCAGGAGTCACGATTTGGCTTCGGATATATAAACAAACGATTATCTTGAGTATATCCTGACGCTGCATTGAATTTCTAACTATAAGACATGTCCAGCACCGAGCGCCCCCAAAGGAGATAGAAACATTACAAATATATACAAGGCATGATGCATCGTGAAAGTATCGTTAACAATATGTGAGTCCGTCCCCGTCCCAAACCTAGCGCCAAAAGATACGACATTCGTAAGACCCGCCTACCCAACCAGCCTCAGCTGCTTCCGCAAGAACTCGGAGAGCCCCCGCTCGACGCTGGCCGAGAGGGAGGCGAAGAGGATCATGGTCGTGTTGGAGGGCGGGGGGCAGTGGACGACGTGCGGCACAATCTCGAGCTCCTCGATGCCGCCGACCTTGGCCAGCTCGGCGACCCAGTCGAGGCTCTCGTGCTTGATGTCGGCCAGCAGCTGGAAGTCTTCAGCCGACATCTCGCGCGGGGGGCCCGCGAGGCCCGCGGCCGAGGACGTGTATGAGGCGGGCGGCTTGCCACATTGGACCACGAGGCGCAGCTTGCGGATGCCCTGGTGCTCGTAGGGTTGGACTTGCTGGAGCTGCTTCTTCTGCGGCTGTTGGTTTTTGTCGTTTTCACTGCTGCTATCTGCTGAAGAAGAAGGAGCCGATGGTAGCAGTTTGGACAGGTAGCGACACACGGACTGCCACTCGCAGCGGTCGCTGTCGAAGCCGTAGCCGGCGACGGGCCCGCGCTTGTAGAGGGAGATGGCGCGAACCATGCCGCGCGAGGCGGCCGTCAGGTCCGACAGGAAGGGCTCGACGGCCTCCATGTCAGCGCCAAAGTCGAACGAGTGCTGCGCGTACACCAGATGCGACGTCTCTTCGTGCACGAGGCGGCTGACGCGCATCAGGGCCGCGCAGATGTAGAACTCATCGTCGTTGCTGCTGCTGTGCTTCTCCTGTGCTCCAGTCTTCCCTGCGGCTGCTGCTTTCGCTCCCACCGTTGATGGCAGGTAGCGCTGCTGCTGGTGGAAGGGGGAGAGGGGCCTGCGGCTGGTGGTAGTAGTACGTGGTCTCGTAGCTGCACCGGCGCTGCAGCATGGCCTGCTTCTCCAGCACGTGATACCGAC